>CM053788.1:237365596-238735596 GCA_028749045.1 Cupressus sempervirens | reverse complement strand
AAAAATGCACATTTAAATCTAGATAACAATATTATAACTTGACTTGTTGTGGAAAATATCTTCTACTTATCAATTGATGAGCTTAGGGGCTCTATACTTAATGGTTCATCAGGAACAACACTTGCTAAAGATTTTTTAGAGGGGGTTGTAATCTAAGTGGGCTTAACCTTGAAGGACACTTGATGGTTAAGCACACTTGAGTTGGAGTAGTACTTGAATGGGTGACCTCCTACGAAAGCCAAGTGCTTCACCTCTAGGAACATCACCTAGATGTAATAAGTGGTAGGTGTTCCACTCATTCTCATGAGAGATAGATTCTTGTAAACCACTACCCATAAAATTTGGTTAAATGAGTATGACTTAAGATATACATAGTTGAATCCTAATCGCAATGTCATAATTCAACTTTCTATAAAAACTATCTCCTACTTTTTATTTTATGAGCTTAAGGGGATCTATAATGAATGGTTAGAAGGTATGATACTTATAAAGGTTTTGCAAATGGGATTGCAAGTTAAGTAGGCTTAACCTCATAGGGAACTCCATGTTTAAGTTTACTTGAGTTGGAATAGTACTAGGTTGGATGACCTCTAAAAAAGGTCAATGCTTCACCTCTGGAAGCATCACCTATATGAAATGAGTGTTAAGTGTTCCATTTATTCTCATTATAGTTGGGTTCTTGTAAACAACTACTCATGAAACATGGATCAATGAGTATGACTCAAAAAATACACAATTGATTCTTGATAGCATTAATAAAATTCAACTTGCTATGATAAATATCTCCTGCTTATCAATTGATGAGATTAAGGGGCTCTAAACTAAATGGATCATGAGGCACAAAAATTGTTGAACATTTTTCAAAATGGAATTTCAAGATAACCTTGGAGGAAAATCCATGGATAAGCATGCTTGAGTTGTAATAGTATTATGATGGGTGACCCTTCAAGAAAGCCTAGTGTTTCATACTTGTAAGCATCACCTACATATAATAAGTGTTAAGCCTTTATGTGACCTTGGGGATATCTTCTTGGATCATTTATGGACCTATCCTTGTTCTAGGAGATGTTAGATTGCTTAATTTTGTGGTCACTGATTTTCCCTTTAGGGTAGGACCTATATTTTGTAATAATTATATCTGTCAGGTTGACTCGTAGTCTTGATGGCTATATATTAGAGATCTAGGATTGGAGTAGGTAGTGATCAACATAGTATAAGAAAGATAACATACTTTTAGCTGTATAATCCTGAGCTTCTAATCTTGTTATTTTTAACTTTATTGTATATGGTTGTCACTAGGTAGGCCTTATGCCTAACACATGATAAAAAAGATTATCTCAGCATATCTACATTAAAATCAATATAAGTTGGCATTTCTTCCATAGCAATTTTTGCTTCCATGTGTAACTCTAGTAGGGTGGTTGGTGAGTGTTTCCCTTGGTCCATTCACCCATCCTCCCCTTACATCAATATTACAAGCTAGGGTTGTCACTTCACCAAATATCAATCCATCAATGCTTGATACAACCATTAGACTTATAGAACACAAGAGGCAATTAAGCCATTTCATAAATCTCAAAGGGGAATGTTAACCATTAGTGTATCCCCATAGTTTTACCCAAGGAGATACAAATCAATGACCAAGATCTGATACTACTTGTTACAAGCTAGGGTTGTTATTGTACCAAACAATCTATCTATCAATACCTGTTACAAAAAGCTAAACTTATAGAACATAGGAGGCAATTAAGCCATCTAATAAATTATAAAGGGGAATTTTGATGGTGAGCCTAACAAATACTAACTCCTTTCTAAGTGATTTTTTATTTGTATTTTGGGTAGATTATTCTAGTTTGTTTGGTGGTGTAGTTAGTTCTTGGTTTCATGAACATGGTTTTAGAAATCTTGGTTTTTGGTGATTGTATGTGTCCAATATTTGATTTTACGACTTCAAAGGCTTTATTTTGCCTCATTTCAAGTGTCATTTTTTAAGTTCCTAATTTTTTGTCCAAATTTTAGAAATGTTATTAGGTTGTCGCTATTGAGAGTGGCTATATCACTTTCAACATTTGGTCTATTTTGGCAGTTGTATCAAATTGAATCCTTAAGTGATCTTATGTCCTAATTATTATAGTATGTTATAAATTCATATTTTATGTTGTAATCATCAATATTTAATTATACTTAGACCCATTTTGGCAAGTGCCATTTATACTCTCAAATTTTTTTTTTAAAACTTTTTTTTTGTTTTTTTGGGGGGTGGGTGTAGCGCCCCACTCCGAAACACAAAATAAATAAATTTAATATGTTACAAAGTTTATGAAACTATTTTTTAAAAGTTTAAACAACATTAAAGTAATAGTGTAGAAGCAATATACACATACATAACATTTATAAAAATGCAATTACAATATAGATTTCATTTTTGATGGGTCCCTTCGTGTTGAGTCACACTTAAGAAGTTTATAATAATTAGTTAAAGTCTCTAGTACATGTCCCATAAGAAAATTCATAAGTACATATGACACAATACATCTAATGATTAACATCCACTGCACATGTTACAAGGTATGTGAGAAAAGATACAAGTACATCCAAATATAAGATACATGTTAACATATATACATCAACTGAATAGAAGTCTCCAAGATATGAATAAGAATGATAAACATAAATCTCCTACAATGAACATCTAATAGCTAGGAATGTGAGGGGACCCAAATGGTAAGAAGACACTACCTCCTGACCATGTGATCACCTAGTCAAGATCTGACTCCAACCATACAAGAGAGATAATGTACAGTCCACATACAAATAATCAAATCATAAAACAATTGCAAGGAATTTTGATAGCCAAATCTACCTCAAGGGTACATAAACTACTGAAGAAGAAGAGATAATCAAAATTGAAAGGACACTCGTGTTGATCTCATTTTGGTTTTGACAAGGCAGTGACAAAACACATAAGTCATTTCTTAACAAAACTCTATATGTGTTGAGTAAGTAGTGGATACTGAGAAATATACATAGTTAGTGCCAAGCACCAGTATGTGATGAGAAGATGGTATGTATTGAGTCACTCAAGTTTTGAGCAAGACATATATGCCGAGTGATTCATATGCTGAGTAAAATAGTGGATGCTAAGTCATTGAGGAACCGAGTAAATAGTTTTGGACATAGTTGTTTGTAATGGCACAACTCCTATGCAAACCATTTTTGGGCTGACTTAAGGATTGTTTTACAATTCTAGAAGATATATATGACGGTATGTTGAGAATCCCTTTGTAGTGCATGCAACCAATCAGATTAAGAGTTGTTCTAAGTGGAAAAATGGGTGAATCACAATCACTGATTCATACCCAACCCTAGCTCACCTAAGTCTTCTTAAGGAAGGCAAACCCTAAAGAGTTCATGCATGCGGATGAGAAGAGAAGGGCGAATGCTAAGTACATAGAGAGAATTCATGGTGACTAAGGAGGTTGTGAGAGAGGTATGGATTGCATAATCAATTAGAGAGTAAAGAACAGAGCCGTTAAAGGATATATGAGCTACATTTGATCAAGAGGATCAGGTATACACTAGGAAAGAGGAGACCTGATATCTAGCAAAGAGGTGCTAACTGAAGGATCAAGGTTGAAACACTCTAATAGGTGAATTAGTGAAAATATCTTAACTGAGTAGTCCTATCAGACTTTTGTAAATCCTTTAACATGTTGCTTACTTTATTGTAAGTTGAAGTCCTCTAACAAGGCACACTTTTAACAAGGTGTTGAAATCCTTCAATAGGGTAGACCTTTCACAAGGTAGATCATAGTTTATGATCAAACAATTGTAACCTTTATTTGATACACTTTACAACTGTAGTAGTAAAGATTTGTGGATGTCATCCTCACTCCAATTTTACCTTCTCATTGGAGGGTTTATGGGTAAAAAATTTATCATTTTGTGTTATTTGTTTCATGCTATGGATGAACATGTGTAGCTAGCTATTTCAATTTGCATGCAAATTGTGAGATGGATGTGTGGTGAATGTTTTTTATGGTTAAAGTTTTGAAGTGTTGATTCACCCCCCCCTCTCTCAAAGTTTACTTTCCCATTGTTAATTCTAACAATTGATATCAAAGCCTTGTTCTCTAAAAAGGAAAGCTTTGCAACTTTGAGGAAATATCTTGAAGATGGAAGTCTACAAGTTGGGAAAAGTTATTGAAAACTAGAAGATTGAAATCCAACTTGCCCTATGCCAACTCAATGAAGTAAGAGATGAGTTGAAGTGCTCGTTAAAGAGAAGGAAAGAGATAACTATTGAAGAGAATGACAAATATTACCAAAAGGAAGATACTACTAAATTTTTTGCAAATGGAAACTCAAGTGAGTTTGATGCAACAATTGCAGATCCAATGGAAAAGAATGGTGCCCTAACTAAAGAATTCATATATCTTAAGATAGAACAAGAAGTCCAATAAGCATTCCTATGTGAGGTGATCAAGTAGAAAAAGAAAGCTAAGGAAGACAAAGTCATGATTGAAGATGACAAAAGAACATTGACAAATAGGCTGAAAGAGAAGACATCAAAGGTACAAAGGATTGTTAACATGCAATCGGAAACAATGAATCAAGTGATGATTACCAATCATGAATTGAATGGAAAGGACATTGAGATCACAACCCTGAAGTTACAAACTGAACAACTAAGGAATGAACTAAGAAGAGAAAATGAATTTGCTGAAATTTTTAACAAACCTAGTGAAGCCATCAAATACTTTAAGAAACTGATGAGATCTCCTAGATCTAACAATGATACTACTAGATTGGGATTCACCAGTACTAAGGAAGGAGAATCAGCTAAAAGTGGTGAAGAAAGAAACAACAAATGTAAGAACTACAAACTCACTTGTCATAATTGTGGAAAGTTAGGTCATACAACAAATTTTTGCAGGAGCAACAATGCAAATCAAAACCTTAAGCATAAATTCATGGATTACTATCATAAGTGCAACAAGCAAGGACATTAGGTACATGAATGCAGAACCAAGACCTTAAGCACATAGAGATTTGAAGGATATTACCACAATTGTCAAAAGTATGGACATAAAGCATATGAATGTAGATCTAATGCCAAGTGGACATCAAATAAGTAGGCAAAGGTACAATCGAATGGAAAATCCTACAAATTGGATTACAATACAAGGTATAGTTGTCACTATTGTCAAGAGTATGGGCATGTTGCTAAGAATTGCATTAGAACACATTTCAGAAGTAATTATAGTAGATATTTGATTCAAACTACATGCTTTAGCTGTTTGAAGATTGGTCATATCAGCAGGAACAAAGGCACCAAGTAGTGAATTCAATAAAGGCAAAGAGAAGGTTGATATTGAGAAAGTCAAAGTGTAGATGAGAAATACATGGAAGAAAAAGGAAGAATGCAACACATCAAGTTCAGATGAGGTCACTTTATCCAATGGATTAGGTGATCACATCACCCCCAACTAAGCAATCAAAAGGTATGTGAGACTAATATCTCAATGATATGTTTTACACCAGTTCCAAGAATCTAAGTTTTGAAAAGATTATATATCAATGAATTAAGATGCAATGGAATAGTTAGAACCTAGAAGAAAATTTTAGTTTTTGTTAGTTTTCATGTTGTTACTAAGCATGAAATATTTCACATTTACTACCAAGCATGAATGGAAATATAGTTGATGTCGAGTTGCTGAGTATGGTAGTATTGGTTCAGCATGCTATGTGAACCAAGCAAAGTGAAATTCATGAGTAAGGCGAGTGAGTTGGAAACTCTATATTGATCGAGCTTGTAGTTGTGCAAGAATGAAACATTTATTACAAAGTTTTAAAGATTATATAATCATTTCTTTTCAAGATTGAAGAAAGCATAAAGAGCATGGATGCAAATTGAAATAGGAGATTCTTGCATTTGCAAACCAAATTCAACTGCAACTCAACATTTTCATTAGATTGGAAAGGTATTTTACTAGTGTTGAGTTTTACTATTTGAGTTTTCGTAAACCCTAGGTATCAAATATGGCAACAATCTCTTCTGCAAGTGTTAGGAAAGAGGGAAAGGAAGTGTTGAATGTGCAATTAATTAGTAATGAGATTAGACAACCACCTTTCTGGGAAATACCTAAAATTGCATACAAAGGAGACCCATCTAGTGTGCTATCAATGATTTAGGATGTCAAGTGTTGTTACACATGCAAAGTTGGAAGTATAGGTGACATAGAGATAAGAGAATTGTATAGTCAACTTTGTGATGATGGAGTTTTAAGCAAAGAGAATAAAATTGTAGAAAGGAAAGGATTGACCCATGTCCTAGATTTCCCTAATGTATTCAAGACTGAATGGATTAAGATTATGTTTAGTAGAATACATGACAACTTTATATGGCTAGAAGATGGACCCATTAAGATCACTAAAAGGATCAATAGCCAAGTATCAGGGTATCCTACCCTAGACCAACCCAAGAGTATGCAAAGTGATTCAAAAGAGATAATTGAGAATAACATAGGTGTAGTATGGAATAACATGGGAATGTCTATAGATTATATCTTAGACCCCCTAGTTTCTTTTGTCATGATAGTGATAGCTCACAAATTCTTTCAATCTAGAAGATTAAACAGTGTGCCATGCATGGCTATAGATTTAAGATACAAAATAGTAAAGAGAGACCACACATATGACCATGTCAAGTTGCAACTTAACAACTATCTGAAAACTTGCAGGTCATAAGGACAACCAAGAGTGCATCTTGCAAATTTGGCTCTTTATTAGTTTGTATATTCTTTTATGCATAGAAAAAATTTCTTTCATTTGGTAAAGTTTCTTGGAAGACCAATAGGTCTATTGCAGTTCAGATTGGAGAATACATAGAGCAACTTGGAGATAACTTTGAGTTAGTGATGACAAGTTATTTTGAAGACTTTAAGAAGTCCATGAAGAAGAGAATAAGGATTCTAGTGTCACTAGTTGAGAAACATTATGATGATGTTTTCTTTCTAGTTAATGCTGATTATACACATATGCAAGTAATCCTACCTAGGGTCAGATGGCTTAAGCCCTTGCCATATGAGATACATATTGATGAAGCATCATCAACTATAATAGCCTTACTAGTAGAGGAAATAGATAAAAGTGCCACCTTATTTGGGAATTATGAGGAAGCTAAGTCTATAATTATAATTGACTTGAATATAAATTTTGTGGTAAGAAAGAAGAACAAAGTTGTGAAGAAGCTAAAGGAGAGATTTGGCGAAGGGGGAGATGAAGAAGAAGAAGAGGAAGAACAAGTCCAAGCCCCTTTGACAATTACTCAAGGACAAGGAAAAGATGAGGGAGCTCATCAAGAAGGTGTCAAGGGAGAAGAAGCCAAGAAAGCACCCAAGCCTACTGAAAAAAAAAGAAAGGCTAAAGATCCTTAAGTGCAGAAACCCAAGAAGAAGGTTGTGAAATTGTCACAACAAAATCCAACAACTCTTGTTACCAGGGCTAGCACAAGGGAAGCCACTAAGCAAGTCAAGTTTACTAAGAAACCTAAAGGTAAGAGGACTATTGCTTCAGTAAAGCCATGCTAACTAGTCAAGAAGACATAATCTAATGACACGAATAATTCAAGGTGGTAAGCCACAGTCCCTCCTGAAATTTAGATAATTTGTGTGACAATATAAAATCAAATGCATATTTGTATGGTTTTGCACACATGTATTTTGGTAAGATAGGAAAAGTTGAAGAAAATACTATAGAGGAAGCCATATATGTGATGAAAACTACATTCAAATCAACTCCTATAAAGATTGCCAACTCATTACCTAAGAGTCTTTATGATCGAGTTGAGCAGAAATGGCAATACAACCTATATATAGGCAGACAAATAAGGGAATCAACTTTAGCCCAAGTAATGCCAGAATTGGACAAAAGACAAATCACCAAGGCTATGGAAAAGCACAAAAATCCGCCCCCCCCCCCCCCCCCCCCCCCCCCCCCCCCCAAATATAGAGCTTTCCATATATCAAATAAGCAGATTGAGGATGTGGTAACCAAAAGCACAACTATTTGGAGATCTATTTATAAGTTACCCACTCTAGCAATAAAAGAGAAAGGTGAGTAAGCATTGCAAGAACCTAAGAAAGCAATAGAGGCTTCACAGGATGAGTGAGTCAAGGATGGTCAAGTGGAAGGCACTAAGGCAATAGTATGAGAAGAGGCTAGAACTGAGGAGGAACATCAAGATAATCAAAGTGTACCTGAGGTACAAGTGCTGAGTGCTAGTCCTCCACATGAAGACAAAGTAAGTCAACAGGACTTAGTACCATTCATTTCTCACAAGTAAGCCTTAATTATAATTGAGAAGGATGGAACATAAATTAGATTAGGTTAGGAAGCAAGTCCTACACCTACCCCATAGACGCAAGGTAAGAGAAGAAAGAGGATACTAAGATTGAGAAGTCCAAATAATTGAAGGTGACTACTATTCTAGAGGAACAAATTACTATCTAGACTCTAGTTACCTTACTAGTTTCAATATCTTCTACCAGTAGTCAAATTCTTTAGAGGTCGAGCACTCAATCCACCCCAGTATAGATATCTAAGCCAAGTGCAGAGACATCAAGAAGTTTAGAAGACATATCATATGAAGATGTTAGTCTTGATGAGGTGATTGAATTACCAAAGTTTGATCTTACAATAATCACCATTGAGTGGATGAGAATTTTATATGAAGCTCTTCATAGGAAGAAACACCAAGAGTTGTTGAGATGGTAGCATAAGAAAAAGCAAGTGCTTCATGACATCAAAGACATATTTCTTGATGCCTTCAATCTCCCAGTTACAAACAAAGGTAAACCTATTCTTGAGCAAATAGTAAATATTGTCAAAAAGATCAGTGATGAAGACTTGGATGCAAACACCAAACTATTGGAATGGTCAGAAAAGAAGTTTCAAACAAAAGTACTTGAAAAGATATCTAGTGCCATTGCACTATGAAAGGTTCAGCTAGCAACCAAGATAAAGGATGTGAAAAAGGTGTTGGAGAATATCTTTTCTCTATACACAAAGCTTTGTGATGCAAATTTATTCACACAAGAAGCACAAAGCTCTATTGAATGACGGCAAGGAGATATACAATTTATAGGTACAACCTTGAAACTATCTCTTGGTCAAAGCCAGACTCATTTTCAGAGATTATTGTCTACTCAATGTCAGCTAGTAGCATTACATTCACAAGATGCAAACATTAGGGCTACCTTGATCAATATCCAATTCATGTTGACCCCACACATGGAAGTTTTACATAAGGAACTAGTTTTTTCTAACACATTGATGAAGAAAGATTCGAAGAAAGATTCTCATCTTTCCACTCATGAAGGCCTAGTTAACCTTGTTGCCAAGCTAGATATCTAGTACCAATCTCTAGAGATAGTGTGTAATAATTGGGATGCAACATTAAAGATAATCATGGAGGTTCGTAAAACATTTTTGGACAAACATACTAAAAGTGTACCACCCAAATGACATAAGTGTCAAAAAAGGGGGAAATGAAGATGATAGGGGAACACAGTATTGAGACAAAAATAGGGGACAATAGTAGTACAACACATTCATTCATCAAGAGTTATACATAATTCAGATACAACAAGGAACACTCAACTCAGGGGGAGTTATAAAATTTTGGAGAGGTATGACAGCTAAGTCATTAGTTGTGCAAAATTTTGAAAATTTAAAATTTTGTATGAGATACAAATTATCTGAGTTATGCACATAAGTTAGGTTGTATATGCATGACAAAGTGTTTATTCCACTCATGTCAAAGGGGGCGATTATTGATCTCATTTTGTTTTTGACAATGTAGTGACAAAACACTTAAGTCATTTCTTAACAGAACTCTGTATGTGTCGAGTAGGTAGTGTATGCCGAGAAATATATGTAGTTATTGTCGAGCACCAGTATGTGTTGAGTAGATGGTATGTGCTGAGTCACTCAAGTGTTGAGTAAGACATAAATGTCAAGTGATTCATATGCTGAGTAAAATAGTGGATGCCGAGTCATTCAAGAACCATGTTACATCATTAAGGAAATAGTGAATGCCGAGCATTAAAGCTTTCAAGTGTTGAGTAAATAATTTTGGACATAGTTGTTTTTAATGGCACAAACTCCTATGTAAACCATTTTTGGGCTAACTTAAGGATTATTTTATGATTCTAGAAGATATAGACAAAGGTATATTGAGAATCTCTATGTAGTGCATCCAACCAATTAGATTAAGGGATGTTCTAAGCAAAAAAATGGGCAAATCAAAATCGTTGATTCCTACCTAACCCTAGCTCACCTAAGTCTTCTTAAGGAAGGAAAACCCTAAAAATTTTGTGTGTGCAGATGAGAAGAGAAGGGTGAATGCTAAGTACAAAGAGAGAATTCATGGTGACTAAGGAGGTTGTGAGAGAGGCATGAATTGTAGAATCAATTAGAGAGAATAGAGAGGAGCAATTAAAGGAAAGAAGAGATACATCTGATTAGGAGTATCAAGTATACACCATGAAAGAGGAGATTTGATATCTAGCAAAGAGGTCTAACTGAAGGATCAAGGTTGAAACATTCTAAGAGGTGAATCAGTGAAAATCTCTTAACCAAGTAGTCCTAGCAGACTTTTGTAAATCCTTTAATAGGGTGCTTACTTTATTGTAAGTTGAAGTCCTCTAACAAGACACACTTTTAGTAGGGTGTTGAAATTATTTAACAGGGTAAGATTTAACAATCTTTGTAAGCCTTTAACAGGATAAACCTTTCATAGGGTAGATCATAGTTTATGATCAAACAATTGTAACCTTCAATGGATACACTTTACAATTGTAGTAGTGAAGATTTGTGGGTGTCATCCCCACTCCAGTTTTACCTTTTCATTGGAGGGTTTTTGAGTAACAAATTTATTAGTTCATGTGTTATTTGTTTCGTGCTATGGATGAACATGTGTAGCTAGCTATTTCAATTTACATGCAAATTGTGAGATGGATGTGTGGTGAATGTTTTTATGGTTAAAGTTTTGAAGTGCTAATTCACCCCCCCTCTCAGAGTTTACTTTCGCATTGTTAATTCCAACAACTCATTCCAATACCAACATCACACATGAAGTCAACATCAAGATACCAAACATAATACTATATTAAATCAAGATAAAGTCACATGTCCAAGAACAATAATCAATAGATAACAACCGTCATTAATAAAAGTAAATCACCAACAATAAGAACATCCAAAAATGAAACATCACCCATGAATAGTTGACACTCATCAATAAAAGTCATCTATCAATAATAAATGACATCCAACCAATGAGTAAAAACTCACAATAAATACACCATCAAAAGTAATATCCAACAAGTACACCAATAGAGGCAAATATATAAAAAAACCATGAAGGAGACTCATGTTACATACTAGAGAGTGTCATCACTTGGTCAACCTACTTGAGTTACCCTAGACTAGTCTCTCATTAGACCCTGCTTGGTCACTTTGGACCCCAGACCCTCAATGTGACACATGCATAACCATAATACCCTCTCATGAAGATGAGGAAAACCAGTCATACCTCTCACTAGGTATCATCCCATTCCCATCCTTAGCCTATACAAGCACTCAGGGCATGGGCAACACAAACATTTCTAACTTATCTTTTTAGTGTATCTCAAGGAAAAGGGCTAAGAAAGATATTTTAATTACTATGTTATCACTTGTTACACAACTTACAACGAGTTACCCTGGCAACAAATTTGGGCCCTGACCCCCATTGCAAGCCACTCCCATAGACATGCACCTGGACTACCTTCCCAAAACTCACAAACTACAATTGTATCACATACCACAAAAGTAATACTGATTGAATTCAGTTCCTTAATAGGAAACCCAAAAATAAAATTGGTTCTCAAAACCCAAGTCCTCATAATTATTCAATAGCATAAAGCTCGTAAAACATAAATTTCAATTAAAATAATAAAGTACATCATGACATCAAGTCAAATAATCATAAAAAAATATAAAAAATGTCTCTAGTGCACATCCTAACTTGGCCAACTAAACAACCCACAAAGAAAATCATCACAAAAATAAACATCACAAGACTATAAATAGAATATAAAAACACATAGTTTAAAGACATATGATTTAATTCCATCAATTTCTATTATTTAGTTTGGGTCATAAGGATGCGTCTTAGTATTAAAGTAACAATGCACATGTTTCCATAGATAGTTTGGCTAATATATGTATTTAAATAAACAAATATTTAAATATCAAACCTCTTTATTTATAAAATTCATGATAATCACATGGTTCTAATGAAAAATTTAAAGTTGAAACCCCAACTATTCAATTTGTTGTTTTCTTCCAATTTTCTATAATTGAATATTCCCTATATTTAAAAAAGGGTTTTAAAAAAATACAATCATAATAATTTTCTAGATTTTTATACAATTTCCTTAGTCAAGTTTTCTTGATCAATAAGTTTTTATTTTCGAAATCTACAACATAATTCCTTATCTAAAAATCAATACAATGAATTAATAAGCATTATGCAAGCACCCAAGAAGACAAAAAGTAAATAGATATTTCAATAAAATTCTACAATGGGTTTTCAAATCTTACCTCAAAACCATAGCTAAAATTTGAGACAATCTGTGAACGCATACAAATCCAAACCCTCTGAAACTTTCAACAATTCTTTTGCTCCAATTCTAAATGTTGCTCCCCAAAACCCGCATGTCTCTCAAATGAACTACCAACCCCCTTATAAAGAACCATAACCCTAATTGGGGTTTCTAAATTACTAAAGCCACTAATGTTATTAAATAATAATTACATTAATTATTTAATCCTTTCATGCACACTTAAAGAACCTTTTAATTCTTGTATTTTCTTTTCCACCACTTTATTAATTAGTGCAAGCATTATTTAATGCATAGTTTATTATTTAAATTAATCATAATAATTAAAGCTCGTTATTAAATGCAACTCTAGTTTAATTATTAATTAAATAGTTATAACAAAGCAATATTAAATCTTTAATCTTTTAATCCATTAATTCTTTTTTTAATCCAACTTCTTAAATTAAATCTTTTAAACTGAAGTACATATTTAATTAATCATCAATTAATTAAATATCTTCATATTCTAATTTCTCTTTAACCAATTTTCCAATTTAGACTTCCAAATTAAGTCTTTTAAATTAAAGCACATATTTAATTAGTTTTAAATTAAATAAATATTCTCATATTTTAATATTTTTTTAAATCAAATAATATTTAATAATTCTCAACATTATATGATTAACCCAAATATTATAATTAAATTATTTACCAAATAAACCACATAGCCAAATCCACATAAAAGCAACATTACCAATATTGGCAAAAACTAAAAATTAAACTCATAGGCAAAGATAAACTTGTAAGGAAACTCAGGTGCGAAAATGGCTTCCTACACTAATCTCATAAGGAAAGTATGATGCAAATCCTCTTAAAATCTTCTACACTTACAAATTCAATATCATGTAAACAACAATATTGCAACCAACCATGCATACAGAAAATAGATAGAGAAAGGAACACATAACACAAGGATTTGCCGGTGGGGAAAAACCTTTCGGTAAAACAACCCCACCCCTTCAGAACCTGCACAATGTATTATCTTCAACACGAGGTTACAATACACTTGCAATGCAAGTTCAACATCAACAACAGAAGATTCCAGTAGCTACTCGCAGTCATGATCTCCTTATACACAATTCAGGATGTCGACACATCAACATTATTTGCAAGAAATACATTTTACAAAATAAATAATACGAATAGGAATTATATAAGGTTGAGACACCTTATTCCTAACAAAACTTAGTTACGAGTTTGTTGCCAGAATTTTAGTCTATCCATTTTGAGCTTCTAGTTTGATGGTTTTCATTGCAATTTTTTCCAGTTGCTTGTTTAGACTGTCTCTAGGTGGCTTTCTTCTCGTTGAGCTTCCTAAGACTTTCACTTTGTGTCTTTTCTAGGTTTCCCTTGCTCCACTTCCCCTTAAACCTCCATGTGGGATTCTTGTCATTCCACTGCATTAAGGTCTTAGGTGATCTAGGTATGGATGGGATGTTGTTTGAGCATCTTCTAGATGAGACAAGAGTCTTACTTGTTTTTATGATTCTGTTCCTTCCTCATAAGGCTTCTTTCTTTCAAATTTTGAATCATTCGGCTAGCTATTCGCTCTTGACAAAATTCATCAAGAAGGAATCCAAAGAACATAATTATGATATCATTTATAGATATTCACCTAGTCATTTTATAGTGAAAAGACCAAGAGAAGTAAAAGCATAGAGCTAAGAAACTCTCAGATCAAAATTCTAAGCTCAGAATTCATTTCTATACAAAGAGATGAGGCTCAATGTTTTTAGCTTCTCATCTGTTGGAAATGGACAATTTCTATTCTATTCCCAAAGCAGAGAAAGCCCACACTCCTTTCAACAATTTATTTCATTTAGTAGGACCAAGGCATGGTGTTGTAGAGAAGTGAATCTGGGCCCTTGATACGTATCACTAAGAGGGTGAATCTAGGGTCAAGAACTTATTTCAAGAATATATAAGTTAAATAGCCAAATCAAAGGAAAATACTTCGAAATGTTTCTTCCTTTGGAAAATGATGGTCTCAATGGTGCTTTCCCATCTTTTGGGAATATCCAAGGTCACTTCTCCAGAAGACAAGAAAAGTAAAGAACTATGCAAGTATAACACAAGGGGATTTTGCAGAGATGCCAAAAAGATGCTTCTGGTGAAGTCAGTTGTAAAGGTGTGCCCCTAGCATAAACACAACCAAGTGTTCAATTAATTGACATGGAGAATCGATTATGCGGCTTCCTTAAACTAGGTTGTGAAAGTAATAAAAGAAGCCTGACATGAAGAATAAAGAAAGAAAATGCATAAGGTATTGAAGGAGTATTGCTCACATTGCAATCCAAATCAAAGAAGAAGGCAAGCCTGCAAAAAGATGGGTCTATGTTTTCTCCTTCACATATAAAGAATTGTTGAGTAGGCCTTTGTTCTAGATTCCAAAGTAAATAGGGGAGTTCCCATTAAATCTAAATTAATTGGTTCAGTAAGTGGCTATTCTCACTACTATATGAATTTTAAGTGAGTAATATGATTATCGAATTTGTAAATCCTCATATGAGTGGAAATAAAAAGTTTTAAATAGCCGTTAACTATCAAATTTATTACAAATCCTACCATTATGGCTATTGGTTGTGATTAATTTCATTCATGTTGTACCAACATTTGGATTTCTACAACTATTTGATCAGATTTGTCTCAAACTTACTTCCTCATTATTTTAACGACTATTTATGGAGCAGTTTATCCCTTTTATGAAATTGTAAGGAAATGGTAATCAAAGCAGCATGATATGATTAACTAATTGGCTTGTAAAGTGAATTGAAAAATTTCATGTATACTTCATTCAAATTTTAGGTGATCTCCAAAGAAGGCTCAATTCTTAGCCTATTCACCTAATAACCTAGAAATTGAAGGAAAGCAGATTCGTTGAAGTTGCCAGATTCTCCATGGCTGTGCAAGCACCAAAGCTAGTAAAATAATATATTGAGAGATATAATCCAAAGATAAAGAAAATATTGCTACCTGATTAGTCTATTCTTCTCTTTATAAATAAGGCCTTGATGCACTCTGCATTTGTCATACTAGTGAAGGAAGAATTCTTTGACATTGACTTCTCATCCTCTTCATTGTTGTTCAACAAAAAGAAGACTATGAGAAGAGAAGATATGAAGAGAACCTAGTTCCAAGAACCTCATTCCAAAAAGAGTAAAATGCCAAGGAATCTTTTTGGAACCAATTTAAAAAGAGAGATCGTCAACATCTTGGCATTATTGCTGAGATTGAAAGGAAAGGAGGAAATCCTAAATGTCATTGACCATCACTTCTTCTTGGTGCATGCCATATGTACTAAAGGACTGCAGATTGATTGGGCCCACATCATATGCAACAAGCTTGCCTCATGGTTAAATTAAGCTAAGGAATTCAAGCAATTCTATATGTCTTCATATTTGATATATGCATTAGCCACACGTCATCTCTAGTTAGGTCTTCCCAATATCAAAGACTATGATGAAAATATGAGGGTGCATGAGTTCTACCCCCACCTTTAGCTACAAAGGAGTTCAAAGAGTAGTTGAAAGTTAATGATGCCTTCATAATGATATTGTGCCAATAATTGCAAGGCTGCCCCGAGAAAAGGTTTTCACTTGAAGCTATTTTGGCTATAGACTACTTTGGATGCTCTTTCATCCAATTCTTGATCTTCTCCTACCTAAGGATTGGTCCATTTGATGGTTTTCCCAAAAGGCTCCCCAGATATACTGAGGAAAAGTTTGTTCTTGTTGAATTATGTCAAAAAAAAATAGAAGTGAACACCTTGTGTTCCAATGTAAAGAATATATCTGAGATTTCCTTCCCAATAGTGGTTGGACCTTACTCCTGTGCTTCTAAATCTGATGCCTAGAATCTAGTTAAAAGTTTTGAGAACAAAATCAAACTAGTTGATTATGAAGTGATTAGGCATCAACATGAACTAGTGAACTTTGTGAGAGATAATATGAAGTTGAGATACACTCACAAACATGTTCCAGATATTGAAAACTATTAGGCCAGATGTTATCATGAATACTAGACTAGGGAGAGGTATTGGTTTAGGCTAACAATTGATGAAATTAAAATGTATAATGACACTATTGATGTTTTTGATCTTGCAAATGATGGCTCCTACATGCATCCCTCATTCTATGAGAAAATCTAGAAGACTCCCATTGTGTCAACTCCACCTGAAGGTCCTATTGTTGACACAATGGAGGTCATAATGCATGGGATCATGAAAATTATGGATAAGTGGGTTAAATGGACTAGAGAAATGAAGAAGAGAATAGGAAGTACATGCTCTATTGGTGGAGTAGCTTCCAGAACAACTCAATCAATTGCATCTATGTCCACAACTGCTGCTACCTCAACATCAGTGGGTCCAACCTAGTCTATTGGTGGAGGGGGAGATCAACCTCCTCAAAAGAATGTCCTAATTCCTCTAACTTGTGGAGGAGGATCTCTGCCAGACACAAGGAAGGTTGGGGATAAGGAGAAGAACAAAGAAAAGGAGAAAGAGAGGTCTGTGGCCAAGCCTTCCTCCCTAGTGCAAGTCATCAACCTTGATGTGACAACAATCCATTGGAAGGTCAAGAGAAAAATGCATCTTACCAAGGTGACACCTTGGCCCTCTTAATTAATAAGGTGACTACTTTCCTCACTCCCACTTAGAGCAAGGAAATACCCCTAGTGGTGAGGAAGCTCTTTAATCCCATAGCCCTTCAGTTAGAAATCAACGTCCTTTCAATTGATTCATGGTTGGAATAGACTATTGATTGAAAGAAGCAAAGATGTGAGGAAGCTACCCCATCCAAAGACCTCATCACGTAAGAAAATTTGTCCCAACCACACTAAAAAAAGAGGAAGAAGTAGAAGACTATAGCAAAATTGGCCACTAATTCCTCTTTTGGTCATATGATGATGGAGATAACAGAACCTCAAAAGGAGGGAAAGCTTCATGAGCTCACTGCTAATGATTTCCATATCAGAACTATTGATATTGGTATTCTTATGCATGATTCCATGGATAACATATGGGAATCAACCAATGAGAAGATCAAAGATAGGCTAGAAGAGTTATAGGAAGAGAAAGAGCTACTTAAGGTCTTGAATAAGGAACTGATGGATTACATCAGAGATGCACTTGGAAGCACCTCTACAAGTACATTTGACCCGAGGAGAATAATAATATGCTATTGAAGCTATAGGAGGAGAGGCAATTCAGTCAAATTGGTCATGCATGGATTGATAAAATGAAGGCCCAAGGTCCCCCTCTCATTAAGAACCTTGGAAACCTATTATTATATGCTGACAAGTTGAGGGAAGTAGTGTTCAGTCATAAAACCACAATGCACAAAGCATCAGAGAATTTGACAAAGCAATTGGCCTAGTTGTAAGAGGTAACTGATATGAAGACCAACATCACCATGACCCATGGGATTCTCAAGACAAGTCAAGAACCATTGCTTCATTGGAAGCAATCATTAGAGCTCATAGTGGAGAGCTCAATAATATTTTCAAATGAGCTAAAGGATGTGCATGATTTAGTGTAGAAAGACATGGAAAATATACTTGAATGTATAAAGGTGCTGCATATTGAATCATATGTCAACCATAATGGTCAATTGGTGGACATTGAGCAAATGAAAGCTAAATTCCTTGCATTTGTAGAAGAAGCTACCAATCCATCCAATTTCTAGATGTCAAAGATCCAAGAGCTCTCTACAATAAATTCTATCATTAGGTGTGCATCAGAAAAGCTCCAATCATAGATCACCAAAGTTGAAGAGTTGATAGAGATGCATGATTATTGGATGATTTGAGCTGATAACATCATAATCCTAGGTGTCAATGAACTTTGCAATGTAACTGATGTAATGAGAGCATATAGAGCTAAGGTCATGGCCCCAAAGAAATCTTGATGCTATGATAAGTGTTACCTCTTCTCTTTCTCAAATTCTATTATTGTAGTCATTTTTGGAATTCTCCCCATAGGCTTAGACTCTATAATGGACGATGACTTAGCCAAGTCCTATTTTTAGCATCTATCTATTAAAAGATTCTCTACAATGTAATCATCAAATGTATCTAGCCATCCCTAAGAGGCCTATAGATGTAACTTTTTGAGAAATTAATAGGATCTACAAATTACTTTGTGGACAAACCCTTGTAGCTAGGACTACTATGTGAGACTCTGAGTCTACATTTTAATTCTGCTATTCACTTAGCTTCTATACGATACTTGGGATGAAATGTGTTGTAAATGAAAACTGAAATATTGCAAATAAACTTGGTTTCATTTCTTTTATTTTAGTAGATTATAAGTTTTAATTTCTTCACTATAGTATTACTTTGTTCCTTATTATGTATGTGTTAGTTCATATGAATTTCATTATATGATGAGAAGTTTGGGATTTGATTAATGAAGTAGCTGAGTAGGAAAAAATTTGGGTATTGTCAAATCTCAGTCACTTCAGCAACTGGGAATTTCCAAGTCAATCATTATTTTTTCTCTCATGCAGTGGTAGATAGTCTTCCATTGTTACAATCTTGCACCCAAAGGTAGAATAGATTGCATATTAGGTGTTAGATCTAAAAGTTGCCTAGATTGTTTGAAGTATTAGGCAATCTGGTTATACCTCTTTTTCTTTCTAGTTAAGGGCATACCCCAAAATCTAAAACAAATTCATTGCAAATCTTTTCATTATAAAGGAGTTGTACCTTTCAATTCAGGGGTCTCTGATAGATTACTACATTGATCCATTCTATTATTAAGTATTCTATTTTCCATCATTATTGGGCACATTAAGAGTCAAGGTACAAACCAAGAAATGAAGGAAGAAAAAAATTTAACCAACAATTTTTGGCAAGTCTACTAGGGAACTTACTTTTTAGAATTTCTAATTCATACGTTTCTTGGTATCGAAAGATAAAATTGCGTGCTTGCGCCTTACTATTTGAATTTCTTTAGTAAGTCTATTTGTGGCTTAATTACATTAATTTTTGATTCTAGCTTGATTGGCACTCACATTCATTGATTCGTGCTTATGAACCCATGAGGGAAAATAGTGTCACCTCATGAAGATCAAATCCCAATAATTCAACCCAACCTTGGCTTGCAAGATGAACAAGAAGATGTAATAAACCAAATGAATACACTTGCTTGGACAAATATAAAATCCCTTAACAAGTACAAAAGAGTCATCTTTGTATTAGAAAGAGAAGAAGCCAATGTTGAGTATTGGGAAGGTGTGCTGTAGCAAAGAACATTGAGACACACACACACACACCCATTGTGAATAGAATTAGTTCACCCTGGATCCCAAGTATACAAGGAGTGGTCATGATAAAGGAAAAATTGATCAATATTTGAACAACTAAGAAAGGCTAACTGCCCAACATTGGAAGATCCTCTGAGAAGGGGAAGAGCTTTCTTAAAGGACCCAGTGTTTCAAGGTGTCTAGGGAGCTCTTTTTCCGCCACCTTGTCCCATTTCCTGGAGATGCAGTCAGTCCTCTTGCCTTCCTATCTTTCATACTCAAATTTCATCATTGTGTAATGCTCTTACCTTACACAAAGTTGTAGCCCCAATCGTTGTTACCTTCTAGCTAGTACTAGTAATTCTTTTAGCATCAATGGTCATGCCCTGGGGTAATGCTATTGGTCCCCTATGATTTGCTACTAACAATGATTTTCCAAGGGCTTCCCAAAAGAAATTTCCCAAATTTAATGGTGGTGGGAAAGTCTCTACTGATGAGCACATTGCTACTTTCTTTGTAGCATGTAGTATTATTTGTCCTCAACATGAATATGTGGTTGTAAGAATGTTCGTAGAGACTCTAGTTGAAAATGCATTTGAATGGTTCTAACATCTTCTTGTGGGATGCATTACAACCTAGGATGACATGCAAAATCAATTTGAGGTATGTTATAAAAGCATAGAAGATGAACATACTTTAATATATCAACTCACTCAAATTAAGGAGCCTAGTGTCCCTATGAGAGACTTCATCACAAGATTCAACAAGTTGGTCAACCAGATTCCTATTGTGAGTAGGCCAACTATAGACAATCAGAAGATGTTCTTCATTAGTTCTATGTCTCCAGATATAAGCCTCAAAATTAGAAGAGCCCATGTAGCCAATCTACAAGCTGCTAAGACTTTGGCAATAGAATTAGAAGATTATTTAATAATAGCTAGAAAATGGAAAAGAGAGCTTCAAAGTGGAACTTCAACAAGTTTTGCTACTGGTATAGCCAATAACATGGAAGTAATGCTTCAAAAATTATCAAATGAAATGATTTTCATGAAAAGGCAAATGCGAAAAAAAGTTCCCTCATTCTAGCAATCATATCAAGACGTCTCCAGAAGGCAACATGAAGGGAAACCCTCACACTTATCACCTACTCAACAAAATCTTTCCATAGAGGCAGCTAATAAGAAGCAAAGCATGTGCATATTTCACTTAAGAGCAGATCATGAAGGTGAATCTTGTTAAAAAATGAATAGATACAAGAAACTCAATGCAAGTAATGAGCTAATAGTGGAATACCCTAAAAGAAAAGATGATTATGCTCCCTCTAGTGACTCTAGCACATTTTTCTTGGAGTATGAATCAAATTCAAAGATAGGAGGTGATTTTTTTGCCACCTTGGAGAAAGTACAAATGATGTAGTGATGAGAAGTCAAAGGGATAAGAATCTAATGAGTTCATTTCCTACTTGAAATATTGCTCCTACTTCTTCACCAGCCATGGCCAACGCATCTACCCCCTCTTCTTGGAGGAGAGAACAAGAAAAAATGGAGCCAAGTGATAAGTCTCATCCCTCATTTGATATCATTCAATATTGCAAGGATACTCATATTCAAGTTTCTCACCTATATTACTTGAAAACTCAACCTACTAAATTAAAAAAACCAATAGATTATTGTAAAGGTGAAGATATTATTAGAGCTCATCTTAATGTCAATACTACCATTAATGATGAGCAATTGTATATCAGTGTAGGTCCCCCTGCCAATGAAGAGCCAATGCCTCCCCTAGCCAAAAACTTGATCTATTTTATGTGTCCTTATATGTAAATGATCACAATTTGAGCAATTGCATAATAAAATTAGGTGCCTTAGATAATGTTATGCCTTCTACTATTACATTCCTTAGGGTTACCTTTAACTAAGACCTTTGGGCATTATTACTCCATGGATGCAAAACAAGTTACCCTATTAGGTCAAGTGAAGAATGTCCAAGTGGCCTTAGCCACACACCCAACAAAGAGAATGCAATTAACCATCCTTGTAGCTGATATCCCTACCAATTATGGCATGCTATTAAGTAGGAGCTTCTATAGGGATATGAGAGGGGGAATTTAACTAGATTGGTCTCATGCTATTATCCTTGTTGGCAACAAAAATATCAAGCTAGAACATGAGAAGAAAGCTAAATTTACTGTGATAAAATCTAATGATCCCAAAGCCCAAATCTTGTATCAAGAAGTGGAGTTTGGGAACTAAATGATGTTCACTGAATTTAGTACTTTAAAATAAAAATTGGATCCTCATGATGATCAAAGGATTTGGACCTTAGAGTTTGATGGAAGTTGTGCAACTACCGGATTTGGAGTAGGTGTGGTGCTCATTTCCCCTAATGGAGATTTGACACAACTTGCCTATAAGCTGCAGTTCAAGAACACAAATACTACTATAGAGTATGAAGCATTACTATTGGGTATCACTTTTGCAAAACAGAGAGGTGTGAAAATCTGAAAAACCCAAGAGGATGCAGAACTCATAGTGAAGCAAGTACAAGGACAATATACTATGAAAAATACAAGACTTTGAAACTACAAGAACAAAGCCTGGGATGAAATTGAAGACCTAGATGCCTTTTCCATACTAGCTATTCCAAGGGAGAAAAATGTAAGGTAAGATATGTTAGCTGCCTCCTCTTCTCTTCTACTACCGCATCCAAAATTCAGAGATAATTAATATAAGGTTGAAGTCCTCTTCAAACCTAATGTACTTGGTAATGTTGTATCATGGTAGGTCTTCACCAATGATAAATAGATCCAATGTTTCCTAGACGGAGCCAAACCTTTCAATAACTAGTACTTTGAAGGAAGGGAAAGTGCCCACCAAGAGTTTTCCCCTTATAGAAAGAAAGATTTGGATCTTGGCACTGAGCAACTTAAAGGTAACAAAATTCCCAGGCACCTAATTTCTCTAGAAAAGTTATTTAATAGACATGATGCATATATCAAAAGAGAAAGAGGTAGGAAAGGTGGAACCTCTGGAGATTTTGAGGGAATGAACATAGGTAATGAGTTTAAAACAAAATGATTAATATTGGTAGTAGTTACTCAAATGAAGGAAGGAATAGGGCTAAAGGTTTGCTTTCTAAATACCAAGACATATTTTCTTGGGGATATGAGGATTTGAAACCTTTCAAGAATGGTGAGTTTAAACATAAGATTCCCCTTAAGCCCAAGTCAATCCCTTTTAGACAAAAGAAACACAACTACAACCCATTGATTGCGGATACCATCTTCAAAGAAATCCACAAGGTGTTAGAATCGAATATCATATTTCCTATACATCATTCAACTCAGATAGCTAACATTGTCCCTATCCAAAAAAAAGAGTGGGGAGATCTAAATTTATGTTGACTTTAAAAAAAACTTAAACTAGGCTTCTCTTAAGGACAATTATGCTCTCCCTAACATGGATCATCTACTACATATAGTAGGAGGATCTGAGATGATGTCTATGATGGATGGTTTCTTAGGCTTCAATAAAATTGAGCTAGATCTAGATGATCAATTTAAAACAACGTTCACTACTCCTTGGGGAAATTTTGCCTATAATCGAATGCCTTTTGGGCTGATCAATGATGGAGCTACCTTTTAGAGAGCTACAAATACATCCTTTGCAGATCTCAAGGATAAGATTATTGTTATATCTTTAGATGATTTAACAGTTTTCTCCAAGAAAATAGAAATTCATTTGAAGGAACTAGAGAAAGTATTGATGAGATGTAGGGAACATGGAATTTCCCTTAATCACAAGAAACCTATTGTGTCACAGAGGGTAGGTTGCTTGGTCACATAGTTTCCCAAGAAGGTATTTGTTGAGCTATCATTTTGCATGATGCTTAACAATAGGAATCCTTTCAAACTTCTCTCTTGAAAAGCTAATCTAGGATCAACTACAAGGTTTGGGACAATCTTGCAACCTACTAAAATTATTTTAGTAGAAGATAAATGTGAGTGTTCACAAG
This sequence comes from Cupressus sempervirens, assembly GCA_028749045.1. Classification (NCBI taxonomy): domain Eukaryota; kingdom Viridiplantae; phylum Streptophyta; class Pinopsida; order Cupressales; family Cupressaceae; genus Cupressus; species Cupressus sempervirens. The sequence continues at coordinate 238,711,628 of CM053788.1, read as the reverse complement.
GAGGCCTTGGCTAGTTTGACCAATTTTAGATAAGATATTGAATCTTATTGCTATCTCAAAAAAAGTATCCACACTAAAAGAAACATATTTGTGTATTTTTCTATTTATAATGAATGTAGTTTTAACTATGCAACTATATGGATTCCTAAATTAACCAAGTGTCTATAAAAGAAAATAACAAAGATAAGGTAATGAGAAGTTTAAGAAAATGACTTGAAAAGTAAATCCCTAATGGACATAAGCCACAAAAACAACATGTCTAGGAGTTAAGCCTTTGAAAAGAGTGGTAGGTAACTAATGAAAATAGGAGCAACGCTTCCTTAATTCCACTGATGCAATCATCGATGGGAATTTCATAACCATAAGATGTTTCCCTTCTCATCAGATTGCAAGGCCATAGAAAGTGCGCTCATGCGAGACAAAAAGCTATGTATGAACGATAGGTGATCTCTTCTCCAACTAAGTATGTCATCAAAATTTGTAAACATGTGGCAAACACTAGAATTAAAAGACAACTTAATCAAAATAACACAACAAAACCATTGGCCTCATTAAACTCCATGAACATACATCCACAAAGTATAACACACTTCGGGAAGAATCACTACACTCAGAATGAGAGCACCAATAGCATATATTATTGAATCAAAATAATGGCCTGTAATACAAATTTAATTCCTCAATTTATAGGCAATCATCTCCTCAATTTGTGTTGACAATGAGAGATTCCTTCATGCAAATATATGCATAAAACTAATAAAACAAAACTAAATATATACAAACTGACTCTCTAAGAGGTGCTAAGTAGGACTCCACCCTTGTTTATATCAATTAATGGGTGCATGAGCCCTTACATGTCTTAAAACAAAGAAAGAAGTAGTCGATAAGAAGAAGGAAGTTTTAAGTGGATGTAGGAGTCTTTGGAGATGCCAAAAATAGAAGCTCAACCTTCTCTAGATGTTTGTAGGAGTTAAACTACTACTAGAATGCATTTCTAGTGCATGGAAAGCTCTCAATTTGGAACTGGCAGTTAACTGTTGACAGGCCTCTAACTTTTCAAAAACTTCCAGCACACCTTTGGAGAGTTGCACCTTCCACACCTTGCACACCTTCGGAGAGGCGCACCTTAGTGACATATCCAAAAATCCAAAATATGCCAAGTGTCAAAATTGAAATTCTAGCTTTTGGGTTTTCTTCCCCTTTATACAAGAGCTATGTCTAGATATTTTTTCTTGAATTTCTCTATGATCTCCATTACTTAGGTTACATCTAGAAAATCTGAAGCATCATACTTATCCTTCACTACTTGCTGGTAGTTGTCCACTTCTATGCAAGTCTTCGCAAAGTCTTCCAACTTTACATCCAATTCTAGCAATGCCTCCTCTATCTTAAATACTTGTCTTATGTCTTGATTAGTCAAAGCTTCCTCAAAGGTCTTTCAAAACTGTTTGAAAAATGCTTGCATAGACATGAGTTTATCCCTTGATTCATCTCCAAAAATATCAATGCATGCATCACTGTTATACTTCTCAGCTTCCAAAATCTGCTCTTAGGTTTAATCCTTGAGCTTATGAATATCCACATGTAATGTCTCCATTACTTTATTACTAGCAATAATCTTCTTGATCCAATAATCTATCTTATCCAATTCATCCCTTGTGTATACATCCATGAACATACGATACCTCTGGCCCTTTATTGATTGTAATGCTTGAAGGTCTTTATCCTAGGTATATACCTTCTCCATCAATCCAAAATCCAAGTTTAGTATAGAAACTAGCCTGTTTGCATTAATTGCATATGGTGCAGCAATTTAAGGTTTTTCTATATTATTTGTACACCTTTTTCTTTTTCTTCAAAACTTTCTCGCCATAGAAGACAAGCCTTCAAAAATGGATCCAATTGTTGAACTGCCTTCTCCTTCCTGTCAAGTGTCACACCTAGTATCACCTCAAGATTATCAAGGTCCAAAGGACCAACCAGTTCATGCAAATAGCCTCTTAGAAGCTCATTCTTTTTTTGGAGCCTTAATAATTTAGACTCATCTTATTCCAAATGGTTAAACACATCTTTAATTCTAGTAGTGACCATCAATTTAGCAGTGTCCATAGTGGGCTTTCCCAGCAAGACCTCTTTAATTTGATAATCTTTTGGGGTCAAATCTTCTATATCTACATGTAGAGGATGGATGGAAATATGAGTGAACAAGTCCTAGTTTTGATTCTTCATAATAAAGACCAATATTCATGCATCATCTGTAGGTAGCTCAGGTTTCCTGAGGGCTTCAACTAATTCTTTTGTTCCCTCATCCACACTATAATATAATTTCCTTTTATGCCTAACCATCAAATCTTTCTTCAACTAGATTGGAGTAGTTCCCATCAAAGATATATACTTAGTTGAAGAGGGGGTTTGTACCGCTAGACCCTTTCCCTTATCACTCCTCTTTGGAGTCTTCTCTTTCTATGATAGATCTACATCAAGCATCCCTATGTCTATTGAGTCCATAGTCCTCACCTCTGTATATTGAGACATTAGCTGAGGTTCTTCATATATTTGCCCCTTTTCTAATACTTCATCAGTGGATCTTTGTTGTGGCTCTTCTTCCTACATAGCATGTACTTGCTCTTCATTAACACGAGGGAGAGGAGTGATTGAAACTTTATCCAAGAAAGATAAATCTTGACTTGGTGATGGTGGGGCACTTAGAGGTCCTTGTGGAAACAATGGTAATTGAATTGTATCTTCTTGTAAAGGCTAATTTTTTGGTGTATTCCTTATCTTGTTGCCTATGAGTTTAGTACCTATAGTCATGAAATCAAAATTTGACATGCTAAAGAAACTAGTCCCTTGACCCTCTTGTTCATCAACCCACTATTGTTGCTCATCCTCCGAAGTTGTAACTTGAATAGGTTGTGTGGGAATATATGGCAATGTTACCATGGAACTCCTTTTTTCTACCTCAATAAACCTAGCCAGATGAGTCCTTTGATTCAAGAGAAGGTTATCCTCTTCATCTTCTTCATCCTCTTTAGGAATGGTTTCCAAGACTAAAGGAATAGGAATAACCTTTCTTTTCACTTTCTATCTCTTAGTCCTTTTGATTGGAGTTTTAGCCTTTTTCCTCTTAGGAGCTAATGGAGAGGCTTCTTCCTCTTGAACATGTTTTGGGTTTTGGGTACACCTCTTGTGCTTCTTGTTAGGTCCTTGTCCCTGTTTTGGTGGTGGCACTTGTGGATTATCCTATGTCTGAGCGACTTCTACATTTTTGGGCTCTTGGTTCTTAGATGCTTGAGTTGCCTCCTAGGATTAAGTCCCTTCAACTTCATGCTCAGCTTGCTGAGGAGAAACTCTTTTCCTTTTATTATTTCTCTTTTCCACTTTAAAGTATCCAATTTCCCTATCACGCTGATATACCTTTTCTGGCCTAATTGGAGATTGTGCTATGAATGTTGGTACTATAACTTTCACCCCTTTTCCATTTACTAGGCAGGCTGTAGCCTATAAGACTATTGTTTGAGGCACTAGGTCCAACTTGAATGGCTTCTTAATCCATTCCTTGGTCAATTGGATGATATACCTTGCCTTGTAATTGATATCTGCATTTTCTTCTCTATTAATTTCTACGTTCATAACCAACTGATCATATATCTTATCTCGATTATATAGGGGATCCAAGACATATGAAGTGTATTGTTGAACAACCTTCAATGGGACCTTTATTTTTAAGGCATTGTCTGCCAAATAAAGAGTTATCCTAGAGTAATCCCTTATCCGGATATCATAGTCATCTACTGCATACATCCAATGATCCTCTATGGCATCTTCGTGTTTAAATTGTTTTCCTGCGAAGTATTGAAGTCTGCCAATATTGTCAAAAAATGGATGAGGGGAGTTATAGTCCTCCAAGGGATATTGATCCCATTCTGAATCAAAAGTCATGATATCCTACTTCTGCTTGAGTCCAAACAGACCTATGGTGATGGGCCATACCTAGGTCTTCTTATGTTGTTTCCTCACTCTATCATAGGTAGATGAGAGTTATCTTGCAATCTCTAGTAGAATGATCCTATCGCATGGATACCTAAGGAGCTTCTATGATTTATAGTTGTGCCCACTACCCTTAGGTAGGTGAATGTCTTGAGTTGGATGTAGTAGGCACTTATTTTTGCAATTCTTGCTACTACCTCTACTGACATCCTTTTTCCATAATCACCTTTAATGAATCAGATGATTACAAAAATGAAAGCATCATTCACTATCCTATACCCTTTACTATGATCCTACAACCTTTTCTTCACCAACTGCGGGTATACCACACAAGGCCAAGCATTAGCATCTTGCATGCTTCCCCTCTTGAATAATCCTGGGTAGTCCATAGTCCTTACTGCTAAAAGACATACCAAATATAAATTCATATAGAATATGGGGTCAATTTTCACTACCATCAACTATTCATCCAGATTCTCACTAAGTATTGTCGCCCAGTCAATTGGCATATTTTATGTTTTGATGGTCTTGATGAAATGTACGATCCATATATTTAAATATCCTATTGTTGGTAGATCTATAATCCTTCTCAAAAGCACAATGGAGTATCCAACATCATCTTTAATGTATCCTGTTATCATGTCTACCTTTCCCACTCTTTGCCCCAAAGGTGTTCTATCAATTAGATATGATGATTGAATAATCTCTGTAGCCTTCTGCTCATTGTCCCTATACCACCTTTCTGCTCGATGATAAGTCAACCTAATTTATTGATCTACCCTTGGAACATGGAAGACTTTCTTGATGTTCTTTGGTCTTAGATCTAGGACAATATCTCCTATTATTCTTTTCACCACTCTCTCTTTCAATACATAATTCTCTGCCAAGGCCATAACAAGTTCTGAAGATTGTAGTGAAGTAGGATGTGAGGCCGCATTAACCAACCCAAATTTGATAAGTGCAAAAATCATTGGGGATCTCTCATTTGGCTAGTTGCAAAGTATAAGAATTCATTCTAGCCAATATGACCTAACTTGGTGTCCTGAATCTCTGAATGTGCATCCTAGAAGTGTGATTTCGATTGGACACCTTGAAACTTAAAGACCATCAATTTTGGAGCAATCTTCATAGTGAGTGAGGAAAATGAGGAAGCCATTTTATCTACTCAAAATGGAAACACATTAATCCATAAAGTTGAAAACAAAAATCTAAACAAACCCTAGTTACTAAAAAAAATCAAACCCAGAATGCAAAAACATAAAAAAAAACACTCAAAAAGCCCATTTTAGACTCTGAAATGCAGCCCTTTAGTGCACCTTGCGCACCTTGAGGATGTGTTAGTGTGCTCTTTACATTTAAACAACCTTTACCAACTAAGGGTGCACATGTGCACATCTTGTGGGCTGCGCATGTGTGCACCCTTTTCTTGTGCAAAGTGTGGAGGGTTTAGCTTTAATGTTGCATAGTTGCGCACCTTGGAATGTGCACACCTACACACCTTGGAAGGTGTGTAGCTGTGCACCATTATAATGTTTCTTTATTAATTTTTTATAAGGTGTACATATGTGCAACTTACATTTAGATGTTCTTTTGAGTTTTTTAGGTTTTCTGAATAAATGGTGCTCACTTGCACACCTTGGATAGGTGCACAAATGCACACCTCCTAATCTTGGTGCTTAGTGTTTTTTGTATAGGGACATGAAGATGGCACACCTCTATGGGTGTGGAGGTGTGCTCACTAATAATTGAAGGAGGTAATGAGTGAGGAACAGGAAGGGATCCTGGGCTTTTTATAGGCCTAGGATGAAACACACCCTTTGGGGGTGCACACCTGCACACTTCCAAAGGGAAGTGTTCCAACACTAGCATAGTTAGCACACTAGCGCACCTTGAAGGGTGCACTAGGTGTACTATTACACCCCTTTACCTTACCAAATCACATTTCCTTCTAAAATTCCCTTTTTTGGCACATGGGTTTTTCAAGTAGAGGGCCAAGCTAGACTTAGACATCATAAAAACCCCTAAAAAAGACTCAGACCCTAGACTAGGGGTTTGGGAAAACAAAAAAATTATTAGGGGTCCCCATTTCTCCATGTGTTGTGAAACCACAATAGTATTAAGATTGATCTCGAGCATGTAAATGCTATCCAATAGTTAAATTTACTAACAAGCAAATTTGGAATTAAATCCTTCTTTGGATAGGTAAATTTCTTGAGACGCTTTGCCCCTAACCTTTTAGAAATTACTAAGTGCATAATTGACATGATGAAGGGAAGTCAAATTTTCAAATAGAATGAATCTAGAAGAAAGGATTTTGATGAAATCAAAGTTTCCATAGCTAAGGCCCCTATCCTAGTTCACCCATATTATACCAAAGAATTCATTCTATATTGTTATGCATTAGTCCATATGTTACCTACCATACTCATGCAATAAAATAGGGAAGGTATTCAAGCACATGTTGCTTTTATGAGCACCCCTCTCAAGGAGAATGGACAAAGGTACTCTCAGATGGAGATGCATTTTTATGTTTTGATAAGAGCACTTAAAAATTTCAAATTCTATGTTTTACATTCGCATTCTATTGTGCAGGTTCTTGACATAGCAGTCAAGAGTATCTTGATTCAACAAGAGATAGGTTGCAATACCATAGGAGCCTAGATAGCCAAGGTCTAGGAATATGATATTGAGTTAAAACCAAAAAAATTGGTACAAGGAAATGGCTTGTGCAAAATAATTGTAGAAAATCAAGAGCCAAACCAAGATGAAGAAACCTCAAGAGCGTTAATGGTAAGCCTTCAAGATCCTTGGTTTTCAAATATTTCTTATTTCCTTACCTACGGAGAGTTCCCTAATGGATTGATATATAAGAAGAGAAGAGATCTTAGGAATAATTCACATATGGCATTTATGATGATCAATTTTATAAGAGGGAAATTGATGGAACTTTCTTGAGGTGTATGGATAAGCCTCAATAGGAAAGGTTGCTTCAAGCATTTCATAATGAGGCTTGTGGTGGGCATTTTTCCTCTACAATAAAATCTTACAAAATTCTAAGGTAGTGCTACTACTAGCCTGGTAGGTTAAGAAATTCTTATATGTGGGTGGCCCAATGTGACAAATTGTAAGATGTTTTCTAGTAAACCGCAGTTGGCTTCCCTATTAGTGAAGCCAATAGTGATAGATGGCCCCTTTCAGCAGTCAGGAATTGACTTCATTGGTCTGATTAATCCCCCCTCCTTTGTTGGTCACCTATACATTATACTTATTATAAACTACTTCACTAAGTGGGTGGAAGAAAAGCCCACCAAGAAAACCACCTCTAAAGTCATTTGTGAGTTTATCAAAGAGAGCATCCTAATGAGATTTGGTGTCCCATTAAATCTTTTCACAGATAATGCTATGTTTTTTTTTTGCAATAGAGATTGTGGAGTTTTGTTATGAAAAAATTATCCATTTTAGTCATTCCTCAGACTACTTTCCCCAACAGAATGGTTAGGGAGAATCAAGCAATAAAAACCTAATCAACATCATGACAAAGATGGTATTTGAGAATTAGAAGGATTGGCACAAGAAGGTACATGGAGCTCTTTGGGAAATAGGGTGACATCTAAGAAGGCCATCAACATTTCCCCATTTGAGCTAGTATACAGAGTTAAAGCTAGCCTTCCCCTACCATTGGAGCTATCTATTTGCAAGTTACACCAAGTAATTGAGAACCTAGTATTTCAGAATGATCTGGAAAAGTGAATTATGTACCTCACCAAGTTGGAAGAGGAATTCAAGAAATTAGTTGACCACATCATAGAATATCAAAAATGTGTGGAGATCTTTTTTGATAAGAAAGCAAGGCCAAGAAAATTCATGAAAGATGACTTGGTCCTATTATGGGATAAGAAACATGAACCCAAAGGTAGGCATCATAAGTTTGACTCTCTTTGTAAAGGCCCTTTCAAATTTAACTCTTTCATTCTAGTCTATCCTACTGGAGAGGTTCTGCCATTTTCTTACAATTCCTAGGACCTAAAGCTTTATTAGATTCACAATTGAATGCAGGTAGCATCTGCAATTAGAGTTAGTCTAGGTAGGTTTTTTTTTTCTGCTATCTTTCTTTCTTTGTTTCCTATTTTCTTAAGCTTAGTGTTCCTTTATGTTGTATGCTTAGCTTAGTAGTTTCCCCCTTTAGTTTTTCATTTTGACTACACAAAACCAAAGATTCTAGGTCCCTTCTCAATCATTTTCCATGCCTAAGTCCCTAGTCAGAGCCAATTGTTGCCAAACTTTTAGTCTATCCATTTTGAGCTTCTAGTTTGATGGTTTTCATTACAATTTTGTCAAGTTTCTTGTCTAGACAACCCCTAGGTGGCTCTCTTCTCATCGAGCTTCCTAAGAATTTCACTTTGTATCTTTTTTGGGTTTCCATTACTCCACTTCCCCTTATACCTCAATGGAGGATTCTTGTCATTCCACTGCATTAAGATCTTAGATGATCTAGGTATGGATGGGATGTTTTTTGGATATCTTCTTGATGAGATGAGAGTATTACTTATTTCTATGATTCTATTCTTGCTATAGGAGGCTTCTTTCTGTCAAATTCTAAATCATTCAACTAGCTATTTGCTCTTGACGAACTTCATCAAGAAGGAATCCAAAGAACATAATTATGATAGCATTTGCAGATGTTCACCCACTCATTTTATAGTGAAAAGACCAAAAGAAGTAAAATCATAGAGCTAAGAAACTCTTAGATCAAAATTTCAAGGTTAGAATTCACTTCTGTGTAGAGAGATGGGGCTTCATGTTTTTAGCTTCTCATCTGCTAGAAATGAACAATTTCTATTTTGTTCTTGAAGCTCAGAAAGCTTGTGCTCCTTTCAAAAAATTTATGCATTAAGTGGGACCTAGGCATGGTGTTGTAGAGAAGTGAATCTGGGTCATTGATATGCAACACTAAGATGATGAATCCATGGTCAAGAACTCATTTTGAGGGTATATAAGGTAAATATCCAAATCATAGGAAAATGCTTCAAAATGTTTCTTCCTTCAGATAATGATGGTCTCAATAGGGCTTTTCCATCTTTTGGGAATATCCATGGTCACTTCTCTGGAAGACAAGAAAAGTAAATAACTATGCAAGTATAACGTAAGGGGATTCTACGAAGATGCAAATAGATGCTTCCGATGAAGTCAGTTATAAAGGTGCACCCCTGACATAAAAACCAAGTGTTCAATTTCTTGACATGGAGAATCCATTTCGTAGCTTCCTTAAACTAGGTTGTGAAAGAAAGAAAAGACCTGAAATAGAGAACAAAGAAACAAAGTGCCTAAGGTAATGAAGGAGTATTGTTCACACTACAATCTTGACTCAAAGAAGAAGGCATGCTTGTAGAAAGACGGGTCTACAATTTCTCCTTTGCATATAAAGAATTGTCACGTAGGTCTTTGTTCTAGATTCTGAAGTAAATAGGAGAGTTCCCATTAAATCAAAATCAATTGGTTTGGTAAGCGCCTATTCTCGCAAAAATATGACACTTAAGTGAGTAATATGATTATTAGATTTACAAATCCTCATATGAGTGGAAGTGGAAAGTTTTAAATAGTCGTTAACTATAAAATTTATTACAAATCCTACCATTACAACCATTAGTTGCAATTAATTTCATTCATGTGGCACCAACATTAGGATTTCTACATCTATTTGATCAGATTTGTCTCAAACTTACTTCCTCATTATTTTAACAACTACTTATCAAGCAGTTTGTCCCTTCTATGAAATTGTAAGGAAATGCCAATAATAGCAACACAATATAATTGACTAATTGGCTTGGAAAGTGAATTGAGAAATTTCATGGATACTTCATTCAAATTTTACAATTTAGGAAATCTCCATAGAAGGCTCAATTCTCAGCCTATTCACCCAATAACCCAAAAATTGAAGGAAAGTGGATTAGTTGAAGATGTCAGATTCCCCATAGCCATGCAAGCACCATAGCTAGTAAAAGAATGCATCGAGAGATATAATCTAGAGACAAAGAAAATATTGCTACCTAATAAGTCTATATTTCTCTCTATAAATAAGGCCTTGATGTAATATACATTTGGCATACTAGTGAAGGAAGAATACTATGACATTGAATTCTCATCCTCTGCATTGATATTCAACAAAAAGAAGATTATGAGAAGAGAAGATATGTAGAGAACCTAGTTCCATGCACTTCATTCCAAAAAGAGTAAAATGCCAAGGACACTTTTTGGAACCAATTTAAAAAGAGGGATCATCAACATCTTGGTATTATTGCTGAGATTGAAAGGAAAGGAGGAAATACTAAATTTCATTAAGCATCACTTCTTCTTGGTGCATGCCATATGTGCTGAAGGACTGCAGATCAATTAGGCCCACATCATATGCGATGAGCTTGCCTCATGGTTAAATTCAACTAAGACATTCAAGAAATTCTATGTCTTCATATTTGATATGTTCCTTAGCCACACATCAACTCTAGTCAGGTCTTCCTAGTATCAAAGACTATGATGAAAATATGAGGGTGTATGAGTTCTACCCCCACCTTTAGCTACAGAGGAGCTCCAAAGAGTACGTGAAAGTTAATGATGCTTTCAAAATGAGATTGTGCTGGGAATTGCAAGGCTACCCTAAGAAAAGGTTTTCACCTGAAACTATTTCAGCTATAGGCCAGCTTAGATGCTCTTTCATCCAATTCCTCACCTTCTCCTACCTGAGGATTGGTGCATTGGATGGTTTTTCCAAAAGGCTCCCTAGATATCCTGAGGGCAAGGTCATTCTTGTTGAATTATATCGACAAATACTAGAAGTGAACGTGTTGTGTTCTAATGTAAAGAAGATAGCTAGGATTTCCTTCCCAATAGTGGTTAGACCTTACTCATGTGCTTCTAGATTTGATGCCTAGAAGCTAGTTAAATTTTTTGAGAACAAAATGAAACTAATTGATTATGTAGTGATTAGGCCTCAATATGACCTAGTGAACTTTGTGAGAGATCATTTGAAGTTGGGATACACTCATAGACATGTTCTAGATATTGAAGACTATTGGGCTAGATGTGATGATGAATACTAGACCAGGGAGAGGTATTGGTCTAAGATAACAATTTATGAAATTAAAATGTATAATGACACTGTTGATGTTTCTGATCTTGCAGATGATGGCTTCTGCATGCATCCCTCATCCTATGAGAAAATCAAGAAGACTCTCATTGTGTCAAGTCTGCCTGAAGGTCCTATTGTTGCCATAATGGAGGTCCTAATGCATGGGATCATTAAAAGGATGGAGAAGTGGGTGGAATGGACCAGAGTAAGGAAGAAAATAATGGGAAGTACAGGCTCTACTGGTGGAATAGCTTTTGAAACTGCTCAGTCAACTGCAACTACATCCACAACTGTTGCTACCTCAACATCAATAGGTAAGCCTAGTCTATTGGTGGAGGGGTGTCATGTCCCCTAATTATGGTAATATAGGTGAATTAAATAAAATAGTTTAATGATTTTAAATAAATAAATAAATGAAATTATTAGAGTAAATGACTACATATAAACATATTATAATGATGAATAAATATAATTATAAAATTACATTTAATAATATAACATATTATTAAACAATAAAATAATATATTATTGATATATTATTAAAAACTAAAATAAAATATTATTGATATATTATTAAAATAATATATGTTATAATAAAATATAGCTTATGATATTAATTAATATAACTAAAATAAATATATAATTAATATAATTAATATAATTATGTTATTATTAATATAATATAATTATTATTTTAAAAGGATGCGACTCTTTGAAATACACATATTTATATAGAATATTAAATAATGAAAAGGATATCATACAAATATTATCGAACTTATACAAATTAAAAGGTAAATAAATAATGTCCTAAAGCAGGATATTATAGTGGTATCAGAGCTCATTTTCTTGCCAGCGTGTGTAAGTTGAAAAATAACAGGAAAATTTAGATTGCAATTAAATGTCATTTCTGAATATTCATGGCAATTGGTAAATACTTCTCTAGAAAAAAGAGCTCAAATGACTAACAAATATGTGGGGAAACTTTGTAATATTTTGCTGGCTTCTTGATATGGAGAAAATGTTATAAGATATATGTTTGAACATTATAAAAGCAGAGCCTTTTGTAATATTAAAGAAAATTAATTCTAGTGTTAGAAGTTAAGTCCAATTGGTAAAGATCTAAGATTTATTGTAATATTTGTATCTTCCCTTGGGAGGTGATGGACAGTATATTCAATGACAATGGTATAAGTAATCTGACAAACTGTTAAGTACAAATATATTTGATCAGATACAAAGCATCGCATAAGTCATACTTCTAACTGTTTTAGTGATTAATATATTTGCTAGAGTTAGTAATTTATTATCCTAAGTGTCCAATAAAATATGCAATGTAAACAAGATGGAAGCATTCCATAAATCCAATGATTAAAAAGCTTGATAGCAATTTATACAAAAATGTCAACTTTCCACCCAACAACGTACATGCATAGCTAGAATTCAAAAACCATCAAATTGCAAGTAAGAGGAGTCAAAAAAAAAATAGTGGTATGCTGAGCGGCCACATAGGACAAAGGACACATATACTTCAAATATAAATTGTTAAGTGTTCATCAAAAAAATAGTATTCATTAGAGGAATTTAAAATAACAGATCTTCTCATTAAACATGAAAGTAGTGATATATATCTTTATATAGAAGAATGGAGATGAATCAAATAACATTCATAAAAGATTACACGCAAGCATTCATTTAACTATAAAATATTCAGAAATTCTACTAGAAAATAATGATCAAATCTACAGAGTACACCTTCATTGATTGCAAACACACCCATATGGTCAGATTAATAGAAGGCATTTAGTAACTTCATACACATGGCGGGCATTACATTTTGAAAAGGATAAAGATATAATAGGAGAGTAAACCAAATCTTAAAAAGGATACAAATATAAGTGTGTGCTGGAAAAATGTACAAATTGTTGGAAGCCTAAGGAATCAAGCTAATTTAAAAGAAATTCACAAAAGAAACCAACAAACCAAAATTCCAACCACCTCTAATACTCAACAAGGGCAGCTATGTGTAGCCATTGTTGGTGTATCTTTGATAGAGGGTGTGTTTGGTATGCTCTCACAAACACAACAATAAGTAAATCCCTTGTGTGGAAGTGCGAATGTGAGTGTGAGTGCAAAGTGAATGTGCAATATGATCCTAGACTATATGAAAAGAAGAATACTTTCAAGATATGACTATGGAGGAAGTCACACTCAAAGGTACTCTATGATGCAATGAACATGAAATGATGAAAACTATCTATGAATGCAAGCTAATAACTAGAATGAAAACTAAAACTAGAATGTAAACTAAATATGAATGCACAACAAAAACTAAGATGCAATACAAAATGTAAATCTTACCAACTATCAAATCACTAATATGCAGCCTATGAACTCCATATGGAAATGTAGCTATAATGCAAGCTCTCAATGTGGTGATTCTAGACTCAAAGCGACGATGTGTCAATGTAATCCAATAATCCTCTATATGCAATGCTTGAGACAAGGCTTCTATTTAAAGACTCTCAGGAAAAATCTAGAGGGTGTCTAAAAGATAAGGATAAGAATTAACAATTAAGCACCTTATCTCATATCTCATAGCTTTTTGTTCTTCAGGACTTAAGGTGGTAGCAATGTAGGTAATCTGTGGATTATCTTCTGTTCCCAAGTTTATTGCAATAGTGTCTTCATTCAAAATGGATGACTTTTCTGGTGGAAAGGATTTGAATGGTAAATTCAACTCTCCCTCTTCTGGCACCTCTACAAGGTTTTCATCAGAAGATGCGTCCTTTATTTTATCTTTTTCCTCATCCAAAAGTGCCCTAGAAGGGTTTTCACTAGAGGATGTTTCTTTGATTTTTTTATTTTTGTTTTCCTTTTCATTTTTGCGACTAAGAGAGTTGATTTGGCTACCAAAGTAGGCTTTTTCATCATATTAGATCTCATGCTCGTAATCTCGAAGATTCTTAAGGCCAAAGAGTGCCATCACTGCCTCATCAGACTTACAAATGTCTAAACTTGGTGGCGTATCTTGAAGGTCCCAGTCTATCATGTCAGGGTTAGTGAGAGGTAGATCAACGGATGAAAGGTCATTTATGGTAATGGTATGGACACGATTATTTAGGTCATCTTCGACGTATTGGAAAGGGACTTCGAAGAATTCCTCCTCTTCAGTCTCAGATTCAGGTTGGGCCAAATAGTTTTCAGAAAAGGAAACCTTAGGTTTGAGGGAACCCAAACCTCATCTTTTAGGATAGCTATTAGCTTCTAGGGGTTGTCTAATTCCATTTTCATTTGGGCCAAGACCAGTACCATGATATCCCATGCTTTCAACAATGGGAAGTGCTTTGACATATTTGTCCTTAGGAAACTCCACAGGTTCGTCTTTGCCATCATAATATAACCAATCCAAAATATTATCTTCCATGTGTTCATCACTAAGGGAACCCCAATGTTCAAATGTTGTTTTGTTAACTTGCATGGTTTCCTTATTAGTAGAGGATGGCAATTGTGAAGGCTTTCCAAGGGAACGAGGGGAGAGTGGTAATTGTCCAATACACAAGGCATTTTCGAACTTATACTCTCCCATTCCCAAGTTAGTAAAGGTGGTCTTTTTCCCTGTAGTGCTAACTTTAGCATCTTCAACTTTCTCTTTTCCTTTACGGGAATTTGAACTCTCATGGGCTGCTTCTGGTACTGTAGGGGAAGCAGTTTCTTTAATGACAAGAGGCTTAGGTATGACTACAGAAAACTCACTTATGGGACAAAGATTTGCCGGAGTACCTTCCAATCTTCTACAAAATTCAAAGGGTGTAGGATCCCCTGGAATTGTAACTTCTCTTCCTTGGTGCGGGAATTTCAAACATTGGTGATATGTGGAAGGCACTGCTTTGAGAGTATGTATCCATGGTCTACCAAGCAAGATGTTATATGGAAAATCTAAATCTAGGACATGACATTCAGTATTGATAATGGCTGGTCCAACTTTGAGAGGCAACATAATAACTCCTTTTGATTCCCTTTCTCTTTCATCATATGCCTTTATAGTAATTCTTTTACTAGAATCAAGGAGATCCTCTAGAAGTCCCAGGAAACAAATCACCTTTAATGTACAAAGATTTAGACCGGATCCATTGTCTATGAGGACTCTTTTTATTTTATGTCGTTGTATAAGGACTTCAATATGGAGCGACATATTATGGTTGGGATTGGGAGCTTGGAAATCTTTATCTGTGAAGACCAAATGTTGTTGAGCGGCAAGGTTTCCAATCATGGCAGTGAATTGGGTGGCATTAATATTATCAGGGACACGAGACTCTAAAAGGGCCTTTTCCAAGATTTCCTTATGTACAGGCGAGGTGGTAAGAAGCTCAAGGATGGATATTTGTGCAGGAGTCTTACCTAGTTGGGATAATACATCATAGCATGAAGTGGGCCTTTGTGGAGTGGACGACGTAGCAGGCACGTGTGGAGCTGGTGAATTACAGTTATTAGGAGTAGCTGCTTGCAAAATGAGTCTTCCACGTCGAGTGGTTGCTACACAATCAGCTGCTTGTAAGACAAGGGTATTCACATGAGTGTCTACCCTTTCGATGTGACCACATAAGGAGTCAAAACCACATATATCGTTGGTATCTATTTTACCACATAAGGAGTCAAACCCTGATATGTGGTTAATAGAATAATCATAAGGTACAACGTTTGATGTGGAGGCTTGATTTGTATTATTGTTACCATCATTGTGATCGGGAAATGGCTTTTGAAATATTTTCAACTTAGCATTCTTAGAGGAAGGACCTCCTTCTACTTCAATTTCTCCGTTATCGACAAGGTTTTGGATAAACACTTTGAGTTTGAAACACTTATTGGTATCATGTCCTTTGACGCAATGGTATTTGCAATATTCATTTTCTTGATACCACCTAGGTTTTGGTTGATTTTCATCAAAAGGATGTGTATTAGGAAACACCATCAAATTATGATCTACCACCTTTTGAAAGATGGCTTCCAATGGCTCACAAAAGTTGGTGAATGTCCTATTTCGATCATAATCACGATTGTAATTGTTACGTGGAAAGAATTGAGTTTGCTGATTGCCCTGGTTGTCTTGATTTGAGTTATTGTTTTTACAGTTGCGGTAATTATTGTTGCTACTTCCTCGAAGGCTTTTGACATCCGTAACACCATCGTGCGTAACACCCCTATTCTTAGACCATGATCTAGGCTTGTTATCGTATTCGATTCATTATGGGAAGATGAAGAACTATAATGTTTGATGGTGCCTTTTTCTAAAAGTCCACTTTCAATGTTTTTACCCTTTTTGATTAGAGTAGGAAAGTCCTCAGGACTCGCCATTTTCAAGTGAAAGGACATTTCAGGTATCAAATTTTTGATGAACATATCTACAAGATAAGAGTCCTCAATTTTGTATGGCATACGACTAGCAAGAGGTCTCCATCTTTGCAAGAAATTGGCAAAAGTTTCTCCATTTCGTTGCTTAGTATTACACAAGTCACTTAATGAAACCTGATTGTCTGTGTTGTAAGAGTATTGTGCTATGAAATTATTTGCCAATTCATCAAAGGTAGTATGAGAACCCTTAGGTAGATTTATGAACCACTCAAATGCAGGGCCTCCGAGACTTCGTGGAAAGAGTCTCTTAAGGTAATCATCACTGTATTCCACCTCTTGACACAAAATATAGAACTCCCTTACATGTGTGACAAGGCATGTTTTTCCCATATATTTGTCAAACTTTGGAATTTCAAAACCAATCGGGAATGGAGTAACAGGAATAGATTTATCAAAAGGAAAAATCTCATCAAGAGACAAGTGTTTTACCCCTTTATTGTTTGTGCTGCGCACCTCATTTCGTAGTTCATGAAACATTTGAGCGAGATGTGTTACTTCAGAGTTCGTTTGTGCTAGTGACTGCTGGGGTGGTGGAGTTGCTCCATTTGAACCACCCTATCTATATGCACTCGTTGCATTTGGCGCCGATGTTGTTACCATGGTTGTAGGCACATGCAACTGAGGTGAAGGTGTAGGCTGTGTAGAAATGACCATTGGTTGAGTTGGTGCTTGACTAATACCAAGGCCTCCTACATTTGAAGTTGTTGAGATGCTTTATGGAGCATTAGCATATGTGGCAAGATTAGATAGAGCATTGATGAATTGTTGAAAGATTTTAGAATTGGCTTGAAGCGTTGGTTGTGGTAAAGTGCTAGATGTGGGCAAAGCACTAGTTGCCACCGTAGGTTCTTTTCCTTTGCTTGATGTTGGTATTGCACTTGAACTAGGTGCTAAGGGAGCACCACCTTTCTTGACTTGAGTAAATAGGATGTTCTCATCAAAAATTGTAGGAATGTTAACACCATCCTTGATCAGATTTAAGAATATGTCAGTCTTATTTGCCTTAATGGATTTCTCCATCATCTCTATATTGTAAGGGTCTGCAAGGAAGGTCTTGACCTCACTAGAAATATCACCGAAATCAATAGGGTCTTCATCTTGGTATACTTCTTCATCATTAACACCTGGATTGTTATTATGAAAAGGTTGTTGTGGCTCTTGGATATTAGGCATACCAAGATTCGGATTAGAGGGAAGCACATCCCCTAATGAAGTTGCAGCTGAGGGAGGAAAATTCTCCATTTCTGATTGCTTTGTTGATTCCCACAAATGTGTTTTGGGGTTGAATGTAAACCTTCCTGATCGTGTGTTTACCATACAAGCATGGCCAAATTATGAATGAAGGCTTATGAGAGAAATAGAAAATGAAAATGAGAGCTCTTAACCTTAGATGATTAGTGGGTCAATTACCCAAATTTGAACAAGAGACCTTAGTTTAGCAAAAAAAATGATATTGAAAGATAATAGTATCCTTTTCTTACCAAAGATAGTCAAATATGATCTTGTAGGCAAGATAAGACACCAAATGGATCACTTACTATTTGGAGACTGACTTGTGGTCCCAACTAAGCAAGGTAAGGTATTGAGTGGACTGCTTACTATTTGGAGATTGACTTGTGATCCCAAATAAGTAAGACTTGAGTATCTTTCTCTTACCAAAGATAGTCAAATATGATCCTATAGGCAAGATAGGACACTAAATGGATTGCTTGCTATTTGGAGACTGATTTGTGGTCCCAAATAAGAGAATGTGATTAGGATAAGGTGTTTGCTTATGGATGTAAGGTCTAATGTCACGATAAAAAGATGTTTTTAGGTTTTTAGCTCTCTTAGAAGAAAGTTTGAAGATGGAAGAAATGGAAATGAATAAGAAAGACGAATATATGATGGCCACTTATATGGTTGATTCAATTTTTGTTTACGGGAAATAAGAACCTTGGGTTTACACCTGGGAAAGCAGACCAGTTCTGAAGTTTTCTGTTATAGGTGATCCTATCGTAGCAGTCTTGCCTAGCTTCCTCTTTTTGAATGTCCTTGATTGTGTAGCTGAATTGTTTGTCACCGTGGGTTAGTCTCTTCCTTTCTTTGTAGACAGGTGGTTTGGATAGTTTCACTTTCTTAAGCTTGGTTTGGTTAACTTTTTTGGTCATGGCAAGAACAAAAAAAGACTCAACTCTTTTGACATAAAAAATAGACTCAACAAAAACTCAAAACATGACTCTAATGCAAAAATTTCCAAAAGATGACTGTGAGTCAAAGAGACCTCACCTAACCTATCTTACTGCAAAAGTTCCCTCACAATTTCACTCATTTTTTTTTTTTGGCTTGTCTGAAGTTTTTGTTTTTTGATTTTTTTGATTTTTTGAGCAAACACACCAAACACAACAACAATCCTAATAAGGCTGATACTAGGCTGTACAAGGCTTAGCTAAAGGGCGTCCTTGATATACACTAGGTACGTGAGGCCCAATTCTGTAGATGAAAAGAAATACTGCCACACAGCTAGGGGGAGATGGTAACCCAAATCTCCTCTTTTACTTCCCAAAGGTATAAAGTTCTTTGGGGCTTAGCCAAGAGTGACAATATTTACACTTCCAAGAGAGGTATCTTTCGATTCACTTCCCGATTCTTATACTCCGCCATAACGCTGGAGTTGAGGTCATCCCAAGGGGTGATGAAATCCCCAAGCAGGCCTCTTAATAAAATGAAAAAAAAATCCACTTATTTCTTGTGCACCCAAGGTCACCCAAAGGCACGAGGGGAGAGAATACGTAAGTGGACTTGGGGTTTAAAAGACACTTGTTCGTTATCCACAAAAATTTAAGTTTGCTACTCTAATTGAAGACACGCATGTTTAGAGCATACAAGGTTCTTTCCAACTTTAAATAGCAAAAAATAAAATACTAAAAGAAAATGCTGAAAATGAAAATGCTGAAATGAAAATGCTGAAATGAAGTTAATTTTTCTTAAGGCTTTGGATGTGATTTCATTTTAAGGCCCAAGTCCAAATGTGCTCTATACTAAATGTACCCATTTAAAACGCTCCAATTTCAAATGTGACCAATCCTTTTACACTCTAGTTCGTCCTTTAACATAAATCCTCAACCTGCAAACTCACAAAATGCTCAAGAAATGGTTAACCGTTAGTTTAAACCTCAACAGTCGTAGACGCTAATAATCGAAGACGCTAAAACATGAAGACGACAAAGCACAGAGCGTAGACGCCAAAGTGCAGAATGCAGACGCCAAAGTGCAGAGCGCAGACACCAAAATGTAGAGTGCAGACGCCAAAGTGCAGAGCACAGACGCCAAAATGTAGAGTGCAGACGCCAAAGTGCAGAGCACAGACGCCAATTTCAGATCGCAGACGACAAATCATAGTGCACAAACGACAGAGAAATCAGCACAGACGACAAAACCCTAACTTAGACGACAGAATAAATTAGACGAAGATGCAAAAAAAAAGAACCTAATTTTTTTTGGCGACGGTGCAGACGCTTGTTCTCGGAGATGCTGATCTACAGTGACGTTGATATGTGTAGACGCGCAATGCAGACGACACTATGACTATCAGAGAAGACAAAACGCTAATCCAAACTGTAGAAATTTTTATTGGTAGACTTCTGAAGTGAGATCAGGGACATGGGTCCCACCGGGCGTGCCAAAATGTGTGCTGGAAAAATGTACAAATTGTTGGAAGCCTAAAGAATCAAGCTAATTTAAAAAAAATTCACAAAAGCAACCAACAAACCAAAATTCCAACCACCTCTAATACTCAACAAGGGTAGCTATGTGTAGCCATTGTTGGTGTATCTTTGATGGAGGGTGTGTTTGGTATGCTCTCACAAACACAACAATAAGTAAATCCCTTGTATGGAAGTGCGAATGTGAGTGTGAGTGCAAAGTAAATGTGCAATATGATCGTAGACTATATAAAAAGAAGAATACTTTCAAGATATGACTATGGAGGAAGTCACACTCAAAGGTACTCTATGATGCAATGAACATGAAATGATGAAAACTATCTATGAATGCAAGCTAATAACTAGAATGAAAACTAAAACTAGAATGTAAACTAAATATGAATGCACAACAAAAACTAAGGTGCAATACAAAATGTAAATCTTACCAACTATTAAATCACTAATATGCAGCCTATGAACTCCATATGGAAATGTAGCTATAATGCAAGCTCTCAATGTGGTGATTCTAGACTCAAAGCGACGGCGTGTCAATGTAATCCAATAATCCTCTATATGCAATGCTTGAGACAAGGCTTCTATTTAAAGACTCTCAGGAAAAATCTAGAGGGTGTCTAAAAGATAAGGATAAGAATTAACAATTAAGCACCTTATCTCATATCCTTAGTTGAGAGGATAAAATGATGAGGTGACACATGTGTGTAGAAAGTTCTCAAGTTGTAGACACCATGTGCTTAAAAAGAAATGTAAATCCTTATGATGACAACTCATAAGAGTACACATACTCTTAGGCTTATAGATTAGGATAAAAATTAAATTAAATAAAATTTAATTTAATTTAGGTCTAGAAGAAATTAATAGGATATGGAGGATTTAAATAAATAAAATTTATTTAAAAAAGGGAATAAATGGAGAATCATGTGTTAAATTAAATTTAACACATTAAGGCTAGGAAGTATTTAAATTAAATTTAAATACCTAGGCAAAAAATGAACCTATTTAATTAAAATAATTTTAATTAAATAAGTAGAAGAATGTGACCATTATTAATTAAATTAATAAAGTCATTCGGGACAATTTTTAGTGTCTACAATAAGTATATGAAAAGGAATTCAAAACATGGATCAAAACCATGTCTTCTGGAATATAGAGGCATATTTCAAATAATAACCTCTAAAAAAAAAGCATAAAGGGTCGAAATTTTAGGGAAGAGTAAAATAAAGAGGATGAATGTATATTGGGAAAAGTACCAAATAAATTGGGAAGAAGAAAAAGAAAAGTCTACTTAAATAACTTTTAAGACCATTAAAATATGATGAAGATGGTTGATTCAAGAAAAAGGTAAGTTTAGTTTCATATTTTTGAATTTTGGTAAATAATTAATATTAAAGGATGCAGGGGATTTTGTGGGTATGGCAATGCTGAGGAGCTAGCGAGGTTACGGGGAGAGGTGTCTACTTTGCATGCCGAGCGGGCTATATATCAGGCTCAGATCGATGAGTATTGCAGGTAGCGAGACATAGCGAGATAAATGTTACGCCAGGGGGCCAGTGTGACAGTGATGCGGGAGGCCATTTCAGCCAGGCGATCTGAGGCATGGGCAGTACGAGAGGCAGCCTATTACAGGTCACTGTATCATGATGTCGTACCTTTCGACCAGCGACAGCCTAATTTTGAGAGAGGGGCTAGTTCCTGGACCACGGGTAGCATAGCTAGATCAGAGCAATCAGTAGGGCAGAGCCAACCACCTCGAGGGGGTGACACAGGAGGAGCAGGACCCTCATAGCATGGCTCCTGGATTTTTATAGAGATCCGATATTTTGACAGATATGTGCAGATGCAGCGAGTTTTTTGATGATGCATTTTTACTATATGATTCTATATGTATTTGGACTGTACAGACATTGATTCTTTTGTGATATATATACATGACATGAGTTGATGATTCTAAATGTGTATGAGTGTTTATGATGCATATGTATGGATTTTATGTGATGCTTATGAGACTGACGTTTATGATGCAGGATATGATGTATCTTTTCTATATACTATATGATGCTTAACATGTGTGATGCAGATTGGCTAGCGATTATGAGACTTATGCATTATGATATGTATGTGCCCCTAAATGTAATGCTAATGCTAAAATGAACTAGACTATCTAATGAGCACTAAGAAATGTAATTTGACGAGTAAACTAATGCAATCTATATTGAAAAATTAATGTAACTTAAAAGGATGAAAAATGAACACTCCACCTAAAGATGCAACCTAATGAATATCTATCAAAATCATCGCCCATAAAGATCCAGGAGCATAGCATAGGAGGAGGACATAAATAGAACCTTTTCTCAAGCACAACTCAAATGAAACCCTATATTACATGGACCCTAACTAAGTGAAATCAAGGGATTCTGTTGTGTTTATGTGGAGAGCACACCATTATTTTTATTTTGCAAAAGAGTGTATGCATTATATGCTATAGAAGAATAAATGTTAAAGCTCCTTTGCGTAATTGCCCCCATTGCGGCAGGCATTAATATCCGAGACACACATAGTAAAATCATAAAAGACACAAAGACAATACGACAAACCAAACAAAAGAGACTTCATGACCAAGTAGTCATTTATCTCACAGTTCCTGCCAAGAGCCTTAAGTCTAGAAAAGTGAAAGTCCCCATATCGCCTACAGGAAGGACTCAACCTACAGGGAAATGTTGAATCAAGTGTTTTGTGATAATATGATTGTGTGATTCCAGCAGAACAAACTTCCCGAATCATTAAGCCTCCCAAAAGGTGATTTTATGCATATCCAAGTGTGGTCACTATCATAAGAGTGTGCAATAGAATGTGATTAAACAACCATTTGACAGGAAACATGCTAGAATGGAAATGAAAATGAGGCCTCGCAGACAAGAGGTCTGTTGTTGGATTTAGCAACAAGCGAAAGACTAAGTACTACTCTGCACAAATGGAAAAGGAATAATGGTAGGACATGAAAGGAATAGTTTGGATAGACAATGGATTGGCATTTTTATTTTTATTTTTTAAAATTATTATTTTTTTGGTTTTTTCAGAACTTTTAAAGACTGTACAAAATCTACAAATGCTCAAGCATAAAAGCGCTTGAGATTCTGAATATTTACAGGTTCAGGGAGCAGATCCCCCTCAAGTGTAGCAATCTGATATGCCCTAGAACCATATTTGGCTGTAACAACAAATGGACCTAGCCAATATTCCTCAAATTTTCCTTTCCTTTCGCGATTCTGGAGATTCCTCATATTATGTTGTAGCACTAGATCACCCACTTCAAATTCCCTCGGCTAGAACCTCTTATTATATTGTAGTTGGAGGCGATGTTGATACACGCGAAGGTGGTTAAGGGCACGGAGATGTCTCTCATCAAGGAGTGCCAACTCTTGCAAGCGAGCAACTCGGTATTCTTCATCGGATATGAGGTTTTGTAGAGAAACTCTAAGGGAGGGTAACTCAATCTCAATGGGTAAAATGGCTTCAAAACCATAGACGAGGGAGAATGGAGTGGCTCCTATGGGGGTGCGAATGGAGGTTCGATAGGCCCAAAGTGCGGGAGCAATCTGGAGATGCCAATTACGGCCAGATGCATCAACAGTTTTCTTTAGGATTTTCAGGAGGGTTTTATTTGTGGCTTCAGCTTGGCCATTGCCTTGAGGGTAGTATCTGGTGGAGAAATGATGGGCTATTCCAAATTTTTGGCATAATGTGGCTACCTCTTGGTTTTTAAATGGGGTTCCATTATCAGTGATAAAATCTTGAGGTATACCAAAGCGACAAATAATATAGTTTAGGATAAATTTAGAAATTTGCTTGCCGGTGATGTAGGTTAAGGGAATGGCTTCAACCCATTTTGTGAAATACTCAGTTGTGGCAATAATATACTTGTGGCCATTAGAAGAATTAGGATACACTTGACCAACAAGATCAAATCCCTAGTGAGAAAAGGGCCATGGTGTGATGGTAGGTTGCAAGTCTTTGGCGGGAGCGTGTATCAAATCGCCATGCTGCTGACAAGGGATACATCTTTTCACAAAATGATATGCATCTGCTTCCATAGTGGGCCAATAATAACCTGTCTTAAGAAGCTTTTTCGCTAACGTAAAGCCACTAGAGTGGGCACCACAAATCCCTTGGCGAACCTCTTCTAACGCTGTTTTAGTTTCATCTGAATTGAGACATCGAAGGAGGGTTCCATCAAAGTGTTTTCAGAAAAGGGTATCACCTATAATGGTATAGCGAGCGGTTCGGTGAATAAAGGTCTTACTTGGGTTTGGAGTGAGGGTTATGGGAATAGTTTTATAATGTAGATAGGAAAAAATGTCGGCATACCATGGAGACTCAAGACCAACGATCTCGCACACCACTTCAGAATCATTCTGCTCATAAGCAGGAGTAACAAGATTCTCAACAAGAAATTCACATTTTGGACTATATTCTGGCATGGAAATCATAGAAGCAATAGTGGCCATGGCATCTACTACTTTATTGTTAGCCCTTGGAACTTGTTGAAAGACAATTTCTGTAAAGTGTTGCTTAAGATTCTCAACTATTCGGCGGTAGGGAAACAATTTCTCATCTTTGGTGTGATATTCATCATTCACTTGTTTGATAACCAGTTGTGAGTCTCCAAAGACAAGAAGATTCTTAATATTCCATTTAATGGCTTGACGCATTCCTGTCACTAATGCTTCATACTCAGCTATGTTATTTGTGCAAGGGAATGAAATTTTGTAGGACTTAGGAATTAAATCCCCTTGTGGTGTTACAAACAAAACTCCTGCCCCCGATCCCTTTTGTGTGAAAGATCCATCAAAAAATAGTTTCCATGATATATTAGGGGCTATAATCATAATGGTATCATCTGGAAAGTCTGCCACAATAGGGTGACTGCCTGGAAGAGGTGCTTTAGCTAACTGATCTGCAATTACTTGTCCCTTAATAGCTTTACGATCCTTATACACAATGTCGAATTCACTTAGGATTAAGACCCACTTTGCTGCTCGACCAGTGAGGGCGGCTCTTGACAATAGGTATTTGAGTGGATCAATTTTGGCAATGAGAAATGTAGTATGATTAAGCATATAATGGCGTAGTTTCTGTGTACAAAAGACCACGGCCAAACATGCTTTTTCAATAGCAGTGTAATTCAACTCATAACCAACTAGTGTTCGACTGAGGCAATATATGGCTTGTTCATTTCCATTATCATCTAATTGTGCCAGGAGTGCTCCTAAGGCAACTGAAGTAACTAAAATGTACAAGATCAATGGTCGTCCTGCTACTAGAGGGACTAAGACTGGAGGATTAGTCAAATATGCCTTGATTTGTTCAAATGATTTTTGGCACAAGCAATCCCATTGAAACTGATTTCCTTTACGAAGCAAATGCTGAAGGGGATGAACTTTATCAGCTAGCTGTGACACAAATATTTTGATTGATTGTAATCTTCCTTGAAAACTGCGAAGCTCTCTTAATGTGGAAGGAGGAGGCATATCCATGATGGCCTTTACTTTTGTAGGGTCTACTTCAATTCCTCTTCTGGATACAATGTAACCTAATAATTTACCAGATTTGACCCCAAATACACACTTTTTTGGATTAAGGCGCATTTTGTACTTTTCCAATCTTTCAAAAATAGTAGTAAGGACATCAATGTGGGCTTCTCTAGTCTTGGATTTTCCTAAGATGTCATCAACATAGTCCTCCATTATGATGTGTAGAAGATCATGGAATATGGTAGTCATCGTGCGTTGATATGTGGCACCAGCATTTTTCAAACCAAAGGGCATGACTTGATAACAAAAGGTTCCCCAAGGTGTGATAAATGCCGTCTTATGTTGATCTTCTTATGTAATCTTGATTTGGTTATAACCGAAAAATCCATCTAGCAAAGACAACATCTCATGTCCAGCTGTCAGATCCACTATGATGTCTATGTTGGGTAGTGGAAAATCATCCTTAGGACATGCGAGATTCAAGTCTCGAAAATCAGAACAAACACTAATGCCCCCATACGCTTTTCCTATAGGAACAATATTGGAGATCCACTCAGGATAGTCAATGGGTCGAATGAACTTTGCTTCTAGCATCTTTTGTAATTCTGCCTTGACTAGAAATGCTACCTTAGGATGCATTTTACACAACTTTTATTTTATTGGCTTGATTTTGGGATCAACTATCAAATGATGTACCACTAAATCCGTATCCAATCTAGGCATATCCTTATAGGTCCAAGCAAAGTTGATCTTTCCTTTTTTCAAGAATATTGTCATAGCTTTTTGTTCTTCAGGACTCAAGGTGGCAGGAATGTAGGTAATCTATGGATTATCTTCTGTTCCCAAGTTTATTGCAATAGTGTCTTCATTCAAAATGGATGACTTTTCTGGTGGCAAGGATTTGAATGGTAAATTCAACTCTCCCTCTTCTGGCACCTCTACAAGGTTTTCACCAGAAGATGCGTCCTTTATTTTATCTTTTTCCTCATCCAAAAGCACCCTAGAAGGGTTTTCACTAGAGGATGTTTCTTTGATTTTTTTATTTTTGTTTTCCTTTTCATTTTTGCAACTAAGAGAGTTGATTTGGCTACCAAAGTAGGCTTTTTAATCATATTAGATCTCATGCTCGTAATCTCGAAGATTCTTAAGGCCAAAGAGTGCCATCACTGCCTCATCAGACTTACAAATGTCCAAACTTGGTGGCGTATCTTGAAGGTCCCAGTCTATCATGTTAGGGTTAGTGAGAGGTAGATCAACGGATGAAAGGTCATTTACGGTAATGGTATGGACACAATTATTTAGGTCATCTTCGACGTATTGGAAAGGGACTTCGAAGAATTCCTCCTCTTCAATCTCAGATTCAGGTTGGGCCAAATAGTTGTCAGCAAAGGAAACCTTAGGTTTGAGGGAACCCAAACCTCATCTTTTAGGGTAGCTATTAGCTTCTAGGGGTTGTCTAATTCCATTTTCATTTGGGCCAAGACCAGTACCATGATATCCCATGCTTTCAACAATGGGAAGTGCTTTGACATATTTGTCCTTAGGAAACTCCACAGGTTCATCTTTGCCATCATAATATAACCAATCCAAAATATTATCTTCCATGTGTTCATCACTAAGGGAACCCCAATGTTCAAATGTTGTTTTTTTAACTTGCATGGTTTCCTTATTAGTAGAGGATGGCAATTGTGAAGGCTTTCCAAGGGAACGAGGGGAGAGTGGTAATTGTCCAATACACAAGGCATTTTTGAACTTATACTCTCCCATTCCCAAGTCAGTAAAGGTGGTCTTTTTCCCTGTAGTGCTAACTTTAGCATCTTCAACTTTCTCTTTTCCTTTACGGGAATTTGAACTCTCATGGGCTGCTTCTGGTACTGTAGGGGAAGCAGTTTCTTTAATGACAAGAGGCTTAGGTATGACTACAAAAAACTCACTTATGGGACAAAGATTTGCCGAAGTACCTTCCAATCTTCTACAAAATTCAAAGGGTGTAGGATCCCCTGGAATTGCAACTTCTCTTCCTTGGTGCGGGAATTTCAAACATTGGTGATATGTGGAAGGCACTGCTTTGAGAGTATGTATCCATGGTCTACCAAGCAAGATGTTATATGGAAAATCTAAATCTAGGACATGACATTCAGTATTGATAATGGCTGGTCCAACTTTGAGAGGCAACATAATAACTCCTTTTGATTCCCTTTCTCTTTCATCATATGCCTTTATAGTAATTCTTTTACTAGAATCAAGGAGATCCTTTGGAAGTGCCAGGAAACGAATCACCTTTAATGTACAAAGATTTAGACCGGATCCATTGTCTATGAGGACTCTTTTTATTTTATGTCGTTGTATAAGGACTTCAATATGGAGCGACATATTATGGTTGGGATTGGGAGCTTGGAAATCTTTATCTGTGAAGACCAAATGTTGTTGAGCGGCAAGGTTTCCAATCATGGCAGTGAATTGGGCAACATTAATATTATCAGGGACACGAGACTCTAAAAGGGCCTTTTCCAAGATTTCCTTATGTACAGGCGAGGTGGTAAGAAGCTCAAGGATGGATATTTGTGCAGGAGTCTTACCTAGTTGGGATAATACATCATAGCATGAAGTGGGCCTTTGTGGAGTGGACGACGTAGAAGGCGTGTGTGGAGTCGGTGAATTACTGTTATTAGGAGTAGCTGCTTGCAAAATGAGTCTTCCACTTTGAGTGGTTGCATCACAATCAGCTGCTTGTAAGACAAGGGTATTCACATGAGTGTCTACCCTTTCGATGTGACCACATAAGGAGTCAAAACCACATATATCATTGGTATCTATTTTACCACATAAGGAGTCAAACCCTGATATGTGGTTAGTAGAATAATCATAAGGTACAACGTTTGATGTGGAGGCTTGATTTGTATTATTGTTACCATCATTGTGATCGGGAAATGGCTTTTGAAATATTTTCAACTTAGCATTCTTAGAGGAAGGACCTCCTTCTACTTCAATTTCTCCGTTATCGACAAGGTTTTGGATAAACACTTTGAGTTTGAAACACTTATTGGTATCATGTCCTTTGACGCGATGGTATTTGCAATATTCATTTTCTTGATACCACCTAGGTTTTGGTTGATTTTCATCAAAAGGACGTGTATTAGGAAACACCATAAAATTATGATCTACCACCTTTTGAAAGATGGCTTCCAATGGTTCACAGAAGTTGGTGAATGTCCTATTTCGATCATAATCATGATTGTAATTGAAGTTGGTGATTGTCCTTTTTCTTCAAACCCATCATTTCATTATAGATCCAGGAATCTACTTTGAGCATGGTGTCAGCTTTAACATTTGCAGAATGTAGGAAGATGAGCATGGTATCCCTCTACATTGAATCACTATCATCTTCAGTAGTCTCATGTGGGGGGAGTGGACATTGTCATTGTTATCCTCCATTTCTATTTGATCCTCCTTTCGAGCCTCGGCAGAGTCCTCTATGTGAGCAGAGTCCTTCCTTTTTTCTTCCTCTATCCCCTTGATAGGAGAAGCAGTCTTAGCCGTATGGTCCTCCTTACTCTTCTTAACAGGGTTCCCGACAATGTTATCTTCCGCTTTATCACCCCCACTAGATATAGCCTGGTTACCCTCATTAATAGATTTACTTTGTTCAAAATTACCTTCACTATTGGCTTCCTCTTTCCCTTTTTCATTATTACCTTCAGTCTTTGGGTACCCGTCCAAATTAGAGCTTAAATCCCTGATGTCAGTATCATCCTCATCCTCAGGGTTAATATTCTCACGGCTTTCTAATTTCTCGGTCTCAGACTCCTCATCCTCATGTTTTTGGGAAGCCGAGGGTTTCAAATTTAGGGCTTTATCTTTACCTTTAACAGAGTCACCCTTCTTACTCTTAATGGAGTCCTTCTTCTTGTCCTTAGAGGGAGTAGAGGCAATGTGTTTATTTGTACAATACCCCTCAATAAGAAGAATCAGCCCTTCATGTAAAATGGGTCTGGACTCCTTCTTCTTATAGGCTTCTAAACTATGAAGTAAAGAAAACTGCAAAAAGAAGGGGAAAGATATTCTATCTTTGTGTCTAAAGTGATTTAAAAAAACAAAGTGGCATTTATGAACTCTTTTACTTCTTCCATCAAGTATGAAATACTCACGGATACAGCAAAGAACATCCCTCCAGATCTCCTTTATCTGATGCACATTGAAGAAATCACCACTCTTTTCCAGTTGCTTCTCCTCATCTTCCATTTTCAAAAACTTTTTGTAGGCTACATTTGAAATATTGGTTTGCTTGGTGAATTTTATGCCTACCATGGGGAGCCCCGTGATCTCTGCAATAAAATCCTCTGTAAGTTTCACAGTAACACCCTGGAGAGTGACTTTGTCATTGGACTAGTTCTTAAAGAAAGCCGTAGTGATGTGTGGCTTAAAACCATTGAGTTGCTCTAGATAACAAGTCACATTTCCTTTCTACAAAATTTTCCATACATCCTCATGAGCCTTCGAGGCATCACATTTTTTTGGTTCCTGCTTGTGCGGTTTGCCCCCCATCTGCAGAGAATAAAGAACGCACTCAAACCAGAGCAACCAGATGTAGAGAATGAAAGGGTTAAAATGAAAACTATTTTTTGTCCCATCAAAAGAGACTCCCTTTTTTGGAGATACCTGCAAAAACCACATCACATTCATTTGAGTGTACTTCCTTGGGGAAGAAGATCTGGCAATAATATGATCACTCCACGAAATCATTAACTTTCTAATCTTTACAAATCTTTCCCACTTGCACATGGATGGCTTCATAATGAATAATTTCTTTGAGATCAACTTGGTTAGTTAATTCATCGGTCCACCTCACCATTTGCCCCGTTAGGACAACATAGTTGGCTATCCAATCAACAACACCATTGGCCTCCCGAAAGGTATGGGATATGACAACTTTTTCAAATTTTTGAATAAGGTATTTGATCTCCTTGATTGTGGCCTCTATCGACCATGAGATAGAACTTTTATTATTTAGGATATTAACAATATTTAAAGAGTCACCTTCCAACCATAAATTCAGACATCGCAAATCCACGGCAATTTTCATAGTATAAAGGGCACCTGTTGCTTCAGCAATGTGACTATTAGTCCAGCCTATAGGGATTGCTATAGCATCTTTAACATTTCCCATATGATCTCTCAACACACCTCCACAACCCACACTTCTCGGGTTGCCCTTAGCAGCACCATCAAAGTTTCCTTTAATCCAACCATTAGGGGGGGAACTCCAAGAGATGCTCAATCTTGGGTTATCAGTTTGAAGTTTAGGATTTTTAGAAAGCATTGGATTATCAGTAGGAAAGGTTTGATTAAGGTTCTTCAGAGATATGAAATTTTCCTTAAAAGCTCTAATAATATTCATTAAAGGATGGATAGTTATATCTATGGTTATTAAATAAAATAAGAGAAAAATGGAGTAAATATTCTTGTGGGGTAATTAAATAAGGAAGTAAAATATTAAGATTAAATATCTAATGACTTATTGAGTAATTAACTTCAATCATTTTAAATATAATGAATGAAAAATAAGAAATGTATGTTAATGACAAAAGGACTAGGTAGGGAAGAGGGTAGGGCTGATCCCTAAGGCAAGAGAGGGATGTATTCCACTCTTGGATTTAGGCTTATCAAGCTATGGAACCCCACTACAATACTTGAGTACTCTAGTAAGGCAGTCATTAAGAAGTAAAGATTCTAAAATGATTCTGAGATTATGTTAATCAGTAAGAAACTAGGTGGGTAAGAGGGTAGGGCTGAGTCCTAAGGCAAGAGGGGTATATACCAACTCTTGGGTTTAGGTTTATCGAGCAATGGGACCCCACCAAGATGTTTCAAGGACTATGGTATGGTATAACATCTAGACATGGTGAGGGATGGAAGGTATCCATTTGAAAGGGGAGGACCAAGGTCTTGTCAAGCCTTTAATGTGATTTCCTTGTCCAATCCTCGGGTGTAATCAATAGGATATGAATATATACATATATGAATAATTATTTTGATTAAATAATGCAATGATAATCTTTTGAATTAATTCCTTAGAAAAACATGACAATATTTTAAGCCCTTACAAGTAGGGACATTACAATGGAGCTATTTTTCCTAATTAAAACTATTAGCCTCT
Organism: Cupressus sempervirens; assembly: GCA_028749045.1. Taxonomy (NCBI): domain Eukaryota; kingdom Viridiplantae; phylum Streptophyta; class Pinopsida; order Cupressales; family Cupressaceae; genus Cupressus; species Cupressus sempervirens. The sequence continues at coordinate 238,679,714 of CM053788.1, read as the reverse complement.
TTTGAAAGTATACTTATATGTACTAACTTGTATTCCTTTGGTGCAAAATTTTGGACAATAGTACAATGACAAATCATATTTTTCTCAGAATAATCTTGTTAGATTATAGGATGATATTTTCAGTATGTGTATACATCATGTATGCTTCATGTCTGCAAGTACTCATATATTTGCTTCATGCATTACGACATTGACTGCATGCATACCTTATTCTTTCATCCTAGTGTATAACTTCTATTTCAACTTCACAAGAAAGGTTTAGTGTAAACAGTCATTGCTTGAGGAAAAGCAATTTGAGGAAGGGTGGACTATCATGCCGCCTAATTATGGTAATATAGGTGAATGAAATAAAATAGTTTAATTATTTTAAATAAATAAATAAATTAGATTATTAGAGTAAATGACTATATATAAACATATTATAATGATGAATAAATATATTTATAAAAATGCATTTAATAATATAATATATTATTAAAGAATAAAATAATATATTATTGATATATTATTAAAATAATATATGTTATAATATAATATATCTTATGATATTAATTAATATAACTAAAATAAATATATAATTAATATAATTATATTATTATTAATATAATATAATTATTATTTTGAAAGGACGCGACTCTTTGAAATACACATAGTTATATATAATATCAAACAATGAAAATGATATCATACAAATATTATCGAACTTATACAAATTAAAAGGTAAATAAATAATGTCCTAAAGTAGGATATTACAAGGGAGAGATCAACCTCCTGAAAAGAATGTCCAAATTCCTCCAACTTGTAGAGGGGGATCTCTACTAGACACAGGGAAGGTTGGGGATAAGGAGAATAAAAAATAAAAGGAGTAGGAGTCGTTAGTGGCCAAGATTTTCTCCCTAGTGCAAGTCATCAACCTTGATGGTGACAAAAATCCCTTGGATGGTCAAGAGCAAGATACATCTCACCAAGGTGACACCTTGGCCCTCTCACTTACTAAGGTGACAACTTTCCCACTGCCACTTAGAGCAAGGAAACACCCCCAGTGGTGAGGAAGCTCTTCGATTTTATAGTCCTTCAATTGACAATGAATGTCCTTTCAACTGAGTCCTAGTTGGAAGAGACTATTGATCAGAAGAAGCAAAGATTTGAGGAAGCTTGACCATCCAAAGACATCATCATGCAAGAAACTTCATCCTAGTCACAATAAAAAAAGATGAAGAAGCAAAAGACTATATTAGCATTGGCCACTAATTCTTCTACTAGTCATATGTTGATGAAGATAACAAAAGCTCAGAAGAAGGGCAAGTTTCATGAGCTCACTGCTAATGATTTCCAGATCAGAACTATCTACATTGGTATTCCTATGCATGATTCCATGGTTAACATATGTAAATCAACCAATAAGAAGATCAAAGATAGGCTAGAAGAGTTAAGGGAAGAGAAAGAGGTGCTCAAGGTGTTGAATAAGGAGCTAATGGATTACATCAGAGCTACACTTGGAATCACCTCTACAAGTACATTTGACCCAAGTGTAGAGGAGAACTAGAATTTTCTATTGAAGCTACATGAGGAGAGGCAATTTGGTCAAATTGGTCATGAATGGATTGATCAAATGAAGGCCCAAGGTCCCCCTCTCATTGACAACCTTGGAAACCTGTTGTTAGATGCTGACAAGTTGAGAGAAGTAATGTCCATTCATCAAACTACTATGCACAAAGCATCAAAGAATTTGATAGAGCAATTGGCCTTGTTGCAAGAGGTAATTGATATGAAGACCAAAATTGCCATGACCCATGGGATTCTCAAGATAGGTCAAGAACTATTGCTTCATTAGAAGCAATCATTAAAGTTTATAGTGGAGAGCTCAGTGAGATCTGCAAATGAGCTAAAAGATGTGCATGAATTAGTGTAGAAAGTAATGGAAATGATATTTGAATATCTAAAAGTGATGCATACTAAATCATATGTCACTAGTAAGGGTCAATTGGTGGACATTGAGTGAATGAAAGCCAAATTCCTAGCATTTGTAGAAGAAGCCACCGATCCATCCAATTTCTAGATGTCAAAGATCTAGGAGCTCTCTGTAGAAGATTCCATTTTAAGGTGTGCATAAAAAAACTCCAATCAAAGATTGCTAGAGTTGAAGAGTTAACACAGAGGGAATACAAAGCTAAGGCTATGACCCAAAGAAAGATTGATGCTCTAACAAGTGTCACCTCTTCTCTTCTCTTCCATTCTCCCCATAAGCTTAGACTCTGTAACAAATGATGACTTAGCCAAGTCCTATTTTTAGCATCTATTTGTTCAAAGATTCTCTAAAATGCAGTTATCAAAAATAACTGGCCATCCCTAAGAGGCCTATATATGTAAATTTTTGAGAAATTAATGGGATTGACAAATTACTTTGTGGGAAAACCCCTCTAGCTGGGACTACTGTGTGAGACTTTGAGTCTACATTTTGATTCTACTATTCATTTAGCTTTTGTATGGTACTTGGGATGTTGTAAATGAAAACTAAAATATTGCAAATAAACTTGGTTCTATTTCTTTCATTTTAGTAGATTGTAAGTTTTACTTTCTTGACTATAGTATTACTTTGTTCCCTATTCTGTATGTTTTAGTTCATATACATTTCATTGTTATATGAGAAGTTTGGGATTTGATTAATAAAGCAGCTGAGTAGGAAACAATTTGGGTATTTTCAAATCTCAGTCACTCAAGAAATTTGGGCATTGCCAAGTTAATCACTCTCTTTCCTCTCATGCAGTGGTAGATAGTCTTGCATTGTTACAATCTTGCACTCAAAGGTAGAATAGATTGCATATTAGGTGTTATTAATGAAAGTCATCCAGATTTTTTGAAGTATTAGGCAATCTAGTTATACTTCTTCTTCTCTCTGGTTAAGAGCATACCCCAAAATGTAAAACAAATTTATACAAATCTTTGCATTATAAGGGAGCTATACCTTTCAATTCAAGGGTCTCTGATAGATCACTACATTGACCCATTCTGTTATTAACTGTTCTACTTTCCATCACTATTAGGTGCCTTAAGAGTGAAGGTATAGACCAAGAAATTAAGGAAGGAAAAATGTTAACTAATAGAGTCCTCCTTGCAGGAAGAGTATGTTGAAGTTGATGAAAGTTGAACCCCACAACTCCCAAGAATCACCTACATGTAAACACTTATCACAAAAGAGAGAAGCAAAAAGCTATGGAGGCTGGAAATCCCATACCCATAGATGAGATATTCTTGATGAAAAAAAAGAGATTTCTATTATCAAAAGTGAATGAATAAATTACAAAGAGATCAATCCTTATAAAAGGAGATCAAAACCCTAACAGGGTAAAACCTAGGTTGCATGATAATAATTAATAAAAGAATTAATTATTATATGCTTAAAGTTTAACTTAACTAAAATAGAGATAATAAGTGAATTAATAATTAAATCAAAATGATTTAATTACTAAGGCAATATCTTATTACTCTAACACCACCCCTTAAGTTAAACTTAGGCAGTAGCTAAAAATCTAGAAACTACTGCTAAAAGCAAATTAGGTCCTAATAACAAGGCCTGATGAGGTACCTAAGCACAAACAAATCTCTGTAAAGAGGAGAAATAGAGAAAACCACATGGGAAAAACCCTACTCCAAAAAGATATGGAAATGATGTTCCAAAAGATACGAATAAAAGATGATCATGAAGAACACCACTAAAGCATGAGGCTGCAAACACTACCAAACTGCAGATCTGAAGAACCTCCATTGTATCAAACATAACTAGGTAGAGAAGACTAAGTCTAAAGAGTTGATCAATTGAATATGGAAGGTATCTTCATGGACTCCAAAAATAGGAATGAAAGAATGTCTCTATGGTAAATGATCCATCTCACTAAAATGCATAGGTATCCAACCACTGCAATTGCCTAGTACATAGGATCAAATACTGAATACATAACTCACTCTATCGAACCAAGAAAGCAATAGAACCAACATAATCCCCCTCTAATGGTGAGATTTAAGACATGAACACTAAAATTGAATGTAATATCTCATGCATAAAGAAAAACTAGGAACATCGAGAGTGCAAAGGAAGTACAAACACCTATACTAGCATGTGTCTTCGACACATCATGAGGCTAATGTCATGGAATGAACACTAACTTGACAAAGGAATATGAAAAATATGGCCAACATAAAACCCCCCAAGGCACTTTATAATGTAGTGTGAGTACAACAAAATACAAAGATGTCCAAGATCCTGAAATGCAATAGAGTGCCACTTTATCTCAGTGCATTTGCAAAAATACTACAAAAGGATGTCAAAAAAGATCAAAATAGACAAGGTTGATACAATAGATAGTATAACCCATTAAAAATTATCTAAAACAACAAAATTGATCCCCGAACTTGAAACAACCAAGATATCCATCAAAATGCAGAAAAACAAAAAAAACAAAAAGGGATGTGCCTACAACATAATGTGGAAAATAAAATGTCTCAAAATATGTCTCTCAGAGTCCAAAATATAACTTCTAAATTTGATAGCCAAAATAGGCCATGAAAAATCATCAAAAATCCAAATAAACTGCATAATCATGATGGTGTCAAAATCAACTTTTTGACGCTTCTTTCGGATCAAAAAATGAAGTCCAAATGAGCAAGTTATGGCCAAAAAAAAATGTAGGTCAAAAAATACTGGAAAAGAAAAAATGAAATTTACCACCTTGGGATCTATGCCAAAATGTCTCAAAAAGTGTCCCCACTAGTACTAGAAATTGCATTAGGAAGTGTGCCAGTTCTGTACCAAAACTATCTTAATTTGTGTGCCCCAAAATCTTGATTTTCTGTGAAAAAATCTCAATTTTTGCATAAAAAATCACAAAATCACCACCTCAAGAAATGTGCCAAAAATATCAATTTACGTGACCCAAAATCTTTATTTTTGTGCAAAAAATATTTTTGCACCAAAAATACAAAATCGCTACCTTGAGAAATGTGCCCAAAAATCTCAATTTTCAAAAAATCTTGATTTGTGTTCAAAATCTAGAAAATCACCTCATCGGGAAATGTGCCCAATCTAGGAGCAATATTTTTTAGCCTCAAACTTGAATTATGTCCAAATTGGATAGATTTTATATGAAAAAAGGGGTTTTTGGGCGCTCTAAGCTAAATGATGATGTCCATTATGGTTCAAAGTGTACCAAAAAATGGTGACCCCTAGATCCAATACAAAAAAACTCTAAAAAATGAAACCCTCTAAAAAGAAAACACATATTTGAAAGCCAAGATAAAATTCTCATAAATAAATTAGGGGTATGAAGATCTGAAGCTCTAATACCATGTTGAAGTTGATGAAAGCTCAACCCCACAACTCCCAAGAATCACCTACATGCAAACACCTATTACAGAAGAGAGAAGCAAAAAGCTATGGAGGCTGGAAATACCAGATCCATAGATGAGACATTCTTGATGAGAAAAAAAAGAGATTGCTATTATCAAAAGTGAATGAATAAATTACAAAGAGATCAATCCTTATAAAAGGAGATCAAAACCCTAACAGGGTAAAACCTAGGTTGCATGATAATAATTAATAAAAGAATTAATTATTATATACTTAAAGTTTAGCTTAAGTAAACTAGATATAATAAGTGATTTAATAATTAAATCAAAATGATTTAATTAATAAGACAATATCTTATTACTCTAACACCTTCCCTTAAGATAAACTTAGGGAGTAGGTAGAAACCTAGAAACTACTGTTGAAAGAAAATTTAGGTCCTAGCAACAAGGCTTGATGAGGTAGCCAAGCACAACCAAATCTATGTAAAGAGGATAAGTAGAGGAACCACATGGGAAAAATTCTACTCCAAAAAGAGATCAAAAGAATGTTTCAAAATATAGGAACAAAAGATGATCATGAAGAACACCACTGAAGCATGAAGCTACAAACACTACCAAACTGCTGATCTGAAGAACCTCCATTGTATCAAACATAACTAGGTAGAGAAGACTAAGTCTGAAGTTTTGATCAATCAAAGATGGAAGGTATCTTCATGGCCTCCAAAAATAGGAATGAAAGAATGTGTAAATGATCCATCTCATTGAAATGTATAAGTATCTAGCCACTGCAACCATCTAGTACATAGGATCAAATACTAAATACATAGCTCACTCTATCAAACCAAGAAAGCAATAGAACCAACATAATCCCCCTCTAATGCTGAGAGATAAGACATGAACACTGAAACTAAATGCAATATCTCATGCAGAAAGAAGAACTAGGAACATCAAGAGTGCAAAAGAAGTACAAGCACCTATATTGGCACATGTCATTAACACATCATGAGGCTAATTTCATGGAAGGAACACTAACTTGACAAAGGAAGATGGAAAATGTGGCCAACATAAAACCCCCAAAGGTACTTTATAATGTAGTGTGAGTACAACAAAACACAAAGATGTCCAAGATCTTGAAATGCAATAGAGTGACACTTTATCTCAGTGTGTATGCAAAAATACTACAAAGGGATGTCAAAAAAGATCAAAATAGACATAAATATGATATAATAGATAGTATAACCCATGAAAAATTATCTAAAATAATCCCCAGACCTGAAATGACCAAGATATCCATCATAATGCAGAAAAATAAAAAAACTGAATGGGATGTTCTTGGAGTAGAATCTAGAAAATAGAATGTCTCAAAATATGTCTCTTGGAGTGAAAAATATAACTTCTAACTTTGACAGCCAAAATAGGCCACCAAACAACATCAAAAATCCAAAAAAATTACACAATCATGATGGGGTTATAATCAACCTTTTGACGCTTTTTTCAGATTGAAAAATAGAGTCTAAATGAACAAGTTATGGCCAAAAAACCACATATAGGTCAAAAAAGTGCTGGAAAAGCAAATTTTTTTTTTTTTACAACCTTGGGATCTGATGTAGTAAGAATTTGGATGTACCCCAAAATGAGGTAATCTATAAACCAGTAAATAAACACACAACAAAAAATGAACAAGAGGAATGAGATTCAGATCTAGATAAAGACAATATTTTAGAAATTCATAACAATAGGTTTATATCCAACATGCCCGACTGTATGACCTTCCGAGTTACAACCATTTACAAAGAAGAATACATCTTTTAAAGAAGAACAAATCTCCAGACTCAACTACAAAATTCTACCTCCAAGCTACTCCCCACTAAGACTCCACACTTCCAACTTCTACATCTCCATCAAATAATAATCTTCATAAACTCATCATCCTCCTAAGACTCTACCAAAGACCCCTTTAAGTACTTTCCAAAATGACTTACTGAAGATTCTAGAACATAGAAAGGCCACAAGTTAGCTTGATGTAAATACCAACTAATAAACCCATAAATTAAATGTATAACCAAGCCACAAGCTGGCTCTCTATAAATATTAAATGCACATCACAAAATTAAATATGTGTTAGGTTGGCCCAAACTAGAACTAGACATGGACAACTTAGCAAACTGGCACTTAGCACCCAAAGGATCACTTGGCATCAACATGAACTCAAAAACCAAAGGATCACTCAACATCAACAAAAACTTGGCAACCAAAGGATCACTTGACATCAATAGGAACTCAACAACCAAAGGATCACTTGGCATCAACAGGGAACTTGACAACCACTACAACTCAGTTAGAACTATTAATTCAGTAAACTCATGAACTTAGTCAACTCTTCCACTTGGCCACCACAGCCACTCAATAGCTACTGCAACTTAGTAAGTTCTATTACTTGGAAACCTTTGACTGAAAAGAGCATGAAAGATAAGAAACCAAGGATGCCCCTGTATCATTCTACCAAGGTATTTATAGAAAAGAATTCAGATACTCCTACATCAGCCTCCCTAGGTAAATAAGAAAATGTGTCCCACATTTTGATCCCAAAAGAAAATTCTATACTTAGCTTCATCTTTACAAAAGGCTTCCAATCCATCAAAGAAAAGAGATCAAATCTGAAAATCAACCACCTAGGCTTCATCCATTCAAAAATTAAAATCTCATCCAACCAATCAACATACAAACTCAACTGAAGATAACAATGCTCCATCTGTAACTTATCATCAACATCATTCATAACAAAAGGAAAATATAACTCAAGATCAACAACATCAGCAACAGATAAGTCTTCAATCACATCCATTTCAACATTAGTATCATCTTGAACAATAACATCCAAATCTTTAGTGAAACTCTCCTCTTTAACAACTCATTGCACATAACAATATGCTCTGCAATTTCCATGTCAGATCTATCCATCTTCTCATGAAAATCAAAAGACACTTCATCAACTCTAGTGAAATCATCATGCACTTCCACAATTTGTCTTCTTCTCTTTATAATCTTTTTAATTGGCCAACAAACCTTCTTTCTAATCCTCAGATGCCAACTCAAATTAGGCTTTTCCAGATCATCAATTCTTTCATGTAAATCATCCCAAAAAGAATCATATTCATCACTCTCAACCTCATGAAGATGTCTTCCATGATTTTGCACTAACTCAATAGCTTCTACTCCAGCTACAAGTTTCCTCACCATGTCTAATAACTCTAGATCAACATTTCTCCTTCCTCGAACCATCTTTACAAATAAAGAAAAAATGATAAGTCCTCTGCAAGTGTAGGCCAAATCCACAGATCTGCCACCCTACACCAAATCACCAACTAGATAGGACTTCCAAAATCAAAATCCTTCTCTAATAAACTTCACCCAACCAAGGTCTTGGTACAAATTGCCTCACACTTTGGTGATCTGCTTGTGCACTTAGGAACAACTGCACTTTGATACCATCTGATGTAGTAAGAATCTGGATGTACCCCAAAATGAGGTGATCTAGAAACCAATAAACAAACACATGACAAAAAATGAACAAGAGGAACTAGATTCAGATCCAAATAGAGACAATATTTTATAAATTCATAACAATAGGTTTACATCCAACATGCCTGGCTGTATGACCTTCCAGGTTGCGACCATTTACAAAGAATAATACATCTTTCAAAGAAGAACAGATCTCTAGACTCAACTACAAACTTCTACCTCCAAGCTACTCCCCACTAAGACTCCACACTTCCAACTTCTACATCTCCATCGAATAATATTCTTCATCAACTCATCATCCTCCTAAGACTCTACCCAAGACCCCTTTGAGTACTTGCCAAAATGGCTTACAAAAGATTCTAGAACATAGAAAGGCCACAAGTCAGCCTGATGCAAATACCAACTAATAAACCCATACATTAAATGTATAACCAAGCCACAAGTCAGCTCTCTACAAATGTTAAATACACATCAGGTCAGCCCAAACTAGAACTAGACATAGACAACTCAAAAAATTGGCACTCGGCACCCAAAGGATCATTCGACATCAATAGGAACTCGATAACCAAAGGATCACTCAGCATTAATAGGAACTCGACAACCAAAGGATCACTTAGCATCAACAAGGAACTTGACAACCACTGCAACTTGGTTAGAACTATCAATTTAGTAAACTCATGGACTTGGTCAAGTCTTCCACTCGGCCACCACATCCAGTCGATAGCTACTGCAACTCAATAAGTACTGTTACTTGGCAACCTTTGATTGAAAACAACACGAAAGATAAGAAACCAAGGATGCCCTTGCAACATTCTACCATGGTAAAAAGAAAAGAATTCAGATGCTCCTGCATCATAATCTGCGCCAAAATGTCTCAAAAAGTGTTCCTACCAGCACTAGAAATTGCCTTGATAAGTGTGCCAATTCTGTATCAAAATTGTCTCAATTTGTGTACATCAAAATCTTGATTTTGTGAAAAAATCTAAATTTTTGTGCCAAAAATACAAAATTACCACCTCGTGAAACATACCAAAAAATCATGATTTGCATACCCCAAATCTTGATTTTCATGCAAAATAATCTAGATTTTTTGTGCCAAAAATCACAAAGTTGCTAGCTTGAGAAATGTGCCAAAATCTTAATTTTCAAAAAATCTTGATTTATGTGCAAAATTTAGAAATTGGACTTGATCATTATCTTTGCATTCTTACCATTGAGTTATTGCGATAGGGTACACTCATCCTGGCAATTCAGAGAAGTCGATGCCCAATACCTACAAATCTATATAAAAGATGAGCATGTACATGTGCATATATATGTAAGCTAAACATGCAATGGTGAGGAGTGGTATAGTGTGTAGATCTTGGCTAGTTGGTGACTACGACTCCCTCCCTTAACCATATCAAGCATGCCAAATATAAATATAAAACTCACACAATGTTACAAGCTAGAGTTGCAGTTGCACCAAAAGATTGACTTGTCAATGTTCGATACAACCACTAGACTTATAGAACACAGAAGGTGGTTAAGCCATGTTACGAATCTCAAAGGGGAACATTGGTGGTTAGTCCAACAATCCCCCCCTTAGCATTACCCGAGGAGATTCAAACCTGTGACCAAGCTTTGATACCACTTGTTACCGGTTAGAGTTGTCATTGCACCAAAAGATCAACCTGTTAATGTTTGATACAACCACTAGACTTATAGAACATAGGAGGCAGTTAAACCATGTCACAAATCTTGAAGGGCAATACCAACAATTAGTCCAACACACACACCATACACATGCAAGTATGGGGTAAGTATAATAGTAAATCCTTTATATAAATAACATCATATTTTAACATGGGGTTTTAGGTCCCCTCAAAATCTATTTTTGTAGTAATCTAAAATATCATATTCTAACATGAACATATCATCATCATGAGGACATAATAAACATCTTTTTAAGATACATCATATGACATCATCATAAAAGTAATTTTATTAACCAACTAAGAGCAGTTAAAGCATCATCACTACAAGTAGGAAAATGGTACAACCTGACAAAAGCAATTACTCAACATATCAAAGTCTTGCATTTCAAATATCAATCAAGGGCTAATGCATCTATATAAGAGTAATATAGAACTTTAACAACTAAGTATAAAATGATAGAAAATGAGGGGCATTATAGGGGGGTGGGTCTTTGATTTATTACATTTTTGGGGTGCAATAACTTTTGATCTTTTTTTATGATTTAAGAAGGTATTATTGAGGTAATCATGAAGATAGTATCAAATTATATTCTCATAAATTTCACTTGGAATAATTATGAATCATGAGGAAAAGACATCACCACAAATTTTAGATTGCTTAATCTCTCCCTTGATCTCCACAAAATCATTCTTAAGCCACATTAGAGTGGATTCAAGCAATTTGGGAAGATGAGAATTCTCATATCATATTATTTCTTTGTAGTAACTTGAATTTTTCTCTCTTCTATTACTTCTACCTTAATATCATTGATATTGAGTGCCCACACATAATTTGAATAATTATTTGGATGTATTTTGAAGATCCACATATTTATTAACTCCCAGAAGATCCAATTATAGGTTTCCACATTCCACTTGATGCAAATAATATTCCCTTTTATGAATATGCTTTAGGGTTTCCATATAGTTGGCTTCCAAATCTAAAGAGTGATGAAGATTCAAAACATCTATCTACAGCTTCTTCTCTAGTCGAGATCACCTCTAATGTTGCTCTTGATGATTCCTGTATTCTTACAACCATGGAACCATGTGTCAATGTAGTAGGGTACTTCTTGTCTTCTAAACCTAGTTCTATGAGATTATTTATTGATAGAAATCCCATGTTTGTTTGTAGAGTCCTAAATTACATATTTTTGAGATACTATTGAAAACATTCATCTTCTCCTTGATGATGATAATCCCTCTTCATTTATTGTGAGGGAATACTTTTAACATCGTCTTCATCCTCCACTTAATTGTTCTTTCAAATTTTACGTGATTGTGGATCCTTTGATAGACCATTTGGAGTAGGTCTCTTCATACTCAAAGAAGACATTTGAGTCTTTATAGGTTGGCCTTCATGAGTATCAAACTTAACTTGATATGATACATTGCATGATTCATGTTGATCATAATCACATGTCAGAGACTTCTACTCAGTTTCTTGAGCCATCATATATTTTGAGGTTTTTCCCTTCATAATCATAGATTTAGGAGACTACATTTGTACACCTTTGATATTGTTTCTTCCTAAGAAGAGAAACATGCTCAGTTTTTGTGTTGTAGTTTCTACATTGATCTTATAACATAAACCATTAGTGTACCTTTTATATTAAGGTGGATTATTTGTCCCTCTTCCTACTTATTATCTAGAAGAGACATCATACTTCATTTGGATTCCCCTTCCTTCTTCCTATCCAAAATGGGAAGCATCCTTATAACATCCATACTTGTTATATATTCTTCTTAAGGGGAGAAATTTTATATACAAGCATCAAAATTTTGTTTTGACTTCAAATATTTACCATAATTTTGGGACAATTTTCATTGGAGTGGGGGGGGGGGGGGGTGGATGATATCATGTCTCCTTGTTTCCTTCATGGATTGGGGGGGGGGTGTTTACTTAATTGTATGTTGTGATTTGGGAGAGGGGTTGTGATGTAGGAACATCAAGAACACTCCAAGGCTACTATGCCCATTTTGGTCAAATTATTGTATTAAGGCCAATGTGAGGTCATGCCATTTCTTTTTTAGGTTAAATAAGGCTATTATGTTTATTTGAAGCAATTCATTTAGGCAATATAAGCCATTTGTTAAAAGAAAAGCTATAAGGCCTTGATTAAATCAAATATGGTAAAATATGTAAAATTTTCCTATGATGGTTTTCATTAATGTAATAGATCTTAATTAGTCTATTTTGATGTGTTTATAATGTTCTAGGCTGATTTGATGGAGTCTTGAGTTGTTTTGGTTAAAATTGCAAAAAATATTCTCAAAAGGTGTCTTAATGGTTATGTGTACTTTAGCTCAATTTTAACCAGCCATAAAATTTTATGTGAGTCAATTTGAGTTGTTTCTATTGGGTATATTCTAGATGTATACTTCTTAAGAAGATCAATATATGGAAAAGAGGATTGTTCTACGTTTTAAACTATTTATTTTCTTTGTAATAGTAACTTATTTCTTGTTGGTACATATTGAAATCATTTTAAAACTTATTGGATATGATAATATTATGTATCTAAAATAATTTAGAAGTGGTTGAATGGAAATTAATTTATGTAGGTGGAAGATATGACAAATTTTCTAAAAGCGGGTCTATGACAAGCTAGGGTAACTAATAGTGAGCATTTGAAATTATGTATCTTTGAATTTTTAGAGTAGAAAATTCTATTATTTGGTGAAATTAAGTGTTTCCATGCATACTTTAATAATAAAAAGTTTCTTGTTAAATTAATATGGTTTACTATGATTTCATCATGTTCTAGTATGATTAATTCATGATTATCTTAGATTGTGACAAAAAAAAGTTTATTTTGAGAATTTTGGATCACATGAAGGTTCCATATGATACATGTAGTTGTAATAAATCTAAATGTTCCTCTAAAATTGCATGATCTTTCTTTTATTTTGTTTTAAACTCTTTTGTGAAGATCATTGCCAAACTATCCTAAAATAACTACATACATTGTTGGATAAGTTTTCCTTTATTAAGTGCAATTACATCTCCTTTTGTATTAACCTTGAAAGCCCACAATTGTTCTCTTATATATATTGTTATTTTTTGTGTTTCTTATCAATAAGTGTATTTAGTGATGATTAACAATGAAAACTATTGAATTTCCTTTGGAAGATGACTATCACAATAATGATCAGAACATAGTGAGTAAGTCTCTTACTTTCTATTAAGTTTCCTTATGCAATAATATGTTGATAGTGTTGGAAAGGTGTAATGAAATCTCCTTTTCCAAAATTTATCTTCAAATAATGTGATTTGTTTTAATCTTTATGGTTTAATGGTCAATAAGTAAGTGACAAGTTGGAAATCCTATTTGAATGATCTATGAAGGTTACTATCCATTTCACTTGATGTTTCACAAGGTAAAGGAAGATGATTGCGATTCCCCTTTGCATTTGATTTTTTTCATGTGTTGTGATAAAAAATTGGATGGTGGAGGTATAATGGAAGATTGTGATTTCTAAAAGATGTTGGAGTGTAAAGAAGACATGTCAAAGTGATTCTATAATCCTTTAGTCAAGAATAAAAGATGTCATTGAACCTTGGGGTCAAGCATAGTGCCTAGTAGTGATTGTCAAGTTAAAGAGAGTAAATAATATTGTTAGATTCCTCAGTTTTTAGATTGATGATCTTAAATTGAGCATGGATCAATAGAATACTTGTAGTTTGATTTTGTGTTGAATGCTTTGCATCAAGGAGGGGTCTTGATTACTTCATCAGACCATACATCTTGTTTAATTTTTTATCTCTTTTTTTGGGGAGATTTTTTTCGATGATATTTTCTCTCTTTCTCTGTTTTATGATAGAAATCATTAATTTCTCATTTTCATATTGTACATGGGTACCTAACATAGCCTAGTAGCTAGGACTTCTATAAATTGTCATCTAGCATTGTGAAATTAATTTGTTACCCTAAATTTCATTTAAGGAGGATTGTTAGTGTAATTGATTAATAATTACACTCTATTTTATTTGGCTTAGAATAAATCATCGCATATTAGTTGTCACACAGACGCAAAGAAGTTTGCATTTCATTTAAGGAGATAGTAAATGAGAAGTCCACTTGAGGTAGAGTTATTTGTTATCTAATTTCACTTTATGTGTGATATCCATCTTTTGTGCTCTTATCATATTATCATGCTCTTATTTTTGCACATGTTTGCACATACTTCATTTTACAATGGAGGATGATCCACCTTTAATGAGCATGTGATTCCACCTAGTGTGGTTGATAGCTTATCTCATAGATATCTCCTAGTACCATGCCTTGCTTATATGTGTAAGTATATATATTTGTATATATATATATATATATATATATATATATATATATACATGAGAATTATAGACTTATTTAAGCTCTTTTCGAGCAACCACACTAGAAACAACATTTGGAAGACCAAGAGTCACAACTTAGAATTCCACAATTATGTCCCTCTTGGGATTTGAACCAGGGTCTCCACAATAAAAATTCATTGCTTCAACCAACTAAGATAAACCCCTTGGACTATATATGAATATATATACATATATACATATATACATATATACATATATACATATACATATATACATATATACATATATATTTATATATATGTATGTATATATGTATATGTACACACACACATATATATATATATATATATGTATATTTATACATATATGTATATATATATATATATTTATATTTATACATATATGTATATGTATATCTATATATGTATATGTATATATATGTATGTGTATATATATGTATATATGTATATATATGTATGCATATATAAATATGTATAAATATATATGTATATATGTATATACAAGTATGTATATGTATATGTATATATATATATATATATGTGTGTATGTATATATACATATGTATATGTATATACATATGTATATGTATATACATATGTATATGTATATACATATGTATATATACATATACACATATATCTATATGTATGTATATGTATATATATATATACATATGTATATATATATATATATACATATACATACATATATATATATATATATATATATATATATATATATATATATATATATATATCTACATGTATATGTATATCTATATGTATATCTACACACACACACACACACACACACACACACACACACACACATCTACATTATAAATCAATATTCCTTTTATTAATTATTAATTATTATTGAATCTAATCAATTGAGGATTGTATTGTTTTCCTATCTCTCTTGTGCTATATATTGAGATTCTAAATCTTGATATTTCTTTCATTGCCTTAGAAAAAATATTATTTAGCATCAAAGTTTGATCTAAATTCTTACAAAGTAAAAATAGGATATTTCTATTAGGATCCAACTATTTAGTTTACGATTCATAAGGCATAGCACTTTCTTAAGTCAATAAGGGTTAAGTGTCTCACTCATTCTCATGAGAAATGAGCTCTTGTGAACTACTATTCATGAAACACGGGTCAATGAGTTTGACTCAATGCTATACAATTTCCTATATATGTACTATCTATACAATAAATTGAGGATTAGATGTCATTTGTCTCTCGCTCTTGTACTATCTATTGAGCTTCTAAATCTTGAGATTTCTTTCACTGCCTTAGGAAAATTCTTACTTTGCATCAAAGTTTGATCTAAATTCTTACAAAGTCAAGTTATGATATTTCTATAAGGATTAAAATATTTAGTTTACAATTCATAAGACATAAAAATTGCTTAAGGTTTCACAAATAAGGTAGCAAGTTAAGTGAGCTAATTTTGTGAAGGAACCTACATTGTTAAGCACACTTGAGTTGGAGCAATACTAAGATGAGTGACCTTCTAGGAAGGCTTAATGCTTCCATCATATGAACATAACATAAATGCAATAAGGGTTAAGTGTGCTACCCATACTCACGGGTAATGAGTTATTGTGAACCACTACTCATGAAAGATGAGTTAGTGAGTTTGACTCAAAGCTATACAATTTAATCCTACTAGTTATCATGACTTTCTTATATATATATATATATATATATATAGACATAACTACATTATAAATCAATAATAATTTTATTTTTTATTCATTATCATTGAGTATAGTCAATTGAGGATTGTATCATTTTCCTACCTCTCTTATGCTATCTATTGATATTCTAAATCTTGATATTTCTTTCATTGCCTTAGGAAAAAATATTACTTGGTGTTAATGAACAATTTTTTCATCAACAAAAAGCCTTATAAATTAAACCTTAAATTACCAATCAAGAAGACATGATCTACAACTAACAACTGGGTAAGTGTTTGGTAATCACTTCCCTCTGCATTTTTTAACGAGGTTCAACTCCCTCAAAAGATATTTAATGAATAAAACATATGGTATGCCTTTAATCGAAAGGTACCAAGGCATTAACATCTATCAATCAACATGAAATAGACATGATTATTAGAATAATGGACTTGAATAATACAGATAAATAATAAAAAAGAGGAAAACTTATAATTTATCTTTGAATGTGCAACTATATGAAACTTTTAGATTTCACAACTCACACAATTATTGATAAATGGAGCAAGACATATTAAGAATAAGACTCCAATAACCTACAGGCCATTAGTAGTCAAAAAATACTAATTTGAATTACAAGATTCAAGATAATACATTATTTTATTTCAAAATATAATCAAGCATAGTTGACTGACCATTTTGATCCTCACACCAAAATCAACATGAAAAACAAAATTAACAAATTCTTCTCCTCTCTATTATAATTACATCTAGAAAAATGTTCCTCCCTCTCTATAGCACACACACCTCCCTCAAAGGAGAACAACCCTTTCTAAGAAGATTTTTACAATAAATAGTTTTGGAAGGCTCTATTCAGTTGTCATAACTAAATCTTGAAATTCCTTGTATCTTTAACTTTCTTATCATCTCATAATTTGCCGATGTTTTATTAATACCTATAATGGATTGAGGGTATAACAAGACAACTTTAATGATATTAATGAATGATTGAAAATTGTGTCTATATAAAAATTTATGTCTATAAATAGTGATGCCACTTGTATAATAACTCCACAAATTTCTCTTATTCTAACACTTTCTTCGATCTTTGATGACATCATTCGATTGGATCATTAATCAGCTAATAAGTAGGAGATAATTTCTACAGCAAGTCAAAATTTGATATTGCTATCTAAATTTAATTGTATAGTTTTTGAGTCAAAATCATTAATCATCTCTTGCACAAACCCTGAACAACTCATGCTTCCTCAATATTGAATGTTGATACTTGTTATCATGTCGACATTTCATCAAGCACTTAGCTCATGCCCTATGCACTTCATAGACATGATCTTGTGGTAGCTATTATGGTTTTAATATTGAATGTTGGGATTGGTTGACATAGATTCCATCAATTCACACCAAGGAGAAGCTTTGGGATTGATTGAACAAGCTTGGATGTATATCTCCTTGACATTTTTTCACATGGTTCATGGTCAATTTCTTAGGCTTTTGATGAGATCAAATGCCCATTTTGAAAAAGGCCATGGAGAGATAATTGGCTGAAGTTCTTACACTAGTGGATGAATAAAATTACTATGTATTTGGTAATTATGACATGTTTTGGAAAAACTGTCAGCATCTTGTTCCATGGTGGGCCAATAATATCCAACTCTTACCAGCTTCTTGGCTAGACTCAAACAATTGAAATGACCTCCACATATACTTTCATGTACCTAGTGTAAGGCAGTTTTGGCTTCTTGCAAATCAAGGCATCTAAGAAGAGTTTGGCCAAAGGATCTCTTATAAAGGGTATCATAGATGATGACATATCTAGTAGCTTGATGAATAAAGGCTCAACATTCATTATTGGATAAGTCAGAAGGTAGGATTTTGGCATATAGGTGGTCATAAAATGTCTTAGTATTGAGGGGAATTGGGACAAATAAGTTCACACACAAACTCAAACTAAGAGAGCTCAATTGTAGGAATCAAGAGTTGTTCTACTAGGAACTTGCAATGTTCAACCTTTTGTGGTATATCAATCATAGAAGAAATAGTGGCCATAGCGTAGGCTTGCTTATTGTGTGTCCTTGGAAGCTGATGAAAAGAGATAGTGATAAATTTAGACTTGAGGAAATCATCTATCTATTTTAATGCAACAACTAATACTATTTGGTCTCATAGTCATCATTGAATTTTCAAATGACTAACTAGTGGTGTACGAGCACCTAGGTAGGGCTACTTAGTAACCTAGGGTTCCTAACTAAGTTTTGGCTTGTATTTGCCTTAGCCAAGCCATTAGTGTAATAAAGGGGCTAGTGAGTCCTAGTGTATGACTTAGCCATTAGGAGGTCTAATTGGGTCCTCTTAACTACTTGGTTGTCCAAAGTTGCTAGGTGATGTACAAATTATTGTCTTATTACTAAGGATGGAAAACACACATTTAGAGGGCTAGATTAGTCAAATAAGGGGTGAAATGATGGTTTCATGTCATCAATGAAATATCTAAGAACTTGGTAGATTTTTAGGAGGTTCTGACCAAGTCTAGTCTAACTAGGACAAAACTTGTCAAGTTGTATGAAAATTTTGCAAAATTGCAAAAGTTGTCATGACAACTTTTATTGCAAAAAGTGCAATTTTGATTAGAAGGTTGAATAACCACCTCAAAGTGGTTGAATTAGGTGTAATGGATCTATATAAGGCCTCCCTCAACCTGTAACAAGGATTGGATGGTGTTGTGAAAGAATTTGGGTTAATAAACAAGCATTTATTTACCACAGTTAGGGTCTTTTGCTTCATTTGGGCACTTAATGGATTGAAATCTATACTGTGACTTTTTAAAGTTGGTAGATGTAAATAATAGGTTCTTTGTGTGATTATTTAGTACTTTTATTTTCATTTCCTTGCACTTTGAAAATATTTTGTTTTCTTCACTATCATTGGCTTGAACCAGGCAGATTGTGAAAATGGGGTCATAACTCACCTTTCCCCAATAGAATCTAATGGTACCTTGGAATGTGTGAGATGACCCATTTTACTATAGGAATATAATATCTTGGGCCCTAGAAATCTTGTTTTTCCTTTTTTTAGTGATTCCCTAGGCAAGCCAAGTGAGCATGGTTAGGGATCACAGTGATGAGAACAACATTTAACGGGGCTGAATGCATTGGTGGCTTCAATCCAAGTGGATCAAGAGAAGGTTATGAAGGTGGAAAGGTACTATACCCAAGGAGAATCCCTATTGATATATTTTAATAGGGATTTGAGCAAACCCTTGTGAGTGTTATCAATATTTTGGTGAAACCCTTAAGTTTAGGCTTAAAAATAACATCCCATTGTATAGACAGGTTAGGGAAGTGAGACTAGGTGAATCTCAAAGGTCTTAAAAAAGGGTATCCAGATATGAAGTTTTTTTTTCACATTGTTAAGCCTTTTCCCAAGTTGTGTGCCAAAAGGTGAGTTTGGAGGCCTAATTCCTTGTAGCCCTATTAGGCCTAGTTTAAGGCAATTTCTTGAAATTTATAGAGATAACTTTGAATTTTTTGGCTAATGAGTCTTGGCATGGATCCTATACCCCAAAGATAAAACCCTCTCTCCATTTTTAGATAGTTTTGATCATCTTTGATCATTTGGTGTGGGTGACACAAGCTAGTAGTTGAGTTGATTGCATCATCGATGTGGGAAAATTGAAGGAAAGAAGGAGTGAAATAGAATCCTTCAGAGGTAGGGTTGGTGGAAGAACCCTAATAGGCTAGAGAAGAGTCCTAAAAAAGACCTATTGTCACAAAATCTTGCACCCTTGCCTCAATTTTTTACATAAAGGAAACCTTGTGAAACATGGAAACAATCTCCAAGTTGTGGGACTTGAACTATGAGACTAAGTCTCTAGAGAAGGCTAACTTCCTTATTATTAGGAGAAGAAAAGGGAGAAGGAATGCATGAAAGAAAACTACCTAATCTAATCTAAAGGGGGTGATACACCAAAATAGTTTGTTCAGTCACATCTCTGCCTAACAATGCACTATTCATTAATATAATCTCAAAATACACTAATTCAACATTTGTCTTAATCCAAAATTTACATATAGATCATAAACCATATGAAATTCCACAAGGAAGGAACTTCACTCTATAACATTCAAAGGTAAGAGTAGATAGTGTTATGCAGAATGAAGAATGAAAACAAAACACAAATAGAGGCAAGAATATTGCACTAATATTGATGGGAGAATGAGGTAAAGTAGAGGATTACATTCACTCATAGACAAAAGGAAATTATAGTAATAGAGTATAAAATGCTAATGTTATAGAATCATAGAAAAAATGATCGACCTTAAGAAGGGTTAAAAAAATCTGCTTTTATAGTTCAATCATAACTCAGATAGCTTCTACCCTAAGGAAAAACTCAAGAACTGCATTTAACATTGTAGAGAACAATCACTACAAATTTTGGAAAGATCTAATCATGGTACACATCCAGATGTAGGAGAACCATTCACCAAATAGAACGTTGAGAAGATAGAAACAACAATCATTAATGTTTAATCAGATTAGATGGATAACTAGGTGGTGGTGGAGTGTCCCTTTACATTTATTAGGCATGGGGAACATTGAAAGCAACTGGTAGATGATCAAGAAGATTATATTTTCCATTAACGAGCTTTCTTCCTTTGTTATTAGCATGCCAAGTCATCCATGTCATCGATCAACTGGAGTCGATCTTTAGGATTTGCCACACAGTCTAACCATATTAATGTTGAAAATGTAAGAGGAGTAACTGAGAGGGGAGAGGTGAATTAGTTACTGCTAAAATAAATCCTAGATTCCTTGTATGTCAATAAAAATCAAAACTCTGATTTAAACTGTATTTTTCTATAACTCGACAAACACACATAGACTCAGTTTATACTAGAAAATACTGTAACTCAACAAAAATTGAATATACTAAAATAACTTGGCAACTGCTAAACATCAAAATCTTAAAATATTATCTATGATTATCCTTCTTTAACTTTGTTTCCAACACATAAAAGAAATAGCATGAGTACAATTGACACCAAGATTTAATGCGGAAACCTAATTTGGGAAAAACCACCAATTGCAACTAGTTACTAATTTTCACTCTTTTGAAGTGAGCCCTGATAGGAGCCAACCCTATTAAAGGTTAAAAAACACACTATTAGGTGTGGCCTTGTTAGAGGATTTCATCACCCTATTAGGAGTGGCCTTGTTAGAGGTCTTTAGACAATTCAATCTAGAAATACCACCTTGTTGGAGGATTTACAAATAGCTTTAAGTCAACTTAGTTAAGAGATTTAGATCACTACTACAATGGTTAGAAAGTAACAATGAGATGACCTAATTTTTAATGCAATTGAATTATTGATTTTAAATATCAATTCTAGCTTGCATACTTCATCCTTCTTGATCGAATGTATCTTTGTAGCTGAACAAGGATATTTTTCTTATCCTTCCAATTTGCTTCCTCTAAGCATCATCAAATCTTATTTTTTTGCTCCAAAAATTTAATCCTCATCTTGACCTTATATTTATATCTTACACATTTAAGTCAATTTGAATACAACTTAGAATACTTAATATTCATCTCCTTAGTCAGCTAGAACTGATAGTAAAATCAATTGAACTCAATATGCCAAAATAAGAAAATCCTTCGTTAGTTGACCATGCTTGGTAGAAACTAACTCAAAATGATTTTCCTATGTTAACCAAGTGAATTCAATTAACACTTCATATTCATAAAGTTCCTTTGGTAACCAAGTGAGCTTGGCTAGCACTAGTTCTATCCAACATTTTCTTCATTAACCGAGTGAGCTTGGTTAACACTCAACTTTTGCAAACTTTCCTTTGATGATCCTTACCCCTCATCCGTCATCTCTTAATGAAGACACCTTATATAATGAAGACACAATCTATAAAATCATTATAACATATTCATAATAATGAAGACACCGTCTATAAATTATATATACACAATTAAATCAATGACTAGTAGTGAACTCAGTAGACACTATCTTCTAAACTTGGAAAATTCTAGAATGCTTGATAGATAGAGGAAACTATCTTCAACACCTGAGTGAGCTCAACATATAATGACTAGTAATGATATGAGATCTATGTAACATCAAAGACAATACACAATTAAATCAATTATTTTCAACAATTAAAACATTTTTCCACCTCGCTAGCATTCAAACTTGTGTTGACCCATGTCCTTACCCCAGTTGTAACTTTGCCACCTTTTATCTTAACTGACTGTTTAACCTCATGAAACCACAAATTGAATTAAACTAACTATTATTTCTACTTCACAACTTGTTCTTAATATATTTTACTAATAGTTGTGACTTGATGACTACTTGATTCTAAGCCTTCGCATCCTCGTTGTGGTTTTCTTGGCTAACATCAAATGTCAAGGACCTTGCAAAAATAAACTTAACCACCATTGCTCATTCACCACCCAGGCCCACTGAGACACATGTCAACATGTCCTTATGTTACTGTGACTAAAGATCTATCAATTTTTTACAGTGACATAATGACAACCCTTGATCTACATCCATATAATAGTGGAGGAAAGTAAAAAAACCTATGAACTATAATGGGCCAGTTGATACACATGGAATGCTATTGTTATGTCACTATGAGTATTCATTGTGCAACTTTTGATAGCAACATAACAATGATCATTGATCTTAGATCTGATCAATGGTGCTAGTTTAAAACTTTAAAAACCTAGTTTAGTTGCAAAATGACCAATTAAATAGGAAAACTTGTCATCTCCTCTAACATCCCTTCAAGACACAAAAGGAAGTGGCCCACTAGGATGCGTGGTATGCTATCATTATTTTGCTATGACTAAAGGTCTAGCAACTTTTTATAGTGACATAATGATAGCCGCGAATCCATCTTCAAATCAATAGTTCCTAATATCTTCACCAATTACCATGCATGACTGAAATGGAAAAGGCCCCATCCAAATGTGTGTCACTTTGTTGCTATGTTATTATGAGAATTTTTCATGCAACTTTTGATAATGACAAAGCAAATTTCGTCAATCCTGGAAGATCAGATGGTTGAGAAGATTTGGGTCCACTGAGATATTTATAACATGAAGCAACTTGAAGACTTAGGACATAAAATGTAACCCAAGGTTTAAATATATCTTTTATAACATTATAGTGTTTTAATATTTTAATATTCAAAAAGATATTACCGTTGGCCATGCTTGGCAGGCAAAATTCAAAATTTTGGCAGGAGGGAAAGTATGGCTAACAGTTCTAGTGACTTAGAGTGGATGAATGCCTGCTAAGCATATGACCAGTGACCTTAAAAATCTATAAAATTGAGATCTTCTCTACAAAAAAAACTAGAAATATTGAATAACTACAACATTTACAACTGCAAAAAACTCTAAAAACTTTGCCTCCTCTATAACTACAAAATTTTAAAACTTGGTTATCTTGTAGAGAGATAACCTATGCTCAACACTTCTTGGAAAAATGGAAATTAACCTAATATATATAGAAAATCATAACCCTCTCTAAAAGCAGGGTTTGAGGTAAATTCTATTGATTGGAATTGGTAGGATATCACCATTGGGCCTTGATAGTTGGAAAGTATTGGCCTACTTGCAACTAGTGATAACATAAGGTCCACTTTAGATAGCATCAAATTTGGAGTGCCTACCTAGTTTAGCTCTATCTACATCCCACTTGAGGAAATGGTCTCCCTCTCTAAAATTCCTAGCTTTGGCCCTCTTTTTAAAGCTCTTTTTGACCCGTTGTTGATCAATTTCAAGTGTCTACATAGCTTGTTACCACTTTTCTTCTAGATCCATTAATTCTATCATTTTAACAGTTATGGAATCATGTTCAACTAGCTCTAATTGATGAGCTATCTCTGTTGGAAATAATCAAGACTAGCTAGGTTAGTAAGAGAGGAGGGGTGAATTAGTAACCTCAAAAGCTTTAAATCAATTTAGTACTTAACAATATAAATCATTCACCATTCATTCATCTATTCTACTGTATGCATGAGAAAGATAAATGTTCATAATACATGAACACAGTATTTTGGTGACCTAGAAACCTTCCAAATAGAAAGTAAAACTGGGGTGGGGATGATACCCAAAAAACTTCACTACTGTAGTATAAAGTTGGCCTATTGGCTTACATTCACCACTTCTGATGATTTTCCCTGTTAAGAGCAATTTGGAATGCTAGATCTACCTTGTTAGAGGTTTTACAAACATACAATGAAGTATGCACTCAGTTAGGAGATTTATACAAAGACTATTAAGTCTACCCTATTAAAGGATTTCAAAAATTGATTCACCTATTAGGATGAAATAGTAGATCTGACTTGCAACTTGATTGCTGATTAGATCCTTGAAGTACAAATAACCTCTTGTGATTGATATTTCTTTACTACTCCTTGTAGACCTTGCTGAATACTCCATTCTTCTGCTGATTTGCATTCACTCTTCTTAAAACATTACATATCATTCATTGATATTTTCATCCATACATTGCAAATGATACAATACATTACATATATACCATTCTAATATTTACAAATACAAGGTTGGCTAAAACACAAGTAAACAAAATAGTAGAAAACTCAAGTTCTTGAAGCTGACTTGGTGAATTTATGATACTTGGTATCCATTGCATTACTCAGCATTGTCATGCACTCAACAGAAGTAGAAGCTCAGTCCATACTAGTCACATGACATAGCTTGGAACTCGATAACCATTGGAGACTCAGTAGATACTAAATCCTTTGTTTACTTTGCTGTCACTCAGTAAACACTACACATCCAACAATCAGTAAACACTAGCTTCTCATCACACAAACTAATGAATTGGTAGAAACTGAGAAGCTTGGTGACCACTATCTTCTCGATGAACACTGCTGAATTGCACACTCACTCGGTAGCTTTAGGAATGCTCGGTGTGAATAGCTTAACTAAAGAACTTACTTGGTAACCACTGAGTGCTCGGTATAAACTGTAGATTGAGTGATGAGCTCGATAATTATTCATAATTGAATAAGTGTTGTCACTAATGAAAAATATAACATAAAGCCAACAATCTCCCCCTTTAGCATTAGTGACAAAAACACTTAGGAGCGTTATGTATACTGACATACTGATTTTTGATTTTTCAAAATTAATCTTTGTAAAGCTACTGTATATACATATCTTACATATCTCCCCCATACATATGGCATAATATATACATAGCTTTTCATCCTTTTTATTTTGTACATAAATCAATCTATTTTCTCCCTTATTTTCTCCACAAATCTCTTATTCCCATGTCTCTTACTATCTCTTACTCCCCTTTTTTGACAATAATGCCAAAGAGATATGCAAAATATTCAAATAGAGACACCAAAATGTTAGAGAAATTCAGAGTGTACCTCGAGAATAAGATCCAATGTCTTATCCTAATTGTCTTGCAAAATTTTTGTAGGTGGAGAATGCCACTTGAACTTCTACAGAAAGTTCAATCATATGATATGCTATGGAAAAATTGTTATCCTAGACTAATGTTTTTGATGTCCATAATTGGAAGGATCATATTTTGTATATCAATCAATGTGGACCTAATCTTAGCTTCCTCTCTTAGCAATTCTACCTACAAATCTAACAAAAATCTAACCTTCATTTGATGTGATGAGCTTGAACTAGGGTCAAGCTGTAGCCTTTGAGCACTTGCCTTCATATCTACATCAATTTTCTCCTCTCTTAGTAATTCTACCTAAAAATATAACAAAAATCTCACCTTCATTTGATGTGATGAGCTTGAACTAGGGTCAAGCTGTAGCCTTTGAGCACTTGCCTTCATATCTACATCAATCTTGCTCAATTTTTCTTTGGTCTCCTTAGTAAACTTGGTAACATCACAAAGCTTGCCAAAAAGTGATGTTACACTAGTGAAAGATTGTTCAAGCTTGCTCAAAATTGAAGATAACTCTACCTGGTTGATAGCAATATGTTGAGCAATGTGCTCAAGCACCTTATTTTCAAACTTCTTCTCTGCCTTTTCAATAAGCTTTTCTTGGCCAGAAGTGTCTTCATTGAAATTATTTACAGCTTCTTCCAATTGCGAAAAAATGTGCTGTGATGAGTCCACATCAACACCTATAGCCTCAGTTATTATATTTTTAGCATTCTCAATTATTGTAAAATCTCTATCTCTTTCATATCTAAGCTGCTTGTACCTTGCCTTTTGCTCTAAAAGTTGACTAACCAATATCATTTCATCAGCTGTGGTAGTGTCTAGATCCAACTTGGGAATGACAATTTCCTTGTCCAAATCAATTTCTTCATCAATTTCTTTACCAGTAAGCAAAAGTTTTAAAGGAGTCCTTGGTTTTACTTCTGAGCTTACTTCCTTGGACTTAGAAATGGAAACAATGGTAGAAATTACTGGACTTGCAGTAAAAACTTGAATGGGTCTAATTGAAGGAAAACTGAAAGAAGTGCTAACTGTATCCAAAACTGATGTGCTATCCAAAAAAGAAGTAAAAATAGGTGGAGCACAAACTGGAGTATATACAACTAGAAAGCTAACTAAAATAGAAGCTAGTGCTATCAAAGCTATAGTAAACAAAACTATAGAACATATTGGTAAACTTACTATACATGCTACTATGGAAGTTGACACAATTGAAGAACTAATTGCTTCACACACTGCTGAAGTTGTAGATGGCTTGGGAGCTGATGAAGAGGGCTATAGCTCGATAGATGAAGTGATAGACACTTCCATTGTAGATACCTTGAGCTATGAGGTAGAAAATAATGATTGTACAGATGATATATCTAAGGTGGCTGCAATCATACCTACTAAAGCTATCTCCAACCCTGATGATGTAGTAGTTTTAGGTGGAGAATGAGGAAGGGAAGCTATGAATTGTGCTGCTATTTTCATTGGGTCATCTTCTTCATCTTCTTCCTCTTTCTCTTCATCATCAACCTTCAATTCCTGATAATCTTTAACATCAAAAGTAACACATGTTGTGTTGTCTTCTTCTTCATTATCATTGTCATCATCATCATCCTTCATTTCTACTAGATCTTTACTAGGCTTATGTAGATGATAGATGTTCTTCTACATGTTTGTTGCATCTCTAACAACATGCTCAATGTTTTTGATCAAAATCAAACTTGTATGGAATCTAATCATCATTTTATCTTCATTTTATTTCATGGTTGTCTTGACTTCTACATCTGTAAGATTAGGCAATAACTTTCTCACAGATTTTTCATATATATCTTTAGCTATTTATACAGCTGATTCCCACCTTGGCTGCAATCTTGCCAACAATTCTTTTGAAATTTGTGGAGCAATCTGATCTGAGGAATATTTCTATTTTCCCATTTTATTGAGTACCAACTCCTCAATTTGCATCTTTTCAGCATCAGTTCTTGTTTCAAATTTAATGCTTTGAAGTTTGTGATGCTTGCTCCTTCTTCCATCTATTTCAATCTTTCTTGGAAGGTAAGTGGGGGCTTGCTAAGCACAACTTCACCTTTTCCTTTCTCTTTTGATCTTCTTGTGAAAACAACTATGGAGGCCTTGGGAGGTTTGGAAATGATTACCCTTCCTTTCTTCTTTGCTGGCTCTACCTCCTTCTCAAATTCCTATTCTTCTCCTTCTCCTTCTTCTTCTTCTTCATCCTCTCCTTTACCTTCTGTTAGCATAAGAGGGCTAGTGGTAGTTTTCATCTTGGCTATCTTCCTCTTTCCTTTGCCAATTTTTGTTGTCACTTAGGTTTGCACCCTTGTCCAAAGCCTATGCATGAGGACAACCTAGTGAAACATGGAAACAACCTCCAAGCTGTGGGACTTGAACTGTGAGGTTGAGTCTTTGGAGAAGGCTGGCTTCCTCTTACTATCAGGGTGCACCTAACTACTCTTGGAGGGGAAAAGGGAGAAGGAGAGCATGAAAAAAATCTACCTAGCCTAATCTAAAGAGGTGATGCACCAAAATAGAGTGTTCAGACCAATCTTTGCCCATATATGCACTATTCAACCAGAATGAACCTAAGGATATACACATTCAAACTTGCTTTAATCAAATAACCACATGTAGATCAAGATGATCAAGATGAATGTCACAAGGAAAGAGAGATTCACTTATATACCATTCACAAGCCAACAGAGATACAGTCATGCAGATTATAGACTTTCAAAAAATAATGGTGAAGGCAAAGAGTTCTTGCACTTTCATACCAATGGCTGAAGGAGATAAAATAGAGAATCATACAGTTCAGAGGCATAAGGGAATTTACATTGGAATTATAGAGCAACAACAGAGAAAAGCGAAAGAAAGGTCCTCTAACAAAATCTACAAAAGTTGCCTTTATAATTCAGGCATAACTGAGATCTTTTCCAGCTGAAGTGACTTCGCAACTACCTACCATTAAGTCCTGCAGAGAATAATCAAGGAGAAATCTGATCTGGATGCAGATCTAGACACAATGATTTGGAACAGGGCCCTAAGAAGACTGAAATGATGCCATAACTATGCTCTAACTTGATAGATGGATCAAAAGATGGGTGGTGGAGTGTTCTTCTCATTCTGCATTCATTTCATGGTAGTTGGAATCGATCATGAAGATCAGATTGCACAACAAAACCGATTACCTTCATTTTTTGGTTTGTGAATCAGTAGAGTCAGCGAGTCAACCTATTTCTGTAAGCAAGATGGACCATGTGGACCAATAGCCTCTTTTTATTTTTCCACCTCACGGAAGTCCTACATAGTTGACCATCTCTTCATCACTAACCGCGCTAACTCCTCAAACTCCAGCTGCGACGGTTACACTAACTACCAGCTGTTAATTGTCAACCTTGGCCAGGCCTATGAAACACGTGTCACCAAGGCACTATGTCACTATGGTTAAAATTCTCATAGTTCTCCGTAGCAAGATAGAGCCCATTGTTGATCTTTCTTAATCTGACGATCGTGGAGACTCGTCATGTTTTGCACTTTGTTTTTCAACTTTTGGGCCTACAAAATGCTGTCAGCACACCTAGTATCTACCTGGCACAACCTGGCATCATCCTTGAGGTTCATGAGATAACACGGGCCCACTTAACATGTGTCACTGAGGTGTTATGCTGCTAACGTATATAGTGTGCAAACTTCAATAGCACGATAACACCAACCATCAATCTTCCTAAAATCTGACGATCGTGAAGACTCGTTGTAATACTACGCTTGTTCTTACCTGAGCCCATCATACCTAGCACCATCTTAGCAACTGCACCACACTCGAATGACACCTGGCAATCCTTGGCACACATACCTTAGTGAGACCTGGCCCCCTGATCCACATGGCGAAAGGGCGCTATGTTGCTATGGTTAAATTTTCGTAGTTCTCCATAGCGAGATAGCGCCTGCCATAGATCTTCCTTAGATCTACAGTGGTCCACAAATTGTACAATTGCATCTCAAGCTGGCTAAATGGACCAATGAAAAAATGCCATTGTATTCTGACCCATTTGACAACTACCATTGAGGATGAGATGTACTATCACTTTGAAGAAGGGCAGGCCCATTACATCATCTATGCCACGCATCATCGAGGCATTATATCGCTATGGGTATCTATCGTGCAACTCTCAATAGCAACATGAAGCCAACCGTGGATCAAATTCACATCTATGATGCTCAAAATCTTTGTAGGACTGCATACCTGGGACCCACCAAACATGTGACAGAAGGGTGCTATGTCGCTAATGGCGAGAAGCTCAAATTTTTTGATAGCACCATGGCACCCACTGTGGAACTGGCAAAACCTGACACCGAAGAAACAATTGAGAAAAAGGGGACCCACCTGACACGTGGAAGAAGGGTGCTATGTCGCTAACATATCCACCATGCAACTTCCCATGGTGAGATAGCACCAACCATAGATATTCTTTAGATCTGACGATGAAAGACTTGTGGGCCACAGAACATATTATAAGGTTTGATCGGGTATTTAAAATAATATTAAATCTGCACACTAGCCGTTGGTGGGTAAAACATTTGAAATTTGAATCTTGGCGGGGCGTAAAAAATGATAACATTTCTGGCAACTCACAAGGGATGCGAGCCTGCTATGCAAAGACCAGTGGCCTAAAGTGTCCATTGGGCTACAGAGTGAAAAAGATGTAGATCCTATGCATTGTGAAACCCTAATCCTACTTCTGAGAGAAAAACCCAAAAATCTCTGTCTCTGTAACTAGAACCAGAGACCAAAACTCCCTACAATCTTCAAAATTTTGAAAACCTGCTATCTCACAGAGAGACAACCCTGTGCTCGTGCACTTCTTGGAAAATAGGAAACAAAAAAAAAGAACAGAACTAAACTAACTATATACATGGAACCCCAAACCCTGTTAGAAACATGGCTTAAGGTAAATCCCATTGACTTGGATGGGCAGAATCTCACCATTAGGCCTGCTTAACTGGAAAGCATTGGCCTGCTTACAACTGATAATTAGATAAGGACCACTCCACAATGCATCAAAATTTGAGTGTCTTCCTAGTTTTTTCCTAATTGCATCCCACTTTAGAACCAAATCTCCCTCCTTGAAGATTTTGACCCTAGCCCTCTTGTCAAAACTCCTCTTCACTTGTTGCTAGTGTGCCTCTAGGGTCTGCATGGCCTAATTTCTCTTTTCTTCTAGCTCCATCAGTTCTGCCATTCTCACTGTGATGGCATCATCCTCAATCAACTCTAGCTGATGAGCTAGTTCTAGGGCTAGGAACTCCAATGAAATTGGAAGCCTTGCTCCTCTACCATATACCAACACAAATGGTGAATTCCCTATTGATCTTTTAGGTGTTATCCTGTTAGCCCACAGTGCAGTCTTCAACCTCTTATGCCAACATCTCTGATTATCCTCTATTTTCCTTTTCATGATCTTGATTAGGTTCTTGTTGGATGACTCGGCCAAACCATTACCATGAGGATAGTAATTTGAGGAAGTGCTCATATAGATATTATGATCCACTGCCCATGCACAAATCTAAGCTCCAACAAAAGACTTGGCAGTATCTGAAATAATGGTTGAAGGGACACCAAACCTGGTCAGAATTCCATCAAGGAACTCAACAACTGAAGATTCGATGGCATCCTTCAATGCCACTGCCTCTGTCCACCTGGTAAAGTAATCTGTAGCAGCTAAAATCCATTTGTGACCAGAACTGGAAGGAGGATTGATAGGGCCTATGAAATCCAACTCCCACTGAGCAAAAGGTTGATCCACCTAGATAGGATCGAGGGGAAGAGCTGTAAGTCTTTGTTTGCCAGAGAAGAAGGTACATTTTTCACACTTCCTTACATACTTATGATAGTCATGGAATAGAGATGGCTAGTAATAACCAACCCTCATGATCTTCATTGCAGTTGTTCTAGCCGAGAAGTGACCACCATCAGGACCATCATGAAGTTCCTTGATCATTCTTTCAGCCTAGTTTATATCAAGGCACCTTAATAGGGCTCCA
This sequence comes from Cupressus sempervirens, assembly GCA_028749045.1. Lineage (NCBI taxonomy): Eukaryota > Viridiplantae > Streptophyta > Pinopsida > Cupressales > Cupressaceae > Cupressus > Cupressus sempervirens. The sequence continues at coordinate 238,647,557 of CM053788.1, read as the reverse complement.
TTAAAATCTCTTCTAAAAAGGATATCGTCAACAATGACATAAGGACTTGACTGTAGCCTATACTATATCCTTTTAGCTTTGTCTAATCCTTGAGCGTATCCATTCCCTAATAAGAAATTCTTCATGTCATCCATCCAATTCCTTGGGCCATCATTTCTCTCTTCTTGTTCTTTTGTTAATATCATGACAACTTTTTCATCAGGCTCTTGAGATGATAACATCTGGTTACACAATCCTTTACCTCTTACTAGCTTAGTGTCTTGGATATTGAAATCATAGTCCATCACCCTTGTAATCCAACCAGCTCTTTTCTCACTAATATCTTTGCTCAAAAAGAAACCCTTCACATTGGCATGGGGTACTAACAAATGAATCTTGTTATGGGATAGCAGGTGTCTGAATTTCCTTAAAGCTCTGATGACTGTAAGGGCTTGCTTCTCTACATAACTGTACCTATCTTCATACTCCTTAAGCCCTTCACTAAAGAAAGCTATGAGCTATTCTTCATTCTTGTCATTTTTTTGAGTCAAGACAACATAAATGCTTGACTTACCACCTAAGGTATACATAATGAAATCCTTCTCAAATTTTGGGTTCATGAGAGTAGGGGCTAAGGCTATGGCTATCTTGATCTCTTCAAAACTTTCCTTCCCTTCCTTGGTCCATGCAAAGACCATACCTTTCCTAAGCATAGCTGCAAGAGGTTTCACCATGGTAGCAAGATTTGGGATAAATCTTCTCACAAAATTTATCCTACCTAGGAAACTTTGCAGCCCTTTCTTGTGTTTAGGAAGAGGAAGGGAAAGTATTGCTTTTGTTCTCTCTGGATCAATGGTTAAGCCATCCTTAGATACAATTTATCCTAATAATTTTCCTTGGTTAGTAGCGAAGACACACTTGCTTGGGTTAAGGGAAACCCCAAACTCTCTGCATCTTAGGAATACCTGTTTGAGATGATCAAAATGATCATTTACATCCTTTGAATACACAGTGATATCATCAAGGTAAACTAAGACAAACTTGTCAATCAATTTCTTGAAGGCCATCTCCATTTCCTTTTGAAATGTAGCACTTGCATTGGTTAGCCAAAATGACATCTTACAAAAAGCATAGGTACCCCATTTAGTGGTAAATGCAGTCTTGTACTTGTCAGACTCTTTAACCAGCACTTGATTGTAACCAGAGAATCCATCAAGAAATGAGAATCTCTTTGAACCACTAACCTTGGACAAAATCTGCTCCATAGAAGGGAGAGGATGGTGATCTTTAAGGGAAGCTTGGTTAAGGTCCCTAAAGTCCACAAACAATCTAATTTCCCCATTCTTCTTCCTAATAGGGACAAGGTTTGCTACCCATGATGAGTGTTTGATAGGAAAAATTATGTGGGCCTCAATCAATTTGGATAGCTCTTTTCTCATTAATGGTTCAATCTTGGGATTCACTAGTCTTTGTTTTTGTCTTACTAGTTTTGCATCATCAACTAAATATATGGTGTGCTGAAATAACCTTGGGTCAAAAACCTTTAAGTCATCATATGTCCAAGAAAATATAGCATTTAATTCCTGACATAGATGAATACAATTTTCTTGTTCAATTTCAGAACATACCTTCCCCATGTTTAAGGATTTTCCATCAGCAACCTTGACTCGAGTATGGTCACCCTCATTAGTAGCTAGGTTCATGGCCTTGCCCTTTGCTTGATCATCAAGATTAAAAACACTCTCTAAAGTAATGAGACCTTTAGGAAACTTGTTAGAATTGAGATGAATGATTTGATCACCATACTGATCTTGCAGTCTTGACTGATTTCTCTCTAAAAATTTTGCCTCATTCTGCAAGAAGCTGACAATTTTCTCATTAGACTCAAACACTTTCCAGTGGGTGTTATTGTCAGGGATGGAAGGCCTTACTACCACTCTGATTTTTTGCTTCTTCTCCTCCTCAAGATTCCTTAGCACATCATAAGATGCACCTATTGCTGCAAGTCTATCAACATGTCTATTTTCTTTTCTATGGATGCTTTGGATGTTAAATGCATTGAAACCCTCAAGAAAATCCCAAACTCTATGTTTATAAGACTTGAGCAAACCATTTTTGGTGATATTCTGATTTCTCACTTGATTAACCATCAAATCACTATCTCCATAGACCCTTAAGGCTTGAATTCCTCTTTTTTGAGCAAGTAAGAGACCTTGGATCAAGGATTCATACTCAACCACATTATTGGTGCAACTAAATTGGAGCCTAAAGGAGAAGTAATACCTTATTTGTGCAGGGGAAATTAACATTATACCAGCTCCTGATCCATTTTTATTCTGTGATCCGTCAAAGTACATACTCCATATCCCACTTTCATCTTCTTTAGCATCCACAAGATTGGGAACCAGGGCATCCTTTTCCAATATACAATATGTACTGAGACCTGTCTCAAGGATCTCTGACATAGGGTCAAATTGATATGCATCAGCCCACTCATGCAAGAAGAAATCAGGTATCTCTACCAGGGGAGTGGTGGGCTCCTTCACTATGTCATTCTCATTCATCTCTAGAATAGGGAAATTCATGTTGATGGGGTTGGGGGTGTAAGATTTAGTATGATGGAGGGCTTGAGGATCTGCTCTGATTGAAGCATTGGCTCCATATCTAGTTTTAAAAGACATATATGACCAATCAAAAGATATAAAACCACCTATTTGGGCAGTAAAGTCTCTTGATAGATAGATGGAAAACTATGGCTTGACTTTAGCAATAGAGATATCTTGGGTTACAGTACAACTAGGGCATGCATGTAGGGCCATCTCCACATTCCTAAGGATCCCTACAATCTTGACAGTACTACTATCCAACTATAATACATCCCTAACAATGGGCTCATATTTCATTCCCAAAGCATCAACAACACACCTAGGCATCACTGAACTACTGGCCCTTGAATCAATCATGCAATTATGGACTAGTTTGCCTCCTATAATTAGGGAAACATAGAATGGAGGAGGTCTAACCCTTTTACTTGTTTCATCCTCCCTTGATGGTTGTACTAGGCTTGTGGCACTTTCCATGCTAGATGTCTGATCCTTTGGTTCAATTCTTTCTAACTCTTCCTGCAACAATCTCCTTTGCATTGGTATAGTAGCAACAACATCCTACATGGAGATATTCACATTTGTCTTCTTCATTTTCTCTACCACACTAAATGGCATAGCATGTGTTTTGGTAGAAACCTTGGGGGCTGCAACTGTATGAGGTTGTGATGGGATGGCCTGAGGATCACTTGTATCATTTCTGCCATGGTTTTGCCTTTGCTGCTGAAAGGCACTTGATTGATTATTTACTGCTTGCTCATGAGGTACTATATTTGAAGTTGAGGCCTGATTGGGAGGAGGAGGGACAACATCTTCCACAGCTCTTCTTTTGCTTCTAGTATTATGAGCAATGGAATCCTGGTTTACATTACAATGCTCCTCCATCTGATGATTCATAAAAGAGCAATCACCCTATCTTTGCATATCTGAGGCATCCTCAAATTGGTCCTCCTTGTATGCTTGTTTTGCTGTAGGTTCTTGGACTATCAAGGCCAAATAAGATTCAGCCTTCTGACACATACAATAAGCATAGGAGTAGTTACAGGAGGGACAAAAATCTTGATCTTGAGCCATATTATTTTGATGGACTATGGACCTACTTTGGTTTACATTTGAGGTTGAAGCCTGGCCACCCTACCTACTCTGATCAAAAGAATGGTTCCAATGATTAGAATTTGGAGCCCTACCACTATTTGGAGTTTGATATTGCAATTGATGAGGCTTACTACCTTGAGCTTGCTGTCTTTCTAAAGTCACCACTTTGTTGCTCACTTTTTGCATCATAGAGAAATTATCCTCCAGCCTCCTTCCTTGGTCTTCTAACTTCCTCCCTTGATCCTGCAATCTTTTATCAAGGTTCTTCTCTTGATCTTGGAATCTTTTATCAAGGTTCTTGTCTCTTTTGTCCATTTTATGCATCATAGATTGCATCATCTCCTTGATTTCATCTATCCCATGTGAGGATGTGGAAGCTTGAGGGACTGGAGTAAGGGATTGTGATATAGAAGTTGTGGGAAGGGGAGCCATTGCTGGTTGATGATTTGGAACATCAAGGAAGAAAGGCATAGGAGGCCTTGGAGCTAACTCACCTCCTTGTATCAAGATGTTTTTTGCCCTTATTGCTATGTCATAAGCATTAGGCAAGGTATCTCCTCCCATAGTTTGGATTGTAGTGGCAATATCGCTGTTAAAAGCTCTAAGGTAATGCATTCATTTCATGGTAGTTGGAATTGATCATGAAGATCAGATCACGCAACAAAATTGATTACCTTCATTTTTTGGTTTGTGAATCAGCAGAGTCAGCAAGTCAACCTATTTCTATAAGCAAGATGGACCATGTGGACCAATAGCCTCTTTTTATTTTTCCACCTCATGGAAGTCCTACATAGTTGACCATCTCTTCATCACTACTTGCGCCAACTCCTCAAACTCCAGCTGCGACGGTTACACTAACTGCCAACCATTAACTGTCAACCTTGGCCAGACCCGCAAGACACATGTCACCAAGGTGCTATGTTGCTATGGTAAAAATTCTCACAGTTCTCCATAGCAAGATAGTGCCCATCGTTGATCTTTCTTAATCTGATGATCGTGGAGACTCATCGTGTTTCGCACTTTGCTTTTCAACTTCTGGGCTTGCAAAATGCTGTCAGCACACCTAGTATCTACCTGACACAACTTGGCATCATCCTTAAGGTTCACAAGATAACATGGGCCCACCTAACATGTGTCATTGAGGCGCTATGCTGCTAACGTATATAGTGTGCAACTTTCAATAGCGCGATAACGCCAACCATCGATCTTCTTGAAATCTGACGATCGTGAAGACTCGTTGTAATACTATGCTTGTTCTTACCTGAGCCCATCATACCTGACACCATCTCAACAAATACACCACACTCGAATGACACTTAGCAATCCTTGGCACACATACCTTGGCGAGACCTGCCCCCCTAATCCACGTAGTGAAAGGGCTCTATGTCACTATTGTTAAAATTCTTGCAGTTCTCCATAGTGAGATAGCGCCTACCATAGATCTGCCTTAGATCTACGGTGGTCCACAAATTCTACAACTGCGTCTCAAGCTGGCTGAATGGACCAATGAAAAAATGCCACCATATTCTGACCCATCTGACAACTGCCACTGAGGATGAGATGTACTATCACTTTGAAGAAGGGTAGGCCCATTATGTCATCTATGCCATGCGTCACTGACGTGTTATGTCACTATGGGTATCTATCGTGCAACTCTCAATAGCGACATGACACAAACTGTGGATCAAATTCACATCTATAGTGCTCAAACTCTTTGTAGGACTGCATACCTGGGACCCACCGAACATGCAGCAGAAGGGCACCATGTCGCTAATGGTGAGAAGCTCAGATTTTTTGATAGCGCCATGGCACCCATCATGGAACTAGCAAAACCTGGCACCAAAGAAACAATTGAGAAAAAGGGGATCCACCAGACACGCGACAGAAGGGTGCTATGTCACTAATGTATCCACCGTGCAACTTCCCATGGCGAGATAGCACCAACCGTAGATATTCTTTAGATCTGACGATGGAAGACTTGTGGGCCACAGAACATATTATAAGGTTTGATCGGGTATTTAAAATAATATTAACTCTACACACTAGCCATTGGCGGGTAAAACATTTGAAATTTGAATCTTGGCAGGGCGTAAAATATGATAACAATTACCTTAGGTAGCTTGATTTCAAGATCAATTCTTGCTTTGGCCTCATCATATGTACCAAAAATTGGTAGCTTTGGATCTACTAGCTCATTCACTAGTGCTTCAATAATATCTCTAGTTTCATCAATGTTTAGCTCATATGGCAGAGGTTTCACCCATGCAACTCGGGGCCTGACTGCCTAAATATACACTCTATCACAGTCAACCATAAAACATACATCATCTTCATAATCCCCAACAAGCTTAGGAGGAATCTTCAACCTATTGTTCATCCTTTCCTTGAAATCTTCGAAGTAATTATCCATAATGCTATCAAAATTTATACCTATTTCTGAAATAAATTCATTTATCTGATACAAAATAGGAACATCTTTTCTCCATACTATAGAACCTTTGGATGGGAAAAAATTTTGTACATAAAAGAAAAGACACGTTAACAAAGAACCAAATTTGCAAGGGTTGTTCTTTGATGTTCTAATACTGTCCATATTTTTGTTTAATTATTTCAGTTTTAACTCTAACAGGTCAAATTCCATATTTTTCTTCACAACTTTAAATGCTAAATCCACTGCTTCACATGGCATGCTGTTCAAACAACTGGAGCTATAAGTTTGTGGGCAATGACATGAATACCAAATCTCAATTCAACATTAGAAATAATGCTAATCTTTAAACCTCTACCGTCCCACTTGGCTAGGGTTTTCTTTTGGAGTTCATCCTAACCCAGGGTTTTTGTAGTTTTGGCTTTGCTTAGCATGGGGAGACCCATAATCTTATGAATCATTTTCTTGGTGATTAACACTGGCTGCTCTAACCATAATTGTCCATTATGCACACGACTAAAAATGTACCTAATCCACTTAATCTAAAAGCTCCTTGGCATGTGTGTGATATGAGTCAACCCTTTGGTTTCTAGGTGCTTATGCTCAAGTTTTAATGAACCATCAACACACATTTCTTCTAAGGCACTATCCATCTCTAGGGTTCACATTTCTAGAATAGAACACTTAAAATGAGTGTGAATGTCATTAATTAGAAGTACCTTGGGTGGAATTTGGGATTGAGCTCCATTACGGTCCAGTGACTCCACAACTGCTTGTACAAGCTTGAAGTTCAACACTTTCCAATCCACACCTTTTACCAAAATTTTTGAACCTCTTTTCGCCTTGCTATTGCTGCTACTCCCAAATGCCATGGCTGCTTGATAAATGATAGAAGTTTTTTGAACAAATTTTTGGTCACAAATTCACTTGAAATTTCCTGGATGCACCTGGAATCGCTTTTCTTTGTGAATTTTGAAGTCGTGGTGAAAAATGAAATAAAATTCTACCCTTTTGATGAAAATTTCTTCATTAATGCTAGGTACCATAATGACGTAGTGCGTGACAGAATGTCATCCACTCACTAGCTCGGTAGAAACTTGTGACTCGGCGATCAAACAAAACTTTCATTACTCTTGACCTAGCTTGGTTGAGTATAAGACTAACCTTGCTTAGTAAGACCTGATCTCATGTGATCCCTTTGTATCTAAAATACTAATTTGGATCTTTTTCTTTCTTCCATTTGGAACTACTCGAGATATAACTTGAAGATGCAGTTCCAGTTCCTCCTTTTAAGAATCTAATTGGAAGTGGTGGAGTCATCCACTTCTTGAGTGACATGGCCATTATTTGAGCTATTTTTCTCGGTAGATTTGGGAATCCACTGTTGTTTCATCTACTTCTTGATGTTATCAACTTTAGCTTTCTTTCCATTTTCAACTCTTCCTATATTCATGCAGTTCTTTGCTATATGACCAAGTTCAGTGCATGTATAACATCTTACTGTTGAATCTCTCTTTCTCAAGTGATGCCTTATGAAATCCATGCCAATGTGTCCATATTCTCCAAAATAGTGACATCTACACCAAGTATTGTAGTCCCAACCAAATATTTCTTTGACAATTTGTTTAGCTGGATTAAATGGTTTGGATTTGCATTTAGATTCCTTCTGACCTTGTTTCTTGCATTTGTGACATTTGCCTTCAAATTTTGATTTCTCCTTGCATTTATTAGCTTTATGACCATGTTTACTGCAATTGTAGCATTTTCCATTGAATTTTTCCTTTCCATTGCTCCAACAATTGTTTGATGTATGACCTAACTTACCACAGTGATTGCAAGTAGGTCTTTGATTCCTTTGGGCACATTGCTTGGAAGATTCACCTTCTTCTTTGTATCCAAGTCCTGTTTTACCTTTTTGCCTATATAGATTCTGCTCACTTTGCTAATTCAATTGATTAATGTCTACTTGGGATTTCATCATCCCTTCATTGAGTTGCTTTTCAAAAATTAGATCAACTTTCAATCTTTCATTGATTTGTCTTTTAGTGATTAAATCATTCCTTAAACTTTCATTTTTAGATCTCAAATTCATGATTTCCTCATTTGCATTTGAGAGTTGACTGATAAGACTTTCTTGCTGAAGGGATTGACTTTGAGTTTCATTATTTCTTATCTCCAAGTCTTCACTTTCCTTATTCCTTTGTTCCAAGATTTCACACATTCTTATTGACTTAATTTCTTGTTCTCTTTTCAATTTTCTTACCTCTTCTTGCAGAGAGCCATTCTTTTCTAGGAGTTATTTGATTGCCTCATTTGCTTCATCTGAACTACTTGAAGGGAAAAAGGTCTTCAATCTATTCTTCAACATACTGGTGGTCATTCATCTATCTTGGAAGTTGCTTCCTTCTTTTCATGGATTGGGAAAGAGGCTCTTTTGCTTCCTTGAGTTGAGCTATGGCCATCTCTAGATCTAGTTTTTCATTCTTAATTGTATTATCAAGTCTGAATATCTCCATTGCCCTTGATCTTTGTTCAAGCTATTAAACTTTATCCTTAGAACCACAAAGATCTAATACCAATTGTTGGAAATAATCAAGACTAGCTAGGTTACTGAGAGGGGAGGGGTGAATCAGTAACCTCAAAAACTTTAAATCAATTCAGTACTTAACAATATAAATCATTCACCATTCATTCATCTATTCTACTACATGCATGAGAAAGATAAACATTCATAACACATGAACATAGTATTTTGGTGACCTAGAAACCTTCCAAATAGAAAGTAAAACTGGGGTGGGGATGATACCCCCAAAACTTCACTACTATAGTATAAATTTGGCCTATTAGGGCTTACATTGACCACTTCTGATGATCTGCCCTATTAAGAGAAATTTGGACTACTAGATCCACCTTGTTAGAGGTTTTACAAACATACAATGAAGTATGCACTTAGTTAGGAGATTTATACAAAGACTGTTAAGTCTACCCTGTTAAAAGATTTTGAAAAATGATTCACCTTCTAGGATGAAATAGTAGATCTAAATCACAACTTGAGTTCTGATTAGATCCTTGAAGTAAAACTCACCTCTTGTGATTGATATTTCTTTACTGCTCCTTATAGACCTTGCTGAATACTCTATTTTGCTGCTGATTCACATTCACTCTTCTCAAAACATTACACATCATTCATTGATATTTTCATCCTTACATTGTAAATGATACAATACATTACATTTATACCATCCAATATTTACAAAATAGAAGGTTAGCTAAAACACAAGTAAACAAAACAATACTGAGTTGGCAAAATAGTGGAAAACTTGGGTTCTTCAAGTTGACTTGGTGAACTTTTGATACTCGGTGTCCACTACATTACTTGGCATCATCATGCACTTGGTAGAGGTATAATCTTAGTCCATACTAGTCACACAAAATAGCTTGGAACTTGGTAACCATTGGAGACTTGGTAGAGATAGTGTTACTTGGTAGATACTGAATCCTTTGTTTACCTTGCTGTCACTCAATAAACACTACATCTCCATCACTCGGTAAACATTGACTTCTCATCACACAAACTAATGACTCAGTAGACATTGAGAAGCTCGATGACCACTATCTACTCAGTGAACATTGCTGAACTGCACACTCACTCGGTAGCTTCAAGAATGCTCGATATGAAGTTCTTAACTGAAGAACTTACTTGGTAACCATTGAGTGTTTGGTATAAATTGTAGATTGAGTGATGAGCATGGTAATTATTTAGAATTGAATAAGTTTTGTCACTAATGACAAATATAACATAATTCCAACAATCTCTAGGGAGGGAAACTCAAGGAAAATAGGACATCTAGCCTCCCTTCCACATACCAACATGAAAGGTGAATTTCCTACAACTCTCTTAGGTGTAATTCTATTAGGCCAAAGGATAGTCTTTAATTTTAAATCTCAACACCTCTGACTATCCCCAATGGTCCTCTTCATGATTCTATTTAGGTTCTTATTGGAGGACTTAGCCAAGCCATTGCCTTGGGGGTAGTAATTTGAGTAGGTGCTCAAATAGATACCATAGTTAATTGCCCAAGAATAAATATGGGTCCCAACAAAAGACTTGGCATTGTATGATATCATTGTTGAAGGGGTGCCAAATCTAGTTACAATTCCATCAATGAATTCTACCACTAAAGTCTCTATGGCATCCTTCAAGGCTACTACTTCTATCCACCTTGTAAAATAATCAGTTGTAGCTAGGATCCACCTATGACTAGGGTTGGAAGGTGGATTTATTGGACCAATAAAATCTAGCCCCCATTGGGAAAATGGTTGATCAACCTAAATCAAATGTAGGGGAAGAGCTGTTAACCTCTATTTTCCTAAAAGTAAAGTAGACTTCTCATATTTTCTTATATATTTAGAATAGTCATTGAATAGAGTTGGCCAATAATAACCAACTCTCATGACCTTCATGGCTATTGTTCTAGTAGAGAAATGGCCACCATCAAGGCCATCATGAAATTCCTTGATCATCCTATTAGTTTGATTAGTGTTGATGCATCTCAATAGGGTTCCATTGAAATCATTCCTGAAAAGAATCCCATCCACTAGGGAAAAAGGGATAGACTATAATCTAAATTATCTTCTTTTGGCTCTGTTCAACCCTTGTGGACATCCTTCTACCAATAAGAAGGTTTTCATGTCATGCAACCAACTATTCAAGTTTTTGTCCTCTACTAATCCTACATTTTATATAACTAGAGAAACTTCCTTAATTGTCTCCTAGGATGAAATCATGTGTTCACATAGTCCTTTACCTCTTAAAAGCTTGGCAATCTTGATATCAACATCATACTCCATAACCGTGTTGATCCATCTAGCTCTCTTTTCATTGATGTCCTTGTTTAGGAGGAAGTCCTTCACACTTTCATGAGGAACTAGGAGTTGGATTATGTTATGTGACAAAAGATGCCTAAATTTCTTTAGGGCTCTTATGTCTACAAGAGCCTTCTTTTCAACATAGTTGTGTTATCTTCATAGTCCTTTAGCCCTCACTAAAAAATGCTATAGTGAGTTCTTCATTTGTACCATTTAGCTATGTCAAGAGAGCTGAGATGCTTGACTCACCTCCTAGGGTGTAGAGAATAAAGTCTTTATCGAAATTGGGATTGATAAGGGTAGGATCTTATGCTATTGCTACCTTTATCTCTTCAAAACTAGCCCTCCCCTCCCTTGTCCAGGTGAAAAACATGTTCCTCTTTAGCATAGCTATAAGGGGCTTAACCATGGTAGCAAGATTAGGGATGAATCTTCTTACAAAGTTGATTCTACCAAGGAAGCTTTGTAGCCTTTTATTATGAGTTGGGAGTGGGAGAGAAAGAATTTCCTTTGTTCTCTCTAGATCAATTGTCAAAACCTGCCTTAGACACAATATGTCCAAGTAACTTCCCTTGATTAGTCAATGACACACCTACTTGGATTTAGTGACACACAATAATCTCTACATTCAATGAATACTTTCCTTAGATGGCCAAAATGATCTACCACATTCTTGGAGTAGATGATACTATCATCAAGGTAGACCAACACAAATCTTTCAAGCATATTCTTGAAAGCCATTTCCATTGCCTTTTGAAAAGTAGCACCTACATTGGTTAGTCCAAAAGGAATCTTATAGTAGGCATAGGTGTCCCATTTAGAAGTGAAAGTATTCTTATATTTGTTAGACTCTTGAACCATTACTTGGTTATAACCATAAAACCCATCTAAGAAAGAAAATCTCTTTGAACCACTAACCTTGGATATAATTTGTTCCATGGAAGGGAGGGGATGGTGATCTTTAAGAGAGGACCTATTAAGGTCCCTGAAAGCTACACATAATCTAATTTCCCATTCTTCTTCCTAATAGGAACAAGGTTGGCTACCCAAGAAGAATGCTTGATAGGAAAAATAATATTAGCTTCTATCAATTTGGATAACTCTTTTCTCATTAATGTCTCAATTCTAGGATTAACTGGCCTCTATTTTTGTCTAACAAGTAACTTGGCATTATCACTCAAATCTATGGTATGCTAAAAAAAACTTGGGTGAAAACCCTTTAAATCATCGTATGTCCAAGCAAATATATCATTAAACTCTTGACATAGATAAACAAAATTTCTTGTTCAATTTTAGAACATACCTTCCCCACATTGGGAGTTCTCCCATCAACAACAACAACCAGTATATGATCATCTTTATTTGCAAACAAGTTTGACCCTCTACTCCTTGCTTGATCATTAGGGTTGAAGATACTCTCCAAAGTGATTAGGCCTTTGGGTAACTTGTTTGAATTGAGGTTCATGATTTGATCACCATACTGGCCTTATAGCCTAGATTGATTCCTCTCAGAGAATTCTGCTTCACTTTGCAAAAAATTGACAATTTGTACATCAGAATCAAACACTTTCCAATTTGTGTAATTGGTAGGAATATCAGGCCTTACAACCAATCTAATATGTTTCTCTTTGTCATACTCAACATGCTTTGATACATCATAATAAGCACCAATGGGTGCAAGTATGTTAGCATATTTTATTTTCTCTCCTAGGAACATTCTAGATGTTGAATGCTTGAAAACCCTCAAGCAAATCCTAAAATCTATGTTTATATGCTTTGAGAAGATTGTTCTCGGTAATATTTTGGCTTCTTGACTAACAACCAACTCACTATCCCCAAATACCCTTAGAGCCTTGATTCCTCTCTTTTGTGCAAGTTGGAGACCTTGGATCACAACTTCATACTCTACTACATTATTATTGCAACTGAATTGGAGCCTATTAGAGAAATAATATTTCTCCAATTTAGGGAAAATGAGAATGATAACAGCCCCTAAGTCATTCTTATTCCTTAAGCCATTAAAAAACATGCTCCACAATCCATCAATATCTTCTTGTGTCTTCATGAGACTTGGAATAGGGGCATCCTTGCCTGATATGCAATATGTGCCAAGGCTAGTCTATAGAGCCTCATGATTTGGATCAAATGGATTAGCAGTGGCCCACTCATCCAAAATATAGTTAGGTACCTTTTCCAAAGAAGTGACAGGCTCATGAGATGTGTATTTCTCATCTTCTTCAAAAATAGTGCAATTCATGTTTATGGGACTAGGGGTATAGGTTTCTATATGATTAAGGGCTAGAGGCTCTACTATTAAGGAAGCTCTTGCCCCATACTTTGTTCTAAAGAACATATAGGACTAATCTACTACAATGTGACCTCCTATTTGTGTAGTGAAATCACTAGAAATACATATGGAAAAATGTGGCTCAACCTCAGCTACTGATATATCTTGAATGATAGTGCAACTAGGGCATGCATGCAAGGCCATTTCCACATTTTTAAGGATCCCTATAGTCTTGATATAGCTACCTTCTAACTAAAGGGCATCCCTCACCATTGGTTCATACTTAATACCAAGGAGATCAGCTATACATTTAGGCATTACTGAACTACTAGCCCCTAAATCTATCATACAATTATGGATTAGTTTATCTCCTATGATAAAGAAAACATAAAAGGGAGGAGGCTTTATTTTCTTAATTTTTTCTCCTCCTTTTATTGGCTACACTAGGCTAGTTGCATTGTCTTCTCTAGGTGGTTGCTCTTTCACCTCTATACTTTCTAACTCTTTCTGTAGTAACGTCTCTTGTGATGGTATAGTAGCAACAACATCCAATATATAGATATTGAAATTAGTATTTTTCATTTAATCCACTACATTGAAAGGAGTATTAGTTGCTTTTATTGAAGCCTTGGGAGCTACATGGATAGGTGGCTGAATTTGAGAATTCTGAGGTTCAATAGACTTCTTTTTGCTCATTTCTTATCTCTATTGAGGAGCAACATTGGATTGTGCATTCATCACTGACACATGAGAAGCAACATCTAAAGATGAGGCTTGATTTGGTGAGGGAGATGTGGCATCTTCAACAAATCTCCTTTTACTTCTAGTATTATGGGATATAGCATCATGACTAGCATGAAAATGCTCCTTTGGTTGATGGTTCATGAAAGAACAATAATTTTTCTAATGTAAATGGGAAGCATTAGTAGGCTGATTAGTATTATATTGTTTCCTTGCTGCTTGCTCTTGTGTAGTCAATGTTAGGAACAATTCTACCTTCTGACACATGCAATATCCATAGGAGTAGTTACAAGAAGGGCATAAGTCTTGATCTTGAGCAAGATTATTTTGAGGGACTAAGGCCCTATTTGAGTTTATATTTGCAGTAGGGGTATTACCAACAGGTCTATTCTAATTATATGGAACATGATCCTTATTTTGGTTTGGAGGCCTATTATGTATGGGACCTTGATACTGAAGTTGGGGAGGTTTATTGTTTTGAGCTTCTTGCCTTTCTAGGGTCACCACCTTGTTACTCATTTTTTGTATCACTGAGAAGCTATCCTCTAGCTTCTTCTCCCGACCTTGCAACTTCTTCTCTATATTTTGCACCATAGACTACATCATATCTTTAATTTCATCTATTCCATTTGAAGATGTAGAGGTTGAAGGGACAATAGCAAGGGGTTGACTTGTAGATGTGGTAGGGATAGGGGCTAGAGTAGGCTGATGATTAGACATGTCAGGAGAGAAAGGAATTAGAGGTCATGGAGCTAACTTTCCTCCTTGTATCGATATATTTTCTACCTTTATGGAAATTTCATAGGCATCTGGTAAGGTATCCCCTCCCATTGTTTGCAAGGTGGTAGCTATGTCACTATTAAAGGCTCTAAGGTAATGTAAGAATGCATTACGAGGGGAATGATTTAATGTAGTAGCTATTCTATCCCATGTCTTCTTAAACCTGTAATTGAAATCTATCATATATTCATTGGGTGCTCTCTTGATAGTTTTTAGCTATTCTAAAAGTGATAGGTGACCACTTTTTTCCTCAAAATGCTTACAAATCCATGCTCTTAACCCATCCCAATTAGTAATAGAGTTATGAGGCAAACCTCTATACCATTAATGCTTTTCCCTTAAAGGATGAAGCTAGAAGCCTAATAGCAACATCATCTTTTTAATACCATGTATATTACAAACATTTGAAATATCTTGAATATGTTCTATAGGGTAGATGAAAGTTTCACCAGTGAAAATAGGTATACTTTTGAGATCTAACACTAGGATATCATGTCTTTGAGTTGATAGGAGAGGACTCCCACAATTAAAGGTGGAAAATGCATGTTCTCTAGGTTGTGCCATATGAAATAATGACTTGTTTAAATGAAAATATGACAACCTAGGTTGTGACCTATCAACAGAAGGAGTGGAGAGGGATCTTGCAATTGTATTTGTTATTGTTGCACTCCTAACTAGTGATAGGGATAATCTATCTCTCTTTCTTCTAGGGCTTGAAAATGAAAGCTCAGTGTACTAAAAATTACCTCTAGAAGATGCTCTTGTATGAGCGTTAGGCTGAATCACAACAAATTTGGTCTAGAAACCAGAATATAGAATTGGAGTCACAAAGTACTTGAAAGTGAGGTTCTTGAAGGCTTAAAAATACTGAGAGCAACACTATCTTCTTATCATGTATTTAAAGTTCCTTTCTCAACACCAGTGAACTTAGAATGCTTTAATATGAGGTCCCACCAGACATTCCAAAAATTGTTGTCACAAAATCTTGTACCCTTGCCTAAAGTTTTTACCTTAAGGAAACCTTGTGAAACATGGAAACAATCTCCAAGCTATGAAACTTGAACTGTGAGATTGAGTCTCTAGAGAAGGTTAACTTCCTTACTAGTAGGGTGCACCTAACTACTCTTGAGAGGAAAAGAGAGAAGGAATGCAAGAAAGAAAACTACCTAATCTAATCTAAAGGGGGTGATAGTGGTTAGATGTTTCAAACTAAAGAATAATCAGTAAGTGAAACAATCTTGGTAACTAATGCATAGTTATCCAAAGAGATGGGTGTGGAAAAGGAGAAAAAAGAATCATTGAAAAAGCCAAAGAAGAAATAAAAAATAAGCTAGAAGAAGTTGTTGAAGCAACCTAGAACAAAGACAAAGAAGGTGAATGTAGTGATAAAGGGAAGGAAAATATTGGTGAGGAGGACATCATACCTGAACCTAACCCTCCATTAAATGAAGAACCATTCTTGAAGGCCATCAAGGTACTAAGAGGAAAAGCCATTGAAGGAATTCAATTGTTTAGTGGAAAGATGGACATTGATACAATGATGGAATGGAGGGAATGGAGAATCACTTTGAATGTGAAGGTGTCATAGAGGCAGAAAAGGTAAAGGTTTCCAAATCAAGGTTAAGATGTTCAACATTGGCGTGGTGGATATATATGCAGGATAAAAGGGTTAGTATGGGCAAAAAGCCTATAGCTAACTCGAATGTCATGGCGATTAAAGTGAAGTAGAATTATCTACAAGAGGACTATGAAGTGAAATTGCATTGGAGAAGGCAAGGTATAAATCATAAAGAATTAGATGTGGCCTCTTATATATAGGAATTTCAAAAATTATGCGTTAGGTCCACAATTTAGGAAGAGGAACCTATTAAGGTAGTAAGGTACTTAGGTGGACTATAGTGGAGCATCCAAGAAGAGATAAGCCTATGGAACCATACCATTGTGTAGAAGTATCATCAATTATCTCTTAAGGTGGAAGAAAATAATAGGAAGAAAGGAGATTCAAAATTTAGGGGTAGAGGTAGAGGAAGAGACCAGAGAGGGCATAGAGGTGGATACCAAGGCAGAGGTAATGATCAAAGAAAATAAGGTGAGTCTAAAATTGATGAGTAGGGTAATGAAACTAATTCAAGAGGAGGTTATACAAGAGGAAGATGAAATCTAGGAGGCTCCACTAGAGGGAGAGATGCAGGTAGGAGTAACTCATACTTTGCAAGTATGAAATGTTATACTTGTGGTCAGTTGGGGCACCATTCCTATAGATGTCCTGACAAGCCTACTTCTTCAAATAATGATTAGAGGGATTCCTATACTCATGAGGACACAATGAGTTCAAATTTGAGGTAGATCATATTGAGTGAGAGAGAGGAGAGAACTTAATATTCAAGAGAGTGTTGATTAGACAACCAACCAAGGATGAATCCAAGCACATAAGAGCCTTGTTCAGAATTAGGTACAAGATTTTGAGCAAGGTGTGCAAGTTTATTATGGATTTAGGATCCACAGATAAGATTATATTAAAGGAAGTAGTGGATAATATCAAGTTGGTAAAGTTACCCCATGTTAACCCCTACAAGTTGACATGGTTGAACAAATGGTAGTGTGTTGGTGAATGAGAAAACTTGGGTTGAGTTTCCAATTGTAGGCTAGAAAGACAAATTTCTTTGTGATATATCACCTATGGATGCATGCCATATACTATTAGGAAGACCTTGGCAATATGACAAAAGTGTTGTCTATGATGGGAAGGATAATTCCATTTCTTTCAAGATTCAGTCCTTATTGGAGGAGGATGAATCATAGCCCAAAACTTTTGGTGTGTTGTTGAGTAGTGGAAAAGAGTTCACTAATATCCTTAAGAATGAAGCCAATGAAGGGTATTCCATCTACTTAAGCCTAAGGAAGAAGATAAACCTAAACAAGAAACATTACCAATTGAAATCCAAGAGATGCTTGTGAAGTATAAGGTTATTGTTAGTGATGAGACTCCTAAAAATTTACCTCCTAAGAGGGTGACAAGTCATCAGATTGAATTTGTACCTGGTGCTTCATTACCAAATAAGGTAGGCTATAAGCTTACCCCAAATAAAAAAGAGAGGTAGCTAGACAACTATAAGGACTGTTAGATTAGGGTCTGATAAAGAAGAACATCAGACCTTGTATAGTGCCAATAGTTTTGGCAGCCAAGAAAGGAGGAAAATGGAGGCTTTTCATAGATTCAAGGGCCATCAATAGGATTATCATAAGGTATAGGTTCCCATACGTAGAATTGGAGACTTGATGGATTTCCCTGGAGGAGCTCAATACTTCACAAAGTTGGACCTCAAAAGTAGTTACCATCAAATAAGGATAAAGGAAGGTGATGAGCAGAAGATAACTTTTAAGACCAAAAATAGATTGTATGTGTGGCTTGTGATGCCATTTGGGCTCTCAAATGCTCCTAGCACATTAATGAGACTCATTAACAAAGTCTTGAAGGATTACACATGAAGGTTTTTAGTGGTAAATCTTGATGATATAATCATCTTTAGTAAAACAAGAGAAGAACATCTTGAGCATGTAGAGATGGTGTCAAGGAAGTTGCATGAAGAGAAGTTGGCAATCAACTCGGAGAAATGTGAATCCATGAAATAAGATCTTGTCTACCTAGGATTTGTAGTATCTAAAGGGTCTTTAAAGATGGACCAAGACAAATTTGCAACTATCCTAAACTGGCCACCACCTACCACAATAACAGAGGTAAGAAGCTTCTATGGGTTAGCTCAATTTTATACAAAATTCATTAGGAATTTTAGTGGTATTTGTGCACCATTACTAGATACCATTAAGGGTGGAATGAAAACCAAGTTTAGGTGGACTTTTGAAGCAGGGAATGCATTTGAAAAGTTGAAGGAACAAGTAGCCACATAAACTATCCTTAAACTACCTAGCTTAGAAGATTTTTTTACCCCAAAATGTAATGGAAGTGGGATGGAAATATGGGGTGTGTTGAGTCAAGAAGGTAGGCCAATAGCCTTCTTCAATGAAAAACTAAATGAAGCTAAGAAGAAGTATTCTTCTTATGACTTGGAATTGTGTGCTTTAGTTTAGTCTCTTAGGAAGTGGAGGCATTACCTTATACCGAAGGAGTTTGTGGTGTTTACTAAAAAAATAAGCCCTTAGCTACATCAATACCCAAGAAAATTTAACCAATAGACATTTGAAGTGGATGGAGTATCTTTAACCTTTCACATTTACTATCAAACACAAGAAGAGGTAGTTGAATAAGGTTAGAGATGCACTAAGTAGGAGGATGCTGACCATTCAAGAAGCTCATCTACATAGCATTGACATAGAGAGTTTCAAGAACCTCTACAAGCATGATGAAGACATTGCTAAAGCCTACAAGGTATGCTCTAAATTTTAGAATCAATTTCATAGCTCTTTTGATGATTATACTTTGCAAAGTGGTCTATTGTTCAAGGGGAATCAATTATGTGTTCCTAAGAGTTCCATGAGAGAGAACCTTATCCAAGAAGAAACATAATAGAAACATAAGCGGTCATTTTGGCATCATCAAGACCCTAGAGCTAGTTCAAATGTGAATATGTTGAGCAGTGTGTAGTATTCATGAAGGCAAAAGGAGGATCTAGTAATGTAGGTTTTTACCAACCTTTACTAGTCCCTAATAGGCCATGGGAGTGTGTTAGCATGGACTTCATTGTGGGGTTACCTAAGAAAAAATAGAGTTGTGATAACATCTATGTTGTGGTGGATAGATTTAGTAAGATGGGTCACTTTATACCTTGTAAGACTACCCATGATGCTAGCCATATAACACATCTATTCTTTAAGGAATTATGAGGATTCATGGACTACCCCTAAGCATTGTGTTAGATAAGGATGTGAAGTTTATGAGTAATTTTTGGAAAACCTTATGGAGCAGGTTGGGAACTAATCTATCTTTTATATTAGCTTATTATCCTCAGACTGATGGCCAAATTGAGGTGGTTAATAGGGTGTTGGGTAACTTGTTAAGATTCCTAACTAAAGAATATGGTCAGACATGAGATGTGATTATTTCCCAAGAAGAGTATGCATATAATGATGGTGTGAATAGAACAAAAGATAGATTTATGGAACACATGTAAGGGATGTGTGTGAACTTAGAGACCTAGGAGCTATGGAGTATAGGAGTGGTCAGGTTGAAGACTTCACTCAAACCATGAAGGAAATTCAAGAATAGGTAAAGAAAGCTATACAAGGGTCTACACAAAAATTTAATGATAATGTAGATGGAAAAAGAAAGGATGTTGAGTTTGTAGTAGGTGACTATGTCATGGTGCAATTGAACAAGTCTAGGTTGTAGAAAGGAGTGCCTACCAAATTTCAGATGAAGAAAGTGGGACCTTGCAAGATCATAGCTAAATATGGGGTTAATGCATATAAGGTGGAATTGCCTAGTGATCTGAACATCTCACCTATTTTCAATGTGGCTGATTTGATCAAGTTTAAAGGGAATTTAACTAAAGTAGATTTGAACACAAAGGAGGTTGGAAAGGATGTGACATCTGATTTCCTACTTCCCAAGATACAACTAGAGGCAGAGAAAGTACTGGATTCAAAAGTCAAGAGGACTACTAGACACAAGGTATAAATGGAACATCTCATCAAGTGGAAAGATAAAATAGAGTTAGGAAACATGGATTGTAGCTATAAATTTCAAGAAATTGGGAATTATTGATGACATCTTGTCTATACTCTTGTGGGGAGCATGGTGCAGGAGCACCTAGGTAAAGCTACCTAGTAACCTAGGGTTCCTAGTTGAGTTTTGGCTTGTAGTGGCTTTAGCCAAGTAACTACTGTAATAAAGGGGCCATTGAGTCCTAGTGTATGAATTATCCATTAGAAGGTCTAATTGGGTCCTCATTACTACTTAGTTGTCCAAAGTTTCTAGGTGATGTACAAATAGTTGTCATTATTGCTAAGGATGGAAAATATGCATTTAGAGGGCTAGATTAGTCAACTAAGGGGTGGAATGATGGTTTCACATCATAAGTGACATATCCAAGCACTTGGTAGAGTTTTAAGATGTTTTGACCAAGTCTAGTCTAACTAGGACAAAAGTTTTCAAGTTGCACGACAATTTTGCAAAATTGCAAAAGTTGTCATGACAACTTTTATTACAAAAAGTGCAATTTTGATTAGAAGGTTGAATAACCACCTCAAAGTGGTTGGATAAGGTGTAATGGAACTATATAAGGCCTCCCTCAACCTATAACAAGGTTTGGATGATGTTGTTAAATAATTCAGGTTAATGAAAAAACATTTTTATTAAGTTATTTTTCCATAGTCAGGGTCTTTTGCTTCCTTTGCTTCACTTAAGGTTACATGGACATAAAATGACTAGATCCTCTGCTCTACACTCACAAGATTTACATTAGCCCTAACTTCAAACCTATCTAAAAGTCTTAGAGAAGAGTTAACCCTATTTTAAAAGATATAGTTAAGAATGAATTGCAGAAACTACTAAGTGTTGGTTTTATATACCCCATCTCTAATAGCCAATGGGTCTCACCCCTGTTTATAGTACCTAAAAAGGGAGGAAAATGGTGAGTTTTTTTAGATTATAGGGATCTTAGTTCAACCACTAAGAAAGACTATTTTCTATTGCCATTTATAGACCAAGTCCTTGACAACCTAGCTGACAATTTTTTTTTTTCTTTTTTGGATGGTTTTAGTGGTTACAATCATATACATGTAGCTCCAAAGGATCAAGAAAAAACAAATTTTACCTGCCCATGGGGAACATTTTCCTACTCAATTTTACCTTTTTTCTTATGCAATGCTCCAACCACATGTTAGTGAGCCATCATCATTATCTTTTCAAATATATATGCTCACTAGATGGAGATCTACATGGATGATTTTACTATTTATGGGGCTACTTTTGAGGAAGCAAAAGCTAATCTAGAAATGGTACTTAAAAGATGTCAAGACTATAAACTTTCCTTAAATAGTAAAAAATGTTTTATGATGATGGAGGAAGGTGTAGTGCTAGGCCATTTCATTTCATCTAAGGGCATCCAAGTAGATCCAGTAAGGATTGAAGTCATTAGTACCTTGCCTATGCAAGAGAAACATAAGGATGTACAAATTTTTTTGGAACATGTTGGATATTATAGAAGATTCATTAAAAACTTTAGTCAACTTTCAGCACCCCTCTACAACTTGCTAAAAAAGCATTCTAAATTTTCTTGGGACTCTAATTGTGCTACATCTTTCTTGTAGCTTAAGGAAGTTCTTACCACAACACCTATTCTAAGAGGACCCAATTGGGGACTTCCTTTTCACATTCATACAAATGCCTCAGACTATGCTATAGGTTTCATGTTAGGAAAAAAGGTAGACTCAATTGAACATGCCATTTATTTCATTAGTTTAAATTTGAAAGGTGTAGAGTTTAACTACACAGTCACTGAAAAAGAGTTACTTGTAGTTATCTATGCCCTCAATAAATTTAGGTACTATATTACTAGCTATAAATTATTTGTCCATATTGACCATTCTTCTATAAAATATTTGGTGAAAAAGCCTACAATATTAGGAAGATTAGCTCACTGGTTTTTACTCATGCAATAATTTGATATCACCATAGTTGATAAACTTGGCAAGGCCAATGTGGTAGCTGACTTTCTCTCTTGGTTGCATGTCCTTGATGATCCTACAGCTATTGATGATAGTTTTCTAGATGAGCTTTTTTTTCTATTGTCAGCACAAAATCCATGGTATGCAAATATTTCTAACTACCTCACCATAGGTAAAATGCCAATTCACTTCTTTGCCAAAGAAAGAAAGTTACTAGTAGAGAAGAGCATTAATTATTCATGGATTGTTGGATTTATGTTCTATAGTGGACCTAATCAAGTCATTTGATGGTGTCTATGAGAGGATGAAACATATGATGTCTTAAGGACATGCCATGATGAGCCATATGAAGTTCATTTTATAGCTAAAAGAGCCACTTTCAAAATCCTAATAACTGGGTTTTATTGGCCAAGTTTGCACAAGGATGCAACTAGACATGCAAAGAAATGTGACAAGTGTCAGTGTATGGAAAACCCACTAAATAAGATAAAATTCCCCTCTAGCCTCAAGTAGTTTTTACAGCCTTTGATAAATGGGGGATTGACTTTGTATGACCTATTGAACCTTCTCCACAAGGAAAATCCTACATTCTAGTTTGCATTGAATATATAATCAAATGGGAAGAGGCTAAACCAATGAAACACCCAAGAGATACCAATGTAGCCAAGTTTTTGTACAAATCCATCTTTACATGGTTTGGAGTCCCTAGGGAGTTGACATCTGATCAAGGGGCCTAGTTTACATCATATTTGATAATGGATTTTATGCAGGAGTATACTATCTAGCATGGTAAATCATCACCTTATCATCCATAGGCTAATGGTCAAGTAGAAGTTACTAGTAGGAGTTGCAATCCATCCTCACCAAGATAGTAGCACTCCATAGGAAGGAGCTTGAAATACACAACTAGTTTTACTCCTTTTGAGCTCATCTATGGTAGGTCAGTTGTAATGCCTATGGAGTATGAATATAAAACATTGAGGATTGTCTTGGAGCTTGGTATGGAAATTACTATTGCACAATAGGACCAAATCCTATATTTAAATGGTCTTAATGAATGGAAGAAATCTGTATTGAACAACACTAAACTCATTCATCACCAAAGGAAACAGTGGCATGATAGGTTTATCAAAGAGAAAATGTTTTTTGTAGGAGATTGGGCACTCCTTTATGATTCTAAATACTAGCATAATTTAAGGAAGTTTCGAACACATTGGTTAGGACTGTATGAGATTATTGTTGTATTTCCAAATGGTAAAGTTCTGTTGTCTACCATTGATGATGTATTCTTCAAGTTACTTGTCAATGGGAATCACCTCAAGCTTTACAATAAACTAGTTAGCCATGAGGAGTTCGTACAACAATCCTAGTACAATGAGGATATCCTTGTTCCTATAGCCAAAGAGTTTGGGTCTCCTACCCTGACTCCTGATGCTTCTTGATTTTTTTTAAAGCATTCATAATAAACACTTTCTTCTTGAATGTACTTTCTTCACCATCCATTCCACTTCACCTTCTGTCTTTCCCATTTTTCCATTCCATCCCATCACTCTGATGATCTTTTCTAGAACATCTTTCCTGCAACAGTTTCCAAGTACATACCACATAACTTTGCATACATTCTATTTTATTCATGCTTTGTTAGGAATTAGTGTTGTTTATAATTATTCACTCTTGGATATCCTATCTTGGTGAGATCCATGCCTTTTCATAGTTGGGGGAGAGAAACATTTAAATATTTCTTTTCAAATTGCATATAACTTTAAAAGTTAATTGAGATGGCTGGAAGTAATTGATTGTTTAATGTCACATGTTGATGACTTGTCCTTCTATGATTGCATCATTATGAAATTAAGGGCATTAAAAGTAGTTATTTAACTTTTAATTATAATTATCAACATGTTTGGGTGATGAACCTGTACATGAGTAGGAATTATGAAACTTGATGCAAGAAGGATATTATAAGATATTGTGCATTAAACTCTCCAAGTGCACATTATTTTTTCTGAGATAACTAGTGTCATAATATTGCAAACTTTGATTCACCAAGCTCTAAACATCATGATTTTGCCAAAATTTTGCTAAAGCCAACAATGGGTGGAGGTTTCTAGAGGTATGAGCCAGTTGATCACTGGGTTCTTCTGGGTGATGTTGTCAATTGTGATATGTTTAGAAGAAGGGAATGGTTGGATTAATATCTTAGTCTAAAAGGATTTGATGAAAAGGTCTCTCTTCAATTAATGAGCACTTTAAAGGATGACATTACAGTAGTTAAGGGCCTAAGAATTGAGTTCACAGAAGAGGTGGTAGCTGAGTCACTGGGTTACCCTAAGAAGGAGAAAATTGGGGAAAATATTTTGACCTATAGACAGCTAGGGCACAATTCAATGTACACCTAGACCCTCCACTAGAAATTGATAAGAAGTAGGGTACTTCTAGATTATCCTTGTTGATGGATTTATTCAACCAATAGTGTTTATCATCTAGTACTTCATGTGTGAAGGAGATTACACATACCTGCATGCCCTACATTTTAAGATTTTGGCTCACCTACATCATGATTGTAGACAGGTAAACCTTCCAAATTTCTTGTTTAACATTGTTAAGAAGCAAGCTTCTTTAGTACAATCAGGAAAGGATCAATCCATCTCTCACCATTTCTTAATAAAATTAATCATAGAAAGGGAGTTGAAGAAGCAATCAATTGGGACATGGGAAGAGTTTATGTAGTTAAATGAGGTACAACCTAGGTTGGTTAGCCCTACATGTCAGGGTGTTGGATGAAGGGAAAGAACATCTAATGGTTTTTGTAAGGTTGTTCCTAGAAATGAAAATGTTCCTAAAGCCTCTCCCTATAGTTCTAGGCTGACTAAGAAGAGGATTTACAAAGTTGAAGCCTCCATTGCTAGGAAAAAGAGAAGCAAAAATAGAGAAGTTGTTAGTACTTGTGAGACCCCATCATTTGATAAGACTAGGTCTACCATTAGGGAAGGTAAAGATAAAGTTGTGGAACCCCAAGAAGAAAAGTTAGAACAACAACTAGATGATGAGAGTAAAATTAATGAAACCCTACACTCACAAGAGGAGGAAGATTCAAAAAAACTTCGTAAAGAAACTATGGTGGAAATACCTATGATTAAGAGGAAATGAAAGAATCCCCATGCTTGCCTACACCACCCACAAGGAAAAGTGTGAGGCTCTCTAAGGGAAATAGGGTTCCTGAAACCTCTATTCCAATAGTTACCCCTAAGTTTTTTGAATGTTAAAAGGAGCCCTCTCTGGAGGAAAAATTGTAGCAAAATGTAGCCAATGAGAATGAATACAAATCCCAAAATCCACAACCTAAAGTTGACTATATTGGTAACCACATGCTTATTGATAGTGATAGGGAGTCTGGTGAGCTTGAGGTATCTAAGGAGTTTGAGGAAAGCCCTTATATGTAGGACATTGGTGAAAATAATGTAGAATTCCCTTTAGAGGACTATCCAGAGTTTAGACAAGAAATTGTGAAGGAAGTAATAGAAAAACTTGATCAAGATGGGTTAGATACATTAGCTACAACAACTACTAAATCTAGTAAGGAAGAGAATGTGGTGACAACAATTGTCATAAGAAAAGGAGAATTCTCCACACCACATAGTGTC
The DNA here is from genome assembly GCA_028749045.1 of Cupressus sempervirens. Lineage (NCBI taxonomy): Eukaryota > Viridiplantae > Streptophyta > Pinopsida > Cupressales > Cupressaceae > Cupressus > Cupressus sempervirens. Next base: position 238,621,505 of record CM053788.1, on the reverse strand, counting down.
AACAAAACTCCCCATTTGGCATCTGAATGGATAGACATATTTAACCAAGAACCAATACCACCACCCAATCTATCTACACCTTTGTCTATAGGTATTAATTTGTTTCAATAGTTGTTATGTGAAAGAGCTCAATGGAAGCTGGAGAAAGAAAAAATGATTTTTTTTATTAATGAACAGAGCAATCAGTTGAAATAGAATTTGAACCAGAATGAAGTCTTGAAAAGAAGAATTAAACATATCATAGGATTGATTCCTAAATTAATGGAATGTAAATCACCTTCGCCAGTGTATGCCTTGTTTCTTAAAGAGCATTTTGCAAATTTCAAATTGACTAGAATTGTGGAAAGTCTTAATCCCTCTATTTCTACTTCACATGAGTTTTAAGACACATTCTAATATGTTCTAATGCCTTTAAAAAATTTATTGTGTGAATTGTATCTCCATAATCTGTCAGTACCTAATGACATAGAGTGGAACTCACTCCTATATGTAGCAGATGTGTAGTTAAGAGCAGTGATGTCATGGATACAGAATGAGATAAGTAGAGAACATCAAGCTACACCTTACAAGGAGAGTGAAATGGTAGCACCACTGCACATGAGACCAAAGGTTCAACACTATAAATGGGCATTTTTGGATTGGATTTCCATTCTAGACAACTTTGTAGGATCTAGTAAAGTGTGTTTAGTCAAAGAATGAGCCTTTATAGACTGGGAATGGCACTCATCTCAAGATGTTAAGATAGAAATTATTGCTTCAAATAAATAATGGACAAGGATGTTGCATGACCTAAGGATAAGAGAACCCCACTCTCCTCATAATTTGACTCTTTCTACTATTAGGATTCCATGGTATATTGAGTTGGGAAGAAATCAATGCAAACATTGGCTTCCACTAAGGTATTAACCTCCTATTCTCCTATAGTCACTACTAGAAGTAAATGACAATGTAGAGGATCATGATATGGTAGCTGAAGAGTAGCATTGGAGAAGGCTCAAGGAAAATTATGAGTACTTCTACTATTTTCAAAATGAGCCAAGAGAAAGGACACCTAGTGACTAGAGAGTCCAAGCCTAGATCAAGAACTTTATGGTTGTTGGGGACCAGCAATAGATTAGTTGGGGGGAATGATGGGCCTCTAAAAGGCCATTATCTTGAGATCCTTTTATCTTGTTTTTAGATAATTATCTTGTAGAAACAATCATGACTATATGTTTTTAAACAAATGAACTTATGTTTTCATGAATATGTTATCTATATGTTAAAACATGAAGTAGTAGTATGGATAGTTCAAATATGCTATATTTCTTGGAATCTATAGATTTCTATGGTATAATGAAGGAATGTTACATGTTGATAAATGTTTCCTCATCCATGCTATCTTTTGGGTAGATTTATTCTTGTAGCCATAGGATTTGCAAAGAGTGATAGTTTAAACATTATACCTTTTTCTAACATTGATGATGAAATGAATATATGTACATAGAAGTTGTATGTATTCAATATTTTGCAGGTACTTGCTACGTGTATTCAAAGTTAGCACCTTGGCACTAAGTCAAAGTTGACCAAATTGTTGAACTACCACAAATGAGCAATTTATTATATTTTTCTATTATGGCAGCGCATGAATATAGCTCCCTCAACCTGTTATATTCTTGGTAGACTTAATTGTGGTTAATGATTTTTCTATTGTAAACTTTATGAATCTATAATTAATCCTCATTGATGGAGTGATTGTAGAGTTAGGAAGTTGTTGTAGTTCCCCTTTAAATAATGCCTGTTGTAGCTTTGTGAAGAATTTTTTTCAAAAGAAAGTTAGAATAGATTGATTTTCATAATAGTAGCGTGTGATCCTATTTTTAATCAGATGTAATCTCTTACCATGAATGAATAGAAAACAAAGTTCAAGTTTACATCTTTTGTCTTGATTGTCTTTTTTGTTCACTCATCCAAGGGGGGCCACTTGGTGAATGAGCTGCTCTGTTAGAATTGATTTCATTTCCTTGTTTGTTTCTTCATAAGGTAGAATTCTACTATTTATGCAACCATTGATAACAGAATCAGTGAACTATTCCTACAACATAGGTGCATCGATGGGTTTACTGTTTGCAACATTACTTTAAGCTCTAAATTTAGATGTTATTTCAATTTCTAGCTTAAGTATCCTTAAGAATTTCCTTTATTTAGTTGTAATGACTTAAAGGAGAATTAGATCATATACTTTGCAGCCACCTTCTCAAGCTTATGCTCCTAGATTGACAAAATAAAATGAAGTCAATATGTTATTTTAGGAAAGGACATGATTTTGTCTAATCATGGAGTCTCTGTGAAAGGATGTCCAATCCTTTATTACTAAGGTATTAAGCTAAATGGCCTAGTTGATTCCTTAGTCTTGGGAGCATCCATGACTCCATCATTGACTACATATTTAATTTTTTCCAAGGTTTATTCTTTTCCTTTCCATTTCCATTGCCATTTTTGTCTTTATTTAGGACAATGTCACCCTTCTTAAAGGTAACATCCTCAATACAGTAACCACTTTTGATCATGTCATTGAAGGATGTGAACAATTATTTTCTAAGGTCATAGTATAGTTTAGGTACAAGCATGTTTACAAAGATGTCAATTTTCTTGGTTTTAGGAATCTACCAAGGGTACCTTGAGTGTAAGGATCTCCAACATTGGAGGTATGTGGCAAAAGGCTTACCTTGTTTTTCCTTGATATTGCACAAGTATAACATAGTGATAGGATGTTGAATATTGTAAGAATATTTCTAAATAAATTGTTGTGCAAGATCATCAAATGACTTGAGGGGGGGTGACAACTTTGTGAACCATTCCATAGCTTGGCCCCTCAATCTCCTAGGAAAAAACCTCATGAGATAAGTGTCTTCGTGCATAAAATCCATGCTAAGAGCATAGAAGTGTCATACATGATCATGGGAATCTCCATTTCTATAATATTTGGGAACCTCTATATCCCTAGGAAATGGGACAATGTAGAGACTTCTATGGAATGGAAGAGCACATATAGATTCTACAAAAGAAGTTTTAGGTTGTTCTTTGGATACTTGTAATTGAGAAAGTTGGTTTTTAAGTTCTCACATTTCTTCTCTTAGGATTTTAGCCTTGGTAGGTTCTATTTTTTAAATGATCCTTTACACTTCAAAATTATGAGGGATTTTACATCCCATATATGTCATATATTGAAAATATTGGTCACCATTTTGTTCTAAGGCTTTTAGCATCATCCTTTGGAAACCTCATCTTGTTGAAATCACATAATATCTTTGCTAGTGACTTCAAAATTTACCTCACTTTCATGATGTGATTGTGAGTGTGTATGTTGTGATGGATATGCTTTTGTGTCTATTCTTGGAGATATAGGAAGCATGTTGTTTCCACCATTGCCACCAGTAGGATTTTTATCAAAAGGATTACTATAGTAACCATGTGGATATCTATTCCTAGCATTATGTGCATGAGAATTAGCCTCAGATTGATGATAAGATCTCTCCCTAGTGGCCATGTGGATAACCTCTTGTATTTTTTCTCTTTCAAAGTAGGAAACCAAGAGATTGAGCAAGAAAATTGGTAGAAAATAGATCTCTTGATAATGACTCAAACCAAGAGATTGAGCAAGAAACTTGATAGAAGATAGCTAGAATAGTGAGGTAATAAAATTTTGACAAGTGATCATAAGTGATGTTTTAGCTCATACCTAACAAAGTAGATCTATCTTTTCAACTTAGAATAACACCTGACATGAATATTTTTAACCAAACTCAGGTAGGATGAAGTGATGATAGCTCTAATCAAATTTGATGCAACTTTGAATTAGTTTTGCGAGAAATAGAGGCTAGATGATACTTCTCAAGAATCCAAGCGATAAAAAATTAGCCATAATTATCATGTGATGTTATTTTCCATAGGCAAGCAATACTTTTGGCTCATGCAATAGTTTTCATTAAGTAGTGTGATAGACTTGATAAGTAGCATGTGAGAGTTTATAATAGTCATGCGATACTTTAGAATGTGTGAAATATTGCACAATATTTCTTAGAAGGTCATGTGATAAAGGGCTAGTGAATTTTGAAAAATACAACTTAAAGCTTGAAAAAACTATGTTATAGTTTGATTTATTGAATGTCTCAAACCATAATGCACTATTGATAGTTTAGGACTTCAATTTGTAGCAGAAAATGGCATGGTTTGAAAATAGTAAGTGAAATGAACATGTCTCAAATAGTTAGACAAGGGACAAAGCAACCTTACCAACACATGAAATTGGGAAATTAGAAGAAAAATCCTACAAATGTTAACATCATGTTTGATGTTTGAGAATGTTTGCATGGGTCTTTTCACATTTGAAGACACATTCTAAGAAAAACTACCTAATGTCATGGCTCATTACTCAACACCTTGGCCCATGCTTGATGCCCCTTCACCTCACACAAAGTGGTTTCCCACAATACATATTGTCTTGTCATGGAGGCTCTTTTCGCACAACCAAGGGGACACAAATGATGAGTGTAAAATATTGGGGTGATTAGCTAGTCCACTAGGATCAATCCTTGCACCAAGATTTTGAGTGGATAAATGAAGTAGCTTCTATCCTATGGTGTTTAGAAGGGGCTTTCATTCATAGCACTCTCCTTGCTTCTAATACGAGACACCTTACCTTGTGGAAAGAAATGGACCTTGAGGCTACAACAGTGTTGGAAATTTATTCAATGCTCCCCTAAAGATTCATGACAAGGGCTTAATTGCCTCCTGTGTACTATAAGTTGAGTTATTGTATCATGCATTGACAAATTAGTCTTTTGGTGCAACGAAAACCCCACTCTAACAAGTGGTATCATATCTTGGCCACAATTTTGAATCCTCAGATCCTTAGGTAACACTTAGGGGGAGATTATTGGGAATTTGTACAGTGGTCCCCTTAGGATTTTTGAGAAGGGCTTAACTACCTCTTATGTACTATAAGTTGAGTGGTTGTATTAAGCATTGATAGATTAGTCTTTTGGTGCAATGGTAACCCCACTCTAACAAGAAGTACCTTAAGAATTCCCACCTAGTGATTTCCTCATGGTCACAATCCCACAAGTATCTTTACTAGGTGGAGACAAGTACTATGTCTACCAAGGTTTTGTGTCCTTGATAGCCTTGAGTTTATAGTGGGTTGGAATAGCTAGGTTTTCTTGTCTGCAGTTGGGTCATACCTCTTGATCTCTCAAGAGAAATCTCACTAAAGGCAATATCTCTCTAGCAACAAAATGGATCCACTATTGAAGGTCAAGATTTCTAATTCACCTCAAGGGTGAATAAGATACTCTCCTATTCCAATTTCTTCCCCCAAACACACCAAGCATATTTATTTACTTCTTACTTCACCTTGGCATATCAAGTGGGTCAAGATTTATGATTCACCTAAAGGTAAAGAGCATACTTTCTTACCAAGTGACATGCTTTTAGTGGAGCAAGTGATTATGTTCCTATGCAAAATGAACAACTAGTATATTGCCACATATAAAATGAAAGAACTAAAAGTACACTTGGTTGTTTTTCTTTTCTTTTAAGCAGCCCTATAAACAAGAGTTAGTAGTGCTGGAAATATTCAAGACTATGCTAAGTTATTGAGAGGGGAGGGGTGAATCAATAACTTCTAAAATTTTAACAATTTCAATTCTTAATCGAATAATTCAATTAGTACTTAATTCATCACATCTGATCTAATTGCATGCATGAGAAACTAAAAACATGAAAGCATCCATAATACTTTGACACAAAGATTTGGTGACCCAGAAACCTTCCAAATAGAAAGTAAAATTGATGTGGGGATGTTACCCACAAACTTTAGTATTGCAACATAAAGTTGGCCTGTTAAGACTTACATTGATCACTTCTAATGATTTACCCTATTAGGAGAAAATAAGATTGCTAGGTCCACCTTGTGAGAGGATTTACAAACATACAATGAAGTATGCACTTAGTAAAGAGATTTATGAAAGATTGTTAGGTCTACCTTGTTAAAGGATTTTGATTACTTCACCTATTAGGATGAAGTAGTAGTAGATCTTTGATTTGCAACTAGGTTTTCTGAAAGAGATTCCTTTGTGTACTGATCACCTTTCTGTGATAGATATGTCTCTATTGCACCTTATGTTGTTATGGCCTTTACAATTTGCTATTTTTTTGTTGCATTCATAACTTGAACTTTCACATACACATTCACACTACATTCATATGGTACAATACATTACACATATATACACCAATCCAAATTACAGAATTACAAAGTTAGCCATGATACAAGTTAACACAAATATTAAAAAGTCAGCCTACATGAAGATGCTTAGGTTCTAAAGACTGACTTAGTGAGATTTTGATACTTGGAAACCACTGTCAATGCTTGACATCGTCATGCACTTGATAGATGTAGAACCTCGATCCATACTGAGCACTTTCAAGTAGTCTTGAACTCAGTCTACACTGGTGACTTGGTAGATATTGTGCAACTCAAAAAACACTGAATCACTTGTTTACCATGTCAAAACTTGGTAAACACTAAATCACTTATTTACCATGTCAAAACTTAATAAACACTATCGCCTTAAGCTTGGTTAACACTAGCTTTGCATCACATGAACTGCAAACTCAATAAGCATTGCAATACTCAGTAACCACTGATAAACTTGGCATACATTGAAATGCATGGCTTATACTATTGGTCTTCACACTAATTGAATTTGTTCAGTAACCACTAGAATTTGTCCAAAGGACTCGGTAGCAATTGTAGAACTTGGTAACAATTGAAATATTTGGCAAACATTGTAAGCTATATAATAATCTTGGTAGCTATACAAAATCTGAATAAGTGTGTGTCACTAATAACAAACTTGACTTATATGTCAACAATCTCCCCCTTTGGCATTAGTGACAAAAACACTTATTAGCCAAAACTGAATACCTTGTATTCATCACCACATGATACTAGCTCGGTAGAGTATACTATTTTTGAGATTTTTCAAAATTGATTTTGTAAGCTATATATAGTATACTATACATCTTTTTCTATATACAACATGTCTTACTGATCATTTCACACTTGTTACAAATTCTCCCCTATCGCATATTTCTCCCCAAATTGTGTATCTCTCCCCCTTTTTGATAGTAATGCCAAAGATTTATTCTAACTTATTTACAAGAAACACCAAAATGGGATAAGAATTCAGAATGTACCTTGAGAATGATTGCCAAGTTTTTATCCCAACTTTCTTGTAGGATCTTTCATGTATGAAGTACAGTTTGTACCTCTCCTGATAGTTCTATCATATGGTCCACAATAGAGAAGTTATTATCATGGATTATATTTTTTGAATATATAATATGGTCCACAATAGAGAAGTTATTATTTTGGAAGGATAATATTTTGTATTTCAATTAATATTGATCTAATCCTTGCTGCTTCTCTTAGCAATTCAGCTTGCATGTTTGAAAAAAATCTGATTTTCTAGAAATGTGCAGAGCTTGAACTAGTGTAAAGTTGCAGCTACTGAGCACTAGCCTTTAGTTCTATATCTATTTTAGAAAAATTGTCCTTTATTTCCTTTGTAAACTCAGAGACATCACATAGTTTCCCAAAAAGTGATGACACATTTGAACTGGACGCTTCAAAATTGACCAAAATTGTAGAAAGTTCTACTTGATGAATGGCTATTTGTTGAGAAATGTGCTCCAACACTTTATTATTAAATTTATTTTTAGCCTTTTCCACTAGCTTATCTTGTCCATCGGTGTCCTCATTGAATTTTGGGACTGCTTCTACTAGCTGATACAAAATAGGTTGAGAAGAATCAATCTCAATTCCTATTGCCTCTATCAAAATGTGCTTGGAATCTTCAATTATCTTATACTCTTTATCTCTCTCCTCTCTTAGTCTTTGTTATTTAGCCTTTTTCTAGAGGAGTTCACCAAATGTCAACATTTGGTCTAGAGTAAGCAAGTAAATATCTCAATTGGGGATTACTATTTCCTCATCTAAATCGATGTCTTCCTCTATCTCCTTTCCTTTCCCCAAAAATTTTGTGCTTGGTTGAACCTTAGGCTCAACTGTCCTTTCACTTATTGCTTTTGTATATGGAATGGAAACATAGTAGACATACTTGGGCTTATAGTAAAAATTGATACTATACTAACTAAGGGGATACTTATAGAAATACTTGAAGAATCCAAAATTGATGAAGCCAAAATTGTAGTACCCAAAACTAAAGTAGGTGTGCTTGCCATTGATGTACTCAAAACTAAAGTAGCCAATGTATCCATAGTTGATAATGCCAACTTGGTTGATGAAGTAGGAGTTTATAGCTTGGTAGATGAAGTAGAAGTTACTTCTATCAATGGCGTGTTGAGCTGAGTAGGGGCAAAGAGTGATTGGACATTTGATATATCACTAGTGGTCACAATCAAACTTGCTGAATTTGTCTTCATAGTTGATGTAGTCAATGGTTTTCTTGGGGAGTGAGGAAGAGAGGAAATGATTCAATCAAAGAACTCCTAGAGAAGAATGAAAAAAAAAACAAAAAAAAGAAATAGAAGGAAAAGATAATGAGATTCAACATCTATCCCTCTAGTAGACTAACTTCATCAATTAGCTCACCAATGCAAATGAAGAAATCATGAAATTGAGATTAGAGAATGAAATATTGCAAAATGATCTAAATTATGAAAAGCAACTCAATGAAAGGATGATGAAATGCCAAGCAAACATGAATCAGTTGAATGAATAAAATCTCTATAGAAAAAAGGGCAAAGTAGGAATTGGATATAAAGAAGAAGGTGAATCCTCCAGACAAGGTGCTCAAAAGAATCAAAGACCTACATGCAATCACTTTGGTAAGATAGGTCATACGTCAAATAAATGTTGGAGCAATGGAAAAGCAAAATTCAATGGAAAATGCTACAATTGCAATCAACATGGTCATAGGGCTAATGAATGCAAATAGAAACCAAGATTTGAAGGTAATTGTCATAAATGTAAGAAACATAGACACAAGGCATCAAAATGCAAAACCAAGACATTGAATCTTGTAGATAAAATTGTGAAAGCAATATTTGGTTGGGACTACAATACCTGGTGTAGATGTCATTACTGTGGAGAATTTGGACACATTGGTATGAATTTTGTTAAACATCATATGAGGAAAAGAGATACCACCAAAAGATGTTTAATTTCTACATAATTTGGTCATCTTGCCAAAAATTGTATAATTAATAGTAGAATTGAAGATGAGAAAAAGGAAAAAGTTGACAACATTCAAAAGTAGATGAGACAACAATGTATTCCTAAGTCTACCGAGGATACTAGTCCAAGCAATGATAGTCAATTCAATAAAGAATTGGGTGACTCTACCATTTCTAATTAAGTTCTCAAGGAAGGATTGGATCTAGGCTATCAAAGAAGACATTCAAATCAGTTCCAGTTGAAAGATGACAAAGATCCAAATCTATATACAAGATGCAAAGGGATCACTGAGCAAGATCAGTATCAATTATTACCAAGTTACCTTCTCTACCGAGTAAGGTTGGTTCATAAATTCTACTGAGCAAGGTTGAGAGTAATAAAGACACCTATGATTACCGAGTTGTAAAGATGTCACCAAGTAATCAATGCCATGTAGTGGATAACAATTTGTCAACACATCTAACTTTGTACCGAGCATTAATGGCAAAATTTTATCAAAAGGCATGGAATCGAATTCATTTCTTATCATGAATTTTCTAGTGCTATTGCGAAGAGCAACTTTCAGTGTGATCAAAGTGACTTGAGCAAATTTTCAAAAAAAGTTTTTCAAAGTTCTATCAATGTACCGAGTGAAAATGGCATCCAGTAGTAGCAAGGTTAAACTAGGATCTAATATGCTAGTTTGTGGAATTGAATGGAAGGTGCCAAACTTCAAACTCACTCCCATGATTGTTGAAACCCTAGATCCAATCAGAGCACAATCCCAAATTCCTCCTAATGTACTTCTTATCAACAACATTTGTACTTATTTCAAATATGTTATTCAAGAAATTGGTACACTAGAAATGGATGATGCCCTAGGTTAGCTATTTGTAAATGGAGCCTTAAAACCTAAGCATCAACATTTGGAAACCAAAGGGTTGACACATATCCCTCATATGTCATGAGAATTTAAAATCAAATGGATTAGATTTATCTTTAGTCAGGTGCATAACGGGTAGTTGTGGTTAGAACAACCAATTCTAATAACAAAGAAGATGATTCATTGAATCACATGCCTCCCTATGCTAACCAAAGCCAAAACTACAAAAAACCCTAGGTCAGGCAGAGTTGGAGAAAAAAACCCTAGTTGAATGGGATGGTAGAGGAATGAAAATTAGTAGTGTCGCTAATGCAAAATTAAAATTTGGAATTCATGTTACTGCACACGAGATATACAGTTCAAGCAGACTAAAAAGTGTGTCATGTGAAGCTGTGGATTTGGCATACAAAGTGGTTAAGAACAACTTGTCATATGACCTTTCTGACCAATTGTTGAGATAGTTCAACAAAAACATGGAAAGCATAAGAACAGCAAAGAAAAACCCATGCAAGTTTGGTTATTGTTAACTTGCCTATTCTTTTATGTACAAAAGTTATTCCCTTCTAAAGGAACTTTAGTTTGGAGAAAAGATGTGTTTGTGCTCTGATACCAATTGCTGGAAATATTCAAGACAATGCTAAGTTACTGAGAGGGGAGGGGTGAATCAATAACTTCTAAAATTTTAACAATTTCAATTCTTAATCCAATAATTCAATTAGCGCTTAATTCATCACATTTGATCTAATTGTGTACATGAGAAACTGAAAACATGAAAGCATCCATAATACTTTGACAGAAAGATTTGGTGACCCAGAAACCTTCCAAATAGAAAGTAAAATTGGGGTGGGGTTGACACCAGCAAAATTTAGTCCTATAGCATAAAGTTGGCCTATTAAGGCTTACATTTATCACTTTTGATGATTTTCCCTATTAGGAGCAATTAGGACTACCAGGTCTACCTTGTGAGAGGATTTACAAACATACAATGAAGTATGCACTTAGTAAAGAGATTTATGAAAGACTGTTAGGTCTACCTTTTTAAAGGATTTTGACTAGTTCACTTATTAGGATGAAGCAGTAGTAGATCTTTGATTTGCAACTAGGTTTGCTAAAAGAGATTTCTTTGTGTACTGATCACCTTTTTGTGATAGATATGTCTCTACTACTCCTTATGCTGTTATGGCCTTTACAATTCGCTCTTTTTTTGCTACATTCATAAACTTGAACTTTCACATACACATTCACACTATATTCATATGGTACAATACATTATACACATATATATACCAATCCAATTTACATAATTGTAAAGTTGGCCATAATACAAGTTAACACAAATATTACAAAGTCAACCCACATGAAGACAATCGGGTTCTGAAGACTGACTCAGTGAGGTTCTGATACTCGGCATCCATTGTCAATGCTCGACATGTTAGAAATGCTTTAGAATAACTAAGAGGGAGGGTGAATTAGTTATTCAAGGTCCAAATGTCCTAATAAAACTTTTTCATCAAGTAAAGTGAGCCCACTAAATTGTTCATTCGTCCAAGCTTAAACTTTTCCTACTTAGCAAGTTACTGTAAATCAACATGAAAGCATAATGCATGAAGAATCAATGCATAAAAAAATGATTTACATGGAAACCCAATTTGGGAAAGACCACTAGTAACATGCTACTTGATTCTCACTCTTCTAAAGTGATGCCCTGTGAAAGGCCTGCCCTATTAAAGGCTACAACAAATTTTTAAATGTGACCTAGTTAAAGGATTTAACCACCCTATTAGAAGTGGGCCTGGTTAGAGGACTTTAGAACATTCACTTGAAATGTCACCCTACTAAAGGATTTACAAATGGCTATTAAACCAACCTAAGTCCATAGGATTTTACCCTAGTTGACACAATTGTTAGAGAGTAACAACAAGGGCTTTTGACTTGATACAACTTACAACTTAACTTACTGATTTCATATCACTTTTTAGCTCATAACATTGCCTGGCTTTCAGTCTCTGTAGCTCTGATAGCTTGTCCTCCTTTCAAGCTTTGTCTCCTTGAGTCTTCATACTCAATATACCAATGCAATCTCCTAGATAAAAACTTATCAAAACAGAGTCTCTATGCTCTATTCTTTCTTCTCCTTGATGCCTTCTCCTTGACACCCTTCAACCACTTCACAATTTGGCACACCAAAAACTCTTGCTTCTTGGCCTATGACTCCTTAAATAGAACTATGGAATTGATTTTCCCACTTGATTCTTCCCTCATTTAATTTTAGTTTGAATGGATTAGGTAGGATTCATTAAATCTAACTAATATCATGTTCCTTCTAGAAACATCACTAAGAATCCTCCTGAATTTTCCTAAATGTAGTTTATCTAAAATTTTGTGCCTTCAGCTCATCATCCTTATCCTTCATCTGGTTCAAAAAATTCAAGGTAACAACCTTGTCGGCTCAAATCTGGTGAATCTTTGACTTTTCAAATAATGTAGTAGCCCAACACTATTGAAATTCTAGTGCTCAATACATACTGTGTTACTCAGCACCAACTGCATTTTACTGATGCTTGGCACCTGAACACACTCGGCTCCTTCTGTATTACTTGGCATACACTAGATTTTTCATTTGCTCAGCACTAACTAAAAATTTGTTTAGCATGAACTAGCTTGCTCAGTACTCACTACTGAACTTAGTTAAGCTTTGCAAATAGCCTTGTTACAAATTATTCTTTTAATGTTTCTAAGTGTGGCCAACATCTGTATCTTCAAGTATATTGTCAACACATCATTTTACCAATGTCTTAATTGATCCTTGTACTTCATTACAAAATCATGACTCACCCTTTCCCTTAGGTACTTTTGTTACATCTTGTTGATTAAATCCTCTTCATCAATCAACTAAGTGATAGTGCTTATATCTTATAAGCAATTGTCATTCCAGCAAATAGCAGGTTGACATCAGTAACAAAACAATGATTGAAAACATTCTTTATCAACAGTCTTCCTTCTTTGCAATAATCTCCCTCTTTGATAGTACTCTTTTTCAATCAGATATCCAACAATCTCCCTCTTTGGCATTGATGGCAAACCAAACTGATCAACCAAGTTATCAAAATGCTAACTAGATTAAAATAGTAAATCAAATGCCAAAAAGGAATTGTGTTACCATCAGTTTTTACATCTGGTTTGCTATCTTAATTACTTTGCTTCTACTTCTCCCTCTTGGCTATTGTTTCCTTTCTCTTTCCTTTTTTCTATATCTTCCTGAACATCCCTTTTCTCCCTCTTTTCTATGGCTTACCATTGTTCACTTTGATCTTGTACTACTTCTAACTTCCTCTTACATTCTTTCTCCCTTTGTCCATTGGATCCTATAGATTTGATCAGTTTCTTGCTACTTCTCCCTTTATCCAATTGAATGTTGTTGATCAGTTTCTACTCTTTTCTCTTTCTCCTCAAATGTTGTTGATTAACTTATGCTCTTTGCTCTTTCCCCCTCTTTGACAACAATTCCAAAGACATATTATTTCAACATCTTATCACGTAAGTATAGCATTTGTAGGTATTCCAATTTCTCCCTTTGTCACCTTACTTTGTCACTAATTTGGAACTTCAGTACTTGGATTACTTAACGCAGAAATCCTAAAGTAAGTATCCTCTGCATCAATTCACAACATTTCAATAATCAACTCATTTGATGTAGGGCAATCTTTGTTTTTGTTCAAACAGCCTTGGATAGGGGTATCACCACTAACTTACCTCTAAGATATTCAAAAGCATCTTTAGATAATGCTTTTTTGAAGATGTTAGCAATATGTTCCTTTGAACTAATATATTACATTCTCACTTTCTTTTCTTCCACCAATTCTCTTATATAGTGATAATTGAAATATGCTTTGTTTTGGCATGCATCACAGGATTCTTTGATATGTTGATGGCACTTGTGTTATCACAATAGAGTATCATAGATTCAATTACCTCTTCCTTCATAGCTTGCAATAGATGTTTGATCCATACAATATTAGTGCAGTTGATAGCAACTACAACATACTTAGCTTTTGTTGTAGACTATGAGGTACAACTTTGCTTTTTTCCGATCCAAGTAATCAATCTTTACCTAAGAAAAGTGCTCCTCTACTGGTACTTTTTTTGTCATCAATATTACCTCCCTAGTCTACATCATTTTAGGCTCTCAACTCAAACTTTTCACTCCTCTTGTAATACAAGCCAAATTCATATGTTCCTTTTAAGTACCTCAATATTCTTTTTACTACCATAAGATGATCTTCTCTTAGGTTAGCAGAAAATCTTGCCACTATTCCAATAGCTAATGCAATGTCTAGTCTACTATGCACAACATACTACAACTTTCCAATTATTGATCTATACAATGTCTGATTCACTTCAGCTAACCTCATCATTCTTGGGTAACTTATGTCCTATGACCATTGGTGTACTAATTGGTTTTGAATCTTCTAAGCCAAATGTCTTGAGTATCTCCTTGATATATTTTGATTGGGTCACAAATATACTATGTTTTAGTTGATGTACTTGTAATCCAACAAAGAATTTGATTTCTCCAAACATTGACATCTCAAACTCATGTTTCATTTGATCAACAAAATCTTTACATAGGGCATCTTTACCTCTAAATATTATATCATCAACAAAGATCTCAGATATCAAAATCTCTTTACCTTTTTCTACCTTGATATACAAGTTGTTGTTGTCATCTATTCTCTCAAATCCTATCTTCACAAGATATTTGTGCAGTCTCTCATATCATGCTCTAAGTGCTTGCTTTAAATCATAGAGTGCTTTATGCAGTTTGTAAAGCATATCCTTGTTGTTGTCATCAAAAAATCCCTCTGGTTGTTCTATTTAGACTTCCTCTTCCATTATACCATTCAGAAAAGTAGATTTTACATCCATTTGGTAGACTTCAAAACCTTTGTAGGCAGCATATGCAAGTAGTTTTCTTACTCTTTCCATTCTTGCAACAGGGGAAAATGTTTTCCCATAATCCAATCCTTCTTCTTGTGCATAACCTTTGCAAACTAGTCTAGCCTTATTTCTTGTGTTCTCACCATTCTCATCAAGCTTGTTCCTAAATACCCATTTGGTACCAATTACATTCTTATTAGCTAGTCTTGGAACTAAAGTCCAGGTTTTGTTCTTCCTTATCTAATCTATCTCTTCTTCCATAGATTTATACTAGTCATCATCTTGTATTGCATCTTTTACTATTTTGGGCTCAATCTTTCTCATTAGACATGATTCATTTCTTATTCTATTCCTTGTCATTGGTCTAGCTTCCTTATCGCCAATGATTTATTTTGTAGGGTGATGTCTTTGCATATATCTGGATAGTCTTGGTTTTGTTCTTGTTTCCATGTTTGATCTTTCATCTTCAAAGTCACTATACACATCTCTTTCATGTGTACTAATTTTAAAATCAGAGTGTGCACTTCCTTAATCATGTAACTTGGCTTCTAAATGTAGCTCGACATTCATTGATTGTGACTTAGCTGATACTGTAACTTGTTTTTGATTCCCAACTTGATTAGCAATTTCATCTTCAATAGGCATTCCTTCATAGAAGTATACAAAAGATCTATACTCTTCTGGTTTCTTAGATTCATCAACTGAGAGTTGTACATGCTCATCAAAATTTACATTTGCACTCTCGAAAATCTTGTTAGTGTTAGTATGCAAACACTTATATGCCTTACTTCTAGTGGAGTA
Organism: Cupressus sempervirens; assembly: GCA_028749045.1. Taxonomy (NCBI): domain Eukaryota; kingdom Viridiplantae; phylum Streptophyta; class Pinopsida; order Cupressales; family Cupressaceae; genus Cupressus; species Cupressus sempervirens. Next base: position 238,605,660 of record CM053788.1, on the reverse strand, counting down.
TCCAAGGAATATGCCTTCATCATTTTTTGCATCAAACTTGCCATTTCTAGTATCTTTAAGAATATAGAATTTACAACCAAATACTTTGAAATGTTTTACATTAGGTGAGTGACCATACCATAATTCAAAAGGTGTTGTAGTTGTACCTTTCTTGACTTGGACTCAATTCAGGGTGTAAATAGTAGTACTTACAGCTTCTCTCCAGTACTTAAAAGCAACATTTTTCTCCATCATCAATGTTCTGGCATAGTCAATTACTGATCTATTCCTCCTTTCTACAATTCCATTCTATGGGGGAGTTCTTGGTGCTAATGTTTTCCTTTTAATTCCTTTGTCATTGCAAAATGTCTCAAATTCTTTTGATGTAAAATCTCCTCGTCTGTCTGATCTCAAACACTTTAGACTCTTTCTTGTTTCCTTCTCAACCCTGGCCAAATACCACTTAAACATTTGAAATGCATTAGATTTTTTCTTTAAGAACATGGCAATCATCATCCTAGAATAGTCATCCACAAACCACATTATATATTTGTCTCCTTGGTAGCTTTGCACTTCTATTGGGACACATAAGTCTGTATGAACTAGCTCTAATACTTCTTTGGAAGTGTAGGTTTTGCTTTTGAAACTTGACTTAGTCATCTTTCCTAGCTAACATTGTTTGCACATTTTATTTTTAGGCTTCTTCAATGGCAACCCTCTGACTTTCTTCATTTTGTTAATACTAATCAAATTATCAAAGTTAACATGACACAACCTTTTATGCCATAGCCACACATCATCAAGTTTTACAATAAGATAGGTTGCATCTTCCATATCTAGGTAAAAGATATTACTCCTAGTTTGTTCACCATTTTCTATCAGATTTCCATCAACATCATAGATTTTGGCAGTTTTGTTTCCAGATTCTACTTTGCAACCTACATTGCCTAACTGTGATACACTTAGCAAATTGTAGTTCAATCCTTCAACATAGTATGCATTATCACATTAGATTTTCTCTGTAAGTTTAATGGAACCTTTTCCTTTGATTTGGCATGGAGCATCATTCCAAATCTAACACTATTTCCATCATAATGAGTAAAGGTAATAAATTTACTTTTATATCGTGTCATGTGATGTGAGCATCCATTGTCTATGATCCATTTGTCATTTTTGTTTACACAAGTTACCAGTGTTGTTGCCTCATCTTCATCTGATTCATCTTTCATGGTTACATAGACCACTTCATCATCATTACCATTAGAATCATCTTCTTCAGCAATGTAGCACTTTTTGCCTTTGTCCTTGTAATCTCCGTCGTCATCTTCTCTTTTGTTCTTGTACGTTTTTCTTCTTTATAGTTCTTTTTCTACGTACACCTTGTAGCAATATGACTTATTTCATTGCAATTAAAATAAATGATAGGCAACTTACCTTTGAATTTACCTTTTCCTCTATGAAATCTTCTAGCCAATAATGCTTCCAATTGTTCCATATCTTCCTCATCTGTGTTGTTGTCACTGGATGCATGTTTTGCCTTTGTCTAATTCTTTGATTTCACCTCCTTAGTGTCTTTAAATGTTAGCTTGGCCTTCAAAGTAGATTCAAGATTCTCATGTCTATAGTTATCAAAATCTCAAATGTAGTAAGTCTTCCTACTATCCCTTCAAAGATTAATGTTTTCCTGGTACACATCTTAACTCCTGGATGGTTAAAACTCTAATAGCATAGATGGGGAGAAAATTTCTTAAGAATTTTTTATTAACAGTGTCATCCTCTAAATGACCACCCAAAATTCTTATTGTACTTACCACTTCTTTCATTCTAGAGGCATATTAAGCAACATTCTCACCTTCCTCCATTTTCATGTCATCAAACTTTCCATTGAGGCTTTCTCTTTTTGCTCTTTAAACATTCTAATCTCCTCCATAGATATTAGTTAGGGCTTTCCACATCTTGAATGTAAAGTCACATTCCTTGATGTCATCAAATTTAGCATTGTTGAGGGTAGAGGCAATCTCTAGCATTGCCTGATTATGCTCCTTCCTTTTGTTCAAATCATCTGCAATAAGGGCTCTAGCTGGATCTACATGTTCCACTCTAATTGAGGTTTTTGCATAATCACCTATTGATCCAAGCTGCAGCTTCATTAGACTTTTCCATACTGCGAAGTTACCTTTGTTGAGCTTGGGAACTTCTCTCTTGGACATCTTGATCTTCTTGCTTCTAGTACCTTTAAACTAAATCAGTAGATGGCTCTGATACTAGTTGTTATAAATACTTTAGAATAATTGAGAGGGGAGGTGAATCAATTATTCAAGGTCCAAATGTTCAAATAAAACTTTTTCATCAAGTAAAGTGAGCCTACTAAATTGTTCATTCATCCAATCTTAAATGTTTCCTACTTAGCAAGTTAGTAAATCAACATGCAAGCATAACACATGAAGAATCAACATATAACTCAGTGATTTATGTGGGAACCCAATTTGGGAAAAATCACCAGTAACATGCTACTCAATTTTCACTCTTTTGAAGTGATGCCCTGTAAAAGGCCTGCCTTGTTAAAGGCTACAACACACTATTAAATGTGACTTGGTTAATGGATTTAACCACCCTATTAGAAGTGGGCCTAGTTAGAGGACTTTAGAACATTCACTTGGAATGTCACCCTGTTAAAGGATTTACAAATGGCTATTAAACCAACCTAAGTCCATAGGATTTTACTCTAGCTAACATAATTATTAGAGAGTAACAACAATGGCTTTTGACCTGATACATCTTACAACATAACTTGCAGATTTTAGATCACTTTTTAGCTCATAACATTGCCTGGCTTTCAGTCTCTATAGCTCTGACAGCTTGTCCTCCTTTCAAGCTTTGTCTCCTTGAGTCTTCATACTCAATATACTAGTGCAATCTCCTATATAACCACTTATCAAAGTAGAGTCTCGATGCTATATTCTTTCTTCTCCTTGATGCATTCTCCTTGACACCCTTCAGCCACTTTGCAATTTGGCACACCAACAACTCTTGCTTCTTGGCCTCTGACTCCTTAAATAGAAGTCTAGAATTACTTTTTCTGCTCGATTCTTCCCTCCTTTACTTTTAGTTTGAATGGATTAAGTAGGATTCATTGAATCTAACCCACATCTTGTTCCTTCTAGAAACATCACAAAGAATCCTCTTGAATTCACCTAAAAACATTTTATCTAAAATTTTGTGCCTCCAACTCATCATTCTTATCCTCCATCTAGTTCACAAAATTCAAGGTAACAACCTTGTCAACTCAAATTTGGAAAATCTTTGACTTTTCAAATAATTTAGTAGCTCGGCACTATTGAAATTTTGGTGCTCGACACATACCATGTTACTCGGCACCAACTATGTTTTACTAATGCTCGACACCTAAAGTTTTCTCAGCACCTAAACATGCTCGGCTCCTTCTATATTACTCAATACATACTAGATTTTTCATTTACTTAGCACTAACTAAAAATTTTCTTGGCATGAAGTAGCTTACTCAGCACTCACTACTAAACATAGTTAAGCTTTGTAGATAGCCTTGTTACAACTTATTCTTCCAATGTTTGTAAGTGTGGCCAACATCTGTATCTTCAAGTATATTGTCAATACATCATTTTACCATTGTCGTAACTGATCCTTGTACTTCATTACAAAATCATAACTCAACCTTTCCCTTAGGCATTTTTGTTACATCTTGTTGATTAAATCCTCTTCATCAATCAACTAAGTGATAGTGCTTAGATCTTATAAGCAATTGTCATTCCAGCAAACAGTAGGTTTGACAAAAGTGACAAAACAATGATTGAAAACATTCTTTATCAACAATCTTCCTTCTTTGCAACAATCTCCCTCTTTGATAGTACTCTTTTTCAATCAGATTTCCAACACGGCATCATCATGCACTCAATAGATGTAGAAGCTCAATCCATACTGATCACTTTCAAGTAGTCTTGAACTCAGTCTGCACTAGTGACTTAGTAGATATTATGTAACTTGACAAACACTAAATCACTTGTTTACCATGTCAAAACTTGGTAAACACTAAATCACTTGTTTACCATGTCAAAAATTGGTAAACACTATCACCTTAAGCTCAGTTAACACTGGCTTTGCAACACATGAACTATGAACTTGATAAGTATTGAAATGCTTGGTAATCATTGATAAAATTAGCATACATTGAAATGCAGAGTTTATACTATTGGTCTTCACATTGATTGAATCTGCTCGGTAACCACTAGGATTTATCTAAAGGATTTGGTAGTAACTATAGAACTCAATAACAATTGAAATGCTTGGCAAACACTATAAGCTATACAATAATCTTTATAGCTATACACAATTTGAATAAGTGTATGTCACTAATAACAAACTTGATTGATATGTCAACAAGTAGCCTTTTAGCATAAGGTCTTTGACATGCATTCTTTTATAGAAAATTACAAGCAATTTTAAAGCAACTCTACAAAGAAATGTGTTAGTCCATCAAATGGTTAGTCCAAAATGAGATAAAACATGCAATAAGCCTCTTTTAGACAATAAATAAACCTAAGAAATCCAAAAATTCAATGCCAAAGACTCAAAATTTGACCAAATAACCCAAATAGTTGTTAGTTCTAGACAAGCTATTTTTTTTGCTGATAGAGTATTGTATGATACTTTTCAGTATACAAGGGTGATATTTTTCCTCTATGTGATACTTCTTAATATACCCATGTGATAGAACTCACACTATTGTTGTGACACATTTCTAAATATCTGTATGATACTTTAACTAGTAAAGTATTGCACCGTAGTATTGAGAAATATCATATGATGCTGACAAAGTATCGCACGATAATTTTGTTTGCACAAAAAAAAAAGGTAGAAAAATAACAAGCAACAATGCACAAATAAATGTAGCTAGAGAGGAAAAAAAAGTGTTATGCCCCATGGTGGGTGCCAAAAAATGTACACTACAATTGTACACTTCTCTAAACCCTTCCATCCAAGGTATTCCATTAATTGGAAAGCTTGAATGGTAGCTTAGAGCTCCCTAATCATGGAGTGCAAAGGCATACATATGAGCACAAAGAGAGCTCTCAGCTGATCCTTAGAAATGCAACCCTTTCTAGAAAACCATGAAATGGGAGATTATTTAGATAAGAGAAAGAGTGTTAGTATCAGAGAACTCTTGAGTATGTAATGCAAGAATAAAACTATGCTAATAGTGAGATGCACAATGCAACAATACTAACAGTATTATAGTATTAGCAAGTCATGCTAATTAAACAAGGTGAACTATGCTATAATAAAGAAACTAGATTAATGCAAATGAATCTAAACTAAAATGACAATGAAAGAATGAGACAAGAAGATAGAAATTCTCCACAGAATGATCCAACAAATCTGTAAATAAACCTATAGCATAACAATATCTCAAAATTAGGGTCCTTAGAAGAGGAGAGATCTCTCCCTTTCAAAGTTGTATGAACAGTTGAGATCAAGACCAAGAAGTGGATGATCAAGGGTGGGAGTTGAATTTTAGCATGATCCATGTGCAAGATCATTTTGACCAATGAGAAAGAGTTGAATTTCCATGTGACACGAAGTCTTTTCTTTTAATTTGTAAATAGGGAAAAAGACTTTATGTGTGAACATTAGAGTGGGTTATAAGAATGCAGTATTTTGTTTAATTAAAAGGGGACATTTTCCTTTAATAAAATATGGAATTAGGATATTATAGTCAAACTATAGGTTAAAATCAAATAAATTGATTTTTAGCAATTTGGCCTAGGTAAATGATTAAATAATTTAGCCAAAATGCCGAGAAGGGGGCTAATAGCCTAGATGACCATTTTTAGGTGATTACAAGTGTTGGCTAGTTTTGTAGCGGTGCACTTGGTAGACTAAAATTCCATTTCAAAGTCCAGAACACCCCATTACATCTACATACTTAGGTATCATGCTAGCTGTCACAAAGATGCAGTCAACTAAAAGGCTGGAAGACCTATATCAACCATTGTTTTCTCAAAAACAAATACAACCAACTACTTGTCCAAAAATAAGAAAACCATGCATCCTTGACAAAATTTTGACCCAAGTCAAACCCAAGTTTCACAACCATTACAAGTGGACTCACTAAGCATGTATCCTCCAAGAAGTGACCCTCTAAATACAAGACAAGAAACCCTCAATGACATGTCCAACATGAAATTCCCTCTTAACACATATCCTACATATGGAATGATTCAATGGAGTCCCAGTTTTGAACCTATATTTGTACCTATACCACTTGGATGTGGGAATATACTTACAACACTCGAAGATGAATGTACCTATTCATTTGAATTTGGAAAATCTAACACAAGTACCTTTAATCTATCAACAATACAACAAGTTATCTTTCACTAGTGATGATTCTAACATAGAGTATGGTATTCCCAATGAATAAATGGCTAAAACATGTCAAGATAAAACTTTTCAAAAGAACTTCAAACTCTTGGCAGCCCAAGAAATAGTGAAATTTAACACTAACTTGGAAGGACCTAAGTCTAAGAGTCAAGATAACCCTACATTAAAAAACATGCAACCTATGATCAACTTGGACTTAGATAAGGGGAAGCAACCTTTGGAATTCTCAACTACAAAGGCAACACCTAAGAGACCTCACCAAGAGCCAACTATTGAGATTCTCCAAGGTACCTTTGAACATATCAACATCAACCCCCTATTTGATGCACCTCCATCACTTAATGCCAATAAGACTCTTCTAAAGTACCCTAAAAGGATATTAACGATTGATCTTAACCAAATTATGGAACAACAAGAATTACCTAAGGATACTTGTACCATAGGGATGAAAAACATGCCTCCTTTAGAATAAAATCAACAAATTGCCCCCTTATTCTTTACTCTACCAACTACAATAACATCAACTAGTATGGGCCCCCCTATGAATGCATCATGTGAAACATCAACTATTGTTGCAAATACACCTATTAAACCACAAAGAAAGAGTCTCATTGATATCTTAGAAATCCCACCAAATAATGTGGCCCATTCTCAAGTAAACATGTTGTCCCAAGGTGAAGCATCAAACCCTCAAACATATCAAATCAAGGATCCTAAATCAATTCTCACATCTAAGGGATATAGTCAACATCCAAAGAAACAACACCATCATCATCAAGTGGTACAAGAACCCAACACTCCTAACACACAACATAATAAAAATCTACTTGACATAAATGTGATGTATCAACAACAAGAAATCTTTATGAAGAAACAAGAGCAATTAAGACAACAATTAGAATATCAACAATGATTGGAACAATAGATTACATGCCAACAACAATTGCTACAACAACAACATGTGCTCCAACAAGCTCAACAAATACCTCTACAACAACAATATCAGACATGACCATATGTTCAACAAATAGAGGTACCTCAACAAAAGTCACAACCAATGGCACAACACTTACAACAAGGATATTTCCATCTTCAAGGTGCCAAGATACCTCCACCTCCTAGTGATACATCTCTACAGTCTTTAGATACATATATCTCTAAACTAAGTAGACATAGTTCTCACTGTAGTAAAAGATCTACTCAAAGATAAAAAAATCCTCAAAGAAAGAATTAATACTCAATAACATAAGGATGATTTGATACACTAGTTTGGACAATTGGCTAATCAAGTTGAGGCATTAAAAGTAAAAAAAAAAAAGAAATTTCTACACATGAAATAGGATTTATGTCCTAATCCCTTTGACAAGATTCTATATACGTCTCCATTTCTAAGTCATTATGAGGCACCAAGATTTGAGAAATACTAACCAAAAGGAAACCTACTTGACCATAGTAAAGAGTTTTGTGCCTCTTGTACCAAGCTCAATGATGAACCTGTTGGTCTAGTTTTTCATATCCAAAATGTTTACATTTTATAGTGAAAATCAAATTGATGCATTTAAATTAGGGGTTGTGTGTGTTAGAATTCATTTTCTCTAGATAAAACCTCTAATTTCATGTTATCTTTATATTATTTATGTTCTATGTTTTCAAAAATAGGGTTGCATTGGTTCAATTTTAAAAGTACATAGGAAGTTTTGTGAGCCCTATATGCCCCTAGAAAGCCTTTATTTCAAAAATTTTGCGTATATCTTTTAAAACCCTTTTTCCCAACAATATTTTTACCTTATTATTTTTCCTCTAACCACCATTTTTTAACATCAGTTAACTATCATAGTGTTCTGTTGAAACATTTTAAACTTGATATGGTTGTTTTCCAACCATTGATCAAAGACAAGATCAACAATAGGAACTTTCCAACATTATAAAAATGCTTGAACTTTAGAGAAAGTGAGAAAGTGAAATTGTGACACTTGTCCCTGCAGGTCCCATTCATCCTTGTGAAACATTGTAAGACTAAGAAACTTTATTATCTATCAAATCTTGAGAAGATCGACGATAGGCACTTTCCTAGATTCTAAAGATGAATGAACTTTAAAGAAAGCAAGAAAGTGCCTTGATGCCACGTGGAGTTGATGAAGTCATTTCTTCAATGGGCCACCAAAAGGAAACATGTCAAAGTAGTTGTAATATTTTTAGAACAACTTAGTAAATTAGCGCTATCTCATTGGATATAGTTGATTACTGGATTAAAACATAGAAGCTCTTATGGAGCTTCCAATCATTTGGAGATCGATGATAGGTGCTTCCCTACTTTATAAAGATGCTCAAGTTTTAGAGAAAGTGGGGAAGTGACTTTGCGACACGTGGCCATGTGGGGTCAGTTGTTCCATAGGTTGTTAAGTAATGTTGAGGTGGATTGTGTACCATTATCTTGTTTTGATTTGCTAAGGTGTATTATGTATATGTAGAGGTGGATAATGAGCTAGCATAGTGGGCCCAAAACCTTAAGGAAAATACATTAATGATGTAAAAATTTCATGATCATTGATCATTTAGAGATTGATGATGGGCACTTCCCCACATTATGGAATTAATTGAACTTTAGAGAAAGTAAAGAAGTGGCTCTTTGACATGTCTCCTATTTCAAAAAAGGGTAATGGTGCCTTTTTTTTTTTAAAGTTGAATTGTTTTATTTGATGAATATCAATGGTTGATTTTCAAATTTTGTGGCATGACCTGAATATGACTTTTAGAAGCATTAATTCTGATCAATGTGACTTCGTGTGAAGACCAAATTATCCATAATATTTTTGATTTTCTCATCATCAAATACCAATTTTATAGAATTCTTAGAGAAAGGAAATATTCAGAGTTGAAAGTGCATTTTTTGAGAGTTACAAATTGCTACAAAAAAAAATTTCAGAGAAAAAAAAAGGAAAATTGGGTAAGTGTCAAAAAACTTTAGTTAATTGAGAAATCACAGTCATAGTACAATAATATTTTCAATATACCTCCACGAAGGAGTTTCTTAGGAAAAGTATATTACCTTTTAAGGGTTTTAAATGATGATTTCTTAGAACAAATACCACAATCTACAAATAAATTCTCTCAAGGGTTTAGAGGTGTTCTATAAGTGGTTTGCAGAAAGAAAATGTGACACTCCCTTAAGCAATGTATGGGAAATTGACATTGGTCAATTAATTATTCCGAGTGTTTTCTTTGATGATGACCTACTTGTAATGTCAAAAAAATATGATCCAATAACAAGGATATTCAAAAACCATGTTGGCAATAATCTTTTTAGGGTTTCACCAGAGTTGATTAGGGAGGTTTTCAAATTAAACTCTAACCATGCAATGCATGAGAGGATTGATATGGAAGACTTGCAGACAAGGTATGATGCACAGAGAGTATACCTGAGAGGAGGATCATTATAGGAGCATTTTTTCAAGATAGATTTACTGCCACTAGTAATTGCTTCTACCCCAAAGCCATTGCTAAAGAAAATTTTCAATCCCAGGACTTAGGCACTATATTTCTCTCTTTGCAACATTTTTGGAATAGATGAACATGATTACATTATAGGATCCATTATTTTTATTATTGATCAAACACTTCAATATGGCATGATTTCTATTTTTAATTTTTCTACTCTTTTGGAAGAAGAAATTCATAATGGTTTAATGGGTATAGCTAAGGCTAAAGTTGATAAACCATTTTTTTGGTACTCCATGTTAATGTATGTATGTTTGTATAAATGAGTTACCTTTTTCTCTAAGGACATGAAGTTGGAATTGGAGAGGGATGGGGAGAGATTACTAGTGCAGTTATGGAGTGTTGATATGACATGGGAGGTCACAAATGCCAGTTTTGTAAGATTTGACAAATATTTTGCCTTCAAGATGAGGATTTTACTAATTGGAGATAGTCCTAAAATACCTTAATTACTATTAGATCTGATTAGACCAAAGGATTGTGTGAAAGGATTGAAGGTAAGTCACAATTGGGTAGATATCATCCCATATGCAGTTTCCATAGTATTCAAAGTGTATGGTGTTTTGGGAAAAACAAATGTGTTACCATAGCAAATACCTGTAAAGGTAGAAATTATTGAACTCCTATGGTAGATAGGATTGCTAGAAGAAAGAGAATTATTTGGCAAGTCCAAAGGTACATTCTTTCCTCAAATTACTATTCTGTACAATTTTATTTTTATCAAGAAGGGATGGAGACATATAGAAAAGTTTTAAAAAAAATATCAGATAGCCCAATCTCATTCTCACTTTATAGACCTAGAGGGTTTTTATGAAATATTTAGATAGAGAAAAAAAGCCAAATCCCAAAAGTACATTATTTATTTTCCTAACAATATAGTTAGAAACAAGTTTTCATTACAAGGACAAGTGTTTAGAAAGGAAAAGTGAAAAGTGTATAGCAAGGTTCTTGATTTCATAAATGCTTTTGAGCCAGATTATGATCCCCTTGCTGATTGAAAATATTGGGGTATGAAGATTGATATGCTTATGGATAATTTTTTGAGGATTATGCAAACTTTAAATGAAAAGAAGGAGATTTTAACCCAAACTTATCGACACAAGGCCATGGAGGTAGAAAATAGGTTGGCTAATAGATTAATTATAACCCCAAGCCAATATACATTACAAAGAAAAGTTGGGTATATGGTAGCAAACAGTGTGTAGCCTATACCTCTTTACAAGAGACAACTTTTTAAGAGCCCACCTCCTACAACTACTCCCTAGAGATAGAAACTAGAAAAATGTTCCTCTTCTAAGGCTGAAGAATATTCCCCCACATAAACTCCCCTTCACATAGAAGATGAAATATCCTTAAGGGAACAACTAAAACAAATGGGAGGGGAGAATGATATTGTAATCACCACAACATATATAGAGGAAGGAGTCTAAGAGGAGCCCCCTATGCCTACATTAGCCCTCACTTTGGGAAATTTCAAAGGAAAAGAGATTGAACCTATAGTGGAGGAGGCATCTAAGAAGTTCTTAGATGATGAAAGTTTTATTAAATCAAGATATTTCACTCAATTTTTGTTGAGAAGAAACATTAACAATTTTGAGGAAAATGCAAAATGATTAAAATAGAGCAACCTAATAGGTAGGACTTTGAAATTGAAGAACAAGTAAAAGCTAACCTTACAAAAGAATTTGCATATATAACCCTTAAAGGGGGTAGGTAGCTACTGAAGGACTCAAGAGTTTTGATATTACTTGAGTGGGACATTGCTAATGCAATGATCTTTGACACAATAAGGAAGGCAAAGGACACCCAATTTAAGACTGAGGAAGAAGTCTTACAAGCCCATAAGGGGTTAAACTACAGTGATGACAATTATGCCTTGGTGATGTGGTCCATCTAGAAAAGAGACAAAGCTAGGATTCAAGAGGTTTCAAATTCTGAACACACAAGCAGTCTCATGGTTTATAGAGTGGATGAGGTAGATAGTGAAAAGGTTTCTCAAATGACTAAGGAAATGATAAACTTTTCAACAAGTGGATGTCAAATCTTTCTCAAGAAAATTAGTTGATATCTAAAGAAATTGATGAAGATGGTGGGGATCCATATGAATTATAGATAATTGATGCACCAGATCAAATAGAAGAAAGGAAAGAAGAGCAATTAATTGTAACTATTGATTTGGCAGTTCAATCTGATGATCTGGGGGGAAAGTAATGAGTCATAATAAAATTTCAGATATCAAAACCTAACTCATCACATGCAAATCAAGTGGTCCCACTGTTAGAGGAACAACAGATGCATCTAGACCAATCATCACATGAAGCCTCTCAACAACAAGAAGTTGCAACAGAAATGGCCCCACAACAAGAAGATTCATGATAGAGACATTATGTTGCAAGAAAGAAAGGGATCACAAATTTTTGTCTTACTACAACAATGTCCTTTTCTTTTTAAAATCTCTTTTTCTTAAGGACAACTTCTTTTTTTTTCTCTAGGCCTAAAGCTTGTTGCATCTCATACTATATAAATGAGATCCCAATGCTAGAGAAAGGGTCTAAATTTTGTAGAATTTAGGATTATGCTAGTTTTATATTTGGTCCAGTAAGTCTTAGTGTTAACTTTGTGATGTATCTATCTCTGAAAATTTGAGAATACATTAACATTAAAGGATCATGTTGTCTTGTTTAAGTTATTATGAGTTTACATCAGTATTGTATGATTTTCAAGGAGAATTAATATAAGGGTAATGTTATACCATATCTATTTTCTTTGAATCTTGTCTCCATTGTTATGTGTTGGCTATATTGAGATTGTATGAGCAAGGTTTATTTAATTTACTACAACTAGGATAGGTTGTATATTAGTTTTTTGTTGCTTTTAATTCAAGGAATTAAGTAAATGCTTCAATAGAATGATAGGATTTTGAGTCATATAAGAAGGATATTCATAAGAATGGGGTTCAGGGTTAATTGTTGATATAATTGATTGTAAGGCAATTAATTAGGTCAAAATAGTTTGGTAGACTTTGAATGCCAATGGATATGGAACTGATCATTTATTTAGTTGCATGTTGAAGAAATCATGGAGTTGCATGAAGCAAAACTTTAAGACCTAATCATTTTTACTTTCATGTATGAAGAGCTAAACTATTGGCCAACACTTATTTACAATAATTTCTTATATGTCATTATTAGTTGTTGCTTTCAAGGATTATTTGTAAATTTTAGAAGAATTGTGACCATTTTATGTTGTAAGGGATAGAAATGTAATAGAATGATGATGTTGATAGGCATATGCTAAAGTCAAGAACCATAAATTAGTTATATCCATATATCCCTCAGGTGCACCTGTCTTGGTTTTGCAGAACCTAAAGAGTAGAGAATCCAAATAATTTTGTTTAAGTTGGGTCCAGATCTAAAGATTTCTTAGTTGAACATAGGAGGTAGCTAACCCTTAGACCAAGTGTTATCCTCAGTATTTTGGTATGAAGTACTTTTTTTCTTGGTAGTTTTGAAACACCAACAAAATGGTGAGTTTGCTAAGGAGTTGTCCAACACATGTTGTTGTGTAAAAAGTACAATAGTCTCTAGTGTTGTTATACATCTATTTTCTATTTCTATTAAATATTTTATGTGTTTTTATTGGACTCTTATAGTGATAAACCTTGAGAATTTACAAAATTCCCAATATTACAGGAGCACATTGACGTATATTGTCCTTACAAAGTGCCTTATCTACCAAGCAAGAGTTGCAGTTCCAAATTTCTTTCTGATTGGCCCCTTTTATGTGTCAGATCTTTTTTATTTTTTCCCATGACATTTTTCTCATTTTCCAAAGACATTTCATTTTATATTTTCCCTACAATAGGGTGGCAACTTGGTCAAGGTTTTGAAGCTAGTGCTTATTTACAAGTGATTCTGCAAATGGAAGACAAGAGAAAAAATACACAAGCCTACACAAGAGCCAATCCAAAAGTGTCATTATATACTAATTTACCTTAGATGGGTAGGATAAATCAAAACAAAAAGAAAGTATATCCAAATTCTACTTGGAAACCCAGAGGTAGTGTGTCAGTGAACTCTCAATACCAGCTCGTGGTAGAGAGGGAATCTTCTTTATTAAATTTTGAATAAAAAACCCATAGGATCCTTGGGAGGGATGTTTAGTACCCCACTATAGGAAGAAAGAGTAAGTCATGATAAGAATGTATCTTTAGTAGGGGATGTACTTTGTAGACCAGATGTGATAAAATAAATGAATCATAGGTTGGGATATAGGAATATTATGGATACTTCTTTCAATCCTAGGCAAGTTACCTATATAGAAACAAATCTCATAGATCTTGATGATCCAGTTGGTTCAAAAGAAACTTCTACAAACCCCAAAGAAGTGTATTTTGAAATAGAAGTCCTTAAAAAGTGGGTTGTAGAAGAAGATGCCAAGCAAATTTTTTTGGAGGAGAAAGAGAAAGCCACCATGAATGCTTTCATTAAGAGAGATAATTTTCTAAGAAGGATGGCTTCTTTGAAAGAGCAGAACAAGAAACTAGAAGAAAGAACTTTTTTCTACACGTTGATGTTTTTGGAGACATAGACAATTTAAGGTCCAAGGTTCAAGACCAAGAAAAAATCCTAAATCAGAGACAAGAACCTTTTATAGCTCAAGTCCAACCCTACAAGCCTATTCAATCGGACCTCATAGATATGACTATAAAAATTAGTGATAAAGGAAAGAAAAAGCTTGTAGGGATTCAAATAAATGAACCTCAAGCTATCCCAAACAAGTCTGCAAATCCTCCTATGTCTAAATTAGATTTGGATTTAGTAAAGGCTAGAAAGGAGAGGAAGGATTTAGCAAAGGAGCTTGAGAAATTTGAGAATGAAGCAGAGGCAGCAGAGACTAGAAGGAAAATTGAGTTCATTAAGTCTAATTCTGGTCTAGCTTCATGGCCCAATATGTCTACTCAAGCCACAACTTCTATTCCCACTTGTGGACTAGTAGTCCTAAGCCAAAATGTGTCTTAGCTAGTCCCTACATCATCTTCCACCACTAGTACTTAGATTCTTATTGTTCCACAAATATAGTAGCCTCAAAGCATTATTCAAAACCAAGAAAATGCAGCAAGCACATCAAATGTTGTTGGCTTTTAGAAAAAACCCATATACATGGAGAAATATAGACAAATGTCATTCTTAGGTATGTGTGGGTTCCTACATCCTATATCCTTTGACCTTAGAGATAAGGTTGTGAAGTTTTTAGAAAATAATGTTGTTACTAGTGAAGAACACTTAAGGATATTTGTAGACATGCTCAATAATTATGAAGTGGAGCATGAAGATGTGGTTATGAAGTTGTTTGTGCATTCATTGACTTAAGATGTAAGGGACTAGTTTAGGAGGCTGCCAGATGATAGCATTATTTCATGGAATTAATTGGAAAAGTATTTTAAGGAACTATATAGAGATAACACTAATGTTTGTTTTGTGTTAAATGTATTTAACAATATAAAGAAGAACCCTAGTGAGTCCATTTTTGCCTTCAATGTGAGATTTCAAAAGGGAATGTATAAGCTTTTCCAAGTGATGAGACTCAATGAAGAAGTATGTCTTACTACATATTTTAATACATTTTATAGTAATATGGCTTATTCTTTAAGAGATAAGGATCCCAAAACCCTAAGAGATGGTTACAAGATGGCGGTTAATACTGAAAACAATAGAAAGGCCTCTAGTAAGTTAGGAAGAAGAAATGACCCCAAATTGTTCAACCCAAGGAACAATAAAAAAAGAAAGTGATAAACCTACTACAGGTAAGAATCCTAGGGAGGACACAATGGGTCAAGTGTTAACTCTTCTAAAAAAGATGAATCGACCAGGTTTCAATGCAAACAAGTCTAATGTTGGCGATAAAAATCCAGTGAAAAATAATCATTTCAATAGGCAGCCTAGAATACAAAATTATCCATAGACTACTCAATGGAAAGATGGAAAGCCTATCCCCAATCTAGCCAAAAGTACCAATGATAAAGGTACCCCTAACCCTCTACAAAGAAATTATGTCAATATGTTAGATGATGTACCATGGTGCATCATATGCTAGTCACCTCATTCCTCATATTATTGTGCAGTAGCCCAATCATTTGCTACAAATCAACATGGGCAAAATGAGGAGGGAGAAGAAGAAAAAGATCATGATGATGTAAGTTGCAACAGGGTGAATTTGTGTCATAATTATGGGGATTTTGATTTAGAAGAACCTAAAAGTTATGTTGTTGATCAGAGAAATGTTTACCAATTACATCATCAACAAGTATTCTTAGATAATGAAGAGTGTGATAAAGATAAGGTATGTACTACATCTTTAGATGTTGGTCACATAAATTTAAGAAATCCTTCTAAAGAAGAAATTGATAGAATTATAGCAAAGATGGTATCAAAAGTGCACAATAACTATAATATGAGGAATAGGAATGTCAACAATAATAATAGTAAGCCATTTGGTATATTTATTAAAGATATCAGTCATAAGATGACTAATGATAGTAAGAAGGACAACACAGTGACAATTAAAGCCAAGGACAGTAAGAACAAGAAATGGGAGCCCAAGAAGAAAGTGAAATTTCAGACAATTAAGGCTAATGCACAAGAGAAGAAATCAGAATCTAATGTCACCAAGCAAGTGGCAATGCCTGTTGTTCAAATAGTCTCAGCTCTAGGTATTTTTGTGAAACCTACTATCTATGATCCAATTGATATGATATCTATGTTGTCTCAAATAACTATAAAATTTCCTCTGTTTGAATTATTTAGAAAAGAGAAACATAAGAACAAGGATTTGTCTTGGTTGGGTGGGATAGGTAATAGCAATATTGTTAAGCAAAAATCCATATAGAAAAATCTCAATTGTAGTAGAAGATATTGGCATCATGTCACAAATACCCTAGATGTATTTGGACAACTCAGCTGTAGCCTACTTGCAAGACATTGATCCCTTTTTCCTTAGCCTAGTCATAAAAGGTAGAACTCTAAAAAATTGCATGATAGATTTAGAAGCATCCAATACCATAATGTCTTTTAAAGTCATGGAAGCTCTTGGCTTAGAGGTAGATATCAAGAAGGGTAGGTGCAAGGCCATGGATGCAAGGGAAGTGTCTATTATAGGTATGATTAATGCCTTACCTTTCAAATTAGTTGATTATCTTGATGGAGAGCTAACGATGCTAGTTCTTGTAGTTTATATTCATCCCCACTATGGGATGCTACTCTCTAGAAAATGGAGTACTACAGTGGGAGGTAGCATACAATGTGACCTATCATATGCCACTTTTCATATAGGTGACAAGGCTATCAAGGTTGACAAAGAGCCAAGGGTAAATTATATTTTTGGGGATAATATTGACAAGGATGTGACATGTTTCTTAGACACATATGTCAATGCATTTAGGGTTGAGTTGATTATTCAAGAAGTTGATAAGCTTCCACCAGTACTTGCACAAGAAGTACCATGCTGCATAGATTCATAGATTTTGTGGACTATGTGCTTTAATGGAGAAAGTTCTAGGGAAGGTTTAGGAGCTGGCATAGTGTTCATATCTCTAGAAAAGAATACATTCAAATACTCATTTACCTTGAATTTTTCATGTACCAATAACATATCTAACTATGAAGCACTCTTACTAGGATTAAGAGTTGCAACTAGCCATGGAATAAAAAGGTTCCATGTTATTGGTGATTCTAAGTTAGTTGTCTCTCACATAAGAGAGGCATGTGCATCTAAGAACAAAAGGTTGAAGTAGTACATGAATGTTATTTGGGACCATATTGAATTGTTTGATGCATTTGGTATCTCTTGGATGGAAAGAAGTAATAGTAAGATGGTCGATCTATTAGCTAATGTAGCCATTAATCCTCAAGATACATATTTTGTTGGTATCTTATAGATTGAAATACAAAATAGGCCATCTATTCTTGATAATCTAGAAAACTAGAAAGTTTTTGATGATGATAAAGATATTCTAAATTTCTTGTTAAATGAAGACAAGTATCATGGTCAAGAACTTGACTGTAGTACTTTAATTGAGATAACATATGGGAAAGAGACAATATTTGGCTAGGAAATTTTGCATTTGAGAAAAAAAAAAGTACCTAAAGGAATGGTAGTCTTAGAAATTATGTCTGATAACCAAGATAGAGTGAAGTCAGAGGTCATGGATCATAAGCCACAAGAGCTTGAAGAAATAAATCTTGGTACTTCTGAAGCTCCAAAAAAGGTGTATATTGGTAAGAATTTATATGCTAAAATTAGGAAGCCTTTGATTGATCTACTGAGAAAATATAGGCATGCATTTGCATGGTCATATGATGACCTCAAAGCTTATAGGGAGGACTTGTTTCAACATGTCATACCACTTAATGAGAATTTCTTGAACCTTTCAAACAAAGTAGAGGCTTGTAAACCCCACCCTAGCTCCCAAGATGCAAGAAGAACTAATGAAGCTAAGGGATGCAAGAATAATTAAACCAATCAGACATTCTACATGTATATCAAACTTAGCACCTCTCAGGAAGTAAAATGGAGATATAAGGCTTTGTGTGGATTTCAGAAACTTAAACATTGCTTCTTTAAAAGATAGCTATGGTTTTCCTAATATGGAGGCCACACTACAACAAGTAACTAGTTCAAAATTAATGTCCATGATGGATGGTTTTTAAAATTACAACTAGGTTCTTGTGAATGAAAAGGGATAGTTTAAAATAGCCTTCACAACTTCATGGGGCACATATGTTTATGTAAGAATGCCTTTTAGTTTAATCAATGCAGGAGAAACTTTCCAAAGGGTCATGGATGTAGCTTTCAATGAGTATATTGATAAGTTTATGGTTGTGTACCAGGATGATCTTATAGCATATTAAAAAAAGGTTGAGGACCATTGTAAACACTTGGGAAAAAGATTGTTAAAGCCTTAGAATATAGATTTTCCGTGAATCCAAAGAAATGCACATTTGGAGTGACAGAAGGAAAATTGTTGAGTCATATAGTATTAAAGGATGGGATAAAAATTAACCCTAAGAGAGTGGTAGCCATTGATAAAGTTCCCAAGCCTAAAAATGTAAAATGAATAGAGTTATTTTTTGGGTAAGTAAATTTTCTAAGAAGATTTGTTACTAATTTTGCTAATATTAGTAGGCCAACATCTAAAATGCTCAAGAAAGGAGCTATTATCAGTTGAGAAGGTAAGCATGCATAAGCTTTTTTAGGAAATTAAAATTGCCATTAAAAATGCACCAATCTTTAGAACACCAGATTATGCAAAGCCAATGCAGATCTTTTCCTTTGCATCTTTTTATACTATGGCAACAATCCTGTTGCAGAAAAATGAGGAAGAATATGAACAATCTATTGCATTTTTCAGTAAGTCCCTTTAGCCTACAGAATTAAAATATGAAATAAATAAAAAGTAGGCTTATGCTTTGGTCAAAGCTATCAAATCCTTTAGATGTTATCTTCTAGGTGCTACTATTATAGCATTTGTACCAAGTGTAGTTGTTAAAGATATTTTCTCTTCATAGGAGGTATCTGGTAGGAGGTGCAGATGGATTAATAGAATTCAAGAATTCAATATTGACATCCAAATTATTAAATTAGTGAGGGGTCAAGGATTAGCAAAACTAATGGCCTAGTCAAACTTGGAAACAAACCAAATAAACATGGTAATAGAAGATCTAAGGTCAAATCTTTGTGACATGGACCATTGTGAGTGGTATACAAATGTTATACAATACTTGCAACACATGGAAGCCACACCCTACCTAACATATAATGAAAAGAGAAGTACAAAATTGCATACCATTAGGTATATTATTATTACCAATAGTCTATGGTGGAGAAATTTTGAAGGAATATTGCTGAAATGCATTGATTAGGAAAATTTTGAGAAGATATTAAATGGCATGCATTCAAGAGTATGTGGGCAGCACTATATGGAAAATACTATTGCTCACAAGATAATGAGAGCTAGATTTTGGTGGCCTAGTATTTTTAGAGATGCACAACTATTGGTCAGAAGATGTGATTCATGTCCAAGGTTTGCAAGAAATTTGAAGTTCTCTAGTAATACCCCTCTGAAAATAGTTGAAGTCCAGGCACCTTTTTAGCAATGGGGCATGGATTTCATAGGTGAGATCTCCCCCAAATATAGCATTGGTTACTCCTAGATCCTGGTGGTAACAAATTATTTTACAAAATGGGTGGAAGCCATTCCTACAAGAAATGCTATCAGAAAAGTAGTTAATAATTTTCTTTTAAACAATATTATAACAAGGTTTGGATGCCCTCAAAAGATTGTGACTTATAATTCAATGTGCTTTAGATAAGAAGAATTTGTGAAATTCTGTGATAAATATGGCATTGCTAGATCAACATCCTCACCTTATCATCCACAAGGGAATGGACAAGCTAAATCCACCAATAAGAGCCTGTTGAAAGTCATAAAAAGGACTTTGGATGAGAACAAAAGGCATGGGATTCTAAGTTACAACTGGCAGTTTGGGCTGATAGACTAATAGTGAAGAAAGCAATAGGCATCACATCTTTTGACCTTGTATATGGAATCTAGGCTAGAATGCCTCAAAATAATTTAATAGGCTTATACAACTACATTAAAATTATAATGAAGATGTTATTGAAGACATGAAAGAAAGAATGGATGAGTTGGTAGGACTAACAGAGACCAGAAAAGAAGCGTCTACCAAGAATGAAAAGTTACAATTGCAGGTCAAACTGTTGTATGACAGAAAGACAATGGTTAATAAGTTTGGATGTTAAGACCTAGTTTTGATGTGGAATTATAGGATTGAAGAAAAAGGAAAACATGGAAAATTTGATCCTATATGGGTGGGTCCTTATTTAGTTGATGTTGCATGGGGAGAGGATTCATACATTATGAAAGAATTATTAGGTGACATTCTTGAGCTGCCAGTTCATGGACAGTTCTTAAAGAGGTATATTTCCTAAAATACTTCTTTTTTCATGAACAGTAGTATAGGGTTTCTATATATTTTGTAAATTCTTGTGAATCTTTGTAAAGTCCTTGTAGAGTTTTTTTCTTGTGGTGTTACTCTCTTAGAGTTGTCAAAAATTGTCATGTATGTGGTCTACTTCTTCCAGGGCTACTAAGCCCTTGCATGAATATTCATATTCATTGTCCCTAGATAGAGCCACAGTTGGCCCAATTTTTCATATCCATAATTTTTACATTTTATAGTGAAAATCTAGTCGATTCATTGAAATTAGGGGTTCTGTGTGTTAGAATTTGTTTGCCCTAGATAAAACCTCTAATTTCATGTTATCCTTATATTATTTGTGCCCTCTGTTTTCAAAAATAGGGTTGTATTGGTTCAATTTTAAAAGTACATGGGAAGTTTTTGTGAGCCCTAAATGCCCTTAGAAAAACCTTTATTTCAAAATTTTCACATATATCTTTTAAAAAGCTTTTCCCAAAAATCTTTTTACCGTAGCCTTTTTCCTCTAACCATAGTTTTTATCTGGAGTTAACTGGCACATTGTTCTTTTAAAACATTTAAAACTTGATATGGTTTATTTCCCAACCATTGATCGAAGAAAATATCAATGATAGGTGCTTTCTTGCATTATGAAGATGCCTAAACTTTAGAGAAAGCGAGAAAGCAAAATTGTGACACCTATCCCTGTGGGTCCCATTCAGCCTCATGAAACACTGTAAGACCAAGAATTTTTTTTATCCATTAGATCTTGAGAAGATTGATGATATGCACTTTCCCAGACTTTGAAGATGAACGAACTTTAAAGAAATTTGGAAAGCCTCTTGATGCCAGGTGGAGTTGATGAGTTCATAAAAAGGAAACATGTCAAAATAGTTGTAAGGTTGTCAACATAGCTTAAAAAATTAGTGCTATCTCATTGGATACATTTGATGACTAGACTAAAACATAGAAGATCTTGTGGAACCATCGATCATTTGGAGATCGAGGATAGGTGCTTCCCTGCTTTATATAGATGCTCGAGTTTTAGAGAAAGTAGGGAAGTGACTCTGTGACATGTGGCCATGTGGGGTCAATTGTTCCAAAGGTTTCCAAGTAATGTTGAGGTGGATTGCATACCAATTATCTTGTTTTGATTTGCTAAGAGGTATTGTGTGCATGTAGAGGTGGATAATGAGCTAGCTCAGTGGGCCCAAAACCTTAAGGAAAATACATTAATGATGTAAAATTTTCATGATCGTCAATCCTTTGGAGATTGACAATGGGCACTTCCCTACAATATGGAATTGCTTGAGCTTTAGAGAAATAGGGGAAGTGACTCTTCAACATGTGTCCTATTTCAAAAATGGGTAATGCAACCTTTTTTGCTTTAAAGCTAAATCATTTTATTTGATGAAGATTAATGGCTGATTTTTAAATTTCATGGTGCAACCTGAATATGACTGTTAGAAGCATTAATTTTGATCAATTCAACTCCATCTAAAGACCAAATTTGCCATAAGATTTCTGATTTTCTCATTATTAGACACCAAGGTTATAGAATTCTCAGAGAACAAAAATATTTAGAGTTCAAAGTGCATTTTTTGAGTCACAAATTGTTGTTAACAATTTTTTTAGAGAAAGCAAATAGGAAAATCAAGTAAGTGTCAAAATTTTTTTAGTTAATTGAGAAATCATAGTCATCGTATGATAATATTTTCAACATGCCTCCACGAAGGGATTTCTCTGGAAAAGTAGATTACCTTTTAAGGGTTGCACATGATGATTTCTTAGAACAAATACCACAATCTATAATTGAATTCAAAGAATTGATTTTGAAGAACCTTAGGTTAGTGGTTAGTGAGGGTTTCTATGACAAAGAAAATTGGTTAAGATTTTCTCAAACATCTGTCGGGGGTTTAGGGGTGTTCTGTAAGTGGTTTGCAAAAAGAAAACTCAACACTCCCTTAAACAATGTATGAGAATTTGACATTGGTAAGTTAATTGTCTTAGGTAATTTCTTTGATGATGATCTACTTGCAATAATTTCAAAGAAATATGATCCAATAACAAGGATAGTCAAAAACCATGTTGGCGATAATCTTTTTAGGGTTTCACCAAAGTTGATTAGGGAAGTTTTCAAATTAAATCCTAACCATGTAGTACATGAGAGGATTGATATGGAAGACTTGCAGACAAGGTATGATGCACAGAGGGTATACCTGAGAGGACCATTACAAGAGTATTTTGTCAAGATAGGTTCACTACCATTAGTAACTACTTCTACCCTAGATCCATTGCTAAAGAATTTTTTCAATCCCAGGGCTCAGGCACTATATTTCTCTCTTTGCAGAATTTTTGGAATAGATGAATAGGATCACATTCCAGGATCCATTGTTTAGATTATTGATCAAATAATTCAATATGGAATGAGTTCTATTTTTTATTTTTCTACTTTATTGGTAGAAGAAATTCGTAATGGATTAATGGGTATAGCTAACACTAAAGTTGATAATACATCATGAAAATATGAAACTAAGACATGCATCAACAACACATAACATTGGAATTTGGTAACCCAAAAACCCTCCAGAAATAAGAAGGTAAAACTGGGGTGGGGATGATACCCACAAAAATTCACTGTAGTAATATTGTTAAACCACTTCTGATGGTCTACCCTGTTAAAGGCCTACCCTATTAAAGACTTTACACTGTGTCAATAGTGACCTGGTTAAAGGATTTACAAACACTTAACATGAAGTGTCACCCTGTTAAAGAATTTAATCACCTTTTGATAAGGATCTACAAATAGCTGTTAAGCCAACCTATCTGCATAGGATTTTCTTTCTAATACAATGGTAAGAGAGTATTAGGTATTATAAACCTAATAGTTTGCAATCCTTGATTGTTGAATGCAAGCACTTGTTCTGGCTCTCTCTCTGATTTTGATCCTGTGAGATCTAATTTATGTTCATCTCCTTTGCTTTGTTCTGATCAACTGAATATTGAATTGCTGCTCTTACTCTCTATGTCTTCTTTCACTGAATTCCATTATGTTTTTCCCTTAACTCTATTCTCCTTCTCTCAGCATCATCACAGTGAATCTTTTGTCTTCCTTAAAAAGACTTTGAAGACTTAGGGTTAGATATGGATCTATGATCTACATTGAATCTCAATTTCTCGCTCAATACTTCCCTTTTTGCTGATTGGTTGCATGCCTTTCCAATTTTCCAATTGGCTGCATGTAGATTGCATAGGAAATGTAAAAGATTCATTCTTATCTCTAGATCTTTCAAGATTTACCTTATGTCAGCTAAAAAAATGGTTTACATCATAGTTTGTGCAATTACAAACTCTTATACAGATATCCTGAGTTACTCGGCTCCTGAAGCATTACTGATGCTCGGCACATGTTGTTTCCTGGATAGCTCAGCACCTAAACAAAACTGTATTACTCGGAACCTTATGTTACTTGGCACTTGAATAACTCGATACTTGATATCACTCAGCACTTGATATCACTCGTCACTTGATATCACTCAACACTTGATATCACTCGGCATGTATAGTGAAAAATGGTTAATTGTATTGACACTCAACTATCAAAATTATTCTTTAAACCAACAATCTCCCCCTTTGACATGAGTGGCAAAAACACTTAACTAAGATCCTGTGATCTTGGCATTATTTCATGCATCCTCTTATTTGCTTCAAAAATTTTAGAAACAAATAAAAATATACCTTATGACTCCCTGTGAGTTGATTATGACTTGTACACTTAGTGACTTCTGTCCTATTTCTGCATTCTGACTAATATGTTATATCAAAATTTGTCAAAAATTCTCTATCTCCCCCTTTCATCATACTTACCATTTCATTCTATACTTAACTCCCCCATACTTAATCTCTACTTAACACTCACTTAACTCCCCCATACTTAATCTCTACTTAACACTCACTCCATACTTATTCTCCCCCTTTTTGACACTTATGTCAAGGGTCTTATAAGGAAATGCCATACTTGGCCAAAAATGTACTATTTACTTCAAGGAGTACCTTCAGAGCTGCATCCCAATTTGCTAGTGCAACATCCAATGACTTATGTTGGATGGAAATCTCTGCTGCTAGGTGTACAAGTCCATTAGTTGTAGAAAGATTGGTGTCTTTCTTGAGGACTGTCTCTGCATTCATCTGGTCCTTGTGAAATATCTCCAAATGAGGAGTGATAGAGGATTGAATTTGCATCAATTTAGCTTTTATGGTTGCCTCCTTTTCTGCTAAGATAGCTAACTCTCTTTGTGTGTGAAGTGATTGGGCAAAATGCTTCTCACTCTGAGCTAGATTTGTAGGGAGTTGCATGCTAGAAATCTTTAGATTTTTCTCCAAGCTCAGTATCTTCTGGCTAGTGTCCTGTGTGAATGTGGAAAAGTCACACAACTTGTTGTACATGGAAAGTATGTTTCCAAGTATAGTTTTTACTGTTTCAATTTTCTTAGCCAACTCTACTTGTGATAGTGCTATATCACCAGATATTTTCTTGTTTATCTTGCCTTGGAATTTTTGTTCTGACCATTCTAGTAGTTTGGTGTTTTTTTCCTAGTCTTCACTAGTCACCTGGTCAACTATATCAGATAGTTGCTCTATAATTGGCCTTGACTCATCTAGAGACTGTAAGCAAAAAGCTTTTGTGAATATGTCTTTGATTTCATTCAAGGTAAGCTTGTGCTTGTGTTCTCTTCTTAGTGCTTCTTGTCTCCTTTTTCTGTCCAATGCACTCTGAATTTCATTGATCTTCTCTTCAGTGAGAGTGTTGGATTCATAATATGGAATATTTATTTCTTCATCAAGCTCAGGAATTCCATAGTGAAGTTTCCTGACTACCTTTGATGAGCTCGAGCCTGGTGTCCTGATTTGTAATTGTAACCTATCAATGCTTAGCTACTGAAGAGTTTGTGTTGGAGTACCAGATTTGGGTAATGCAACCAATGTTTGTATTGAAGACTCCTCCTTCTTGCTTGTCTCATCTTTTTCTTCAGCTTGTATATCCTTTTGATGATCACTAGGTGGGGTTGAACTTGCTGGCTGTTCAGATGTTTCTATAATTTCCCCTGTTGCTGTACTTAGCATCTGGAGTGTGTCAGTGACTACACTTGGTGGAGGTGGTGGAGGAAGGAATAGAATACCAGTAGGTTGTATGATCGAAGGTGGTTCTTGTGTTTTCACCTTGACTTCCTTTGTTTTGACTACTAGATTCTACAATTCATTAACACTAACCAATACAGGATTTGAACATAATTTTGCTACTAGTGTTGATTGCTCAAGGATTTCTAAATCCTCTATAGTTAATGAATTGATGTTTGGACTTGAAGTGTCTGTAACATCCTTGATTTTGATAATCTCTACAGGTGTGATGGTGGCATGAGGAGGACTAGGAGGGGATACCTGTGTGTCTTGCACACTTTGATCTTGTTGCACAACTATATCTTTCTCTTCCTCTTTCTCCTCTGTATGTGCCTTTTCATCTTCCTTTTCTTCTTCAACTTTCTTCTCCACTTGTTCCTTTTCTTTTTCTTTGATTGTTGATGCCTTCATCTCCTTTATCTTGACACTTGCCTCTGCCTTATATTCTTCATTATACACATCTTCTATTTTCTTGTAAACTATCTTCCACAATCTTGTGGATTTAGTAACTACCTCCTCAACTTTGTTCTGTAAACTGATGAAAGCTCTATGTTTGGGAGTGAATCTATTGTTATGCCTCTTGACTGCATTTGTTACTTGATCCTTAGTCAAATCAGGCAATAATCTAGCTAATGTTGATTCCCTTATCTCCCTTTCCATTTGTAAACAAAAATGCCATTTATCCTCTACAATTTTGTACAATTCTTTAGGCATTGATTCATCTAATTCTAGAGGTGTGTGCTTATACTCAGCCATCATAGTATACACTGATTCCTCTAATTTATTTTTTCCTTCTTTGGTGAGCTTAGAAAAAGTTAGGTTCTTTAAACCTTTCAAATCATGATTCTTGATCTTTGAACATAATTTATCAATAGTAGTCCGAGGTTTGTGCCTTACCACTTGAAATTGGCTGTTGTCCTCTAACTCAGTCTTCTCCTCATCTGTTTGAGGTTGGGAAACAAATTTTCTTTTCTTCTTTGGCTCGGCAGCAGTCTTCTTTGAAGTTTTCTTCTTCTCTCTTGCCTCCTCTTGGGATTTTTGTGCTACAGCCCTTGTAGTAGGTCTCTTTAGTGCTGGAGCAGCTACTTTCTTTCCCTTGGGTTGAGGAGCAGGAGGAGTTGTGGCCTTTCTTTTTGTGACCTTGGTTTCAACTTGTGTTTCCTCAGCTTCTTCTTCCTTAGCACTTTCCTCTTTATCTTCTCCTAACCCTTGAGTTAGACCTTGTGGTTCATCTCCCTCATCTTCAATGTCTTCTTCTTTCTCTTTTGTTGTTCCTTCTTCTTCAACACCAAATTTTCATTTGATTTTCCTTACCAAATTTTCTTTCTTCTTTACTACTGAGGTAGTTTTCAAATCTGTTATCACCATTGATTTTACAACATCATAGGTTCCAAAGGCTTTTGCATTCTTATCAACTTCTTCTGCAAGGAGGGCTGTTATTGCTGCAAAGGCTTGATCAATGTCGAGTTCATAGCCTAGTGGCCTAAGCCATCTTACTGTAGGTATGACTACTTTTATATAGGTATAATCAATATCTACAAGAAAACAAATGTCTTTTTCATATTTGTCAGTCAATGAGACTGGAATCCTCATTCTTTGTTTCATGGACTGTTTGAAGTCCTCAAAATAACTAGTCATTTGGGCATCAAAATTATCACCCATCTGTTCAATATATCCATTGATTTGTTTAACAATTTTTTTTTCTGGACTCCATCTCACCTTACCCACAGAAGGGAATTCTTTCATCAGATAGAAAAACATGCACACCAAAATTGATCCAAATTTGCACTAAGCTCCCTTGGTCTTCCTTATAGCTCCCAGATTCTCATTAATCTATTGAAACATGAGCTCTACTAGATCATAGGTATGATCCTTTTTAATCAATTTGTATGCAACATCAACTACTATACAATGCACACTGTTTAACCTACTTGATAATAGAATTTGTGTGAGATGATTCTCACAGCAAAATCCAGTAGGGGTTCTATGATTGTATCAATAGCCATTCCCCTATTATTCCATTTAGCACCCATGTTTCTCTCTATTACTTCCCTTTTGTCACTACGTAGGGTCTTTGGCTGATCTAGGGTTGGAATACCAATAACCCTATGAATAGTTCTCTTAGTGAATTTCATTGGCCCTATTTCTAACCAAAGGGCTCTGTCATGTATTCTACTCAAAACTATGCGTACCCATTCAACTTTGAAAACAATAAAAAATTCTAGGGTTTTGGTCAATCCTTTTCTCTCGACTATTGAGAACTCATCTTTCAGTATCTTATTCTCACGTAGCTTGTCATATGCATTGTGAATTTCAAAATCTCCTATGACTCCAATTTTGCAGTTATAGCATCTATGAACATCTTGGACCATAACAACTTTATCAGGAATAATTGATAATGCACCTATGGGATCATTCTTATATGCAACTTCTGGAATGGGCTTGAATTCTGGTTGCTTAACTTCATTACTAACCAACTATATCTCATGACTCTCTTTTCTCTTAGTGGTTCCAGACCCAGATGCCATTGTTTTCCAAACTAGGGTTTATAGTTTAAACAAGTTTATAAACACTACGTAGCTCAACACTTAAGTAAAATACCTCAAATTGATGAGACTCATGCTGAATCACTGTGGAAATTTTCACAAATGGCTTCTAAGTTGGCCTTGATCTTCTGCACTCTTCTCGTCTTTTCTTCGTGTTTGAATGGTAAGAAATGATCAAAAATTGAACTATGTACTCTTCAAAATAGAGTAATTAATAATTAGTGCATTGACAATTGTCTACTCGGCACCTAAAGGATTTTGACATGACTCGGCACTCATTATGTTTCACTTTGCTTGGCTCCCATTGATATTTCATAGCTTGGCATCATCTATCAACTCAGTCGCTGTTAGCAACTTGGCACCTGAAAATAATTTTGGCAGATTTTGCAAGACTCTTAATTTTGACTTAGCATCTTTGCTTATGCTGATTTCTTCTTTTCAGTTCTTCCATGTTTTGGGACTGATGTATGATGTAACTTAGTTTATCAATCCCACACACCCATTCTTGCTTAATTTGATGAAGTGTGATCACTTGACCTATTAGGTGAAGTGATCTCTGCACTTGATGTGCTACACTCATCTTTCTTTTTCTATGTCTTATTCATCTCACTTCTGATGTGTTCAACATCTATCTTTGCCTTTCCATTGTTGAACTTAGAACTTGGTGCCTTTGACCTTGTTGGGAAATTCCTGCTAATATGACCAATTTTAAAGCAACTGAAACATGTGGTTTGACTCAACCATCTTTTATAGTTTCCCCTAAAATGTGTTCTTATGCAATTTTGGGGTATATGTCCATATTCTTGACAATAGTGACAACTGTACCTGGTGTTGTAATCCCAAAATTTATGGTTTGATGTCTTTGCTAGTTAATTTGATGTCCACATAGGCTTTGATCTACATTCAAAAGCTCTATGTCCATATTTCTTGCAATTATGAGAGTGACCCTCAAATCTTGATGTCTTAATAGTCTTGGTTCTACATTCATATGCTTGATGACCTTGCTTCTTGCACTTATGACAATAGTTTACATTCTTAGTCTTATCATGCTGATGGGAATTCTTGCTTCTACATACATTAGATGTATTTCCTTTCTTTCCACAAAAATGAAAAGTAAGTTTGACATTTTTACCTTTGTCACTTCTTTGTTTAGCACTCTTTGATGATTCTCCAACTTCAGTGCTGTTGTATCCAAGTCCTGATGTATCATGGGTTGATCTTGGGGATTTCAGTAATTGCTCAAAATACTTGATGGCTTCATTGGGTTTGTTGAAGCTTTCTAAAAATTTCTTTTCTCTTCTCAAGTCATTTTGCAATTGTTCATTCTACATCTTTAGTGTAGAGATCTCAATGTCTTTCACATTAAGTTCATGATGAAGGTTCATCATTTGAGCAAGTGTATCCATCTGCATGTTTGAGATCCTTGTTAATTCAGTACATTTTTCTTCAAGTCTGTTTGCAAGATTCCTTTTGTCATTTTCCATCATGGCTTTATCTTCAACTGCTCTTTTCTTTTGTTCAGTGATTTCACATAACATTATGGCCTGTGATTCATGTTCCATCTTGAGAGATCTTATCTCATCTGTTTGAACTTTGTTTTTCTCCATCAGTTCTGCAATTTTTGCATCAAACTCTTTAGTATCTCCATTGGAAAATATATTTGTGGTATCAATCTCCTTGTAGTTTATCTCATTTTTGGCTATGACTAAATCCTTCCTTCTTTTCAATGAGTTTCTCAACTTATCTTTAGATTCCTCCAAGCTATGCAAAGCAAGTTGCACATCTATCACCTGATTTTCAATGATCTTTCCAAGTTTGAAAACTTCCATTTTTAGATCTTTTCCTCCAAGCTGTTAGGCTTTTTCTTGTGAGAACCTAATCCACTTTGATACCAATTGTTGGAATATTCAAATATGGAAAGAATACTGATGAGAGGGGGGGGGGGGGGGTGAATCAGAAGTATTACACTTTATCCAATAATTTTTTTATCTAAAAGTAAATTGCATGCATGTAAATACATCATGAAAATATGAAACTAACACATGCATCAACAACACATAACACTAGAATTTGGTAACCCAGAAACCCTCCAGAAATAAGAAGGTAAAATTGGGGTGGGGATGATACCCAAAAAAATTCAGTGTAGTAATATTGTTCAACCACTTTTGATGGTCTGCCCTATTAAAGGCTTTACACCGTGTCAATAGTGACCTGGTTAAAGGATTTACAAACACTTAACATGAAGTGTCTCCCTGTTAAAGGATTTAATCACCTTTTGATAAGGATCTACAAATAGCTGTTAAGCCAACCTATCTACATAGGATTTCCTTTCTAATACAATGGTAAGAGAGTATTAGGTATTATAAACCTGATAGTTTGCAATCCTTGATTGTTGAATGCAGGCACTTGTTCTGGCTCTCTCTCTGATTTTGATCCTGTGAGATCTAATTTCTGTTCATCTCCTTTGCTTTGTTCTGATCAACTGAGTATTGAATTGCTACTCTTACTCTTTATGTCTTCTTTCACTAAATTCCATTATGTTTTTCCCTTAACTCTATTCTCCTTCTCTCAGCATCATCACAGTGAATCTTTTGTCTTCCTTAAAAAGACTTTGAAGACTTAGGGTTAGATATGGATCTACGATCCGCATTGAATCTCAATTTCCCACTCAATAATTCCCTTTTTGCTAATTGGTTGCATGCCTTTCCAATTTTCCAATTGGCTGCATGTAGATTGCATAGGAAATGTAAAAGATTCATTCTTATCTCTAGATCTTTCAAGATTTACCTTATGTCGGCTACAAAAATGGTTTACATCATAGTTTGTGCAATTACAAACTCTTATGTTGATATCCTGGATTACTCGGCTCTTGAAGCATTATTGATGCTCGACACATGCTATTTCCTGGATAGCTCGGCACCTAAACAAAATTGTATTACTCGACACCTTATGTTACTTGGCACTTGAATAACTCGGTACTTGATATCACTCGGCACTTGATATCACTTGGCATGTATAGTGAAAAATGGTTAAGTGTATTGACACTCAGCTATCAAAATTATTCTTTAAACCAACAGATAAACCATTTTGTTGGTACTCCATGTTAATGTATGTATGTTTGTATAAAGGATTTACCTTTTTCTCTAAGAAAATGGAGTTGGAATTGGAGAGGGATGGAGAGAGATTACCAGTCTAGCTATGGAGTGTTGATATGACATGGGAGGTCACAGATGCCAATTTTGTAAGGTTTGATAGATATTTTGCCTCCAAGACAAGGATTTTATTGATAGGAGATAGTCCCAAAATACCTCAATCACTATTAGAACTAATTAGACCAAAGGATCATGTGAAAGGATTGAAGGTAAGTGTCAATTGGGGAGATATCATCCCGTATGCAATTTTCACAGTATTTGGAGTGTATGGTTTTTTGGAAAAACTACATGTGCTACCATACCAAGTGCCTTTAAAGGTAGGAATTGTTGACCACCTATGGTACATAAAATTTCTAGAAGAAAGGGAATTATTAGGCAAGTCCATGTTGAGATTATGGGTGTTGCACACATTGCATAATATTGTTATATTGTATTATTTTATTTTATTATGTAATGTTGCACCTAGATGGACATGAAATATGTAAAGATTCCCATGGGATATACTTGATGAGTTGTATTATAACATTGTGATAATATTTCATGTAATTATTTAATATTGGGAAAAATAATTAAATTTTCAATATCAAATGTTGGGTCAATGGGTTAGGTAGCACATGGTCTATGTAATACCACTTGGTGGTTTTGTGGTACTTGCTACTAAATATATAGCCACAAGGGTAGTTGTTGATGTGACAAGATAAAAGGGAAAAAAGAAAAGAGTTGAGCGGGACAAGGCTTGACAAGTTAGCCAAGGGAGCATTTTTGTGAAGGTTAGAAGCATGGCATGAGATGCATGGATTCATGCTTGTTCACATAGATTTATTGGTTGTGGCTATGGATTTGAAGGCTTCCATGGTTGTATTGCAATTGTATTTTTTTTGAATAATACATGGTGATGGATGGTTTTGGAGGCTAGGTTTTTCCCTCAATGAGGGTTTCCTAAGGTATATCTTGTGTCACATTTTTGTGGGTATGTTGTCTATTCTCTTGTATGTGGATTTGAATTGCATATTTATTTCAGATCTATGATGGGTTATGTGGAAATAGTTATATTCTTTGTTGCAAGTTTCCTTATAGTCAAAAGGTACAATCTTTCTTCAAATTACTATTGTGCACAACTTTGTTTTTGTCAAGAGGGGATGGAGACATATAGAAAAGTTTTTAGGAAAATATCAGGTGGCCCAATTTCATTCTCTCTTTATAGACCTAAAGGGCTTTTATGAAATATTTAGAGAGACAATAAAAGCCAAATCCTAGAAGCACATTATTTATTTTCCTGAAGATATAGTTAGAAACAAGTTTTCATTACAAGGACAAGAGGTTAGAAAGAAAAAGTGGAAAGTGTAAAGAAACTTGCAACAAAGAATATAATTGTTTCCACATAACCCATAATATATTCAAAAATAAATATCAAATTGAAATCCACGTATAGGAGAATAGAAGGCATACCCACAAAATTGTGACACAAGATATACCCTGGGAAACCCTCATTGAGGCTCATTCAGGAAAAAACCTAGCCTCCAAAAGCATCCATCACCATGTATTATTCAACAAAAATATCATTGCAATACAACCATGGAAGCTTTCAAAACCATAGCCACAACCAAGCAATCTATGTCAACAAACATGAATCCACACATCCCATGCCATGCTTTCAACCTTTGCAAATGCTCCCTTCGTATTAACCTGTCACACCTTCTCCTACTCAACTCTTTCCCTTTTTGTCTTCTATCTTCTCACATACAACAACTACCCTTGTAGTTGCTTATATAGTAGCAAGTCCCATAAAACCACCAAGTGGTATTACATAAACCATGTGCTACCTAACCCATTGACCCCACATTTAATACTAGAAAATTAATTCTTTTTCCCTAGTATTAAATAATTATATGAAATATTATCACAATGTTACAATACAACTCATCAAGTATATCACATAGAAATCTTTCCATGTTGCACGTCCATCTAGTTGCAACATGACATAATAAAATAAAATAATAAAATATAAACAATATTATACAATGTGTGCAACACCCATAATTTCAACAATCTCCCACTTGTATACATTTCATAGGATCATTTTGTAGCCACATAAGTGAACAAGGGAACAATCCCTCCTAGCACATCCACCATCATGGATCAAAGTACACGATGTGCTCCATCCTGATATCAGCAACATAATCAAAGTATATAGCATCTCAAACATGAATGATCTCACCTCCTATTATGTCACTGCCACCAAACATACATAGAAGCCATTCAAAGAGAAAGCCACCCAACCCGTTGCATTAGAAGATCCTAAAATATTGTACCAACTAAAATGCCAAGCACAAAAACCTGATCCAAAGGTAATCACATGTATCCATAGTTTTCAAAATATCCATAGCTGAAATAACACCCAGAGCAAGTGCCAAACCCATCCAACTATCCATATCTACAAAGGTATACCAAGTGAATCTCACATCATCAACATATCCAATCTATAACCTACAACCACAAGTCTCAAGAAAAATACCTGCCACATATATACCAAGAAGCTCCCACTGCAAAAGATAGTGTCAAATCTATAACCAATCCACTCACAACATCTCAAAGAAGTGAATCCATGTAGTCTCAAGGACATCCACAATACATAAACCAATAACCTACAAGAACAACTCTCATAACAAGTCTCCAATAGTCTCCCAAGATCTCCACAACCAACAAAGGAAAGAGATAAAGGAATAACCATGTCATCTCTCACATGATATACATGAACAAAAACTAGTGATCACAATCTCTAACCAATCTCAAATCCAATGTAAGTAAAATCAAACATCCAGGAAGATAACCAAGACTAAAGAGAAACTATGCAAATCACAACTTGTATCATGTCCTTCTAAAAACACCTCTAGATGTAAATTGTGCAAGTATGATCTCCTCCATAAAACTCCCAATCAAGAAGCCAAAATAACACCCAAACCATACCATATAACTTATCATGGATTTAAGCCTCTTACAAGAAGATCAAACTCATAAACTATTCCTAATCCAAGGAGTATGCCCAATATAAAACCATCTCCCAAACTCAACTAGCATAACAACATATGCAAATGGAGATAACCAATGCTAAACGATCTCTTAAATGACCCTCCAAAACTAACTCATGTACCATAGCTCAAGATCCATATCCATGAAAGACAAGCATAAACATAATGCACCTGACATAAACAATGGGTTATACCTCTCAAGTAGAAAACCGCTGAGTAGACCAAGAGCGGGGAATGGTAATGCTTATCAAGATATCCAAGTCTTCAACCAAGACTCATCTAAGAACAATCTCCTCTCAAGTACATATCAGGTAAATGCACCTCAGACTTCCTGCTAAACCATCAACCGTCCCAACAAATACTTTTCTAATCCAAGAGAAATCAGCATCACCACCATCTCTAACTATCCATGAGCACCTACAACCAATCAATCCATGCCAACTCCAAATATAATATAACAATATCATGAAGTATCCAACTTATGATCAACGTACTCAATACAAAGAAACTAAACCAAGATCTATGTCAAAGTTTCAACCATAGCCTCAAGAACATAAACATGATCTAAACCATCTCAACCAAAGAGATAACATGCTCCATATGAATATACTATAACTTGTCAACACTCTAAATGAGTATCATGAGTATACCATGACATAATAATGAAACTATCTTAACACCAAGGATAACATGTGAAATGAAAGCATAAACCACACCTTTACCAAGAACCCCATAAGTCCTCAAGATGCAACCATCTCTACACACCATGAATAAAACCATCTCCACATACCATGAAGAACCATCTCCACACACCATGAAGATACTTAAGAATCCATGAGTCCTCAAGATCTAACCATCTTCACACACCATGAAGATAACAAGTGCACCATGCAAATGTCAAAGACAATTTCGCAATGACAGGATCTAAGACAAACCTCCAACATATGCAAACATTCAATCATTACATCAATGCCAACAAATCCCACTCAACTATTATACCAAGTCACCCATGGCACCATAACATCCATCTCCTAATTGAAGATCCCATAGGTCTACACTCACACAACCAAAGTGTCAGTACCAAGTGAAACCAAGATCTCCAAACCAAGAAAATATAAACAAAACTAGGAACTAAATCCTACACTATCATCCCATCACTATCACAAACTCCCACTAAACCTTGTATCTAATCTATCCATGAAATCATGATGAAAAAACCATTCTCTAACCATGAGAATCATCCAAGGCATCAAACCATCAAAGAACTCAAAGTGCACATCATGAGCTCCTCAAAACAAACCAAATAACCATGATCCTCAACCAAAAAGATATACCACCATAATACCACCATAACCAAATTAGTAATTCAAGCCAATGAACATCAAGGATGTACCTATATATCTAATCATGTCATTCCAAAATCTATGGCACTATGATCACATCCATGAACCAAGCATCTAACTCTCAATATTTCCAACTTGTTAGCATAAAATAGTCAACCACAATCCTCCACTATGACTATACCTAGTAACAACATCTCATCCCTTCTACATGAAGAAAAAAAATAGAAAATCATGTGATTTAGGGCATAGATCACCCAAATACATGCCACCAAGCTAAATATGCACCAGTAATGAAAGATCAATGGACAAAGACAACCCATAACCAAGCTATAAATGCAACTTGTAAGTATAAACCACTTACAACACTGCATAACTTGTAGACCCAACAAGTCATCATACAAATCCAAACCAAACATTGATACTCATATCATAATGAGACCAATCTGAAATATGATCTGAGTATACAATGACATCAAATCTTAAATCTCCAAACATACAATGTCATAAACTCACATTTTTACCATAGTAAATATATATATCTTAAACTGTTCAAATTAATATATCACTAAATAAAGCATGCCAAACCTACACCAAATTTGAACCAATGTGTAGAGCTTTTTGTTGACTACTCAAAGTCCAAAATTTGACTCTATATGCCCAAGTTATGCCCTAATTTGTTCTCAAAATAAACAACATCTGACTTTCAGGCTCTTAAAACCTACAATATCAAAATCATAGAACCAAACGTACACCAAGTTGTAGTGCTCTAAATTAGCTTTCCAATGCCTATAAGAAGGCTAAAACCTAATATCTTGAGAGAAAGTTATGGTCATTTCACTAAGATAGTATTTTTACCATTTTCACTGTGATTTTTTTTTTGACAAAAAATTTCAATGGGATTAAATTTGATGGCCACCACGAGCTAAAATTAAAAAAACTCTTTCGTTTCCTCTGAGCATGGCCAAACTAGGGCATATTATATATCAAAATTTATGGAAACATCAACCCAGATCCAATGGTGAAGTTTATTTTTACCTAGGAGGTCATTACCACCAGCCACCCCCTAAAAAACCTCATTTAAATGAAACATATGAAAAACACTTTTGTCCAACAATTTCACATGCCCAAAATCCACCAATATCCCTTCATAATAGCAAACCCAAAATCTTCAGATTTGCAATAAAAAAAACTCATATATCTTGCCCTTTCTTTTATCCTCTCATGCATACCCATGGATTCAATCTAGGGTTACAATAATAAAACCATAGCTCTGATACCACTTGTAAGGAAATTTGCAACAAAGAATATAATTGTTTCCACATAACCCATAATATATTTGAAAATAAATTTGTAATTGAAAGCCACATATAAGAGAATAGACAATATTCCCACAAAATTGTGACACAAGATATACCCTAGGAAACCCTCATTGAGGCTCATTGAGGGAAAAATCCAGCCTCCAAAAGTATCCATCACCATGTATTATTCAAAAAAAATATCATTGCAATACAACCATGGAATTCTTTATAGTCATAGCCACAACCAAGAAATCTATGTGAGCACACATGAATCCACACATCTCATGTCATGCTTCCAACCTTCACAAATACTCCTTTGGCTAACCTATCAAACATTGTCTCACTCGACTATTTCCCCTTTTGTCTTCTATCTTCTCACATACAACAACTACCTTTGTGGTTGCTTATATAGTAGAAAGTCCCACAAAACCACCAAGTGGTATTACATAAACCATGTGCTAAAACTATGTGCTACCTAACCCATTGACCCTACATTTAATATTAAAAATTTAATTCTTTTTTCCCCAATATTAAATAATTACATGAAATATTATCACAATGTTACAATACAACTCATCAAGTATATCCCATGGGAATCTTTCCATGTTGCACATCCATCTATGTGCAACATTACATGATAAAATATAAACAATATTATGCAATCTGTGCAACACTCATAATCTCAACAGAAAGTGTATACCAAGGTTCTTGATTTCATAAATGCTTTTGAGCCAGATTATGATCTCCTTGTTGATACAAAATATTGGGGTGCACGATAGACATGCTTATGGATTATTTCGTTGGGATCATACAAACTTTAAATGAAAAGAAGGAGATTTTAACCCAAACTTATCCAGACGAGGTCATTGATGTAGAAAATAGGTTGGCTAATAAATTAATTATAAACCCAAGCCAATATACATAACAAAGAAATGTTGGGTATGTAGTAGCAAACAATGTGCAACCTGTACTTCTTTACAAGAGACAACTTTCTGATAGCCCATCTCCTGCACTTGCTTCCAAGAGATAGAAACTAGAATAGAGTTCCTCTTCTAAGGCTAAAGAATATTCCCCCACACAAACTCCCCTTCACATAGAAGATGAAATATCCTTAAGGGAATAGTTGAAAAAAATGGGAGGGGAGAATGACATTGTAATAACCACAATAGATATAGAGAAAGGAGTCTCATAGGAGCCCCCTATGCCTACATTAGCCCTTACTATGGGATATTAGAGGAAAAGATATTGCAACTATAGTAGAGGAGGCATTTAAGAAGTTCTTAGATGATGAAAGTTTTATTAAATCAAGAGCTTTGACTTAGTTTTTGTGGAGAAGAAACATTAAAATTTTTGAAGAAAAATACAAAATGATTAAAATAGAGCAACCTAATAGGTAAGACTCTGAAATTGAAGAACATGTAAAAGCTAACCTTATAGAATAATTTACACATATAACCCCTAAAGAAGGTAGGCACCTACTGAAGGACTTGGGAGTTTTGATATTACTTGAGTGGGACATTGCTAATGCAATTTTCTTTGACTCAGTAAGGAAGGCAAAAGACACCCAATTTAAGATTGAGGAAGAAGTCTTACAAGCTCATAAGGGGTTAGACTATAGTGATGTGTTAGGATTAAACCACAAATAGAAAATAAAAATTACATGCAAATATAACTAGTAACAAAAAATAATAGATCACATAGAAAAGAACACAAGGCACCAAGATTTAACGTGGTTCACCCAATCGCTGGGCGACGTCCACCAAATAACAAGTCTGATATTATTACAATCTAGTGATTACAACCTAATTACAAGTTGTAATCCCTTATAGCTCAATACCACCATAAGAACCAATTTTGCATCACAACTTAATGAAAATACCTAACCCTAAGCCCTTTTATACAATTAATTTTATGTCACTTTAGGGTTACAACATGTTGGCCATATGTTAGCCATATGTTGGCCACAACGTCAACCATGGCCCAAACCCCAAAAAATTTATGAAGTATGTATAGTACTTTCATGATTAATCACCACAAACTAAAAATCTCCCACTTGGGGACTAATCAGGTTCCACTCTAAATAATAATCTCCCACTTGGAGACTAATCCTATAGCTATGCTGCTACTTCATGAGGCTCCCACTAGATCAAACCACCCTGGAATCTATTGTTCTTTTATTCATGTTTAGATTAGAAGACCAACTGAAGCTAAAGAGGAGTTTAGCTTCTCCCTTGTCACTACCTTTGTAAACATATTTGCGGGATTGTCATTGGTATGTATCTTGTCCAACTTTAATTGTCCATCCTCTAAAAATAATCAAATGAAATGGTACCACAACTATATGTGTTTGGTCTTTGAATGTAGAGCTGAATTCTTCATAAGATGAATCGCACTCTAACTATCTATAAACAAAGAATTAGCCTTCTGAGGGTGTCCCAATTCTTGCAAGAAGAACTAAAGCCATATCATCTCCTTGGCTACCTCTATAGCAACAACATACTCTACCTCTATAGTGGATAAAGCATTAACCTTTTGTAACCTAGAAACCCAACTCAGGGTTGCCCCACCAAGAGTAAAGAAATAACCTATAGTACTCTGCCTGGTATCACTATCCTCTACCAAGTCTGAGTCAATATAGCCTTGTAAATTAGTAGTAGAGACCCAAAACTGTAAATACTTATTGGATGTTCCTCTCAAATATCTAAGAATCCATTTGACTGCATTCCAATGCTCAATTTTTGGATGACTCATATACCAACTAACGACTCCCACTGCATGTGCAATATCTAGCCTAGTGCATAACATAGCATACATCAAGCTTCCTACAGCTAAAGAATAGGGTACCTTGGACATCTTATCCTCCTCTTCTTGTGTCTTAGGACACATCTCCTTAGTCAACTTCAAATGACCAAGTAAAGGTGTGCTCAATTCTCAATTACACATCTCATACCTAGATATTGTGCCTTTACCTTTCTCACTCATGTGCCCAAGTCTATTGTGCCATAACACTGTATCATAATTTATAGCAGCTATTTGTTCTCCCTACTCAACTACAACAATTATTTCTGAACATTCTTTTTTCTCTGAAATAATTAAAGTAGAAGGAACAATATGACCTATACAAAGACATAAGGTGCCTACTTTCACACCTTTTGCTACTACAAGGGAACCTTTTGAAACCTTTTAATTTTAATCATTAAAAGTAACTACACAACCCTCACCACCGAGTTGCCCTACTAAAATTAAATTCCTACTCAGCTTTAGAACATGTCTTACCTCATGTAGTAGTCAATGATTCTCATTCTGCAACTTAATCTTAACTTTTCCCTTTCCAACAATTTGATAGGGTTCATTATCCCCCAAATAAACAAGTCCAAACTCCCCTTAGACATAATCAATGAAATAACTTCTATGAGGTGTAGCATGAAATGAAGCACCATAATCTAAAACCCATGAATCATCAACACTTTCTAAAGATAGAAGCAAACCATCCTCTTCAGCTTTGTTGCTTACCACATTTGCTTCCTTTTCTCCATCTGGTTTA
Organism: Cupressus sempervirens; assembly: GCA_028749045.1. Classification (NCBI taxonomy): domain Eukaryota; kingdom Viridiplantae; phylum Streptophyta; class Pinopsida; order Cupressales; family Cupressaceae; genus Cupressus; species Cupressus sempervirens. The sequence continues at coordinate 238,564,679 of CM053788.1, read as the reverse complement.
TCTCCTTCATTTTTCTTTCAATTCCAACAATCTTTGTTTTTGTGCCCTAGTTTTCCATAGTACCAGTAGTCATTCACTCCTCTCGATTGAGACCTCCTCCCCTTTGACTTTCCTCTTGATTTCCCATAATTTATAGAGTTACTTCCTCTCCACTCATTCTGCCCCTGCTTTGTGCATTCAAAACACTTCCTGATGTAGATCCATCTGATTTTTTCCTACGAGTTTCCTCACTCAAAACAACACCGATCATGTCATCACATTTTAGTGTACTATATCCAAGAACAGAATTACTCACAACTATTACCAAGCCATTCTAGCTTTCAACCAAAGAACACAAAATCAAGAGATCCCTAATTTATTCATCAAAATTGATACCCATAGAAGATAACTGACTAGTAATAGTATTAAACTCATTTAAATGATCTGCAACAAATCCAGCTTCTTCCATTTTCATATTGAATAAATGCTTCATGAGAAATACCTTGTTTGAAGCGGAGGGCTTTTCATATAGTTTTGCTAGGGTTTGCATCAATTCTTTTGTTGTCTTCACTTTTGTAATATTAAATGCCACCGATGGTGCTAGGCATAATCGAATACTTTCAATTTCCTTTCTATCTAAAAGACCCCATTCATCATTTGACATAGATCCCTGATTCTTTGCTTTGCCTTCCAATAGCTTCCATAAATCCTTCTAATAAAGATAGTCTTCCCTTTACATCTTCCATAACTAGAAGTTCTACGCATTGATCCTATCGACCCTTAGCTTACCCTTGTCTACCATTGCTCCCACTCAACCATGAGGCTCACACTTAATTGTGAGACTTTCCTATAGAGGATAACTGAAAAATGACCTCGCTCTAATACCACTTATTTAGATTAAAGCACAGATAGAAAATAAAAATTACATGCAAATATAACCAATAATAGAAAATAATATATCACACAAAAAAGAACACAAGGCACCAAGATTTAACATGGTTCACCCAATCCCTGGGCTACGTCCACCAAACAACAAGTTTGATATTATTGCAATCCAGTGATTACAACTTGATTACAATCCATAATCCCTTATAGCTCAATATGCTCCAAGAATCAATTTTGCATCACAAATTAATGAAAATACCTAACCCTAAGCCCTTTTATACAAGTAATTTTATGCTACTTTAAGGTTACAACATGTACAATACTTTCCTGATCAGTCACCACAAACTAATAGTCTCCCACTTGGGGACTAATTAGGCTCCACACTAAAAGAACATGATGACCATTAGGCCTTGGTGATGTGGTTCATCTAGAAAAGAGACAAAGTGAGGACTCAAGAGGTTTCAAATTCTAAACCCATAGGAAATATCATGGTTTATAAAGTTGATGAGGTAGATAGTGAAAAGGTTTCTCAGATGACTAAGGAAATGGTAAACTTTGGAGCTATGGTTGTAGCTAAAGAAAAAAATAAGTTCCTAGAATTAAATGCTAAATTTGAAAAGGTTCTAGAGGTATATGAAGAAAGATGGAATAAAATACACTAGATGGAAAGAATGATTTCTCAATTGGAGAGACAATTTGGGAAAAGAAAAGTAGGAGAAGGATCAACTAAACCTAGAATTACTTATCCTCCTCATCCTCCAATTGCACCTTTCAATACAACTCCTATTATAGAAATGCTAGCTACCCCATAGGAATCCCAATTGTACATATCTGAAGAGTTTGACAAAGAAAAGAACAAATTATGGGCCATGCATGTGGAATTCGATGTTCAATATGAAGATAAACTAAGAAATACAATTATATATCTGGTAGACAGGATAGGTTGGCCTGCATTTTATGAAAAATTATCAAAATTAATGGATATATGGAATGAGCTAAAATGAAATGAGGCCACTTTGAAGCCAATTATTAAAAAATGGAATAGTATGGATAGTGATGTCACTATTTTATGTTGTTCATTCATTATTCTTTCTTGTGAACAAGTAGAAAAAACATTTGATATGACTAATGGAATCTCTAATTTTGATAGTAAGAGAATTGTGCTACAAAGGAGAATAAAAAATTATTTTCCAAAATATCTTGATGAAAATTTTGAGCTTTTCCCTCATGCACTTAAGGATGTAGATAAATTGAAAGATAAAGAAGAATGAGCTAAGGAATTGGATGATTTGATATGCATTAGACTCAATAAAGTCATAAATGAAAAGGACCATATATAGTTTGCTAAGACAATTGAGGAAATTGTGAAGGTACAAATATTTTTTGATTCTTTTAAAAAAGGATTTTTCTAAAATTGAGAAATTAGGAGAAGATATCCTTAAGAAATAGCAAGAGATTTTGAACTTTAATTGGCTAGATGATTCACTTTTCAACAAGTGGATGCTAGATCTTGCTTAAGAAAATTAGTTTTTATCTAAACAAACTGATGAAGGTGGTGCAAATCTAGATGAATTACACATAATTGATTCACTGGGTCAAACAAAAGAAAGGAAAGAAGAGCAACCAATTGTAACTGTTGATTTGGCAGTTCAATCTAATGATCTGAAGGGAGAGCAATGAGTCATAATCAAATTTCAGATATTAGAAGCTAACTCATCACATGCAACTCAAGTGGTCCCATAGTTAGAGGAACAATAGATGCATCCAGACCAATCATCACATGAAGCCTCTCAACAACAAGAAGTTGCAACAAAAATGGCCCCACAACAAGAAGATTCATGATAGAGACATTTTTTTGCAAGAAAGAAAGGGAGCACAAATTTTTGTCTTATTATGACAATGACCTTTTGTTTGTAAAATCTTTTTGTCTTAAGGACAACTATTTTTATTCTCTAGGCCTGAAGCTTCTTGCATCTCATACTATATAAATGAGATCCCAAGGCTAGAGAAAGGGTCTAAATTTTGTAGAATTTTAGTATTATGCTAGTTTTGCATTCGGTCCAGTAAGTCTTAGTGTTAACTTTTTGATGTGTCTATCTTTGCAAATCTAAGAATACATTAAACATTGAAGGATCATGTTGTCTTGTCTTGAGTTATTATGAGTTTACATTAGTATTGTGTGATTTTCAAGGAGAATAAATACAAGTGGAATGTTATACCATATCTATTTCTATGAATCTTATCTCCATTTTTATGTGTTGGTTATCTTAAGATTGTATGAGCAAGGCTGATTCAATTTAATGCAACTAGGATAGGTTGTATATTAGTTTGTTGTTACTTTTAATTCAAGGATCTAAGTAAATGCTTCAATAGAATGAAAGGATTTCCAATCATATAAGAAGGGTCTTCATAAGAATGGGGTTTAGGGTTAATTGTAGATATAACTAATTGTAAAGAAATTAATTAGGTCAAAATTATTGGGTAGAATTTGAATGCTAATGCATAGGGCACTGGTCATTTATTCAGTTTCACATTGAAGAAATTATGGAGTTTCATGAAGTAAAAATTTAAAACCAAATCATTTTTACTTTCATGTATGAAGAGCTAAACTGGTGGTCAACACTTATTTGCAATAATTCTACGTATGTCATTGTTAGTTGTTGCTTTCAAGGATTATTTGTAAAATTTAGAAGAATTGTGACCATTTTGTGTTGCAAGGGATAGAAATGAAATAGAAAGATGATTTTGATAGGCATATGTTGAAGTCAAGAACCATAAACTAGTTATATATCCATATATCCCTCAAGTGCACCTGCCTTGGTTTTGCATAACCTAAAGAGTAGAGAATCCCACTAATTATGATAAATTTGAGTCCAAATCTAAAGATTTCTTAGTTCAATATAGGAGGTAGCTAATCCTTGGACCAATTTTTATCCTTAGTATCATTGCATTAGGTACTTTGTTGCTTGGTAGTTTTGAAACACCAACAGAACCAACATATCTTATAAGATTATTCCCTCATTCTCTTAGTGGACTAGCACTTGAATGTTATTCTAAATTACCTAGCAATATAAAATCATGGACTAAACTAGCAGAAAAGTTCATATCTCATTTTTTTGTTAACATAAAAATGAGCTAACATTATTTGATTTATGCTCAATAAAGAAAAATCTAGGAGAACCATGTTGTAAATGTATGTGGGCATAGGTGATTGAGAGTGGGGTGAATCAGGATCCAATAAAACTTTAACTTCTATTAACCAAATAATCCTTCATAATCTATTTTGATCTAATTGCATGCGTGAAAGACTAAAAGCAATAAAACATTCATAATACTTGACACAATATTTGGTAACCCAAAAACCTTCCAAATAGAAAGTAAAACTGGCTTGGGGATGATACCCACAAGCTTTATGACTAAAATATAAAGCTTTCCTATTACGGCTTACAATTGATCACTTCTGGTGATCTACCCTATTAGGAACAATAAGGATTGTTAGATCGACCTTGTGAAAGGATTTATACAATACAATGAAGTATGCACTCAGTTATGAGATTCAGCATAAGACTGTAAAGTTCACCTTGTTAAAGGATTTGATTGATGCACTTGTTAGGATGAACCAATAGTTGATTTTTGTTCTGTAGCTTGGATTTTTGTATAAGATTCATTTGATATAAACTAATCAACTTTATGTGATGGATGGGACCCTACTTTTCCTTATACTACTTGTAGCCTTTGTCTTCTAATTTGCATTCATTTTGCTTCTTACTTGTTACATCTTTTCACTTGGATATGATAAGATGTATTACATATATACCAATCCAATTAATTACCTCTAGAGTTGGCTACAACACCAAATTCAAACAAGATTCACTAAGTCAGCTTACTATTGATACTCAATTTCTAAAGACCACTCAAGTGATATTTTTACACTCAGTAACACTGTCAAATTAGCAAGCTCTTGCACTTGGTTGACATTAGTAATCAATCCACATTGATCACTCAGGAGTAGACATGAACTTGGTTAGCATTTGGTGACTTGAAAAACACTAGAGAACTTAGTGGACACTAAAGGACTCATTTGACACTATAGCTAGGTCAAAACTACCTTCCTTCTACTTGGTTAACATGACTAGCTCAGAAGACAATGGTAAGCTCGGTTAACACTACAAATCTTGGTTTGCATCGATGAGTTCAGTAGACTCTATGAAGCTCGGTACCAATGTAACCAATCAAATTGATTAAGTGTTTAGTCACTAACTACCAAATGATTTGACCATCAGGTCAACAAACCATTCATGACATTCTTGTTAAATTGGGAAGCCTTGTTAGTGAATGCTCATTGGATATTCCAGAAGAACAACAAGTCAACCTATGAATTGAGAACCTAGTCCTTAATCTAATGTATGAACTTAAGATCAAGACTCCTAGTAGTAATGCCAAATTAATAAAAAATGGAGCTAGCATTGAAGATGCCCTCATTTTTAAAGGCATACTAAAGATAGAAAAATAATACCAACACAAAATTGTTGACTAACAAGAAAAATTTATTCTCCAAAAATAAGAATGTCACAAATGATGGTAATGTTGATGCCCAAAATATCAGCATGGCACAACATAAGATGACCCTTAAAGATGCAAATCCCATGAGTTCACAAACCTCTAATCAAGCCACACCTCAACACAAGACAACTGACACCTCAACATAGGAAAGACCTCAAAGACATCCTAGAAATAAAGATAGAAAATTTACACCCCTAGGGATACCACTTGAGACTGCACTTCTATAGTTTCTCAAAAAATGAGTTCTTATAATTACCCCTAGTTAAGGATGAACTGGTAAATAAACCCACTTGGTCAGTTGATAACAAGTTCTGTGACTACCATCCACAAGACCACTTTATGTTTCCATCTTAAACATGATATCAAAGATCTAATTGATGATGGAGTGACTACCATAGACCATTCACTATTATCTTCTAACCTCAATCATACTATTTTCAAGGATCCTTTGGGAAACCATGATAAAGGGAAAGCCTTGAGCTCAAATTCAAACTCACTAGATAATGTCAATTAGACTTGCACTGGGTATGACTACACCATCAATTTATTTCATGAGTCTAACTCGCATGTGTCTACATTTACCTTAATAAATGAAGACCCTCATTTTCTTGTCACCATGTGTTGCACTAAGATCACCTTACCTGGACCCCCTAATAGACCTATAGCTACTAATCGACCTATTGCTCCCACAAGACCTGTAACCTCCTCTAATTACAACCTTGATGACCAGCTTGGCAAGACTCTTGCAAAAATATCCATCCTAGATATTTTATGCCCATCTCCCCAACATCAAAAGATCCTTGACCAAGCCCTAAAAGAATCGATAGTACCTAATAACATTAATTTTTTCTAGTTCTAAGCCATGGTTGGGAACTTGTTTGCATCGCAACATGTCAACTTTTCACCTTGATACATCCCTAGAGATAGACCTAATCATAATGATCCCCTCCATCTTGATATCTTCATCAATAAAACTAAGGGAAAATGTGTCTTGGTAGATGGTGGAGCAAGACTAAACATTTGTACCCTAAAATTTGTCAAAGGTCTTGGTTATTCCAAACAGGATTTGGATCCTTCCTGTAGAATCACAATAAAATCATAGGATGATGGTGAATGTTTCTCCAAGGGTATCATTACATTACCTATTAGAGTTGGTCCTTCAACTAAGAGCACATTGTTTCAAGTCTTAGATATTGAAATGAACTACAATATGATACTGGGGCATCCCCGAATTCATGCCATGAAGGTAGTACCTTCTGCATATCACCAATGTCTAAAGTTTTCCTATAACAATGTAGAGGTTACTATCCCTAGTAATCGAGATCCTTTCTAATTTTATGCTAGCCTAAGAGAAACTATTGCATACAAAGTCTCAATAAATAGTAAAGCAAAACCACTTGAATCCTCTAAATATGTTGACCTTGCTAAGATCACAACTACATTAAAAAGAAAAATCAAGATTGAAGACCAAGGTTGTGGTGGGTATTCTATGTCACAATCCTTTCACATTAGGAAATTTCCCCTTTCTCCCAATTCATATGGCAAACCACAACTCATGTAGATTGAATAGTCCAAATTCACACTACAGAAGAAGTCCTCCATGACTTACACTAGTGGTGGTGGCTTGCATGAAGAGAATGTTCAAAAGAACACATCCACATGGATTGATAAGAATAAGGAAGAACAAGAACCTACTCCAATATCCCTAAACAAGTATGGACCTGGATATACCATTATGTAGAAAAAGGGATATGATGGATGCAGTGGCCTTGGAGCTCAAAAAATAAGGCATAATTAAACTTGTTGTTGCACAAGGATGACCTCTTAGCCTAGGGCTTAGGTTTAATCCATTCTTATTGTGCCCTCCTAGTACTAAGTTATCCTTGTGTGAGAAGGTGATTTCTTCAAATGATAAAAAGGCACCTAAGAACACCCAATCTAAAACCAAAGAGACTAAAGCCAACACTGATGATCCTAATGGCCCCTCTAGACTTGACCATATCTTTGATCCTAATGACCTATTCCCATGGAAGATAAACATATCACTGGACTCCACCTAGTCCTTGAACCTATCTTGAATATTATAACCAAATAACCCAAGTCCTCCTACTTCTGAATATGGATCCTATGATCCATATGAAAGTGATACCTATGTCTTTACCTTTGACCAAATTTTATTCAATGTCGATGATGGCATTCCCCTAGTCCACCCCAAAATCATTGATTAGGACCACCAATCTTTAATCAATTCAAAAATGATGATGTCATTATAGAATTCTTTGAACTATGTAAAGGCATACCATGAGGTGACCACAAATCAGGCATTTTCATTGACTTGAACATCATGGTATATTTTGGGGATTCAACTCCATCCTCTAGTCGTAAAATTGAGAACAAGGGAAAAAATGAAAAAAAGAGAGACAAGAATAGGTCTCTTGGTGAAAATCGAAAGGCATCATTAGACCATGAAAAAATAAAAATAAAGGACGTATCCAAGGGTGAAAACCTCTCTAAGGTGCCCAAGGATGCAAGATTGGACAGACCCCAACCAATAGAAAATTTAACCTTGCTAATTTAAATGATAGAAGAAATAAATCTAGGAACATCTGGAAATCCTAAGATCATACACTTTGTAGCCTTGTTATCAAAATAAGAGAAGGATGAATTTGTCATATTCTTTCTAGAGAGATAGGTCAACTTTGTTTGGTCTTATGTCGACATGCTAGGATTAGATCTTGAACTAGTTCTTTGTCACTTTCCATTAAAACCAGGAACAAAACTAGTAAAGAAGAAGTAGAGAAAATATAATCCCCAAGTAGCTCTCCTTGTCAAACTTTTTTAAAGAAACTATTGAATGTGGGCTTAATAAGACCCATTGAATATGCAAAGTGGATATCTAATCTGGTACCTATAAGAAAACACTCTAGGGGTATCTGATTATGTACAAAGTTACATGATCTAAATAAAGTATGTCATCAAGATGACTTTCCACTACCAAATATAGATATCATCATAGATATGATAGCTATATTTGAGATGTTATCATTGATGGATGGCTTCTCAGGATACAATCAGATCTAAATAGCTTCTGAAGATAAACATAAAACAACTTTCACATGTCCTTGGGGAATATATTGTTGGAATGACATGCCTTTTGGCCTTAAAAATGTTGGGGCAACATATGAGAGAGCGATGACTACTATCTTCCATGACTACATGCACATCTTAATGGAAAACTATGTAGATGATCTATTATGTGAATCCCTTCAAAGAGGAGATCACTTGGGCATCTTAGACAAAATATTCAATAGAATGGAATGCTATAAGCTTAGATTGAATCCTAAAAAGTGTGTCTTTAAAGTTATTTTTGGAAAACTCCTGGGATATATTGTTTCTCAATGAGGCATCAAGGCTGACCCTAAAAAAGTAAAAACAAATACTTGAAATGCCTCCTCCAACCATTCTAAGATCATTAAGAAGCCTACAAGGGAAGCTAAAATCTATCTGCATATTGATTCCACAATTGGTTGATAATCCTTTTAGTATCTACTACATAAAGGAGTATCCTTTCAATGGAATGACCAATGTGATGATTCCTTTCAATAGCTCAAAGACTATCTTCTGAATCCACCATTTTTGTTAGCTCCTATTCTAGGAAAACCGTTTATTGTATACATATCATCTTCAGAAATAATATTAGGATCTCTCTTAGCACAAAATAATGAACAAGAGAGAGAGTGAGAAATTTATTAGATCAGTAGAAAACTTGTGGGATATGAATTGAACTATTCACTCATTGAACAAGCATGCATTTTTTTCATCTTTGTAGTCCATAAGCTAAGACATTACATGCTACATCAGAAAACCATACTTGTCTCTAAGATAGACCCATTAAAATATCTCCTAAGTAAACCCTCTCTTACAAGGTGCTTAGCCAAATGGGTTATGATCCTCAATGAATTTGGCATACAGTGTGTAGATAGAAAATAAATCAAAGGGCAAGTGATAACTAATTAGTTAGTAGAAGCACTTATAGCATATGATCATCGCATGCTAATATATTTTCCAGATGAAGCTATCTTTAACATGGATATAACTAACATATGGAAGCTTTACTTTGACGGTTCACACACAAGAAATGGTTTAGGAGCTTGCATTATGTTTGTCACACCTCAACAGGACATAATCCCTAAGTCATACTAGATAGAATTTGACTATACAAACAACATAGAAGAATATGATGCAATGATAACAAGATTGAAGTTGTGTGTCCAATGGAATATACAACATCTAAAAGTATATGGTGATTCCTAGTTGATGTAAAGGAAAATCTTTCTCTTCACCCTATCTTCTCCTAGGTTCTTGTCTAGGCCTCTTCTCTAGTCTATTAGGGTTCTTCCACCAACCCTACCTCTGAAGGATTCTAATCCACTCATTTCCTTCAATTTTCCCACACCAATGATGAAATCAACTCAACTACTAGCTTATCTCATGGATACCTTCTTTGTTCACCCACACCAAATAATCAAAGATGATAACAATTGTCTAATAATGGAGAAAGGAGTTTGTTACTAGGGTATTGGATCCATGCCAAGACTCATCAGCCAAAAAATTCAAAGTTATCCTTATGGATTTCAAGTAATTGAAACTGGGCCTAATAGGGCTATAAGGAATTAGGCCTCCAAACTCACCTTTTGGCATACAACTTGGGAAAAGGCTTAACAAGGTGACAAACAAACTTTTTATCTAAGTACCCTTTTTAAGACCTTTAAGATTCACCTAGTCTCACTTCTCCAACTTGTCTGTATAATGGGATGTTCTTTATAACCCTAAACTTAAGGGTTTCACCAAAATGTTGACAACACTCACAAGGGTTTGCTCAAATCCCTATCAAAACATATCAATAGCAGTTATCCTTGGGTATAGGGCTTCTCCACTTTCATAAACTTCTCTCCATCCACTTGGATTGAAGCCACCAATGCATTCAACCCCATTAAATGTTATTTCTACCACTGTGATCCCTAACCATGCTCACTTGGCTTGCCTAGGGAATCAATGCAAAAAGGCCATACAAGATTTCCAGGGCCAAGGCTCTTATATGCCTATAGTAAAAGGAGTAATCTCACACATTTCAAGGTACTATATAGATTCCATGGGGCAAAGGTGAATTATGACCCCATTTTCACAATCTGCCTAGTTCGAGGCTAGTGATCATGAAGAAAACAAAAGATTTTCAAGGTGCAAGGAAATGAAACTAAAAGTACTAACTAATCATAGAAAGAACCTAGTATTTAGATCTACCAACTTAAAAACAAATCATAGTATTTTTTATTATCTTGTAGTAACTGCAACATAATTTTCTATTGGTAGCGTGATAAGGCATTGTTTACATTCAATTCTTTGCCTGGACCAACTTCCATCTTTATAACCTTATCTATCATGAATAAATGGGAAACATGGGAAGAATCCATCTCATGAGGTAATAATGAGTGGAGGAATTATGAAGCTTTTAAATCAAGTGGTGAATCAAAAGATGGTAATATGGTCTCTAAGATACATGCAGCTTGAGGACACACTTGAGACTCTATTCCATATTCATTCAGAATAATAGATGAAATTATTTCATCTTCTTCTCGAGAAACTATAAATGATTCTCTACCTATCATCATCAGCTGATGGATGGAATTGACCTCTAGATCATCATCACCTAATTTTTGCCATATTACTTGATCATCTAGTAATAATGGTTGAGCAGGGGAGTATAAAGTCAGGTTCTTGGTATGAATACCATTGGATATTGTCATCTTTCCATATCAACAAGCTATATAAGAATCTATAGTGGCCAACCATGGTCATCCTAAAATTAAAGGATATCCCCCCATATTAGCCTTTGGGTAGAGGACAAAAAAATCAACTAGATACTCCCAAGAGTTTAAGCTGACTATGCCATCTTCTATCATCCCATCTGGCTTAATAGTAGAGCTATCAACAAGCTAAAGTATGGTGGGTGTCCCTTTGAGGCTAATGATATGTAGTCAAGACAATACCTCCTTTTTTATGACATTTATAGAGGCTCCTAAGTCAATTAAAACATTTTAGACTTGGATCCCATGGATAGTGACTGTAACCACAAGACTCCTAAGGTCAGAATATTTAGGTATAGTTAATTTCTCTAGCATTAAGTTAGACAACTGTCCTAGGACATGAATGGTTTTTGGATCTTTCTTCTTCCTTCATGACTATTTAATACATGCTTCCTTAATAGATTTAGTATAAGCAAGAACTTCCTTAATATCATCCAGTAATGGCATTTTTACTGCCATTTACATCAACTAATTAAAAAAATCAATGAATACATGGTTCTTTTTGGGATGGCTTTATTCCATCAACCTATGGGGGAATGAAGGTTCTTTGGCTATAGGAAAGGTCTACTAATTTGAATCATTTTTCTTCTCAGTTGGAGAATCTTCAACTTCAATTATTATAGGCTTTTGAGGTAAAGAAAGAGTGGTGCCTGATCTTAAGTGAATATAATTCAAGGAGATAACATATCTTTGTTGTTGAACATACTATTTAGTATTGTTTTGATTAGGATTGGGCTAAACTCATAGCTAGGTCTTCTTGGGAGGAGTATTAGTGGCTATAGGAGGAGGCATTAAAGCTTGTTGATGAGGTGGAGGCAATAGGGTTTGCTAACTAGGTTGGGTATTCCGATTCTAAATTTGCTGCCAACTGTGCTGAGGTTGCTACCAACCCTACTAAGGTTGTTGCCAACCCTGCTGGAATTGTTACGAATCCTACTACATTGGTTGTCTCCAAAATTGCAAGAAACTTACATCTACAATGCCTTTTCTTTTCCCTACAATGTGGATAGTAATCAATCAACATGACATTAGCTTCATCTTTCTTCCTTCTGGCATGCATGGTGTCTAACTGAGTGGCTACATCATTAATGATGTCTTGCTTGAAATTTGACAACAAATTGGATAATTCCATCTTTGATACCCCTGAACTGCCATTGGGCTTATGTGGTAGATCTTTAAATCACCTACCTTTCTTCATGGTGGCTCTAGAATAATTCAAACATATATTCTATATATTAGTCCAAGTTTTTTGAGTGATATCTCCTCCTGCCATAAGATTTAGAGCTTCAATGCTTCCATCATTCACACCTCTTAGAAAAATATTTTTCTTTGATTCCTCATTCAATTGATGTTGTGTTATATTGTAGGTTGAGCATGAACCAAGAAACATAATCTTCCAAGTTTCATCGTCCTTTTGGGACATTTTGAAAATGTCACCCCCTTTTAAATATTGACCCCTATAGTATTCCTTATACTTTGTGAGAAACAAGTTGCTCATTATAGGCCAGTCTACTATAATGTTGGCACCCAACCCCATGAACCATCTCAGAGCAGATTCTTTTAGGGTAGAAGGGATCAAATTTAGTTTATGGGCATCAGTTGTATAGTCATAAATTCTACAAAGTATGTTAAACTCAAAGAGAAAGATTTCAAGGTCTTCAGTGATTAGGCCATAAAAGTTGGGAAGTGTAGCAATATGTATGTTCTTCAAGTTTTGGTTACCCTTCTGAGGAGGGATAGGAAAAGGAAATGTTGGTTGAGGCTAAGGCTAAGCCATTTCTAGAAGAGGTATTGGCAATGATGGTTGATAGATAACAAGGGAAAGTGGATTATCTTGGTATTCAAGTTCAACAAAAAGATCATTTAAATGACTTTTTTTTTCATAGGATGAGGATATTTGTTCTTGAGCAGTAGAAAATGGATTTTCAAAAGGTTTCTCTTCTTCATTCTTGCAGTGAGGTTCTTCAAGTTTAGGATTAAAAATGTCTTCCTAAATATTACGGGGAAGAAATCTCGCAAGAAGGTCTCTTCTTCTATGCATGCAAAATAATGGGAAATCTAAACTAACATAAAAACTTTAGGGTTGAAGCCCGAGTGCCCTGGCTTTTTGTGGCTAGTCCTAGTTTTTTATCTTTCTTCCTTGACTTTTTCCTAGCTATATCTTTTGTTTGGGAAGTTATTTCAGCTAGTTTCTTAGGGTTTCTTTTGTTACTTTAAGCATTTTTTTTAGTCTGAACTATGTATGTTTGGGTTTCAAGGCCCTTTTAAATCTTGTTTTCTATAATAAAAAAGAATTTTAGGGTTAAATTAGATTGACACCTTCCTTGAAAACAATGCCAAAAATGGCTGGTCAGCTTAATACCTTAGTAACAAAGGATTGGACATCCTTTCACAATGACTCCATGATTAGACATAATCATTTGTTTTCCTAAAATAACATACTAACTTCATTTTATTTTTTCAGCCTTGGGGCATAAGCTTGAGAGGGTGATTGCAAAGTATATGCTTTAATTATCCTTTAAGTCATTACAACTAAACAAAGGAAATGCTACAGGAAACTTAGATAGAAATTGAAACAACATCTTAATTTAGAGCTTAGAGTAATGCTGCAAATAGTAAACCCATCTATGCACCTATGCTGCAGGAATAGTTTATTGCTTTTGTTATAAATGGTTGTAGGAACAACATAATTCTACCTTGTAAAGAAACAAACAAGGAAATGAAATATATTCTAATAGAGCAGTTCACTCACTAAATGGCCCCCCTTGGATGAGTGAACATAAATGATAATCAAGACAGAAGATGTAAACTTGAACTTTGCATTCTATTAATTCATGGTAAGAGATTACATCTAATTAAAAACAAGATCACACACTATTGTTATGGAAATAAATATACTCTACCTTCCTTTTTAAAAAAATTCTTCACAAAGCTACAACAAGTGTTATTTAAAGGGAAACAATAACAACTTCCTAACTCTACGATCACTCCATCAACGAGGATCAATTAAGGAATCATAAAGTTTATAACAAAAATATTGTTAACCATGATTAAATCTGCTAAGAATATAGTAGTTTGAGGGAGCTATATTAGTGTGCTTCCATAACATAAATCATACAATAACTTGCTCATTTATGGTGGTTCAACAATTTAGTCAGCTCTGACTTAGCACTGAGTTGCTGACTTTGAATACACAGGAAAATCACCTGCAAAATATTGAATGCATACAACTTCTACATACCTATATTCATTTCATCATAAATTTTAGAAAAAGGTATAATGTTCAAACTATCACTCTTTGCAAATCCTATGGCTACAGGAAGGAATCCACCCAAAAAATGACATGGATTAGGAAACATTTATCAAGATGTAATATTCCTTCATTGTACCATAGAAATGCATAGATTCAAGCAAATATAGCATATATGAACTATCCATACTACTACTTCATGTTTTAACATATAGATAACATATTCATGAAATCATAAGTTCATTTGCTTAAAATCATAGAGTCATGACTATTTCTACAAGATAATTGTCTAAAAACAAGATAAAAGGATCTCAAGATAATGGTCTTTTAGAGGCCCATCATAACTTTCAACCTCTCTAGTGTTATCTACTCTACCAAACAACAAGAGACTTAAAAATATCAACCCTTTAAAAAATCCAAGAAGTCTTCTAAACCAAAATGTGTCTATACACCAATTGTAGAATCATATGAGGTGGTCCTAAAAAAATTTCTTGCAAACAAGCTTATCATGCTACCAGAAAAATCCTGACCCTATGACCCACTCATCAAGCCTACTTGGTGGAGGGATGACCACTTTTGCAAATATCATAGGAGTAAGGAACATACCATTGATAATTGTTTCAAGCTCAAGAATGTCATTCAAGACCTCATTGATGGAAGCAAGGTTGTTTCAAATGGCTTAGTTAAAAAATACGATCATAAATCCTTTAAGAAACCATTACTTGAATATTAAAAGGAAGAACCATGTCATGCTAAAAAGAAAAATCATGATGCCAAGATCAATTACACATACACTAATACATACAATATTATCAATATGTTGGAGCCTATTGAACACATCTGCATGATGGGTCCTAAATTTGACAAGGAACCCAGCTATGACATTGATAATGAAAAGCCTAAGGTAGTCTTAAGAAGACATAATGAACACTTTCCTTATAATCATAAAGATTTTTTGATATAAATAATTTTTCTATTGAGTAACAATATGCATTTAAGAAAGATGCATTTTGAATTCTTCTATTAGATCATCCCCAATACAAAAAACATAGTCAATGTTCCTATCATGGATTTGAAGTAATATAACTTACCCATAATCCAACAATGTTAAAAAAACAATAGCATAATCATTCATAAATCAAAACTTTCTACATGTGCTACATTTTTAAATTTTGTGTTGAGACTAAGAGATCAATGGAATATAAACTAACCCATTTAAGTCCATTTTCTAGCTACTTAAAACAAGCATCGAGTTAACAGAATCCCAAATGATCTCTAGTAGTTGGACACAATTTATTTTTTCCTATATTTATGGAATTATTTGTTTTATAATCTTAATGTTCATACATTCTAGGTGCCTCCTAATAGATTATGAATCCATTTGATAAGTGGGTAAATTTCCATTTTTTTTCCCTACATAAATTTCAAACATAAGGGTCCTTTTGTAACCTTGGATGCAAATTTTTCATCATATTATTTAATTTTTCAAATTATGGCTAGTACATATTTTGGTTTGATTAGTAGTATAATTTTTTTTTGAATGTTTCTTAATCCATTATTTATCTACACATGGACTATTATTATGTTATTTAATTGCATATGACACATTGACCATTACATTGGCCATTGATAAGTAGGAGATATTTTCAACATGTCAAATTATATTATTGCTATCAAGATTCAATTATGCATTTTTTGAGTCAAACTCATTAACCCATGTTTCATGAGTATTTTCACAATAACCCATCTCTCATAAGAATGAATGAAACACTTAGACCCATTGCATTTAGGTCATGCTCATAGAGGTGAAGCATTGGGTCATCTTGAGAGGTCACCCATCCTATTATTACCATTAATCAAACACTCTTAACCATCAAGATTCATCCAAGGTTAAGCCCATTTAGTTTTTAATCCCATCTACAAAATCTTTAGAAAGTGTTGTACCTTATGAGTATTCATTATATATCTCCTTAAGCTCATCAACCAATAAGTAGGAGTTATTTCGTACAAAAATAAACTTATGACCACTATCAAGATCTAATAAAAAATGCACATTTAAAACTAGATAGAAATATTTTAACTTGACTTGTGGAAAATATCTCCTACTTATCGATTGATGAGCTTAAGGGGCTCCATAGTGAATGGTTCATCAAGAACAACACTTGCTAAATATTTTGTATAGGGGGTTGCAATCTAAGTGGGCTTAACCTTGAAGGAAATTTGATGGTAAAGAACACTTGAGTTGGAGTAGTTCTTGAATGTATGACCTCCTGAGATGAAATAAGTGGTAGGTGCTCCAGTCATTCTCCTAAGAGATAGATTCTTGTAAAACACTACTCATGAAATTTGAGTCAATGAGTATGACTTAAAATATACATAGTTGAATCCTGATAGCAATGTCATATTTCAACTTTCTATAAAAACTCTCCTAATTTTTATTTGATGAGCTTAAGGGGATCTATAATGAATGGTTAGAAGGTATGATACTTATGAAGGTTTTGCAAATGGAATTGAAAAATAAGTGGGCTTAACCTTAGAGGGAACTCCATGTTTAAGTTCACTTGAGTTGGAATAGTACTAATTTGGATGGCTTCCTAAAAAGGCCCAATGCTTCAACTATACAAGCATCACCTATATGCAATGAGTGCTAAGTGTTCCATTGATTCTCATTATATATGGGTTATTGTAAATAACTACTCATGAAACATGGGTCAATGAGTATGACTCAAAAAATACAAAATTGATTCTTGATCACATTAACAAAATTCAACCTGCCATGATAAATATATCCTGCTTATCATTTGATGAGATTAAGGGGCTCTATAGAAAATGTCTCATGAGGCACAAAAATTATTGAAGGTTTTGAAAAATAGAATTGCAAGATAACCTTGGAGGAAAATCCATGGTTAAGCATGCTTGAACTATAGTAGTATTATGATGCATGACCCCTCAAGAAAGCCTAGTGTTCCATATTTGTAAGCATCACCTACATATAATAAATGTTAAGCCTTTATGTAACCTTGTTGATATCTTCTTGGATCATGTATGGACCTACCATTATTCTAGAAGATGTTAGATTGCTTAATTTTGTGGTCATTGATTTTCCCTTTGGGGTAGGACCTATATTTTGTAATAATTATATCTATCAAGTTGACTTGTAGCCTTGATGGCTATATATTAGAGTTCTAGGATTAGAGTAAGTAGTAATAAAGATATTAGAAGAAAGATAACATAATTTTAGCTATTTAAACCTAAGCTTCTAAGCTTGTTATTTTAAACTTTGTTGTATATGGTTGTAACCAGGTAGGCCTTATGCCTACCACATTCTAAAGAAAATTATCTCAACATATCTGCATTAAAATCAATATATAAGTTGGAGTTCCTTCCATATCAATGTTGGCTTCCATGTGTAACTCTAGTAGGGTGGTTGTTGAGTGTTTCCCTTGGTCCATTCACCCATCCTCCCCTTGTGTCAATATTATAAGCTAGGGTTGTCACTGCACCAAAAATCAACCTATCAATGCCTAATAAAACCACTAGACTTATTAAACACATGAGGTAATTAAGCTATTTTATAAATCTCAAAGGGAAACATTAACCATTAGTGTATCCCACCTAGTGTTACCTGAGGAGATATAAACTTGTGACCAAGCTTTGATACCACTTGTTACAAGCTAGGGTTGTTATTGTACCAAATAATTGATCTATCAATACATGTTACAAAAAAATAGATTTATAGAACATAGAAGGCAGTTAAGCCATGTAATAAATTCTAAAGGGGAAGGGTGATGGTGAGCCTAACACATACTAACTCCTTTCTAAGTGCTTTTATATATTTATTTTGGGTATATTCTTCTAGTTTTTTTGGTGGTGTAGTTAGTTCTTGGTTTTCATGAACATCATTTTAGAAATCTTGGTTTTTGGTGATTGTATGTATCCAATCTTTGATTTTAAAACTTCAAAGGCTTTATATTTTTTAAAGTACCAAATTTTAGAAATGTTATTAGGTTTTCACTATTGAGAATGGACATATCACTTTCAACATTTGGTCTATTTTGGCACTTGTACCAAATTGAATCCTTAAGTGATCTTATGTCCTAATTATTTTAGTATGTTATAACTTCATATTGTATGTTGTAATCATCAATCTTTAAGTCTACTTAGACTTGTGTGTGAAAAATGTGGATAAATATACAAACACACTTCTATGAATCCTTATACTTCAAATCCTTCAAAATAACACCATGAAATCACAAGATCTCAATAATCAAATCATAGCTTCCTATCATCAATGTGCAAAGACCTTCAAAGGTTTGTAGTGGTGGCTCTCATATGAACATTAGCCTTCATCTTCACAAGTACATCCAATGAATGAAAGATTCAAATGATCATGAACATGCAAGATATCTCCAAGTCTCCAAGAAAGCTTAATTTTTTTTTTAATCATAACGGTAGCATAAGAAGTCATGATCTTCTCATAAGAATGCTCCAAGTCCTCAAGGAAATTGCATGAAAGCTCCAAATAATGGTGATAATAAAATTGCCTCCCTTTAAAATGAAGGAAGAAGGTCTCCTTATATACCAAAGCCAAGAGGCATTCCCAAATTGGAGGGAAAATGAAAATTAAATGAAAAGGTGTGACCCACATAAGAGAATGAGCAATTAGCATTTAATTAAGAGATGTGGAGTGTAAAACTCCATAAAAATTATAAGATGAGGGGTGTTTTTATTTAATTTAAATGTAAAATAATCCCTTTTCTTATAAAATAAAGTGTGTGACATTTATTTAATTATTTCTTTTAAAATAATAATTGTTTCACATAAAATTAAGTGAGGAGGGGTTTTATTTAATTAAAAGGGAGCAAATTTCTTTAATTAAATAATACAAAAATCAAGATGATCCAACCATTTATTTAAAATTAATTAAATAAATTAACTCCAATTTAATCAAGGAAATTGATGTAAAATAATAATGATTAATTCAAATAATTCAAATAAATTAAAGAAGTCAAATAATTTAATTTGTTCAAAGGAAATGGTGATGTAAATATTTATTCAAGCTTGAGATAAATTATGAAACTAGGGCACATAGTCAATACGACCATTTTAGGGTGTATACAAGACCCATTTTGGCAAGTGCCATTTATACAAACACAACATCTAAAGTACCAAAAACATCTCCATTTTTTTTTCCTTTTTTTTTTGGGTGGGGGGGTTGGGTGAGTCTTTGATTAATTACCTTTTTGGGGGTGCAATAACTTTTGATCATTTTTATTTTTTTTTATGATTGAAGAAGAGTATTATTGAGGTAATCATGAAGATAATATTGAATTATATTCTCATAACTTTCACTTGGGATAATTATGAATCATGAAGAAAATAAATCACCACACATTTTAGATGGCTTAATCTCTCCCCTGATCTCCACAAAATCATTCCCAAGCCTAATTCGAGTGGAGCCAAGAAATTTGGGAAGATGAGAATTCTCATATCAGATTCTTTCTTTATAGTAACTTGAATTTGTCTCTCTTATATGAATTCTACCTTAATATCATTGATATTGAGTGCCTACACATAATTTGGATAATTATTTTAATGTATTTTAGAGATCCACATATTTCTTGACTCCCAAAAGATCCAATTGTAGGTTTCCGCATTCCACTTGATGATGTAAATAATGTTCCATTTTATGAAGATGATTTAGCATTTCCATATAGTGGGCTTTGAAATATGAAGTGTGATGAAGATTCAAAACATCTACCTACAACTTCTTCTCTAGCTAAGATCACCTCTAATGTTGCTCTTGATGATTCTTGTATTCCTACAACCATGGAATCATGTGTCAATGTAGTAGGGTATTTATTGTCTTCTAAACATAGTTCTATGAGATTATTTCTTGATAGACATCTCATGTTTGTTTGTAGAGTCCTAAATTACATATTTGAGAGATACTATTGAAAACATTCATCTTCTCTTTGATGATGATAATCCCTCTTCATTTATTGTGAGGGAATACTTTGAGCATCATATTCATCCTCCACTTGATTATTCTTTCAAGTTTGACATGATGGTGGATCCTTTGATAGACCATTTGGAGTAGGTCTCTTCATACTCAAAGAAGACATTTGAGTCTTTAGAGATTGGCCTTCATGAGTCTCAAACTTCACTTGATATGATACATTACATGATTCATGTTGATAATAATCATATGTCAAAGAATTCTACTTAGTTTCTTGAGTCATCATATATTTTGAGGTTTCTTTCTACATAATCATAGATTTGGGAGACTATATTCATAAACCTTTGACATTATTTTTCCTAAGTGGAGAAATATTGCTCATTTTTTGTGTTGTAGTTTCTACATTGATCTTATAGCAAAAACCATTAGTGTACCTTTTACATTAATGGGGATTATTTCTCTTCCTACTTATTATCTAGAAGATACATGATAATTAATTTGGATTCCCCTTCCTTCTTCCTATCCAAAATGGGAAGCATCCTTATAACATCCATACTTGTTCTATCTTCTTCTTAAGTGGAGAAATGTTATTTACAAGCATCAAAATTTTGTTTTGACTTCAAATACTCACCATAATTTTGGGACATTTTTCATTGGGGTTGGGGGTGGACAATATCATGTCTCCTTGTTTCCTTCCTTTGGGGTGGGGGGAGAAATGTCATAATTTGGAAGGAGCAAGGGGGGTTGTGATGTAGGAACATCAAGAACAATCCA
Source organism: Cupressus sempervirens (assembly GCA_028749045.1). Lineage (NCBI taxonomy): Eukaryota > Viridiplantae > Streptophyta > Pinopsida > Cupressales > Cupressaceae > Cupressus > Cupressus sempervirens. The sequence continues at coordinate 238,543,405 of CM053788.1, read as the reverse complement.
AGGCTACCATGCCCATTTTGGTCAAATAATTGTAGTAAGGCCAACGTGAGGGCATTCCATTTTTTAAGGTTAAATAAGGGTATTATGTTCATTTGAAACAATTTTTTAAGGAAATATAAGCCATTTGCTAAAGAAAAGCTATAAGGTCCTGATTAAATCAAATATGATAAAATATGTAAAAATTTCCTATGATGGTTTTCATTGATGTAATATGTCTTAATTAGTCTATTTTGATGTGATTATAATTTTCTAGGGTGATTTGATGGAGTCTTGAGTTGTTTTAGTTAAAATTGCAAAAAATGTTGTCAAAAGGTGTCTTAATGGTTATGTATACTTTAGGTCAATTTTAACCAGCCATAAAAGTTTATGTGATTCTATTTGAGTTGTTTCAATTGGGTATATGCTAGATGTATACTTCTAAAGAAGATCAATAAATGGAAAGGAGGATTATTCCACATCTTTAACTATTTATTTTCTTCATAATAGTAACTTATTTCTTATTGGTACATATTGAAATCTATATAAAACTTATTGGATTTTATTATTATGTATCTAAAATCATTTAGAAGTGGTTGAATGCCAATTCATTTAGGTAGGAGGAATATATGAAAATATTTCTAAAAGCGGGCAAGTAACAACCTAGGGTAACTTATAGTGAGCATTTGAAATTATGTACCTCTGACTTTGTAGAGTAGAAAATTCTATTATTTGGTGAAATTAAGTGTTCCAATGCATACTTTAATAAAAAAGAGTGTCTTGTTAAATGAATATGGTTTACTATGATTTCATCATGCTCTAGCATGACTAATTCATGATTGTCTTAGATTGTGACAAAAAAAAAAGTTTATTTTGAGAATTGTGGATCACTTGAAGGTTCCAAATGCTACATGTAGGTGTAATAAATCTAAATGTTCCTTTCAAATTGCATGATTTTATTTTAAAAACTTGTTGTGATGTTGAGCTTATTAGACTCAGAGGTTTAGTTGATGTGGTTTCCCCCCAGATTATCCTCTATGAATGTCAATTTTGATGAATAAATTAGGGCTCTTTTGATTTTGTGTTCTTTGCCAGAAAGCTAGAATGGATTGGTAATGGATGTGAGTAATTCTATTTATGGATCTAATAACCTAAATTTTAATGATGTGATTGGAGTTATTCTAAGTGATGAAACTTGTAGGAAAACCTCAGTCAGATCTACATCAGGAAGTGCTTTGAACACACAAAGAAGAGGCAGAGCGACTGAGAGAGGAAGTAATTCTAGAAATCATGGGAAATCAAGAGGAAAGTAAAAGGGGAAGAGGTCTCAATCCAAAGGACCAAGAGATTGTTGGTACTATGGGAGAATGGGGCATAAGAAGAAAGATTATTGGACTTGAAAGAACAATGAAGGAGACAAACAAGATGGAAACAAGGAGGCAAATGTGGTAAGTAACAAATCCAAAGAGGGTGCTTTGATTCTTTCTTTAGAAGGAGTTGATGATTCTTGGGTTTTATATTCTAGGGCTTCATTTCATGCTACACCCTAGAGAGATTATTTTATTGATTATGTCTAGGGGGATTTTGGGCTTGTTTATTTGGGGGATAATGAACCCTATTAGATTGTGGAAAGGGAAAAGTGAAGATTAAGTTGTAGAATGGGAATCATTGGCTACTACAAGAGGTAACATGTTCTAAGGTTGAGTAGGAATTTAATTGCAGTAAGGTAACTCAGTGATGAGGGTTGTGTAGGTTCTTTTAATGATAGAAATTGGAAGGTTTCAAAAGGTTCCCTTGTAGTAGCAAAAGGTGTGAAAGTAGGCACCTTATATCTTTCTATAGTTCATATTATTCCTTCTACTTTGATTGTTTCAGAGAAAAGTGAATGTTCATGAATAGTTGTCACAGTTGAGTAGGAAGAACAAATGATTTCTTCAAATTTTGATACAATGCAATGGCACAATAGACTTGGAGACATAAGTAAGAAAGGTATGAAATTAATTCATTCAAAGAAACTTTTACTAGGTTTGAAATGTGTTAATATGGGTTTTTGTGAAAGTTGTGTGTATGGAAAACAAAAGAGAGTAAGTTTTTTGAAGACTAGCAAGGAAAAGAATAGTGAGAAATTAGAGCTTGTGCATACAAATGTATGGGGATTAACTTAGGTATCTTCCCTTGGTAGATCTCATTATTATGTTACATTTATTGATGATGCAAATAGAAAAGTATGGTTTTATTTCCTTAGACAAAAATGTGATGTATTTCAAACTTTTAAGAAATGGAAATGCTTGGTTGAGAATGAGACTAGTAAAAAGCTAATTATCTTAGATTTGATAATGGTGGTGAGTATTGCACTCATGAGTTTGAAGATTATTTCTCTAGTAATGACATTCATAGAAAAAAAATTGTTTCAAGGATTCCACAGGAAAATGGACTAGCTGAACACATGAATAGGACAATAATGGAGTGTGCAAGAAGCATGAGGTTGCATGCTGGACGCCCTTAAACATGTGGGTGGAGGCTATCAATATTGCTATTTATTTGATTAATAGACATGGGTACGTGCAGGATCATGGTGTGCCAAAAAGTAGCGATGTGAAAAAAATAGAGTTTGAAGACATCCAAAAGCGCTTCAAAATCTGCTCTAACTTTTTTCCACCTATCCAAATACCAAACTTGGAAGGTAAGGTTGAGCCTTATCAGATATCCGATTCGATATCGGATATCTGATCACATATCGAATATCTAATAATTACAATCCCATAATTATAATTATTATAATATAAAAATATTATATGATAATAGTATAATATATTATTTAATTTATTATATAATATAATAATATTATTATAATATTATAATCGTATAATATTATACTATAATAATAATAATATATTATAATATAATATATAATAAAAAGTATAATATATTATAAATTATAATAATATAATATGATACATTATAATAATATAATATAATAATAATATTATATTATATTATAATAATATAATATAATAATAATATTATATTATATTATAATAATATAATATAATATTTTATATTATAATATATGGTTATGTAATATAATATATATAAAATATAATAAAAAATATTTTAAAAAATAATATAATATAATATAATATAAAATATTATAATAAAAAAGTAATATATTATAATATAATATATAATAAAAAAGTATAATATATTATAAATTATAATAATATTATATTATAATATATAGTAATGTAATATAATATATATAAAATATTAAAAAATATATATATAATATAATATAATATAATATAAAATATAATATAATGTAATATATTATATATAAAATATCATATAATAATAAAAATTTAAGATATTATATGTTATAATTAATATATAATATATCAAATATCTGATATTTGTGCACAACATAAAACAAAAAACACAGACTCGCAGGCCCATTATTACCTTATTTGGGGCCCTTTTTTTGCTAGGGCGATCGGATATATAATTGAATATCGGATATTAGATATTAAGGTATGTTTTTTTTTTCCCCAACTCATTTTAAACCTAAATTCAATTGATTTTAGCATGATTTTGTTTGTTTTAGTCGAATCTAGGGTTTTTTTTGAAAAAAATGGTTAAAATTAAGGTTAAAAAAAAATATATTGCGTTTTTTAATTCAAGAGGAATGGCTGATCAAAATGATGACACTGAGGCAAGGAATAATATTCCTCGTAACCCCCCACCAAATGATCCAGTACCCCCACAAAATCATCCACCAAATGATCCTCTACCCCCTCAAAGCCCTCCTTGAATCGAGGATTTGATAAATGAAAATCTCACCAAGTTGAGAGGTTTGCATAGAACATATAATAATGTACCTACATTGGCTCCTATGTTATCCATGTTAAACACCATAGTGGATAACATTGAAACCCTTACGAACCAAAAAAATGTTGCTCTTCATTGGCGTGATGAAATTCCTGAGATGTTTGATGATAGTTTGGACTATGATGAAGTTGTGGCCCTCAACATAACCAAAGATGATTTGGCTAGCCTTTTTTCGAACCCAAAAATGGGTTTACCAGTCGACCCAAAAAAATCCAAACTATCCATTAAATGGTGCACAAATGACACCGTATGTGCAAACTTTTGGGATCGTTGGTGGATGGTCATTGATATCCCTCCACATGGAAATTTAGACATACCATTTTATTTCCTTAGAGAATTATATGCAGAATTTGTGTTGAAACTTAAAGTGAACTATTGGAGCATGAAGCCCAACATGGGTTGAGGACTAGGAGCTCCTCAGGATAGACCCTCTTCCCAATGGAAGAAAGCTGGCACTTTTGTCCCCCCCACTGATATCTCCCCTCCTCCTCGAGTGCAGCATCCAGATATTATGATAGAGGCTAGCTCTTAGATCATCGGAGCCATTCATAGGCTGAATAGCCTAATGATATCTTAGGCTAGGTTAGTCCTACCTCCTTGTGTTGATGATGCTAGTGTTAGTTCATCATCGGCTAGCTCATCACATGTTTGTGTGCCTCACACTTGCATTATGTGAAAGAATATTTGCCTGGGTCCCATAGGTGATCTTCTTGAGTATCATTTTGTATTAGACGATGATACACCAAACACAAGCGTAGAGGCTACAGACCCTCATGCAAGAGAGGAGGGGAATGCAAAGGCATGGACTCCTTCGGTGTAGATACGTGTATAATTTTTTTGTTATGACATATGCGATTTAAAGTTAATTTTTATAATAGAGTAATTTTAATTTTTAAGCCATATTGAATTTTATATGTATGCGATCTTCATTCCTGTTTAGTTGATGACTGAGGAGGAGCTCAGACAGATTAATGATGTCATACTCTCGGCCATTTCATGTGGCCTTGAGACATCTATAGTACATTATTTTGTGTTCGCACTTTTTTTTCTATTTGATATTGTAGCATATATGGTTGTTAAACTTTCTTTTATCTTGTAGGTACCACCTGTCCCGGGGGGACAAAGTGCGAGGGGTGAGCCAACACGCATTGACAAAGGAAAGGTAATTAGGTACTTTCTATTTGATTAAATATCGATGCATTCTTGTAACATGTTTGTGGTAATCCCATTTAATTACATTCTTTATTGTATATAGGGCGTGGCTACTGGTGATGAGCATGTACAGATTCTGCGTCATAGACCATCAGGGATTTCCATTCACATTGAAAGCCCCATTGTATGTATAAGTATCATTTATTTTTTATTATCCTTATCTTCATAAATAAATTCAAAACTGATTTCCATGATATTAACAACTACTATTTTGTATCTCATAGGAGACTTCTAGAGCACATGAGGTCTGATGGGAGAGTTATGTAGATTTGATGACATGGCCACTCTCTCTTGAGGAGGAGCCTACAATAGTAAGTTGTAGTTTTAATTTATGATTAAATATGTTATCAATTTAGCATGCTATGAATTACAATGTTATAGTTTAAATTGTAGATTCATCTAAGAAACATATTTGAACATATACAACCCACAATCAGAGAGGTAGAAGCATTGCCGAGGGCATATGAGAGGACTCTTGACTGGCACACGAGGTCAATGAGAGAGGTATTTGTTATGAAATTTTGATAGTATAAATCTTCATTACAAAAAAGATCATTATGCATTTGAGTAATTCAATGTTAGATACAAAGAATCATATAAATTTAGTAGTCTAACTTTGGGTTTTCCATTTTTGTTTGTGTAGGAGGCATCCGATCCACCTAGTGTAGTGAAGAGGCTACATTTTGATCATCCACCAGCACCCTAGGATAGTATAGTTTTCATAAGATGCATCATGAGACATTTTGAGATGGTGTATGCCACATTGTATACAGAAACATTGATATTATACACATTTTGATGGCATGATCAGCCACATTTTGTCTATGGATCTATGTATTTTGATATATATTTGAGTACTTTGTCTATGGATATGCTGGTCTAATTGATGAACAAATGACAAATACAATAAAGTAGACATCCATTTAGTTTGTCAATCATCAATTTTAAATTCTACTTTTAACATGTTCATTATTAATAAATGGTATATTACAGTTCAAATTTTTATTATTGATTCATATTATATGAGTAGTGGTTTGTATAGATTTATGAGTTATAAGAATGTATGGTCTATTTAGCACTTATTGCATTTTGGCAATGCTGATATAGATGACCACACTTCTTAAAAATCTCCATCCTTGCACTACTCTAACTCAAAACCTATTTAACCATAAAAATTTCAAGATCAAAATTAGTCAGTTCACTAGCCCATTTAAAATTAATATCATATGAATTCAATATTTATTCTCAACATCCCTGGCACTGGAAAAGTCTTATTTTGAGTGGTTGAGCTAACCAAATGCTTTTAACATATATTTTGTCTTTTAAACGTAAACTGTAATAGCATAAAAAAGATGTGTGACTTATACAGATAATGATAGGAACATAAGACATATAAGTAATTTTTGTAACATTAAATACTAACACATGATGCTAAATTCTTGAAGAAGCACCTCAGCCTTCTTACTTATTGTTTGCTGCTTAACCATTTTCTAAGCATACTTACATGTTGACTTTCTATCACACCCATCTTTGACAACTAAGCATTTGTTAAATGAGGAAAAGGCAGTTGTTATCACAAACTGTAAAAAAGGTATACAATTTCTGAGGGATATCAAATTTTGTTGCTCAGGCAAGGTTTTAAATTCACCTCCTATTTCACACGCAATTGTCTTTTTATTACAAATATTATGGTGCTTGCAGACTTGGAGTAGAATGCTAATAAAGTTAACATGTGATGTTATTTGTTTTAGTCGCAGTGGCAGTTGGGTCCAAGAATTTTTAAGAAAGTTGTAGTGTAGAGATCATGTTTGATAGTTGACCAGGATCCTTGCAAATTTTGCAAAGAGGACATTGAGATTATCTGGTGTAGGACAATAGATATCTCAGCATTCTGTAGCATTAGATAGTCAAATGCATTTTGTCTGAAACTTCCTAATGGTATCAAGCTTACTAAAATCATTGAAAGCTTGCCTCTGCATAGAGCAATGACAAAGCAACTTATTTTAGAAAATGGCAATTCATTTTCTCCCTTTCCATGTATGGTTCCAACTGTTAATGTTCCAAAGGGTGTTAATCTGCCTTATGAGATACTGTTTTAAATCAGCTCTCTTATTCATTGTGGGATACTCAGTGACCCAACACTGAATTGTCACTTTTTTGATTTGCTAAATAATGAGAAGAAATCAGCTTTGCGCATATGTATAGCCTTAATAGAACTAATAAATTGAAGTTGACATGTTTCAACCTAGAAACATGGCTTCAAAATCAAGTAAAGAAGTTGCAAACTAGTCAAATCAGTTGAAGTCTTTGACAATTTCTAGACATAATGACACATTGAAATTCCATCAGGCCCTAGTTACTCTGACTAGGGTCTACTTTTTGGGCCCCGACTTGAATATTTCAAGTCAAGTGAGAAGGCATTTTTCAAAGTATGTTGATGATTTCCTCAAAGTCTCTTTTATGGAGGAGGACTTTAATAAGCTTCATTCAATTGCTTTGACTGCAAAAAATGAATATGGTTTTCATGCAAGACCACAAAGATCACAAGTATATGATAGAATATTGTCAATTTTGAAGGAAGGGATTACAATAGGCAACAAAAGATTTGAATTCCTTGGATTCTTGGATAGTCAGTTGAGGGAAAATTCAGTCTGGATGTTTGCTTCAAATGATGAAGTTATTGTCGAGTCCATCAAAAAATGGATGGGAGATTTCCACTGCACAAATGATTCAACCATACATGCCATGAAAATGGGGCAACCATCTAACTCTTCAAGGTAAACATTAAATTTTTGAGATCGTGAAGTTTCCCTTATTCTTGATAGTTACATTTGTACAGATGGTATCAACTATAGTTATTCAGATGGAATCGAGAAGATTTCTTTATGTCTGGCAAAGCAGATAGCTCATATTTGTCGATTGAGTATGTGTCCTCCTTCAATGTTCTAGATTGTTGTGATGAATCCAAATGGAATGTGATCTTTTGAAAATGAGATAGGTTATTTTAGGCCTCAAGATCACCATCTTGTAGCATTTGACAGCTCATTGATATCCCTAACAAGCTCCAAGTTATGACCCTCAGAAGATCGACCTCAAAACACACTTAGAGAACCTTGGGGACTCCTCGGTATGGGGTGGCTGTGGATGATGGATGGTCTCTATGGCCAGAAAAAGGGTGTCACTAGGGTTCACTTTCCCACCTAGAGCTAATGGCATTGATGATTTGATGCCAAGATCAGCGGTTTCAAAGTTGCACTGTGGTGCACCTATGAACTGAGGCACACTACGAGTTTTGGCATCGAGTGAGATCATTGTGTCAAATCCAAATGGAATGTAATCTCTCAAAAATGAGATAGGTTATTTTAGGTCTCAGCATCACTGTCCTATAGCATTCAATAGTTCATTAATAGTCCTCACGAGCTCCAAGTTATGACCCTCGAAAGATCAACCTCGAAATGCACTTAGAGCACCTTGGAGACTCCCCGGTACGGGGTGGCTGCAGATGATGGATGGTCTTCATGGCTAGAACAAGGGTGTGACTAGGGTTCACCCACCCACTCAAAGCTAATGGCACTGACGATTCGATGCTAAGATCAACGGTTTCAAAGTTACGCTTTGGTGCACCTATGAACTGAGGCACACTACGAGTTTTGGCATTGAGCGAGATTGCTGTGCCGAATCTAAATGGAATGTGAACTCTCAAAAATGAGACAACTTATTTTAGGCCTTAGCATCACCATCCTGTAACATTTGACAGTTCATTGATAGCCCTCACAATCTTTGAGTTATGACCCTCGAAAGATCGACCTTGAAACACACTTAGAGAATCTTGGGGACTCCTTTGTACGGGGTGGGTGCGGATGATGGATGGTCTCCATGGCTAGAACAAGGGTGTCACTAGGGTTCACCCGCCCACCTAGAGCTAATGGCACTAATGATTTGATGCCAAGATCAACGGTTTCAAAGTTACGTTGTGGTGCACCTATGAACTGAGGCACACTACGAGTTTTGGCATCGAGAGAGATCGCTGTGTCGAATCCAAATGGAATGTGATCTCTTGAAAATGAGATAGGTTATTTTAGGCCTCAACATCAAAATCATGTAGCATTTGATAGCTCATCGATAGCCCTCATGAGCTCTGAGTTATGACCCTTGGAAGATCGACCTCAAAACGCACTTAGAGAACCTTGGGGACTCCTCGTTACAGGGTGGCCATGGATGATGGATGGTCTTCGTGGCTAGAAAAAGGGTGTCACTAGGGTTCAGTCACCCACCTAGAGCTAATGGTACTGACAATTCAATGCCAAGATCGGCGGTTTCAAAGTTACGCTTTGGTGCACCTATGAATTGAGGCACACTACGAGTTTTGGCATCAAGTGAGATCATTGTGCTGAATCTAAATGAAATGTGATCTCTTGAAAATGAGATAGGTTATTTTAGGTCTTAGCATCACCATCTTGTAACATTTGATAGTTCATCAATAGTCCTCACGAGCTCCAAGTTTTGACCTTCAAAAGATTGACCTTGAAATGCACTTAGAGCACCTTGGAGACTCCTCGGTATGGGGTGGCCACGGATGATGGATGGTCTCTATGGATGGAACAAGGGTGTGACTAGGGCTCACCCACCCACTCAGAGCTAATGGCACTGAAAATTCGATGTCAAGATCAGCGATTTCAAAGTTACGCTGTGGTGGACCTATGAACTAAGGCACACTGCGAGTTTTGGCATCGAGCGAGATCACTGTGCTGAATCCAAACAGAATGCGATCTCTCAAAAATGAGATAGATTATTTTAGGCCTCACCATCACCATCTTGTAGCATTCAATAGTTCATCGATAGCCCTCACGAACTCCAAGTTATGACCCTCGGAAGATCGACCTCAAAATGCACTTAGAGAACCTTGGGGACTCCTCGATGGGTGGCCGCGGACGATGGATGGTCTCTGTGGTCAGAACAAGGGTGTCACTAGGGTTCACCCACTCACTTGGAGCTAATGGCACTGAAGATTTGAATAGTTCTAGCCATTAGGAGTTAAATTTTGAAAATTTGTCAAGAAAATTGCAAAAGTTGCTAAGCAACTTTTTGCAATTTTTGCAATTTTTGCGCTAAGACAAGTTTTATTGCAAATTTGATTGCAAATGGACTCTAAAAACTCTCAGGGACCCTAATAATGTTCTAAACATCTAGACTTACCTAAAAAACATGGAATTTACCAAAAATCCACTTTATTGGACCAATTGATGGCCAAGGCTTATAGTTGCACCATGAGGTCTTGTGTCCATTACAAATGTGGATGGTCACAGGGAGGTCATTAGATCTATCCCTAGACCTTATTGAATCAAGAAAAGAAAAATGATTAGGTTCTTTGCACTAGTGTTCCCTGTATTTCATTAATGTTATTGGACTAAGAACCAGTTTTCCTCTCAGTTGGAAGGGTAGGCCTAAGGGTTCAACACTAATGGGTGATGTTGAACCACCTTGGTAATGACTAGTTCATTTGGGGAGGCTTGAGACTGCATGCAAAGAAATTCTTATCGATTTTATCTTGTTTCAAGGGGTGGGTCTAAGAGCTCAACATATTAGAATCATGTTAAATCACCACATAAATGAATAACTCATTTGGAGATGGTAGCACACCAAAGCTTAGAAGATTATTTTTATAGTATTGTAAAAGTTTTTTGTGAGAAACTTGCTACTAAAAATTTAGAGTATATGCAATTTTCCCAATGACTCTAAGCATGGTAACCAATGGAGGAAGAGTTGGCATGGTTGTAATAATGCATCGTAACCATGATGAATGAACAAAAAAGAGAAACACTATAAACCATGATGCACTTGAACATGCATAAAGATGATTATGGAAAGGATCAAATGCAACATGTTGCTTCAGTCCCAAATGTTGACAATATACAAGTGATGCAGAGGATAGGGTGATGGACCCAAGTAACAACATAAAATGAGCAAATTTCTAACAATGTGCCAAGTGACCCTTCTAGGTCCTGATGGTCAAATTCCACAAATGGTCAACTCCAGGAGGTTTTAAGGCTTCAATGAGTTTTTTTTGACATATTCACCATGTTCCAAAACATACCCTTGAGTTTCAATACTTTTCAAGCCAAAATGCACAACATGCCAAAATGTTGTCTATGCAACTTTACAATTCTATGACAGCAGCAAGACAAATAGGTGATAACTTTTATTTTTTTCCAAAAGACTCCTTGAATAAATGGATGTTTTTAAATACCCTTTATCCTTTCACAAAACATATATAAGACTTAGATACCCTTCCTTTGGAAAATATCAATGAACTTTCACACTTCTCCTATTTTTTAACAATGTCGAAAAGATGCATTTACAAAGAAACCACTAGAAGGACTTAAGATTTGGACTCCAAACTTTGCAAGATCCTAAAATGACTTCAATTAGACAAATCCACTCTCAATTTTAGTCTATGGGTTCCCTAACCCCAAAAGCCCCAATTCACCTTCTCAAAACCCTTGTTCCTAGGGCATCACCAATCTCACACGTGCCAAGCCTTCTTGGACTAATTCAAAATTAAGATATCTATGTTTTATCACAATAAACATGAATCAACTCACAAACACTGCCCTCTTTAAGGAAAATCTCTTCCTATAGGATTGTCCCCTCACTTTCAACCCTTGTTTTCACCCTTTTATGTTTGGTGGCCACCAATTATTCTGGTTAGTTGATCATTTCAAGGTTAGAAGACATTATACATGTTAGGGCAATGGCATTTCATGAAGAATCAGGTAAGCATTTCATGGAATGACCATGATTAGATGAAAAAACTGTCAAAATGCTTATGAAAAGGACTGCTACAGCCAACAATCATCAAGTTAGATGAATAACCCTTCAAAAACGAAATCAAAACTTGGTCCTAAACTTCCTTATAGACCTTAGAAGATGCCTCAATGCATTAGAATATCATAAAGAACTCAAAAACTCCAAAGAACCTTCAAATTGCTATTAAAATCTAAGCTTTTTTATTCAAAATTCTGAATCAGTCCGTACATACTGCCCTTACAGTCCGTACAAACACTATTTATAAGTTTCAAGGGATGGTTAATAACCCCCTCAACCAAATCCAATTGGTTTCACTTTCTATTCCTTCATAAAATTTAAACTATGGAGTTTCCCTCCAAAATGTTCATGTAGCCGTTACATTCAAGATTTGAATTTTCTAAAGCAATAAGCTCAATTTTAAGTGATTTATTGAATGTTTCAACTTATGAAATGACTTGAGATTATTATGAGACCTTATTAGGACCTATCTAATGAATCACTTACCCTATGCAAACCTAGACATTACTAAAATTCAAATCTCATAGTCCTTTACAACTTTTCAATATGAAAGTCTTTCAAAACATTATACAATATTATGACTCTTTATGCTTTCAAATGCCATGATTGGTTGCAAAATGGAAGAAATCAAGTATTCTAATTGTTCATCCGTACTTTCTAAATTTTTCTTATTTGATTAGTTTGATAAAAATAGTTTTAATAATCATAATGTCAGCTTTATGTCAAATTAGGAAAAAGCCAAACTTGTAATAAGATATCTGCAAGCAATTATCTTTCATATAGTTATAAATGCTCTTAAAATTGTCCTTATAGCCTTGTATCACATGCAAATATGATTTGCAAGAACTTGTTCAATATCTTCCTCTTATAATTCCTTACAAAGAACCTACCAAAATACAAATTAGAATGTGCAACTAATTTAACCTGTCTTTTTCATTATTACAAAAACCATATACAAAAGAAGTTCACATTTTACATCATAATACATCATAAATCTTAGGAATTCTCCCCAATAGCCCCCCCCCCCCCTCCCCCCCCCCCAACTCTTCATAATGTACCTACATTCCAATATCATAAAAAAATTAGTAACTTATTGTATTAAACAAGATAATCATCAGTTCATTGAATCATTATGAAGAAAATAACATAAGAAGTATATATATCTAGTCGAGTGTTCTAATAGGGTCCTCTCTCTATTTTAGGATCTCCAACAGGGCTTCATGATTAGCATTAGCAATAGTAAAAAGTTCTTTTACTTTTGGTCTTCCTTGATGCTTCAACAACTTTACATTTGTTGCTATAATAAGATGCGAATATATGAGAATTATTTTGTGCTTCTGATAGTCTTTGAATGAAGGAATTCCATTCCTTCTAAGCATGTATGTCTGCAGCCATGTTCTAGCAACAACCACTGAACCAGTAGGATATGTGAATCCATCATCATCTATGATCGGTTGTGCAAGTTTTTGTTTACCTCTTACACAATGTGCTAACCAATAATCAGATTTCTCATCATTCCCTTGTGCTGCAACCAATGCAAAGACATGTCCTAGCTGAAGTAGATGTGATAGATGGTTATGCTCAAGTGAACTTTCCATGTCATCATTTCTGATAGAGGGTATGATAGATAATGGAGTAAGATAATGTGGAGCCCATGTGTCCACCCACTCACTTGACTCACAGTAATCCCAATCACACTGAAAACAATTAGGACAAAAGAAAGCTAGCTATAATGTCCAAATGGTCCATGTACTAGAATCAGAGCTTCAGAATGAATGCATTTTTGATGAGTCTCTCACTATAGTACAATCTAATCTATTAGCTATGGACCCTTCCTCAACCAACCAAAAGAACCTACATACCACTGAATCAAGAGTCCCCCCCTATGATAATACTAAACTACACCAATCAACAATGCTACGAGCATCAAGAAGCTCTACTGCTAAAATCTTCAGTTGCTCCTTAACTAGATCTCTCTTCATACATGCGCTTGCTCCATCATGTTCCCCTTTTCCATGGCTGGACTCAAAAAAAATCCATATATGAGGCACCCCTCTCTCTATGTGCATCCTACACAACCAATAAAATATGCAAGCATTCTTGAATTGACCTATATAGTTATCTGACCAAATGATATGTCTATCCATAGCAATTGCATGCTCATGTAAGAAATCAAAATATTTCTCGAAACAATGTTGCACAAACTCATGAGAGTGATATCTACCATCACTCATATAAAAATGATACTCTCTAATAATCTTCTCATTATCTTCCGCACTATCAGGGGCATGTCTATATGTTATGTGAACAAAAATAGCAATCTAAATAGAGTTGCAATACTGAGATTGTGTCTCATTTTGAGGTTGCAATGTGTAGTTCTCAGAAAAATCAACAACTGATATAATAGTGCCAATGGAAAAAGTCTCCTTGCACATTCTAAATTGTTGATCCAACCATTGAGACCTATGACTATGTCTTGCATACTTGTAAAAAAGATTTGTCTTGAAATCTGAAATAAAACTAGTGACACCGATATCTTTTCCAACCAATTCACATCTAGAGCTCTCACCTCCACTCTTCAATGTGTATTTCATCATTTCATATACCTTTTTTTTCACTATTGTCTTTCCAAGATCTTGTTCGCACCCCTCATGGAAACATGTGTCAAACTTGGATAAGCCACCATATTGTAAACACTTCTCATTTAAGCAAGCATTTCTATAAAAGAAACAACCATCAACTCTACAACATAAAAGTTGATCTAGCAAGTCTCTCGATGATTTTGGAAGCCCACTAGCACCATAATCCTCCAACATTTCTTTACTATGCAAAGTAGAACAGATGGAGCATAATAGTTCATGGTGCATAGAAAACTCAACATGATATTTGCAACAACATGTATTTCAAATTTTAAGTGGCACACAATAAAGTGACTTCAAAGATTCAAAAGCCCTTTGTGATATATGAAGACTTAGATGACTCTCTCTCAATTGTTTGAACAACAGAGTTTGACTTACCTCAAAATAGTGTTTAGGATGTGGTGTGCGCTCTCTGATGCCAATTCTCAACTTTAACACGTATTTAGCATTGGGTGATACTCATGAGTTAGATTGCCAAAATTGTGTAATTTATTTCTTCACATCATCGGATAGCTTCTTATCAAAACATGGAAGTCTCCCACCAAATGCCCATGTTTCATTTTGAAGAGGATCATCAATTTTCTCTCGTCGACTAAGTACTCTTTGCAAAGTAGTATGATTTAAATTCAAATCAATACAAGTTTGTCTCATATATCTACCCTTTCTCAAATGATGACTTACCAAAGAGGTTGTAATAACCCTTTGAGTAGCTTTTTTATCCTTCTCCCTACTATTTTTCCCAATGCTATTGAGAGCACTGAAAAGATTCTTCACAATAATGGTATTTCTTTCCAAATTTTTATTAACATGAATCTTCAATTTGGAAAGCATAGGTCTCATCTTTTGCATCTTTAATAAGTGCATGAAAAGCTGACATTGCTCTACCACTGTCTTGTTGCCAAAAAATATCTTATGTAGTCTTGAAGCCCATAACCGAATGATTCTTTTTGATTTTTCCCTTCCAAACTAGTAATAATCATTTCATCAATTTTAATTATCCATTTTGGTGTTTTAGAATTTTCATGTCGATTATAATTAGGAGATATGTAAGGTTCTTGTGCATTAGGTTCCTATGAATTGTCATGTTCGACATGGTCAATTATGCAATTTGGATTCTAACTTGGTAGGATTTCATCTTCAAAATTTTCATACTCTAAATTTTCAATTTTGGCATTATCATTTTCAACAGGTACATTTTCATTCCCCAACTATACATATTCATAATCTGACTCTATGATTTCACCTTCGACTAATTCATCGTCAACCTGACTGATATTTAGCATACCTTATCTTTTTCTTTGCTGTTCCATTTTGTCCCTTTCCCTATATGTCGCAATGTCTTCAGTGGATATCTTCCTTTTGTGTTTAGCCTTTCGACGACTACTACCCCCCATTCAAATGACAATATTGGACACCTAGAGTTATATTTTCAAAAAAAAATTCGATTTGGTTGGACCCCAAAATGCAACTTTCTATAAAACTCGTGAAAAAAAAACTCAAAAAGTGATGTTTTCTAGTTTGCAAGGATAGAGACTATGTAGGAAATTGATGCCAGTAACATCAGATATCCGATTTCAAATCAAATATCCAATATGCCTCCTAAAGACATTTTGGAGAGAAAACTGAGTTTGTGGGTTAATAGTTTATAACTTATCAATTATTTGAGTTATATTACTATGTAAAAATATATTCTAATATATTATATATATCATAACGTAACGTAAAGATATAACATATAATCTATTAATATATAATAATATATTATGTTATTCTTATTATAATCTAAAAATATAATATATATTATTATTATTATGAGCTATATTATTAATATATAATAATATATTATCTTATTAGTATTATAATCTATAAATATTATATATATATATATATATATATATATATATATATATATATATATATATATATATATATATATATATATATATATATATATATATATATATATATATATATATATATATATATA
This sequence comes from Cupressus sempervirens, assembly GCA_028749045.1. Classification (NCBI taxonomy): domain Eukaryota; kingdom Viridiplantae; phylum Streptophyta; class Pinopsida; order Cupressales; family Cupressaceae; genus Cupressus; species Cupressus sempervirens. The sequence continues at coordinate 238,526,881 of CM053788.1, read as the reverse complement.
TATATATATATGTCCCTAGGGGTCCTAAGACCCCTAGGGACATATTAGAATCATTCTTATGGGTCGAAGGGGGTCATAGGTCACCCTATGACCCCGTTTGACCCATTACATGATGACATATGTCCCGAGGGATCCTAGGACCCCTAGGGACATATTAGAATCATTATTATGGGTCGAAGGGGGTCATAGGGTGACCTATGACCCCTTTTGCCCAATTACACAACAACATATGTCCCTAGGGGTCCTAGGACCCCTAGGGACATATTAGAATCGTTCTAATGGGTCAAAGGGCCTTCGAGCCATTATACGACGACATATGTCCCTAAGGGTCCTAGGACCCATAGGGACATATTAGAATCATTCTAATGGGTCCAAGGGGGTCATAGGTTGACCTATGACCCCGTTCGACCCATTACAGGATGGCATATGTCCCTAGGGGTCCTAGGGCCCCTAGTGACATATTAGAGTCATTCTTATGGGTCAAAGGGGGTCATAGGTTGACCTATGACCCCCTTCGACCCATTACATGATGACATATTAGAATCATTCTTATGGATCGAAGAGGGTCATAGGTTCCATTCAACCCATTACATGAGGACATATATCCCTAGGGGTTCTATATCCCTAGGGGTCCTAGGACCCCTAGGGACATATTATAATCGTTCTTATGAGTCAAAGGGGGTCATAGGTTGACCTATGACCGCCTTCAACCCATTACATGATGACATATGTCCGTAGGGTTCCTAAGACCCCTAAGGACATATTAGAATCGTTCTTATGGGTCGAAGGGGGTCATAGGTTGATGTATGACCCCTTTTGACCCATTACATGACAACATATGTCCCTAGGGGTCCTAGGGCCCCTAGAGAAATATTAGAATCATTCTTATGGGTCAAAGGGAGTCATAGGTCGACCCATTACATGAAGACATATGTCCCTAGGGGTGCTAGGACCCCTAAGGACATATTATAATCATTCTTATGGGTCAAAGGGGGTCATAGGTTGACCTATGACCCCCTTTGACCCTTTATATGATGACATATGTCCCTAGGGGTCCTATGAACCCTAGGAACATATTAGAATCATTCTTATGGGTCAACCTATGACCCCCTTCAACCCATCACATGATGACATATGTCCCTAGGGGTCCTAGGAACCCTAGGGACATATTAAAATCATTCTTATGGGTCGAAAGGGGTCATAGGTTGACTTATGACCCCCTTCGACCTTTTACATGACGACATATATCCCTAGGGGTCCTATGAACCCTAGGAACATATTAGAATTGTTCTTATGGGTCAAAGGGGGTCATAGGTTGACCTATGACCCCCTTCAACCCATCACATGATGACATATGTCCCTAGGGGTCCTAGGAACCCTAGGGACATATTAGAATCATTCTTATGGGTCAAAGGGGGTCATAGGTTGACCTATGACCCCTTTCAACCCATTACATGATGACATATGTCCCTAGGGGTCCTAGAAACCCTAAAGACATATTATAATCATTCTTATGGGTCAACCTATGACCCCCTTCAACCCATTACATGATGACATATGTTCCTAGGAGTCCTAGGACCCCTAGAGACATATTAGAATCATTCTTATGGGTCGAAGGGAGTCATAGGTTGACCTATGACCCCATTCAACCCATTACATGATGACATATGTCCCTAGGACATATTAGAATCGTTCTTATGGGTTGACCTATGACCCCATTCGACTCATTACATGATGACATATGTCCTTAGGGGTCCTAGGACCCCTAAGGACATATTATAATTCTTCTTATGGGTTGAAGAAACTTATGACCCTATTTGACCCATTACATGATGACATACATATTAGAATCATTCTTATGAATCGAAGGGGGTCATAGGTTGACCTATGACTCCCTTTGCCCCATTACATGATGATATATGTTGCTAGGGGTCCTAGGACCCCTAAGGACATATTATAATCATTCTTATGGGTCAAAGGGGTCATAGGTCCACCCATTACATGATGACATATGTTGCTAGTAGTCCTAGGACCCCAAGGGACATATTAGAATCGTTCTTATTGGTTGAAGGGGGTCATAGGTCAAGGACCCATTACATGATGACATATGTCCTTAGGGGTCCTAGGACCCCTAGAGACATATTAGAATCGTTCTTATGGGTCGAAGGGGGTCATAGGTCCACCTATGACCCCCTTTAACTCATTACATGATGACATATGTCCCTAGGGGTCCTAGGACCCCTAGGGACATATTAGAGTCTTTCTTATGGGTTGAAGGGGGTCATAGGGTGACCTATGACCCCCTTCAACCCATTACATGATGACATATATCCCTAGGGGTCCTAGGACCCCTAGGGACATATTAGAATCATTCTTATAGGTTGAAGGGGGTCATAGGGTGACCCATGACCCCCTTTGACCTATTACATGATGACATATGTTCCTAGGGGTCCTAGGACTCCTACGGACATATTAGACCTATTACATGATGACCTATGTCCCTAGTGGTCCTAGGACCCCTAGACCCATTACATGACAACATATGTCCCTAGCGATCCTAGGACCCCTAGGAACATATTAGAATCATTCTTATGGGTCGAAGGGGGTTATAGGGTGACCTATGATCCCCTTCGACCCATTACATGTCAATATTATATTTAGTAATTATATTATATTGTATATTTTAATATAATAATAATATATTATTAGATTATATAACAATAATAATCATATATGTTACTAGATTATATATTTAATAATAATATATATCATATATATCACTATATTATATTTAAAACTATATTATATTTAATAATAATAATCATATATTAGTATAATGTAATAATAATTATAATATTAATGTTCACAAATTCACGAAATATATAATTTTTTCTAAAATTGTCTAAAGTTATTGTTTTATGTTTATTTCCCTTTAAATTTGTCTCCCTCCAAATTTAAGATTTAAAAAAGCTTGCCTTTTGAAATTTCCCTCCAAAAATGGATGGGACCTCATCGAGCCATATCAGATATCCGATTAGGCCTTGTATTTACCAAGCCTACCTGGTCAACCCAAAAAATGTGTTTAAGGAGGGTTTTAGTGACACTCAGACTTCGGGTAGCCATCTGAAAATGTTATTTTGATCGAAATTGAATGAAATGAAAAGAGTTTTTTAATATTGCTCTTGAAATTCAATTGATATAATTGCTGTCAAATTTTGAGTTCGATAAGTATTTATTAGTTAATTATCAATGAAGATTATTGTAAAGTGTTGATTGACATACTGATTGAAAAATAGCTATAACTTTCGAACGGTATAACATTTTTTAAATCTAAAAGTTGTGTCACATTCTATGCTTCGCCTAGTATAAGAAAAAGAATAAAATAAAATTTGGTAAAATTTTCTATTAGTTAAGGTGGTCAGACATGGGATTTATTTTTTCGAAATGTTTTTGGTAGAAAATTCATATTTAGTTATTTATTTGGAATAAAAATACCAAAAAATATGCGTCACATCCGGGTATGAATCTACTTTTTATATCTATAATTATATTAAAAAAATATTATCATTTGATTTTGATTAAAGTGGTCAGACATACACCTACTTTTTGTTTTTGCCCTAAAATTTTCATAGTACTGCATTAAAATCCAAACTTTAGACCAATCAATTATTTTTTTCTCCTGATAAGGCCTAGTAGTTTAGAAACTACATTCAATTTTCTATAGATTATTTTCTTACAACTTTTTGATATAAAGTCCACAACCACTTTATAATTATGTGTCAAGTTGACATAACCTTGATTTGCTAATTTTTCACTACCACTTAAGGCCATAGTTTGGTACACCATGATTCTGCACATACCCACTTCCTTATACTTCTTTAGGCTATGGTATTCTAGAGGAAGCATAGACTAGTAAGAAGTTGAGTTATTTTTTTCTCAAAACCTTTGGTTGTGAACCATTTCACATATATATTCTGAAAATAAAATCAAGCTTGAAGCTAAGTCAAAGAAATGTGTATTTTTTTAATATGGCATTCATGAATTTGGTTATAGGCTTTTAGATTTTGAATGGCATTGATCAGTTTTTAAGGCCAGTCAAGGGACCTTCTAGCATTAAAATGATAGTTGGTAGAAAGTGGTAAAATAAGTTTCAGAGTTTTATTCAGTAGTCGAGTTTGACTTTCAATTAGTAATGGGTGGTCAATGGATCAGTTTGAGATGTCAGTCACCCGAAAATGAATTTTTTTTTAGCCGGACCCACTTTGGGGTCTGACTAATTTTATCAGATTGATAAAACTCCCATGAAGTGAAAGTATTTTAAAAGGGGGAATTGCACGAGTTAGAGTCATCTCCTATAAGATCTTAATAATATTGATGCTGGAAACCTTGTTCAGGAGGTAAATTTGGTGATGATATTAAAAGCCCTTTCTCGGGTAGTGTGATATATTAATGAGCATCACCATGGTACTCTTCTTAGCTATGTCCTTGGCATGACTCTTTGGAATTATAGTTTGAATTTAGCATGTGTGTCAATAGAATTTATTATCAATTTGGAAATAGTTAATTGAGGGTTTGTGGATAAGTATTTGGATATGGCACTGTCAGTGAGGCATTAGCATACAAGATACCACTTGTCTTTATTCACTGAGACTATTTCAATGAGGAACCTTTTTGGAGAAACATGCTTGAGTACTACCATGGAGGTGTTGAAATGATTAGATGTGATTTACTAATAGGGCATTGGATTCCTTACCTTGAGCATGCTATTAAATTAAACCCATGCTATGTTGAACCAGTTAGTGGTGGGGAGGCAATAGAGGTAACGGCATGATAGGGAAGCTCCACACACATATAAGAAACAAATCTGACCCCAAAGACAAGGTAGAGGTGAGCCTTAGTTGAAGAGGAGAACACCAAAATTTGTAGCAAAGGAGTATGACATATAAGATCTGCATCATAAACAAACTGAAAAGCATTTTAAAATTCCATGCCAAAGTACCTGTAGCTAGAACTTACAGTTGAAATGAATAGAAATGTAGAACATCTTAACTCCACAAAAAAAAAAGAATCTGCAGTCAAAGTTGGAAAGAAAACATTGGGAAAAGGAAAATGCATGGACATAGCACATCAAATTGGAAATTTAAAGGTCGTGGATAGTTAATGGAGGAGGCATAACAAATTTTTTCAACTCAATCATGTAGGCATTAAAGCAGCCTCATCGTATGATAGAAAGGATAAAAGGCTATTGCAATTTGAAGAATCATAAATTGAAGAACACACACCAAACATTGAGCAACCCACGTAAAAACATCACCACAGTAGTGGCAGGGGTATGAGTTAGCGTATAAAAAAGGAGCTCAATGTGTTTGAAGCAGAGCCCCATGCTAAAAGGGAAGACATTTTCAAACTTTGCCCCACCAAAAAGCAGAGAAAACCACATAAACAAAAAGCTGGGTATCCACGTATGAGAGGGGGTTTTTGTTTTTAGCCATTGCTATAAACAAACAAGGAAACCTACAATTTTAGAAGGAGGATGGCTTCAGCACAAAGGCTCAAGCCAAAATGAGAGGGAGCCATCAGTTATAAAAAGGGTAGTTTTTCCATGATATCATACAAATTTGAGATAGACCCGACTCTTGTAGTAGACTTAGATTCATTCAGCAGATTGAGGGCAGCACCTATGGGCATAGAAAGAAACCTACACAGATCAATGCATAAACCCACATTTTGTAGGAAAGTTTGTCTAGCAAAATTTTCATGGTCGATGAACTTGAAAATCCCTTCCCCTTTGTCTCTTCTCACTCACCATGGAATTACTTTGTTCCCAGAGACAAAATGAGCAGATCATCGATGCTATTAAACTACATAAACTCTCGCTTGTTGTGCAAGGGAGCCACGCCATTTTAAAAGGGACAATCCATCCTTGTAGAGAAATTGAGAGTTGTCTGATGAAGAATCCATGTTAAAAGAAGATCATCTGTAGCCAAGACAAAGCCGCAAGGCATAAGTAGTAAGGGCAGAGCATTAACTCTTTTAAATTCATATATCCCACATTCAACGTGGGAGGACATTTATGCAGTTTAAATACCAAAATACTCAAGAGATTTAATGTCAACAAGACAAGTGCATTTTGGAAGCACAAGCTTGTGTGGGGTCTGATGGTTGACCTAGAGTGGATGCAAGCTAGGAGATGATGTCACAACTTTTAAACAAAATTGCACACAAGATGAGGTGGCGACAGAGGCTCAGATTTCAACACGTGGCTGATCCAACGAATCTCACAAATCTACAAAATGAAAGTGATCGAGGTTTAAATAATGTGGGATTGTCGAAATGTGACAAGTGGCAGTGGGTCCCTATGCATGATGACATGGTGATCGACAGTGAATCTCAACCAAATGCTTAATATTGTGCCATGTGGACAAACCAATGGCCTGTGCATCCTCGCAAGATGGAGGTGCTCGATGGTTAAGCGATGAGGGTAAGTGGGCTACTGACACAAGTCAATGGGTCCTATGTGGTGATGTGGCACTTAGGAGTAGGGTGGTGATGAAGTAGTTAAATGGGCCAATCATAGATCGACACGTAGCAATTGGTCAAAGCTTGTTGACCCAGATTAAAGGAGAGGGAAAATGTGAAATATTTGAAAAGATAAAATTTTTAATATATTTTCTCAAAAATGCACGTTCAATTTCATTTTAAACCAAAAAGGGGTCATTTTATAAAGTTTTTACTTTAGGGACATTTTAAATTTTAAAAAAATTTAAAATTAGAGTTGCAGACTTAACTGAATCTTCTGGCAAAGGGACATTTTTCAAACTAGCTTTCAAACGATTTTCGATAAGCAAAGTATGCAATATTATATATCGCCAAAATTGTGAGAATCTAAATTTTTTGATTTTGGAGTTAGTTTTTACACAAGAATTCATTTGTTCGACTTATATCCAGAAATGTGAGATTTGGGGCCTTCTCAGTGGAATGAGTTAAAATTCAAAATGCAGTTACAAGATCAGTAACATATAGTGAGAATTTAGTTTGGGGCAAATTATGATCACATTCACTTAGTCAAAACTCAGATTTCACCAGCATTTTCATGGCAGAGCAAATATTTTTATGACTCAACAATTTTCCATTATTTCAACAAATATATTTTCTAATCAATAACAGAAAAAAAGATGAAAACAAAATCAGATCAAATGGGTAGAGAGATGAAAGGGGTTTTGCAATTGCTAGGGATGGAATTCCAAGTGGACAGATGTCATCTTCAAATCAGATCCGAGAATTCATCTCGGTCTATATCTTTCTTTCTTTCATCCATTGTAAGGGTTCTAGTTTTTCACTGTCAGACAATTGTTGGTAGGAAATTTCTAGTCATTCTGTGAGACCACTTTTTTGGATCCAGAACTGTGATTCCACCTTTATTTTTCAAAAAATCTCTCTTATATGAATAGCATTAGGAAGGATAATATAGATAGTTTAGATCTATTAGGTGTTTTCATATTTTCATTTCATGCATATGGTTGTATTGTTTCAAGGAAATTAATAAAAGGAAAAATAAATTCATTAGTTTCATTCTAATTCTCATCTCCCTTTATCAGTGATCTTCAATGTTTTATGATCTTTGAACAAAGAGCTTAGGTTGTAGTTGCAGTCCCTTAAGGTTGTATGTTATTTCATTGTTGCTTATGACTCAGGAAGTTATGTAAATGCTTCAAGGAATTAACAGGGTTGCAAGTTTACCGATGGGGATATCACATAAGAATGAGGTTCAAATTAAGCATAGATGTCTATTTACAAGGTAAATAGATGGATCATATATCTGAATATATGAATAAGTATCAGATATCCATATGTATGCACTTGATTCATAGATTTTCCCAATGGATTAGGCATTGATCAGTTACAGGATCATTAAAGTCTTACTGCTACATATCTGAGGGTTTGTTGAATTCAACATTATTAATTAAACATTCTTTCCCTATCATGTTGAAGGACCTAAATGTTTAACCCTCACTTAGCTTATGAGATTCATAGCTTTGCATTTAGCTACTGTAGATCTGTGTCATTTCATGAGTCATTAGGAGAAATAAGGGTAAAATTTTCTTAATAGATTCAGGGATATGTTTTTGCACTGGTACGATATCATTTGAATCTAAGGTCTACCCGCCTAGGTTTAGCAAAGCGTGAAGTAGAAGAAGGGTCATGTCTTATAGTTGGCTTATTTTCATAAATGGCATGTTGAAAATGGGAGTTAGTTGCCCCTAGATTTGTCAGTTTCTGATTGGGATAATTGAAAACCCTCCAACATTTTCAAACACCAATAGGAAGATTGATGTATGATATGGTATGTACAAGGCTAGATACTACATGTGTAGTGGGAGTTGTTAGCAGGTATATGAGTCATCCAAGAATTGAGCATTGGAATGTAGTCAAGTGGATTCTTAGATATTTGAGAGGAACATACAGTAAGTGTTTATACTTTGGGGGATCTACTATTGACTTAAAGGGCTATGTTGACTCATATTTGGTAAGGGATATTGATACTAGATAGAGTACTACAGGTTATGTATTTAGGTTTGGTGGGGCAACAATGAGTTGGGTTTCTTGGTTGCAGAAGGTTAATGCTATATCCACTACAAAGGTAGAGTATGTTGTTGTTATAGAAGAAACCAAGGAGATGATATGACTTCAGTTCTTCATGGAAGAATTGGGACACCCATAGAGGGATCATTATTTGTTTATAGATAGCCAGAGTGCGATTCATCTTGTGAAGTATTCTTCTCTACATTCAAGGACAAAACACATATAGTTGTGGTATGATTTCATTTGGCTAGTTTTGGATGATGGACAATTAAAGTTGGAGAAGATACATATAGATGATAATCCAACATATATGTTTACCAAGGAAATAGCAAGGGAGATGCTAAAATCCTCTTCAACTTTAGTTGGTCTTCTAGAATGAACAAATTAAAAGAACAACAAAGTCTAGGGTGGGTTGATATTCCATTAGGAGCTATAGGTTAAGTAGTGCTATGATCAACATCCAAGTGGGTGATTATTATTGTGGAGTTTGATCAGTCTCCAAGTGGGAGATTTTTGTGATGTTGAGCCTAATAAAAATAAAAAATTTATTCAACATAGTTTCCCTCCAGATTATTTATACGATGGTTAAAGGGAAGTGCCCCAGGTGCACTCCTTATCATAGTACAAGGTGGGGTCGAGGGGCAATGTACCTATGGGGTTTTTTAGGGGCAATGCCCTTGAAGCCAAAAATGACTGTTGACGTGAAAGTTTTCACCCTTGACTAAAGTTTTTACCTAAAGGAAACCTCATGTAACATGGAAACAATCTCAAAAGTGTGGGACTTTGAAATTAGAGATTGAGTCTCTAGAGAAGGCCATCTTCCTTACTATCAGGGTGCACCTAACTATTTCTTGAGAGGAAAAGGAAGAAGAAGGTGCATGAACATCAAACTACCTATTCTAATCTAGAGGGGGTGATACACCAAATATTATTTTGATCTACTTCCTTCTGATACCTACACTAGAATCCAATAGACCTCATAAGACATAACATTACCTATGTTCCTTCAATCTTATTACCATATAAAAGCCAAGAAGATAACATCACCATACAAGGAATATAATAGATTCACTTAATAGATTAGTTAACTAGGATGAACATAATAATATGATATTAAAATTTCTAGAATACATTTAGGAAAATGAGGTATAACTAGATGACACAAATCTAACTAACTAAGAATGGATGTAACAACAATGATTTTCTATTGAATAAGAGGCAAGAGAATTTATAGAGAATATCTGTGAAAGACTAGGAAAAGAGATCCTTAGATCAACAACAAAACTAGCCTTTATAGGGTGCAGGGATAACCTAGATACAACCCTAAGTTTGAACTCCCTATATCATGAGATTGGATTACATATGAGAGCAATAATTGAGGATCAGAAGAAAATATGATCATGAATCACAACTACTCACAAGAAATGATAGAAGGAACAAGGGAAAGCATGCACTTAGCTGCAAGAGACTAAATCAAAATAGAAATGATCATGGAGTGCATTTGAGAGGCATGAAGTGTAGTAGCATTGAGGTAACCAAAAAATGATCGTAGATGAATCAAATCATTTCTTCATTTTTCTTCCAATTGTTGCATGTATTCTTTTACATTGTGCTAGATCAATTGCATCAACAAGTCAACTACATTCAATTCTTTTACCTGCCATGTGGCCCCATAACCTTGAAATATTTTTCCACCTCACCCAACTTTATTCTTTTATGTTGACCTACACCTGCTAAGTTTTTTGTGACTTTGTGACTTATTTCCTTCATTAGATGTCTGACCTTGTAAAGTTGCAACATTGACCATTCACATCATTGCTATAGTTTGGGCTTGACAACCTTCTAACTGTACGATGATGTAAAATTAATTGTTTATTTTTTTGCCCCTTCACAATAGTGATCCTAGGTTGACATAAAATGTCTATGACCCTACAAAGTTGTAAACATAACTTCCAATGTTTCCTTTCACACGATCGCAACTTAAAGCTTGACTACATCTTGGACACCTGTGACCGAATGGAGACAAAACTTTAACAATGATCACTCCATTATGATTTTCATCTCCTCCTTTCCACTAACTACTATGAACATGTGAAGCTATCATATTAACTACAATCACACCATCATGACTTAAATATTAACTTTGATTCTAACCCTATGAACGAGCGATCAAAGTAATTATTGCATCGCAACCTAAACTCTAGTTAACCCTTAAACTCTTGTGATAGTGTGAACAAGGCCATTTCATAACATTGCCACTTAAATAATTAACCCAACCTTTAACCCTATGAATGAGTGATGAAGAGACTTCACTATATTGAAACCTTGACCTCAGGTTACGTTTGACCTTCTATGATGATGTAAAAGCACATGAAATTTGACTACTAGAGTTAAACTTCGCATGATCACAACCCAATTTTTCTTGAACTTGAAATTCCCTGTGATCATGCATTTGTGTTAGTTGCTCCATTGCAACTAAAATATGAATGTTATCCCTTCAAGCTATGAAAATGTGCTAACATTGAGCTTAAGTATTTTGCACATTTGTAGCCTTGCTGATGGTTAAGTCTTAACTACCTATGACTGAGTGAAGAGGAATAATCACATCGTTGTAGCTTGAAATGCCTCCTTTGATATGAAAGATATAAGGCTTAGGGATATATAGAAGAAAAATAAAATATTTTTGTCATATCCCCATTGGCTTACATGGAAATAAATGAATGGGTTAAATGAATGCGATCATGATTGTCACCCTGGATAATTGAGAAATCAGGAAGAGGGGAAAATGGTTAACATTTCTGGTGACTCAAAGGTGGTGCTTGCCTACTAAGCATGGACTATTGGCCTTTAAACAATCTGTTAGGATGGAGTCACAAAAAATGAACCCTATATTTTTTTTGAATCTTAACAAAGTTCTACCTCTTCTACAATTGCAAAACTTCAAAACTACTATCTCACACAGAGAAAAGGTTGTGCCCATGCACTTATTGAAAACATGAAAGCTATTCTACTATATACATGAACCTTTTAACCTCCTCTAGAAGACAAGTTTACAATGAATTCCATTAACTATAATTGGAAAAACATTACCATTAGGTCTAGATAGCTGAAAAATCTTAGCCTTCTTACAACTGGTGATAACATATGGCCCACTCCACATAGTTTCAAATTTGGAGTGCCTACCAAGTTTAGCTCTATCTACATCTCACTTGAGAACAATGTCTCCTTTGAAAAATTTGGTTGTAGCCTTCTTGTCAAAACTTCTTTTGACCTATTTTAGATGTGCCTCAAGTATATGCATAGCCTTCTATCTCTTCTCTTCTAATTCAATTAGTTATGTTAACCTGACTATTATGGGATCATTTTCAGCTAGCTCCAATTGATGAGCTAGTTCAAGAGAGGGGAACTCTGGTGAAATAGGAAGTCTAGCTTCCCATCCATATACCAACATAACAGGTGAGTTCCCAACTACTCTCTTGGGTGTAATTCTGTTAGCCAAAAGGGCAGTTCTCAACTTGGTATGCCAACACCTTTGGTTATCTTCAATTGTCCTTTTAATTATTCTGATGAGGTTCTTATTGGAGGATTCAACCAGGCCATGCCCTTGGGGATAATAGTTTGAGGAAGTACTCAAATATATTCCATGTTCCAGAACCCAAGAACATATATGAGTTCCAATGAAAGATTTGTTATTATCTAATATGACAGTTGATGGAACACCAAATTTATCATTATTCTATCAAGAAAATTGACCACTGAAGCTTCTATTGCATCTTTTAGAGCTACTACCTCTGTCCATCTTGTTAAGTAATATGTGGCTACCAAGATCCATTTATGAACAAAACTAGAGGGTGGATTTAATATTGGACCAATAAAATCCAAACCCCATTGAGCAAAGGGTTGGTCAACTTGAATAGGGTGGAGAGAAAGGGCAACCAATCTTTGTTTTCTTGAGAATAATGCACATTTTTCACATTTCCTCACCCACCTATGATAGTCATTGAATAAGGTTGGCCAATAATAGTCAACCCTCATTATCTTCATTGCAAAAATTATGGCTGAGAAATGACCACCACCAGGGCCATCATGGAATTATTTCAATAACCTTATGATTTGATTAGTCGATATACAACTCAACAGGACTCCATCAGTATCCTTCCTAAATAGTATTCCATCCACCAAGACATAAGGGATAGAATATAACTTGAATTGTCTTCTATTAGCCCTATCTAAGCCTTGGGGATATCCTCCTCCCATCAAGAAGGTAGTAATGTCCTGTAACCAATCATTCTAATTTTCATTTTCTATCAGTTGCTCACCTTGTATTAAGAGGGAAGCTTCTTTAGGAGTCTCAAAAGATGAGTCCATTTGATCACATCGTCCCCTGACTCTCACAAGCTTGGTGATCTTAATATTAATATCATATTCAATGACTTTAGTAATCCATCTAGCTCTCTTTTCATTGATATCTTTGTTCAGGAGGAACTCTTTCACACTTGCATGTGGGACCAAGAGTTGGACCTTGTTATGAGACAAAAAATGTCTAAATTTTTTGAGAGCCCTTAAAATAGCAAGGAATTTCTTTTCTACATGGCTATATCTTCCCTCATAATCTTTAAGCCCTTCACTAAAGAAAGAAATGGTCTACTCCAAATTCTCATAATTTAACTATGTCAAAACAATTGATATACTTGACTCTCCTCCAATAGAGTAAAGGATGAAATCTTTGTCTTGATCTCCTCAAAATTGGCCTTCCCTTCTTTGGTCCAAGCAAACATCATATTTTTCTTCAACATAGCCATGAGAGGTTTCACCATGGAAGCAAGATCAAGGATGAACCTTCTTATGAAGTTGATCCTACCAAGAAAGCTCTGCGATCCTTTCTTGTGGCTAGGGAATGGGAGAAAGATAATTTATTCTACTCTCTTTGGATCTATTGTTAGTCCATCTCTTGATACAATGTCTCGTAGGAGCTTCCCTCGATCAGTGGAAAACACACACTTTTTTGGGTTTAGAGACACAGCATACTCTTTGCATCTAATGAATATGTATCTCAAATGATCAAAGTGATCTTCTATAATATGTTTTGAAAAGATAGTTATATCATCAAGATATACTAGCACAAATTTTTCTAGCACACCCTTGAAGGCCATCTCCATTGCTTTTTGAAATGTAGCACCTACATTGGTTAGTCCAAATGGCATTTTACAATAGGCATAGGTACCCCATTTGGTGGTGAAGGATGTCTTATATTGGTCTATATGTTGGACTAACACTTGATTATAGCCTTAAAAACCATCTAAGAAAGAAATTCTTTCTGATCTGCTAACCTTGAATAGAATTTGTTCCATAGAAGGGAGGGGATGGTGATCTTTAAGAGAAGCCTTATTAAGGTCCCTAAAATCTACACATAGCCTAATTTCTCCACTCTTCTTCCTAATAGGGACAAGATTAGCTACCTGGGAAGAGTACTTAATAGGTAAAATAATGTTAGCCTCTATTTGTTTTGATAGTTCTTTCCTCATTAATGGTTCAATCTTATGGTTAATTGGCCTTTTTTTTGTCTAACAGGCTTTGCATCATGGTTTAAATCTATAGTATGTTGAAATAAGCTTGGGTCAAGAACTTTTAAGTCTTCATATGTCCAAGCAATAACATCACAAAATTTTTGACATAAATTAATGAAAACTTCTTGTTCAGTCTTAGTGCATACCTCTCCCAAGTTGAGTCTTTCCATTACAAATGGTGACAAGTGTGTAGTCATTCATCCTTGTAGTCAGGTTTGAACATTTACTTATTGATTGATCATCAAAGTTGAATATGCCTTCCAAAGTGACTAGACCTTTAGGCAATTTGTTGGAATTAAGGTTCACAACCTAATCCCCATATTGACTTTGCAGCTTAGACTGATTTCTAGCAAAGAAAATTGCTTCATTTTGTAGGAAATTAACAATTTGTAAATCAAAATCAAATAATTTCCATTTAGTGTAATTATCTAGGACAACATGCCTTACAATTTTTTTGTTTTGTTTCTCCTTTTTATCAGCAACATGCTCTAGTATGTCAAGTTGAGAGTCTTTCCATCAACAATGGTGATAGGTGTGTAGTCATCCCTCCTTGCAGTCAAGTTTGAACCTTTACTTATTGATTGATCATCAAAGTTGAATATGGCTTCCAAAGTGACTAGACCTTTAGGTAATTTTTTGGAATTAAGGTTCAAAATCTGATCCCCATATCGACTTTACAGCTTAGAAGGATTTCTAGCAGAGAAAATTGCTTATTTTTTAGGAAATTAACAATTTGTAAATTAGAATCAAATAATTTCCAATTAGTGTAATTATCTAGGACAACAGGCCTTACAAAAAGTCTAATTTGTTGCTCCTTTTTATTAGCAACTTGCTTTGGTATGTCATGATGAGAACCAATTTTTGCAAGCCTATCAGCATGTTTATTTTTATTTCTAGGGACACTTTGAATTTTGAATGCTTGGAAGCCTTTGAGCAGAACCCATACTCTATACTTGTATGACTTGAGAAGGTTATTCTTTGTGACATTTTGATTCTTGATCTAATTTGAGACTAACTCACTGTACCCAAATACTTTGAAGAGTTTAATACCTCTCCTTTGTGCAAGTTGGAGACCTTGTATCAAAGCTACATACTTTGCCACATTATTAGTATACCTAAATTGGAGTCTGTATGAAAAGTAATATTTTTGCAAATAAGGAGAAACCAACATTATTCCAGCACCTGAACCATTCTTATTTCTTGAGCCATCAAAGAACATGCTCCATAATTATTGATATCCTCTTCTAGTTTTATTAGATTAAAAATAGGAACATTCCTTTACAATATACAATATCTTTCAATGCCTATTTCTTGAGCTTCCTATGTTGGATCAAATTGATAAGCAGTGGCCCACTCATCCAAAAGATAATCAGGCACCTATGCTAAAGAAGTGGTAGGTTCATGGGTCATGACATCATCATCTATCTCATGAATTGTATAATTCATATTTATGAGACTAGGTATATAGGTATCTATGTGATTGAGGGCCAAAGGCTCTATCCTTATAGAAGCTTTTATCGCATATCTTGTTCAAAAAAAATGTAGGACTAGTTAGATGCAATATATACACCTATTTGTGGAGAGAAATCTCTAAAAAGATAGATGGAAAAATGTGGCTTGACTTCAACTACTAATATGTCTTATGTGATAGTACAAATAGGGTATGCATGCAATGCCATCTCCACATTTTTTAAATATTCCTACTATTTTGATAGAGCTAGCATCTAACTGGAGCACATCCCTAACCATTGGCTCATATTTAATACCAAGGAGGTTAGCTATATAGCTAGGCATTATAAAACTACTAGCTCTTGAATCAATCATGCAATTATGAACTAGTTTGTCTCCTATGATTAAAGAAACATAAAAGGGAGGAGGTCTATTTTCCCTACTTTTTCCTCCTTATTTTATTCGCTGCACTAGGCTTGTTACACCATCCTCTCTAGTTGACTAATTTTTCATCTTTATAACCTCTAACCCTTGTTGCAGTAGCTCCAATTGTGATGGCATAGTCACAACAACATCCCACATAGGAACACTAACATTGGTCCTCTTCATTCGATCGACAATGTTGAGAGGAGTTCCAACCATCTTGACTAGAACCTTGGGAGCTATAAGGATTTATAACTAACATTGAGTGGTTTGAGATTTAGTAGGCTTCTTGTTGCTCATATTTTGCTTCTATTGGGGAGCAATCTTTGGTTGTGCACTTGTAACTAGAGTAGAAAAGGAAACACCTAAAGTTGAAGCTTGGTTTGATGGAGAAGGTGTAATATTTTCAATAGCTTTCCTTTTTCTTTTGGTGTTATGGGCAATGAAATCATAGTTATCATGATTAACATGGCAACACTCTTCTAACTAATGGTTCATGAAATAAAAATCACCCTACTATTGTAGATGAGAAGCATTAGTAGGTTGGTTGACATCACATTGTTGTCCTACTTATTGAACTTATATGATTAGTGCTTGAGATGATTCTTCCCTATGACACACAAAATACCCATAGGAATAGTTACAAGAAGGGAAAAATCCCACTCTTGACTAAGGTTGTTCTAAGGAACTAATGTCCTTAATGGATTTGTACTTGTATTTGTAGAAGGGGCATTAACCACAGGTCAATTTTGGTTATGTGGAACATAACCCTAACCTCAATTTGGTGGCCTATATATGGGGTTTTGGTAGTGAGGCTGAAAAGGTCTGTTGTTTTGAGCCTATTGCCTTTCCAAGGTCACCACCTTGTTGCTCATTTTCTGCACCACTGAGAAATTATTCTCTAGCTTCTTTTCCTGATCTTGTAACTTCTTGTCTATATTTTGCATTAGGGCCTACATCATGTCCTTCAACTCTCCTAACTCATTGGAGGAAGTAGAGGGTATTAGGGTTATTGCAAAAGGTTAACTTGCAAAAGTGGTAGGGATAGGGCTTACTGTGGGCTGATGAGTAGGCATGTCTGGGAAGAAAGGCATTAGAGGCCTTGGAGACACTTTCCCTCCTTGAATCAAGATATTCTCTACCCTTATGGCAATTTCATATGCAGCTGGCAAGGTGTCCCCTCCCATAGTTTACATTGTTGTAGCAATATCACTATTGAAAGCTTTAAGTTAATGTAAGAAGGCAATACTAGGAGTAGGCTTCACCACAATAGGTATTCTATCACATGTCTTTTGAAATCTATAACTAAAGTTTTTCATATACTCATGGGGTACCCTTTATGGTAGTTAACTATCCAAAAGTGATACATGATCACTCTTATCCTCAAAGTGTTTACACAATCCTTCTCCTAGCTCATTGTATTGGATACAATTGATTGATTGTGTATTGCCTTTGATGTTACAAAAATTTCATATCATTATTAGTTAGTACATGTCGAGCTCACTCGAGCAATGAAGATAGTTTTTTGTGTCTACTGAGCATTCTTATGTTTGCCTAGTTTAGAAGTGTCTACCAAGTTTACTTGGGCATCAAAGGAAAGTATGCAAAAGCTGAGTGTTAACCGAGATCACTCAATTAATGAAGAAAAGTTGGATGGAACTAGTGTTAATTGAGCTCACTCAGTTGCCAAAGGATCTTTGCAAGTTTGTAGTGTTAACCAAGCTTTTGTTGGTTAACACAGGAAATCATTTCTGAGTTAGTATCTACTGAGCTGGGTTAGCTAATGAAGGATTTTCTTTTTTTGTCAGATTAAGCTTAATTGATTTATCTATTGGTTCTAGCTAACTATGATGATGAATATTAGTTATTCTATGTTGCATATGAGCTGACTTAACAATATGAAAGATATAACTACAAGGTAAAGTTATGGATTCAAGAAGCGTGTGAAGATTTGATAAATGTATTGAAGATTTAATGATGAAGAAAGGAAGCAAATTTGAAGGATAAGAAAAATATCCTTGTGGAGAAAAAAAGATATATTCAATTAGGAATGATCAAGTACAAACTAGAACAAAGATCTATAATCAGCAAATAAGATCATCTCATTGTTACTCTCTAACCATTGTAGCAGTGATTTAAATCTCTTGACAGAGTTGGCTTAACAACTATTTGTAAATCCTCTAAAAAGGTGGCAGTTCTATTGAATTGGCTTAAGACCTCTAACAAGGCCACTCCTAACAAGGTGATTAAATCCTTTAACAAGGTCACACCTAACAGTGTGTTTTGTAACCTTTAATAGGATTGCCTCCTATCAAGGCTCACTTCAGAAGAGTGAAAATAGTAACTAGTTGCAATTGATGGTTTCTCCCAAATTGGGTTTCCATGTTAAATCCTAGTGTCAAAAGTGTTCATGCTATTTTTTTATCTATCTGCAACTAAGTTAAAGTAAGGGAAATCACTGATAACATTTAAAGATTTGTATAATTAGTACTTACCAAGTTACAACATTTTATGCGTGTTTACCAAGCAGCAAAAATATTCAGTTTTCAAACTTTATCTTGAACCGAAATCTAGGGATCTGAGATTTATTTTAGTAGTAACTGATTCACCCTTCCCCTCTTAGTTACTCCTCTTATATTTCCAAATATTGGTATTAGAGCTCTTGGTGCTTCCAGAGAAGGTTTCAAGGACCTAAGCTAAAGATTAGGATGTTTTATAGAAGAGAGATTCCTAAGTTGAACATAGACAATTTTGTAGCATGGCAAGGACTTATGAGATTACATTTGGCTACTATCAGTGATTCAGGGTGAAAATATCTTGATACTAAATACAAGACTCCCATTGGAACATTATCTATTGAAGATATTGTTGAAAAGAAGAATCATAACATCATGATGATTGATATTGCATCTACTCTTAGTTATGTTGAATTTGATGAAGTCAAAGACTGCAAAATAGCTCATGAGATGTGGACCAAACTAAAAGACATATATGGAGGAGATGACAATGTAAGAAGAGCTAAGGCTGAAATTCTTAGAGGTCATTTTGATCAAATGAAAATGAGAGAAGATGAGAATATTGCAAAATATGTGAAAAGAATCAAAGCAAGTGTAAGTGCAATCAAAGCATCTAGAGGAGATATTGAAGAGAAAATACTTGTAAGCAAGGTACTTAGAACTCTTCTTCCTATTTATGCAATGAGAGTGTCATCTATTCAAGAGATGAGATGTGATCCAAATAATAAAATATCTTTAGATTCTCTAGTTGGAAGATTGACAACTTTTGAGTTAGATAATTCGATAACTATATTCCTAGTTCAAAGGTTATTGAGTTTTCTTTTAAAGCTAAACTCTCACTCAAAGAGAGGGGTAAGAAATCAAAGTCCAATCAATTAGGAAGTGAAGAAGAAGAAACAGAAAAAAGCTTAGACAGTTCTTTTGAAGATGTAGAAGCCCTACATGCAAGAAAGTATTCCAAAGGTAGAGGAAAGTACAAAGGTAAAATTCCTCTGATATGTTTCTCTTGTGAAGAAGTTGGTCACATTGCTGCAAGGGACCAACCTAAGAAATGAAAGATGAAAAAAAAAGAAATGAGCACAAAAGCAAGAAGGATTCCAAGAACTACAAAAACTACAAGGACAAAGGTAAGAAATCTTGTTTTATAACTAAAGATTTTGATAATAGTGAAGATGAAATAGTATATATTGCTATAAAAGATGAATCTGATGATGAAGGAGATAAGATGGAACTTATCTCTCATGTTAGAAAAATTGATATATGGATTATTGATAGTGTCTATTCATATCATATGACAAGAGGTAAAACAAAATTTGAGCACATGGAATATTATGATGGAGGTAGTGTGAGATTTGGAAACAATGAACCTTGTAACATAAAAGGAAAAGGATGTATTTCATTGACTAAGGAACTTGTATGTAATAATGCTTATTGGGTTGAAGGACTAAAAACATAAACTACTGAGTGTGGAATAGTTGAATAACATTGGATTCAAGTTAGAATTCATGAATGGATAGACCAAACTATTGGATGGAAAATGAAATTTGGTTGGATCTGGAAAGCAAACAAAAGGTAATCTATTTTATCTTGATCTCAGTGAATGTTCATGTTTTATTGCTCAAATAGAAGAAAGATGGTTATGGCACAAAATACTATGTCATGTAAATTTTGATAATCTGGTTAAGATAATAAAACATAGAAGAGTAAGAGTGTTCCTAGTTTGAAGAACCAGCTATGGGTTTATGCAAAAATTGCCAAATTGGTAAAATGGGAAAGACTAGTTTCAAAAGCAAAAACTATCAGTCAAAAGAAGTCTTAGAAATTGTTCATACAAAATTATGTGGACCTATTGGAATAGGGAGTTATAGTGGAGAAATTTTTTTCATTCTTTTTGTTGATGACTATTCTAGAATGATGATTTTAATGTATTTAAAAGCAAAATCATAAGCCTTTCAAAAGTTCAAATGGTATCTAGCAAGAGTAGAAAAAGAAACTGGATAGAGATTAAAATGTTTAAGATTAGACAAAGGTGGTGAATTCATCTCCAATGAATACAATAATTTCTACACTGAAAGAGGAATTAAAAGACAAGTATCAGCCCCTAATACACCACAATAGAATGGTATGGATGAAAGAAGAAACATATCCATCATTTATTGTGCAAGAACCCTAATGATTGTAAAGAATGTTGCAATCAAATATAGGAAGGAAGCTATCAACACTATAGTTCATACCCTGGATAGAGTATAGTTGAAGAAAGATTCAAACAAAACTCCTTATCAACTATGGTATGGCTATAAACCTAATGTAAGTTACTTGAAAGTATTTGGCAACAAATGTTAGATCTTGAAAGAGTCTAGAAAAGACAAATTTTATGTAAAAGGTTATGAAGGCATATTTCTAGGATACTCCTAAAAAAATAAAGCATATAAATGTTTGAATTTGTCTACTCATGAAAATAATAGAAAATGCACATGTTAGAATTGATGAGTTTGCAAAAAAGAGTGAAGATGAAAGCAATAAAGAGCTAGAGGATTACATAAGATTTGTTTACTATGAACCTGATACCCTGCCAAACCTATCTTAAAGAAAGGAAGCTTCATCTCTCGAGTCCCCAAAATCTCCAACAATTATTGAGTTGCAAATAGTATAACTTGAGTCACAGTCTAAAGGACTCAAGTCACAATTAGAGGCTACCAAGCTAGTTCAAATTGAGTCTAATGGACTTGAGTCAGAGATAGTGGGACTTGAGCTTGATACTAAAATTCATGATGAAAATAGTGGAACTCTTTCAAAACCCAAAGAACCTATGTTAGCAAGATATGTTAGAAGGCATCATGCACCTGATCAGATCATTGGAGACAAATCTTATGGAACAATGACCAGAAGAAAATAAAAAAGTATATATTTACTTGCTAAATTTGAACTTAGAAATGTTAAAGATGCTTTAGAAAATGAAAGTTGGATTGAAGAAATGAATGAAGAGATAGAACAAATAGAAAAGAACAAAACTTGGAGTCTTGTTCTTAGACCCAAGGATAAAAATGTAATTGGCACAAAGTGGGTGTTCAGAAATAAGCTGAATGAAGATGAAAAAGTTTTCAGAAATAAGGCAAGACTAGTATCTAAAGGTTATTTTGAAGAAGAAGGTATTGATTATGGTGAGACTTTTGCTCCTGTTGCAAGATTAGAAGGTGTTATAACTTTACTAGCATATGTACCACACAAATAGGATTTAAAGTATATCAAATGGATGTTAAATCTGCATTCTTAATGAGGAATTCTACATTGAACAACCAAAAGGTTTCATAGATCCTAGTGAAAGAGACATGATTTGTAGTTTACCCAAAGCATTATATGGTCTCAAGAAAGCTCCCAGATCATGGTATGAAAGACTTCATAATTACTTGGTACAAATTGGCTTTCAAAGAACAAATAATAATAGTAGTCTTTATATCAAAGAAAGACCGAATAAGAAGATTGTGTTGGTAGAAATATTTGTTGATGATAGCTTATTCATAGGAAATGATGACTTGCGCAAAACATTTTTAGAAGAAATGAGTAAATATTTTGATATGTCCATGTTTGGTGAGATAAAATTCTTTGTTAGGTTACAGATACAACAAAATAAAAATGGTATCTACATCACCCAATCTATGTATATCAAGGAGACACTAAAGAAGTTTGGAATGGAATATTTTAGACTAGTTGGAACCCCTATGTCTACTGGACATAACCTTTCCAAGAATGATGATTCTAAAGAAGTAGATCATACCACATATAGATCAATGATTGAAAAATTGTAGTATGCAGTACACATAAGACCTGATATTGCACTAGCAATTGGAATGGTGACAAGGTTCTCAAAAAATCCTAGAGAAAATCACATGATGGAAATCAAGAGAATCATGTGATATCTGAAAGGTACTAAAGACTATGGCTTATGGTACAAACTTGGAGGCAATTTGTACTTGAAGGTATTTATTGATGTTGATTGGGCAAGAAGTCTTGATGACAAAAAAAGCACTAGCGGTGGAGCATTCTTTCTTAGTAAGAGACTAGTGTCTTCGACAAGCAAGAAAAAAAATTGCATCTCTTGATCCACAACAAAGGCAAAATATGTGGTAGCAATAGTTAATTGTTCTAACATTGTTTGGTTCAAACAATTGTTGGAAGGAATGGAGATAGAGATCTAGGATCCAATAGTCATATACTGTGATAACACTAGTGCAATCAATATATCAAAGAATCTAGTGATGCATACAAAAACAAAGCACATTTCTATACAATATCACTTTTTAAGAGAATTGGTGTAGGATAAAGAAGTAAGATTGGAATATGTAAATACAAAAGAATAGATTGCAGACATATTCACCAAGCCATTACCTAAGGATGAATTTTTGTATCTAAGAGATAAGATAGTGGTCATTCCCTTATCTGAAGCACATTAAATAAATTTTAGTGATGCATCAACTAAGAGCAAGTTGAAGATCAATCAGTTGGTGCAAAATTAACAAGGGCATATTGCAAATGAATCAGTACTTAAGGTACATTGATATTAATAGAGTTGTTATCTTTGGTATGTGTTCTCAAAGAGGGAGAAGTTTACTGTCATATCTCATAAAAATTTTGTCATTCCAAAGATCTATCATAGAAAATTTATAAAGAAATATCTATGAGGGAGAATGAACTTGGCAGAAATTGTTGCAAATAGAGGGAGAAACTAGTAAAAGAAAGAGCTCATACTCACAGAGGGAGTTCTAATGAATAAAACTAACGATATGTTCCTTACTTTATTCTTGTTCCAAAATTTCATTGTGTTATAACATGTTGTATTGCCATTAATGCTAAAGAGGGAGATTGTTGGATATAATTGATTAATTGTGTATTGTCTTTGATGTTTGATGTAGGAGAATCCTGGGTGCAAGGGCAATCTTGCATCACCTAAAAATATTTTATTTTTAGTCTTTTCTATTTTAATAAGGACTAGTAGACATGATGGTTATTATTTATGGGAACTTACTATTTTTAGTAAGTTTTTCATACCAGCTTGGAATGTTATTGTTTTCTATAGGAAGGTTCATTTTAGAGTTGTAAGCCTACCATAAAAATCTCATTTCTCAAGCATTAGTATCAAAGAAGTTATTGCAGATTTTTAATGAAAAAATTTGCAAAAAAATCTTTAGGCTCACCATTGGAGTGCCCAGATGAGGTTCAAAAACTTGACAAAAAGGCACTAGCACAATTTCAAGCCTGTAGATCAGGAGCTGTCATTTTTGAAAAGTGGTTATAATAGCTAGTTAGAGCAACAATTTAGAGTTATGGCCTTCAGAAGATGGGCTATTGAAATTTCTAAAATAATTTGTCAAAGATGTATTTGGCCAACTCTATGTGTATTGTTAGGGTCTGTCAGCCCTAGGTATTAAGTTTGAGCATCTAGAACCTTCTCGAGTGGCATAAAACTACCTAATTAAGAAAGACTCAAACACTGTTTATGACAACTCTAGGTGATAGTTCATAGCTTGTCTTGCAAATTATTGTACTGAAGGAACCCATGTGGGTTAACATATTGTACTTATGAATTCTGTAATGCTACATTTGTGGTGCAAATAAGAAGTCCATATTTTTTTGCATTTTCTATTATTTCTATGTTTCTATTATGAGTTTATGGTATAAAGGGGAGGCTCCCTACATCAAGTGGTATTAGAGCTAGATTCTTGAGTGTGTGGACAAATCATTGACTGTGAGTAGTTCACACCAAGACCATTGTTTGGGCTGAGCATGTAGACAAATTTCCAATTGTGAGGTAGTTTGCACTAGGGTTTCAACAAAAGTGCAAAAATGTCTCCATGAAGAGAGCGTGTCAAAATAGCTATAGGTGTTACACCTAAGGGTTTTCGAGCCCTCCAAAGACAAATGCAAGCATTGGAAGAACAAATGCATAGAGCAATGAATCTTCCCATAAGAGTTGAAAGTGAGGATGAGGATGAAGTAGAAGAAAATGTTGAAGAAAAGGTAGTTCTAAATCCAGAGGAAGAGGGGCTATTTAGGGCCATCTCCAAGATTGGAAAAAGACCAAAGTTTGAGGTTTCCACATTTTCAAGAAATCTTAACCCAGAGGAGTTGATCGATTGGATCAATGAATTGGAGGAGTACTTTGAGTATGAAGATATTGATAATCCTAGTAGAGTCAAATTTTTGAAGGTAAAACTAAATGGACATGTGAAGATCTAGTGGAAAGAGGTTCAGTTGGAGCAAAATAGAAAGGGAAAGGACAAAATCACTAGATGGAATCAAATGAAAGATAAACTGAAGTGACAATTCATTCCCATGGATTCTAAGTTTGATTTGTTTAATAAGATGCAAGGGTTGAAACAAGCAGGAAAATTTGTTCAAGAGTATAACAAAGAGTTCTATCAAGTTCTCATTAGAACCGGCCATGCAGAAGCTGATAAGGAGAAAGTTGCCCATTATCTTAATGGGTTAAGACCCAACATTTAGGATGAGCTAAGTCTGGTTTGAATGAGCAGTATTGAGGAGACATACTAGTTTTCCCTAAGAGTTGAGGAGAAATTGAGTTAGAAGTTTGACAATAAGAATAGTGGAAGAGGTCGTGGTGGAAGATCTAGTGGACGATCTTATGGTAGTCATAATGATGATAAAAAGAACAAGGATAAGGCTAGAAGTAGTAGTCATAACTAGAGGGGAAAAAATTTCAATCATTTCCATGATCAAAATAATAGAGATTAGAGAGGAAGAGGCAGCGTACAAGGATCTAGAAGAGGAGGCTTTCGTGGAAAATGTTTCCAGTATGGAGAAGAAGGGCATAGAGCATATAAATGCACCCAACACCAAAGAAGGACAAATTGAAGAACAAAAGGTCAGGCAAGACTTGCACATGTTGATGAAGATGCCATATCCTCACATTCTGAAGATGCTAAAAGAGGAAAAGTCCTAGTTAACTGAAGAGTCTTGTTGAGTGGTGAAAATGAACTTGAGCAAAGAAGGAGCTTATTTTACACAAGGTGCAAATGTGAAGATAAGTTTTGTGATATGATCATTGATGGAAGAAGTACTAAAAATCTAGTCTTAGAAACAATGGTCACCAAGTTGAAGCTGAAGAGATAGAAACACCCACGTCCATATCATATTGCTTGGGTGCAAGATGACCACAAGGTCATGGTCAATGAGCAGTTCTCAGTGAAGTTCAAGATTGGAAGCTTCTTGGATGAGGTACTATGTGATATCGTACCTAAGGATGTATGTCATATGTTGTTGGGTAGGTCATGGTAGTTTGACAGGCATGCTGTACATGATGGGTGAGCAAATATCTACACTCTAACTAAGGATGGAGTGAAACATAAGTTGAAGCCATTGAAGGATAAAGAAGAAAAGGTATGTAGTGCTGCTAGAATATGTTTTGTTGATGGAAAATAGTTTCTTAAAGGTATGAAGCATGAGCTTATGTGCTTTGCTATAATTCCTAAGGATAGTAAAGAAGAAGTAGAGGATGTACCTACAGAAGTTGTAGATATGTTGGAAGAGTTTTCTGATATTGTATAAGATAATGCACCTAATGGATTGCACCCAATGAGGAAGATTAGTCACCATATAGATTTGATTCTAGGAGCTAGTTTTCCAAATAAGGCAGTGCACAGAATGACACCAGTAGAAAGTGAAGAGATGAAAAGGAAAGTTCATGAGTTGTTGCAAAAGGGGTTGATTCGAGACAGTTTGAGTATAGATTTCCATTGCCAAGGATGGATGATATTATGGACTCTTCGAGTGGAGCTAAGTATTTTACAAAGATAGATCTAAAGATTGGGTACCATCAGATTTGTATTAGAGAAGATGATGAGTGGAAGACTTCTTTCAAGACAAGGGAAGGACTATATGAGTGATTTAGTCATGCCTTTTGGGATAACCAATGCACCAAGCACTTTCATGAGGCTCATGAATGAGGTACTGAAGGAGTTTCTGGGTAAGTTTTTCATTGTTTACCTATATGATATATTGATCTTTAGTAAGAAATTAGAAGAGCATTTGATTTATATTTACAAGGTGTTTGATAAGTTGAGGGAAGAAAAGTTGCTGATAAACTTGAAGAAGTGCAATTTTGTAAAAAAAGAGTTGGTGTACTTGGGATTTTTAGTCTTGAGAGAAGGTCTGAAAATGGATTCAGAGAAAGTGTAGGTTATCCTTGAATGGCCTACTCGAAGGAGTGTGACAGAGGTAAGATATTTTCATAGACTAGCTATATTTTATAGAAATTTCATAAGAATTTTTAATAGTATTTGTGGACCCTTGACTGAAACAATGAGAGGGGATAGGAAAGAGTTTAAGCAGATTGTAGGAGTAGATAAGAGTTTTAATCTATTGAAACAAAGAGTTACTAAACAACCTATTTTAGCACTTCTTGATTTTAACAAGGTTTTTCAAATAGACTGTGATGCTAGTGGTACTACAATAGGAGCTATTTTTGGCCATAAAGGTGGACCTGTTGCTTATTTTAGTGAGAAGTTGAATGATGCAAAAAGAAAATATTTTTTTTATGATCAAGAATTTTATGCTATAGTTCAAGCATTGAAAAAGTGGAGACACTATCTTCTTCCTAAGGATTTTTTTTTGTATATTGATCATCAAGCTTTGTAATATTTAAATAGTCAAGAAAAATTGAACCAAAGACATTTAAAGTGGGTTGAGTTTTTGCAGAGTTATACATTTTTTATGAAACACAAGAGTGGGAAGTCTAACAAAATTGCAGATGCTCTTAGTAGAAGACAACTTTTGCTAACAAAAATGCAAATAAAGGTGGTTGGGTTCAAGGAACTCAATACATTAGATCTAGATGATCCTAATTTTGGTGAAGTGTGGAAGGCTTGTATAGAACCTGTTACACTTGACAGGACAAAGTGGTTGCATTTCATGATCTAGGATAATATGTTGTTCAAAGAAAGCCAATTGTGCATTCCCAGAAGTTCAATGAGAGCATCTCATCAAGGAGAAGCATAGTGGAGGATTGGATGGACATTTTAGTAGAGATAAAATCATAGCTTTGGTTGTTGAAAATTACTACTAGCCACAGTTGTAGAAAGAGGTGATGAAGTTTGTACAAAGTTGCAAATTATGTCAGATGGCAAAAGGAGTGAAGCAAAATATAGGGTTGTATTAGCCATTACCTATACTAGAGAAGGCATGGGAGGATATCAACATGGATTTTGTTCTTGAATTACCGAGTACACAATGCAAGCATGATTCTATTTTTTTGGTGGTTGAAAGGTTTTCAAAGATGATACATTTTATTCCTTGCAAGAAGACTAGTGATGCTATTCATGTAGTAGAGTTATTTTCCAGAGAAGTGATGAGAATACATGGCCTGCCAAAGAGTATAATTTTAGATCAAGATACCAAATTTGTTGGGTATTTTTGGCATACATTGTGGAAGAAGTTGAAGATAGATTTGAAGTTTAGTTCATCAAATCCTCCATAGGCTGATGGATAGACAAAATCTATGAATCATAGTTTGGGAGATTTGTTGAGATGCTTGGTTGGAGATAAACCAAAAGGATGGGATATGATTTTATGATAGGTAGAATTTGCAAATAATAATTCTCTCAATAGGAGTACTGGTAATTCACCATTCCAGATTGTATATGGAAGTGGTCCTATAAATGCTTCTTAATTGAGGTAGTTGGATAAAGGAGAGATAAGTAGTGCTGAAGTAGAAGATTTTGCTGAACATTTGAAAAACATCCATTAGGAGGTGAGGAAGCACATCATAAAGATGAATACACAGTATAAGGATAAGGTAGATGTGAAAAGGAGATATAAGGAATTTTAGATTGGAGATGAATCATGGTTTATTGAGAAAGGAGCATTTTCCAGTGACTACATATAATAAGTTGAAGATGAAGAAGTTTGGACCACGCAAGATAGTGAAGAGACATGATTGTGGAAATGCACACAAAGTGGAGTTGCCTGCTAAATTGAATATTTCACCAGTATTTAATATTTTAGATTTGAGAGAGTATTGTGAAGGAGGTGATGGAGATGAAGTTTCAAAAGTACAGTGGAGCATTCCATCAACTAGTTTGGTTACAAAGGAGATTGAGGAGATACTAGATAGTTGTGTTGGAAAAAGTACTAGAAACAAAACTTATGAGGAATATCTAGTCAAATGGAAAGGGAGACTAGTTGAGGATTCATCATGGCTAGCAAAGGAGGAGGTTAATTTTCTTGGTTTTCCTCTGAACACTTGAGACGTGATGGGGTCACTTCTCAAATTACCTCGAGTGTCTGATGCCAAAGCATCTTGGGTGCAACTTGCATCACCCAAAAATATTTTATTTTCAGTCTTTTCTATTTTAAATAAGGATTAGTAGATAGGGTGGTTACTATTTATAGGAACTTACTATTTTTAGTAAGTTTGTCATACGAGCTCAGAATGTTCTTGTTTTCTATAGGAAGGTTCATTTTATAGTTGTAAGCCTACCATAAATGTCTTATTGCTCAAGCATTAGTATCAGAGAAGTTATTTCAGATTTTTGGTGGAAATATTTGTAGAAAAATATTTAGGCTCACCATTGGAGGCCTTAGAGTGCCCGAATGGGGTCTGAAAACTTGACAAAGGGGTGCTAGCATGATTTTTAGCCTATAGATCAGGAGCTGGCATTTTCGAAAAGTGGTTATAATAGCCAATCAGAGCAATGGTTCGTGAGTTATGGCCTTCAAAAGTTGGACTACCAAAATTTCTAAAATAATTTGTCAAAGATATATTTGGCTGACTCTATCTGTATTGTTAGGATCTATCAACCCTAGGTATTAAGTTTGAGCATCTAGAACCTTCCTAGGTGGCATAAAATTTCTTATTTAAGAAAGGCCTAAACATTGTCTAGGATAGCTCTAGGTGATAGTTCATAGCTTCTCTTACAAATTATTGTACTGAAGGTGTCCATCTTGGTTAGCATATTGTACTTATGATTTCTATATGCTGCATTTGTGGTGCAAATAATAAGTGCATATTTTTTCGCATTTTCTATTGTTTCTATGTTTCTATTATGAGTTTATGGTATTAAGGAAGCTCCCTACATCAATGTTACGCAAATGCCATATCATTATCAGTCAGTGTATGCCAAGCTCACTTAGGTAGTGAAGACAATTTTCTATATCTACTGAGTGTTCCTATGTTTGCCTAGTTTAGAAGGTAGTTTCTACTGAGTTCACTCGGGCTTCGAAGGAAAGTTTGTAGAAGATGAGTATTAACTGAGCTCACTCAGTTAATAAAGAAAATTTGGATGGAACTAGTGTTAACCAAGCTCACTCATTTTCCAAATGATCTTTGCAAGTTTTTAGTGTTAACTGAGCTTTTGTTGGTTAACACAAGAAATCATTTTTGAGTTAATATCTATCGAGCTGGGTAGGTTAACGAAGGATTTTCTTATTTTGGCATATTAAGCTTAATTGATTTATCTATTAGTTCTAGTTGACTATGATGATGAATATTAGTTATTCTATGTTGCATATGAGCTGAATTGACAATATGAAAGATATAAGTATAAGGTCAAGTTATGGATTCAAGAAGTGTATGAAGATGTGATGAATATTTTGAAGATTTAATGATGAAGAAAGGAAGTGAATTTGAAGGATAAGTAGAAATATTTGTGGAGCAAAAAAGCTATATTCGATCAAGAAGGATCAAGTACAAGCTAGAACATCAACAAATCGATTGCATTCAAATTAGGTCTTCTCATTGTTACTCTCTAACCATTGTAGCAGTGATCTAAATCTCTTAATAGAGTTGGCTTAACAACTATTTGTAAATCCTCTAACAAGGTGACAGTTCTATTGAATTATCTTAAGACCTCTAACAAGGCCACTCCTAACAGGGTGATTAAATCCTTTAATGGGGTCACACCTAACAATGTGTTTTGTAACCTTTAACAGGGTTGGCTCCTAACATGGCTCACTTCAGAAGAGTGAAAACAATAACTAGTTGTAATTGGTGGTTTTTCCCAAATTGGGTTTCCATGTTAAATCCTGGTATCAAAAGTGTTCATGCTATTTTCTTTTATGTGTTTCAAACTAAGTTAAAGTAAGGGTAATCATAGATAACATTTAAATATTTGCATAAACAATACTTACTAAGTTACAACATTTTATGTGTGTTTACTTAGCATCAATAATATTCAATTTTTATACTTTAGTTTGAATTGACATCTAAGGGATCTAGAATTTATTTTAGTAGTAACCGATTCACCCCTCCCCTCTTAATTACTCCTCTTATAATTCTAACACATCTTAGTTATTGATAGAGTTATGAGGCAATCCTTTATACTATTATAAGGCTTTTCCTTTTAAAAATGAAGCTAGAAGCCTAACATCAATATTGTCTTTTGTAAAACCATGTATATTACAAATATTTGAGACTTGTTGGATGTTCTCTATAGGAGAAATGGAGCTCTCACCAGTAAATTAGGTAGGCTTTTAAGATTAGCTACTAGAATATCATGTCTCTGAGCTAGAATGAGAGAAATCCCACCATTAAAGTGGTAGAAACAATAGTCCACCAAGATAACTAAGAGAGGGGGGTGTGAATCAGTTATCCAATTAAAATAATTATCAATATTAATTAATATTAATTAATATTAATCATTAAATCAAGGTAAAAAACAACCATTATAAGATGTACATACACAATTACACTAGATTTTTTAACTAGGGAAACCCTTGATCAGAGGGAAAACTCTGGTGGGAATGATTTCCACAAAGATATACTGATATATATTTCTTGTTAGAGGATAGACCTTGTTGAGAGTCTATAAACACATTCAATACATAAGAGTCCCTATTAGAAGACTTTGAATACCTTTTAGGAGTTGTGCCAACCCTGTTAGAAGTTGCAGAAGGCAGAAGGACCCACTATCTAAACAACTTTTGGGGCAAGACCACTAAACTCACTGTCCAACTGATCTCTCAACTATTCCTTGAAGAATAATTGTTCACACTATTCTTTAACCTCTTTCCTCTATCCTATCAATTGGACCAATCACTGTGAGACGTTGTAGACCATGTCATGAACCTTGAACCCAAATATCAAACCTTGGATCTCACAATAAAACCTCGGCAACAAATTTCTCTCCAACTTTGATTTGTTCTACTTATCCTCATGTATCATCTTGTTTCTCTTTTTTCTACTCTGCATGCTTCTTGTAATCATTCATGCACCCATCCATAAAAAATGGAAATGTGCTTCCTTTATACTAAATCCATAAAACAATTCCTTGAGTTGGCTATCACACCTTCTCATTTAATTATTATAGGACCTCATTAAGAACAAGTTATACTTAGCGATAACATTAATTTGTCACCTTGTAACTTGAATAAATTTTTGTACATGTCACATCATGATGAGTGAGATTAGAAATGTCATCTCCAACATGTCTTCTACATACCTTCAATCTTTCTTCTCAAAATAACAACTTTGCTAAGAGATATAACAAGTTTACTAGAACATGCTTTTGTAAACTCTATCTCAAAAAAATCTTCACCAAAACTTGTATAACTTCTTCTAGACTTAATATCTTATGCTTCTAAGGTTAGTTGCATATAATAGACACTTATTAGTATCTCTCTTTAACCTATCTCAATGAAAGTACTCAATGATCTATCCATACCAACTTGATCTTTCCATTGTTCTTCTGTCAGATACCATAGAAAATTGCTATGTTGACATCAATGATAAACATAGTCATGAATGTAACATATCATCATGATAATGATCTAATCATGTTTTTGCAATACTCCCTTTTAGAATTATCATCAACATTCATGCTTCCAACAATCTCCCCCTTTGGCATTGATGGAAACATAGATGAAAAACATCTAGTTCCAAGAATACCAATATTAAAGACTGTTATCTTTTCTTTTCAAATCCTCTTCATCAATCATTATCCCCTATTGATATACAGATCAATCTGCTTCATATCAAACTATTTATCATGTTGTAATCTCTCCCCCATTGACATCATTGTTAAAGGTTTCAACAACCATCTATCTCTACAACAACTGTCTCTGACTTTCTCAAGTGTCCAAAGACACTATTCAAAACAACATCTATCAAGAGTCCTAGATGACTTTGTCCATCACAGATACTGCCCCATATAGGAAACATCAACATTTGGTCTAGACAAATAATATTTCTCTATAACACTAAACTAATCCAATCTTGCATCGTCTATTTTGATGTAGGTAGGGGCATAAGCCCTATCATACTTCGAAAATACTCAAAAGTTTCTTTGGGAAGAGGCTTGGTTAAAATACCTATAATATTCTCTTTGGTGCTTACATGCTCCAATATGATTTCCTTTTTCTACAAGTTTCTCTCTCAACATGTGATATTTGATAGAAATGTGCTTAGTCTTAGAATGTAACATTGGATTCTTACACATATTTACTATGCTTGTGTTATCACAATGTATGACAATAGGTTCACTAAATTCTATCCTTATATCCTTCAACATTTGCTTCATCCAAACAACTTGATTACAATTGTGAGCTGCTACAAGATATCATGCCTCTATTGTACTTTGTGAGGTAAGTCCTACTTCTTGCTTAACCAAGAAACAAATCTTCCTTCAAGAAAGAAGGCTCCACCATTGGTGTTCTTTCTATCATCCATACTGCCTACCCAGTCAACATTAGTATAAGCATATAAAGTGAAATAATTAGACCTGTCATACCACAATCAGAACTCTAGTGTTCCCTTTAGATATCTAAATATCCTTTTAACTACTGCATAGTGTGCTTCTCTAGGATTAGCTTGAAATCTTCCAACAATTCCAACTTCATTTGCTATATCTAGCCTTGTGTGAGTCAGATGTTGCAATCCTCCAATCGTAGATTTGTACTTCTTTTTCTTAATAGTAGGTGTCTCATCCTTTGTAGATAAGTTGTGTCTAGTTATCATAGGTGTTCTAATTGGTTTACATGTTTCCAAACCAAACCTTTTCAATAGATCTTTCAAATACTTAGTCCGAGAAATAAAGATCCCTTCTTTATCCTACACAATCTATAATCCTAGGAAGTATTTGATCTCTCCTATCATGCTCATTTCAAATTCCTTCTTCATCTCTTCTACAAAATTTTCACTTTCATCATCATTTCCTCCAAATATGATATCATCATTATAGTCAACTATTCTTTCTTGTATCTTGAATTTCTCATCAACTCTTACATTTGCACTTTCAATAATAGTCTTAGTTCTCAGATTATAACATATAAAAGCTCTTCTTTTTAATGAATAACAAAGAAACATACCTTCATCACTTCTTGCATCAAATTTACAAACATCATCATCTCTTTTGATATAACATTTGCTACCAAAAATTCTAAAAAACTCAACTGTAGGTGACTGACAAAACCACAGTTCATAAGGGGGTCTTGTTTGAGTCTTTCTTGACTTGCACTCTGTTCATAGTGTAGAGTATTGTATTCACAACTTCTCTGCAAAACATATTGGATACATCATTCTCAGCTAACATAGCTCTTGCTACTTCTGTTACTGACCTATTTCTTCTTTTTGCAATGCCATTTTGTTTAGGGGTTCTTAGAGTTGATAACTGCCTTTTGATTCCATTAGCTTTAAAAAAGATGTTAAACTCATTTGAAGTAAACTCTCCTCCTCTATTTGATCTTAAATATTTAATCTTCATACCTGATTCATTCTCAACTCTATTCTTGAATATCTTGAACTTATCAAATGCCTCAAATTTTTCCTTAAGAAATGCAACCCACATCATTCTAGAAAAATCATCAATAATAATCATGAAATACCTTTCACCATGGAATCCTTTAGTCTTTTTAGGATCACTAAGATCTATGCATACAATCTCTAACTTTTCTATAGTAGTAAAATTCTTACTAGGAAAATAAGTTCTGTTATATTTTGTGAATGCACACTGTAATGCCCCACCTAGAGATCATTGAAACAAGGATAAATATAAGCCAAGATAAAAAAATTTACAAGTATGAATGTGCATGAAAACATCATAAAAAGTATCACAAATATCCTAATGGAAGACTTCACCAACAATCCCCAACAACCAATGGATCTCCAAATGCCACAACCTAACTGACACAATAAAACTGAAGAATGAAAACCCAAGATGACATCAGAATAGAAAATATTTGATCTATCAAATCATGGAACCACATGCATTCCTAAAGGGTACGCAAAATTCCACATTGCATTCTCCAAAAAATAGTAGAGATGCCCACTATTTTTTACATGAGAGAATAACAACTATCGGTCTTGTGTGAAGAAGTACCTCTTCACACGAGAAAGTACACTGAGCCACACAAGGAGACACCATCTTGCACAAGGACCTACTTGGCCTAGCAACCAAAATAACCAAATTGGTGTGGGGTTTCACACAAGGATTCAACACAAGCCATGCATGGAAACCTAGCACACCACGCGAACATTTGCATTCTCACGTGAGAAAGTACAATTTTATGTGAGGATAAAAATTAGTAAGCAAGAAAACATAAAGGTAAAATGATAGGAAATAAATTTCCTCTACACTGAGAGTACCAAATCCACATTTCAAGGTATAGACAATAGCTACTAGATGGATCTACATCTAACCATCTAACATAATAATGAAGAGAAATAACTGAAAGCAACATTATAGTATATAGAAGCAACATCACAATGTACTAAAATAACAAACTAAGTGTGTGGTTCCTCCCAACCATAATAGCATCATAAGACCATTATGGGCCCTAGCCATCACCCATGCATAATATCCCAAACTACTGACTAGATCATCAGTGCTATCTTATGAGGACGTCACTACTAAAACATGCTACAACATAAGAATAAGAAAGTCTAAGATGCTAGAAGTAAAGCATAAGATAATCCTACAAAAAAAGATAACATCATCTATCATATGCTAATCATCATAATAAGGAAATGTATCAATAACTAACATCATCTAAACATGATATAAAAGCATAAATCAAAAGAAAGCATACTCCAGAACCCAAAGTACCAAATGAAAACATCCAACAATGGTCGCATTAAGAAAATATATCATCTTTGTACACTGGTCTCCAATAGTGGCATAGGTAGCTATGCCTCACAACCACATGAAACCTATCCACTCCTACCATGTTGATGGAGATAATGGTTCACCCACAAACA
This sequence comes from Cupressus sempervirens, assembly GCA_028749045.1. NCBI lineage: Eukaryota > Viridiplantae > Streptophyta > Pinopsida > Cupressales > Cupressaceae > Cupressus > Cupressus sempervirens. Next base: position 238,491,140 of record CM053788.1, on the reverse strand, counting down.
CACTAAAAGAAAATTTCCATGGCTAGCACTCATGCTAGACAGTATGATCATTGAAGCTAAGAACATAAACAATGCATAAACTACAAGTCCTAGTCAGACACTCAATGGGATACTATATAGGGGCTGACAACATGGAGAGTTACTTGGCATCCAAAATCCCAAGCTTGGATTGTGCAAATTCAACTCCTTGATGAAATGCTCTAGCACATCACATTCTTTTATTATCTTAAGTTTTATTACCACACACACATTTTATTTAGTTATCACTTTATTAAAGCTCCCTCTGCCAACCTATGACACCATGATCACTAGGCTGTGAGATAGAAGCCTCATCCATATTCTACCCTACCCTACCTATGCTCATCCAATGATGAGTTCCCGTAGACATGCAAATTCCCAACCCAACCCCAATGATCATAACTTCTAGAAGTACCACAAAAGATCGAGACTTGCAAGTCACCTAAAAAATGTACGCACATGTACTCATGTGTAATGCACCACCATCATCAAGATCATAACACAAAGACTAGATGAGAACACAAGAAAAATATCACTCAACCAAAAACAACTTGGGAGTACAGATTCTACACAAATCCCAAAGACAATAAAACCATACATCATGAACTCACTCAACTAGCATCAATCTAGGAGTATGGATTCTACACAAATCTCAATGATACAACAAGACCAAACATCATGAACTCACTCAATTGACCTCAATTTGAGAGTATGGATTCTACACAAATCCTAGTGTCCATGGAACAACAACAAAGGTCCAAAAGAAATAATAACATCAGGTATAAAATCACTCAACCAAACACAAAGTCAGGAGTATGAATGCAATATGCATTCCAATGCAAACATAAAAGTGCAACAATGTTTTGACTAACATCCTATAGATAATCCAAGTCTACGATGAACATCATGCCAAGAAAACATAAGAAAATTGGGCAACACACAAATCGGGGTAAAAACCCCCAAAACTAGAAAACTTCAAAATTAAAACCCATTCGGTCTTTGGGCACAAAAACCTCAAAAATTGAATAAAATTTGGGTTTAGAAACTGTATGGAAAAATAAATAGCATAACAGTGTGAAACCCCAAACCCCCATCTCAAAAATAGGGAAAATGTTCATACTTGACCATAGAGGGGAATACTAGTTTTTAGCCTCTTAATAAATGGCTACTAAAAATAGAAGTAGAAATGGAGTAGAAATAATAAAATAGGAGAGCCCTACCTCACAGCCAAAAGGGGAAAAATGAGAATCTGAACCATTAAATAAAAAATCCCATAGAAGTAGCTAAAAATCACAATAATCCTAGGTCTGCCTAAGTTGGATCTGATGAGATCAATCTCATGATGATCCCATGCTCATAGGTCCCACTCAAACTTTCTAATTCCAAAGTGAGAAGTCAAGAATTAAATTCTTTTTTCACTACTTACTCACTTTTTGAGGGAGTAATTGATTAGGGCAAATAACTAGCAATCTAGTTAAACCCCAAATCAAACCAAATGAAAGTAGGCTACTCTTAGTAATAGGAATTCATCTATGGAAAAGCTACTAGAAATTAAATTCAATAAAATTAAAAGCTCAAAAACTCAAAATCACAGAAATTTCATCAACAACTTTCACAACAATGGGAACCTCTAAATGCATAGACACACTCACTAGTCTAATCACATAATGCAAATAAGTTTGGATTTAATAATCAATGAAAGGTTTAATTAATCATTTAAAATAAGGATACATTGACCATATAGGTATGAAATTGATAAAATATGAATGGTTGAATCACTAACTCCATGTGCTATGCCAGGGATATAAATCCTACACACTAAAACACATGATCAAGTAAAATTGCATATAATAACATAGCTGAAGCAATAAATGCATTAAATCACCTAAATTAACCATTTATTCAATTATACCAAAATAATTCATTTACATCACCCCCATTTGCATATAAGATAATAAAGCAAGAATGAAGTATATACCCATAACATTAAATCCACCACATAACATACTTAGAGATATGTCCAAATATTGGATAACCATATATCATCATACAATATACTGTCATCTCAAAATGGAATCATCATGCAATATGATCAACTAAACAATATAGTAGTCTAACATCTATGATACTTAAATCAAAGTAAAACGTCTGACCCTTAGGTCATCTCAAATGTAAAACATAACATGAGTAATAAATATCTCTTGGATCAAAATATAACAAGGTAAATATTTGTTGTACATAACCAATGAATCCAACATGGACAATCCATCTGTAATTATTTAAGAATGTAATAATGGCTATTTAAACAATAGAAAAATACACTTAAAACACATAAGTGAACACAATCATAAACATGATTAACCACTTCTATAGGAACCTAGTCTAGTGTAGCATGATAATAGTACATCATGAAATATTTGCACACATCTTAGGGTAATCAAGGAAGAACATCATGATACCACATCATTCTTGGTAACCACTGGCACAAACCTTAGTGAACCATCTAACACATCATAATCTCATAAATCAGCCATAATCATAATCAAAGCAATTAATATAGTAACATAAATGCAATCACCTCAAGGGTGTAGACCACTCATGGTCCCAATCATGATCCCTTCTCAAGGAGAGATCAACAAAGTTACATCCATTGGGATGACTTACAAAAGTAATCTTAGGAAAATCTCTAACTAAAAATATACTACTAGTTTTACAATGCTATCAAAGTTTATATGACAAAATCTCTTATGCCATAACCATTTGTCATCTACCTTTGTAACCAAACATGTCACTTCAATGGTATTCAGCTGAAATACATTACCTCTAGATCTAGTTCTTGTTCTAATTACCTTCCCATCTTTGTCTCTAATCATGCATGTATTCTCTATGAACTATAACTAATAACCTTTATCCACCAGTTGTCCAACACTCAAAATATCACTAGTACGTTTGACCTCATTTTTTGACCAAAATTTGAACCAACCAATTGGTTGAAGTTTTTCTCATCAAAATTCTGACCAACTTACTGGTTGGTGTGAAGAACCTCCTTATAGCAATATCGTGAGAATGCTCGAAATAACAGAATACCAAGTGATAGCAGAACTCAGAATGAATCTACTGATCGCAGGCCACTTCGAGGGGGTAACCTCCTTTGAGCAAGCTCAATACAATAAATTCGTCCGTACCCATCAAGGGCCTCAACCTATTCTTATCTACTGGGTACGATCTAGAAAAGTAATACTACCTATGCATGTGGGATAATAAAATATACTCACGGGACGACTTACAAAGCATATGCGTCCAACAACACTACTCTAACAAAATAAACAGAAGGAACACACAGGTTCCTAACATCCCCTCTCCCTTAGAAAAAAGCTTTGTCCTCAAAGCTTAAGGTGTGGAAATTGTTGTTGAATCTGAAGAAGGGGTTCCCAGGTAGCATCCTCTGGTTGCATGCCATGCCACTGAATCAAGACCTCAGAGATGGAGCGAGAGCGAAGCTGGCGAGTGCGCTGGTCAATGATTGCCACCGGCTCGAGGATAATGGATCCTTCCGTATCCATTTCAGGGAGAGTAGTTTGTGCTCTGACAGTGGTACCCAGAACTTTCTTTAGACAAGAATCATGAAAGACTGGATGAATGCGGGAAGAAGGAGGAAGTTCCAGTTTATAAGCAACTGAACCAATCTTCTGCAGAACCTTATAAGGCCCATAAAATTTTGGGGCCAGCTTATGACGCCCTTTTAGCTTTAGGGAGGATTGTTTGTATGGCTGTAGACGAAGAAAAACCATATCCCCAACTTGAAATGAGCGCTCAGAACGGTGTTGATCTGCTTGCTGTTTCATCCGATTACGGGCCATGTGAAGATTATCCTGTAAGGTACGAAGAATCTGATCCCTGCTGCGGAGAACTATGTCAACTGCCTGGACTGGTGAGCTGTTGGGAGTGTAGGGAAGGAGCACTGGAGGTGCCTGACCATAGACTGCTTCATATGGAGTCATTTTAGAGGCAGTGTGGTAAGAGGTATTGTACCACCATTCAGCTAAAGGGAGCCACTTGGCCCACTGATGTTGCTGCTCGGAAGTGAAGCAACGAAGATAAGTTTCCAAGCATTTATTGACAATTTTAGTTTGACCATCAGTTTGTGGGTGATAGCCCGAAGTCATCTTCAGTTTGGTGCCAGTTTTCTGAAACAGTTCAGTCCAAAAATGACTGGTAAAAGTTGCATCACGATCAGAGAAAATGGAAGAAGGGAGTCCATGAAGACGAAATATCTGGTCCATGAAGATTTGTGCAACAGAGGAGGCAGTATAGGGGTGGCTGAGGGCACAAAAATGACTATATTTCGAGAGACGATCAACCACAACCAAGATCACTGTCTTGCCACCGGATTTAGGAAGCCCTTCAATGAAATCCATAGAAATATCAGTCCAAATCCGTGTAGGGATGGGCAATGGTTCGAGCAAGCCAGGAAGGAGGGTCGTTTCACCCTTGTGGCGTTGGCAAGTATCACATTCAGCCACCATCTGTTGAATCGTCTGTTTCATCCCTTTCCAAAAGAAGTTTCTCCTTGCTTGCTCATAAGTTTTGAGGAAGCCTGAGTGCCCTGCTGAAGGAGAAGCATGGAGTTCATAAAAAATAGCCTGATGTAGAGCTGGGTTCTGAGGAAGCACTAGCCGACCCTTGTATCGAAGAGAAGCACCATCCCAAGAGTAATGTGGTATAGCAGAAGGATTATTGGCTAGCTGGTGAATGATTTGAGATAAAGAAGAGTCACTGTCATAGCCCTGCTGAACATACGCTAACCAATTGGGAATGGGCATAGAAATAGCGAAAAGGGAAGCTTGATTATCAAATGTGCGAGAAAGAGCATCTGCCACAATATTCTCCTTACCCTTCTTGTAGGTGATCTCATAATCATACCCCATGAGTTTGCTGACCCATTTCTGTTGTGTAGGAGAGGATACCCGTTGTTCCAGGAAGTATTTCAAACTTTGGTGATCGGTTCTGATGCAAAAATGACTCCCTAAGAGGTATGGCCGCCACTTCTGTACAGCATGCAAAATAGCCATCATTTCTTTTTCATAAGTAGAGAGGGCTAGATTCTTACCAGAGAGGGCTTTGCTAGTGAACGCAATAGGATGGTCATCTTGCAGGAGAACAGCACCCAATCCATTGCCGCAAGCATCACTCTCAATAGTGAAGGGTTTGGAAAAATCTGGCATCGCGAGAACAGGTGTACTGCACATAGCCTGTTTCAGTTGTTCAAATGCAGTCTCAGCAACAGGGGTCCAGGAGAAGGCATCCTTTTTTAACAGAGCTGTCAATGGTGCTGCAATTTTCCCGTAATCTTTGACAAACTTGCGGTAGTAGCCAGTCAACCCCAAAAAACCCCGAAGGCTCTTGAGAGTTTTAGGATGCGGCCAAGTTTTCATGGCATCTATTTTTGTAGGATCCACCCGCACTCCATGGTGTGCAACAATATGCCCGAGATACTCCACTTCCTCCTGGCCAAACACACATTTAGATAGTTTTGCACAGAGTTGATGATCAGAGAGAAGTTGCAAGACAAGCTCCAGATGATGGAGATGCTCAGCCCAAGTTTTGCTATATATGAGGATATCATCAAAGAAGACTAGAATGAATTTTTGGAGGTATGGTCGAAATATGTTATTCATCACTGCCTGAAATGTTGAAGGAGCATTCGTGAGGCCGAAGGGCATGACTAAAAATTCATAGTGACCATCATGTGTGCGGAAGGCAGTTTTAGGTATATCCTCCTCATGAACCCGAATTTGATGATACCCAGAACGAAGATCTAACTTGGAGAAAAAATGAGCCCCATGAAGTTCATCAAGAAGTTCATCAACAACTAGAATGGGAAACTTGTCCTTTATAGTGAGATGATTAAGTGCTCGGAAATCAATGCAGAGTCGCCATGACCCATCTTTTTTGCGAACAAGCAGAACTGGAGAAGAAAAGGAACTGGTACTAGGGCGAATAATACCTTGCTTCAGTAAGTCACGAACAAGTATCTCGATTTTGGTCTTCTGATGAAATGGGTAGCGATAGGGCCTGATGTTGGGCGGAACACTGCCAGGAAGGAGCTGAATACGGTGGTCCTCTGGACGAGAAGGAGGTAATCCCACAGGTTCAGCAAATATACCAGAATACTTGTCCAAAATGTGTTGGAGATCGGCAGGAGTGCTAGAGACTGCTGATGGCTGCATCTGAATGGAATGGAGCTGAGCGATGACACCATGTGAATTCTTCTTAAGAAGTTTTTCCATACGGTGTGAACTGATGATGCTGAGAGACCCTGGTTGTAAGCCTTTCAAAGTGTGTTGGTGCCCCTCGGCTGAAAACTGCATCCAAAGTTCAGCAAAATCCCAGAGAATGGGGCCAAGAGTGCGTAACCATTGGGCACCCAAAACCACATCACAGCCACCTAAGGGTAAGGCAAACATGTCAGAGCGCATGTTATAATCTCCAATAGAGAGACGCACATTGCGACATTTCCCTTTACAAGGCAAAGTGCCCCCATTGGCAATCATGACTTCAAAGCTAGAGCAGGGATGGATAAAGCAATCAGCCTGTTTGGCTATTCGTGGATCAATGAAGTTATGAGTGCTACCAGAATCAATGAGTATAGTAAGAGGGATCTTCTTGAAGAAACCCTGGACCCGCATGGTTTGTGGAGTAGTGACTCCTGCCAAAGCATTGACAGATATCTCTGGTGGAGCTTCTGGTGAAGGAGGTTCAGGCTGGTGAGGCTCAACCTCATCATCCACTGTTTCCTGAGCATCTACATATTCTTCCAGCTCCGGTGGAGAATCCACATCCAAGAGATAGAGCTTTTGCTGAACACATCTATGGCCCTGAGACCATTTCTCATCACAATTATAACAAAGCCCTTTGTCTCGCCTGACTCGCATCTCTGTTTCAGACAAGTGCTTGATCGGAGTAGTTCTGGGAGCTGGTATGACTGGAGGGTTGTGAGAACCTGTATTTTTGAATGGAACAAAATTAGATCTGGAGCGTTGTAGAGCACTAATCTTGTCTTTCGCTAACTTAGCCAACCCAAGGGCTTCCATCATTGTAGTAGGTCGAAACATTTTGACTTCTGAGTGAAGTGCATCCTTCAGACCACTGACAAAACAACTACGGAAGAATTCATCAGACAAGCCCTCTGTGTGATTAGCTAATTTTTCAAACTCTGTCTGGTATTCTCTTACAGTGCCTGTTTGACGCAGTTTAGTGAGTGCTCCTGTGAAATCATCAAAGGAACTAGGGCCAAAGCGCTCCAAAATGAGGGTGCACAATTCGCTCCACGTTGGGCCTACATTAGCCTTGATGTACCAACGGAACCATTGAAGAGCTTCATGTTCCAAATGAAAAGATGCAAGGGGGACTTTGTGGTTATCCAAAGTATTATGCAAGCTGAAATACTGCTCTGCCCTATAGATCCATCCAGTCGGATCAGAACCATCGAAGCGTGGAAAATCAAGCTTTGGTCCACGGAAATTGCCAGAAGAGGACCCAGTATCTCCTGAATGGTTTCGGCTCATGGCTGACTGCTGAAAGTTAAGACCCAAAATTTTGTCATCCAGATCTTGAAGTTTGGTTTTGAGGGATGCAATTTCCTCTTCCATGATTTTTGCTCCTGTACGCGTAACAACCATAAAACAAGGGTGTTTTTTTTTTTTTTTTTTTTTTTTTTTTTGGAATGGGTAGAAGATGAGAAACAAAAACTTTTTTAGTTACGGCAAACTTGGATTTGGGTAAAACTCATATAGGAAATGGGTGTTCGACGGGTGGTGGGAGACTACCTGGGGACAAGGGAAAAAGAAAAATGAGGGTTTCAAGGGTAGGGAGGCGAAATGAGGCGAACAGTCCAAGAGGGATAAGGGAGCAAAATGAGGAATTGAATCTTGTGGCTCAGTTTGGTGGCGATTGGATGAGAGGTGAAAAAGATAGGGCAAACCCTAAAATTAGATAAATGAGGGATTTAGGGCTTTGATATGTAAAATTTGGGGTTGGGTCGCCAAGGAAGGAAGTATGCGAAATGATATTGCAGACGTTCTGCAGAAGTATGAGCAGAAACAGAAAGCAAACAAGGAAGCTACGACTAAAAAACAGAAAAATTTTTACTCTTTTTTTTTTTTTTTTTGAACAGTCGACTTAGAAAAATTCACTCACAGACAGAACAACTGAAAAGAGTTATTGCAATAACAAGAGATATTAGAAGTGAGAGGAACCTGAAGGCCACGACAGAAAAAAAAATTTGATGTAATTTCCACCCAGCGAGCCCAAGAGAGTGCTCTGATACCAGATGTGAAGAACCTCCTTATAGCAATATCGTGAGAATGCTCGAAATAACAGAATACCAAGTGATAGCAGAACTCAGAATGAATCTACTGATCGCAGGCCACTTCGAGGGGGTAACCTCCTTTGAGCAAGCTCAATACAATAAATTCGTCCGTACCCATCAAGGGCCTCAACCTATTCTTATATACTGGGTACGATCTAGAAAAGTAATACTACCTATGCATGTGGGATAATAAAATATACTCACGGGACGACTTACAAAGCATATGCGTCCAACAACACTACTCTAACAAAATAAACAGAAGGAACACACAGGTTCCTAACAGTTGGTTAAAATTTCAACCAATCCGTTGGTTGAAAACTTTCCAAAGCCTTGGTGCAATTTCTACTAGGCATTGGTCAAAATCTACTAGGCATTGGTCAAAATTTTGACCAATGGTAGAAAACTTCTAGGCATTGGTTGAAACTTCTAGGTATTGGTTGAATTTTTCTTTGAGGCATTCTATAAAATAGTTCACATGCCTTGCCTATGATTTGACATTTTGCATGCATCCTGCACTCTCTCATCTTGATGATGGATTACTGAGAGTGATATAAAATGATGATGCTAAAAAACAAACATAATCAAATTGAAAATGAACTTGCATTACAAATGAATTGTGGAAATCTAATATTGTTAATTTTGCATGCATGTCTACCAGGACAATCACAACTTAAACATATATAAATCTATTATATATACGTTTAAGTTGTGATTGTCCTACTAGACATGCATGCAAAATTAACAATATCAAATTTCCACAATCCATTTGTAATGCAAGTTCATTTTGGATTTGATTGTGTGTGCTTTAAGCATCATCATTTTAGATCACTCTTTGTAATCCATCATCAGGATTAGAGAGTGCAAGATGCATGCAAAATGTCAAATCATAGGCAAGGCATGTGAACTATTTTATAGAATGCCTCAAAGAAATGTGGTCTCTTTGCAAGCCATGATTGCAAGATACACAAAAAATGGATTAAGAAATCATGTTCTTTGTTATGTATTCACATACAACATCAATGTTGTACTTTAGTTGTGCATATATTGGTACAATTGGAGCTCCATCAACAATGGTACCCTAATAGAACCAAAACATTTACAACACCTTAGAGTCACAAGGAAAAAAAAATGCAAATAATCAATGCATTTAGCATTGAGATTAAATATATTTAAAATGCATAGAATGAATTTCAACTTACCTAAATAAATTTCTGAATTTCCTTGTGCTGGTTGTTTGCTACACTCTCCTGGATCAAGTCAATTTTGTTCTATAGAATAATAATATTCTAAGTTAAAAATCACTAACTATGCTATTTTAAATTTTTTTTCCATAAACAAATTAAAAATCACTAAAGTAAGTTATTATTATACACACCAGGCAATCAAAAAATGAAACATATCATAAAAGATTCATGCATGCATTTTCAAATCTAGGGACATCACATAAAGGATTTTCTTCCTTTCCACTACCATATGCCCTACAATGTGAATTCAATGATGTTAGTTATTTACCATGCTCCAAACCAAAGAGAAAAGAATCATTCCACTTTCATAAACCTTTCAATTGTCCATTATGAATAAGAAATAGTACTTATCCAAACCATCCTTGTTCACAATGTCCTCTATACATATGCAGGAGAGCCTAAAATTTAGCAAATTTTAGATAGAACCCAAGTAGGAAACAATAAATTATTGGAACAAAAAGATGTGTCAAGTTTAGCATACAGTTCACTTACCTCAAACAAGCTTCACCCTCAGAGCCAATTGAAGATGAAGATGATAATTTCTATTTCATACAAAATTAAGAGAACAACTAAAAAAACATTAATAATAAAGGAAATAAGGTATGTTAGTTTGAGCTTCACTTTTTTTCGAGAATACTTTAATATTCTCTACTTAACAAGGACAACCATGTGAAGGTGGAAGCTCATTTGGCCTCACACCCCTCCCCCTAACATCAATCTAAATTCCCTATTAACATCTAATTACATACTTCATTCATCCATTTATGAACTATAACATTCAATCAATACAATCACATAACATTCATTAATATGATATAACATTCATTAATATGCAATAGTAATCAAGATTTTATATTATATTATTAGAATATTTTACAAAAAATTTTCCCTATTCAATTGTAGACACTAGGGGAAAAAGAATAGGGCAAAGAAAATGCTTGGTATAGCTCAGGACCAGAGTCTTGTATACATTACAGATGCCCTTTATAAGGGTCTTTAAGAAAGCATACCTCCTTTTATACAAGGGGAGAATTTCTGATAGAAGAACCTCAAAAAAAATATACAAGGTTGGATCAAAATCGATCTCAGCTAGATTCCCTTCCCAACATATTGGTGATTACAAATAATAGTGGCTGAGAGGGTTACAAATATTAATGTTGGAGGAAATTGGAACAGCAAAATTTTGAGGAGATCTTTGGTTTGGTTAAAGAAATGGCAGAAACTGGAGGTAAATGTTGCAATCCTTGAATAACCTACAATAAAAAAACAATATTCCATGGCAATGAAAAGAAGGGGGATAAGGGGTTAATAGGTCTTACCCCCCTAAAACAAATATCTGACAAGTCACCTATTCTCAAAGTAGGAATATGTAAAACTATTTAGCACCTTACACTTCTACCTTTGGTCACAAATAGAAATATACATATATAGAGGAGAGTGTATGAATGATTCAGATCTGCATATGTATACAGATACAGGTATATATACTTATGGGAGATAGTTTGTATATATATATATATACATACATACATATATACATATATGGAAACATACATTTAAACATATATCTACATAAATACAATTTAAATATATATATATATATATATATATATATATATACATTTATATATACATATATACATATATAAATCTCTCATATGTCTCATCAGCACATAAGGTAACAAGATCCTACAGATGCTCCAGAGACATAGGATAAATAAACATAGAAGGCACATCTGAGTCTCCAACTCTTCAAATTTCTTTGATAAAACACCGATCTTTCTTTCCTTGTACTTTCTGATCACAACCCAAATCCATAAAAGTATCATTCTTCTCCTACTCTACCTTTTTCCTAGCCTAATATCTTAAAAGATCACATCTAAGATGTAATAATAGGGGGGTCTTATTATGCGAGAGGGTAGTAGCTTTGCATTTGTCTAAGAACTTCAAATATTTTTGCATCAAATTCCTTTGCATGGTAGTCTTTCTAGACCATTACATCAATCCATATTTTCCGTGCACATTTGTATGAGAGCATTTTAATTTTTTTTTGATAAAAACCTCACCAAAGTGGCTTTATGAACATCAACTATCATTTTAATATTTATCTGTTTAGACATACTATTAAACAGTTTGCATGCTTCACCTAAGCTTTCATATTGTGCATGCATATTTCTGAATCTGAAATGTATGTGTTCTTTTCAAGCTGGCAAGTGCATGATATTTTGCAAGATAGCTTCTATGTTGACCTTATCACTCCAACTTGGCTAGTTGTAGCAAAAGATATAGACTTGTGGGAAACAACAATGGTATTCGACCTTCCCTATCCAATCAACAACATTAAACCACAGAGAAAATGGATTTTTAACAAGATCTTAAAAGAAAAGAAAAATCTGTTTCCTTTCTGTAAAGACACCCCCATCTACATAAAAGTCATCATATTTTTTGATTCTCACTGTCAATAGAGATTGTTCCTATCTATACATAAGAGCACCCCCTCTCCCATCATAGATAAAAGTCTAGCCATTTTTTCATCACACACTTATTGTCCCTTCTCATGGCAGGAGCTATACAAATATTATCAGGGATTGAACTGAAAGTCACTGTTCATTAGACATATCATACACATTTTATGAGAGATTAAGGTGACATTTTCTTCATGATTTTTTTATAGTCCATTGGATAGGCCATACACATGTTTTCAAAGAGATTTGACATTTTCAAATGCTAACACAATGCAAACTTAATTATTAGTTTTGGAACTTTGACAACATAATACAATACATCTCAACTAACAAGGTCCCATTCCCATAAGCCAGATAGTGGGCACAATGCTTTAAATGTATCATTTGTTATAAAAAAAAGTTTTCCATATAGATAGAAATATGAAACTAATATCAATTTGTAGAGATACCAAGCAACATTTGATGCATTATAAGGCCAATTAGAAAATCATAAAACCTATTGGTAAAATATTGAAATGCAATTATTGTAATATAAAAATAATTTGGTCCTCTGTTGCCATTAAATTCAAAGCTGAATAGTATACAATACCCACACATAAGGAACATTGAAAGGTTATTAATGTCATGCCCAAACTACGAGGACAAGAACACACAATTTTTTTTTAATAATTTATAATTAAAATGCTCTAAGTTTTAAACTGATTTCTTGCAAGAGAAGTGAAGGTTCACTACAATTCATCTTAAGTTTAAAACTCTAGTGGATGAATACATCGTTAAGATTTGATGCTCTCGTTATTAGGTTGATATCGACAAAAGTTATGTTCTTTCATTTCTTATACAACATTATAGTTAAAATTATTTAAATAATAGTGTAGATGACTACAAGTTAGTTTAATTGAAAAATCTAAGCAAATAACATCTACATTAAAACTTATTTTAAATAGCCAATAAATCGATAACATTAAATTTACTTAATGCTCAAAATTTAGTTTAACATTAAAATTAAAACTAACTAAATTTTGCATTCTACAAATTTAAACAAAACTATATTAATTTAACAACTAACTAAAAACTATTAACAAATAACAAAAAAAATCACTAACAAACCAAACATAACTTTAAAACTTAATTTAAAAATAAAACTAATAATCTAAAATATGGTAAAACTAATACTACCATATATATATTAAAATTTAAAAAAAATATCTTTAAACAATAAACAATTAAATAATATACTAAAAACATAAGTTATAACTAACACATACTAAGACACATTTAAACTAACTTTACAAAAAAATTGAAATAACAACACATACTAAACTAAATAATAAATAACAATTTTAATAAACTAAACTAATTTACAATTTTAAATAAATTTAAACTAACTACTAACACTAAACACCTATACTAACTACCCCCACTAACACCTAACACCTAACTCTACTTACTAACCACACCCTACTCTACCACCCACACCCCCTCCCCCCCCCCTTATGTGACGTCAACCCCCTTTCCCCCCATAACAAGCTCTTCCCCAAGCGCTTAAATCTGTGTGCTGCCCAAGTGGAGGGGGCAGGGTATGTACTAACCCAGCCTGCCATGAAAGGTGGTGATGGGAAAGGGAGGTGAGGAAGGTTTAAAACAAATGTAATTCCCTTCCTCCATGAACTCCATCACTTCCTAAGGAAGTTAAACATGCACAAAGTCAGGGTAGTACAGGGATGACATCATCATTATGATGGCACAAAGACTTTGTTAATAAAATAAAACATTTTAAAACCTGCCTTCCAAACTGATGTCCAAGAAGAGGTGATAGGCATTTAAGTCATAAAGTTTTCTAGGTAGAATAGATATTTAAATGGATACTTAGTTTTTTAAATATGTTAATATTCTATTTTAGAATTGTACATCTATTTATAAATTGAATAATCTTCTGTATTTATATTTTTCAAAAAAAATATAAAAGGAATCTTTATAAGATTCTCTGTTGTAATGAGGGGAATTAAATTTCCTCCTCATACAAAATCCAGAGAGTTTTCACTCTCTTGGAATACATTTTTTTTTTCAGAATTTTTCTAGTTATAGATTATAAAGTTGATATCTTACCAAGAGGGGGCAATTTTTTTTCTTTTTTTTTAAAGCAAATCTAAAAGGATTGTTACAACTTAATATACCAAGGATGTGAATTATTCGTTTGATTCAATAATACAAGAATTGTTTGATTCTGATAATCATGAAAAATGAATCTACATCCATAATATGATTTTTAAAATTTTATTTTTCAACATACAAGGAAACTTGAAATATTATTCTAATTAAATCAACATCATTTCCATCCTATTTTTTATGTGCATCCATCTAATTTAAAATTATGATTAAATCACATGATAACCACATTATACTCAATCACCAATTTTATTGGCAAACCTGATTCAAAGGCTCAGCTGGGAAAGAACTAGGAAGAAAACCCAGCTTTGTTGCCATTACAACAAAGTTTGAAATATAAATTACATAGGAAATCAATCCCAAATTTACAACAATTAATTGAATTTCCTTCATGACCCTCATCAGGGGTTCCATAACAATTTCTGCAACACATTTCTAAGGTTCGTGGAAGGAACAAAATGTGATCAGGTGACAACAAGCATGACCAAGAAACAATTTAAACATGCATATTCATACAAGGTTTTCACAATAGGATTCATAATGAATCAAAACTAGGGAAAGGTGGATTTTTCCAATAGGAGATGTCAGACACAACACCAAACCAGGTGCCCAATCGGGGCTATAAATGAAGAACTTCCATTCTTCCATTCTTACATGCCATAACTCATACGTGGTTTGTGCTGATAGGTAGGGGCCCATAACACCCTACCCTCTCTCCCTCTTCTCGTCCTAAGAGGAGACTCTACACTGTTGGAGTCCAACTAAAAGGACCTTTCCCAAAATTGGCCACTTCTGCCCTCTCCAAGGGTGAGTAATGCCAAAACACCCATACAAGAAAACTTCAAAATTCAAACAGAAACATGGAAGAAAAACATTCAAGAACATGGTTTTCAAATCTTCCCAACATACCCACAATCATACAAGCATTCAAACATCAACAAGGTAGCATAAGCATGAAACAAACATGAAAATCTGAACAAGGGAGATAAGAATTCCTACCTACACAAAGAGTTAATGGCAAATGAACAAGTTTGAGTAGAGCTTTTCCCTTCCTTCAATCTTCCAAGACTCCTCTCTAAATGTACAAATTGGGTAACCACCTCAACTAGTCCAAGAAGGGCCTCTAAATAAGCCTCAAACTCAACCATCAAAGGGATCAATAACTTCTTCCACCCACCTACAAATCTAGAAGCTCCTAACTCAACCCATACTATGGTTAACCACTAAGTGGAGGTGAGGTGAGACAACTCATGGTAGCCATAGTTAATTTTCGCACAAAGGCAAAAAGAGACTTTTTGAGTGACCTCAAAAGTCAAAAAAAGGGGCTTAGGGGTTGGAAAAGACCCCCAACCCATACCCATACCCTTTGGGTATAATTATTTCATGTTTTAAAGCCTTAGGAATAGGTTTAGAGCCAAACAAAGGCTAGGAAATAAATAGGACCAACTAACAACTCTAGAAATGTAGATTAAGCACTAATCTGGATTAAGGGTGACTAAACTCGATTAAGAACCAAATTAGCAAAAGATACTAACTTAATCCAACTTAGGTCCAAGGGTTACACAGGTAACCCTAACTAGCACGCTGAAGAGCATAAACAATTCATGAGTGTCAAGTGACACTAAAAGAACATAGTTACGAACATTAACATTTAATGATCACAGAAAGATACATACATACATCTCACAATAAATTTAATTATGAACAACAAGGTTTCCACAATGAGCACATAGGGATCAGTTCTATTCCTCCGTCGATTTTCTCGGCTAAAATATCTGCACACTCATTGCACACATCAGTAGTCCCAAAAATCACATGTACATATGTATATACATATTAGAAATTCAAATAAATTGAAACTAGCTCAAGGCCAAAGTCTCAAGGCTCAGCATTAATCCAATCAAGAAACTAGACACTATCATCAAATTAACTTTTGTTGTTAGGCTCCAATTAAATGTGGACTTCATTATGTGTGGACAACACACACACACATACATACATATGTAGATATGTACATATATGTACATATGTTTAAACACATATATAACATGTGTGTTTATATTCAAGCAAATACAATTGGCAGGTACAAACCTAAATCACACAACCTTTGCGAACATTATTGATGCCTGTGCCAAAACAAGAGCTTTGGAATAAGCTATGGACATACATTAAAGCATAAATAATTTTTTTAAGATGTTGTAGTCACAATTTCCATGGTAGACATGTTTGAAAAATGGAAGCATAGAAAAGGTATGTAAATTTTTTGACAGAATTCATGAACAAAGTGTGGTCATGGCATGTCATGATTGCCAGAAATGCATCAAAATAGATTTGATGAGATTATATATATGTTTAAGTTGTGATTTTCCTAGTAGACATGCATGTAAAATTAACAACCCCATGGAAAATTCCTAGAAACATTGCTATTGCAGTCAATGGTCAACTTCTTTATGCAGTGGTCCAAGTAAAATGAAAAAAGGTTTTCTATTTCATTATTTGGTTTTCACGGAGTGCACAAAGGAGCTCGAGCATGCGATTTTGTTGTTGTTGAAGTTTAGCATCTGTCAAAGTAATTATCTGACTCGCATATAGATACCTATGTATATATATGTATGCATATATGTATATGCATACATATATACACACAGATATGTATATAGATCAATTGAGTATATTTGATACCTCTGATTATAGTAGGGTTGTTAAAGACACTTGCTATACTACCGATCTGCATATGTATACATATATAGGTATATATACTTATGGGAGATAGTTTGTATATATATATTTAGACATACATACATATATACATATATGGAAATATAAATTTAAACATATATATCTACATAAATACAATTGTAAAAATATATATATATATATATATATTTATGCATATATACATATATGTATGTATATATATATATATACACATTTATGCATGTATATATATATACATACGTATATGTATATATGCATAAATATATGTATATATATATGTATATATGTATGTATATATATATATGTATCTATATATATATGTATGTATATATGTATATGTATATATATGTATATATATATGTATATATACATATATGTATATGTATATATATGTATATATATATATGTATATATACATCTATGTATATGTATATATATATATATATATGTACATGTATATATATATATGTATATATATATATAATTGATTGGGCTTCTAATCTCGACTTGGTCAACATTGTTGATTTAAGGCTACTTCTTCTGGCCTTGCACTTTCTTCTTTGTGGGTTTTTCTTAAACACAACTCTACATCCATCCCCAGTTTCAAGCAATTTGGAAATGCATTTATTTGCTGCAAAAAAAAAAAAAAAAACCCATTTCTTGTTTTAGTTTCTGATAGGTCTTGCTTAACTCTTTCATTTGGAGAGAAGGTTTCTGTCATGGTAGTAGCGCATAAAACATCTCAAGGTATATATATATATAAATGCATTCATACACATATACATACATACATATGTAGATATGTACATAAAAGTATATATGTTTAAACACATATATAACATGTGTGTTTATATGCAAGAAAGGTAATCCAAATGCATAGATGCATCCATAGGAAAGCTTCCAATGTATGTTGATGCAGTAAGCATTTTCATTTGTCCAAAGCAATCATAAGCTACAACAACATGAAAAGAACAACAAAGCATTAAGCATTACTCTCTAGATCAAGCATGCATCATGATCCAAGAGATTAATAACAAGTAAATAAACCATATTCATATTGCAAGACAAATTTTGAAGCCTCCCATGAACCTCATATAGGCCGCGGCTCATTCTCTAGCCATGAGCAAAGAAGAAATGAAGTAAAACAAAAGTATGCAGGCCACTCTCTATTTCCTTTGAGAGGGATCAAAGAAACACAATAAATAAATGCATCTACAACCAAGATAATGGTGTCCTAGTCTTCATAACGAAGGCCACAGGTTATACAAAACCCCACATGCATTCAAGGAAAATCAATGATAAATACAAAGCAAGATGCAGGCCATTTCCTTATAAGAAGTCCTTCAGAAGATCAAACCCCCATATACATGAATGGAGAATTCAAGTGTAGATTGGTTACGAGTGACCAAATTTACCAAATGTATCAGCTACGTAACCAATAAGCTACGTGGCATTTGTTGTGACCAATAAGCTAACCAATAAGCTACGTGGCATTTGTTGTGAAGAATAAGCTCTAGCTCTATAATGTTATAAAAGTGCATTCCTTGCAAGAAGTCGATTCATTCTTTTGTCTTTATGTTTATGCAAATTGAGAAAGTCCAAGGGTTTGGTGCGACTGTTGGGAAATTCTAAAGTTCCATCATTCAATTCCAATATGAGTTCACCAAAACTACCAATGAATTTTAAGTTGTTTTCATTATTTGAAATTTGCATTTTGATCCATGTCTGGAGAGTTTGAGCTAAAAAATGGATGACACATTAACTAAAAATTGGTTGAATCTAGTACAGTTACAACAGGGACTTGAAATAGAATAAATATTTTCATCAACTCTCACCTCCTAAGCTTTGCATATAAATTACTACAGAGAATAACTCCCTCTAAAGTTCGACAAAGCAATATCTTTTTGGCTAAAATAAACAACTAGACTAAATATAATAACATTGACACATCAAAGATATGTAAATTGATTACAAAATCACCTTATTTAGATGCACATACACGCAACTTAAAAATTGCAAATGTGAACTTACTTCAAGTATTGTCAGCCATCAAAGCCACCAAGAGCATACAAAGCTCTACCCAAAATTGCTCCTACTAAAGCAAATCACTGCCAAAGTAGAGATCCAGAAAAAAAAAAAACACAAAACATTTATATTAGCAATAAGTACAAACAAATTTAGTAAATAGGAAAAAACTACAGTCAAGGGAAAATAAAATTGAAGTATAACATGATAGAATTACAGGAACCTTGCTCCTCTATTTGACTAAAAGGGGTTAAATGTTTTCTCAAAAAATCAAATTCAAGAAAGACAAAGGCAATATGCTTATTCAAAAGATGCGCTGAAGAATATAATTAATTTGATTACAGCTTCTGGTTTGTATAATGCAAATTTAAAATCAACTTATGATTATGTATGCACCAATTATGTTTCTACTACAATAGCATTAATTTAATACCTTGTGGATATTCCAGAGAACACATAATAATAATTAATAAACACAATAATAATAATAAATAGGCAAGAACCTACAACACAATGGTAAATTGAGAGCCTCTTATTTGGAAGGTCTTGGGTTTGAGTCTAGTTGAGCATAATAAATAATAATAGTTAATCACAACACGTCATAATAATTAATCTTTCCTTCAACCTCCTACCCATCAAAATAATAATAATATATACAATAAGCTTTGGCCCATTACCAATCGAAAAAATATAAGATTGGATTTTATTATTCATCATGGAGTCATCATGTTGGGCATTAATGATGAAGTTGGCTTATAGGAAATCTCAAAAATTTGGCAAGCTTGAGAAGCATCTAAGAAGAATATAAAATATAAAACTTGATATAAAAGCAAGGGTTTAACCTTAGCCATTGTCAGGTGATTCCAAACATTCATGGAAGCCTAAAACTATTTAGATACCAAAAGGACCAAAGCCCCTCAAAAAATAGGCTACCTTGAGGTTATCCTATGTGATCAAAGATCAAAAGAAAATAAGGTTTCTTTGACAAGGGAGAATTAATAAAATTTCCTAAATCATGTTGGCTAAGCCATTTGTAAATCCTCTCATCAACAATCAACATTGATAAAGCTCCCTAAATTGTGTTGTCTAAGACAATTGTCCCTTGCTTTATCACATTTCTAGTGGACCCATTTGTGTGTATGTTACATCTAACCCATCACATATACCTTATGTACTAGCCATATATTTATCAAAGGAAAAAGAATTCCCTAAATTAGGCAATAGTATGCAAATGGTTAACCAAATCCAGTTGGAAGAATTTGTGTTTGAGATGTAATCTACTCCCTAAGATAAAGCTTTAATCAACTTTGTTTCAAAATACCACTCTATGTCTCAATATTTAACATAAAAGATGGATTTTGAAAATATATATTTTAGCATATTTAAAGGATCAAGATTCATTATACATCATCTGTTCTAAGATCAAGCAAATAAGATGGTTTTCTCATGCCACAATTTTTTTAAAATTTTTATGGAGGTTAGCTTTTTCACCTAGCCTATTTGAGACCAAATCATTTGAGATCAAATATAAAGACATGTCAAAAGGTAAACCATATTTCAAATAAATTTTTATGGATCATTAAAGAGGACTTGTCTTGATCAATTAGTTATGAGATGGGTGATCTCTTGAGAAGGTCATTGCTTGACCTTTGTGAGCATTATTCAGATATTATGAGTGCTAAATGTATCATTCATTATCAGAAGTGATGTATTCATGTGAACCACTACTTATGAAACATAGGTCATAGGTCAATGAGTTCAACTCAAAAACTTACATAGTTGAATTCTAATCGCAATACCATAATTTGACTTGTGTGAAAAAAAAATCCAACTTGTCTCTAAATTGATTGTTAAAAATAGATCTTATATTTTAAATTGTTCAACACAATATCTATGAAGCCAAAACCTAACTATGATCTTCCCAATCAAGCCCTTTGCATGCATACAAATGGACTAGACTTCTTAGGTCCCTCTAGTTGAACTCCACAATAATGCAATCATTGAGGTGAGAACATATGAAACATGACTATGCCAATCTCATCCTAATTGAAATCATTTAAGTTGCTTGACTGATTCCTATTTGAAAAGAATATGGATGCTTGTTATTCCAGTGATAGTCCAAGATAGCAATTGTGCACTCACAAGTAGTCAAAAAGTTGTGCTAATCTCATCCAAAGTGAAACCATCTTCTTGTACTCATCCAACCAAAAATGTATAACAACCAAAAATTTATTGATTTTCTCTAATTAATCCCAAAAAAAAAAAGATTTCTAGATTTTCTTAGGTCAGCAATCATAGAAATGCACAATGTTCTGCTCATTAGATTGAAATTCATCGAATAGAAGAAATCTTATCCTGCATGGCTTGGCTTTACAATTAATTATCTTTATCAAGCACAGATATTGTGTACTTATTATTAGTTATGAATTTTCTATTTAGTTGGTATAGGTTAACACCTAAGTTATCAGACCATCAACCTAGCTCTGAACCATAATTGAGTTTTTGACTACTTGTGAGTGCACAAGTGTAGAAGTAAAAACAAGATTGATATATTTATCAAAGTCATAGGTAAATCATGTTGAAGTGACATAAAGGAAACAAACTCCAATATTCAAATAGATAAACAGAAAGCATATCTAGTAGTAGCGAGTATCTTTATATGATTTCTACAAATTAAAGTACCAATTAATAAAAATTAGACATTGACTTAAAAAATTTCCAATGATATTGAAAAGTACCCCATGATTGGAAAACTTATCATTCACTAAATAACGAGCTCATTTCAAGATAAACCACAAGGATCATATGGGCAAGAATGTATAGAGAAACATAACTTGCAAATATTACTAATAGATTTATGTATAGAAAAACATAGCTTGCAAATATTACTAACAAATTATTCACATCTACTATTCATCCATGCAGAGAAGAGGAAAAAGGACTTCAACATAAAAATACGAGTTCTTTTCATGAATATGCATCATCCATAGCTACAATTTTATATAGGAAAAATTGCACAAAATTAGGCAAACAAAATTACCCATACATAATGGAAGGTACTCATAGCTATTCCATTAAAAAATAAGTCTCTGTAGCTAAATAGTTATAGTAAAAGATACAAATTCAAATGAATACAAGATCTTGAATGATTGAGATGTCTATTAGGGTCAAAGGCTTTTCTCTTTTTTTAGACAAAACATAAAAAACTGTTAATTTATGCACCTCAATAAAAGAAGCAAGTTGTTCCAAAATAGCAAAAATTAGGTTAATGTTGATATCCACACTTTCATCCTTATCAAGTTATGCTTTTGAAGCCTCATAGAATATGGGCTGGAAGGGAACATCATTCCATATGCTAGCATTAGAATTCTCACACCCACTAGGGCACTAGCAAGAACCTCCAAGGAATTCTGGTAGGTTCTTGTGATCTACCAATTCAAGCAATCTGTGTGCATAGTTGGAGCCATGTACTTCTATTTTCTTTTGGGTTCTCTTATCAAGCCATGGTTTTATTATAGAGCATTTTCCTTAAAGCTTTTAGGGGCATCAATGATGAACATTTTTCTAAGGTATTTAGGATATTAGTCTTGATCCACCTTTAATATCTGTTGAATGCAGTGGTGAGCATTCTTACTCATGTGTTTAAGTGTCTGCAGAAATGGGCAATTTTCTTTCAGTGCTTGTACTAAAAAACTTTAATGAAGGGATAAAATCATTAAAGAACTTCAAAAAGATCCCAAGCAATTACCAACACATTATTTGGGTTTATATAATCTCTAAAAAAATATTATGACGTCTCTATTGTATTCATCATTAATTTTTCCAATTTTTTCATTTATCTATCTTCTTAGATGGAGAATATTATTCAATTTCTAGGGAAGTTGCAGCCTTTTCTAGCTATTGGCATTAAAATTATAAATTTCTCAATATTTCATTTCAATTTCAATTTTCTTGAAATAATGTGTTGTGGATCAAGGTGGATCAAAGATTACCTGAGGGGCTGTAGGAGGATTGCCAAGATTTGGTTCACCTTCAAGTTGGGTTTTTACAAACAAAGGGAAACCTACTATGCCAAATTAGAGTCTTGACCTAAAAAAAAAATTTTCTTTACCTATATTTAGGAGATCATATAATTGGTATTTCCATGTTTTGTAGGTGGTAATGTTTTACTTAGGTGTTATGGCAACTTGAAGCAGAAGAACATAAGTACTTGTTTATGACATGGTACATATAAATGCGGTGTACACCTAAAAAGCTACCCAATAATTGGTATACCTTTTTCAGTCAGAAAAGGTTCTAAAATGGGATGTCCTTATACACTTCCATAAATGAAAAGTAGAGAAGATGAAAAGCAATTAATAGGAAAAATGGTTAAAGTCCATGAAATTTACTGTTTACCATGATCTCTGTTCACAAGTAAAATGCAATGATACAATCAAATCAATCCCAATTTTAAGAACAACGATGAGCTTCTATTTTGCAGGTTTTGAAAACACTAATATATTTTGAAAGAGAATCAGGATGAAAAACTTTTGAACGGGCTAGTAAAATAAAAAATGAACCTTTGAAAAAGTATACAAGATCTTGAACAACAAAGAATGGCGAACAGAGTCAAAAGAATAAATGAGTATTATTTTGGGACATTATTGAACATAAGAAATCTAGCACTTAGAGAATTAGAACCAAGCATATTTGTGCATACAATTTCACATCCAATTAATATTATGACCTGATTGAACTAATATAGCTTATTCTAGAGGATGAACATCCAAATATTAAAATATGAAGAAAATAAATAAGATTTCCATAGATATCAGCATTGATGATTCATTACATGGTTATGGATAAATTAAGTTTGAATGATAGAATATTCAAGAATGAAACAGAATATTAAAGGCTAGATGACTTACCACTCCTTTTAGATCTAAAATGGTCAGTGATTGATTGATAGTCCTTGCAGCTTTCTTTGAACGGATAGGAATTTTCCAATCAATAAGAATTTCCCATTCCTTGACATGATACAAGAGCATTCGATCAAATGTGGTAAATTTTAACAACTCTTCCAATTGCAGTTGACCTAGCCTCTCTATATACACAGGCCGACCCAATTTGTCTATTTTATGATGGAAGTGAGGGTACAACTACTTCATTAGCTTCCTTTCAGGAAATTGGAAAGTCTACAAAACTAATAGCAGTTATAAATTCTAGAAATTTTAGGTATACATGAAAATCATAAATATCCTTCAAAAATTTGATAAAATGGATCAAAATATTGTATAAGTCATCGATTTAACAATTTAACCAAAACATTTTAAATTCAAGCATATCTTAATGATTTTGAATTGTGTTTATCTTTGTCTATTTATCTATAAATGGTTATTATATTTAATGCTATCAAACTATAGCATTGAGATATGCAGGGCTTAAGACGAAGATAAACCTAATCACCAGCTACAAACTATGACCAAAACTAGTTATGATATCGAAGCTGATTGCCATAGATATGCAAAAACAAATGGGTATATCAACATTTTATTGAATTGAGCATATGGCATGTGCAACACACATATACTATAACCTTAGGGTCATACACAAAGAAAACACAAACATCTTGCAGATATGGACATGAGTAAGTGCATATATACAAGAATGGAGCTCAACTAATCAAAATCCATTGTCAAACTTTGAACCAGTTTACGCCTCTCTGGGGGGTCTTTCCACATAAACTAATGGGTATGTCTGTATTATGCCAAAAACAATAAATTTTCACATATAGGCACCTTTATTCATTCTAATTCATTAATTCTCACAAAATGTACACCATTTAAAGTGGGCAAAAGATCTGGAAAGAAGGTTTATGTCACAACACAATATAATTTTTGATCTATCTATTTCCAAGTTCATTCATTTCTAAAGCCTATATTTCTCTAGAACCATTACTTTTCACAAAAGGGCACCATTTCAAGAAATTCAAAAACAAACTATAAAGGAGTTTACCTCTTTGATGGCATTAGCCCAATCTATTTATGCCACTCCACCATTGCTTCGTACATAGTCTTGGCCTTGCCAACATCGAAGGAATGAGCCCTCAGAAACCTAAGAAGATCCTGTTGATTGTCTCTACTTCTTAGAAGTCCTTATTCCCTTATAATAATAATAATAATTAGCTCTTGCAACTCCCACGCTCCATGAAAACCAAATTGAATGCTTGTGTAGCTCCCATGCATGCTCCGTGAAACACAACAATGAAATAGGAAACCCTTTTTCATTTCAACATGTTAAACTTGTGTTGGTCAAAATTTTGACCAACAGAGGCATGGATTTTTAAAAAAAAATATTTTTCCTTCCATATTTTGACCAATCTAAAAAAATTTAATAAATGGTCAAAAATTTTGGTTGAAAAATGAGGTCAAATGTACTAGTGGATTGTGTTTCAAACTAGCAACAAAATATACATCCTCACTGTTAGTCTTACCATCAAGAGTTGTAGATCCAATACCTTTCACATGGAAAGTTATATTGATTCCAACTTTGACAATTCCTCCATCATAACTTTTGAAGTAAAAAAAAATTGTTCATATCACCAGTCATATGATGTGAACAACTACTATCAATTATCCAATCAGTTTTCTGTACACTTGATTTGTGTCACACTCTAAACCATTCTATCCAAACGATTCCATGAGTTTGGAATGCTTGGATGCCGGCTTAGAGCTCCCTATCCATGGAGTGCAAGAGAGTGTATTTCAAGTTCAAGGGCTCTCAGTTGAGCCTTAAGAATACTCTTCTTGCTAGTAAACCATGCAATGGGAGGTTACAAAGACAAGATGCAAGAATGCAAATATCCCAAGGAGTTCCTCAAGGATGCAATGCAACTAAAGATTAAACTAGAATGAATATGAAAAGTGCAGCTATTCTAAGCATGGATGAGAATGTTACAATCCAAATATTAAGCTATGTGAGATTAAGATACATGTAAAAATGAAAGCTAAGCTAAGCTAGAATGCCATGATGCCATGGATGAGAGAATGTAGACAAGAAATAGAAGTTCTCCACAAAGCTCCAAAGAAACCTGTTAGAAAACCTACAACATAACAATATTCAAAATGAGGATTGATTGAGGGGGCAAGCTCTCTCCCTTTTAAAGATGTATGGATGGTAGAGATCAAGGTGAAGATGGTGGATGATGAACGATGGAATTCAAAAAGAGGAGTGATCCATGTGCACACACAAGTCAACCAATAGAATATAAGTTGACTTGTCATATAAGACAAAAGTCACAAAGCTTTTTCTTTTAATTGCAAAATAGAAAAAGGACTTTATGTGTGCACTTTAAGTGGGTTAGAAGAATGGGGTGTTTTATTTAATTAAAAGGGGACATGTTCTTTTAATGAAATAATGAACTTAGGATAGTATAGTCAAACTATAGGTTATAATCAAATAAATTGATTATTAGCAATTTGGTCTAAGTAAATGATTAAATTAATTTAGCCAAAATGTTGAAAAGGGGGCTAATAGTCTAGATGACCATTTTTAGGTGATTACATTTGCCCCTCTTTGACTAATGTGTGATCGATCTAGGAACACATTATGTCAAATAAAATAGAAAGCCAAGTAGGCGGTGATAGATATAGATATCTAATTTTGAAGAATGAAATGTAGAAAAAGATAACAAGTTCTAAATGTACAGCCTGATAGTAGTAGTACTGAACACTAGGAAAAGATGATGTCAAAATTCAAGAAGAATGCTAACACTTAGAAAAGTAGATAGATCGAGAACAAGTGAGAAGATCAAACAAATGCTCCTAAGAAATAGATAGTTGTAGCAATCAGTGATAGAGTATTTATGCCCCCTCAGGATCGAAATTGAAATGAGGTAAAGGGATGCAACAACTAGCTAGACATGAGAAAATTAGAATATAGCAATGTCCAAGATGATAGATAGATGATTAGAACCCAAGAATGACTATAAGAAACTGACAAAATGCCCCAATTTGACTAGAGTTGACCTTCAAGGATATAGCATAAAAATTAGGTTGAAATGAGTAGAAAGGTGATTTTAGACATGAAATAGTGAATTGAAGTAGATATGAAGTATGGAAATGATGAAGACATGAAGAAATGAAGATGCCCGAGTGATGATTCGGAGATTACACCTCAAAAGGTCAGCTAACTGTTCAGAAGAAAGTAGAATTTTAAAAGACAATTTTGACCATCAAGATGAACTCGAATTTGGATTGTGATCCTGAAAATGAATCTAGTATGTTGAATTATTTAAGAGGTCAAAACTTTATATAATGTGATGATAAGATAGAAAAAGAGATGAAGTGAAAGATTAAGAAGGTGAAAAGACATGAACAAGAAGAAAGTAAAGAAATATATGAAAGGAGTTAGCTGATATGTCCACAAAAAAGATGAAGAGAGAGCTCTCCCCATATGCAAGAATGCAAGACTAAGCTAGAAAATGAACCTAAAATGCAAGCTAATATGCAATTTGGTTTACCAGCAAGAAGCGCATAACATTTAGACTCTTAATTTCATCATTGAGCATTTATTTAGGGACATCATGAGATCATACAACCATCACTAGTATAACTATGAGGATATGAATATGATCGAAATTAGATAGGTATGTGGAAATCCAATCTAAGCATCAGAGACATGTAAGTCAAGATAACTACATGATTAGATTCCCTAAGTTTAATTTAGCAAGATTACACCTGTATCAAGGCATAAGTGCTAGGATAAACCCTGAGTGTAGTCTTGCAAAATAGTCAAGGATGATACATTTGTAAGTCAACGTGTTGAATAGGACCAGCATAAATGCTTACAACACTATGGAAAAATAAAAGTATACCCATAAGCAGAAATCAAGAAAATATGTCCCATGCCCCCAGTCTTCTAGTCAATGACATCCTTGAAAGACTATTAGGGAGGGAACACCTGGCAAAGAAATCATCATAGACAGCACACAAAGTAGATAAAGATCAGCATAGCTCAGTTGTTTAAGTGTTAAAGTGCATGTGTGCAAGTCACTTGGCCATTTCTTCAAGACTTGATTCTGATAGTGAGAAATATCATGACATCAGAGACCGTAGGTAAACTATTTGTAAAGTGTTGAAAAACACTTGATGTCAAAGTGGGTAGGGGTAGTGTTGAGAAACACTATTTTGTGAGTTTTCAAAGAAACCCTAATGCACAAGAATGCCTCAATAGGCTAAGTAGCTATGCCCTCGAGATGAGGACAAGAAACAATTCCAAGCTAGAAAATGTGTAGCGAAGTGGATGATTGAGATTGATAGACATAGGTGCGAGGATTTCAAGTAGTGCCTGTTTCCAGGTTTTCACCACTTGACAGATTTTTTTCAGGACTTTTTTCAATTTTTTTGTATATTTTTATTTTTTCAAGATCATATATGATTTTTTGGATTTTTTTCAGGATCATATATGATTTTTTGGATTTTTTTAGAATAATTTAGAGATCACTAGTTCTCAAGAAAGATCACATCATTTTCTCCCAATGTCTAGCAAGGTATAGGACACGATGGAGAAACAAGCTGATAGATAAGAAAAGATGCATAAGAAAGGAATGTGAAGCAAGTGAAAGTGATCCTCAAGGACTGACTCCTCAAGAGTACCCAAGCTAGAGAAAGAGGTGAAATAGTCATATGAAGCATGTTTTGGATAAGCAATGGAAGAAATGAGCAAGATAGCATGTAGGATAAGCAGTGAAGCCAACAAGTGAGATAGCATGAAGCATGTAGTCCAAAAGAGTAGACATGTCAAGAGACCTAAGAACCATTTTTATTTATCATGATCAAGACCAAGGGGTCAACTAGCTAGTATAGCAATGGGATAGAGCAATAAGAATAAAGCTCAAGATAGAGGCTATGAGTGAATGGGAGAGCACAATAGAAAATCTCATGGATAAGATAGCCAATATGAAAAGATAGCTCAACATTGTCAAGATCAAAGAGAGAAGAGGGGATAGATGGATGGTAGAAGAACTACGCATGACGCTTGTTTGCCAAGTTTTCATCATGGTACTTATCCAAGGTGCCACAAGAAGTAGTTTTCACCATAGGATGGATTTATTTCTCTTTACTTTTGCTACCAAGGTGCCACAAGAAGTGGTTTTCACCAAGGCACATTTTCATTTTTTTTCTTTTTTTGAATTTTTAGAAAGAGCTGAAGTTGTTTGAATGTAGATAATGCTCCAATAGAAAAGATAAGTCATGATAAGCCGAGACCATAGACTGGTATGCTCAAAGATGTTGATAGGGTGATGAAAGAGAAATGGTAGTAGGAAGAGTATACGGAGGATAATAGTTCATGTATAGAAAGTAAGTGTAAGCTTTAGAGGATTTCATGAGGGTAGTTGAAATATTGGACAAGATCAACATTGACACACACCTTGAAGGGTATTGGAACGATGGAGGAATCATGGATGAAGTAGCTTGAGGTTTAGATGTATGAGGTGGTAGAAGAGATTTGGACAAAAGTGGAGTGGAAGGCTTTGGAATATTTTTAGAATTTTTTTTGGAAGAAGATGGAACAGAAGCCTTTGGAAGCTTGAATGTCAACTTTGAAGTATTTTCAATATTCAAGTCTTTTAAAAGAGACTTGGGAATCCACATAGCTTTAGATTTTTCTCATTCTTTGGGTGATTGAGAGTGCATTTCTTCAATGATGGATTTAGGAACCCACATTTTCTTTGATTTAGCTCTCTTAATAGTGGACCTTTGTAGTCTCTTTTGTGCATTTTCCTTCTTAGAATTCACATGTCGATTAGATGGGACATAGTGATCTTCATTTTTCAATGGATTCTTATGTTTTTTCTCACTTCCAAAGGAATTGGGATTTGTGGATGAATAAGGATGATATGACTGGTTTAGATGTATAGATGGGTGAAAAGTCATCAAGGATGAGTGTCTTTGTTGATCTTGAGGTATTAAAGGAGAGCTAGGGAATGAGCTAGGAGGGAATGTAGGAGATGGAGGAACATAAGGCCCCAATATGGATGGAAGGTTTGAATGCTTTAGCTTAGATGGATAAGGACCAAGGATAGATTTAGAAGATGCAAAGGGATAGTGGGAAGGGATATCAACATCTTTAGAATGAGCAACATGGTTAAAGCCATCAATAGACTCATGAGTACCTTTGATAGTAACAACATTTTTAATAGAAGCACTGGAAGCTTGAGCACAATTTTGAAGTGGATATGGAGAAGTAGAACATGAGGGGATGCTTTGATCTTGACAACTAGCTTTTGATAGCATAGGAAGAGAACTTTTCTCATAATTTTCAGTAAGCTCAAGGGAGATAATGGAAGTGGTATCTTCATCATACTTTGAGGATGGAAAAGACATAGGATATGGAGGGGAAAAATATTGAAAGAGATGAAAGGGTGCTTGATCTTGATCTTTCTTGACATTTATAGATTTTTCTTTTTGAGAGTCCTCTTGGCATGGAGCCACTTCTAAGGACAAGGGAGAATGAAGAGTGAATGGAGTAGTGCTTGGATTAGGTATAGTAGTGCATGAAGGTTGAGGATGTTTAAGATTAGTAGCATGGAAAAGGTTTGCAGCCAAGTGAAGGTTAGCTTGAGTTTCTTTTAGAGATAGCCCTCGAGGATACACATAATCAATGTGGAAAGCATTAGATTCTTTATTTGATGGAGGCATGTTGGAAAGATTTGAAGTGTTGGGAGATGCACGAGTGTTGGAAGAAGTGGAAGATGTAATAGAGCCGCTACTAGACATAGGTTCATTAATGTAACCTTGCTCAAGAAAAGTATCCTCATCGCATGAATCATTAGAGGTATCAATAATTCCATTATCAATAAGATCTTGGATTTTATGTTTTAGCTCAATGCAATCTGAAGTACTATGCTCATTATGTTGATGATAAGCACAATAGATATCCAAGAATGGGTTTCCATATGAGGTAGACTTTGGTAACATGATGATCTTATTGCTAAGAAGTTTTTGCAAAGTGTCATCATAAGAATCTTCCAAGGGAGCAAAAGTTCTATCAAAATTATGTCTAGAGTCCTTTTGTTGTTTCTCATGTGAATGGTATAAATCTATGTCTTCATTATTATCTTGGTCAAAGATAGGTCCATCATGAAATTTTAGCATAGGCTCAAAGGAGGTATCACTTACTTGTTCTCTAAAGAGGTCTTTAGATCTAGAAGATGAAGACATTTGATGTCTTGAAGTAGAGCATGTAGACCTAGAAGAAGAGGATGACCTCAAAGAAGGTGACTCACATGCATGTAAAGACCTTAAGGAAGATTCATGTAATGATTCAATCTTCTCCTCTAACCTGTTCTCAAGTTTAGACTTCATTTTTATCATGCGCTTAGAGAGATGAAGGTAAGAAAGATCATTTGTCTCTTCTAGTTCTATGTATTGCGCATATAGATCTTGAAACTCTTTAGTGACATGGAGGATATCATGATCATCTAGATTCAGTTGAAGTTTGGTAGTACAAGATTTAGATTCCATAGTTTTAGATGCAAAGCCAATCATAAAAGAGCCTAGAAGATAACTTGATGTTGAAACTATAGGAGGTAGAGTGTTCACTTGCCAAGATAGTAGAGAGAGATTAAAGCAACTTTTCAAACAATATGTCCAAGAAACTTACGACATGAATGACTCAAGTCAATAGCAAGGCAAGATGCCCAAATAGCCAAATAGATAGAGCAAGCAGGGTGACAAGTGAACAACTTTCCCAACCCAAGAGTGTAGTCAAGAAATCAAGGTAACCATTTTAGAAAAAGGATAACTAGCAAGCATGCATAGACCATGAAGACAAAAAGACCAAGAGCACTAAGACCAAAGAGCCACTTTAAGCATGTTTAAGCACTAGAGACATAACAAATCATAGCCAAATGATGAAACCCCCCTTAGTAAGTAACACAAGAAAATATTTGCACTTGACATTTTGACTTTGTTGACAAATTTTGACAATAGTTGATAGCATAGCAAGTTTGATGTTCAAAAGCAATTTCTTTCCAAGCAAGATAGTGACACATGGAGTAGTCTTCAAACAATCAAGCAAGGGACAAAGCAACCTTACATGATACAAGCATATGTGAGGTCTTAAAAGAAAGCCGTATAACTATCATCATGTGTATGTTCCAAAGATTTCCACAGGTCTAGCATATTCGAGAACACATCAAGCAATATCTACCTAAAGGACATGGTTCATTATTCAACAACTTGGCCCACACTTGATGCTCCTTTGCCTCACACCAAGTGGTTTCCCACAAGAGATATTGGCTTTGTCATAGAAATTCCATAAGCATAACCAAGGGAACACAGATGGTGAGTGTAAAATCTTGGGGTGATTCGAGTAGTCCACTAGGATCGATCCTTGCACCAAGAAGTTGAGCAGCTAAAAAAGGTAGTTACTAACTTAGGGTGTTTAGATAGGGCT
The DNA here is from genome assembly GCA_028749045.1 of Cupressus sempervirens. NCBI lineage: Eukaryota > Viridiplantae > Streptophyta > Pinopsida > Cupressales > Cupressaceae > Cupressus > Cupressus sempervirens. Next base: position 238,458,690 of record CM053788.1, on the reverse strand, counting down.
TCCATTCATAGTGTTCCTCTTGCTCCCAATTACGGGACACCTCACCTTGCGATGAGTAACCAATCTCGCGATCACAAGAGTACCTTAAGCATTCTTGCCTAGTCATCTCCCTATGGTCGAAATCCCATAAGCGATCACACTAGGTGAAGATAAACACTATGTCTACCAAGGTTTTGTGTCCTTGATAGCCTTGAGTTTATAGTGGGTTGGAAGAGCCAGGTAATCTACTTGTCCCCACTTGGGTCGTTCCTCTCAGGTTGTCCGAGAGTAGGCCCTCTAAGAGATTCTAACTACACAAAGAGTGGATCAACTTTTAGAAGTCAAGATTTCTGATTCACCACAAGGGTGAAGAGCACACTCTCCTATTCCAATCATTTTCTCCCAAACATGCAAAGAAGATTCAGTTGCCTCTTACTCTTGAAACCAAATGGTAAGTCAAGATTTCTGATTCATCACAAGGGTGAAGAGCATACTCTCTTATCACCAAAAGATCCCAATTGTAAGTTTTAATGTGCCTAAAAATAAACAACTAGTATATGTCACACATGTAAAAGTAAAGAACAAGAAAAATTGGGTTTTTATGCATTGGGCAACCCTGCAAACAATCATTAGTAGCCCTTGTGCATTTGAAGCTTTGACATGTGTTCTTTTTATGCAATGTTTTGATTTTTTTTTTCATAAGGATGGCAACCTGTAATCACAACTTGTTAGCACCAAAAGTTAGTGTGAAATAACATAAAAATATGCAATAAAAAGTGGTGAATTGCCTCAAAAATCCAATTTATCTTCCAACCAAGTGCATGCAAAGAAAGTGCAAGTTAATCACAAATGCTCTCATTTTTACTCTTTGATTTTGACCTAGTCAACAAGATTGGACTTGTTTGCTATGATTTTGTATCCAAAAATAAAAATGAAAAGAAGATACCCCTATTAAAAATCAGAGAGCTTTCCAAAAAATGTAAAAAATTTTAAAAAATCTCTTCATTTGTGCTCTCGAGATCGATTTTGTCAAAATAGGCCAAATTTATCAAATCGAGTTTTTGATCTTTAATACGACCTCAAAATTCAAAACACAAAGAAAGAACCCCCATTAGAATTGAAAACCATTTTTGGAAATGTAAGTTTTTCTGAAAAAGACGCTAATGTGCGACCAAAAATGACTTTTTATGGAAAAAAAAGAAAATATCATAAATTTTGAAAATCACCTCAAAATGCTCTAAAAATTGGATTGAAACATTTTGGATACATACCCAACCTACAAAAAAAAAATTCAAAATCAAAATCCAAGCGGTTTAAAAGATACGATCAAATCTTTAAACCAACTAGATTTTTGGCCTTCAAACCAATCTACTTATGGGTTGGCTTTAAAATCAAAGTGATAATCCTACAAGAGCACTTAATTAGATCCAATATGCTGCTGTAAAAAACCAAAGATAAAAAATGAAAGAAAATCGAGCTAAAAACTTGATTCAAACCCCACGGTGGGCGCCAAAAATGTACACTTGAAAGTGGCACACACTAAACCATTCTATCCAAATGATTCCATGAGTTGGAATGCTTGGATGCCGGCTTAGAGCTCCCTATCCATGGAGTGCAAGAGAGTGTATTTCAAGTTCAAGGGCTCTCAGATGAGCCTTAGAGATACTCTTCTTGCTAGTAAACCATGCAATGGAAGGTTCCAAAGACAAGATGCAAGAATGCAAATGTCCCAAGGAGTTCCTCAAGGATGCAATGCAAATGAAAATTAAGCTAGAATGAGATGCAAAGTGGAGCTATGCTAAAACATGTATGAGAATGTTACAATCCAAATATTAAGCTATGTGAGATTAAGCTACATGTAAAAATGAAAGCTAAGCTAAGCTAGAATGCCATGATGCCATGGATGAGAGAATGTAGACAAGAAATAGAAGTTCTCCACAAAGCTCCAAAAAAACCTGTTAGAAAATCTACAGCATAACAATATTCAAAATGAGGATTGATTGAGGGGGAAAGCTCTCTCCCTTTTAAAGATGTATGGACGGTAGAGATCAAGGTGAAGATGGTGGATGATGAACGGTGGAATTCAAAAAGAGGAGTGATCCATGTGCACACACAAGTCAACCAATAGAATATAAGTTGACCTGTCATATAAGACAAAAGTCACAAAGCCTTTTCTTTTAATTGCAAAATAGAAAAAGGACTTTATGTGTGCACTTTAAGTGGGTTAGAAGAATGGAGTGTTTTATTTAATTAAAAGGGGACATGTTCTTTTAATCAAATAATGAACTTAGGATAGTATAGTCAAACTATAGGTTATAATCAAATAAATTGATTATTAGCAATTCGGTCTAAGTAAATGATTAAATTAATTTAGCCAAAATGTTGAAAAGGGGGCTAATAGTCTAGATGATCATTTTTAGGTGATTACAACTCTCACGCTCCATGAAAACCAAATTGAATGCTTGTGTAGCTCCCATGCATGCTCCGTGAAACACAACAATGAAATAGGAAACCCTTTTTCATTTTAACATGTTAAGCTTGTGTTGGTCAAAATTTTGACCAAAAAAGGCATGGATTTTTAAAAAAAGATATTTTTCCTTCCATATTTTGACCAATCTAAAAAAATTCAATAAATGGTCAAAAAATTTGGTTGAAAAATGAGGTCAAATGTACTAGTGGATTGTGTTTCAAACTAGCAACAAAATATACATCCTCACTGTTAGTCTTACCATCAAGAGTTGTAGATCCAATACCTTTCACATGGCAAGCTATATTGATTCCAACTTTGACAATTCCTCCATCATAACTTTTGAAGTAAAAAAAATTGTTCATATCACCAGTCATATGATGTGAACAACTACTGTCAATTATCCAATCAGTTTTCTTTTCAACTTGTGATACCAAAGCCATTTTCTCTGGATTGTCTTCTTTAATAGCTACAATCCTATCTCATCACCACTAGCACTTACTACTTTTTCATAATCATGTCCTTCATTTGCATATAAACAATCTCTATCTCTTCTAGGTTTGAACTTTCCTTTATATTTTTTCTCTCTTTTAGGACACTTAGATACATAATGAACAAACTCATTACAAGTCCAACATTTAAATATTTTCTTACCATATTTTTATTTTCTTACTAGAAGGGCTACTGCTATCTTTCTATCCTCATCAGATCTGCTACTAATCGAAAAATCTCCTCTAGCACTTGTGCTCCTTGATAAACTAGGTCAAATTTTTAGGGCACTGAAAGCTGTCTCTATTGTAGACAATTCTCCAGCCTATTTAAGCTCATTCTCAACTTCTTCTAATCTCCCAAGTAATGTTTCCTTTGTGAAATCTTTGGTACAAGAGATCAACAAATGTATCATTTGAACTGCTTGCTTAAATGGTGGCATTAAGCTCTTCAATATCTTCTAGATCACCTCATCATCTTCCTTCTTGAGATCTGATACTTGCAGCAATTTATGATATTTTACCTACATGTGTTCTTATAGATTCATCTTCCATCATTTTAGCATCTTGAAATGCACAAATTCGTCTTTGTAGGCTCAATTTCTTAGAATGTTCATTACCTTCAAAACTATTTTGCAAAGCTTTCCAAATCTTATAAGAAGTATCAAGTGTTTTTACCTAGCTCTACTCAATTTTAGGAAGTGCAGACAATAGTGCTTCTCTATCTCTCATGTCGCACATGAAAAGTTCTCTCTTAGACTTAGTACAAGTTTCCAAAGTACTTTCAATAATAATTATCTTTTCTGATTTTGTCAAGATCCAATATCCTGGACCAATACACAACACATGTGTCTTCATCTTTTCCTTTCAACTGTCATAATTTGTTCCATCAAACTTTAGACTATCCTTTCTGAATATATTTTCCATGGATCTCCCAAAGTTGTTAAACTTTATCTTCAAGGACTTCATGCTTTGATACCAATTGTTGGAAACAATAGTCCACCAAGATAACTGAGAGGGGGGGTGAATTAGTTATCCAGTTAAAACAATTATCAACCTTAACTAATCTTAACCATTCAATCAAAGTAAATAGAAACCATAACAAGATGTACATACACAATTACACCAAATTTGTTAACTGGGGAAATCCTTGATCAGAGGGAAAACCCCAGAGGGAATGATGCCCACAAAGATAATATAAATATTCCTTATTAGAGGATGCACTCTGTTAAGAGTCTATAAACACATTTAGTACATAAGAGTCCCTATTAGGATCTACTTTGAATCCCTATTAGGAGATTCCAACCCTTTTAGGATTTGTGCCAACCCTGTTAGGAGCTATAGAAGGCAGAAAAACTCACTATCCAAACATCTTCTGGGGAAAGACCACTAAACTCATTCTTTAACTGATCTCTCAACTATTCCTTGAAAAATAATTGTTCATATTGTGCTTTAACCTCTTTCCTCTATCCTATTAACCAAACCAATAATTTTCAGACCTTGTAGACCAGGTCATGAACCTTGGATCCAAATATCAAACCTCAGATCTCAAAATAAAACCATGGCACTGAAGTTCTCTCCAACTTCACCCTATTATTCTTATCCTCGGATATTAACTTGTTGCTCTTCTATTCTTCTCTTTTTTTTTCTTATAGTCATTCATACATCCATACATAACAAAGGAAAATGTCCTTCCTTTATGCCAAATCCATAAAACAATTCCATGAGTGAGCTATTACACCTTCTCAATTAATTGTTATAGGACCTCATTAAGAATACATTATACTTAGCGATAACATTGATCTATCACATTATAACTTGAATAAATTTTCGTATGTGTAACATCATGATGAGTGATCTTAGCCACCTCATCTCCAATATGTCTTCTATATGCTTTTAACCTTGCTTCTCAGAATAACAACTCTTCTAAGAAATATAACAAGTTTAATAGAACATGCTTCTATAAACTCTATCTTAGAATAATCTTCACCAAAACAAGCATAACTTCTTCCAAACTTAATATCTTATGTTTTCAAGGTTAGTTGCATATACTAGAAACTCATTAGTAACTCCCTTTGACCTTTCTTAATGAAAGTACTTAATGATCTATTCGTACCAACTTGATCTTTCTGCTATTCTTATGTCACATACCATAGAAAACTGCTATGTTGACATCAATGAAAAACATAGTCATGGATGTAACATATCATCGTGATAATGATCTAATCATGTTTCTACAATACTCTCCCATAGAAGTATCATCAACATTCATGCTTCCAACATAAAGGTGGAAAAAAAATCTGATTTCTAGGTTGGTCCATGTGAAAAGTGATCTATTCAAATGGACATATGGTATCCTAGGCTATGACCTATAAATAGGAGGAGTAGAAAGAGATGTTATAGGTGTATGTGTTACTTTTGAACTCTTGATCAGTGATAGAGAGTTTCTATTTTATTTACTTCTAGGATTTAAAAATGAAAGCTCAGTATATTGAAAAGTACCTCTAGAAGATGCCCTTGTATGAGCTTTGGGCATGAATCACAACAACTCTGGTTTGAAACCAAGATGTAGAAGTAGAGTATAATCACAAATTGCTTGAATGTGAGCCTCTTGATGGCCTAGAATGATAAGAACAACACTATCTCCTCAACATAAAATTGAAGTTCTTTTCTTTGACAATAGTGAACTATTTGACTTAGAATGCTTCAATATATGTCCCACCAGGCATGCCAAAAAATGTTGACATGAAAGTTTGCATCCTTTCCTAAATTTTTTACCTAAAAGAAATCTTGTGTAACATGGAAAAAATATCAAAAGTGTTGGACTTTGCAATTAGAGAGTGAGTCTTTGAAGAAGGCTGACTTCCTTACTATCAGGGTGCACCTAACCATTTCTTAAGAAGAAAATGAAGAAGGATATGCATGAAAATCAAACTACCTATTCTAATCTAGAGGGGGTGATACACCAAATAGTATTTTGATCTACTTCCTTCGGATAACTACACTAGAATCTAATAGACCTCACAAGACATAACATTATCTATATTCCTTCAATCTTATTACCATAGAAAAACCAAGAAGATAACATCACAATAGAAGGAATACAATAGATTCACTTAATAGATTAGTTAATTGAGATGAACATAATCACATTGTATTAAATTTTCTAAAATACATCTAGGAAGATAAGGTTTAACTAGATGACACAAATCTAACTGACTGAGAATGGATGTAACAATAATGATTTATATTGAATAAGAGGTAAGAGAATTTATAGAGAATATCTATGAAAGACTAGAAAAAGAGAGATACTTAGATCAACAACAAAACTAACCTTTATAGGATGCAATTATAACCTAGATACAACCCTAAGTCTAAACTCCCTATATCATGAGATTGGATTATAGATGAGAGCAATAACTAATGATCATGAAGTAAAACTACTCACAAGAAATGATAAAATCAACTAGGGAAAGCATACACCCAGCTGCAAGAGATCAAATCAAAAAGGAAATGATCCTGGAGTGTGTTTAAGAGGCATGCAATGTAGTGGCATTGAAGATGCCAAAAAATGATCATAGACAAATCAGATCATTTCTCTATTTTTCTTCCAACTATTGCACTTTTTCTTTTACATTGTGCTAGATCAATTGCATCAATTGCATCAACTACATTCAATTCTTTTACCTATCATATGGGCCTATAACTTTGAAATATTTTGCCACCTCACCCAACTTTCTTCTTTTACGTTTACCTAAGCCTGCTAAGTGTTTCACAACTTTGCGACTTATTTCCTTCATTGGATGTATGACCCTGCAAAGCTACAACATTGACCATTTGTACCATTGCCATAGTTTGAGATTGACAAACTTCTAACCATGTAATGATGTGAAATTTATTCTTTTTGTTTGTTACCTCTTCATAGCTATGATCTTATGTTGACATTAAATGTCTATGACCTTGCAAAGTTATAAACTTAATTGCCAATGTTTCCTTTCGCACAATCACAACTTAAAGTCTGCCTACATCTTGGACACTTGTGACCATACAAAGACAAACCTTTAACCATGACCTCTATGTTGCAACTATCATCTGCTCCTTTTATTGACTGATGCAACCATGAAAAGCTATCATACTAACTGTGATCTCATCATCATGACTTAAATATTAACTTTTATGCTAACCTTGTGAATGAGTGATTAAAGTAATCATTGCATCACAACCTAAACTCTAGTTAAGCCTTAACCTCTTGCAATAGTGCAAACAAGGCCATTTCATAGTGTCACCACTTGAATCACTAACCCAAACTTTAAACTTGTGAAACAATAATGAAGAGGCTTTGCTATCTTGTAACCTTGACCTTAGGCTAGGTTTCACCCTTTGCGATGGTTAAAAAGTAGCACAAAACATGTTGGATGTGGCCTATGACTATCAGACCTTTCCAAGTGGATCAAAGGAAAGATATTACTTCTTTTGAGTGTGAATGAGATCAGTATCCCTTGTATGAGTATAATTCTCCTCGGCCATATGTTGACAATATTGGGAGAGTAGAAAACTTGGTAAAACATTTTAGCATGAAGATTCCCTCGAAGATCACTAGATGAATGCAACAAATGACTATGATGTCCACATAAAGGATTATTGTAGGATGAGTTTGTATCTAGAAAAGAATTCTTTGAAGATAAAGATTCTATTAAATATTGTGCAACAAGACACAGAGGATTTACTTGATCCATTGTTCATTAGAGATAAGATTGGTGAATGACCTATCATGAATGCCAAGATTGACAAAGAAGAGAACTTAGACATTAACCATAGGGAAAGGCACATTAACAAGTTGACAAATGATTGGATCAAGAGACCTTCCAAACTTGATTCAATCCTTGAGACAATGATCTTCCATGCTCAAGCCCATCTAGCTAAAGGTAGAGGAGCAAAGGTCACAGTGGCTACATTTACAACCTAGTCACCAATAAGACTAGAAAGGGTGCACCAACTTGATAGATTAGTTGGGTATTATTAGACTTAGAAGGGTAAAGATAAGGGTAAAAGGAAGAGAAATTCTCCTCAATGAGTTGAAATAGAAGAGGGAGAAATTTAGGCACCTACACAAACTGGAGAAGAAAATGTGCAAGGGATAGAAAATGTAGAAGCCACACAAGCTCAAGGTGATTCTCGAGTGCCACTAACTAAACTAGGTCAAGGGGAAGTAGAAACTGAAGTACAAGAGGTTTCCCTACCTCAACAAGTAGAGCAAGGCTCCCCCTTTGCACCTAAGAAGAGAGAAAAGATTAAGACTTCAGTAAAGAGGAGGCAAAAGGTGATTAAAAAAGTAATTCCTTTCCCATCAATCTTGAACCTATTCTAGAAGAGACAAAAGAAGAGGATGATGAGGATGAAGAGGCTGACTTTCCTTTGAACTAGAGGACTTGACTTGCTAGAGCCACAGAGGAGGAACACTGAAGGAGCTCCACGATCACATCGCCATCTATCCCTAATGAACCCATTCAAACTATAACATCAAAAGATGGGATGTAACAATGGATAGATGAGTAGGATGTAGATTGCACTTATGTCTTTCAAATGTCAAATTTTTGACTTTATGCCCATAAGTATCATGTTGGTCAGAGACAAAATCAAGGATACTCCAACCAATAAACCTCAATAGGAGGAGTGAAGTTAGATGCCACCTGAATCAAATGGCCCTAAGGTAGTGCCATCATCCCAAGTGCAAGTCACATTTTGTGTTGATAAGGGATCAACTACTCACCTTTCTCCAAACAATGACAAAGAACAAGTTAAAATAGAATAGGAGGAAGAGCCACAACAAGTATCCACCAAGGAAGTGTTAGAAGAAGAGAAAATAAGTGAAAAACCTTAGAAAACTTCCCAAGACACAAAGGTGAGAACTGTGGGCTCGAGAGATATGGAGACTCTTGGTGCAGATGTCTTGCAAAAGGAGAGGACTTTAGAAAGGGGAGATAAGGGAAAGTGTATTGCAGAATAGACTCCTTTGTCCTCAAAAAGAAAATCTCCATTAGAATGTATCCCAAGGTGGCTAAGAAAAGAGGTAATAAGATATAAAAAGGAGCAATTCACCATAGAGGAGGAAGATATGGTGGAATTGATTGAAGTCTTGTGGAAGCTTGATTCACCACCAAAAGATGCATAGGCATTAGCATTCATTATGAGTGATTAGAACTAGGACTTGTTTGCTCATGTGGATATCCATCCTCTACATTTGAATGTTGAAGAATTGACTCTACAAGATTATCAGATTAGGGAGGTCATGCTTAGAAAGCCTACCTTGGATACTGCAAACCTAATGGTTACAACAGGAAAGAAGGAGGTATTTAGGAGCTTGGAGCAAGATGGGACATTACTAATAACACTTTGGAGGCAAAATGAAATCCCAAAGGGATATCTAAGTGAATTTTTTGGTCCCTTGGACCCTGAGCATCCAAAGGAGACTTTGAATACAACAATTGAGAGAAGAGATTGGGGTACAACCCAATTGGATCCATTTTTGAGAGCTTGTCAATAGTGCAGAAAATGTTTTTGAGGAGAAAGGTATATTGATTATACAAGGAAATCTGAAGCTATTACATGTCATGAAGGATAATGTGGATAGGCTGGTAGCTATTTTGAACCAAGATTTTGGTTTGATGGATGACGTACATACTTGGGTAAATGATTTACAAGCATTGCAGGAAATTAAAAGCCAAAGTTACAAGATGTTGATGGATGTATATACAACTAAGGAATTAGATAAAATAAATTATTTGATAGAGAAGATTGTGGATGAAAATAAATTAATGGAGAGATTACATGTAGAGATTCATTGGCTCAAGGACCAAGCCCAAGAGAAAATTTTTGAAGCTGAGAAACATTATAGTGATGCATGTTTGGACATTTTTTAGGATGATACATGAGAGAAGCTAGTACCAGTAGAGTTAGTAGTTGAGAAATTTTGAAAGACTTTTGAAGAAACCTCTAATGATGAAGATATTAGGTAGGCATTTAGAATGAAAGAACCTTTATTAGAGCTTGATGTAAAACTTGGAGATTTTTTAGAAACTCATATAGAAGTGGGCAACTATAGGCAAAAAGTGAAAGATAAATATAACACCTTAGATTTACCAGACGTGGCTGAAGTCATTGAGATAATTGAGAAATTCAAGGGAAAATATCTAGACATAGCTCTGGTATAAAGGGGAACAAAACCCAAATGCTGAAATTTCAATTTTGACACTTCGTGAAATTTTGCATTTTTGGAGCCTACTTCTAAGATGCACTATTACACAGGTGCGCCAGGTGCACAAGTGCACTTTTTTAGTAGCATCAATGGGAGATTTTGAAGAATTTAGAGGTGCACCAATAGTTAACTATCAGTTCTAAATTTAGAGCTTTCCATGCATTGGAAATGCATTCTGATAGCAGTTTAACTCCTTTAGACACCTAGTGAAGATGGAGCTTCTATTTTTTCCACTTCTAATCACTTCTACATCATTTGAACACTTTCTTTTTCTCATTCTCTCATGATTTCTTTGTTTTATGACATGTAAAGTTTGATTCATCTAATTAATGATATAAAATGGATGGAGTCCTACTTAGCACCATTTAGATAGATATTTTGTACATAAATAAATTTGTTTTATTAGTTTGGAAGCATATGATTGCAAAAAGATATCTCTCACTCTTAGCACAAGTGTAGGAGATGGTTTCTTATAAATTCAAGATTATAATATGTAATCTAGCCTGCCATTATTTTGTAATAATATATGCTTTTGGTGCTCACATTTGGAGTGTAGTGATATTTGCCTACGTGTGTTATATTTTGTGGATAAATGTTCATGGAATGTAATTGAGCTAAAAGTTTATTGATTTATTTATGGTTGTGTGATCTTTTAATTCTAGTATTTGCTACATGTTTAGAAATTATGCTGATGTACTTAGTTTAAGAAGAGATCATCATATTGTTCCTACATAGCTTTTCATCTCACATGAGTGCACTCTCCATGGCCTTGTGATTTGATTAAAAGTGAAACATCTTATGGTTATTGAATTCCCATTAATGATTGCATCAGTGGAATTAAGGAAGTGCTACTCCTATTTTCATTGGTTACCCATCGATCTTTTTGAAAGCTTAACTCATAGGCATGTTGTTTTTGTAGCTTATCTCTATTAGGATTTACTTTTCATGTTATTTTCTTAAGCTTCTTGTCACCTTATCTTTGTTATTTTCTTTACTAACCCCTTGGTTAAATTAGGAATTCATATAGTTGCATTTTTAGATTGTATTCATCATAAAAATAGAAAATACAAAAAAAAAAATTATTTCTTGTATAAGGAGATTCTACATGTCATCTGAATCATTTTAGAACCAGAAAAGGCCTCCTCATGAACATTCACATTTATCTTTAACTAAGTGGATTATAGTAGGTCACAAGATCACTCAAAACCTTGGAGTTGATCCTTGGATTAGCTTTTTAAGAGAGGAGTTTGAAAGGATTCCCGCCATTAAGCATCATGCAAAATGACAACTCAACAGAAGTGTCACTAAAAGGAGGCCCTCTTGACTTTCAGAATAGAAGAAAAAATTTGCAAACTTCAAAATTCTACACTTTTTTACAAGTTAAATTTTTTTCTAAGTTTCTGAGATTTTGAGATATGCTACTACGTTGGTGCACTAGGTGTGCAAAATTCCAATGTGCACCTTATTTGTGAGAAAGTGTACTTCTATAGAGATACACTTTTTCAGAATTGATGCAAATTGGAGGATTTTGGTCCATCATCCCCATTTCAATGAGCTTTAATATCTTCACCAAGTGCACACAAGTTCCTCAAACTTAGCCATTTCTGCAAGCCTCATAATGACAAAGGAATCCCCTGAATTCTACCAATTTCATTCAAAATTTTGTCATCTTCTTTAGTTCCACTTCCACAACAACCACCACAATAGCCTCCCATTGTTCTACAAAATCCTTTGATGGCCTTTTTTTTGCAAATTTTGTAGACCCACCAATTAACTTAACAAGTGTCCTTAATGATCTTTCTAAGAATCTTGAGAAGTTTTTCCCAAGGTTCATCTATGGAGAGACACAAATTGCCAAAAATCATATTAAGGTATTCAAGGAGATTTGCAACTGAAAGAAGATTGCTAATGAGAATGTGGTTCTTCACTTATTCCCTTACTCTTTCGGGAAGGTTTCTTTTAATTGGTATGTTAATTTACGACTTGGATGCATTGGAGACTGGGCTACTTTCGAACAATTATTCTTGGAACAATTCAAAACTCTCATTAATCCAATCATGATACATCAAAAATTTATATCAATAAAAAATAACCCAACTAATATGGTTTCACACTTCAACCATCACTTTCACATGACATACTGCAAGCTAGAAACACCATACACTATACTAGTTGAAGCTGCTATTTAGATTTATTAGAATTCTATGGACCATCTTACTGCTATTTTTTGAAGAATACTTACTACAATAAATATCAACACACTAGAAAAAAGTTTTCATAGAAGCAATTACCTTCACTAAACAAGCCAATCCTAATGGAGGAGGATTGATGCTTCTAGATCAAGCTATTACAACAATGCCAACATATCCTATCAGAGCATTGGTGATGCCTAACCAATTCATACCTATGAATCCAATTCCATTATAGTAGGTACCCGCTCTATAGAACCTTGCTTTAACATATCCAGGTTATGAACCTCTAAAAGCTACTTTCTTTGAGCAAAAGGCTGCAACTCCCATTGAAGCAGACAATAGTTTTGCCTCTGAGTTTGGTCAAATAAAGAAGACCATGTCACAAATGAATAATGAGCTAACTCACTTAAGATTTTCACAAGTACCAAATAATAACTTTCAAAGAAACAATGCTGGTCCTTACAAAAAAAACAATTACAATCAGAATTACAATAGGAATTCTTTTGGGAACAATGATGTTGGAAACAACAATGCTGGGAACAATAATGGAGGAAACAATTTCAATCCTCCTAATCATAACAATGACTTCAAAAGATAGATTAGATAATGGAATACTTGTCCAAATAATGGGAGCATTCTTGTAGATGATAATAACAATAATATTCAATATACCAATATCAATCAGTATGATGATGGTCAAAACTCATCCAACAATGATGGTTTGTACTATAATGGAAATCAAGACATGACTCCAAATTCACAAGTGAATGAAAATGTACCTCTTATACAATTTAATGCTATGCTACTAGACTCTTATTATTATGCACATAAAACATAGGTGGAGTAGCCAGACAATGAAGAGTTCTCTTTCCCATTAAGTCAAGAACTAAACATTCAACTAGAAGAGATGTTTTCCTTTCATAATGACAATCAGAATATGTACAATCTATGAAGTCAGAAGGAATCTATGACAAATTACAACCAACTCCTCCCAATCTAAGAGCAAGTAATAATCTAGTACCAATTAGGCCACCATATTGAGTAAAACAAAATTAGAATCAAGGAAATGTACCAGAAATCTTGAAAAATCCAGCTTGGTCTACTAAGAAATATAATATAGTGGAAGATTTGAAATGAACAAAAGCCAACATGTCCATGTTTGACATGTTGCAAAAATGTCCTCATCAACAAGAGGTGCTAATGAAAACTCTTGATTATGCAGAGGCACCCCATAATACGAATATTGTTCCTCAAAAGACAGTATCTCAACAACTCAATTCTTCAGAGGCAATGCTAACTATGTTTAAAGACAAGGTTGAGGTGCCCCCGTTTCTGCTTAGCATTAGGATATATGGGAAGAATCTTCATAAATGCCTAATTTATTTAGGAGCCTCTTGGAATGTTATACCACTATCGATAGCACAAAGTTTAGGAGTCAATCCTCAACCCTCCAAATGAATAGTGGTACAATTATTTAAGATAGAGGTGAAAGTCATTAGTGTATTTAAAGATGTTCAGATACAGTTAATAGTAGATCCTCAAATTCAAGACATCATTGATATACATGTGGTGGATATCCTTGAAACATACAGGCTACTACTAAGTAGAGAATGGACCAAATGCCTAAGAAGATGGTTTTCTATTGATTTTACTCAATTGTGGTTACCATGGAAAGGGTTGAATAATCAAATTAAGATAGATGTGGAGCCAAAGTTAACAAAAATAGTTATAAAATACAATTCTCTCAATGAGGTAGAATTCCTCCAAATGGATTTGGGCTCCTACAAAGTGATGGATTTTAATACCACTTCAATCAAAATATTAGATGATCGAGAGGTAGAATCCAAGATTTCAACACCAAAATATGAGATCATAACGCAATTCATGGACAACATGGTGGCTAACTTACAATATATAGGAGAAGAAGCTGACCCTAGTATCCTCCTTCTTCTACGATTTTTTCATTTGCATAAAGTTACTCATTTAGAGTTTGAGTGTTCATCTTGCCAAGAGGTAGTTGCCAAGGTATTTACATAGATGATGAGACTAGAAAATAGTAATGGTCCAAAAGATGAACCCACAGAGGATCAACATCTTATAAACATATTTGAATATGTGGAAAAAATTGAAGAGGAAATTGAGGATCTAAATGCATCATATAGTGACACCTCCTTAGACAGTGGGGGATTTTCTTCTCCTTCATGCAGGATCACAGTTCAAAGAAGAACATGATACGTAAAAGGTCAAGGATGGACTATTGTGGTTCCATAATACACACCTCATTTTGATTAGGAAATGGGGACCCCCTACTTTTTTTTTCAGATTTGGGCCAATTCTAAGGCCCTAAGTTGGCATCCCAATGTTGAAGAGTTAGAAAAGTAAAAAGTGAAAAATCAAAAAAGGTCATAGAAAGTTGAAAAATTGGAATAACTAAAAAATTGTAAAAATCAAAAAAGTCAAAAAAGTGAAAAAAATATATATATATATTAACTAAGTGCACACCTGTGCACCTCATGAGGGTTGCAGGAGTGCATCCCACCTTTGGTGGGGCCATGAGAGCGCACCCCACCCTTGGTGGTGTGTTGTGCAGCTGCGTACCACCAAGGGTGGGCATGACTATATAAGCCCTGACCCCCCCTCCAACCTCCTCATCTTTTTCATTATTGTGTTTTCTCCTTGCAACCTCACCTTCCACCCTTCACAAAAATTTGAGCTCTGACATCTTGTGCCCTTTGCAACTCCCATGATGTACACTTTTCCCTCAACATGCTCTACACTATCATTGAGTTACACACGACATTCGCCATAAACACAAAAAGAAAAGGTTTGCATAGTTGCACACCCAACTAGGTGCACACTTGTGCACACCTAACCTTCACAACCCTCTCATTCATAGAACACATAAATGCGCACCACATTGCTCCGCGTTGGCTGCCGCACACCACACTACTCCATGTTCATTAATTCATGCATCACGTTGTTACACGCTCACTGCCATGCACATCACATGCTATGAACCTACTACTATGTGCCTCACCATCTGCACTATAGTACTATGCACCATAAAACACATACTGCACTACCGCATGCACACACTACTGTGCACCGGCCATTGTGCATCCCACTATCATGCACCACACACTGCACATTGCCCCCATTTCCATGCATCTTCACCTTCGTGTGCTCTCATCCACACATTTTCACCTTCGCACACCCATGGCCACACCTACTGCCATGCACCCCCTTATATAGAATACCCTCAACTCCATAGGACTCCCTAAAGTGAGGTATGCACTTGCACACTTAGAAAGGTGTGCTAGTGTGTACCTCCATAAAATTGAAAATATTTAAAAACAAAAAATCCTTAAAAATTTCAAAACATAGAAAATGAGGTGCACAACTGCGCACCCGATCTGGTGCACAGATGCACACCTTATCTTTTATTTTTCTTTGATAAATAATAGGGGGGAGGGGGTAATTGGATCTTTTTGCATATTAATAAACCTTATTATGATGAACTAATAAACATCTTTTCTTTGTGCAAATATAATGGCATACACATCTAGTGAGAAGATGGCACCTAAACCCATTGTTTTCAAATTCCAAGGGGTCCCATCCAAGTCAAGATTTCAAGATGACTACATAGAAATTAAGGACACTGATTTGGGACACACCAACTTGGGAGAGTTCCTTAGAATTTGCAACAAGCCTATAGAGAGATCAGCTCTAGTATCTACTTTGATTCAATTAGGGTTGGTGATGCAGCTTCACACCCAACATAGTACAATTAGTGGAGTTAATCATGACACTAGTGCAACACTTTGTTCCTAAGGAAATGGTAGTGAAGAGTGTGATAGGAGAAGTTGTACTAGACCTTTGACCCAAAAAAATTGAAAGGGTATTTCATCTCTCAAGGGTAGATTAATTCATAAGACTCTCTTATGGGGCAATCGAAAGGTGGTATAGAGAGCACCTAAAAGAGGCAACGGGTATCATTCAATCATCTTATCTTATTGAAAAGACTTCTCTAGAAAAGGTGACAGGGAAGGTGGACATGACAAGGGGATATATGAAAGAGGATATTGTTCACTTCATCATTCTTCTAAGTAGAGTCATGAGTCTACCGATAGCTAGACACTTGAATGTTTTTATGGTGAACTTTATTGAGACTATCAAGACGACAAAGATGCCAATTGACTGGACCACCACATTAAGTGAGAACTTGTGTGAACAATTGGGGCAGTCAAGGATAAGAAGAAGTTCTATATGACTTCCTACATGGTATATCTATTAGCAGTGAGGGCCACAAACTACCTTAGATTGTACAAAAGAGGCAACATACAGGATCCAATGCCTAGTCTTACATCATCTACCCTCAACTGGTGATGAAGAAGCTCTTAGCATAGACCAAGGAATATAGAATTGTGAATGATGCATTCATATTTGCAATCATCTAATTCATAGAGGGAGACTATGCGAAAATGTTATCCGATGATGCAATTGGACAGATAATAGCTCTCAGGGCCTACTACATCTAGTTTAAGACATTCACATATTTACACACACCCCATACTTTGAACCATGCTGCTCTACGCTAGCTTTCATGTACCATGTTGCTCCACTCTTGCTGCTCCATGCACCACGCTGCTCTGTGGTCACTACCATGCGCATCACACACTACACACCCACTATTGCATGCACCCACCATGCACACCGTGTTGCTGCACACCATAAAATGCACACTACATTGTTGAGCCACTATGCATCCCACCATTGTGCATTGTTCCTGCTACCGAGCATCTTCATCTCTGCGCACTCTCCTCTATACATTTTCACCTCCGCACACCCATGGCTGCACTTGTTGCTACGTACCCCCTTATACAAAAAAACCCCAACTCCATAGGACTCCCTAAAGTAAGGTGCACACTTGCACACCTAGTTAGGTGCACTAGTGTGTACCTCCAAAAAATTAAAAGTGTTAAAAAACAAAAAAATATTAAAAAATTACAAAACATAGAAAATAAGGTGTGCAACTGCACATCTAGTCTGGTGTGCAGGTGCACACCTTATCTTTTATTTTTCTTTGATAAATAATAGGGGGGAGGGGGATAATTGGATGTTTTTGCATATTAATAAACCTTATTATGATGAACTAATAAATGTCTTTTCTTTGTGCAAATATGATGGCATCCATATATGGTGAGAAGATGGCACCTAAGCCTATGGTTTTCAAATTCCAAGGGGTCCAATCCAAGTTAAGATTCCATAACGACTACATAGAAATTAAGGATACTGATTTGGGACACACCAACTTGGGAGAGTTCCTCAAAATTTGCAACAAGCCTACATAGAGATCAAATCTGGTATCCATTTTGATCCGAATAGGGTTAGTGAGTGCAACTTCGCACCCAATGTTAGTATAATCAGCAAAGTTAATCATGACACTGGCACAACACTTTGTTCCTGAGGAAAGGATGGTGAAGAGTGTGATAGTAGAAGTTGTACTGGACCTCCGACCTGACAACATTGAAAGGGTCTTTCATCTCCTGAGGGTAGATCAATTAATAAAACTCTCTTATGAGGCAACAGAAAGGTGATATAGAGAGCACCTAAAAGAGGTGATGAGTATCATTCAATCATCTTATCTTATTGAAAAGACTCCTCTGGGCAAGGTGATAGGGAAGGTGGACATGACAAGGGGATATATGAAAGAGGATATTGGCTACTCCATCATTCCTCTGAGTAGAGTCATGGGTCTACCGACAGCCAGACACTTGAATGTTTTTATGGTGAAATTTATTGAGACTATCAAGATGGCAAAGATGCCACTTGATTGGGTGACCAGATTAAGTGAGAACTTGTTTGAATAGTTGGGGGTAGTCAAGGATAAGAAGAAGTTCTATATGACTTCCTACATGGTATATCTGCTAGCAGTGAGGGCCACAAACTACCCTAGATTGTAAAAAAGAGGCAACATGTAGGATCCCAATGCCTAACCTTACATTGTCTACCCTCAACTGGTGAGGAAGAAGCTCTTGACATAGAGCAAGGACTATAGAATCATGAATGATGCGTTCATATTTGCAATCATCTAATTCATAGAGGGAGACTATGCGAAAAGGTTATCCGATGATGCAATTACGTAGATAATAGCTCTTGAGGCCTACTACATCTAGTTTAAGACATTTACATATCTATGGGTAGTTGGTGCCTCTGTCAATCCTAAGAAGCTCTGTAGATATCCAAGTGATAAACTGGTATTATTGGAGATTGCATGATAAATTGAGTTTGCGTATGATAGGGTAAGAAGATGGCAAAGACAATTTGGACATGGTCCCTAGTCATAGGACCATATTAGGTAAAGCGAAAGAAAGATATTCTCTCTTTCAAATGGGAGTGGGAACATTATCCCCTTGAGGAGTAAAATTCTCCTAGGCCTTATTTTGATAATATTGGCAAAGGGAAGAGTTTGGTTGGCCAAGAATTCCACCATAAGGAGGCCATTGAAGATCATTAGATGAATGCAACAAACAACTACGATGTCCATATTAGGGACTATTGTAGGATGACTTTGCATTTAGCAGAGAAGGTTCTCAAAATAAGCATTCTGGAGAAGATATTGCAGCAAGATTTTGAGGAGCTGCTGGACCCCCTATTATAATCAAACAAAATTAGAGAGAGACCCATCATGAATGCCAATGTTGACAAGGAGGAGGGAAATGATATTAATCATTGGGAAAGGCATGTAATTAGAATGACAAAGGATTAGATAAAGAAACCCTTTCAACTTGATCCAATAACTGATACTGTGGTATTTCATGCACAAGAATGCCTAGAGAAAGGTAGAGGGAAGAAAGTTACAATTCCTACCTTTGTGGCCCAATCTCCCATTAGGCTAGAAATAGTATACCAACTTGACCATCCAGTTGGATACTATCACCCTCTAGAGAGGAAAGGAAAGAACAAGAGGAAAAAAAGCTCTGCTCAAAGGGTCGATACAGTAGAGGGTCAAGTGCAAGCACCTCCCTAGCAACAGGAAGAAAATGTACAAGGGTCATAGGACACTGGGACTTCTCAAGACCAGCTTCACCCTCAATTGCCTTCATTTGTGCCCAGCCAATTTGAAGAGGAAGAAACTTAATAGGTATCTATCCCTCCTCCACAAGTAGAGCCAACATCCCCTTATTCCTCCATGAAACATAAGGGGATTAAGATCTGAATGAAGAAGAGGAAAAGGGTGACTAAAAGAATGGTCCCTTGCCCATCTATCCCTAAAACCATTCCAGATGGAGAAGAGGAGGAAGAAGAGGAAGATGAAGAGGAAGATGTGCCTTTAAAAGGAAGAACCCAGCTAGCCTGAGCTGTAGAACAACAATGGAGAAGAAGTTCCACAATAACTATGCCATCCACCCTAAAGGAACCCTTGGAAGTCTCTTCTTCAGAAGATGAAGTACAATAGTGGGTCGATGAGCAGAGTGAAGAGGGCAATGACATTTTAAAAATGTCAGATTTTGATTTTATGCCTGTGGGAAAAAAATTAGTTGGGGATAAGATCAGGGATACCCCTACAGGTGAACCCCAACAAGAATATTGGATGCAGATACCACCAGATTCACAGGGTCCCAATCTTACTCCCCCATCTCCACCACAAGTCACAATTATAGATAAAGGCTCAATTACTCCTTCACCCCAAATTCTAGAAGAAGAATAGGTTCAAAAGGAACCTTCACAAGAGGAGAAGCCATGACAAATGGCGATTGATGAAGTGTCAAAGGAGAGACATATGGTAGAATATTCTCAACTAGCCTCCCAAGACACTGAGATGCAAACTGTAGGGTCTACGGAGATAGAGACCATAGAAGAAGAGCCCTCACAAAGGGAAACAACTCTGAGGAGGAGTGATAAGGGAAAAGAGGTAGTAGAACATACTCCTTCATCCTTGAGAGGCAAGTCTTTAGCTAAGCACATCCCAAGGTGGCTTAGAAAAGAAATAATGAGGAGCACAAAGCCACAATTCTGTGCTGATGAGGAAGACATTTTTGAGTTGGCTGAGATATTAAACAAACCCAAGTCTCCATTGCACCAAGCAAGACCATTGGCATTCATTAACAATACATGGGATTAGGATTTTTTCACACAAGTGGCCATCCCTCTTGATGATGTAGATGTAGAAAGCCTCGATCCTCAAGATTATCAAATCAAAGAGGTTATGCTTAGAAAGCCTACACGGGATACAACTCGATTGATGGTAACCATGGGGATCAAGGAAGTTTTTAGGAGCATGGAACAAGAAGAGTCCAAACTCTAAACACTTTGAAGGAAAAATGAGATCCTAAGGGGATATTTAGCCAAAATGGTTGGTCCTCTAGATCTTGAGCACCCTGAGGAGACATTGAACACCATACTTAGAGAAGGGGTAATGGTACGTGTAGACCCATTTTTGAAAGCCTATCAATAGTGGTGGGAAAGTTTTGAAGAGAAGAGCATTTTGATTATCCAGGGGAACTTGAAGTTACTACATGCCATGGAAGAGAATGTGAATAAAATGGTGGCAATTTTGAAGCATGATTTTAGTATACTGGATGAAGTAAGGGCCTGGGGTAAGGACTTACAATTTTTGCAAGCAATAAAGGGGCAAAGATATAGAATTTTGGTGGATGTTTATATAGTGGAAGAATTCAATTTGATTGATGATTGGATAGAGAAAATTGCAGATAGTAATAAAGTAATGAAAACATTACACACGTAAATCCATAGGCTCAAGGACCAAGCTCGAGAGTGAATTTTGGAAGCAAAGATGTATTACAACGATGCATGTTTAGATATTTTTGAAGATGAGGAATAGGAGAAGTTATTTCCTGTAGAGGCAGTAGTCAATATCTTTAAGAAGATTCTTGAAGAAGCTACTAATGATGAAGATATCCAATAGGCTTTCAGAACAGAAGAAGACTTGTTAATATTGGATACCAAACTGAAGCATTTTTTTGAGACTCAAATTGAGATAGACAAACATAGATAGAAGGTCAAGGAAAAATATGAGGCTTTAGATTTACCAGATGGGGCTAAAATTACTAAAATCGTAGAGAAATTCAAGGGTAAACATCTAGACATAGCTTTGGAATAAAGGAGAACAAAACCTAGATGTCAAAATTTAAATTTTGAGACTTACTAAAATTTTGAGATTTTGGACCATTTTGAGGTCCACAAGTCCATAGGTGCATAACTTCATAGCTCCGCAAGTCCATAGGTGTGCATTTCTAGATGTTTTTTCGACAGTTAACTACTAATTCTAAAAATAGAGCTTTCCATGCATCAAAAATGCATCTTGATGGCAATTTAACTCCGACAGATGCCCAGTGAAGGATGAACTTCCATTTTTAGCACTTGCAGACACTTCCACTTTGACTGAAGGCTTTCTTACTCTTTATCCTCTCATAATTCTTTTTTTTTAACATGTAAAGGCTCATGCATCCAATTAATGAATAAAAAATGGATGGAGTCCTACTAAGCACCAGTTAGATTGTTAGTTTGTATATAATTAGTTTTTTTTATCAAATTAGAAGCATTTTATTGCATGAAGATATCTCTCACTCTCAACACAAATTGAGGAGATAATTTCTTATAAATACTCCATTGTAATATGTAATTGGGGCTGCCGTTATTTTGCAATAAAATTATTCTTTTGGTGCTCACATTTGGAGTGTAGTGATTCTTGCCTGAATGTGCCATATTTTTGTGAATTTTGTTCATGGAATTGTGATTGAGCCAAAGGTTTATTTCTTTGTTTTTGGTTGTGTAATTTATTAGTTCTAGTGTTTTCTATTGTTTTGACAAATTTTGTTGATGTATCTAGCTTGAGAAGAAATCAACAAATTGTGCCTACATAACTTTTCATCTCACACGAGTGCACTTTTCGTGGCTTTGCAATTTGATGAAGGGTGAAATATCATATGATCATTGAATTTTCTCACTGATGATTGCATCAGTGGAATCAAGGAAGTGTTGCTCCTATTTTCATTCGTTCGCCATCAATTTCTTTGAAAGCTTAACTCATAGACATGTTGTTTTCCATAGCTTATGTTCATTAGGATTTCAATTTCATGTTATTTTCTTTAAAGTCTTGTGATTTTCTTTATTAACCCCCTTGTTAGAATAGGACTTCATACTAGTTGCATTGTTAGATTGCATTCATAAAAAACATAAAATACAAAAACATAGTTCTTTTTGCATATTTTATTTTGAAGCAGTGTGCAAATTTTTCATCTCATTTGAAATTAAAATGAACTAGCTAAGGCCTCCTTGTGAACAATCACATTTATCTTCAACTAAATAGATTCTATTAGGTCACAAGATCAACCTGAAACCTTGGAGTTGATTCACAAAATCAGCTTTTCAAGAGAGGAGTTTGTAGGAATTCTTACCATTTAGGATCCTAAACACCAAATGGATGAAATTATAGAATTGATAAGGGAAATTTAGGATAAGAAAGAAGAACATATACTTCCCATGTCAAGGACCAACAGTGGAGAATCATCAAGTCCACCCCATGGAAGACTACAGTGGGTCCCCAAGAAACAATCCTTCCATGCCCAAGTGAAAGAAAATATAAGGATGAATAAGCATAAGGTTAGGAAACCTAAAGAGGACCCAGTCTGGATGCTTCATTTTGATGGTTCCAAATGTAAATTGGGAGCCGACACAAGTATTGAGTTGATCAACTTGAGAGGTAAGTCTTTCTACACAACATATTGATTACAATTTAAATGTACAAATAATGTTGCATAGTACAAAGCATTGGTCCAAGGACTACATTTTTCATTGGAGAAAGGAATCATAGCTCTCATAGTCGAGGGAGATTCTTAGTCGATTATAAGATAATTTAAGTCAGTATATTCTTGCAATAATAAGAGGTTGGTCGCATATAGGAAGAGAGTATGTGATTTAATGGATGATTTTGAAGCTTTGAATATAGAATCTATTTCAAGGAAGAAAAATATGGTAGCAAATGCCCTTGCCATTTCAGCTAGTGCATTACAACCTATCAAGAGAACATAATTGAAAAGGTTTTCTATCGAATTAGTTGTTGTTCCATCTATTCTTAATAACATTACAGACTTTCAAGTTTTTCAAGATGATCAACATATATTTGAATTTATCATGTGAAATGGTCACTTCGAAGGGCAAGAAATTGATGACACCCTTGACAATAAAATTGAAGATGATGAACTCGAAGATGAAGACATGCTCTTGAATTTGAAAACGTAAACTATTCCTAAGGGAATGATTGAGTTGGAATGCATTTTTGACCATGATGAATTAGCACTTAACATAAGAACAGTCCAAGAAAAAGGGACTAAAGAATGTGATTTGTATAATTTGAGTATAGATGAAGATCCTAGAATGGTAAGGATCAGAAAGGCATGCAATGCACAAGAAAGGGAAGATATGCTCAAATTACTCATAGAGTATAAGGATATCATTTCTTGGAGTTATGAAGAGCTAACAACATATGATCTTGAGATTATTACGCATGGCGTTCCATTAAAACCTGATGCAAATCCTTGTTGTCAAAGACAAAGGCCTGTTAATCCTATTATTGAACCACTGATAATGAAGGAAATTAAGAAGTTTCTTGATGCCAAGATCATCTTCCCCATTTTCCATTCTACATGGGTGGCTAATTTGGCTCCTATATAGAAAAAAATTGAAGAGATTCATCTCTACATAGATTTTCATAATTTGAACCTTGCATCTCAAAAGGATAATTACCCTTTGCCTTCGCTGGATGAAGTTCTACAAATTGTTAATGTTTCAAAGATGATGTCTTTCTTGGATAGATATTTAAGATATAATCAAATCAAGGTTGATGAAGAGGATAGGCTGAAGATGACATTCATGACTAAATGGGGGACTTTTGCCTACAAAAGAATGCCTTTCAGACTGATTAATATAGGAGCTACATTTCAACAAGCCATGGACAAAGATTTTAAGGGATTGATAAATAAGTGTATAGTCATATACATGGATGATCTAACTATGTTTTCAAAGGACCAAAGCAATCATATCACTAATCTAAAATAGGTGTTCAGTAGGCATTGTAGATACAACATATCCATCAATCCCAAGAAATGTTCATTTGGGGTTACCAAAGGGAAGCTCCTAGGACATATCCTCTCCAAAGCTGGAATCTCAATTGATCCTAATAGAGTTAAGGCCATTCTGTAGTTATTGCCTCCCAATAGTAAAAAAGAATTGAAGCTTTTCTTTGGGAAGATAATTTTTTTGCAAAAATTCATAAGTGGGTTTGCAAAGATAATGTGTCCCCTAAAATATTTACTCAAAAAAGGAGCTAAGACAGAATGGGTTCTAGAGATTAAGAAGTCATTTAAGAATATCAAAGTGGCCATTTCCATGGCCCCAATACTAGTAAGTCTAGACTATGGACTACCTTTCAAAATATACTCTTTTTCTTTAGAACATTCATGTGTAGGGATTCTTACACAAAAGAAGGAAAAGGAAGACAAAAGACCCATCACCTTCATGAGTTCCCCTCTAAAGAATGCTAAGTTAAACTATTCCAACCTCGATAAATAGTCTTTTTATCCAATCAAAGTGGTAAAGAAGTTTTGTCATTATATACTAAGGAACAAGGTATATGTAACTATGCCTGATGGAGTAGTTAAGACATTATTGATGCAAAAGGAACTTGGTGAAAGACAAGGGAAATGGATGGCAGTCCTTCAAGAATTTTATCTAGAGATTCAACCTATGAAGTTTGTAAGGGGTCAAGGATTGTCAAAAATGATAGAAAATGACCAAGTGGAAGATGGAAAGAAATTTTGGTTTGAGGGTAAAACAGATGTGGACAATTAGAAAAGGATTGTAGTATCCCAAATTGATATCAATCAGGGTATAATAACTGATGTCTAGTACCAGGATATTGTTTATAATCTTTTACAAAATTATTATCCTAGTTGGATGAATAGTTCACAACATAGAGGACTCAAAATGAAGTGTGAATCCTACATGTTGCATGATATAAAGTTATACAAAAGGAACTATGAAGGGATTTATATAAAATGCTTTGGACGAGAGGAAGTAAAAGAAGTTTTGGAAAAATTTCATAATAAGTATGGTATAGGGCATGGTTCAACAAAAGCAACTGCTCATATAATTTTAAGACCGGGTTATTTTTGGCCCATGATATTCAAAGATACTTTCAAGCATGTGTAGACTTGTCATATTTTTCAGAGTAGCACTAACAGAGAAAAACATCTTGCAATGCCATTACAACCAGTGTTTGAGATATGCCCCTTTGCAAAGTGGGGGCTAGTTTTATTGGTCCAGTGAATCCACCATTGTCAATAGGGCACACTTTTATTCTCATAGCTACTGATTAATACACGTGCTATACATAAGTAGAGACATTCATAAATTGCATAGCTAAGGTGGTTACAGACTTCTTGGAAGAACACATTGAGATTTTGGATGTCATTCTTGTTGGTGTGTGATAATAGATCAGCTTTTGCATTAGTATTCCTAACTCAATGGGCATTGGAAAATTCGGTTATTATCAATTTCTCTTCAAATCATTATCCACAAAGAAATGGTGTAGCTGAATCTATGAATAAGAACCTCATCACAGTAATAAGACGTTTGTTGAAGGAGAATCCTAAATATTGTCATACATAACTCAAATATGCAATATGCACTATGGATAGACCGAGTAAGGGTCAAAAATGATTTGGGCATATCTCCATATTGGATTGTCTACAAACAAGAGCCAATATTTCCACTTAGCCTAAGAATTTGTGTTTTAAAATTCATGAGTGGGTATGTCGAAGATGCTAATAGAGTACAAATCAGATTAATGAATCTCTTGGAGATGGACAAAAAATGGACATCTACTTTGGAGCATATGGAAAAACATCAAGCAATCATCAAGAGGTGGTTTGAAAAGAGGGCCACGATAAAATCTTTCGAGATATCTAACCTTGTTCTACTCTGGGACAAGGCAAAAGAAAAGTCGAGCAACCACACAAAGTTTCAATGCTTGTGGAATTGTCCTTATTAGATCATGGAACTTCTAAGAGAAAACACTTTTAGGCTGAGTTCCTTATAGGGGAAATTAGTTCCATTGCCAGTCAATGGGAAATTTATAAAGCATTACTTTGAGGCCTAAGGGACCCAAAAAAAAGATTTTATTTCTGCAAGTGTGTTTATTTTCTACAAGTGTGTTTATTTTTGCAAGCATGTTTCTTTTCAGTTGCGTGTTTACTTTCAATCGTGTGTTTGTTTTCAAATTTTCATTAGCCCAGGGGGTAGGTGCACTCAAGATTTTATCTTGACACATCTTACTAACCATTGTTTTGGTTTTAACTTTTGGGAAGGGGTATTTCTTTGTCAAAATATTTTGATGATTTTGTCTCTTATACCTATTGGAGTTTTAAAACTACTATGCAATAGAGGACCTCAATACCAAAATGACAATACTAATGCAACCTAAGGACTAGCCATTTCCTATTTTCAGTTACACATGCACACCATTTGGATCCAACATTAACAAAACTAGGAATGGTTTTCTTCTCTTTAGGCTTTGCAAAACCAAAGTGGGTATACCTAAGGGATGACTCAATCTGACTATTGTTGTATGAAAACTATCTTAGTTCCATTCTGATTCTCATCCTCAATCCATAAACATATAGCTAATTGTGACATTTTAAACATAATACATCCCATTTAACAAAAAATTTCATAAAGTCTTCTGTAGATCTACAATTATTCTTTGCAATAGTGGCTAACTAAGGCTAGAATATTTCATGCAAACAAGTATTGACCAACTTTGAAGATCTTCAGGAAATAAAAGTAAAATTGATTGAAATTTTTCATTTGATACCCATTTATGATCTATTTCTCTTTCAGCTAAACCACTTTGATCAGTGCCTAATCCAATAGGGTTCAAAGTCTACTACAAATCTATAGATCTAATTTCTTGCATTAGAACAAATATTATTAACAGTTCTTATTGGAATACATCATTCAAAATATCCTTCTCATTACTTACAACAACCTTATCCAATTCATCAAAGCATTTACTCAATTCATTGAATTAATAGTAGTGGTGAACATATATACAACCTAAGTGGATTGCATTCAATTGCACAAGCCTTTAATTACACAACATCAAGATGACTAAGTAATAAAAAAGGAGAAAAAATTTAGAAAGAACTGATATGGGGATAGCTCATAATTTGTATTCATTTTCTTTAAAAAATGTATACACTTGCAGTAACACTCAGAATGACCTTAATAAGAAACATATAGATCATTCTATATTAATGTATCCTTAGAAACTAACAGAGAAAATACATCATAAAACTTGCTCCAAATATTGGACTGAAAACAAACTAAGTATTTCACCTATAGCCTTAAAAAATTGGACCATCACATTGCCTTGAAAACTCATTTATATAGGCATGAGTTGCAACAAGCAAAGGGAAAATGTGATTGACAGGTGTCCTTCAAAAGATTCTTACATACACCTATCCCAAGGAGACAAAACTGTGGATAACAGAAAGACTAGTACATTGAAAATCCTTTTATGGGTCCCTTTTTGTTATTCCACTTGGAAAGACAAAAATACTATGATCAGATTCTTTTATCATTCTAGTTCCTCGGGGTAGGTGGCCATCAAATGTGAAAGTGATGAGTCATCTCCTGCTACCTAAGGATTTTCTTTGTTTTTATCATCAATGGCAGGGGTGACTTCTATTTTTGTACCTTCTTCTTCCTCATCATCCTCCACCTCATCATCTTCTACCATATGTTCTATAGACCTAAATTTTTCTTTCCACTCATTGTAGGCAGTGTCATCCAGTCAATCAAAACTCAGGACCTCTCTTAGTATAGTTATCAAGAAATTTGCAATTGCCTCCATATCCCCAAGATCTTTTCTGACAGTGTTGTAGAACAATTACACTTTTACCAGCTCTTCATTTGTCATTGCCCATTATAAATGGCCTGGTTCATT
The DNA here is from genome assembly GCA_028749045.1 of Cupressus sempervirens. Taxonomy (NCBI): domain Eukaryota; kingdom Viridiplantae; phylum Streptophyta; class Pinopsida; order Cupressales; family Cupressaceae; genus Cupressus; species Cupressus sempervirens. The sequence continues at coordinate 238,430,279 of CM053788.1, read as the reverse complement.
TAAAACTTTATTTATTCTTTCACAAAATATTTCATCCAACTCCTTCCATTCTTCCCTTTCCTTCACTTTCTCAATTGTCTTTAAAGCACAAGGGAATAAATCAAATTTCTCTATAAAATTACTTAGAAAAACAAATAGTTAATCTTCTTTGGAAGGAATCTTTTTTATCATCAAAACCTTGCAATTTATTTAAAAAATCAAAAATCTTTTCTATCTGATGACATGTCAGCTAAATAACATATATGCATATAGTAGTGATATCTTCATTTCTTTCTGTCCATTTCTGTACAATGGGTCTAAATACAACTTCATTTCCTTTTAACTCATCCTTGATAGCTACAATCCTTGTTATTAAATCAAAAAATGATGGCCATTCAATTCTATCTACTAAATACATGATACCTTGCCTCAATTTTTCTTCATATTGATTATTAAGTTCTACATGTAATGCATATAATTTATTTTTCTCCTCTTCAAAATCCTCTGCAGTATAGAACTGAGGCCTTTCTAGGGTATCTGGTATCTCAAAAATTGGTGTTGATTTAAAAGGCTCAATAGGTGGCCATGGGGGGTATGCAATCCTAGGTTTACTAGATTCTTCTAATTTTCTTTGCCTGTGAATCTTCTCCATTTGAGATACTTTATTTTCTAATGATTGTATGTGCATACCCCTCTCCTCATATGCTTTTAGAACTTCTTCAAACCTAGCATTGAGTTGGGAAAATCTATCTTCTTCTTGGCCAGACACCACACTACAAAATTTTAGCATTTTTTATGCCATTCCCATTATTTGTCTACTACCTACCTCACCAGCCCTGAATTCTGTCAATGCACCAGTATGCTTTGCAGTAGAAATCTCATGCATTCTACTATTGTTCCTTTTTTCCATAAACCAAATAACAAGGGCCTGGTGGTCATCACTAAACTTGACTCCTCTATGAACCAATAATATCTCTTCCTCAGTCCTTAGTTGAACATCCCTCTATTTTCTTACTGAATAAAAAACAATGGCATTTACTATATCCAATTCTAGCAGAAGGAGGACTCCTAACTATTTAACTGTCTACCTCCCAGCTTCAAGAATAAATTGAGAAAAGTCATTCAAAAATTTAGACTTTGCCTCTTAATATCAGAGTCAGGTTTGTCTAGTTGTTCTGCCTTTATCTTCTCACAAGTTTTCTCAAAATTTTCCATATTTTATCTCCACAAAAATTGAGCAAAAGTCCTAGATTTTACAAAATTTTCATCATTAATAAAATTTTCTGAGGCTTGTGTAACTATGGAATCAATCTCCTTACCTTGATAATCAGCCACAATGAGATCCAATGAAGGTGCAGGTGGTTCTTGAGGCTCTCCAATCTCCAAATATGTGGAAGTAACAATTACATCTCCCTCTCCACCAATTTGTCTAAGCTGCTCCCTTAGGGATGTTTCATCATCAATTTTGATAGGGGATTGGCTTGGGGAATATTGCTCCACTTAGGAAGAAGACCCTTGCTCTAATCTTTGTCTTTTTAGGGCACTGGGTACAGATGGGCTTCCTAGATCTGGTCTCTGCTGAAGAGGAACTTGGTGCACATTCTGGATCATCACATATCTTGCCCTTTTCTACAAGGTATATTGGCTAGGGGCCACTACATTTTGATTATTGCTCCTCCTTTGTACCTCTGCAACCTTGTCTGGATATGTCTCAACATATGTGGCTTTCTTTTCATTCATAGTTTGGATAATCACAACAAAATTATTCATTAATGCTTGCATCTTGGCTCCCCAACATTTTTTATCTTTCAATGGGTCATACTGGCGGTTGAAAGCATTAATAAATTCTAGGGTCTTGCTGAATACTATCCATTTTTCCTTTCTCAGTTCTTTTTCCTGCAAAGTAAAAATATTTTTGATTATGTCCTCTTGATAATAAACTTGTTGCACCATGCGAGAATCTTTCACCCTCTCTCTTAAGAGATCATAGAATCCTTCAAGATCAATAAATCTGGCATGAGATTCTACCATGTTATAACTATCTAGAAACAAATTCAGGTTCTTCCACCCTTTTCTCACAAAGAAAAAATCATGTACCATAGTAACAATTGGAAAAAAGGTACCCTTCTTAGGCAATTCCCTCTCATCTATAGTGCCTATTTTCCATAATAGCTCAGCTATTCCTATCTTCAAGGGCACATGAAATGGAAACACATGTGGCTTCCCCAAAAAACCATATACTCTTATTATAGTTGAGACATAATAAGGGACTATATCCCCCCAATTATGACTAACCAATAGTCCTTGTGCATGGTCCCTAGGTCTAACCAATTCTAATAGTGCTTGTGGAATTTTGGGGTTGTCCCCTTTCAAAATTAATCTAAGCTTTGATGAAAAGTATTTGTCAAACCTCACATAACTAGCATTTGTAGCCTTTAAGGTCATATTCACACTCCATAACTACACAAGATTCCTCTGTCCATCCTTGGTTGTTTCCAGCTCCATACCCTTGGAGAAAAAGGTAAATCCCTTGTACAAGCATATATACATAAGTAATGAATACCAACAGAATGGTTTGTCCACTTTTCCTCATGCTATCCCCACCAAACCATTGTGAATTTCCTTTGCAAGAAAAGTTGTAAAATCTAGAATGGTGCTCATCCTAAATTGAAGAGTTTGAGCCATAACAAGGACAATTGAGCTTGGGATTTGATCAACTTCATCTATCCCAAAAATTTTGCAAAGAGAAAAATATAATGCCTGAGCCCTAATGTTAAAATGTCTTCTCAGTAATGGCTCTAGGGTGCTAGTAGTAATCACGGACAAAGTACCAATTTTAGCAGCATGTTCTTGCAGTGACCCTATCCTTAAGTAAATCCTTTGTGCATCATAACTTGCTTGAAGTTCATCCATATCAATAGTTTCATGCACAACATGGTTAGGGTTGAGATTGAAAACTTCATTGATTAATTCAGGGAAAACCCTAAAAAGATTTACTCCAGCATGGTTCTTTAGCCACCCTGTAATTGGATCGTACTTTTTGGCTAAATCCATCAATAAATGACTATCAAAGAACACTGTGGGGACTGTTAAATTCCCAATATCAAACTCCCAGACATTGCTCATAGGGGTATCCAGTTTGTGCTCTGAAAACCATTTCTTGAACAACTCCAAACCCCCCAATAGAAACCTAGGCATCTCTCACCCAATTTGCTTTATCATAAAAACCTTCTGCTACAACTACCCTAGGGTGTTTTGGAATGAGTTCCCTCCCCTTAGTTATTTCATGTACTAATAAATAGAATTGTTCAAGAAAATCGTCATGCACAGAATCTTTCAAATAATTTGTTTTTCGAGTGAACTCTTTTTGGGGAGGCATTTTGAATAAACCCTAAAAATTTTACAACAACAAATACTTGATTTTCAAAGAAAAATAGAGTACTTACCCGCTAAATTTGCACTTCTACACTGTGTGATTTCTTCTGCAACTTACTGGATCACTAGATAAAGTTTTCGTGCCTTGGCTCTAAAAATTTTGTATGCTCTAATATTCTTTTTGTGCTTTGGTGATTCATTAATGGTGAAATCCTTTTCATGCATTGAGATCACACGAATGAATTCTAAGCCATATTTACTTTCAGTAACTGTTACCTCCAAATTGTAATCAAATTTGAATCCTATCCATAGATTTTCACTAGATCGGATGACTTTGATTTAAAAAGAATGAGCTTTATGGTGTGAGAAACTTAATGATGAATCTTTGTGTATATTTGGGCAACCATACGCACATGGTATCATATTTTGATTTCATTGCTAGATCATGTTTCCTTTGATCAATTTCTTAAAGTAAATTAAAAGGTAGCTTCAATTCATTTATGAATCTAATGTTTTTCTTTTCTTCAAAGGTGGAATTTACAAACTAAAGTGTTAAAGGATAAACACATTGATGCCATGACAACACTTTGTGGACCCAATGTCTTTCAAAGACTTAGGCTCCTTGAGAAAGTGGGTCAAGCTTTGAAGTATATTAGGTACAACTAAAAGACCCAAATGAAAATCAACCCTTGTTATGAGCGGCCCACCTATATTCCTATTATTAAGTACGAGAATCTTAAAAATGATGCCACTGAGAAAAAAATAATACATGGTGGAGAAATGGTACCACCAGAGGAAAGAAGGTATGTCATAATATTAAGAATAAAATTATGTAATAATTACTCTTAATACTTATGTGATCTAGAACATATTTTAAACTTCACATAGATTGCCTAACAATCAAAGGCAACCAAAGCAAAGGCAACACAAGCTCGGCTCAAGTGGATATTCAAAACTTGTTGCACACATTGTAAATATAAGTAAATGAAAAATTATATGCAAATATTTATAAATTGATACCAAGAAAAAATTTAGGCCATGGAGTTTTAAAAAACAACTTCTAAAGAGAACAAAAAATTAGCCTACAAATGAGGCTATACAATTGTGGTTAAACAACTCTGAATAATGAGTGTGCAAGGTTCTTTTTCTGGATCTATCGATGAGGAAAATAAGTCAATCAATTTTTATTTCAAATTGAATACTTTAACTATATTTGAGACTAAGTTCCAGAAATATAAGTCATTATATTTGTTTTAAGTAATGAAATAATGATTATATATTTGTTTAAAACTTTAAAGTGAATATATTTATATGTATTAAAATGAATGATTAATACTTCTTAGTATTTGTCTTGTATTTATATGTATATAATGTTGTTAAATGCACTAATTATTTACATTTGATTGTAGCTTGCCAATCTTGATCCAATAGCCAAGCACCATGGAGGTGTCAATTTGAATGTAGATCATAGTATTGAAGGTATATTTTCTCTATTTGATTTTTGATTTCTGAATTATTAATACAAGTAAACATTTTAAATTGAAATCGGTGTAGTTATACAAATTTAACTATAATATATCTTGGGATTAAGAAAATATCTTGTATTGCAGTTGTAGGGGATGCAGAGGTTGTTCTTGATGAGTGTGTTGAGGTCCACGTTGCAGGAAAGATGATGTGGTTGGACAAGGTAAAGAGCATTACAATGTTCTTTAAAATCTTTAAAGTCTCAAATTTTTAAATTTAACCCTTTTATTTGTTATTGTAGAGGACTCATCTTTGCAAAGGAGAATGAGATCACATCCACAAGTGAGAAGAAATATCAATGACAACATGGATATGCCTCTACAAATATATAGGGAAGGACAAAAAAATAAAAAAATAAATGATTCATGTGAACTTATGTAACTTATTTGATAATGGTTGATGTTTATGTCTAGATGTTTTATTTATGCTCTATTGAATATTCATGTGAATGTTCTAATAAATCTTATGTTTTAATGTTAATGTGAACGTTCTTATGAAACTTATGTGTTAATGAATGTTATCATGTGATAATCCATGAATGTTACATTTTATTAATAGAATGAATGAATTTTAGATGTTAACGGGGAATTTAGATTTTGGGGGGTTGGGGGGTGCAAATGAGCTTCCACCTTCATGTAGTTGCTCTAATTAGTAGAGAATATTAAAATATTCTCAAAACCAAGTAAAGCTCAACATTAACCTATGATTGCATGACAACTAACTGTGTGAATCTCTTGGTTTTAGGCAATGCAGAAGGAGGCCATAGTTCAATATGAAATCTCAATTCATATTCATACGACATCAGGTGGAGCTAAAAAATCCAACAGGTTTGCATTTTTTTTAGAGTTCTTTAATTAGGTATTTTAAGTTATATACCATCATGAAAATTGTAATTTTGACTCTAACAGGAAAGGATAACGTCCTCAGCATGCAAGCAAATCAATACTTTCTATGTGTTGGCTTGTTGAGGACATTCTCTCATCCATAGCAACTAGATTTCTAATGTTCGTGATGGTCTATAATTTTAAAAACTTAATAGACCTATTAAATAAATGTAAACATGGTGGGTTTTTTTCAGCTCTACCTATTGTCCATGCATATAGAATGCAACTACACATACATTCTTGATTCAGAGTGACATTCACAAGTTTATCAAATCAATGATATGATGTCATTCACATCTACAATTTTGCATTAGAAATTTTAGTTAATTGCTAGGCTATTGTTGCAAACTATACATATGCTTAAACTTAAGATTTCAGAGCCTATTCATTAGAACACATAAATTTTTACTATATTTTCTATCAAACCCACAAAAAAATTATTGTACCTTGATTTAAACTCTAGATGCAAAGTTATCCTTGATGCAAGTTAGGATGCCAAAGAAACTATTTTTCAAAGCTGACTAAGTTCACTTAATTGCTTTAACATTGATGAGTACATGCTCTTTGGAAATATCTCATAGTCCACTTTTCAAAAACAAGATTAATCTCAATTTGACACTACGTCAAAATGTTATAAGTCCTCTTCACATACAATTCATTTTTCCTCTATGTATTGTCACTGAAGTAGAATGGCTACAAGTACACAAAATGAATAAATATGTGCTCCTTTGTACACTAGAATTGTATTGCACTCACCCTTTGAAGTCTCCATGAGAGGAAAATTTCTCTCCCTATAAGATGTAATAGAGACATAAGATTATGTTAATATGAAAATGATTTCTTAACTAGGAAGAACCAAACTTTTTTTATATCAAATGTAGTAGCTTCTCACACAAACCACCTACATAACTACATCATTATATTTAGTGTGTAGCATTTTGCACACTTCACATAAGATGCAATAAAATTCAAGATGGATGATAGTATGTGATCCCCTCCAAATGCAATAGTTTATGTGCTATGTCTTTTTGTGTATCTTTTACAACTAAATTATGTACTAGCATGTAATTGTTAATAAAATATAATAAGATGCTAATATGTGGGGAAAGTTGTATGAGATATAATGTTTCCTATTTTAGGGGACAATATGTGCATTAAATTAATCTGTGTTTTTGATTAAGTAAAATAAGTTTTACAGGGATCATGAAACCCAAAATTTTTTACAACATATCTAAAATAGAAATATAAAGAAAAGTCCAGCTACAATGCATCTGCTTATCAAAAGCCAAAGCTCGTGGCTAGGAAACAAAAAACTAGCTACACTAGAACAAGAAAAACTAGCTAAACTAGTAAAAGATGAGACAAAAAGGAAGAACGAACTATTAGTTCTCCTTATCTAGAACCTACAAGGTCTGTGCAGCTTCATTGGTCTTCCAGTTGTCTGCATCCTCCTAGTCCTAGTTTTGAGCATCCGCTAGATTCCTGGTTTCTTCCAAAACATCCTCAGCCTACCCAATGTCCAAGTTGGCCTTCTCCATATTTTCCCCACCAAATCCAACACTCATCAGTGATTCATGAAAACTATTAATATTCTCATTCAAGGTGTTCAATGTGGTAATCACCTGATTAGCCCGATTCTGATGAGAGAACTCCATCCTTTGGACTCTTTGTTTAACCTTGGTCATTCTGTCTTCCTGGTTAGCATTGTGTCCCTAGACATTACAGTGCCATTGATTTCCATCCTAGCTTCTCTTCTCTTCATTGTGCCCCTGGTTGCTACTGATACTCTAGCTTCTTTCCTGGCTTCTTTTCTCCTCAAGGTCTTCAGTTTCATGGAACAACCATTTGATAGACCAAAAATTGTCTATCATGTTGTTCTTTGCATTGTTCAAAAGATTAAGCCTGTTTTCCCTTGCATTATCATATATAACAACCAGTGTAGGGTTAATGAGTTCATCAAAGTGGGCTTTGCCATCATTGTCTTCCATCACTTGGAGGCTCGTCAGCTCCCTGACTATCCCCAGTTTCACAGTATTTGTGTTAAAATTCCTCCAAGACCTCCTCCTATTTTTCATTATCACCTCCCCACTCTCTTTCCTCATAATTTTTATCTTTTCCTCAGATGAAAAAGTAGAGGGGCCAAGGCATGGAGTCTCAGGAATCTGGTCATTGGTTTCTTGCGACAAAGCCTCATCCGCTTTCCTTTTCTTACGATTCCTCGACATGTCAGCTAAATCCTCCTCCTCCTTTTCACTTTCCCTCCCCTTCTCCTACTCCTTCTCATAATCCTCCCCCTTCTTCTCTTCCTCCAATTCTATATCCTCTTGTTCATCATTATCCTCCTCCTCCTCCTAAGGCTCAAACTTAGGGGGAATGGGGAGTAAGCCTTTGGGACTCTTTCTATAGGGAATGTGGGCAGAAGGAGTAAATTTCCTTTCTTCCTTAGGGTTTTTACCTTTAGAGGAAGCATTTTCCTCTTCTTCTAATTTCATGCTATGCATATCCTTAAAATCCAAACTCCCAGTTTCCTCAAAAGCACACCTAGTATCACTGAGGGATTTTCTCTTAGTTTGAGTCTTTAAATACTCATAGACCAGGAGGGGTAATCCCTCATGAAGGTATAGGTTAGCAGTAGGTTTCCTCTTAAAAATATTGATACCCTTGCTCATGGAGGTGAAAAGATAAAAAGGAAAATATATTTTGATTCCATGCCTAAAGTGGTTAAGCAAAAAAAAATGATGCATTCTGATTCTATCAAATCTGGGATCTAGAGAAATATATTCAATGATAATCCTTAAGACGTACCTCCAACACTTTTTAATTGACTCCATCACATAATACATATCCACCTTGACGAGTTTGTTCCTCTCAATTTCATCCTTCACAAAGAATTTGATAGCATTAGTTGAAAATTTCTTGTCTCTAAAGAAGTTACTCCCTTCCAGAGGGATCTCCATAACCTGGGCAATCAACTTTGCATTGACATGTTAGGTGACCCCATCTATTTTGACTCTCCCATTTTTCTAGGAATCCACCATAATCTTGGTGATCCCCACATCAAATCCATGGAGCTTCTCTAGGAATCTTGTGATAATGCCCTTTTCCAACTTATGCCAAACCTTTGGTTTCTTCTTCTAGTTCTTTGCCTCCCTCGAAGGCTCCCTCCTACTTCTCTCCCCAATCATGGTTTTCTCAGGTTTAGTAAGCCCCCAACTTCTCATAGTTCTCTTACAAACTTTGGCCTCTTTCAAAATGCAAAACTCAAAATTTTTTTTGGAATTATCAATTTTAATGGTCGTATACAAGACAACCCATAAAGTGTGCCAAATGTACATGCTATCATGGTTTGAAAAGAGCTCTGCATGATTTTCATTAACTCCCAGTCTAATGTTCAATTTGGAAAATCTTCCTATAATTAATTTTGGATTGGTTTAGTACTTCCCTGGATGTGGTCTAGCAGAATTAAATCATTCACTACTGCAAGTAAGTTATCACCGACATACCACATCATTGCCAAATTTTCGGTGACCGCTTCATTTGCAAACCAGTCGATAGTTGAATTGGCCTCCCTATACATGTGGCTGATATGGGTCTTGTTGAATTTACCCAAGTTAGAATTTAACTCCTTAATTACATTTGCAATGGTCCAAGAAGGCACAAAGTGACCGTTTAAACAATTTATGAAATTTAAAGAGTCCCCCTCCAGCCAGAGGTTCTCAATCCTAGAAGCCAGGGCTAGTTTAACAATGTGACTAGCCACACTGGCTTCTGCGAAATGATTCATCTAATGTCCAAGTGGGTAGGAAAAAGCCAAAAACACCTCCTCCATAGCTATTTTTTATGATGCCTCCACTACCAACAAGGCCAGGGTTCCCTTTGGTAACCCCCTCAAAATTGGCTTTGTACCAATTTTCAGGGGGAAAAAACTACCTGGCCTCCTGTCTTTTCCTATCCCTATCCTTTTTCCTTTCTCTGTTGTTCCCACATTCTTCAATATTTCATTCCTTTATGATGGTGAAGTTCTCTTCATTAATAATTCAATTTTCTCTACAATAACAAACTTGGGGGATTCCCTGTCTCTGAATATTTGGTTATTCTACTCTTTCCAAATTCCCTAGCAGAAGTGCGAAAGGGACTAGGAGAAAAATAACTAGGTTATCATACCAAAGTGTGAGCTCTTCCATTGGCTAAAGAATTCTTGGATGTTAGCTGGGGGACACTATCTAACTCCAAAGTCCCTGGTCAGAAGGCTCCAAACTTTGGAGGAATAGGGGCAATGAATAAATAAGTGATTGACCGTCTCCAGGTCATGCTTACATAAACTACACTTGTTGGGGATAATTTGACCTCTCTTAGCTAACTTATCCAAAGTAAGGATTTTTTCTTGGAGCAAAAGCCATAATAAGATGTTAATTTTTTGGGTAATGCCAAGAGTTCAGCCCTTAGCCCAGATGGGTTTCTCCATTCTATCCCACAATGAAAAATACCTAGAGGCAACAGAGTATTGCCCATTCAACTTATCTCCCCAAATGACTTCATCCCTCTTATTATTAATAAATATAGCATTCATGCTAATCATCAAAGACTTAAGGTCCAAGGATATCATAAACAGGTCTTGCCATCCATTTCTAGTTTTATAATCACTAACTTTCAGACCATATCTTCTTATGAAAGGCTCTGCCCATCTTCCATAATTAGCGTGGTCAATAAGAGGTCCCTGGCTTGTCCAGTTGTCCTGCCAAAATAATATATTTTCACCTTTTCCAACTTTCCATTTAGCCTTGGACTTAGCCAAGAATTTTTCCTTTAGGATCTTGTTCCATATGTAAGATCCTTGAGGAATCTCGCTCTCATGAAGTAAAAGGCTGAGAGACTACCTTCATAGGTATTTCTCAATCATGATTTCCCTCCATTCTTCGGTGCTCTAAAAAATGTGCTAGGTCTATTTGGCTAAAAGAGCATTATTGAGGTGTCTAATTTTTCTAATACCAAGGCCCCCATAACATTTGGGAAGACAGACCTAGTCCCAAGCAACAAGATGATATCTCTTGTGCTCTTCAACCCCTATCCAAAGAAAGTTCCTCTGAATCTTCTCCATTTTGTCAACTTGCTTAGTTGGGATCTCAAAAAGACTTAAGGCATAAGTGGGGAGATTTTGGAATATAGATTTCACCAAAGTACATTTTCCTGGTTGGCTAAGGGTAGCACCTTTCTAGCCAGCTAATTTCTTGTTGAATCTATCAATTATGTTGTTGCAAAAAGATTTTGGGGGTTTGGACCCTAAAGGAAAACCAAGATAGCTTACTAGAAGGGTCCAAATACCACTTCCTAGGATACAAACAATTTTCCTTTGTCTCTCTCCCAGAGTATTGATGAAGTAGACCGAGCTCTTATCCTAATTGATAGATTGGCCAGAACCCTTAGTGTAAGAATTTAGCAAACCCTTAAACACTCTGGCCTCCTGGACTGAAGCATCTCCCCCAAAAGAGTATCATCCACAAATTTTTGGTGGGTGAAGGAAGAATGACCAAATGAAGGCTTGAGACCTTGTAGACTCTAGTCCTATCTTTTTCTCATAATTAGCCTTCCCAAACATTCTACCAAAATGATGAAGAGAACAGGGGATAGGGGATCATCTTGTCTCGGTCCTCTTGATAGGAAAAAGAAATTTGAGGGGGAGCTATTAACTAGAATAGACAAAGAAGGGGAAGAGACAAGCTGAAGAATAAGTTTACAAATCTGGATGTCAAAACCAAAAGCCTAGAAGACAACCTTCAAGAAATTCCAATCCACCATGTCATAAGCTTTAAACATATATAGCTTGAGCATAAAACCTTCCTTCTTGCCAGCTTCAAGAGAGTGAATCACCTCATGAACCATGATAATAGAGTCTAGAATCTATCTCCCTGGGACAAAACCAATTTTTTGTGGGGAGATAATTAGGTGAAGAACACTGAGGAGCCTAGTGGTTAGAACTTTGGATATGATTTTGTAGAAAGAGTTGCAAAGACTGATGGCCCTGAACTTATCCATCAAATCTACCCCCGAGATTTTTGGTATGAGAACCAAAAAAGTGGCATTGAGTTCCTTCAAAAGGTTTCTGGCCTCGAAGAATTCTTGCATAGCCTTCACAATGTCTCCTTTGACCACCTCCCAATAGACCTAGAAAAAGAAGGTCGGGAAACCATCTGGGCCAGGGGCCTTATCACTTGGAATGGAATTGAGAGCTTGAAAAATTTCCTCTAGGGATGGGATAGCTTTCAACATAGAGTTGTGGTAGGCTTGTAGCAGTGAAGGAATAGTAGACAAATTTTCCTCTCTATCAGGCTCCGAGAGAGAGGGGTCCTTGGTGAGAAGAGAAGAGAAAAACTGTACTACTTCATTTGCTATCTCAACATCCTTAGATAAAAAAGTCTATCCTTTCTTGATGCTATAAATCTTGTTATTGGCTCAGTGTTTTAAAGTAGATAACTGGAAGAACCTGGTATTTTGGTCCCCTTCTTTAAGCCAATTAACCCTTGATCTCTATTTCCAAAAATGTTCTTCCCTAGAGATGATGTTGTGGAGGTCAGAGAGAATAGACCTTTCCTCCAGCCAATTCTAATCATTATATCCAACTTGTTGAATCTCTTCCTGAACTATATAGAGTTGATCAGTCTTCTCTTCCTTTCTCGAGAAAATGTGGCCAAAATTTGATTTGTTCCAAACTTTAATATTTCTTTTCACATTCTTCAACTTTTGGGCTACCTTGAACATTATAGTACCTTTCGCCTCAATGTTTCACCATGATGAAATCTTGGTTTCCAAGGCTGGGTGGGAAATCCACATTTTCTCAAACCAAAAAGGGAAAGTCCTTTTGATTATTAAAGGGCAAACAGAGAGTGATATGGGGGAGTGGTCCGATCCTACTCTAGGGAGAAGGGAGAGTCTGTAGGAGTGGGTTTGCAACCAATCAGAGGAAATAAGGGCTCTGTCAAGAAGGACTTGGATGTAATCTTCCCCAACTCTCCTTTAGACCAAGTGAATCTACCCCCCAGGAGGTCAACATCCATAAAAACTAGGTTTTTAATGAAGTTTGAAAGGTCTAACTTACTTTCTTGATCCAGGGCAAGCCCTCCACATTTATTATCATCAGAGGGGGGGGAATTGAAATCCCCCATTATAATCCCTTTTTTAATATTATTAATGCTAATAGCCTCTAGAATCTTACCCCAGAAGACCTTTCTCTCCCTTTTAGAATTGGGAGCATAAAGATTTAAAATGAACCAATAATCATCACTATGAATATGGGACACCTTGCATAGGAGGGAAATACCTAAATTATAGATGATAGATATCTAATAAGCCTTGTTATTATAGATAATCAACACCACTCCAGCAACTCCCTCTGAGTCTATGGCCTCACTACTCATGCTTTTGTTGAAAGAGAGTTTTCCTACCACATCTTTTCTCATTTTGGTTTCTTGAATCAATAAAAAATTTGCTCTTCGATCTCTGATCATATTCTTAACTATATCCTATTTGTGAGCCCCATTTAGGCCCCTTATATTTCAAGACATGATCTTCATTTCTTACTTCTAGAGTATTCCTTGATGGTTCTCTAGTTCCCATCTGCTAAGTTTTTTATGGTCTCTTCTTGCAATAACTGATTCAAATTTTTCCTTCCTACAGTCTTAGGTTTAACCTTGATATTAGCCTTAACCCTACTTCCGGTTGTTGCTAGTGAAAAAGGAGGGTGGTCACAATTCTTCTTTTTTTAACCAAACTCCAACCATTTATACTATCTTAAGAGTAGATATCAATCCAATCTTCCCATTGTGATATCTAATATGGAGAAGAACTATTAATAAGCTCTAAGATCTTTGTCCCTAAACCTTTGGATGCTGAAAAAATCATCAGAGAAGCGACAAGACTTCCCACTTGACCAGGCCCATCACTAATAAATCTATCATTTAAATTGTGATCCTCTACCCTTGGTAGATCAACAACACCATTATTCAGGGGTTCTGGGTTAGAGACCCTTGTAATCTCTGACTAGGGGTTCTCCTACCTTCCTACATTCTACTCTTTCTCAATTAGCACATTGTCTCATGCCTCAGCTATGGCATCAACAGTTGGGCCCTCCACTGTAGGCTCCTTTGGAACTAAATCACTGCTATGGACTCCATCCTACTTTTTCGAGTCAAAGTGGGTGGAACCATTTACACTATTATCACCTTGAACTCCATCCTACCTAATGGCATTCTTCTTAACCTCCCTTCCATCCAAGATCTTGAGTTGTTTAGCAGATTTGTGTTTCCAAATCAATTTCTGCTTTCCCTTGCCAGAAGTGTCAGTGGGCTTAGATTTCTTCTTTGCTTTACTAGAGGTAATAGGAGCCTTACTTTTCTGCTTCAAAGCCCTAGGGCATTGATTTTCCTTGTGACCAACCTTCAGACAAAGGAAAAAAACAAAAGGCATTGTTTCATAGATCAATTTTTGAACATGCACTCAAGGTTTAGAGTGAAACATCATAGTTTCAAGCATGTATGTGCCTTCCCTAACCCCTATTCAAATGCAAGCATAGTTGAGATGTCTTTTAGAGGTTGTGATCAAATCAATAGAAAAAAGTTCTCCAAAAGATCTAGCTAGACCCACAAAAACATCTTCATTCTAGGATTCTAAAGGCAGTTTGAGCAGTCTAACCCAAACAGGGGCTTGAACAAAAAAATTGTCATTCAAGTTCAACTCGGAAGAGCACTTCTGGAGGACCATAGTGGAACAACCAATAGCCCACTACCCTTTACAGAGAATGTTAGAGAGGTCTTCCATGCAAGTGAATTCAAAGGAAAAAAAACCCTTTTCCATGGCTATGAATGAAACTTGGCCTTTAAGAGCCTATTTCCTCTTAATAAAAGACCTCACATCATCTATATTAGGTCTAGGCCCCAGAAATTTACCAATCAAGGTAGAAGCCATTGATCAAATGTTGTGATCCATGATTTCATCCAGGATGGCAATGGCACAAGAACCTTTCTCTGACTTGGGAAGAATCTTAACAGATGGCTTGATCCCAAAAAGAGATGACCATTTGGCTGACTGACCCACTTTGGGAACCAAAGGAATCTTGACCACTTCCTTGGGGGGAGCATCTGGGTCCCCATCCACATTCTCCAATTGATCCCTTGTACAAGACCCCTGACCATCCCCCTTCTACAGCCTGTGCTCCATGCCAGGGTTTTGATTCCGACAGTCCATGGGAATCTCACCCTTCTTTGAATTCAAATTTTGAATCCATCCCTTGCCTCCACTCACACTCTCCATTAATCTATGTTATTATATATAACAAAGTGAATTTGAGTTGAGTTTGTAAAGATGGTGCTTTGTGTTTGGTGCAAATGTTGAGTTATATTATTTTGGCCATGACAAGGTTAGAAGAATTCTAGAAACTTTTTTTTTTAATATAAATTGCTTGAGGTGCTCTATTTCTTATCTTTTGATTCCTTTCTTCTTTTCATTTGAAACTAAAATTACTGATCTTTGGATGTCTTTTCATTTGAAACTAAGGATGACAATAAGTTTGACCTAAAAAAAGTAGTTACTGAAAATTGGATTAAGCCTCCAAGAATGAAAAAACAAGTATGTGTAATAAATTGATTGAAATAAAATTATCAATTATTTACCTTTTATTGGTTATTATAACTCTTTTTTTTTGTATTGCAGCTACTTCAAGTCAGATTATTTCAAACAAGCAACAAGACATGGGGGACCACCAAAACCAAGAGAGCCATGAATTCCTCACATGCCTCAATAGTAAGGAAACTGAGTTGCTTGTATTCTATTTTTTTGGTTTGTATCATAAAAATGATTTTTTCTAACTTTTGATTTTTTTTTTCTAGGCACAGCTTTTAGTTCTTTAATACTCAACAATTAATAGAGTTATATGAGAAGGAAGTTCACTATCTCATGGTTAGTTTGATTTTGCAGATTTCATAATAGTTTGTAATCATATTTATGATTCAATAGTAAATAAAAATAAGAGATTAACTATGAAAATATAAAAAAAAGGTAGTTCCCAAGATATTATAATCTAAAAATGCTTCTCTTGTTTAATGGATCTCATTCCTTTGTTTAGTCATGCCTTCATTCTATTACGTAATGTTGCAATGGATCTTCACATTTCATATATTGGTAGGACCTTCAAGACTATATGCTCCTATAATTTTGTGATTAACAAATTATTGAATGTGGATGTCCTTCTCTATGTGAAAAACCCAATCTATCTCTAATATGTAACCATTTGTATTTCATGTCTCAGTTTTATTATTTGCAATATTCCAACTTCATGTCTGATACTTTCTCAATTTTCTAAGTAGGTTCAATACTAATGATTCTATATACTTTTTCATTAACAATGTTGGACAAGTTTTATCAAGCCTTTTATTATTTAAATGATATGTCAATGTTTCTACCCAGATGTTTGAAATGATGGTGGCAATGTTTATTTTAAACTCATCGTTCAACCATGCACTTGTTAGCATTTTAATGTCAAATGCTTCCTAACAAAACTCTTTATAAATTCAAAGCCCTCTTGAATTGGAGATTGGGTGTGAGAGAGTGAAGTCATGAATGTCCACCTCTTAGCCACCACTAGTATGAGTTGTGATCCTTATATATATATAATTTCCATGAATCATTATTATACTAAATTCTCTCAATATGTGTAATATATCTATAAATATATTTATTTATTATATCTCACATGATATTAATTAAATACATATATAATATCTTCAATTGTTTAGACTCAGGTTTATTCGATTGAAGCTACCAAAGAAATTACAATTATGTGTTATTCAAAGTATTTCTCATTAACTAGAAATGACAATTATGTGCTATTATAATTCACATTTTTAACTTCTTTTGGTGTTGCAACAATCAAATCAAAGAAATCAAGCAAAAGATACCATCAATGAAGGAGATGACACAAAAGGTATGTATGATTACATTTTATGTTTTATATTATTGAACATTTTTTTTTGTTCTATATCTTAAATCTATCTATTAACATTTTTTTATCGTACATGTTGGGGAACCACTTACTATTGAAGAACAAGAAGAGAAAGAACAACTATTGGAGGATGTGAGAATGGTGTTAAAAGGGCTTTGATTATGATTATAAATTTTAATTTTGTGAATGAATGTTTGGATGACATTATTGTGATGTGCTAGGGATTCTCAAATTGGACTCAGAGGGATTTAAATACATTTGTATGTACATGTGAGATGTATGGTTGGAATGACATCAAAAGTATTACTTCTAAAATGGAAGGGAATGTTGAGGATGAAGTTGAGAGATATGAAAAGGTTTTCAAAGATTGATATAAGGAGTTAAATGGTATGGTTGATCATTAATTTTAACATTTTTATTATTAAATGTTTGTACATGGTCAAGAAGGAAGGTAGTGTGGTTTGTGGAGCAATATTTTTTTTTTTTGTGATTATTTTGATGTGAAGTTTTAAATTTTTTTAGTACTACATTATTGATCAGCTAACATAAATTTATACCACTTTCTAAGTTCAAGATTTTGTTCAAGGTCTATCGAATGAGTTGTGTGACTGAAGATTATGACAGAATAGTTGAAAATATTGAAAGGGGAGAGGCTCGAGTATCTCACAAGGATGATATTATGTAAGAAATTGGGAAGAAGTTGGATCGCTATAAAAATCCTTGGTTGGAACTTAAGATTCAATTGAGTTAAAATAAAGGAAATTTGTATAATGAGGAATGTGATTGCTTTATGGTAACTTTTATCTACCAACCAAATCCTATCAAACTACTCTTTCCTTATATTTTGGATTTTTAATTGACCATTGGTTGATCTAGCTACATTTAAGTAAAGCAAAAAATAGTTGAGTTGAAAAATTGTAATTTTAACTTTTAACCCATTAAGACTGAAGTAGGCCTAGGTTATAACTTGTACTAGAGGGGAACTCTTATCAATAGATATCTAAATGGGGGTTTTCTATTTGATGTTGTGCATGGTCCATAAGCTTGGATATGGAAACTGGGATGAGTTGAAGGCTACATTTTGGATGTCACCTTTTTTTCATTTTGAAATCACAACCTATACAAAAGATACAAAACATGAACATGCAAAGAAAATTATTTTTTGGCAATGTAGGATTGCTTGTCAGCACAGACTAGCCCCTTCTTAGAAAATGGCCAACTAATAATATTTTGTAAGGAAAATTCTATGATTCTTATTTCTCTTCTCAATAATCACCATTTTGATATTTTTCTAGAGTCTAAGATCTTTTGTAGTCCAAATTAAGGGCTTATCTAAGTAGTTTGATTCATTTTTCTTTCATATCGATCTTGTACATAATGATGTATATTATTTGTTAGCTAATTGGGCTTTGACAACTCCTAATGGATGGAATGTTTAGAACTCAAACTATCATTCCTATTAACAATTGATCACAATAGATGACTAGCCCCTTCTTTAATTGTAGGTTTAGATAACATTACTAGTATTTGGAAGTATGTTTGTCAGTTGTCATCCCTTCAACTTCTCGGTCTCATTAACAACTACATAGAAGGCCCAACCCCTCACTGTGTTGGTAGCTTTCCCACTTTGAAAACTTTTTGTATCTCTTACAATGGGCTTTTAGGATCTATTCCTTCCTAAATTGGCTTCTCTGAGAAATTTGTGTGCTTGATCTCAAAAATAACGAATTGATAGGATTCATTCCCCCCCTAATTGTTATCACTAAGCAGTTTGGAGGATTTGGACCTTTCCTTTAATCTTCTCTCTAGAGATATGCCTCATAATTTCTAATCTAATTTGAAATCATTAAGCATGGGAAATAACAACTTGATAGGAAGCATACCTTCCATAATTTCAAATGCTAGAAATTTGACACACTTGGTAATGAGTAACTTCCTAAACTGCCAAATTCTAGGATAGCTAGGAAGTTTTACTGAACTCAAGTTGCTTTGACTAGATAAAAACTAATTTTTTTGGTTCATTGAAACATGTGCTACCTAAACTTCTACAATTGATGAATTTTTCCTTATCAAATAATATGTTTGAGGGAAGCATTCTAGATGAGCTCTCAAATTTATCTAATTTGACTTATTTGGATGTGAGTGGAAATCAATTATCCAGTGACATATCCTCCAAAAAAATGACCATAAGTACTTGATTTCTTTGTATTTATAGGAAAATAATCTAACAAGGATCATCCCATTCAATATACAAAATGGGAAGCTCATGCAGCAACTCAGATTGGATAGAAACAATCTTAAAAGAATAATTTCATTTGGAATATACAACATTTCCTTGCTTGATAAAGATCAACACAATGTTCTTGATCTGAGCCATAATTATTATTTTTTCATAAATTTGCTACCTGTCACAATTTCAATGGCCTGATCTGATGGATACCCATTGTTGTCATAGTGCAACTTTCGTAAGTCCATTGCAATTGGGACAACATGTTCAAACGAATAATCATCACTACCATAGCATAGCTATCACAAAATTGTCAATGTTACAATGGTAGAGTGAAATATTAAAGAGTTGCAATTGTGAAAATATACTATCGCAATTGAGACAATGTGAAGATGAACTCTTTCCCCTTCATTCTTCGATGTTATGATGGTTCTATCCATTACACGTATGATGAAACCCTTTGCTGTCATAATTGGTGACATTAAAAGTCTGACGCTTGTCCAATGAGAGCCGATTCATGGTTCTATCGCTTGGGCAATGGGAGGCCATCGCAATTACGATGTCTTATTGTCACAATTCAAGCCCAAATCTAGTAGTGAAATCACATATTCATTTTTATCATCCTCTATAACACTTACACTAGCTTGGAGATGCCCCTTCCAAAGGATTTTCCACATACTTCCTCAACTTCTATTGATCTTCCCATCTAAGCATATCAACCCCTTCCATGTCATCTAATCTAAAATTACATTAGCAATATACTTTAGCATTTGTGCCTTGAAGACTTGATCAAAGTAAATGCCAAGATAATAAATTTTAATTCAAAGCATGAGGAAGAGTTACATACGTTCAAATTTGTTCACATTTCTTCAAAATACACCCTACAAGATTCCATAACTAAATCATAAAGGATTATATGCGTTATTTTGCATGAGTGTAATAGCACAGTCATACAAAAAACATCAAAATTAAAAGAAATTGTGTACAAGGAAACATCTCAATTAAAATGTAGGCAATATTAGATCAAACCAAACTGGCAAGATCTCAACAACTCTAATTGGTACTAATGATGCACTACTGTAGGAAAATATATTTACTATAGCTTTTTGGGACTATTTTTAAGTCTTCCAACTCAATATATTTGCAAATTGAAAGAAGGAAAACATCACATGTGAACTAACACTACACTACTATTTTTATTTAGTTCATTGCTAAATTGAATAGGTTTTCTTTTTCTTAAGCCTTGTGTTATTGATTGTTTTAATCGCCCGTCTAAAGGTTTAGAATTGGTATTTTCTAGGGCTTCATTTTTGTGTTTCAGATACTGGTCTTAACTTTAAGATTTTGTTATGGCATATGGAAGGAGACATAGGCTTTTTATGTCAAACATACTCACAAGTAGCATGGTACTTTAGGCTCTTCTATAGATGATACTACCTCATTTTGGGTTGTAGGCTCGTGTACCTTGCTTCTTAAAAAGCATGAGCTTGTGTTTTGATGAGAGGAATATGTTCTTGATGGAAACAATATATAGAAGGTGATCTAATTAGAGTTTTCTAGTTATATCCTTTGCCTTTTTTAGTGATTTTTATAGCTAGTAAGGCCTTTTCAGCTACTTGGCATAATATTACATTTATGTATTTTTTGAATTTCATCTTGATTGGGTGCCCTATAGATAGCCCATATTATTCAAACTAAAAAATCCATATGTCTTATTTTTTGGATACAATTGTCCAATTGTGTGTTGTCTTTGATGTTGCACAAATGTCACATCAGTTATCAATCAGTGTCTATCGAGCTCAATTGGTCAGCAAAGCAAATTTTAGTGTCTACCGAGCATTCTTGTAAATACTCTATGGAAACAATTTCTACCAAGTTCACTCGAGCGTCAAAGGATTTTGTGGCAGAAGTCAGTGTTAACCAAGCTCACAAGGTTAATGAAGGAAAGCCAGTGTTTACTGAGTTCACTTGGTCTCCAAAGGATTTTGCAGAGTTTGTAGTGTTAACTAAGCCTCAGTTGGTTAACACAAGAAATTAGTTTAGGAACAATGTTTATCGAGTAGGGTCAGCCAATAAAGGGTTTTGTTGTTTTGGAAAATAAAGTTTAATTATTTCATGTAATGATTTTAGTCGACTAATGTAATGATTATTGATAATTCTAAGTTGTATTTGGGCTAACTTGACAATTTGTAAGGTATAAATAAAATGTCAAATTGAGAATTCTAAAGTGCAATGAGCAAGCACGTAAATGTATTGATTGAAGAAGAAAGTGTGAGTGAAATTGAAGGATGGTCAGATATCCTTGAGGAGCAACAAAGTTGTATTTGATCAGGAAGGATCTAGTGAAGCAGAACAAAGATTTGTATCAACAATTCAGTTGCATCTCATTCAGGTCATTTTATTGTTACTTTCTCATCTTTGTAGCAGTGATTCCTAAATCTCTTAATAGAGTTGGTTTAGTAGCCATTTGTAAATCCTCTAACAAGGTGATAGTTCCTTTGAATTGTTCTAAAGACCTATAGCAAGGCCACTCCTAAGAAGGTGACTAAATCCTTTAACAAGGTCACACCTAATAGTGTGTTTTGTAACCTTTAACCAGGTTGGCTCCTAACAAAGCTCACTTTAGAAGAGTGAAAATCAGTAGCTAGTTATTTGATGGTTTTTCCTATATTGGCTTTCCATGTTAAATCTAGTGTCTCATGTGTTCATGTTATTTATTTTATGTTTGCATGTTAATTGTTGTGAATGTTTAAAGATTAGTAATAATTTAACATACACTGCATCTACTGAGTTACAACATTTTTTCTTTATGTTTACCAAGTGATAGTAGTAACTAGTTTTATCAGACATCTTAGGGATCTGTGAATATATTTTGTGGTAACTAATTCATCCCCCCTCTCAGTTACTCCATCTATATTTCCAACACTTGATATCAGAGATTTTGGTGCTTGTAAGAAGGGTTTCAAGGACCTAAGCTAAAGATCAGGATGTCTTACAAGAGAGAAATTCCAAGACTTAACAAGTATAACTTTTCAGTATGACAGGGACTGATGAGACTTCATCTGACTTCCATTGGAGATGCAAGATTGAAATACCTTGATGAAGAATACACAACTCCTTCTGGTACATTATCTATTAATGACATTGCTAAGAAGAAGACTCATAGCACCATGATGATAGACATTGCATCAACTCTAAGCTATGAAGAATTTGATGATATCAAAGACTGCGAAACTGCCTTTGAAATGTGGAACAAGCTAATAGATATCTATGGAGGTGATGAAAATGTGAGGAGAGCCAAAGAAAAAAGTCTAAGAGAACAATTTGATCAAATCAAAATGAGAGAGGATGAAAACATTGCCAAATATGTTGAAAGGGTCAAAGAAAGTGTCAGTGCAATCAAAACTTCTGGAGGAGATATCAAAGAGGAAATTGTTGTAAGTAAAGTTCTTAGAACATTGCTTCCCATTTATGTAATTAGAGTATCTGCAATTCAAGAAAGAAGATGTGAAGAAAATCATAAGATAAATTTGGAAGCCATAGTAGGAAGATTGACTGCATTTGTAGATAACTATGACAATTATGTTCCAGCTTCCAAGAACATTGAATCTACATTTGAAACTCAAAGAAAAAGGGAATAAAATAAAGGAATCTTAGTTAAAAAGTGAAGAAGAATCAGAAGAAAGTTCTGAAAGTGATCTTGAAGTAGTTGAAGCTCTACTTACAAGGAAATATTCTAGAGGCAAAAGAAAATACAAAGGTAAGGTTCCCCTAATCTATTTTTCATGTGAAGAAATTGGTCATATTGTTGCTAGGTGCCCAAACAAGCAAAACAAGGATGAGAAGAAAGGTCAGAAGTTCAATGGAAAGAAAGATTTCAAATCATTCAAGGAAAAAGGTAAGAAAACATGTTTTATGGCTAAGGACCCTAAGGATTCTGATGATAGTGAAGATGAAATTATTTACATTGATGTGAAAGATGAATCTAATAATGATGAAGAAGATAAGATGGATCTTATCTCTCATGTGAGAAAAAATGATACATGGATCATAGACAGTGGTTGTTCTCATCATATGACTGGCGAAAAAACTAAGTTTGAATATTTTGAAGACTATGATGGTGGTAGTGTAATGTTTGGAAATAATGAACCTTGTTGCATAAAAGGAAGATGTTGAATCTCATTAACCAAAGAACTTGTATGTGATAATGCCTATTGGGTTGAAAGATTAAAACATAATTTTTTGAGTGTGGCATAGCTAATCAATATTGGATTCAAGGTGGAATTCATGCATGGAAAGGCAAGACTACTAGATGATAAAGGAAAGCTGATTGGATTAGGCATATAAACAAAAGGTAGCTTTTTTTATCTTGATCTTGGTGAGTGCTCATGTTTTATTGCTCAAGTTGAAGAAAGTTGGTTATGGCATAGGAGGTTATGTCATGTGAATTTTGATAACATGGTAAAGATAAGAAAAATCAAGAAAGTAAGCAGCATTCCTAGTATAAAGAAACCTGATGTTGGTCTATGCAAGAATTGTCAGATTGGTAAGATGCAAAAGACTAGCTTTAAAAGTAAAAACTATCAATCTGAAGATATTTTGAAAATTGTGCATACTGATTTTGTGCGGACCTATTGGAATTGAGAGCTATACTAGAGAAAAGTTCTTCATTCTTTTTGTTGATGACTACTATGTATCTGAGAGAGAAGTCATAAATATTTGAGAAATTCAAAAGGTATTTGGCCAGAGTAGAAAAGGAAATAGGAAAAAGACTGAAATGTTTAAGATCAGATAGAGGTGGTGAATTCATCTCCCATGAATTCAATAACTTTTGCATTGAAAGAGGAATCAAAAGATAGGTATCAACTCCTGAAACTCCCAAGAAAAATGGAATAGATAAAAGGAGAAACAGATCTATCATGGATTGTGCAAGGACTCTGATGATTGAAAACAACATTGCTATCAAATACTGGAAGGAAGCTATCAGCACTGCAGTTCATACCCTAAACCGAGTATACCTGAAGAAGGACTCATTCAAAACCCCCTATGAGTTATGGTATGGCTATAAACCCAATGTAAGTTACCTAAAAGTATTTGGAAGTAAATGTTACATATTGAAAGAATCTAGAAAAGGAAAATTTGATGTGAAGGGTGATGAAGGTATATTTTTGGGATATTCTTGCAAGAGTGAGGCATATAGATGTTTGAATTTGTCTACTCACAAAATCATAGAAAGTGCACATGAGAAAGTTGATGAGTTTGCAGAAAGGACTGAAGAAGAAAGAAAAAAGGAACTAGAAGATTACAGGAGATTTGCTTTCATTGTACCTGATACATTTCCAGATACATTTGTCAATCAAGTGACTTCTACTCCTGAGTCTTCCTCGATCACTGAGTTACAAGAAGTTCCAACCAAGTCACAGTCTAAAGCTACCAAGCCAATGCCTACCACGTCTAAAGGACCTGAGCTATAGATACATCAACTAGAGCCAAAACTTGAAACTCCAAATGAAGACAGTGCAATTCATTCAAGAGGCAAGGAACCTATATTAGCCAAGTATGTTAGGAGACATCATGCACCAGATTAGATTATTGGAGATAATCTGAAGGTACTATGACAAGAAGTAAGCTAAAAGATATTTTTTTACTCGCTGATTTTGAACCTAGAAATGTCAAAGATGCATTAGAAAATGAAAGTTGGTTTGAGGCTATGAATGAAGAGATAGAGAAAATGAACAGAGAATTTGAAATGTCTATGTTTGGTGAGATTAAATTCTTTTTTGGTCTTTAGATTCAGCAAAGCAAGAATAGTATCTACATCACTCAATCCAAATACATCAAGGAGATGCTCAAGAAGTTTTGTATGGAAGATTTTAAACTAGTTGGAACACCCATGTGTACTGGATTAAAGCTTAACAAAGATGATGAATCAAAAGAGGTAGATCAGACCTTGTATAGATCAATGATTGGAAAGTTACAGTATGTGGTTCATGCAGGACCTAATATTGCTCTTGCAGTTGGTATAGTAGCAAGATTTTCAGCAAAACCCAAAGAAAATCATATGATAGCGATCAAAAGGATCTTGAGATACTTGAAAGGAACTAAAGATTATGGCCTATGGTATAAACTTGGAGGAAATCTGGACCTAAAAGTGTTCACTGATGTTGATTGGGTTGATAATTTGGATGACAGAAAGAGTAAAAGTGGAGGAGCATTCTTTCTTGGAAAAAGGTTGGTATCTTGGACAAGCAAAATGCAAAATTGCACATCCCAATCTACAGCAGAAGCATAATATGTTGTAGCAGTAGTGAACTATTCTAACATTGTTTGGTTTAAATAGTTGTTGGAAGGCATGAAGGTTGAGATCAAAGAACCAGTTGTTATGTTTTGTGATAATACAAGTGTAATTAACCTATCAAAAAATCCAGTGATGCATTCCAAAACCAAGCACATTGCAATAAAGTATCACTTTGTCAGAGAATTGGTGCAGGATAAGGAGATCAGATTGGAATATGTCCATACAAAAGAATAGATCAATGACATATTCACCAAGCCATTACCTAAGGATGCATTCTTGTATCTAAGAGTTAAGTTAGGGGTCATTCCCCTATCTGAAGCTCACTAAAATAAATTTTTAGTGATGCATCAATAGGAACCAAGTCGAAGATCTATCAGTTGATGCAGCATAGTCATGGGAACATTGCATATGAATCGGTACTTAAGGTACACTGTTACTCATTTGGTATGTGTTTTCTTTGGCATGTGTTGTCAAAGAGGGAGAGTTTAATATCATATATTTCTAAATTTTTAATTTGTTTAAGGAAGAGTTTGATGTTTAGAAAAAAAGCTATGAGGGAGATTACTGCATTAGAGAAGTTTGTGGCATAAAATCTAAGAGGGAGAAAAATTTTCTATCAGAGAAAAGACTTGTTTGAAAATTTTATTATGCTATGACATGTTGTGTTGCCATCAATGCAAAAGAGGGAGATTGTTGGATATAGTTGTCCAATTATGTGTTTTCTTTGATGTTAAACAAATGTCATATCAGTTATCAGTCAGTGTCTATCAAGCTTAGTTGGTTAGCAAAGAAAATTTCAGTGTCTACCAAGCATTCTTGGAAATACTCTGTGGAAAAAGTTTCTATCGAGCTCACTTGGGCATCAAAGGATTTTGTGGAAGAAGTCAATGTTAATCCAGCTCACAAGGTTAATGAAGGAAAGTCAGTCTTTACTGAGTTCACTTGGTTTCCAAAGGATTTTGCAGAGTTCATAGTGTTTACCAAGCAAGGTCAACCAATGAAGGATTTTTTTGTTTTGGAAAATAAAGTTTAATTATTTCATGTAATGATTGTAGTTGACTGGTGTAATGATTATTGATAATTATAATTTGTATTTGGGATGACTTGACAATTTTTAAGGTATAAATAAAAGGTCAAGTTGAGAATTCTAAAGTGCAATGAGCAAGCATGCAAATGTATTGATTGAATAAGAAAGTGTGAGTGAACTTTGAAGGATGGTCAGATATCTTTGAGGAGCAACAAAGTTGTATTTGATTAGGAAGGATCTAGTGAAGTAGAATAGAGATCTGTATCAGCAATTCAGTTACATCTCATTCAGGTCATTTTATTGTTACTTTCTCATCGTTGTAGCAATGATTCCTAAATCTCTTAACAGAGTTGGTTTAGCAGCCATTTGTAAATCCTCTAACAAGGTGACAATTCCTTTGAATTTTTCTAAAGACCTCTAGCAAGGCCACTCCTAACAGGGTGATTAAATCCTTTAACAAGGTCACACCTAACAGTGTGTTTTGTAACTTTTAACCAAGTTGGCTCCTAATAGGGCTCACTTTAGAAGAGTGAAAATCAATAGCTAGTTACTTGATGGTTTTTCCCATATTGGGTTTCCACGTTAAATCTAGTGTCTCATGTGTTCATGTTATTTCTTTTATGTTTTCATGTTAATCATTGTGAATGTTTAAAGATCAGTAATAAGTTAACATACACTACATCTACCGAGTTATAGCATTTTTTTTTGTATGTTTACCGAGTAACAACAGTAACTAGTTTTATCAGACATCTAAGGGATCTGTGAATATATTTTGTGGTAACTGATTCACCCCCCCAGTTACTCCATCTATATTTCCAACATTTTCATAATATATTGTCTCTATTTCTTACCATGCACAAGATGCACTTCAAAGGAATTATGAATGTGGTGATGATGCACTTCAATGGAATTTTGAATGTGCTCATGATGCACAAGATGCACTTCAATAGAATTTTAAATGTAGTGATGATGTTCTGAACCCAAGAAGTGAATTCAAAAAGTCTAAATCTCTTTGTTGCTCCTTTGAAATAGCTACCCATAATAGAATTGTAAACAAAGGAAGTTGTAGACACTTAAAATTGTCCTAAACAATATATTAATTTATTAATATTTCCCTTGACACTATAATTGATTATTAATTAATTAATTATATTTTTTATATTCTTCTACTTATTTAATTAAATTTATTTAATTAAATAGGTTCACATCCCTAATGTATTTAAATTTAATTTGAATACTTCCCCCTAATGTGTTAAATTTATTTAATGCATAGTGCTCTATAAATCCCCTTTTAAATAAATTCCTATTTATTTAATTTCCCTCCACTTTCTTCAATTCTATAATCTTATTATTAAATTAAATCCTATTTAATTTAATCCTAACCCCACCTAAAACCTAGTCTACCACCCAAGAAATCCCCCCTTTCATTAATTCCTCCAAAAGCCTCTTACACTCTTACACACTTGTCCCCCTTTCCTTTCTCCAAGGTTTCTCACACATGTGAGCACACCTTGAGCCATCTTAATCACAAAAAGACTTGTGTTGACCTTTGCATGGCTTGTCTCCTTAGCCCATGTGTCTCCCTTGTGTCACCTATGTGGATGCCACATAGGTGCCACCTCCTCAAGGCTTCTCTCAAGCCTATAAATAAAGCCCTTGTCTCAAGCATTCTTCATCTCCTCCATTGCATTGTTATCATGCTAGATTAAGTTTAGAATTTTTAGAGATTTTCATGCTTAGAGCTAACATTTGGTAGTTGTTTGCATTCTTTCAATTCCTAGTTATATCATAGTTTCATGGTAGCATTATACTTTTATCTTTCTTCATTGTATCTCATTTCCACATTCACATTCTTGGAATCCTTTTGAGGTTAGTTTATTCATAGCCCTTTCTTGAATATATTCCACATACATCTTAGCATAGTTTCATATTTGCACTCTTGCATTCATTTGATCATTTTGAAGGGATTCAATCATAGTTGTGTTTGAGGAGAGCACATCCACTTCCCTCATCATTGAGTACACCAACAAGGCCTCTTGTGGGCACGCTTGTTGAGCTACTCCAAGGCTGCATGAGGACTCTTATCTTTCAATTGCATTAAGTTTTAAAACTCAAGTAGAATTAGTTGTATTTTAATTTACTTAGATCTTTGATATGCATGTACACCTAATATTTTCTTGGTTACACTTACTCCTGATAGATTAGGTTTTCACATATACAGAAGTATAGGGAATGATGAGTTTTCTCATCCTTGTGTTGTAATGATACACAAGATACAATTTACCACCTAAATCAATACTTACTAGACCATTGAAGTCTCCAAATGTTGAAAGGATTCAAATAAGGTTGTGGAAAATATAAAGGATCAATTTAAGTATCATGGCAAGGATCTCAAATATTGTGAGGATGTCATTTCCCCTTGGTATTTAGGTAGTGTGATGCTTAATTTTGTTTATTATCAGGTCTATGATTTAGTTTATTAATTATTTATTATGTTTATTTTTTCCTATGCTTTATTATGGTTAGGGCTATGATTATTTGGCCTTGACTCATATGGTTAAGACCTTTGTACATATTGTGTGAACAAGGTATTCTCACATTTCATGATTATTAGGATATGGGTATTTTATGGTATGTGGTTTATAACTTCTTCTTTTTTATTTATATATATGTTATATACCAATGTGGCCATAGATAGATAAAAAAAGATGAGACCTAGACCACAGAGCACATTGAATTAGTAAAAGTACATGGTTATGATAACAATGTCTAATTAGAGGTTTGAATTTGTTTGGGGCAAAAAAAAAATACCACCACTTAACTAATGAATCCACATTTTGTTATCTAACTAGAAGGCATCACAAAATTAAACATTGCTAACTTAATTAAATCTTAATACTTTTTCTCATATCCCACCCTAAATGGAACCCCACAATTTTAAAAATGACTAAATACTCAATAAAATAATATAATAGTAATATATCACATGCTTAAAATATAACATCATCATTAATATGTGAATTATATTTATTTGAATATATCACACTAATACATTTGGCATCGATTTGCGATGGCTAGGTGTCACAATTACGACCGCAATGTGTCGCCACTGTGACAGTAATAGACGTCATTGTTTTTTAGTCGCAAATTATGATGTCTATACTATGTCGTCGCAATTATGATGCCTATCCATCACTATACAACCACTTTATTGTGCCATGAACCCTGTTGCAATGCTTGTGCCAAATGTTGCAATTGCGATGTTCACTACAAGCATTGTGACGGGGTCGCGATGGCGATGATGCAAGTTTTCGTCACCATGCTTGTTGCAGATGTCACAATTGCAATGTCCCCCACAAGCAGTGCGATGGGGTCACTATGGCGGTGACGCCAGCTGATGTCACCATGCTTGTTGGGGATGTCACAATTGTGACACCTGCCACAAGTAGTGCGACAGAGTTACTATGGCGACGACGCCAACGACCGTCGCAATGGTTGTGGTGGATGTCGCAATTGCAACGTCTACTGCAAGCATTGTGATGGGGTCTCTGTGGCGACAATGCCAACTGTTCTTGCTACCACAACAACCCCGTCATAATGCCAGTTCATCGTAATGCATCTTTTCATGATATTTTGACTTCATTATCAACTTTTTGTAGTGTTTGCCATGTTTTCTGAATGGTTGCCAACAATGTGATTTTCCCTTTGTTTTATAGGTTTTGCCCCAAAATTGTTTTGGCATTAAGCTTGACAAAAAACTCTATCTTGTATTGTGTTGTAGTTTCTCTTGATTTTTTCTCGTGAATGAATTCCCTTTACCAGCAATCTTGGCTTTTCTATTTGAAAGTGATTGAAAAGGATTGCTCTGTCGATTGGAATATTTTCCATAAGAGTCGTATATGCATAGAATAAAATAGAATTGAGCTCCATTGCATAGAATAAAATAAAATTGTGATTATACCTGTTGGCCCATGTAATCTAGCCTTTAGAAAAGATGGTTCAAAATCTTTTATAGATAGAGCCCCATCTTGTTGGCATGTTTCTCCTCTTTCTGTAAAGCTATTATTTGATTGACGGGGAGCAGACAAGTTTTTCTCCGTGCTAATTTTAGAGTCTTGCTCAACATCAGAATATTGTCTATCTTTACTTAAACCAAATCCGCCAAGAACTTCTCTTTGTTTCTTTAGCTTAGTACCATTTCCATTAGAAAGCTGCCTATTTACAAGGGGCATCAGAGTATCATAAAATTTAGCAATGTTACACCCATTCTAAACCACACCAGCTATAATTTTTGATGTCTCAATTTGCTGCACAGAAACACAGAGAGCAGACAAGTTTTTCTCTATACTAATGTTAGAATCTTGCTCAACATCAGAATATTGTCTAGCTTTACTTAAACCAAGTCTTCCAAGAACTTCTCTTTGTTTCTTCAGCTTAGTACCATTTCCACTAGAAAGCTGCCTGTTTACAAGAGGCATCGAAATATCGCAAAATTTAGCAATGTTACACCCATTCTGAACCACACCAACTGTAATTTCAGATGTCTTGGTTTTCTACACAAAAACAAAACCATTTATTTTGTTTGATAGACCCTTTCCATGGGATTGTTGTGGATACTTAGAAGTGACTAAACATGCAAAACTTTTCGCAGTTGGATACTCTTTTCTAGAAGGCATTTTTGTAGAGCATTTCTGCTTAAGAAAAATGTCAGCCTTCTTAAGCTGTAACTTCATGCATTTCTTCCTTTCATTGGATCATTTCTTCCTCAAAATATGCATTGCTCTTAGAAGAAAATGCCTCCTAAAAGATAGTACTTGTAAAAATCGAGGACATGGAAGATGCTTCATAAGCTTCAATCTGTTTCACTAACGAGGTAGTGGTTGTCCTCATGGTGTTTTTGGTACTTTTGGCTGGAAATACATTTAGTTTCTTGACTATATTTCTGCAAACCTATGTGGATGCCTAGCTTTTACAAATGAACCATTCATTTCCCTTTCCTTACAGAGCAAAGTACCATTTTTTCCTCCCTGCCAAAAGGAACATATAAAGATTCATTAGGACTAAAAGAAATTTTCTCAAAAATAAACATATACACTATAGCATTAATACAAAAAACAAGCACCTGAAATAAGGAACCATCTTCCAGGGATAGGAGCTTAGTAGCCTCACTCTCATTATCTATAGAATTGTGGACCACACTACCATTCTCTACATGCTCACCATCTACAAGTTTACCATTTGAATCATTTTTTGGAAGTTTAGTAGCATGATGCCAAGCAATAATACCTGTCAAACCATTTGTAAAATGTTTGACATTCTTATGATCTATTACCATTAATTTTTAATAAGCTTCAAAATTTCTACCAATATAGTTCTCATTATCATTGCTCACATTATAGTTTCGAGAATGTCTAACAACCATATCATTAAAATTACCCACAGAATCAGTTCCCTTTATTTCAAATTCCTGCTTCTTAACATTATTACTAGAACCATTTGATGTGCATCCATTACTTATGGTATGACTTGAGAAGACATTATTTGTTTGAATACCATTGGTTCTTGGAGGCACCATCTGTAATGTAGCATCATGATCTGTTGATGATCTGGATTTACTGCATGATTGGCTAGAACTTGTGTTCTTTCCTAGACTTTATGAAATGAAATTGACATTTGACAAATTTTCTACTTGTTGGGGTATCTTGTTTACACCTGCAACACTAAAAGAGATTGTTGTCATTTGGAAAGAATGCATGTTTTCTGTCACCTGGGGGGCATATGAATCTTGTAAGTGGTTTTCCTTTGGATGTCCAATGTTCAATGACACCCTCTTCTTTAGTTTAGAGCCATTATACTGAGATTCAAACCCACCTGTTGTTTGAATGCTAGTTTTCTTATCTCTTATATAGAATAGCATGTAAGCTTTCTAGGAAAGCACACTTTTCTCACTGACTGAATAGACCTAGAGTACAAAATGTTATAAGAATAACTTCAAGTAGTCTAAGAAACTTTAGTATAATTAGTGTTACCATATAAAGAAAAGGTTCTACATAAAATTGTAGTTCTTTTGTGTATTCTGTTATACACAAATTATAATGAGCTTGCTCCACAAAATTAAACATGTCTTCACAACTATAGCAAATGTATACCCGATTATCATCTAAAGCATGCTAGATGCCTGTGGATGAATGAATAAAGTAGAAATAATGACTAGAATGTGTGCTCCAGCCATCATGAACAAGAACACCATAAAGAGTGTACTTAAAATTGCCCTCCTATGATTGATCAATAGACAGAGAAACTAGAATATCATTCAAATGTGCAAAATTTATTAAAAAACTAGTAGATATTACAAAAATTATATTATTAGATTCCACTGAAAATGTGATCCACTGGCAAATAATATTGTAAGGGCTACTTACATGTGAACTACTAACAAATGGTTTGAGATCCAACGTACAACCAAAGTCTACTTTTTTGTCAATTTTTCCTCCAGATCCAACTACACTGAAGGGCTTGAGATGAATTGCAAGAACATGTGGTGCTTTATCAATTTTGAGTTGTTTTAGAGCCTTCACTTTTACTTTGCATTGTTCACATTGATATCTTTTCACACTGCATCTAACTACTCCACTGTCGTGTAATGTGATAATGCTTTCAACAAGGAATCTGCTCGAATGATCTCTAGGCTCAAATCTAAGAAAGGATCAAATTTATTTGAGCAATAATAACATTGTGTACACTTCACCTACAAGCCAGGTTGAAGCAATTGTTAATGAATAAAATACTTTTCTAAGACTATAACCTAGAGTTCCCAGCATAAAAATAATTTTGAAAGGTTTAAGTGACTCAAAAAATCCCATTTATGAAATGAATAGTAAATCCTGGAGGTGTCTATAAACCCCTCTCTATTCCCTCACTAATATTAAAAAAGATGATGTTTAGATATGAATAACTTCTTCTGGTATCTTCTTACATTCACTCATCCTTGTTAACAAAGTATAGAAAATTTTGAAAATATAAACAACTAAAAGTCACAACCTGACTTATGAGTCGGCCACCAAATATTTTATGTACTAGAATCTTCTCATAAGAAACAGGTGATTCAATTAAACAATATAGATAAATATACTCATACTGGTGAAAGAAAGTTTTATGTTTTTTTTGTGTTTTTTTGAATATATGATTTTTTCGTTTATTTAGAATATGAAATATATAGCAATGCATGGGAATTGAAAGTGAAGATCCTTCCTTCTATATTTTATTGTGCAAATTAAGACAACAATGACAACTATATACAATGCAGTATGCACACACTAAAATTTCAAATTGCAAAAACCTGGTAATGCTAGCATGCAACATTGGGGTCCAATAAAGACAAAATTCTCATAATAAATCTACCCAGCAATGATAAAAACCCTTTAGCAGATGAAATGTAGGTCTAAAATTGAGATCGCTGACCTTCTTTGCACCCATGATTGCCTCTATAAAAAGTGTTAAATAATCAAAATTGACTTATTTTTTTCTTGATATGTAATGCTTACAACAAAATGTTCCATTTCCTCTTAAAAACAAATTGAATAAAGCATGTAGAGTATAAAATTTTCATGGAAGAAAGAACCCACCAAAAATTCAAGAAAGCTCAGCCAAACACCAAGGAGAATTTGCATAACCTTTTGAGAATATGGAAATTTGAACTGAAGTAGAACTAATATAGTTCTGATTAAAACAAAAGTTATGTTATAACACCATACAATTAGAAGTTATAGACTGCACAACATTTTTGTAGTAATAGAATCTCGACAAAAACGTAAACCATATCTAATACAATGCAATTACATACCTGGGTCTTCCCAGACAACCAAGTGGTTGGTCATGACTAAAAATCCAAAGTACAGGATCAAACATTGTTGGATAGAAAGGCTTCCCAGCTTCAAGTCATCCAATCTCATGTTCATTTTTTCCAAGACTAAATCCCTAGGTTTCTTCTCCTAAAACTCGTCCAAGAATTGAAAAAATGCCTCAAGTGTCAGATAGCCAACCTAGTGAGGGAAACTAAAGCTTTTAGGGTGAAACCAATCATGTTTGTTGAAAAAAAATTTAGCACTTCAAAAAAAGTAAGGACACAATTTCTACTCAATATAAATATCATAGAAAATACTATCATATGCTTACTAGGTTTTATGAGCAATAGAAAATCCTCATTTCTACTAAGCATGGCCGAGTGACAAACATGTATTAGACTAGTAATGATCTCTAGGATATCAGTAGATCACTACAAATTACTCACATGAAGGTAGATGCTTGTCTCAAATTGGCTCTTTAGAGCATATTCATTAAAAACTGAAGCCAAGGAAGCGATTGTTACCTACAATGTTTCCAAATAGATAAGGATGGTATCGTAAGAAATTAGAGTTACGATAAAATAATAATCTTGCAATTGTTTATGCAAGCTGAAAGGCACTTAGATAAAATAATTAGTTGTCTTAGAAAATCCTGGAGTGAAAACAAATAACTATATTATTTTGGATTTTTTTAAATTAGAATACTAACGATATTTTTATCATACTTAGAAAGGGAAATTAAACTATAAAAATTGTAAAATTCTATAGCTTCTATATACAATTGGTATGAAAAGTTTACTCTATGGCTATGTTCTTTTCATGTAGTGCATCTAACAAGTCTCTAGAGCATTTACAAGTTTTGAAGTAATAAAATGTATTAACCTGCTTTAAATAATTGTACCTTCCTATAAGCAACTTTTGTTGGTTGGTTGGTTCAAGAAGGAAATTAAAATCCCCCAACAACCACCCTATATTACACGTTGTTTTACTTTTTATTACTATGGTCAAGAAGAAAGGAGACTGTAATGTCTTCTATAATCGTAATTCATATGGTTAAAAGACTCATATTTGTCTTCCCTCTACTCTTCCTCCCACACATCATTTATTCAATACAATAGAAGTATTTTAAACAATACAAAAGATTAACACATAGTAACCTACTCTAAACAAATTTTTTCATACTAATTTAACATTTTATATACCTTAGAAGTTTGGAAATATTTATATTATCTGTTATTACATATTGAGATGTTATAATTGATTTATATATAGAATAAATGTTTAGGTTGTGTCAAAACCTTCAAGGGATGGATAAGAAAGACAACACATACTTCATCATGCCTCCAGATACAGTGCCTCTCACATGATCTTTCTATCTCTTGAGTCAATTCTTTCCGATGTGCTTGAGTATACATAGAACAAGGCTTCATCCTTTATAAGTTTAGGCCAATCTTGTGAAGCAACAACCTGAAAGTTCAAGAATCACGAGAAAAATTAAATATGGAAAAAATCCAATACTATCATCATTATAATCTACTAGAAATAGAAAATTGTTCATGTCCAAACCTATTAATAAATGCCTAAATGCAACACCTTTTCCTATAGAATAATTTATATTCTCTAATTTTAAAAACTTATAGAAATTATATTTTAGAAGTTTGTTAGGCAAAACACGTAGATAGATATGACATTATTCTCATGCTCAAATTACACAACCAGTGATAGCATAACATATATTAATTTAATGAAACTAATTTTAAGAAGGGTTCAGTAATCTTGATGCCTATTTCACATGTGAGCAGTGGTACTCTGCAACAATCATGAGATAATGTAGTTCAGATTTTGGTGAGAATGATGAAATGTGATAAATAAACTTAAAGTTTCATCTAGAGTTACTTGTTAGTGAATGTACATGTAAGTTCATAAGGATCATTGTGATGAAACTAAGTTACAATCATGATTCCAGGAACAACCTGTCAAATAATAAACAAGTCAGAATATGAATTTTATTAAATTTTAAAAGTTTAGAGATTAGAGATTGGATCTGTGAAATTTAGTTTTACATGTTTAGGGATTAGATCTGTGATTGGAGATGTCACATTTATGCACCCACAAACTGAGGCAAATAATGGACATACGGGTTATGAATCCAAACAAATATTGGTGATGGGACATAGAATGTCATGAACTAATTTGTGTCATATTTAAACTAATTATTCATTTGTAATAATTCAATACTGATATGTTGAAGTTCAATAGTTTAAGCTTCTCAGCTAATTTTTTTTTTAAAAGAAGGTTTTAGAATCTCATGAACCCCTTTTTTAGCTATCATTGAACAAGTTTTGTAATTAGTGTACCTTAAAAAAAGAGTTCCTAATCTTACACAAAAGAATAACAATAAATAGCTTTGTTTCAGTTTGGTTAGTTAGTGAAATGGTAGACGAGAAGCTTGTATTTCCAAATTGATTTTGATTTTATGAAAGTCAGGTTGAACTAAATTCAAGGGAATGTCTATTTAAAAGCTGCTTTCACAAAATAATAACCATAGGCTCTACCTATCATTTGACAGATTTTTTATTTAAGTGTTGTCAATATTAAATTTTAATGGAGCTAGGAATTAGTTTGAGAAAGATTGAAACAATAAAAAATCAGTATCACACACACTTAAATGCCAAGCTATTGTGCCTCATTTGACATGAGTATTCCTCCTCTAGGTAAAACTAACTACAAAATCCATTGTTATGGCTATCTTGAGTTTCTAAAAGAAAACAAGTGAATTGCACACTAATGGAGGAGACACTTATATATTGAAGAATCCAACAATCCATCATTCCTTAACCATTTCTCTATAATGATAATTTGTCTTTGTTTCCCACTGTCTATTAAACTGGCCTTTCACAACTTCTGTGTCCTGTGAAAAAAAGTATTCAGTTCTACACCGAACTTATTTTCAAAGCAACTTTCACAAAATTATAACTATTCTGGCCAACATTTGACACATTATGAATTCAACAGTTCTTAATATTACTTAACAATTAGAACCGTATCTTAATAGCCTTAAGAAGAAACATTTAATAAAAATGAAAGAGAAATAACACCAGACATAGTTGCAAAAATCTCAAATCAAGAAAGCATCAGTTACAGAAATTAAGACAGCCAAAGTCTTTCTATCAGAATTGAGCACTAATGAAGAGGGGGATTTACTTACTTGATGTAAAACATAACAAATAATCACCATTATCTTTAAGATTAAAACTAGCTCATTGCAGAAGATATAGCAGATGTAATATAGGGCACAAGTTTTTAAGAAAGCCTCTGAACACAAAAGTGTTCTTTGGGAGATGTATTAGATTAGATTACATTAGACTACACTATCTTGCTCCCACTTGTGAAGGAAAGTTAGAGGTAGGTATGAAATAGATTGAATTGATCTATTAAGCTAGACATAAGCCATTGTGTAGACTCTAAACTATCACATGGACTTAATTGATGATCAATCAACAAGTTGAGGGAGGAAACCCTAAAATCTTTGCCACACGGAAGCAGAGCTAAGGAGTTGGTTGTGCAAGTCAATCTTAGGAGATCCATTATTTTCTTCTGAAGTGAAGCTCTCACCAGAAAATAGGGTTACAAGCATAGTAGCCTATTTGAATGTATTATATCCGACATTTGTGGATCTCAATTTGGTGCTCCTAGTTACATTCTCCACTGTAAAAGATGCTCGTGTCCTTCCAATTGAAAGGGGCCTTAGCAAGACACAGTGTTATAGGTCTAAACATAGGACAAAATAGAGAAATATTTAGTATCTTATTGAGCTTCACTTTGTTTCGAGAATATTTTAATATTCTCTACTAAACAGGGCCAACCATGTGAAGGTGGAAGCTCATTTGGCCCCACCCCCCTCCCCCTAACATCACTCTACATTCTCCATTAACATCTAACGTTCATTCATTCTTTCAACCATTAATAAAATATAAAACTCAATCAATATCACATGATAACATTCAATCAATATCACATGATAAAATTCATTAACACATTAGATTCGTTAACATGCAACATTCATCAATATTCTGCATTAACACATAGTTCATGAACATTCATTAGCACATAATTAAATTCATTGAGACATAAAATTCAATCATTATCAATTAAGGTATGTAGATGGCAATCATTTCTTTTTTTTCTTTCTATTTCTTTTTTCTATGTAAGCTCTAAGAGGAGCATCAGTGTCATCACCAATTCCCCCCTCATCAGTTGTTCTGTTCTCTTTTCTTAATGATCTCAAATTCCTATGTTGTTGCAAAGGGGGGTCCTCTGCAATAACAAATAAAAGAGTTAAATTATAAATAATTTATTATAATTGTTACAAGTATTTAATTATTTTAAATAACATAACTGTGACACTCTTTACCTGATCTAACCACAGCATTTTGTCTAGACTCAACGTCAACACGCTCATGAACATCGACCCCTCAATCCTCTACAGCTGCTATACAAAATGTTATGTTAATCCAAACACCAATTGCAATTACATATAAAAAAATTTAATAGAAAATGTATACCTCCACCACTGGGATGCACATCATGCGAACCTTCAGCATCCACCAATTGTGTAGAAGGATTGTCAGGCTGCATTCCAACATCCTACGCATTGTTATCATTGCTTGCTTAAAATAGATATACTCACTTTATATTGGAACTTAACATCAAATAGACTAATTGGTAAAGTATTCAATTTGAAATAAATTTCATTTAGCTTATTTACCTGTGGCTTAGATGCATCATTATTAGAACCTTCCACACTAATTTTAGCTCGTAGTCATTCAGCCACGACTCTATAGCCTTGTTGGAAGCCAATTCTCTTATCCTCTTCTGTGAGGCATCTCTTGAACTTTGAGCCCTGCATTTTTGCGTGGTATGGTGAATTTTACTTGCATTGTTTCATCAACCAATGGAGGGTAGTTAAAATATCAAAAGGAAATGGTAAATAGTTAGCAGGGTTTCCAACACTTGTTACACCTTATTTTGGTCATGTTGGAGTTGTTCTAAACTGTCTTGGGTGTTTGGGAGTCCTAGAGGATTCAACTGCACTCTTGGTTGGGTGTGTAGAATAAAGGTCAAGTACTGCAATCTGCCATGTGACTAGTAACAGCAAGTTTGCCTTAGACCTGATTTATTTTGGGTTGTGTTGATGTTTGTTTTGGTTTCCATTTATGTTAGAGGGTTGGAGTTTTCCAAAACACTTGGTGTCAAGGTTGGGTGTATGAGGCCTTGAATGGTACAAGGAAGAAGTAACTAGTATGTAGCCTTATGTGATGAGTTGGGTCCATGAATTAAAGGAGTAGTTGTAATAGCAGATTAGTTCCCTGTTTGAAGGTGAATCAAGCCTTGAATGTTCTTGTGGAGAATAGAGGATTGGGGTGATAACTTGAATTGTTTAGTTGTTCCCAGGTGGTAGGAGTTTGTCGATGCTTCCAAATTGTGTTACTCTGCATCATATATTGGTATGGAGGAACACTGAGATCCAAGTTGAGGATCAGAAGCATAGACAAGCTAGTCTATCCTAGCATTTCCCATCACATTATATAAAAAATTTGATACAATTTTTCATTTACTAATACTTACAACTCTTGCTTGAAGTTTTGAAAAACCACCAGAGCCGAGCTTGTGTGTCTTGTGCTTTTCTAGTCTTACCTTTGTTGCCTTTGATGTGTCAGGCAATCTATGAAAAGTTTGAAATATGTTAGATAGTATAAATATAGAGGTTAATTAGTACATAATTAGATTCTCAATAGTATCACATACCTTGTCGTACTCTCCACTAGTGTAATATTATTTTTCTTGTCAGCTTTATACTTTCCATCCAAAATCAGAGCCTGCCACTCAGCCTCAAGAACATAGGGTAGACGCTTGTACCTGGGGTTATCCCATAAATTTTTTCTGTACTGATCCCTAATATACTTCAAACATAAACCAAGTTTTTCAAGGAGCTTGTTTCTCTCGAATGCACAAGGTCCAAAGAGTTGGGTCATGCTCTCTATAAGATCACCCTTCAATGGTTTGTCTTGGTTATTCCACCTTTTAAGTAAAAAAAAACATGTTAGACTCATAAATGAAGTGAAGCTACCTTTAATATAGTTCAAGAAATGGATGAAAAGGAAAACTATTCTAGCAATGATATGAAATCAAAATAGTTTCTTGGGGTCTTAATTAGGATATGATGTTCCACCAGGTACGCAGGGTGGGCCCGAATATTTGCAAACACTCATCACCAAGTTTTCTCCAAAAAACATCATTCCCTACAAAACAATCATGGAATTATTAGTTGATGAAGAGTGATCAAAAACTAAATTACTATTATATCACTATAGAATAATAATAACTTTAAAGTACTAGGAACTTTGGCTACTTTTAATGGAATGCCTTCATCGTCGCTGACGATCAATATGACATCCTTCACCGTTCTTGTACTAGGAACATACACTAGTACAAAAACAACAATATATGATTAAATAAACTACTAAAAATTGTAGATATATGACTAATTTTGATCATGTGGCCAATGGTAGTTTATTTCTAGACATTTATCTCACAACCAAATTTATGACTAAACCATTTTAATCATTGATTTGGTTGTTCATTGTTGTCACCTAGTAGTTTATTTGATAATTTTGGTAGTTAATTTGGTAATTTGTTTAGTACATCATTTGGTAGTGGATTTGGTAGTGTATTTGGTAATTTATTTGGTAGTCAATTTGGCAATATATTTGGTAGTATATTTGTTAGTATATTTGGTAGTATATTTGGTAATATATTTGGTAGTATATTGGGTAGTATATTTGGTAGTTTATTTGCTATTTTATTTAATCATTAATTTATCCATATTAGGTCACAATGGAATCAAACCACCATCCTCCTACTTGTAAAGCAGGTGCTCTACCATTGAGCTAGTGCCCTTTAACTAATAAAGATATTATGTATCTTATTTGCATATGATGTTCATATTAGGGAAGAAAAAAGAACCTAAAATGTAGAAAATGACATCATTCATGTTATCTAATTTTTGAATGCAAACCAATTACTTGGTATGAAAATGATTCTATTCTAGACAGCATCCTTAAGTAACCATACAAGGCATTTAATTATTTCCAAAATATCCTTAAAATTACAAAGCTTACATAAGGAAAGAAAAAAAATCAGATTTCTCAAACCAGTGACACCCAACGCCAAACACAATGTAAGGGAGACAATATTTAGTACACAAAAGATAGGAACCGTGTGAATAAAAAATGTACAAAGTACCATAAAATGAGAGTTCTAGCTAAAAATCTAGAAGCGATCATACTTGCTAATATTGTATCTTGTGCATTGTACATAGTCTTGTGTAATCATCATGTGCATGCTTTGGTTTCCCTTGCAATCCCATGAAATTTACAGTTGTGCATGTTAAAGTCTCTTTAAATCCAAACCTGAGATCCATTGTCAAAAGACAAAATTAGAAAATACAGTCAATTATGTCCAAAATAAAACTACCTTACATGTGGTTAACACTCTGAGATATTATTGCATATAGATATCAACCATGTAGCCAAAAAATTCAATTATGTCCGAACTAAAATTATAATAGAGCCATTAAATTGAGGCTTAACCACTAGGGATGACAATTAAATTATTAAAATTGTGATAAACTAAGTTTTAATATCAACTCATAGGCTTCTAGATATAATATAAACTATGAGAGAATAAGGACTAATTAATACTAGTATCCATGTAGCCAGTATCTTCAAATTTTATCCATACAAACTTTACGAACCTTAAAAAACTCTATTCCATCCCTGAATAACTTACATACCTTATGAACTTTAAAAAACTCTATTCTATACCTAAATAACTTACATACATGATACTCATCTAAATAAATGATACCTTTCAACTAAGTTTAACTAATTCTTTTTAAAGAAAAGTTTGAAGTAATCTATGCCCTTAATTCCTTAAAGGAAATCCATAGTAAAATATGGTTTCAAAAAAAAAAATTCATTTCTTACCCCACTATTTTTCTTGGCCAATTATTAAACCAAACAAAATTGTCCCATTATTAAAACCAAATAAAATTATGTAAGAAACACAAGTACATGAATAATTCATTAAAACAAAAGAGCAAGACATACACTAAGGATGCAAAAAGCAGCATTGAATTGGATTCCAATACGTACCTTTGCTAGATCTTCTTAACAACATAAAATTAAAAATACTTAGCTGCACATGTAAAATTGGATGCATGAGAGAGTCTTGAGCATTGTATGATAGAATTCAGATTTTATCCTTCATGCTATTTGAAATAAATGTGCACTTTCTTATCCTCATGTATTTCAATAGATATCTCACAACTGAGCATATTATTGTCTTCCCCGCTCCATGCAGATTTAATTCATACCAAATCAGCCATAATAATGATCATAAACTTGGTTATCGTATATCATATCAATTAGAAGAAATTAACATAAAATATAAAAAGGCAATGCCCCTAAGATATATGTAGTCCAACGCTTAAATCCCAACTCCCAATGTTGACTTAATAAAGGAAGATTCAAAGTGTTATTAAAAAAAAAAAAACTCATCTCTATAACAATATTAAGATGGTAGAGAAACATAATGCCCAAAGTGAAAATATTACATAGAAACAATAAATAAAATTGGGATAAATAGCTCATCATGATCACTATCAATATTGGCAGCTCCATTGTCATCAAGTTATTTTTATTTTATTTTTGCATTAGTTTGATAAAATTATTCGACATGTAGTTAAAATTGTTAAAATCTTAGTAGAAAGGAAATAAAAATAAGACAAAGGTAAACTATCTACTGTCTCCATGTCACCAATCAGTTATAACCAAACTGTTGTTTGGTTATTCAAATCTCCATGT
Organism: Cupressus sempervirens; assembly: GCA_028749045.1. Classification (NCBI taxonomy): domain Eukaryota; kingdom Viridiplantae; phylum Streptophyta; class Pinopsida; order Cupressales; family Cupressaceae; genus Cupressus; species Cupressus sempervirens. Next base: position 238,387,204 of record CM053788.1, on the reverse strand, counting down.
GTGCTATGTGTAGGATATAATTTAGTTTGATTTTACCATTTCAGATTTTAGACAATGTAATTGTAGAAATTATTCAATCTAATGGAAATCTCCTCTCTTCCAATTTGTTGTACAATTATTCTTTTCTTATGTTGTTGTGATATATCTTTTTAATTCACCATTCCAATTTGAAATAATTGAAAAAAAAAAATAATACTAATTTGAAATGTTAAGTTAAAAAGATAAGCACAGTCAACATCTATAAACCTTCAAACATTTACATTTAAATTAGGCACAACATTTGAAATAATAAGCATTATAGGATATCCAATCCTTACTCTCACCCTTCATATCAAGTACATCAAATCTTGAAAATTTCATTAAAGTAATTAGCTTTTTAAAAAGGCTTATAATAGGTCCTAATTTAAATTTACTTCAAAATTATTTATCCATTACTTATGGGGTGGACATACTCAAATAATAAATTTCTATAATAGATACTAGGAAATATTCTCTCAATCACGCAATTACATATATCATGGAAATAAATTCACTAATCAATGTCTCCTTAATGACATCAAACCTTGATAAACTTTGAATTTATTTAATATCAAATTTAGTTATCCTTAATATTATAAAATTCATAATAGATCAAGCTATGAGAAGTCATACAACACTAGGGTCTTCAACTAATCAATGCATTTAATAGGTCAATGAAATTATGTTTTCTATGCAAGAAAGGTCACTACTGGGAGGATTGTTTTCATAATTTGATTTCCTAATGATAGAAAGAATTATTTGCATATGTTGATGTCCTAATGATGGAAGAAGTCCACAATGGTGATTTTTTTAAATATAAAAACAAAAAAAGTTACAAACCATAGTACTCTAAAGGCGATGGAGATTAAGAACACATGATGGACTATAAACATTTTTATATTTGAAAAGAAGACTTATAATCTTGAAGAAAGTAAATGAATAGTACAAAACATAAATAATTACTGCTACCAATAATGTAATAAAAATCATATTCAGAACTTAACATAAAATAAGCGAAGTTAACAAATACTTCTTTTCTAAATTTAACTTAAATTCAAATTAGATTGAAAAAACAACAAATTCCTACAAATAGAAGTTCTAATCACAAAAATATATGTTCCTAATATTGTTAATTAAAATAATATAAAAGCTATCCTTAAAACCAAATTCTAAATTGATATTACAATTAGAAAAAAAAATAAGTGAAAAAAAACCATATTTATATTAAATATTCAAATCAAATTCTTAACTAATTAAATTAAAAGAGATTCCAGCCTTGCATAGGTCTAAGTGCTAATCATTAATAAGTTGGGATTAAAGAAATAATAAATTCTCTAACTCAAAATTCTAAGGACTAAGTCAATGAAAATTGACTTCATAAACTAAAATAACTTGAACAAAACTAACGTATGCAAGTCTTAGTATATCCAGCAAGCATAAATTTATTCATCGATGGTAATGTATAGACCCAACTTTGCATATATAACAGAACTAATCCTAAGAATGTGATGGACAAAAGTACTTGAAATACACAATGTTAAAGTCCACAGATGGGATTGTACAAAAGCTAATTGAGATCAATCAAAATTGAGGAGCAATCACGATAAAAGAAATTAGAATGAAATATTAGAGAAGAGCACACAGATGTATATTAGTAGCGAATGGTGTTAAGATTTATTTCAGAATCATAGGGAGGACAAGAGGATGAATTTTTGTTTTCAAATTTGCTGAATAAAAGAGTTAAATGCACCCAGAATGAATATGTTGAATCTGGGACTACTCAACACTACACAATGATCATACATTTATTTCCATTTTTTTCTTTTATAAGTAGCTGAATGTAACATATATGATTAATGATTATCTCAAAAATAATATAAAGACTCTCAAACTAATTAGAAGGAAATCTTTATAAACAAAAATGAAAAGAGATTTGTATCTGTAGTTTTGATCGCTCTGATAGTAACATACAGAGAATGTGAGAGCACACATAAAGCACTTGAATCTTTTGATTTTCATGGGCTCACTGGGCTGCAATCATAGCTCGATGTGCACAAAACAGATTTGCTGAAAAACAATTTAGACTTTTGAGCGAGGTCTATTAAAAATCCTCAAACCAAACTCAACAAATTTTATTATCATCCTCCTTACATGTGGAATTTTTGGACCAGTGTATGGAGATAGATTGAAAAATTATTTAGAAGAATTATTCATTAGATCATGTAACTGTTAGTGCCTGATAGATGTTTATGCAATCTGGAAGCATATAGAATAAATTCAATTTTTTTGACAAAATACTTCAACAAAATGTGGTGTCATGGACTGCAATTGTTGTTGGATATGTAAAAGCTTGGTTTGTTGAAAATCAGACACAATATTTGGCAGTACTATTCCAACAAATTGTAAGAGGGACTACCCATTCTCATCAAATTAACCTGAGTCTGCCTTGATCTATTGATGAACCATTGATTTTCTTCTGGAAATTTCTCTGATTGAAACCCTCTCTACTGGTTCAGGCATGCACGATAAAACTCTCTATGGCCTTGATCATAAGTTTCAAGAATTTTTCTTTCCTGGTTAGAATAAAAATGTTGTCTTTACTAGCTCTCTGTTTTAGGTTGTTGTGATCAATCTCTGCCTTATAGTTTGAACTATGTGCATAAAGAAAAATCATTTCCTTTTATTAACAAAAAGAAAGAAAACATTTTCAATTGCAAGCCTCTTATTAGTTATTGATGAAAATGTGTCTTCTTTTGGCCCTAAATTTTCTAGGTCTTGTAGTTTTTATTGAAATTAGTTCATTTAAGTCAATGACAAAGACCCTCCACATCATTATGCTTTTCGCTTAAGAATAATAGTTCAAATTAGTTTAGTCATCATTTTTTCTAGTTTGCCACATATTGGATTGTAGTTTTATTAATTCACTAATATTCTGTTGAACTAAACATTCGTTACAGAGATGTAATGCTTACCCACCTGGTTCAACTGTTCCATCTGGACAGTCATAGAAGTTTTTGTTTCAATTGGTCACAAGGAAATGCCTTGGAGCCATCCATACAATTTCTTCATACAGATGAAAAGTATTCCACCTCTGAAATGAAAGCGAAATAAATTAATATAAGCTACCCAGATCTTAAACCAAGTTTGAGCTTTAAAAGAAGTATTGCATTTGTTTTGAAAGTGAAGTAACATCAAATAATAGAGGCATATCTCCTCATTCATAAGTCCATTCCTCCCAAATTCTTTGTTTAGGGGATTTGGAAGAATCAGAATTCTCTTCTTTTTAAAGTTGAAGGCAATGGCAAGCTTGATCAGTTTTCTCCTCAAGGAGACATCAAACTAGATTCAGAAGCCCCTTACTGCTAGAATCAAGAATACATCATACACCCCTCTTAATATTAGCAGTGGTTTCAGTTTGAACTTTGATAGTGTATATGAGCAATGTTAGTATGCTAATAGAAACCAAATTTAAATAAAGCTTCTACAAACTAAACAAAATTCATAAACTTCAAGATAGACTAAGATGAGCTCTCAATTGAGAATATGAGTCATTAATGGGCTCTCTCAATAAGAAGCTCTCTTGTTGAGTAGCTTTGTCTAAATAGATAGGATGTATGCTCAAGCTTTATGCTTCAAAAAGGGCTTCAAATGGAGTTGGAATTTGGGTGTGAGTGTACGGTTTTGATGTAAAATGGCTTCTCAAAATGGCATTATGACTTTACTTCATGGATTGTATTGTTTTGCAAAGGAGAAGGATCCAATTTATAGGCAAGAGGCTTGAGGGATTGAGAGCTAAGATGCAAGGATGGGAAAAAGCTCATGGAGGGCTCAGATTGCCTGAGAGGAGAGCACATGGATTGTGCTTCCTTAAAGCCAATCAGGGAGTGACACATGTCATAGGGTGAGAGGATGGAGGAAAGGGGAAGGATGAGGTGTTTTTGAAAAAAAAATAGAAATAATTTTTTTTAAAGGAGGGAAATTTATGTGTGGAGCAATGAGGTGTTTTTGGCAATATACAATATTTATATTCAACCACTTCCTTCCCTCCTATTTTTTCTTGAGCTTACCCATGTCCCCATGTGACTTCTTAGATCCAATTTCTACTTAATAATAAGCAACTATGTGTTCTAGTCATGCATATTTTAAATGAAAAGAAAAATAAAATGAAACCTTATCTTGTTTTAGTAGATCTCTTTAAAATGAAATATGCATTCAAGAACCAAACGTCATATCTTCAACTAGTTGGGTCCCTAAAAAGTTTGTGGTGGCCTTCATTGGTTGGTAGCTCGCATGGTTTGTGCCTCGCTGGTCTAAACCCTCCATCAAAAAAAAAAATTGGGGGGAGGGGATGGAAATAAGGAGCAACCACCTATTGGGAAAAAACATGTGGTCATAAATTAGTTTCCCTTCTTTTATTGGTCTCCTATTGTTTCTCTAAATATTTCTTATTAATTATTTTGTTTAAAATTTTTGATTTTAGAAAATTGTTAGAAAATAAATAAAGAAAATTTCAGAACCATGGAACAAATAGTTCTAGAGATAGATGCTAAATCAAGCAATGAAATATCATAATGACAACCTACCTTATTTTCAATTCATAAAATAACGAAAAATCTAAATTTTCCTTATCACATTTCTAAATTTATATAGAAAAACTTCAAGTATTTAAGTTAAAACAAAACTAAAAGCTACAAGCTTTTTTCCTTCTTTTTTTTCCAATTTTTACATGCAAAAAATAATATTACTAATTTTATACAAAAAATCAATTAAAAATAAAGTAAAAAAGGTTGAGGTCTACGATTACTTATTAAAAATTAGAGTAATGATTATTTAACAAATAATTATTTTTTACAACTACATGAAGGCTTGATGCAACTAAACTTTCAAAAATAAGAGGCTCACAAAGAGTCCACATCTAAAAAAGGAATGAAGGCGGAACAAATTTAAAGGCAGAATGAATTTGATAGAATGAATACCCTTCCCTACACATAAGCTGAACGTTAACAAACAAAAATAAATAAAAAGAATAAATACCACATGGAGATAGACACCTAGCTTGAAGGAACCTAATTTAAAGGGGAGGTAGACTAACATGTTTTGGAGGACCTTGATTTACTGCTATGAAGAACAATCCATTAAAAAGTAGAATCCAAATGTGGCAACTCAAGGTGAGGAGGGGAATTTATTGCTCCCGACCTGTTACAAAACCATTTCCAGAATCCTCCGCCGGCCTGATTGAGGACATTGTAATTCAATGCATAGAAGGAAGGATATAAATAGCGGATCATAGGTAGAATAAAACGTATGAACACTAATCTGCGACCAATCCTTTGGGCATCTCTGCAGACATTTTTATAAACAGGAAAATAAAAACATCATTGGAATCAAATATTAAACAAGGGAAGGCATCCATCTGTTCGCAACTGCTATCAACGACATGTGTGCTAAGATTTACAAGCGTGGGTTTAAGATGCCTCGCAGATTTCGTCCCGGTAAAATTGCGATGAAACAAATACGAAATTACCGAAAGACAAAGAAGTACAGGAAGGGCCTGCGTTGCCACACTCAGATTAGTGGAGCGGCAGCAGAGGCTTATTTGAATGCTTTATTTGAGAATCTGAGTTTGTATTCTGCCATAAATGCGAAGAAGAGTAGCATCATGAGGCCTAAAGATATACGGCTTGCAAGACTGCTTCACCATAACAGGTCTTAAGACTAAGGATGGCCGTTGTTATGACCGCTCTTGTTCAAAATCTATTTCAATCTTAAAACTATTGAAAGTTTGAAATTTAGGGTTTGTGATACCGGCTTTATTAGGTTTTCATTCGCTATGGAAATGGTAATTGAAAGAGATTGAAGATATGATCTTTGGTTCTTGAATGCATATTTCATTTTCACCTCGGTTTCTCTGAGTGTTGTTTGGACTGGTATTCAGCTCAGGGCTTTTCATGCAACAATACTTCCAAAACCCTTCCAAATGTTTTGCTTCAGCTTGCTCTTACTGTTCTTTCTGCTGCTTTTGTAGAGAAATTGGCTTTCTCTGCTTTTAAATGTGTTTAATGTTCACTTTGTATCCATGGCTGCTGCTTCTAAGTTTTTCTGTACTTTTGGGGCTGTGGATATCCATGAAATTTGTGGGTATTGAATGTTTCTATTTCTTTATTGCAGTCCAATCTGCTCTTGATTTTGTTGGAACATAGAATGTTCTTAAACAAGCATTTTAGATACATATAATTTCCAAAGGCCATGTTTAGATTAACTCAATAGGTCTGCTACAGATGGAGGAATTCTCGCCAGTATTTGTATCACAAATTACAGGAACTCTTTTCATCTAAAATCCTCGCATGACCTAAATCATTGGTAGATCTAACCATGAAAATGGTATTAACAACTTTGTGAGAAGCGTCGGAAGCTATTTACAAATGGTTATTTGCAAGTTTAAGGGTTTTGTTAATCTGATGTGTTGTGTATGGTTTTTATTTGCTTTATAAACACTCTGTGAACCTGCTTAGTATTCATTTTATTATGTTTTTTGTACATAATTTGTAAAATAGGGTTCTTGATTTGCAATATGACAATAAAATAGTTTCTTGAGCGCAGTCTCCAAATGGGAAGTACTAGACTTTTTAATATTCCTTGCTTTCACTGATGCTTGAACACGAATCTATCCTCATGGTTGAGTTTTGAACATATCCTCGTCACATTATTTCTCTTTTACTTAGTCCCTGCACTATTTTTCATCATTGGATGTGGCTTTGGTGTATTGTGCACATGCAAGACAGATTCTCAGAGATATTTTCTAGTTCTGAAACAAACTTCACTGCCTTCAATTAGCTGTCACAGGAGGTCCTTCAAGCACAGAGATATTCCGTGTATCCAATCATTCTCACAAGCTCCCTGATTAATGAATATGGATACATGCCCATTGGTACATCCTGCCCTTGGCAAATGTTGTTGCTGGACTAGTCTATGTTGACATCATAAGTACCCACATTGTCAACTGTAAAAATATTTTGGAAAATTTATTATCTTTATCTAAAATCTCTGTGCATGTCTTGTGTTCGATCAATTAAGGCCGATAATTCTCAAGTGTTCATGCAAGATTTAATGTTGGAATGGAACAGATATGGAGAGATTGGTTTAGAACACGAGCTTAGCAAGCAACCACTCTTCAATGGGAAAATATGGGAGAATGACATTTGGGGAAAAGGAAAATCATGGGGGTATGATACATTTTCATACAAAGTTCAGAAGGGCATCCTTGCTAGACAGATGATAATAGCCTAAACATCCCCTTGGATTTTATGCATAATTGAAAGAAGACTATAGTATCAACAGAGGAAAACAAGCTGGAAATATTCTAAAATCAATTTTTACTTTTCAATATGAAAAGATTCACTATCAATGCTTTTGCATTTCTCTGCTGAATTGTTCTCACCAGAAGTTGAATGCCTAACCAGACATTCATACAAAGACTCAAAAAAGACATGTAACCACATAATATATTAAGAAAAAAGAACAAATGCAAAGCAACTTGGATTTCTATACATTAAGCAAAAACATCTGATGAGGCATAATAAATCCGCAACAACAATTATCAGCTAAGCATTACCAGAACGAATCCCATTGTACAATGAATGTGATCAGTAGTTTTGTACAATACATGCATCACGCATCTGTATACATTTAGAAAACAAAATGGCGCTATCAATTGCCAAGCAAAAGTGTTAGATACCTTGATTTAAGTATTTTAAAGATCTCTTTGTCTTCCTTCTCTATGGTTGGGTTTAGGCAGATTTCCCAACTCTTATTTTACAGAACAATATTCAATATTAAACTTTTTGTGAGAGTCTTAGTATATCTGTAAGTTTTCTGGATTCAATTGTGTTGCTGTTTTCTGTGTCAATGTTTGGATCGCATTCTATGATTTTTCATCAGGATGAATGATAGAGAACAAAAGATGGATCACAAAGTGTTATCCAAAATGTTGATGCAAAAACAACAACATTTTTAACAAATCTGCTGTCCAGATGAGCTCAGTTTCTTTAAACAAATTTGAAGCTCTTTGTTGACATGATATATAAAAAATATACTTTTCTGCTCAGGATTGTAATTAAAAGTTGTTCACTTCCTCTGCCTTTTGCTTCAAGATGTTAGACTCAATTGGTGTTGGAAATTTGTATTCCTCCCCACTTCTGGCTACTCAAAGTCTCGACACCACAAACTTCCTCGGTTTTCTAATATTTAAATCCGTTTCTTCATCTCACAAATTCTAAAGAAGAGCCTCCAATGTGTAACTGACCTCTGCCACATGAGTGAAATATTCAGGTCTGCTTTCATTTAGCAGTTATTTGCACAGTAACAAATATGTGACGGCATGCACCGAGCATTCTGATTAACTGTGGTAATGTAGAGACAGTAATAAAGAGCTTGGGAAATTGCAATTGATATGATGGATAGAGTCTGTCTTCCAATAACGTGTTATGTTTTTTGGCTCCTTAATTCATTTCCATTGAGATAATCAACATTTCCCTCTTTGTGTTGAAGAATAAAATCAAAATTCAAGTGCATCTGGTTGATGCTCGAATACAAATCAAATTCATTGGCTATTCGTTGCAGCTATTTGTTGCATGTATATCATAGTTCCAAGAATTGTCTAAAAACCACTTGAATCGTCGGTTTGGCGATTCGATTCAGGGCAAGCAATTTTTTTGGAGTCATGAATCGGCATGGCCGATTTTTTGCTATGAATCATCTATTCAGGTAATTCATGGCAAAAATCATCTGAATCGGAATCAAAAATTGGCCACGGCAGCAAATAAAGTTGGCTTGATTTTTTAAAAAAATACATTTTCTTTTCTTTTCTTTTTGGCCTTTCTTCGTTGTTTTAACCCTAAAAGATCTTCTAATAGTTAAGCATGAGTAGAAAAGAGAAAAAGTGAGAGAGAAGAAAAGAAAAGAAAAGCCACAGGTTTTCAACCGGTAAGAAGGAAGAGCACCAAAGAGATCAGAAGTCCATCTGGAGAGGCCATAAATTGCATTGGGAGCATTAAGGAGTCAATATCAACATTTCTCAACTCATTTGCAAGAGGTAAGTGCTGAATTTTTTTTGCATGTTAGTATATTATGTATTTTTTGTTAAACTTTTTTAGTTTTCATTTGCAAAGTTTGAATGTTTTTTAGTCTTACTAAATTGCAAACTAGGGTTTTTTGTTTTGTAGCTTTTGCTTATTAGTTTCAAATTTTGATATTTTACATGAATTTTTTTATTGCAACGGCTCTTTGCTTTCATTTTCTGCAATGGGTAAAAAAGATGAATGTTGGAAATATATCATAGAGTTTTCTGGAAGAAACAAATTTTAAACGGAATATATGTTTTGTAAAGAAATAAATTTTGGAGGTATTAATAGATTCAAATACCACATTGTTGATATACCTGGACATGATATTACAATTTGCACTCAACAAACTGCTGAGGCAAAACACACTTGTTTAGTGGCATTCGAAAAATATGAACAAGAGAAATTGAATAAGAAAATGCAACTTGAAGGGTTAAGGGCTATTGGCTCCCATGCTCTCGTAGTCACATCTGCATCTGCATCAGCTTTCGCATCTGTAGGTTCTGTTGGAGAGGGTTTTTCTAGGCCTTCTTTTCGTCCTAGTTCTAGTGCTCATGCGAGTGCTAATGCTAATCGGTCTTATACTGAGACTAGGTCCAACTCCAACTTATTGCGGCCTAGAGTGCGGAAAAACAAAATAGATAGTTACTTTGTGCCCCGCACTACTCTTGGCTCACAACCCATGCTTGAGAGTATGGTTTTAAATAAGGAGATTCATAATGCTGCCAGAAAAGAGATTTGCAATTTTTGGTACTTTTGCAACATTTCATTTGTTGCAACCAAGTAATTGATTCTTTTTTCTTTGTTTTCTTTAAGGTTAAACTTAAAAGTAAAACTTTAATTATATGTGCTTGTTTTATGATTCATTGATTAATCATAGATTTGATTTACAAGCTTACATAATGATTTGACATCTAAATTTCTAATCATTATCTATTTGTGATAGGACTCCTTATTGGCAAAACATGATAGATGCAGTTGTTATTTGTGGTCCGGGGTTTAAAGCTCTAACTGAGGCTGAGTTGAGTGGATATCTCTTAGATGATATGGTAGAGGATATGAGGGTTGGGCTTGAGGAGAACCAAAAAGAGTGGATCAAAAAGGGTTGCACCATCATGATTGATGGTTGGACAGATAGGAGGAATAGAACACTCAATTTTCTTGTATCCTGTGGAGGTAATTGATCGTTCTACTTTCCTACATACATAATTGTGAATCGTGATTGAATATTTCAAATTTTGATTTGTTGATGATTCAATATTATTATTATTTTTTATAGGATATACCATATTTTTCAAATCCATTGATGCTTCTGCTCATATAAAAATGTCACATACTTACGTGAGGTTATTGAGGAAGTCATACTAGAGGTGGGGGAACAACATGTGGTGTAGGTGGTGATGGATAATGCAATAAGTTATGTTGCTGCAGGTAAATTTTTAACTTTTCAAGTTTTGAAAATTTATTTATTTGAATTTTGAACTTTTTCTAATTCTAAGTTTCTTGAGTCCTAACATGTTTGAATTTTTAATTAACTTAAAATTGTTGTCGGTAAACTTTTGATGAAGAGGCACCCCACCATATTTTGGTCCCTTTGTGCAGCTTGAGTAGGTCAAGTCATGTGTTGAAAGGGCAAAAAAATATATACAAGTTTATTTATAATCATTCATTTGTCCTTAGCATAATGAGAAAGTACAGAGGAGGCAAGGAGTTAGCTCGTCCAGGCATCACGAGGTTTGCCTCGAATTTTGTAATGCCCCGCCAAGGGATCCAAAGAATTTCACTAAATTTACCAAACAATTTTTTTTTTTAAAAACATGAAAGTAAAACCATGCACAACATTTGCGGAAGCAATAGTAACATCCAACTAAAAATAACATAACATAACAGATTACATTCTTTAAAGATCCCTTAACGTTGAATTACTTCTAATCTTAACTATCCATCTAAAATCACATCCTTAACAATGAAATAACAATGATGCATCCAATGTTCCTAAACAATATTACAAGTGTCCTTTTGTAATTACTTTAAATTGCTCAATCATCCACTGTACATGTTACAAGGTATGAAAAACTTAAAAAAACATCCATGTAAATAAAGTACATCATCATCCAATATTAATCCATGATGCAATAACATAATGAAACCATAACCATACATGTTACATCATCATCATAAAGATGTAAACATTCATCATAAGAGATAACCATATATCACCAACATAAATAACTAAGTGCACGGTTCCTCCCAACCGTAAATAGCATCATTAGACCATCATGGATCCTAGCCATCCTTCCGTGCGTAACATTCCAAAGCACCGAAGAGATCATCGGTATTAACATAGTAGGAATGTCACTCCTAAAACATCTTACTAACATGCAAAGTAAAGCATAGGATACCATCATCTAACACATGCAAATTATCAATATAAGAATCATACCAATAAATACAGCTATCATAAGGTATAACATCTATCATAATGATCCAAGAACATAATGAAGATAAATACCAACCAAGAATACTCCAGCCACGGTGTCGCAATGGATCTCAAATGATAAGAGTGGAAAATACACTACCACCCGACCACGTGAAACCTAAGTGGTCCACTCCCACCGTGCTGAGGAGATAATCTCAAGTCCCAAATAGGATATCAAAACCACAAAGCATAAATCTCTTTAAGTCCAGGAATTCTAAAAGTATACTACCTCATAGGTTTCAACACACACAAAACCGACATCTAATTCCCAGAGGCACACAATGACATGTAAGAAACCTACTCTGCAAGCGGGAAAGTGTCATCGCATTTATCTCGTACAAGTTACCCTGGCAGTTAGCTAAACTCCACGGGTCCATACAGATCTCATGCGGCCACTAATATCCTCTCATACTGACGAGGCATACTATGAAATGCAAGGTCGCAACCATGCGTCTCACTACTCCCATCCTAGCTTGTACAAGCGCTCAAGGCATGGGTGAGAACATCCAAAACAATTATCTTTTTAGGTTCATTTAATCCCCATTTAGTGTGTAAATGTTATCACTTATTAACCAAACTTACAATGAGTTACCCTGGCAGCCACTTAGGGCCCCGGCCCCCATTGCAAGCCACTTCCTGACACTACAAGTAGATTACCTACCCTAATGCTCATGGAATCATAAATCACCACAGTCCTGTACAAGCGACTGTAAAGAAAATCCAAAAGATAATCCATAAAAAGAATCATCAAATATCCACAATATAAGCATCAAATATCCATAATAAGAATCATCAAATATGCGTAAAAGAATCAAATCTCCATGAGCAACATCCATAGAAAATCATGACCACAACAGTTCTCTATTGGCAACTGAAGGCATCATTGATAATCATAAGTATCCATTGGTTCTCAATAACCAAAATAAATCATCACATCCATTGGTTCTCAACAAGCAACCAATAATATCTCAAGATCATACTGATCGAAGACTCCAAAATGGTTGAGTCAAACATGTCACAACATGACATCATCAAGAATAAATCCACATATTAGTCCCATCATGGCGACTAGAATATATCCAAGGGTAACTGATCGATGACTCAAAAATGATTAGCTCAGGTGTCTCATACACATACATCTCAGCTTCGCACATGAAGACTGATGAACAAGTACAAACATTTCATAGAGCATACGATCACATAACCATGGTTGGGCTTATAAAGATCGAGACCAAAAAGATCAACATGCCAACACATCTTATAACCCCCGAGCCTCTGGTAACAACCTAGGACTAGTCAACACTAGTCAACCTAAAAACCCAAAACAAGAAGCATATAGAATACACGATGCAAACACATGTTTTGGTTTTGCTATAATCTCATAGTTGAATAATGTGTAGAGTTTTTTTTTTTTTTTTTCAAATGTAGGGTTTTCAGTTTCCATTTTCAAGTATAGTCAAGTGTCTAAGTTTCATCATTTGACCTACAAGTCAACCCATTTGTTCCCTGATAGCATTATCCTAAGAATAACTTCAGGATAATCATTTTCTCATTAAACTGATCATCATTGACCTTTAATTAAATTGTTCTCTATTTCAACCATGATCCATATTCTAATTAATTATCTCTCCTTTAATGTTACTACAACTCTCGAGATATCCAAATGATCATTATTCATTTATAAAAGAACCAATTATTAATCTTCGAATAAGAAGAATTATGACTTAATTAAATAATATTAAAATTTAAGCCTTTTAATTCAATCGTTATCATCATTGACAATCATATAATATCTAAAGTCATAAATTCAAGTCAAAAGATTTATCCACTTCAATATAGATAATCTAAAATCTCGTTAAAATAATTATATCCAATAAATCTCTATTACATAACTTAATTATTAATTAAATCCAATTAACTCTGATTAATTGATTTAATTAATAATTTCACAACCAAACTATCATCCCCATGAGTATTAGTTGACTAACAATAGTTTGTACGTCAAAGTCAACTTCAATCCAATACACAAATATTAATATTTTAATAATAATAATAATATTAACAAGTTATTTTGAAAATCTTATCCATAATGACTACATTCATCTTTCTTAACGATTTCGTATTTATGATAATCATTTCCTAGTTAAATCTCTATCGCATTTAATTATATTGACAACTCAATGAACATTAATTGATTAAAATCTATTATAATCCAAATCCAAAAATTATTATCTTTTACAAAACTTTAATCATTAAATAATCTTCACTAGATTAAATCTAATCGAATTTATTGACAACTATTTAAACCATTATTTATTAATAGTTTGTTAGTCCTAACAAACATTAATAAATAATGAACCCATCTATAGATAATCGATCTAGAGAATCCTTCCGTAACTTCATTAGTCAATATTTAACTAGCTCTTAGTATGATTAAGGTATAACAATAAGATACCTAATAATTCGAACGTATTAATATAACAATGTTATAATGTAGAAATGACCCATTGTCCAATATCAATAAAATTTGAATTACTTAATTTAAAATCATCTCGTAATTACCATCTCCAAATTACTTAATAAATATATCTCTTTCCATCAATTCTATCGTTCCCATTAAAATCCCCATTAATTCATTTAGAACATTCTTATTAGTCATTAGACTAATTAAGTAATTATTAAATTCCAACTATATTGTTTTATTGGGATTTCAATATCCTGATTAATAACTTAAATTCTTCATTTATAACATTCCCCTTTAACTTTAATTGGATTAAATTCCAATTAAGTAAATGAATCAATTTTAAACTATATATATAATTCATAAATCTTGAATATTAACAAATTCATTAATATTATATATATATATAAACTCATAACAAACTTTAATATATTAAAAATCGCATATGAGATAATTAATATCTAACATCATGCGTATGATTATAAAGCCGAATGTTTCAATTGCGCATCCGACGGCGAATGAATCGCAATGTCGTGCGACTGTCATCGCGATGTGACCGTGGCCGTGCGCTGACGGCTACTGCGTCAGCAGTCCGTAGCCGGCATAACTAAAAGGAACAAGGGGTGGGGTGGGGTAAAACCCCGCCCTCCCATAGATTTTTTTTTTATGAACATTTTAAAATATCGTTCAAAAGCAATTTCGCATATAATGTTTATCATTAAAATGTTTCCATGTGATTCGAATTCAATATATATTCGGATTTAACGTTTACACAATTTTATACATAAATACATATATATATACATATATACATACATATATATATATATGTATATATATATATACATATATGTATATATATATATATATATATATGTATATATGTATATATGTATGTATATACATATATATGTATATACATGTATATACATATATATGTATATACATGTATATACATATATATGTATATACATGTATATACATATATATGTATATACATGTATATATATATATATATATATATGTATGTATGTATATATATATATCTACATACATATATATATATATACATATATATATACATACATATATATATGTATATATATATGTATATACATATGTATATACATATGTATATATATATATATATGTATATATATGTATATATATATATATATATATGTATGTATATATATATGTATATATACGTATATGTATATATGTATATATGTGTGTGGGTATACATATACAGATCGTAATTCAACGCTATTATTTTAAGATATATATATGCAGATTTGAACATATATGTATTTCTACAAAGAACATAACTTTTACATAAAGCGGGTTTTCTAATCTTGTTAAATAAGAATCTCTCTATTAAAATAATTGTTCTCTAAATATGATCATAATCCATCCAATAGAACTAACTATAAATTTGAAATCATCATTCTCCATTTGATTCTAATTCGGACCCAAACCTGTTTAGATCTAATGTCTCCTTAACTAGATCTAGGGTTTTCTAATGTTTTTTTCTCAACCAATAACATATCTAGATTCCGATTCAAATTGAAAATTCATTGATGGAATATAATCAGACACATATAACAAACACAATGAAGACAGGAAGAGAAATAGTGTAAAGAGAATATGTGATTATCACAAGTGCACCTGGACACTGATGCTAATCTGTCATGCCTCAGAAGTCCATAGAAAATCCTTTCCTTCTCCATCATTCGCAATCCTTCCAAGATCCAAGCCAACCGAGAATCTCCAAGTGACTAAAAATGCTAGAAAGAACATAGAAGCATGTAGAAAATATATGAGCATATGAAGAAGAATATGAGCTTGTAACTTGCAGCTTCCATTAAGCTTCTACTTCAGCTTGTAGCTTGTGGCTTGTCCAAATACACTAGGAGAGCCTCAATTTAAAGGCCTCTAAGATGCATCTAAAGTGTCTCTAGAACCACTAGAAGATAAGCATGACAACCAAGCATGGGTCTTCTCCAACCTTCTAGATAAGTCTTAAGGTTGTAGACACCATGTGCTCAAATAAAATGCTAACTCCCAAGTGTAGACAACTTATGCATTCTTAGAGTGCAAGCTTCAGTGTTGTCTACATGACAACTCTTGAGAATTTGCCAACTCCTATGTGAGCAAACATTAAAATAATACACATTAATTAATATAATAATTAATTTACTCTTCCCAATTTTATTTATTTATTTATTAAATCTCATGCACTAACTTTAATAATTTCACTTTTCAATCTTATATATTTATATTTTAATCACATGAAATTTAGAATCTTTTATTAATTTAAATATATTTTCTACTTTTAAATTTCATTTTCCAAAACTTAATTGCTAAAATATTTATTAGCTTTAATAATAATATTATTTAGTCATTTATCTAAAAATGAGCTCCAAATGTATTATTATTAAAATAAATATTGTCACATTCCAAATTTAAACTTTTAACTTTTATTTTCAATTTTAATTATTTTATTTAATTAATTTCCTAATTAATTAAATAAAATAAATATTAAAATATCATATTAATTTTCCATTAAATTAAACCATTAATTAAATCTTTTAATTAGGCTTAATTAATAGAAAATACATCAAAGACTCACAATGGTAAAAATATGAAAATCCATCATAGCCAAAATACATACAAAATCAAACCAAGGGTTTATATCACGAATTATGTCATCCAACATATTCGGAGGGTACTCAATTCGGATACTTATTCTAATTTTTCAATTAGAACAAATGGCTTAAGGGGTTGGGATTTGGACTTGAGAATTTATCTCCCATCTCTTATCATTGAGATAATATGATACGGTACGCTCATCCTGGCAATTCAGGGAAGTCGATACCCGGTACCTGCAACCTGCATAAAAACCATGCATGTACAAGCACAATATATACTAAGCTAAACAGGCAATGGTAGGAAGTGGTGCATCGTGTAGATCCCGACTAGCAGGTGACTACGACTCCCTTCCTTAACCACATCAGACACACCATACAAAAGCAAACACGCACACCATACACATGCAAGTATGGGGTTAGTATCCATAAGAAAACACATATGATAATAAATCATCTTACTAATCATCATTAATAACTGCAAACACTGAAAATAATCATCATGCATAATGAAATGCAAAATCTAAGTAATCTCATCGCATAATAAACTGAATCCATAGCATAATATCTGATAATCTCATAACAATGCTGCTAACCAACAACATAAAACTAGCTCCAAAAGAGTTCAGCAATGATAACAAAATGCGAACTAGGGGCAGGCACTACAAATTTCATCACACTGCAGTCCTTGTTGACATCAAGAAATGATTTGAGGAGCATAATTGTTGGGCGGAAGTGGATTTCATGTTCTTATGCTACGACCACTACAAGGGTAGATGTGGTGAATTGTATATTTGATGATGATGGTTTTTGAAAACCTGCTAAAGAAATCCTTAAGGTAAATTTATTGCAATTTAACATCCAGTATTTTATAATTTACTATTTAGTATTTAATATTTAATATTTAATTTTTTAATGATTTGATTTTACTATAAGTTATATTATTTTTATTTTTAAGTTTTGACTCAAATATTTATTTTACTTTATATGCAGGTCACTGAGCCCCTTGTATCTCTACTACGAACTACTGATGGTGAGAAGCCCTCTATGGGCTACATATATGAGGGCATGGATAGCGCTAAGGAGACCATTAGAGCCCAGTATGTAGAAGTGCAGGAAAAGTATGCCCCTATGGGATATCATTGATAGGAGATGGCAGAATCAGCTCCACCGACCCATCCATGCAGCAGCTTACTCTTTCAATCTGGCATTTTGTTTTCGTCCTAATTTCAAGGAGGATGAGGAGGTTCTTATCAGCTTATATATAGTGATCTAGAGGTTAAGTAGTGATGAGGATAACGCAACTACAATCATTGAGCTCAACAAGTTTAATAATAAAGAAGGGCCACTTTTCTCTAGCAGGATGGTCATAGATGCTCAGACAACAATACAACCAAATAAAAATTAAATAATATATTCATGAATCTAAAGTTTATGACTTATAAATTGTGCATTTTAAATTTTAATTGTTGATTATGTAATTTTAAAGTTGTAAATGAGACTAATTATTTTTGTTTTTCCTTATTTCAAATAGATGGTGGAAAATGTTTGGGCCCACAACTCCAAAACTTTAAAAAATTGCCATCTATATCCTGAGTCAGCCAAGTAGTGCTTATGGATGTGAGCGTAGTTGGTCCATGTTCGAGCACATCCACTTGAAGAGGAGAAATAGGTTGACTGTGTAGAGGTTGAATGATCTTGTCTTTGTTCATTACAACCTTTGTCTTAGGACCAGATAGATTTTGGGTCCTAACTCCTCTCTAATCATTCTAGAGGAGATTGATCCATAATCAAAATGGCTTATAGAGGCTGTGGATCCAATGTTCACTAAGGAAGACCATGAGTGGGTTGACCAGGTGGATATAGAGGTTGAGGTTGCAGCCATGGCAGAGGAGGCAATTAGAGCACTTTTAGGCACTGGTAGATGCACATGCGCGCACACAGACACAGACCATAGTGATGTTGTTCGTGAGCCCATCTTACATGCAAGGGATATGGCTCGGCGGTCCTCTAGGACCTACCTTAGACACCTTTCTAGTAGGGGTGAACCCACAATAATGGGTTCCACTCTAGTGGGACGAAGGAAAAATTAAAATTTTGCAAAAAACAGAACTCGTCACTTTCATATGTTCACAACGAACATTTAAAATATGTTCGCTATGAACATATTTTGCCAACATATTTTAAAATATGTTCGCAATGAAAATTCAAAACGAATTTAATAGACATTCGTTGCGAACATAATTAAATATGTTCCCAGGAAATATATTGAAAACGAAAATCCAACATAAAAATGTCATTTTCTACTCATTACTATTTATTTTAATGACATTGACACAAGTGTTGGAGCGAACGTATAATATTGGTGAGTGCTCGCCTATCATTTTCCTTCAGATTCTCGTCCTTGCACTATTCAAGTATGTGTATATATTATTATTTTAATGTTTTTAGTGTTTTCAAAGCATATTTTAATGTTAATTTAATATTTTTATTATTTATTTATGTTAAACTTAATTATATTAATTTAGAAAATATTATAAAAAATATTTAAAAATAAATTTAGAAAACATTAGAAAAAATATTAAAATTTTTATAATAATATAAAATTTAGAAAAAATATTAGAAAAACATTAGAAATTTTATAATAATATAAATTTTAGAAAACAAATTTAGAAAAACATTAGAAATTTTATAATAATATAAAATTTAGAAAACAATTTTAGAAAAACATTAGAAAAAACTTTACAAAAACATTAAAAAAACATTAGCAAATTTATAATAATATAACATTAAAAAATTTTTTAGAAAAATATTAATAAAAATATTAGAAAAACATTAGAAATTTTTTTTTTTTTTTTAAAATAGTTTAGAATTTAATATTAGAAAACTATGAGAAAATAAATTAGGATTTAAACATTAGAAAATATTAGAAAAATATTAGAAAAAAAATATTAGAAAAATATTAGAAAATATTTTTAAAAATATTAGTCTTGAAAATTAGAAAACATTACAAAAATATTTTAAAATATTTTAAAAATAATAAAGTAGAAAATAAAATTTAGAAAAATATTAGTTTTATTAGAAAAACATTAGAAAAAGTTATTACATTTTTAAATATTAGAAAAACATTAGAAAATATATTTAAAAATATTAGTTTGAAAAATATTAGAAAACTATGAGAAAATATTAGAAAAAAATCAGAAAATATTAGAATCATATTTTCAATATTCATATAAATCTATTGATGTTAATGTACATGTTATTGATTTTTTAATACACCTTAATCTTTTATATTTACGTATATGTTTTATTCATGTTTCTGTATATGGTATTCATCTTAATGCCTTATTCGTGTTTTTAATATATATGTTTATGTATATGTTATTCATCTTTATGCCTTAATCTAAACTGTGTAATTAACTATATTTAATGACATACATCTTAAAGGGAAACCCTAAATTATGTACATAAGAATGCAGATTAAAATGTACATATTTTATTTCATAGATATATGTATATATGTTCATGTTAAATGTAGACATGTATGTTTTCAATATTCATATTTATGTATATATTAAAATTAATCTTAATGTCTTAATCTAAGTGTAATTAAATGACATGTCTTAAGGGTCCAAATCATAAATTATACATAAGAATGTAGACTATTTGAAATGTATTTTTTATTTTGAACATAGATGTTAGAGTAATTATTTGTTCTAACTTATTAATTAAATCACTTTGATTTAATTAATTAAGTTGCCTATTACTCTAGTTTGCTTAAGCTATCTTGTAGGTGCATATAATTAATATTTTATTAATTATATTGTGCAACCCTAGCTTTTTTAGGCTTTAGTTTTCTTTTTCGAGTTTCGTGATTCCTTTATAAGGATACACCTCTTTTTATTTTATTCATTCACTTATTGGATTATATGAAATATTGCTCTTTGCATGTCCATAAAATGGATTTGGCTTTTTGGCCTCCATAATTTTTTCTTGTTTCTATTCTTTGCTTCATCCATGTGACAGGTTTATGCATGCAAGTGTTCTTGGGAGATTAGTTTTTCACCTAATCTAACAATAGATGTGTGTATATTTGTTCATGTTAAAAGTAGACATGTACATGTTTTCAATATTCACATTTTTATATGTACATATGTTATCGATCTTAATGTCTTATAACTAAGTGTAATTAACTATATTTAATGGCATGTCTTAAGGGAAAATCCTAAATTATACATAAGAATGTAGATTAATATATATTTTATTTCATAAATGTACATGTAAATATGTTCATGTTAAATGTAGACACATGTATGTTTTCAATATTCATGTTTATGTATATGTTATTATTTTTAATGTCTTAATCTAAGTGTATAATTAACTATATCCAATGACATGTCTTAAGGGGAGATCCTAAATTATACATATATAAGAATGTAGATTAATGCATAGGTAAGAATATAACATACATACATACATAAGAACATATAAAGAGTATGACCTAAAGAATACATGTTACAACATTTAATTAATAAAAGTTAATTATATCTTGAACATAACTTGATTATATACAAACATAAAGAATGTACATCATATAAGAACATAAAGATTATATATGTATAAATACATAACAACATTAACTTGATCATAAGAAAACATAAACAATGTCTAGACATAACCCTAAAACTAACTACAACCAGGCTAAAAGATAACTCTAACCATGTAACCCTTTAACCCTAACTCAAACTCTAACCCTAATTTCTAATGCTAACCCTAATTTCAAACTCCTACATATTTATACTTTTTTAAGACCAATTATATATACATATCCACACTAGTAGCTCGAAAACAAAGAGAGGTACCTAGATCTACTTCTATTAAATATGTTAACAAAGAGAAGGAAGATAGTATACAAGACTTGTTCATGCAAGGTTCACAACATTTTCTATCCATTTTAATTCTTTTGTATCTATCTAACTTAGTCATCATCATCTATGTCATACCCATGGCTCTGAATGATCTAATTGTAAAGTTACCAGTGTTATGTTGCCCCTAGAAAAATAATAGTCGAAATGGAGTATGCACATGAGTTTTATTTGATAAAAGCTTGAAAATAAGGGATTAAAAAAGGTGTCAAAAGTTGACTTTTTTTTCCCTGAGATGACCTAAACTTGAACATCTAGATGAAAATTTGGAGATATGGATAAAATTAGTAATATAAAAAATTGAGTGCACATGCATTTTTTATTTCATAAATATAAATTATAATACAACATCTTTAGTCAAATGATACTATTTTCAATTATTTGAAAACAACACACATAAATGAAATATAGAAAATCTTTTCAAAACATGTCATAATATTGATAAGTAGAAGATATTCTCGTGAGAAATGGATTTGTGCGAATCACTACTCTTGAAACATGGGTCAATGAGATTGACTCATAAACTATATGATTAATTCCTTATAGAAATAACACAATGTCATAATATATAATAAAATTTTAATAGAAAACTTGAATTAGTCTCATATAGTTCAATGTTTTGAATTGTGCTTGTTAGAAAATTATTAAAAACATATTACTTATTATATTTCTTATACAATTAGTAATCAAACTACAAAATAGGAAAACTATGTATTTTAAATGATGGATTATGAACCAATGTGTTCAAATTAATAATTAATTACACATGTTTAGACTAAATTTAGAAGGATGATCAAATCCAAGTTATGAAAATTACAAACATAAATAATCCCCCAAGATTTTGGGAGTGTGTAATTTCTCCTAACTTCAGTAATAAATAACCTCTTCTTGAATCTTTAACTCCTAGCCAAAGGAATATCCTTTTTATCCAAAATTGAATCACAAAATACTTTAATAATTTTATATATCATAAGCACATATTTATCTTGATGAGCTAAGTTGTCACAAAATCAACAAAGGTATAAGCTCCATCAAATATACCCCTCGGCATGACTTGGATGATTCAATACTATTGCACAAGTGAAACACCATTGATTGTCACAAAATTCACAAACTGTAGGATAACCAAGCTTTGTGACACCACACGTGATGTCTCAACAAAATGAAAACTTAGATTATCACATGAAATTGAGCAATATTTTGAATTGTTCAAACTTTTAATTGCATATTAGCAAGTTTTGATGAAGGACCTCACTCACTAGCTACTTTGAATCTTCATTAAAAATGACAAGTCTTAAAAACAATTTGTTTGCAATGCAATTACTTTGAACCCTAATCTAACTTGAATGTTGAACCATGGTTTAAGTCATTTACCTAAACCTACTAATCTTTAATTCCTAAAGTTTTGAATACCCAAGAACTCCCTAAATAACTCTAACTCTAACTCTAACTAGATCATGTATATATATGCATGATCATATTTAAATTTTATCAAATATGTACATGTTATAGATTATCTAGATGTGTGCGATGTACATTCAATTGCATGTATAATTCTTAATTAAAATTTTAAAAAATTGTGTACATATAGTAGACTTAGCTCTTGATACGTTTGTACAGATATGACTTCACATGATCAGCTTGTTGCAACTCCTACTACAACTCCTATTGCGGCACCTAATGAAGTTCTTGTTGTAGCACCTAATGCAGTTCCTATTCTGGCTCCTTGTGCAATTCATCATGTTGCTCGTGTTGTAGCCCGTGGTGTACCTCGAGGTAGGGCTCATCGCATAGCTCATGTTATGGCTCCTGGTATAGCTCTAGGTGGTGTAGGTCCTGGCATGGCTCTTAGTGCGGCTCCTATTCCAAGTCAGGCTCTCATGTATATATATATGCACTAATATTTAATTTGAACACACATGTATATATGTTTAGATCTAGAACTCTAATGTGTGTGTGTGTGTGTGTGTGTGTGTGTGTGTGTGTGTGTGTGTGTGTGTGTGTGTGTGTGTGTGTGTGTGTATTTGCAGGGCTCGGTTGATGCGCCTCAGTGAGAGGATGTATACAAGACTCAATTAGAGGGTCGTTCTATTTGTATGCATCTTGAGGGGTCCCTCTAGTAGTAGTAGATCTTTATTTATTTTTTGATGTATTTATATATTGGAGATAGTTTACATACACGTATATGTGTATTTTAGTAGCTTGACATGACACATGTATGTACATATGTTTCACTATTTATTTGATTATTTAGTAATTCAGTCTAGTTAGATGGTCACATGTATATATGACTTTTTATATTTTGCTACGTACATATATTTATTCAAGATTTATAGTTTGCATACGTATGCATTTTAGTTGTAGAGATATATATTAGATGTAGATGTTTATTCTTGAGACGTGTATATGTGTATGTATTTTTTTTTTGTATTATAGCTATAGAATGTTCATGTTCTTGAGACGTGTACATGTGTATATACATGTGTTATTTTTTTTGTATTATAGTAGACCATGTATAATTTTTAGATTATAGCTTTTAAACTTTAGATTTTATTGTCATCATTATAAAATAATCAAATTAACTTCTCTAAATTATACCTACATCAATAGTTAAATAGTCAAAAAAGTTCCAAATTGATCTCTATGAACCTAATTAAAAATTTTGAAAAATAATAATAATTTATACCTCGGTGATTAAATTGAATTAATATAGGTGCTTAAAACTACTAAATTAACCCAAATGATTTAGATTAAATAAATTTAAAACATTATTTTTTTTGTAATCATTATATGAAATAAACAATTAGTAGGAGTAAAGATACATAAATTTGGTAAATCAATTAATAGGAATAAAGATACAAATTTGTTAAATATATTAGTAGGAAGTTAGAAAGATACATATTTCTTAAATTATCAATTACTAACCTGCTAAAGATAAATATTAGTTTTATGTGGATAAAAATATGTTTTAGATTACAATAAAAACAGGTTTTGAAGGGACCCCGAAACCCTTTCACATCCTCAAAAAAGGAAAAAACAAGCCATCCATCAGGAAATAGTCCTTATACCTACTAGAAGCAGTACCAAAATCAGGTTTTATAGGGACCTAAAACCACTAATAAAGTCCAAATAGAGTACCCTAGTTTTACAAGGACCTGGAACCATCAGTACAGTTTAAAAACTAAAAGCCAGAAAATAGGACCAAACACAGGAACCAGAAGTAATAACCAACAAACAGGACCTAAATAGGAACCCAACTAGAAAAGAAGACCCAGGAAACTATTGTAGTTCCGTAATCATCTTAACTACCTCCTTACCAATCTTAGTCGTGTCCTGGATGAAGTTAGCAGTCGAAGAAGCGGCAACAATCAAATCTTTCTTCCTTGAACTCTATCTTGTCCTCTTGCTAGGGCCCTCCGAAGATATGGTTCCTTCATTTTCTCTTTTGCCGAATGATGTCGCAGCAGCACAGATGCTTGCAATTACCTACTCCATTTTTGTTTAACTTTCCTTGATAAGCATTCTAAGATTCTACTCATAATCCTTAAGTTTTTTTGGGATATCTCCCATTTGCACCTCCATGTGTTGTATAATACCCTGGTCAGCCTCCCAGTTATGTTGCAAGGTTTCCACTTTCTTCTTCAGCCCCATTATTTCATTATAAATCCAAGAGTCGACTTGAAGGAAAGAGTCAGCTTTTTATTTGGCAGAGTGTAGGAAGGATAGCTTGGTTTCCATCTCCGGGGAGTCACCTGTGTCTTCAACAGTGGTATGTGGCAAGCGGCCAACTTTATCAATTTGTTCCTCCCCATCCAACGGCTCCTCCTCACCAAACTCCGTAGGGACATGTTGACTCGAGACCTCCTTATCTTGTCCTTCAGTCTCCTTTATAGGAGTGGATGCTTTCCCCATGTTTTCCTCCTCACTCAAAATGGCTAGATCATCAATTAAATTTTCTTTCTCTTTATCACCTCCCTCAGACATAGTATGAGTACCCTCATTATCAGACTTGCTCTGTTTTGAGTTATCCTCAGTTGTTTCTTCCTCTCTCCCTTCCTCATTTTTGTCTTTTGTTTCCAGATAACCTTCCAGTTTAGAGCTAAAATCCCCAACATCCGTCCCTTCCTCTTTCTCAAGGACATCCTTATCTGAGCCTTCAGTACTCTCCACCTCCGTATCCTCTTCCACAATTTGTCTTCGAGAGTTGGAGGGTTTCAGTTTAGCCTTATCTTTCTCTTTAACATTCTCATCAATTTTACCTTTAAGGGTTTAGGATTCTTATGTTTTCCAATGGAAGGAGATGAAGAAATGGATTTATTTTTACAAAAACCCTCAATGAGCAAAATCAGACCTTCATGTAAGATGGGTCAAGAATGTTTCTTTCTATGGGCATTCAAACTTTGGAGCAAAGAAAATTGCAAATAGAAAGTGAAGGAAATTTTTTCCTTGTACCTGAAATGGTTAAGAAAGACAAAGTGGAATTTGTGCACCATTTTATTCCTACCATCAAGGATAAAGTACTCATGAATATAGCCACGCACATCATGCCAAATACCTCTAATCTATTCCACGTCAAAGAAGTCTCCATTCTTCTCCAATTGCATCTCCTCTTCATCCGTCTTCGAGAATTTTTCGTAGGTCACATTGGAAATACTGGTTTGCTTTGAGAATTTAATACCTTTCATGGGGAGACTAGTGACCTCGGCAATGAATTCCTTAGTAAGCTTCATAGAGACTCCGTGTAAAGTAACTTTTTCACCAATCCAATTTTTGAAGAAGGCAATGGTGACATGGGGTTTGAATCCATGCAACCACTCCAGGTAGCTGACCACCTTCCCTTTCTAGAGAATCTTCCAAACGTCCTGCCTAGCCTTCCAATCATCACATTTTTTGGGCTCTTGCTTCCTCGGTTCACCCCCCATATTATAGAGCGAACAAAAAACCAAAGACACCTATATACCGACAGCAAAGAGGTTGAAGTGAGACTAGTTTTTTGTGACTCAATATCGAGGTCTCCTTTTTTATGATACGTGCAGAGAACACATTACCTTCAGATGAATGTACCTCCTCGGGGATGGTAATCTGACAGTCGTAAGGCCACTCTCGCAAATCATTAAATTTCTAATCCAAGCAAATCTTTCCCACTTTGGAATCAATAACATCATAATTAATAATCGTTGATCCACATGCTTGTTTAGTTCATCGAACCACCTCATCTTTTGGCCCATTTGAACTACATGATTTTCTATCCAATCAGTGACCCCATTGGCTTCTCTATAAGTATGGGAAATGACCACTTTTTCAAAATTTTGAAATAAGGTTTTGATTTTCATAACCGTAGCCTCTATAGACCATGAGATAGAATTTTTATTATTAAGGATATTAATAATATTTAGAGAATAACCTTCCAACCATAATTTGGAATACCCCAATTCAATGGTTAAAATAGTGGTATAAAGGGTAGCAGTAGCTTCAGCAATATGGTTATTCGAGTGACCAATAGGGATAGAAATAGCATCAATAAAATTTCCCATATGATCTCTTAGAACACCTCCACATCCTGCTCTTCCCGGGTTACCCTTAGCAGCTCCATCAAAGTTCCCTTTGATCCATCCATCAAGAGGAACAAGCCATTTTATGATCGATCTAGGATTATCAATTTTCAACTTAGATCCTTGAGATCTTAAAGGGTAATCAAGTTGGAAGGTTTGAGAAGGCTCCCTCTGGGATTTAAAATTCTCCTTGAAGGCTCTGATGATATTCTAATCAAGGACCCATCCTGGAAGATCTTTGTTTCTAAATATCCTATTATTTATTTCTTTCCATATGCCCCACCAAAGGTGGGGGAGGGTTAGTTTCCAAAGAAATTGAGCATCGGGATCCTTTGAGGGGCATCTCTAACTCTTGAAAGAATGATCCACATTGTTTTGATGGACCCATGTCATTCCCCAAAAATTCAAAATCTTAGTCCAGACTTCTTGGGTATAAGAGCACCTCAAAAACATATGATCTCTCTATCTTCAAGTCCCTTTCTGCATAAAGAACACCTATTTACCAAATTTATACCTCTTTTTTGCAAGTTGTCAAGGGTCAGAATTTTGTTTTGGAGAAGAATCCAAAAGAAAAAGATAATTTTGGGTATGATACCCTTAATTCAAGCTTGTGACTAGACAGATTGATTACTCTTATCCTTAGAAGCAAAGATAGAAGAGACTTTAAATTGCCCACTAGGATCAGCATGCCAGATAATCTCATCCTCAAGATAAGGGTAAAGAAAGACAACATTTAGGGATAATTGGATATTACTAAAACCTTCATTAACATCAGTTAAATTCACCCATGAGTCATTCTACCAGTAATGACTAATAATAAAGCCAAATCTCTGCTTGCATCAATCAATTAAGGCCTTGTCATGAAAATCTCCAATCAAGGGATGGTCCATAAGCTAGGTATCTTAAATTCACCCAAGAATGGGAGTTTGTAGGTTTCTAGGGAGACCCAAGAACGGGAGTTTGCAGGTTTCCAAGAAGGCTAAGGATGGAATTTTGAAGCCATTCCATGTGCATGCTCATGCAGAGTTTGCCTTTGTGTTGAACAGTGCAGATTTGTGAGTTTTCGGGTGTATTTTTTGTAAGAGTTTGGTGTTTCCGGTTGAGTATTTCATATCAGTTTGGGTTGTTGCCATATATCAAACTTTTAAATGTTAAAATAGATCTGAAAATATGTATTTGGATATGATTATACTTTTGTGATAGATTATTAAGTTTTTGTGGTGATTTCAGGCTATTTTGTGCTATTTTCGGGAGCCCGATGAGCATTGCTTTTGTCCTCCGTTTGGAAGCTATTGTGTGCATGTTATACATATCTAGAAATGTCATTTTATAAGCTATTATGGTTCTAATATTTCTTTAAAAATGTCCACTTTTAGATTTATTAATAATAGGTGAAGCTGTGAAGCTTTTGGCACTATTTCTGGCATACCCGATTTGGGGTTTCTTGAGAAATTTGGTGGATCTTTGTGATATTAGTTGTTTGATTTTGAAAATCTGATTAGAGGCATGAAATATCATATAAAATCAGTAAAGGGACATTTCAGTGGTATCAGAGCCATGATCTTGCCAGCCTGAGGGTTTGTAGAAGTTTGCATGTCAGTTTTGACAACTACCCAGATCTTGCATGTCAGTTTTGACAACTACCCAGATCTTGCATGTTAGTTTTGATTACTACCCAAATCTTGCATGTCATATTTTATGGTTGCATGTTGCTTCCAATCAGCTGGATGTCAAAATTTATGGTTGCATTCTACTTCTAATCATTTGCATGTTAGTTCTTGGTGAATTTGGTGGTTGCATGTTGCTTCTAATCAGCTGCATGTCAAAATTTATGGTTGCATGCAACTAAGTGAAAGAGAAAAGAGATATTTACAGCGAGAAAAGAATAAAAAAAATTTGATCAAACCTCCAGTTGAAAGTAAAAGTATAAAATCCAAGGAAGGAAAAAGTATGGCTAATCTAGATGAGATGGCAAAGAAATTCTTCCAAGACATCCAGAATTCTCAGAAGCAAACAGTGGATAGTTTGGCAGAAACTAGAGAGGCTTTGTGAATATTGATAGAAAAACTACAAGGAGTTGCATCTATTAATGAGAAAGGGAGCACTTCAGAGGAGCCAAGAAATCTAAAATCCACACCATCTAAATCAACCAAAACTATTTTCTTGCCTGTAGATGAGCCATCAGTACCAAATCCAGCCATTAATCCTGTGGAAGAGGTTATAGGTAACTTGATTACATTAAGAGCTACTTACAATGGCTTAGATGATGACTTTCGTAGTTCGGTTCCTTTTAGAGAATATGTGGATATGATGAACACTTTGATGCCCAAGAAAGAGTATAGAAGGGAGCATGACATAAGTGGAAGAGAGCTCAAAAATAAAATAAGCAAGTTTATAGCACCTACTTTTGATGGAACAAATAAAATTTCAGCTAGAGCATGGCTACAAAAATTACAGACCTTCTTCACACTTAACCCCATGAAGGAGAGTGATGTTGTTCAAATTGCAAGTCTACACTTGGAAGATGCAGCCTATGATTGGTGGTATCATGGAATGACTACTCAAGGTCATGATCAGGTAACTACATTTGATGATTTTAGTCAAAGAGTGATAGATAGATTTGACCTCAAGGATGATGATTATGAGGATGTTGTTGTGCATGATGGTGAGATACCTGGTAGAGATGAGCAGACATTGAGCATTCACTACTTTTCTGAGAGAGAGTACCAGGCATAGTTAGATGCTTCGTAACATGAGGTTGAGGCTAGTAGTACTTCACATGATTTATCCAGCCAGATGAAGGTGAGTGAAGATAGTATTGTGACTACATTATCTCATCATGACAGGTATGTGGATTTAGTTGGTATTGGTCATATTACTCAGGTGAGGAGTTTGCTTGAGTTACTAGCTGATTCTAGTTTACGGATATGGACTCGAGATTGTTATATTGGCATTTGGGATTCAATTGACTGGAAATCTTTAACACTTTTTGGTAGCAGTGATTGTTTGGGTGCTATCATGGATTTGATTAGCAAATTGCACGGTGTTGTCTTTTCTTGTGATAGCAGCTTGTCCAATGTTGGTATTAGTTTTTATACACCGGTGTTGGGCTTTGTTCATATATCCAATCGACCATCTTTTCTGGAATGTGTTGATGGTCTTTCATATTTGGTAGTGTGTACAGATGAGTCCCAGGGTCATATTGGCATTGATGACATCCAGGAGGATGTAGTGGGCAGTTTTGAAGACTTAGTTTCCTTGGCGGTTTCTTTTGGTACAGAGGATTTGGATAGCAATGCTACAGTTTTTGATACTCCATTTGTTGATATGAGCTTTGGAGTTGATTCATAGGATATGGATGGTAATACTCTAGAGACTAGTAACTTTGAGGATACTCCTTTAGACAATGCATCAGAGGAGGTTTGTAGGAGACAGTCTAGCCAGTGCCATCATGTGTCTAATCAGTTGAGAGTTAGTGAGCGAGACATTGCTATCGCTTGCACGCATTTTGATGTTGCTCGTCAGTTGTTAGCCATTTATGGATGGGGTTCTCCTACTAGTGATGAGTAGGGAGGCAGTTATCTTTCCTTGACAGAGTTCCACTCTTTATGGGAGGCTATCCAAATTCTGAGATAGGATTATATGCAGTCGGTAGCCGATAGAGATTATCTTATGGAGTGGGGCAGTAAAGCATACGATGCATTGTTGGCCAAGGAAGATGAGGTGAGTGAGCTTACTCAGCAGCTTGAGGTGACTTCTGAGATTCTTGAGAGTACACAGTTGGCTTTCAAGGAGTCACAGTTTCATTTGGCTAAGGTGACCATGGAGTTAGAGCAACTATAGTCTTTACTAGATTCTGTACAATCACAAGCTGTGGTGTCTGATGATCCGAGGATGTCCATGGTCGAGATTGTCAAAGATAGTGGAGATGGGGATGCATCCATCCTTGATACTAACATTGGCATATCGAGTTCATCCCCACTAGAGTCAGGTTCAGTTGAGTTGTGTGCTGCAGTAGATTTTTGTGGTATGCCTGATATGGTGGTGACCTCTAGCACTAATGGCATGAAGACTAGAGATGTTTTATCAAAGACCATGTGTGATGTTGGTGAGCTGATAGTTGGCATGGTTCCTGCTAGTAATACTACTCCCTTAGCGATGTCTTTGGAGGTAGTAGTTAGTTCCAACTTGGTTAGTGATCGATTGCAGTTAGTTACATCTGGATTGCAGTCTGAGCCACTGACTAAGATTGGTACATTCTATCAGCATTACATTGTAAGGTATGCTCATCAATTTACCTTTGATGACCATGTTGATGAGATGATGATACAGAGATGTACTTTGGTTCCTAGTGCTTATCATCAGTTATGGGATAGTTTAACGCCTCAAGATGATAGTTGTGATGGGCACGACATGGCGATAGGTTCTACAATTGATAGCTTGACAATACATGACTTGGAGCAGGAGTTTCAGAGTGATGCTTCAGCGGGTGTTGTTATTGATTCTACTCCTTTGGATATGACATCTCTTGACTTAGCTAGTGATCAGTCACAGTGGGTTGTATCACTTGTTCATGGTGAGCTATTGACTGAGGTTGGTTTTTTTTATCAACATTATATTGCAAGGTATGTACATCAATTAGCATTTGATCCTTGTGTTGAGGAGTTGATGGCAGGAAAATTTGGTTTGGGTTCCAATTCTTGTTGTTTATCTTGTCATGGCTTTTCACCATCAGGGGTGCATGGTATTTATGGTTATGAGACAGTGGTCGGTGATCTACAGAGTTGTGTTGACTGCAGGCATTGTATAGTGTGTGGATTCTCCATACTTGGTACAATTTTATTCAAGAGCATTCACCATTGTTGCAGAGTGTGATTGTACATTCTGTATAGGCCAGTGGAATGCATTGATGGTATTTACTGTGTTGGTAGTCCACTTTAATTGGGTTTTGATGTTCTAAGAGTTTGTGTCTCATGGGTTTTTGACTGTGGAAGTTGTGATTTTGGAGTTTGGTTGAGCTATAATTGTCAGTTTGATTATGGATTCCTCTTGGTCATATTGCAGAGGATATTGCAGGAGCCTGTGTTAATTGGTAGTAGTATAGCTCATGACTACATTTGGGATCCAGGTGGATTGATTGGTTTATTGTTCAGCCATTTCTTGAGGACAAGAAATGTTTGGGAGGGGAGGACTTGTCATGTCCCCTTTTCAAATGATTAAAAATAATAATCTTTGCTAAGGCAGGCAAGCCCAAAAAGGTGAAGTTTTGGAAAAAGGGGATAATCTTTGGAAGCTAATGGACTAATAAATGAAGATTATTATTAAAATATGTTTTTTTAACCCCTCTTGAATGTAACTTAGGGTTATGCCCTCTTTTAAGGGGTTTGCAGGCATTTTGGGCTTATTCCAGAACTTGATTTTTGCTCATTTCTTTGTTATTCTTCAGAGGTTGCCAAACCTATGGAGAAGGAGACCCAAGAACGAGAGTTTGTAGGTTTTTAGGGAAACCCAAAAATGAGAGTTTGCAGGTTTCCAAGAAGGCTAAGGACAGGAGTTTGAAGCCATTCCATGTGCATGCTCATGCAGAGTTTTTCTTTGTGCTGAACAGTGCAGATTTGTGAGTTTTCGGGTGTATTTTTTGTAAGAGTTTGGTGTTTCTAGTTGAGTATTTCATATCAGTTTGGGTTGCTGCTGTATATCAGACTTTTAAATGTTAAAATAGAGCTGAAAATATTTATTTGGATATGATTATACTTCTGTTATATATTATTAAGTTTTTGTGGTGATTCCGAGCTATTTTGTGCTATTTTCGGGAGCCCGATGAGCATTGCTTTTGTCCTCTATTTGGGAGCTATTGTGTGCATGTTATACAGATCTGGAAATGTCATTTTATAAGCTGTTATGCTGCTGAGATTTTTGTAAAAATTTCCACTTTCAGATTTATTAATAATAGGTGAAGCTGTGAAGCTTTTGGCACTATTTCTGGCATACCCGATTTGGGGTTTCTTGAGAAATTTGGTGGATCTTTGTGATATTAGTTGTTTGATTTTGAAAATCTGATTAGAGGCATGAAATATCATATAAAATCAGTAAACGGACATTTTAGTATCATCAACAAATTGTCCATGAGAACAAATTAAAGGATGGGAAGATGGTTGTAAGCCCTTAATCAAACCTCTTTGGACCAAGTCCCCAATAAATCTCCCCAAGAAATCAACCATAATAACAAAAAGGATGGGGGATAAAGGATCACCTTGTCTCAGCCATCGAGTAGGAAAAAAGAAAGGAGAGGAGCTACCATTAACCAAGACAACGATAGAGAGGGTAGAAATCAATTAATAGATCAAAACTATAACCTTACGGTCAAAGCCAAAAGCAAGCAAAATATTACAAAGGAAAGACCAATCCACTCTATCATAGGCCTTAGCAATGTCCACTTTCATAATGAAACCCTGATTGTTAGAACAAGACAAGGAATGAATATTCTCATGAGCAGAGATGATAGAGTTAAGAATTTGTCTACCAGGGACAAAACCATTCTATTGTTCCATAATAATCAATGAGATCACCTGAACAAGTCTGGAGGTTAGAACTTACATAGGTTGATCGGTCTAAACTGATCCAGAGAGTCAGCCCCAAATTTCTTAGGAATAAGGCATAGAAAGGTGGAATTGACTTGCTTAAGCATCTGTTTTGCCCCATAGAATTCCTCAACAACATCAAAAACATCTTTAGCAACAACTTTCTAAAGCTTTTGGAAGAAAAACATGGGGAATCCATCAGGACCAGGAGCTTTATCTCCTCCCAGAGAGCTAACAGCTTTGAGAATTTCATCATCCTTAGGAATTGAACATAACATTTTATTATGTTCCCTTGAAATCAGTAGAGGAATCACTTTGAGGAATTTAGCCTGACTATCCACATTGATGATGGGATCAGCCATCATAAGGGAGGAGAAAAAAGTCACCATCTCATCCATGATAGCCTTGTCTTCAACAATTTTCACATCTCCCTTTTTAAGTTATGATATGCAAGTTTTGGCCCTATGCTTTAGAGTGGAGAGATGGAAAAACTTTGTATTTTTATCTCCTTCCCTCAACCATATCAACTGTGATCTTTGTCTCCAATAGATTTCTTCTTTAGTGATGATGTCATGGTATTGAGCAAGCTTTTCATTTTCTTCAAGGAGGAGATCAGAAGTATATCCTTCCTTCTGGATTTTTTCCTATATATTTAGAATTTCCTCCTGAACAGTAGTTTTGTTCTAAAAAATGTTCCCAAAGCTATTCTTGTTCCATTTTTTGACTTCCCTTTTAACATTTTTAAGCTTGGAAGCAACTCTAAATAGGGCAGTGCCTTCAAAATCAATATTCCACCATTCTTTCTATTTAGTTTCAAACTATGGGAGCTACATCCACATCTTCTCAAATCTAAAAGGAAAATTCTTCTTAAGGTTAATCTTCTCAGCAAAGACTATAAGAGGGAAATGATCTGATCTGATTTTCTGACAAGCTTCCAGCTTACAAATGAAGTCTTTAGTCCAATCAAGAGAAATAAGAGCATGGTCAAGCCTAGCCTAAACACATTCATTACCAACTCTCTTGTTGCTCCATGTGAACTAGATTCCATAGAGGTCCAAATCCATTAAGCCGTCTTTATTTATGAAATCCATTAAATCCAATCTTCCTTCCAACTGAGTAGCATTGCCTCCCATTTTCTTATGGTCATAAAGAGGGACATTAAAATCTCCCATAATGATCCATCGTATAGAATAGTCTTTACTTTTAAAATTAGAAACAAAATCCTAGACCTTTTTCCTTAGATGCTTTGTGTTTGGAGCATAAATATTCACAATATACCAACCTTCCTTCTGGTCTAAACTAGTAATTTTGGCTATCATAAGGTGTTTACTAGCAATCAAAATTGTTCCAGAGAAACAGTTCTTCTTCCATAACATCAGAGTTCCCCCTGCTGCCCCTTCTGAGCTACTAGCATTTATTGAATAGTTTTTAAAAGCTTTAATCTGTTTTGCTTTCTCTTTATTCATCTTAGACTCTTGAAGCAGGAGAAAATTAGGCTTTTGTTCTCTAACAAAATTCTTAACAATGTCCAATTTATGATTATTGTTCAACCCCCTAATATTCTAGGTTATGATCTTCATATCTAATTTTTAGGAGTAAAATCCAAAATTGTTGCCTACCTACCATCAGCAATATTCTGCATACTTTCTAACTCTCTAGTTTTCTTAGTAGATCTTCTTCCAGGTTTGTTCAAGGAACCAACATTTGGTTTTACCTTAGTGTGTTGTCTATTCTTTTCCCAATTTTTTCTAGATTAGAAGCAAGAGGTTTTGCCTTGATATGTTGATCTATTTTGCTACTTCTAGTCTCTACCCCCTTAGTATTGTTCTTTTTTTTCAGCCCTTTTCCTTTGGTTTTGTTTATGAATTGAGCCATTTTATTTCACATCATCCAGGGGAGCAAGCTCCACCATAGAAAGGTCATTTTCTACCTGGGTTTGCACTTGAATCTCCCTGGATTGAGGAAAAAAGAGTATCTCCTTTCTCAGGTAAATTTCCAATATCAGCCAAGATTTCACCATCCTAAGGCACAATTTTGTCATCAATATCTCTCCATTGTTCTTCTATCCTCTGACAA
The DNA here is from genome assembly GCA_028749045.1 of Cupressus sempervirens. Taxonomy (NCBI): domain Eukaryota; kingdom Viridiplantae; phylum Streptophyta; class Pinopsida; order Cupressales; family Cupressaceae; genus Cupressus; species Cupressus sempervirens. The sequence continues at coordinate 238,351,345 of CM053788.1, read as the reverse complement.
ATAATGATTTGTTGTGATGAATCTGCTTGATTTTCTAATTATTGTTCAAGTAAACCAGTTTCAAACTATAAACCAGGACCTTCTTTCTCAGAGTTGGCTTCCTCAGAAGCGAGCTCTTTATCTACCTCAGCCTGTGGAACTTGAAATTTTTCATTACTCTTTTGTTCTTGGCATTGGCCTTCTTTGGGTTTCCATACTTTCTTTTGCTGAACCTTGTTCTTTTTCCCTTCCAAACCACTCCTAGCCTGATTTTTACTTTTGGAAGGACCGTTTTAAACCAAATACCCTTGCTTCTTACAAGCATAACAGGAATTAGGCAGATCTTCAAAAAGGATTTCTTGAGTTCTTTTACCCAACTTGGAAATCAGGTCCACCTTTGCTGGGAGGTGATTCGGGTCTACCACCTTAACAAAAAGTCTGGCACATTGAAGTTTGGATCTAGAAGCCCTAACATTATCCAAAGCCACAAGTTCTCCAAAAGAACTGACAATACCTTTAAAGATGCCTTCATGCTATAATTCTAAAGGGAGTCCAAGAAGTTTGTCCCAAATGGGAGTGGTTAAGAAAAAAGTGTCTGAAAGATCCATGTTGGGTTCCCATTTTTTAATGGTGAGAGAAATTTTACCAAAAGACCACAACCCTTCACAAAGAACTCTATCCATGTCTTCTTTACAGTTGAAGATAAACGAAAAGAAGCCATTCAACATGGGAGCAATATCTACCTCTCCTCTAATAACCCATTTCCTTTTCACCATCTTTCTAAGAGATTCAAGATCTGGTCTAGCGCCTAAAAATTTGCCCACTAAAGTGAAATCCATGGAAGACATAGAAAAATCAACTAAAGGGTTTGGAATAAAAACTTGAAACTCACCTTTCTCCCAGCAGGTCTTAGCAGACACCAGTGGGAAGAGAGACTTTCCAGTTGGTTTCTTGCCAAACAAGGATGACCAAGTGTTTCGTTCTGAGACCCCTTGCTTCAACCCTTTAGAGGACTTTTCATTGAAAGAATCAACATTTTCTTTCTCCTTCTCGAGATCATGTCCTGACACATGAAAAGGAGACAGGGAATCCAAAGGTGGGGCACGGACCCCACACAACGGTTCATAATCGCCCAAAGAATTTCCATTGTCCACATCAACCAAAGATTATGACCTCACAAATTTCTCAGCATCTCTTATCGTTCCCCCAGGGTCTGTACCTCCAGCCAGATTCTCCCTGACTAGTTTCCTACCTGCATGCGAACCAACTAATTGAAATTCTGAAAGAGCACCCATGTTATAATTGTTTCGATGTTTTCAACATTGTGGATAAAATTATGTTAATTAGGTAAGCCAATACATTATTTTAGAAAACTTTTACAAAATATAATATTTAAAAACATATTAATTTAAACTAATTTAAACTAAGAGTATGACTATAGATCTGTAATAAAATAACATTAAAATATATAGTTTTTTAATAAACTAATGATCTAACTATGAACTTACTAATGTTACAATTTTAAAAGCACGTTTTATTCACTTATGAAATTCAATAGTTTGAAAAAAAAAGTTGATAAATGAATTTCAAAAAATAAAATATTAAATTATCTTTGATATAGACATATCTATCTTTAATTATTGTGTAAGTTCGAACTAACTTGTATTGCCTATTTATATCAAGTTGTTAAATTATTAAATCCATCCATTGTACAATTAATTTATTAATAAATTATATAGTTTTTTAATAAACTAATGATAATTAAGAACTTATGATCGTACAATTAAAAACACATTTAATTCAAGATGAAATTCAATAGTTTGAAAATAAGTTGATATTTAAGAATTCTAACATATTAAATTATCTTTGATACATGTATCTATAGATAATGATTGTGTAAGTTCGAACCAACTTAGCCTATTCATATATCAAGTTGTTAAATTATTAAATTCATCCATGGTATAATTAATATTATTAATTTATATAGTTTTTTAAAAAACTAATGATAACTAATCTAGTATGATCGTACAATTAAAAACACATTTGATTCAAGATGAAATTCAATAGTTTGAAAAGATGTTGATATTTACTTGAATTCTAACATATTAAATTATCTTTGATACATATCTATCTAATGATTGTGTAAGTTCGAACTAACTTGTATTGCCTATTTATATCAAGTTTTTAAATTATTAAATTCATCCATGGTACAATTAATATTATTAATTTATATAGTTTTTTAGTAAACTAATGATAACTAAGAGTATGATTGTACAATTAAAAACACATTTAATTCAAGATGAAATTCAATAGTTTGAAAAGAAGTTGATATTCAAATTATTCTAAAATAAATCTCAAATGTCAGTTCAACCATGATGTACACTTATAACATGTAATATCTTCTAATGATCTTCACTGTCTAATTTCCACTTGCGACGTGCACGCTTAACTTTGACTAGATGTAGACAAAGCCTAGTAGCAATGACCAGGTGGCTGTATTGTAAAACCTTGTTGTTAGGTTAATAATCAAAAAAGTGTATTCCATGTTGGACTATTTGTAGTGCCTACCCTCGTTCACATCTTTTCTGGACATTGATGCTATTATTATCAGACTGTGATAGACTAGTTTTATGTTGATGGATTAGTGGTATTGTTTTGACACTATCAGACATTATGTTATGGATTCAGTGGTTATATGATGAGATCATTTAGATTTTACATTTCATGCATACATGATGATCATTATACTATTTTCAGTTATTATTGATGATTAGATGGATGGTTTATTATCTTATGTGTTTTATTATGGATACTTACCCCATACTTGCATGTGTATGGTGTGCGTGTTTTCTTATTGTATGGCATTTCTGATGTGGTTAAGGAAGGGAGTCGTAGTCACCTGCTTAGTCGGGATCTACACGATGCACCACTTCCTGCCATTGTCTGTTTAGCTTAGCATTATATATATATTGTATGTACATGCATGGTTTTTCTGCAGGTTGCAGGTACTGGGTATCGACTTCCTTGAATTGCCAAGATGAGCGTACCCTATTATATTATCTCAATGATAAGAGAAGGGAGATAAATTCTCAAGTCCAAATCCCAAACTCTTAAACCATTTGTCCTAGTGAGTTAGGACAAGTATCAGAGTTGAGTACCCACCGAATGTGTCGGATGACATATTTCGTGATTTTTAACCCTTTAGACTGATTTTGAGTGATTTGCTCTATGATGGGTTTTCATATTTTATCTTGGAGGTCTATGGTGAATTTTCTATTAATTAAGTCTTAATAAATAGATTTAATTAATAAATTAATTATTTGAGAAAATTAATATAAAATATCATGTTATTTGATATTTTGATTGTAATTAATTAAATGAGAATTATTGAGGAAAATGAATTAAATAAAAGAAAATTAGAAATTAAAATTAATAATAATTATAAAATAATAATAAAGTAATAAATAAATAATAATAATAAAAGTTATAAAAATTTAAATGAAAGTTATAAAAATTTAAATAGAAATTGTATAAAAAGTAAATTAGAGTTATAAGCTTGCATGGGAGTTAACGCACTTTTCTATTTCTCATGTATCAACAACACGGGGATTAGTGCATCAATTAAGCACATGGTGTCTACAACCCTATGGCTCATCTTGAAGGTTGGAAAAGACCCATGCTTAGTTGGTGACACCTTCCAGCTGTTTCTAGAAACATTCTAGAGGTTTCCTAAGACCTCTTTATATTCAGGCATCCCTAGAAGCTTAGATATAGCGTTTGGAGTGCAATTGGAGCATTGGAGGATTCGAGAATTCTGAAGAAGGGAGCTTGCTCTGCGGGTTTTCTGAGGAAGAGCGAATTAGCATCAGAATCCGGGTAGATTCTTGTGATTTTACTTATGCTATTTCCGCATCTTGCATTCCCTGTCTTCTTCGTGTCTTCCATATGTCTTATGAGGAATTTCATATTTTTATTGTATGCATTCTCAATATGGGCAATTGAATTTATGTGGAAATCTTTATATGCATAGATCTGAAAGAAAACAAGGCTAGGGTTTAAATTCATAGTCAAACCCATTAGATTATTTATTTGGATATATATTTTGGTTATTGAGAACCATTGGATATTTGATTATCAGTGATACTTCAGTTGCCAATAGAGAGCTGTTGTGTTCATGATTTTCTATGGATGTTAGCTCATGGAGATTTGATGCTTTTATGCATATTTGATGATTTTATGGATTATCTTTTGCGATTTTGAGATTTATGAGTCCATGAGCATTAGGGTAGGATATATGCATGTAGTGACAGGAAGTGGCTTGCAGTGGGGGTTGGGGCCCTAAGAGGCTGCCAGGGTAACTCATTGTAAGTTGGATTAATAAGTGATAACATTCACACCTAATACTAACTGAATGAACCTAAAAAGATAAGTGTTTTGTTCTCGCCCATGCCTTGAGCGCTTGTACAGGCTAGGATGGGAGTAGTGAGACGCATGGTTGCGACCTTGCATTCCGTAGTATGCCTCGTCAGTATGAGAGGATAGTAGTGGCCGCATGAAATCAGTATGGACCCGTGGAGTTTAGCTAACTGCCAGGGTAACTTGTACGTGATAATTGCGATGACACTTTCCCGCTTGCATAGGAGGTTCCTACATGTCATTGTGTGCCTCTGGAGATTAGATGTCAGATTTTGTGTTAGGAACCTATGAGTTAGTATACTTTTAGGATTCCTGGACTTATGGAGATTTGTGCTATGTGATTTTGATAGCCTGTTTGGGACTTGAGATTATCTCCTCAGCACGGTGGGAGTGGACCACTTAGGTACCACGTGGTCGAGTGGTAGTGTATTTTCCACTCTTATCATTTTGAGATTCATTGAGACATCGTGGTTGATGCGTCCTTCATGATGGTGGATGTGTATCTTTTTTTCATTGATGATTAGCATATGTTAGATGATGTTATCTTATTCTTTTATTTGCATGATGTTATCTTATGCTTTTATTTGCATGTTAGATTACTTCTACATATGATGTTGTATTTATTAGGAGTGACATTCCTACTATGTTAGTACTGATGATCTCTTCATTGATTTGGAATGTTACGCACAGAGGGATGGCTAGGATCCACGATGGTCTAATGATGCTATTAATGGTTGGAAGGAACTGTGCACTTAGTTTATTATGTTTGATCTTTATGATGGATGTATATGCCTTCTATAATGGTGTATCATGTGATTATCTCTACTTTGATGTATCATGGATTAGAATAGGATGATGTATCTTATTTTATGTATGTATATTTTTTTGAGCTTGTCATACCCTGTGACATGTACAGTGGATGATTGAGTATTTGAAATGTAATGTATAAACATTGGACTTATCATTATTATTTCATTTGGATGTTGTGCTAGATGGATTCATGTATGTAATTCAACGTTAAGTGATCTTAAAGAATGTAATCTGTTATTTATGTTATGTGTACTTTCAGATGGACATTGCTATTTCTTCTATTAATGTGCATAAGTTATATGTGATGTTTACTTCTATGGAAAAAAAAAATGCTACTAAACTTATGAAATTCTAGGTTAATTCTTTGGATCCCTTGGCGAGGCATTACACTATTTTTTCTTGCTTCAAATATGTTCCCTTTATCACAAGAAAACTTGCACCACAAATTTAAGTATTTTAAAATTTGATAAATATAAAGTTACCTCTATATATATATATATATATATATATATATATATATATATATATATATATATATATATATATATATATGTATATATATATGGGAGCAACATTCCATCACTTTCTTCAGGGTCATATAACTTTGTCCTCTCTGCAGTACATTGCAATAAATAATAACTGATACCTTCATGATTTCCAGGCTCAACAATCACTGCAAAGACATCTCTTGCATAACAAGTATACATGTGTATGTGTACAATACATATATAAGATAGTTCAAATTGATAATTAAATAACACTTGTTGAGATTAATTTTTATGATACTTACCCACTTTTACCAATCCAGAGATATGATTATAATCATCAAAAATCAATAGAATATCATCAAAATTTTCATCATATTTATGAAATGTATCAGTAACATCAAGTGGTACCGAAATCCATGCACCTGTATATCCATGTGCTTGATTGATGCATTCTTCATAATCTTCATCAATGCAACAGTCACAAAAACATGAATATTCTCTTGTCATCAATGTCCAATTACAAATATCTATACTCATGACTGAATGTAAGGAACATGTCTTTTCTATCCTCTTGCAACCATGCATGTTTTTTCTAATAATACTTGAAAGTTCATTAGATTGAAAATATGGACAAATTAAATTTAAACTTCAATGAATTGAAAAATAAAACTTAACAATAAAATTTTATAACTTAATTGCATAAAAATTAAACAGATGTACACATCCATACTTGTTATCTCCCAAAAGACTCTATATGGTACCTGTCGACTCATTGTTGATCATGTCCCAACCTCAGCTAGTGCAAAATGTGTCTTACACCATTCAACAACATCATGTGCATCATTTACACGAACTCCCTGATAATTCATTTGATACTTTAGCAGAGCACATTTGATGCAAGCTCCAGCACCATCATGTTCACCTTTTTCATGGCCACTCTCGAAGAAATTCCATATGTGTTTTATATTCTCATTGCAATGATACCTACATAATACATAAAATGGTCTAGATGATTTGAACTGTGTGTCACATCCATCAGACCAAACATAATATTTATTAACATTTATGTTTCTTTCTTTCAAATAAGAAAAGAAGATATTGAAGCAATGTTCGACATAGTGAATGTCATGTTCTTTATCATCACTTATATAGAAATGATATTCCTTTTTAATACTCGTGCTTGAACTATACTCTAAACACCATCCAAATCTAACTATGCATGTCTATAAAAAACATGTACCATAATAGTGACCTGCTTAGAAAAATAATAATCTCATTGAATTGCTTTCTGATGAACAAAGGAATAGTTATCTGCAAAATCAACAAATGATACAATCGTTCCAAGTGGGAAATTATCTTTCAAAGTCTGAAACTGTTGTGCTTGCCACTTTGCAAAAAATGCATGATGAATATAAGGTTGAATCAAATTCTTAAATCCATCCATAAATGTTAGAATAGGTAACTCCTCTTCAACATATTCCAAATTTTTTGTCTCTTTCCCCAACTTTGTTTCATTCTTGACATACTTGTAACTTTTGCAATTCATTTTTTTTTGTTGCATCAATATTTTCAATTTTCAAAGAAAATAGAGCCAATTCACCACATGATTCACATAATCCTTTGATGCAATTTATTTGACCAGCTGAATCATCTATTTTGTCACATAGAATGGATGATATAAACTCACTTCACCTACTAGGAGGAGTAGCATGAAAACCATATGTATCTTCTACAAACTTTTGAAATACCTAATAGTGGAGTTCCAACTCAATATGATGATGACAACATGTTCCAAACACTTTGTTTGACCTCACAAAGTATGGCTTCAATTTTTTAAACAACATTTTCCCAACTTTTACATTAAGATGTTCACTACAAAATGGCACATATAACTCATGTTGTGTTGTGTCCAACCAATGTTTTGTATGATGTTCATATTGACTAGATGCAATCCTATGCCTGATAACATCTCTACTATTTGATGAAGGATGAGTTTTATCAATCCAAAATTATATGACTAAATTTTTTAATGACTCTTCAATCCTATCAGAATGAGGTGCTCTACACATGATTGCCCAATTGCCGTCCATAGTATTGTCATCCACAATTAATCTTCTCTTAACATATTTTCTCATTGTTTTCCTACTAAAGCCCATTTCAGACGAAATTGAAGATATTTGTCTATTTTGGGCCATATTCTTATTTACAACAAACATCAACATCACATTTCTTGCCACAAACTTATCTTTAGTTCGAGAGTATTTTCCTATGTTTCTCAAACCTTGTTTAACATTTTCAATCAAATTAGTTTGCATGCTAGAAAATCTTCTCTTCTTTGATGCTGTATCTACACCTAACAATTTCAATGCCTCTTGCAACTTCTTTTGTGTAGTCAAAAGTGAAAGTAACTGAGCTTGTTCAAGTGTTTCAATGTTATCAAATTAAGTCATAATTTCTCTTATCTTCTTAGTTATTGACCTTTTTCGTAGACAAACTTAATGGTTGAACAGTAGCTACATGTCTTCTCAATTTATCCACATCCATTTTAAGTAAATGATCTAATTTTTTTGGAGAAATAGCATTCTTTACAGATTGGACAATATTTAGGAGTTCATCCATACCAATTCCTGCACTTGATCCTGACCCTTCTCTGACTTATGTTACTAGAATTTCTAAAGGGAGCGATCTTGAGCCTTCTCCAACATTCGTTCTTTGAGATTTTGCAAGGAAAGATTCTAACCCTTCTCCAACTTTTGTTATTCGAACCTCTATAGGGAGTGATCTTGAACCTTCTTCAACATTCATTGTTTGAGATTTCGTAGGGAGTGTTCCTGACCTCTCTCCCATATCCACTTCTTCTACTTCTGTCGGGCCTTTTTCTACATTTCCTTCACCTTGTTGATTGGCTACAACAAATTTATAAATAAATAAAATTAGATAAAAAAATAAGATTGAAACATAATTAAATTCAAAATCATAAAAAAAAACTAACATATATAATTACATACCTTGTTTAATTTGATGATGACGTGCCACAATCTTCTGAAGATTTCTTTGTTCTGCTTCATCAGATCTCTTCCTTGCATATTTGTTTTGCCTTCCTTTCTTGTTCCCCATTATAAAATCATAAAAAATTAAAATTTACTCCTTGCCTCAAGATAATTTTTTCACAATAACTATATAAAAATGTCATTGTACGAATTCATAGTACAACTTCACTATTTTTAAGCTGGCCTGTCTGAAGCTAACATCAACATTTTTGCCTTTTTCATGTTTGTGCAAAGACATCTAGTTCAATTTTTGATAGTCAAAATTTTTTGGACCACATGTTCGTTGCAAACATACGTAATATGTTTGCTGTGAACATGCAAAATAACATTTTTTTGGACCCTTTTTTCTTTTAATTTTTTTTTTTGCTCTTTCGACACCCATAATTGTAGATAAATGATCTCCTACTATAAAATAAAAAATGTCAAAATGTCCTGCTCAGAGCAAGCTTTCCAATGACTATAATTGTAATACATATTTTGATCATTAGGACTCTCAAATATGAGTTTAACTCATCATAGGTTCATTACCAATTGAACATCAACTAACTTCAAGACTTTGGGAAAATGAGTAAATTAGGTCAATTTTTTTTTGAAAAATATCTAAGAAATAGCTTATTGAGTTAGCTTTTAATTCAAAAAAAAAAAAGATTTATGATAAATTGACTTCAAGTTATCTTTGTCAAAACAAACATATGTTTGAATTTACGATTGGTGTCATTTCAAAACTTCATAAACTATACAATATTCAACCAAATTGAATCAAACCAAATATATCCTCTGGATATTGATGTTACAAATCCAAGACCAAAAGAATTACCTCATTATCTTTTCTAGAAAAAAAGTTATGTGTGTCAAACGGACTATCACTCTTTAAAAATATTGAATTTTATTATGTACCACTTTTTAGAGGAGAATAAAAAATTGACATAAATTTTTTTTAAAAATTAGATTAAAAAATATGGTTACAAAGTAGGAACAGAGTACTAAAAATCACTAATTTATATTATCTTGAAATTATTTATATTTTTAGAGATATAGTCACTCGAACATGAGGTTTGTTTCAAAAATATTGATTTCAGTGTCAAAATTGGTCAAAAAGTGGAACCCATTATTGTGGGAGTTTGGATACTCAGAGGCTGAGGTTGAGGTTGGGACCAAACTTGAGGATGATGATGAGGCTTGAGCTGGAGCCTTATTTTTTCATTTTTTTTTACTGATATTGATACTAATAGACATACGTTTCATGGATCTTCATCTTATATTCTTACATACATTTATGATTTGATGTCTTATGGATCTTCATCTTACATACATTTTTTGATTTGAATCATTATGATCATATGATTTCTATTTACTTCAGCTACAACCTGCAATTTACATTTTACGTAGTTATGTATGTGATGGATTTATCATTTATATTCCATGTTTATGTATGTTAACTTCTATTTGATGATTTTATAGTGTGTTTAAGTTATATTCAATAAAGGGTGCATGAAATAAGTTTTAAATTGTTAAAATCTCTAAATTTAAAGGGTTTTTTTTAATTTGTTGATTCGTAGTCAATTCATGGCCGGTTCACGATTCGATTCAACCTTACCAATTCCAATTCGATTCCAATTCTCATTACTTTGATGTATATAGATGTGCAACGGCTAGTGACTATTATTACAACAAATATGAAGTCATACAAGAAGAATTCATCAAAAACACTAACAAATATTGCAACATATAGAATGCGCAAGTGCATTTCGTTAAAGGGTCCATTTGATTGCTAGCATATGAATTGATGATAATGATTGCTAACAATTCCAATCATATTTGGTTCACTTGGAATTCAATTGGGAATATGTTAATCTATTGTTTGGTTGTACAAAAATGGAATAGGAATAAGGTTAAGTTTTGTATTTTTTAAAATATTTCCCTTCAATTTTTTTTTTTAATTTATTATTTTTTGATTAATTTTTTCAATAATGGTAAAAAGGTTTATTTATTTTCATTTTTTATTTTATCAATTGAAGTTAATGAGAGATATAGTAAAAAAGTGTTTTAGGCAACAGCCTACAACACGACGGTAATTTGTGAGTCTCTCATATGGGAGGTCTTGAATTTGAATTCACTTACACATAAAAAATAATTAATTACAATAAATAACAATAATTAATTTAGGCTTCGGCCATTTACCAATTTTTTTTTAAAAAGTGTTTTAAAAAAAGTTTTAAATTTTTTTAAAATTTAAATTTAAAAAAATATATATTTTTAAAAAAAATTAGATTGGGAATAGGAATGGTCTATTCCAATAACAAGTATTTTTTGGATTGGACATATGCTCATTTGAGTTAAAATACTGCCCTTTGACACCAATGTGGATACTATAGATTTCCACAACCAAATTTATGCCAATTACTTGCGGATTACAATCAAATTACAATTTTTATGGCCAAACTTGAGAAATTCTATCGAAATATGTATGAATTTTGCACTAAATTTCTCAAATAACTCCAAATATACAGACAAAATTTGAAATATTGTAAACTTAATTTTTATTATTAAAACTTAAAAGAAAATTGCATTATAAAATGGTGAATCTATTAGTTTCATTTACAACATTATTATTTTATATAGTCTATTATATATACCTAACTAGCACTTGCACACTTTTGTATAGGCAATGATAAACTGATAGGAGTTTTGATTTTATTTTTAAAATGATTTACTTTGTAGAACACTTTCTATAGTTAATGATAAATTGATAGGTGTTTTGATTTCATTTTCTAAATAGTTTACTTTGTAGAATGTGAAAGGTAAATTTGAATATTTCAACAACTTCACCTGAAAATATTTTAAATCATCATATATTTGAAGCGCCCAATTATAATTTCTATAAAGATCAATGATATTTGTGTAACAACTTTAGTAGATATTTGTGGAGTTGGTGGCCCCATGAATATGTATTCTACTTCTTATTTCTAAGTAGAAAAAATAAGATTTAGATTTGATTAATTTATAATAATTTAGTCAAAAAAATAGAGATAAGATCTTTAAAAATGTAGGGAGAAATATGTATGGAGTCATGTCATGCTTTGAACAATATACAAACACTACTTATTTCCATCCCCTCTCTTTTCATACAACTTATTTAATTATTAAATAATAGTCTCTACTAAAATAAGAAAAAACTCTTAATTATCTTATTTTTATTATTGTCAATCATAATTGTGCCTATAGCTTGATGTAAGATCTAGCTATTCTATTGAAATATGGAAACTCCAAACAAGGTGATACACTAATAATTTGAATGCAACTTCAATTGAATCAACAAAAATTATCCAAAATACTAAAGACCCACAATATTTAGACAACAATGCAATTACAAAAGTGATTCTAACGCAAGGAACTAAGATCCTTTGATTTGAAAGAAAACCTTAGGTTTTACAAATTTTCTACAAAAAATAATAAGAATACAAGCATAGACCTACAACTAAAAGTATCAAGATTTGGATATGCAGCAAGGAGTAAAGCTAAAGTGAAGGATAACCAGACACAAAAGTAAGGAATGCACAAAAATTCAATAAGAATCAATGAGAATGAACCATTGTATTTGTATAATAATAGTTGAAATTTTTTTGTTACAAAGTGCCCCATAATCAAGCTCACTAATTTGCAATGTACAAAGAGTCATATGATTTAAAAAGTTTAGAGACCACATAATGATGTGAATATACAATAAATAGGGATCAAAACTCTAACTCGGATATGAAAAAGATGCATGCAAAAATAAACTCAAAACAGCTCCAAATGATGATGGAAACAATCTAAACTGCCCTTAAGTAGCCTGACTAAAAAATTTTAATGTTGTAGCTTTAGTCGAACTGAATTAATCTAGAGATAATCCTTCTATGATTATTAAATAAACATTATTATAATTAGTTAACTATAAATCAGCAAAACTCTCTCTCTCTCTCTCTCTCTCTCTCTCTCTCTCTCTCTCACACACACACACACACACACACACACACACACACAAACAAACAACTTATTACATATTAGTAATGGGCCAAAGCCTAAATTTTATTATTTGTTGAGAGTATAGAGCCTAAGCCTAAATTAATTATTATGCAAAGTTTATATCATCATAGATGTTTTATGCTGTAGCTCGATACAAGCTAAGATGACTACTATGATACTTGGTATAGATATAAAAAGTTAGATGACAGTTTCAAAGAAAATGATCATAAGTGTGAATTCAGATGTTGAATGTGGTTATCGAGTTAGTGCAATAAAATTTTATGAAGTTTAATTTTGTGTTGAATGGTTTTTAAGGCATGTGGGATTACTAGTCATAACGGATTCACCTCCCCTCTTAGTTATCTAACAATTGGTATCATATCTCAATGCTTGAAGGAAAGAAGTTTAAAGGGGCTTGAGCTAAAGATCTAAAGATGTCATACGAGAGAGAGAGAGAGAGAGAGAGAGAGAGAGAGAGAGAGAGAGAGAGAGAGAGAGAGAGAGAGAGAGAGAGATCTAAGCTAAACAAGGAGAACTTCTCCTCATGGAAAAATAGAATGAGGTTGCACTTATCTAGATTTGGGGATCATGCTCTAAACTACTTAGACAATACATTTGTTACTCCTAGTGGTCTTATGACTATGGATGAAACGAATAAAAAATGAGAACACAACAATGTGATCATTAAAATTGTATCTTCCTTGAATGATATGAAATTTGATGATACCAAGAATTGCACCAATGCTAAAGAAATGTAGGACAAGGTGGTACTTGTACATGGTGGAGATGATAATGTATAGAGAGCTAATTCAAAGAGTTTGAGGGGAAAATATGATGAGATGAGAATGAAGGAAGATGAGAATGTTTCATAGTGTGTGAACCAAATCAAGGAAGTAGTAAATGAAATCAAATTAATTAGAGGCGTTGGAAGTGATAATGAAGTTGTAAGTAAAGTTCTCATAACACTCTTACCTATCTATGCTATAAAAGTCTCTATGATTAAAGAAGTTAGACTATGACTAGTAATGCTCTTACACTTGATGGTTTAGTTGGTCAGTTGACTACATTTTCTTTAAGAAATTGTGATAATAGTATGCCTACACTTGGGAATGCTTTCAAGTCTTCACTAACCATTATTAGTTCAAAGAATCACAAGAGGAGTAAAGATGAAAGTAATTTAGAATTAGCTAATGATATAGATGAGATTAAAGCATTTCTTGCAAGGAGGTTACCTAGAGGAAAAGGTAAATTACCTCTGATATGTTTCAAATGTAATGAAGTAGGGTATTTTTCTACTAGATGCCTTAATAAGTGCATGGATGACAAGAAAGAAATGGAAAGAAAGATCACAAGTACAAGAAGAACAAAGATTGCAAAGACAAGGGGAAGAAGTCATGCTAAATTGTTGATGAAGAACACACTGAGTTAGATATTGAAGTTGAGAAAGATGGAATAGAAGTGGTGTATGTTGTAGTGAAAGAACACCCTAATGAGGAAAGGTATGAAGAAGGTGTTGGAAGCATGAATGTTGATGATACTTCTATGGGGGAGTATTGTAGAAATATGATTAGATCACTATCATATGATGATATGTTGCATTCATGATTGTGTTTATCATTGATGCCAACATAACAATTTTCTATGGTATCTGACAGAAGAACAATGATAAAGATCAAGTTGGTATGGATAGATAATTGAGCATTTTCACTAAAAAAGGTTAAAGGGAGATAATACTAAGTGTCTAGTATATGTAGCTAATCTCAGAAGTACTAAGTGCTTGGAAGAAGTTATGCAAGTTTTGATGAAGACTATTTTGAGATAGAGTTTATAAAAGCATGTTCTGGTAAACTTGTTATATCTCTTAGCAGAGTTGTTATTCTGAGAAGCTGATGTTAAAGATGTGAAGAAGACATTTTGGAGATGATGTAGCTAATCTCACTCATCATAATGTCACACGTATGCAAAGTTATTCAAGTTACAAGGCAAAAGATTAATGTTATCACTAAGTGTAATGTGTTCTTAATGAGGTCTTATAATAATTAATTGAGAAGGTGTAACAACTAACTCAAGGAATTTTTTATCGATTTTGTATAAAGGAAGGACATTTTCCTTTATTATGTATGGAATTTATGAATAATTGCAAGAAGAACAAAGAGCAGAATGCGAAGATAAGAAAATCAGACCGAAGGTGAAGAAAAATTCATTGCCAATGTTTTATTATAAGATTTGAAGTTTGATATTTGGATCCAAGGTTCATGACATAGTCTACAAGGTCTGATAGTGATTGGTCTAGTTGACAAGATAAAGGACAAAAGTTAAAGTACAATACAAACAATTATTCTGCAAGGAATAGTTGAAAGATCAGTTGGACAGTGAGTTCAATGGTCTTGCCCCATAAGCTATTTGGATAGTGGGTCCTTCTACCTTCTACAATCCTAACAAGGTTGGCACAACTCCTAAAAAGGTTGGAATCTCCTAACAGGGATTCAAAGTCTCCTAACAGGGACTCATATGTACTAAATACTGTAATAGACTCCTATCAAAGTCCATCCTCAAACAAGGAATATTTATATCAGTACATCATCTTTTGGGAATCATTCCCACAGGGTTTTCCCTAGTTAACAAATATGGTGTAATTGTGTATGTGCATCTTAGTATGGTTGTTGTTTACTTTGATTGAATGGTTAAGATTATTTAGGGTTGATAATTATTGGATAACTGATTCAACCCCCCCCCCCCCCAGTTATCTGGGTGGACTATTGTTTCTTACAATTTGTATCAAAGCTTTAGGTCCTTCAAGATAAATTTTAACAACTTTGGGAGATCCATGGAAAACATATTTAGAAAGGATAGTCTAAAGTTTGATGGAACAAATTATGATAGTTGGTAGGAAAAGATGAAGATACATCTAATGTGTATGGGTCTAGGATATTGGATCTTGACAAAATTTGAAAAGACAATTATTGTTGAAAGTGCTTTAGAAACTTGTACTAAGGAAAAGAGAGAACTTTTCATGTGTGGCATGAGAGCTAGAGAAGCACTATTGTCTATATTTCCTAAAATTGAGTACAGAAGTATCACTTGATACTTCTCATGAGATTTGGAAAGCTTTGGAAAATATTTTTGAAGGTGATGAACATTCTAAGAAATTGATGCTACAAAGTTAGATTTGTGCATTTTAAGATGCTAAAATGATGGAAGATGAATCTATAAGAACATATTTAGGTAGGATATCAAAAATTACAATAGGTATTAGATCTCAAGGAAGAACCAAGCAAGATGATGAGGTGATCTGGAAGATATTAAAGAGCTTAATGCTACCATTTAAGTAAGTAGTTCAAATGATAAAGTTGTTGATCTCTTGTAACAAAGATTTCACAAAGGAAACATTACTTGGGAGACTTGAACTAGTTGAGAATGAGCTTAGATAGTGTGGAGAATTGACCAGAATAGAAACAACTTTCAATATTCAACCTACTTTATCAAGAAGCACAAGTGCTAGAGGAGACTTTGCTAGCAATAGCATATATGATGAGGACAGAAAGATGGGAGTAGCTCTTTCGATAAGAAGAGAAAAGGATGGACAAAAAAAATTTAAATGTTGGACTTGTAATGAGTTTGTTCATTATGCATCTAAATTGTTGGGTGATGCGATGCGCTCCCCTACCCACATGTGGTTAATTATGTGGTGTTCCATGTTCACGAACAGTCATTGCTTTTGGTGCAATGGCAAATGGGCCCTACAATTGGTATCAGAGCTTGGTTTTGGCCTGGTCATGGGTTCAAATCTCCCTGGTGCCTTCCCGACCCACGTAAGCACCTGGTATGCGCGTCGAGGGGGAGATTGTTGGGTGATGTGATGTGCTCCCCTACCCACAGGTGGTTAATTATGTGGTGTTCCATGTTCACTAATAGTCATGGCTTTTGGTGCAATGACAAATGGGCCCTACATAAATGTCCTAAAAGAGAGAAAAATTATAAAGGAAAGTTCATACCTAGAAGAGATTGAGAGTGTTTTTATACAAATGAAGAAAATGATTTTGATGAACAAGCAATAAGTGATAATTATGATGAAATGGGATTTATAGTTATTAAAGAAGAAATTCTAGAGAAAATGGCTTTTGTATCACAGGTTCAAAAGAAATTTGATTAGATAATTGAAATTGGTTGTTCACATCATATGACCAATGATATGAACAATTTTGTTGACTTCAAAAGTCATGATGGAGGCATTGTCAGAATTGGAAATAATATAGAGTGCCATTTAAAGGTATTGGATCTATAGCTCTTGATGGTAAGACTAACACTAAGGATGTATATTTTTTTGATGGTTTGAAACATAATCTTTTGAGTGTTGGACAAGTAGTGGATAAAGGTTATCAGTTATAGTTCATAGAGAAGACATGCATGATTAGAGACAAAGATGGAAAGGTAATTGGAATAGGAACTAGATCTTGAGGTAATGTATTTCAGCTAAGTCAAACTATAATGACATTTTTTGTTGCTAAGGTAGATGATAGTTGGTTATGGCATAAGAGATTTTTTCATATAAACTTTGACAACATTGTGAAAACTAGTAGTATGATTGCAGTTAGAGATTTGCCTAACATTTTTAAGCCTACTAACACAATTTTCAAGGAGTGTGTATTGGAAAAACATACCAAAAATTCTTTTCCTAGTAAGAAGTTTACTACTACAAAAAAGTTAAAGATTGTACATACAGATCTTAGTGGTCCTATAGAGACTGAAGGATTCTATGGTGAAAGTTATTTCATGATTTTAGTTAATGACTTTTCTAGAATGATGTGGGTTGCATTTCTTAAAGAAAAATACGAGGCATTTGATAAGTTCAAGATATTCAAGAATATAGTTGAGAATGAATTAGGTATGAAGATTAAATGTTTAAGGTCGGATATAGGAGGAGAATTTACTTCAAATGAGTTTAAGATTTTTTATGAAGCTAATGGAATCAAAAGATAGTTATTAGCTCTGAGAACCCTTGAACAAAAGGGCATTGTAGAGAGAAGAAATAGGTTAGTAACAAAAGTAGAAAGAGTTATGTTAGTTGAGAATGATGTATCCAAGATGTTTTGGAGAGAAGTTAGGAAGGACACAAACAAGACCCCTTATGAACTATGGTTTCGTCAGTCACCTACAGTTAAGTATTTCACAATTTTTGGTAGTAAATGTTGCATCAAAAGAGATGATGATATTGGTAAGTTTGATGCTAGAAGTGATGAAGATATGTTTCTTGGTTATTCATTGAAATAAGAGCCTATAGATGTTATAATCTAAGAACTAAGACTATTGTCGAATGTACAAATGTAAGAGTTGATTACATTTTTGATGATGAGAATGTTGTTACTAAACCAAGGAATGATGGAAGTATTCTTTGAGACTTGTAAGAATTTTCCTAAGGGCAAAATTCACCCAGGAACTAAGAACTCAAACACAAGCACACAGTAGACCAAAAATGGATATGATCAACTAATCAGAGTATGTCCAAATACATTGCTTTGTTCATAATGTGATGTTCAACACACTAGGAGTGCCTGTATATAAAGGCCTCTCAGGAAGCACCTAGAATGTCTCTAGAAACAACTAGAAGATAAGACAACTAAGCACCTTATCCAACATTCTAGATGAATGGATAAGAATGAAAAAGTGTCATATGTGTGTAGAAGATTCATGTGTTGTAGACAACATGTGCTTAAAAGAGGTGTGAACCCCTATGATGTCATCAAGACAACTCACAAGAGTGCACAAACTCCTAAGTGTCTCACAAATAAAAATAATACAAAATAAATAAATAATACATTAACCTAAGTAAACTTAAGTAAGTGTAATAAGTAAATACTTATTTACACCAACACCCCCCCTTAAGTGCAACTTAGGGGAATGCCCTTAAGCTTACGAAACTAGGATGAAGATGCATAATGGGTCCTCGCTACTAGGCCATGTTAGGTACCCATGTACATAATGAAGATGCAAATCTCTCATAAAGCGAGGAAAGAGGGAAAACCTCATGGGAAAAACCCTCCCCCAAAAAGAGAGATAAATATGGATGGATGGATGGATGGAGTAATCAAGACCCCCCCATTATGACATACATCCATGTATATACAAGAAAGAATGGAGAAGGACAAAACCTCCTATGAGGAAAAAGTCCCCCCCAAAAAAGAGAAGAAGGAGATGAGGTAGTCCCCCACCCTTAAAAGTAGTGTGTCAATCAGTGAATAATGCTCCTATGTAGAAGCTAATCCATGACCTTTGTATGATGTTCCACCTCTTTGGAAGAAACAAAGGCAAGGGTACTTATGAGATGCATCCCCTAGATGGAGAAGGAATCTCTATAATGACTGGTGTCTCTAAAACCTTTCCAAAAGTCCCTGTGTCGATACTGATGATGGCTTCCTCCAAAACTATTGAAGAGAAGAGCAGATCGAACAAGGAAAGAGGTAGAACCTATCTCAGGAAACCAACAGTCTTCTCAACTGATGAAGAGACCTCCTGTAGATGTTGTAAAGAAGAATCCACAATCACACCAATCTCGAAGGACTGATAATGTAGAGCATGGAGTTGAGGGTTAGAGTCGGCCCTCCCAACAACTGTAGAAGACTGCTCAGCAAAGAGAAGCGAGAAATCGTCATAAAAGTCTATCATATCTACTATGTGTGACTCCAAGAACAAAACTGAAATGTCTAGCAAGAAATCATCACCTAGAAGACCATAAGTACCCTGCAGTGTTGAAGTACATGAATCTATCATTGCGGCAAAGGATGGAATATTCGCTTCAAAAAGAAGACGAATGTCATCAATAATGTCTCCCACATCTTCAATGTGAGACTCCACAAACAACTGTGCAATGTCTGAAAGGAAGTCTTCGCATGAAGGTAGAGTAGGAAGACATAAAGTATCATGTTGCACTGATTCCGAAGCATCTGTGATTGAAATAGGATCAATAGGAGCAACAGGAGCTGGAGGTGTGATCCCATCTGAGGTTGAAGAAACCATAGCTAGAGTGACTGGATGTAGAAAGTCCACTGGAGATGGAGGATCACATGGATCTCCATATGCTTCCCAAATAGACCACCAAATATCACAGGGAAAATGTGCCAATCTAAGAGGACCAAAAGATTCCCTACTCATACTTTTATGTAAAAATTGATTAAGCTTGATAATATATGTCTAATCAAAATGTGGTGGCACTGAATAGAGATAAGGAAGCAATCTTGGATGTTCTCTTAGATGGTCAATTATCAAAGTCCTCCATTTTTAATAGTTCCTTGTCAATTGTGGTCTAATACCAAACTGGCAAATCTAACAAGACTCCATGAGATCAATCAATGAACCCCCAAAGAATCAAAGAACCCCCCTTGAAAAAGATGTTGTTGGCACTTGAAAGCCACTTGCCAATTTAGGGCCTATTTCTGAAAGTAGTATTTCTATCTACAAAACCTATAATGTGATTGTAGATTTGGAAAGTAGACAAAAAAATGCACTTTCAAAAAAAATGAAAACTGATTTGGAGTCCAGATGAGCCCGTACCAAGCATTTTAAGTGGAAAAATTTGAGATTTTGGAGTTGCAAAAAAATTCAAAAATAGAGATCTCAAACCACCTGCACCAATGTGTAGATCACAAAATTCTACCCCAAAACAAAAACAATTGCTCGCAAAAAGGAGTCTGTATGAGAAAGATATCGTTGTTTGAAAATCGTTGCTGCTATTATTTAATTTGAATCACCGCTGCACCTCCAAAAAACAAATGCCTCTAGATTTTGCCTCAAATGTTTGATTTGGATGAAACAAAATTTGATCTAAATGTGATGCAAATATTAGATTTGCACCAACAAGCTTCAATCTTCACCTGCAAAAAATCTCTCCTATGGCCCCATGGCCAAAAAAATTCTAGAAAATAATGCAGATCTGAAAAAATAGCAGAGATGCAGATGAAAAAAAATGTAGATCTAAAAATTAAATGTACAGATTTGAAATGATCATAACAATTTTGCAAATCAGTCCTTCAGTGCTGGTTTGCAAAAAAAAATTGCCTCACAATCGACTTTGGCCTAGGGTAGGCAGCTTTGTAGCCATTTTTCACCAAATCAGCATTCTGGATGCAATGGTGAGGTCAGATCTGATGCTGGACACTCCCAATTTCTATGATACTCTAGAGTCGAGCTACAGTGATGAAGCAAGATGATGGTCTCGAATGGCTATGTGATGAGAAAATCTCCAAGTTTCTCTGATACCATGTAAGAATTTTCCTAAGGGAAAAATTCACCGAGGAACTAAGAACTCAAACACAAGCACATAGTAGACCAAAAATGGATATGATCAATTAATCAAAGTATGTCCGAATACATTGCTCTGTTCATAATGTGATGTTCAACACACTAGGAGTGCTTGTATATAAAGGCCTCTCAGGAAGCACCTGGAATGTCTCTAGAAACAACTAGAAGATAAGACAACTAAGCACCTTATCCAACATTCTAGATGAATGGATAAGAATGACAAAGTGTCATATGTGTGTAGAAGATTCCTATGTTGTAGAAAACATGTTCTTAAAAGAGGTGTGGACCCTTGTGATGTCATCAAGACAACTCACAAGAGTGCACAAACTCCTAAGTGTCTCACAAATAAAAATAATGCATTAACCTAAGTAAACTTAAGTAAGTGTAATAAGTAAATACTTATTTACACCAACAAGACTAATAATGATTTGCAGACTGAAGGAGAGAAAAGGCATGAACAAAGCTTAGAACCTTCAATAGAGCTAAGAGTTGAGATAATAACTCCTACTTCTAGTAAGAATATGATAAAGAATCATCCACTAGAGCAGATCATCAGAAGCAAAGATAAAGGTGTGATGAAAAGAAGTAGAATCAATTAAGAACTATGTCTGATATACCAAGTTGAACCAAAGAATGCAAATGAAGCATGTAAAGATGACTATTAGAAGTAAGCTACGAAAGAAGAATTGGATTAATAGTGAAGAATTAGACATGGGAATCGGTCCCTAGACTAGTAGACAAGAATGTGATAGGAACAAAATGAGAATTCAAGAACAAGATGAATGAAAAAGGAGAATTTGTAAGGAACAAAGAAAGATTGGTATGTAAAGGTTACTCATAGCAAGAAGGAATAGACTATGACAGAACCTATGCTCCTGTGGCAAGAATAGAAGTAGTAAGGTTATTCTTAGCCTATGCAACACATAAGAAATTCAAAACATATCAAATAGATGTCAAGTCAACATTTCTAAATGGAGAACTTGAAAAAGAGGTATACATAGAACAGCCTAAAGGTTTTCCTTTAACAGATGACAAGGACATAGTATGTAGATTGAAGAAAGCATTGTATGGCTTGAAGCAAGCACCCAAAACTTAGTATGCAAGGTTGCACAAGAATTTGACAAAATTTGGATTTAGCAAAGGTATGGAAAACAATAATCTATACTAGAAAGAAATAGATGATGGATTGATGATTTTGGTAATATTTGTTGATGATATCATATTTGGAGGAAATGATGATGAATGTGACAAGTTTGTAGAAGAAATGAAGAAGGAATTTGAAATGAGCCTAATAGGAGAAATGAAATACTTCCTAGGATTATAGATTGTGCAGGACAAAGAAAGAATCTTTATATCTTAGACTAAGTATTTAAAAGATCTACTGAAAAGGTTCAGGTTGGAAACATGTAAACCAGTTGAAACACCTATGGTAACTAGACACAAGTTATCTATAAATTATGAGACACCTATTGTTGAGTAGAAGAAGTACATATCTATGATTGGAGGGTTGTAATATCTAACTCACACAAGGCCAGATATAGCAAATGCAATTGGAATTGTTGTAAGATTTTAAGTCGATCCTAGAGAATCACATTATGCAATAGTCAAAAGGATATTTAGATACCTTAAAGGAACACCAGAGTTTGGATTGTGGTATGACAGATCTAATGATTTCACTTTATATAATTATACTAATGTTGATTGGGTAGGCAGTATAGATGACAGAAAGAGCACCAGTGGCGAAGCCTTCTTTCTTGGAGGAAGATTGGTCTCTTAGTTAAGTAAGATTGTATCTCACAAATGATAGCAGAAGAAAAATATGTTGCAGCAACAAAAAATTGTAATCAAGTTGTTTGGATGAAGTAGATGCTGAAGGATATAAGGATAGAATTCAATGAACCTATTGTCATACATTGTGATAACACAAGCATAGTGAATATGTCTAAGAATCTAGTGTTGCATTCTAAGACTAAGCACATTTCTATCAAATATCACATGTTGAGAGACAAAGTTGTAGAAAAGGAAATTAGATTGGAGTATGTCAGCACCGAAGAGAAGATTGCAGATATTTTCACCAAGCCTCTTCCCAAAGAGACTTTTGAGTATTTGTGAGGTATGCTAGGGGTTATGCCCCTTCCTACATCAGAGTAGAGGATGCAAGAGTGCATCAATCCAATGTAATAGAGAACTATTGTTTGTCTAGGATAAATGTCAATGCTTCCTATATGGGGAGTATCTGTGATGGACAAAGTCATCTAGGACTCTTGTTAGATTTTATTTTGAATAGTGTCTTTAGACACTTGAGCAAGTCAAAGATAGTTGTTGCAGAGATTGATGGTTGTTGAAACCTTTGACATTGATGTCAATGGGGGAGAAATTACAACATTAAAAACAATTTTATATAGAGTACATTGAAGGGAGAGATTGTAGTTGATATAGAGCACATTGAGTTACATCAATGGGGAAGATTGATTAATAAGGAGGATTTGAAAAGAAAGGTTAACAATCTTTGACAGTTGGTATTTTTGGAACTAGATGTTTTTCATCTATGTTGTCATTAATGCCAAAGGGGGAGATTGTTGGAAGCATGAATTTTGATGATACTTCTATGGGGGAGTATTGTAGAAACATGATTAAATCATTATCATGATGATATGTTACATTCCTGATTTTGTTTGTCATTAATGTCAACATACTAGTTTTCTATGGTATCTAACAAAAGAATAATCGTAAAGATCAAGTTGGTATGGACCGATAGTTGAGCATTTTCACTAAGAAAGGGTAAAGGGAGATATTACTAAGTGTTTAGTATATAAAACTAACCTTGGAAGTATAAGATATTAAGTTTAGAAGAAGTTATGCAAGTTTTGGTGGAGATTGTTCTAAGAGAGATTTTACAGAAGCATGTTCAGGTAAACTTGTTATATCTCTTAATAGATTTGTTATTCTAAGAAGCTGAAGTAAAAAATGTTAAGAAGACATTCTAGATATGATGTACCTAAGCTTTCATGAACCAACCAGGAAATGCAGTATTGGTAAATTCCATTATAGACAAAAACAAAGAGACAATCATGGCTAATTTTTGAAGGGACAATGTAGGAACCTTTGACTTTGGAAGACCCCCTCCATTATCAGATCCATCTCACCCATTTTTTGGGCAACTGCCACCACCCATAGGCTCTTATGATCCAAATTATCCTCAATATGTTCCAAAAGAAGAGCCTCCAGCCAATCCATATGACCCAACAGACCCAAACATACCATCATCCACCCAAGTTGAAATCTCCATGCCGCAAGCCAACCCAACCGCCACCACTCCATCCTTGGTTCATACCTCTCCGCTCCAAACCCCCTTTTACCCAAAACACCTCACCGTTCACCCCCTTCACTATTGCTGCTGCTCCCCAACCCAGCCTTCCAAATCCACCCATCTCCCAAATCAGTGCTAGCATCTTTGGCCAACCTCAGCAATATACAACAGGGATGCTACCCATGGGGCCAAGTAATCAACCTTTCATCGCCCCCAGTTTGTTCACCATAGCCCAAAGCACAATCCCATCATTTCCATTAGGTCTTGGGAGCTCAATACCACCAGCCACAAATCCACAAGCTACTACCTTCACTCAACAAAGCTATCAAATCCCACAAGCTATTGCCAATCTTCTACCAAGCTCCCAAGTGACCCCAGCTCCCACCACCACTCTACCAAGCTTCCAAATCTAGCCACAAAGCTATCAAACCCCATCAGTTCCATTCCCAAGCTTTCAATTCCCACCACCTCCACCACCAACTAATCCATTACCTCTAATTACCAACTACTTTTCAATGCCACTTCTAGGAGGTAATCCACCACCCCTGCCAACCACCAATTATTTGCAGATACCACCCCAAATGGGGACACAACCCACATATATTGGTCAAACCCCACAAGCCCTCTGATCCTTTCCCCAAGCCTCACAACCATCTTATACCTTACCTCCACAAAGCAATCCATTTATCCCACAGCCAGCTTATGTTCCTTAATCCCAACCTCAAATCCCATATCAACAGCAAGCCTCGCAGCACATGCAGCAATATGCGCCACCTCCCCCTCAACAACCCGTCATCCACCATGCAACTGCCCAAACAATGTACAATCCCTATCAGCAAATCCCTCACAGCCATCCATATTTAGTGGCCCCATCCAGCACATACCTACCTCAAGGCACTCCTACATTGGGGGCACCCCAGCCATCACCTATCAATTCAGAATGGGAGCAAATGAAGACAGCTCTGAAAGCCATCCAAGAAGGGAATGATCCAAAGACATTCAAGTTTGAGAATGTGTGTCCTTACCCATTTGACAGAGCCATTACCACGACACCGTTTCCCGAACACTTTGAGGTACCTAAATTTGACAAATTCAGAGGAAAAGGAGACCCTGTCACACATATCAAAGAATTTTACATGCACTGCCAGGACGTGGCATACAATGATGTCTTCCTCTTGCGCCTTTTTCCCAAAAGCTTGGCTGGACCAGCTCTTGAATGGTTTTATAGAATCCCCTATGGCACAATTAAAAACTTTGCTGAATTATCTGAGGCATTTGTAGCCCAATATGCCCATCTTGTTGAAACAGAGCTATCAATAGTTGATCTTGTCCACACCAAGAAAAAAGGTGGAGAAAGCCTTGCTGAATACCTGCAAAGATGGCAAACCCTTAACACCCGCATATCCTGCACCTTGCCAAAACGCCATGTGGTGAAAATGTTTATTGATAATGCACGTCCCAGCTTGGCTCATCACATGACCATGAACTGTTTGCAGACCTATAAGGATATCAAAGAGAAAGGAATGATCCTTGAGCAAGAGCTCATTAAAGATGGTGTGGTAAAGATTTACAAAGAGGCCAACCAAAATCAATCACATTCCAATGACAGGTCTAGGTATTGGAACAAAAACAAGCATGTTGCAACAGATGGGGTTACTGACACCAGACATGTGAATATTGTTGGTCCTTCTCAAAACCAGTCTAACCCACCATATCAAACAAACAACCAACAAGCTATCAATTACCAACAACGAAATAACCAAAGCTATCAGAACCACAATACAAGACCCAACTTTCAAGGGTCTAACAATCAAGCTAATGCCATCAATGTAGCTACAGGGCAAAAGCCCAAATTCCAACCTGCACCTAGAAACTATACACCCCTTGGTGAGCCATTGGATGTTATTTTTGAGAAATTGGCTAAGGAAAACCTCATCAAATTTCCTCCTACCCAGCAAATTGATCCAAGCCAATCCAAAGCTGCATGGTACAAGGACAATGAGTATTGCAAGTTCCATAGGGTAAACGGTCACACCACCCTCAGATGCATGAAACTGAAAGACTATGTGAAGGACCTCATTGATCGGAAGGAAATCACTATTGGTGCCCAAACCTCTCCCAATGCAGGCTTACAGATTTATCAAAATGCTTTTCCTCCACACAACAACCAAAATCCTGGAAAAGCACCTATCCAAAACAACACCAACAACCGCCAGCCAAACCAACAGCATGGGAAGAACAATGACCACACTTCATCCTATATAGACTATGGTAGCCTTATAGGTTGTATATCTAAGAAAGAGCCTTCTATCAATGTTATCAATATCTGAGGACTAGACAATGAGTGTGCGGTCACCACTCGAAGAGCGTGATTTAACATCGTAGGCCCACTAGTTTCATCAGCACCATTAGCTCCATCAAAAAGCTAGTACAATATCTTGGAACACCTTGGGAACATGCCAACCCAAATCTCCATTTTAGACCTTCTTTGCACTAGTCCTATGTACAAAGACATCCTTGACAGTGCTCTCATAGAATCCCATGTCCCTTCTGATATCAATGCTACTGATTTTCGTAATCTTGTTGGACACCTTTCATCCTCATGTGCCCTATCTTTCAAACCCACTGACATACCCGCGGTTGAGCCCGATCAAACCCTTCCGCTTCGCATAGCCATCATGGTATCCAATTTTTCCATGAAAAGAGTAATGATAGATAATGGATCAGCCTTGAACATTTGCACCCTAAAATTCATAAAACAAGTTGGGTATACTGATGCAGATATGATCAGTGAGGTTATCACCATCAAAGCTTATGACAACTTGGAAAGGACCACAGAAGGGACTATTTTGCTACCAATCAAGGTTGGGCCGGTCATCCAAGAGACAGTTTTCCATGTTGTTGATCTAAGCCTACCATTTAACATCCTCCTTGGTTGCCCATGGATTCATGCTATGAAGGCCGTTCCATCCACCTACCATCAGTGCATCAAATTTCTGCATCAGGGCACTGAGGTAACCATCCATGCTGATCCAGAACCCTTTGCTTACTGCAATGCGGTTGAAGCTTCATATACAAACCATTGCCTTGGAATAGACATCGGCACAGCCATCGCTAGCTCATCCCACACTTGTAATGACGCAGAAACCATCCTCGCCTCCACCCTATCTACTATAAAGATCAACAACAAAGGCTATGGAGAATATAGTCTATCAGATGCATTTGTTGTCGGAGCAATCCCACTTGATCCACATACCCATGGACGACCGACATATCACAAAGCTAGGGAGATTCCACCTCCTCGATACAAATAGTTTGGCCCAACCACCTTTGTGTCCTCAAAAACCCCTCTTCATGAAGAGCTCACTCTAGATATCAACAATTGGTTACATAAGGATGCACCTCCAAAAAATCAAGCACGCCTTGATCACTTCAGCCAAAAGTATCCCCAACAACATAAGCTCATCACTAAAAAATGGAACTATCAAGGAGGTGGACTAGGACCAGAAGAAAGGGGCGTGCAATGTCCCATCGAAGCACATAATTGGGAAACGAAGTCAGGACTTGGCTTTGGCATACCCACAACTGGGGGCACCAACGAGAATGGTCACGCTTTTTCGAACATCCACCGCGACCTTGTCGAAATCAAAGACATTCCTGAGGAAGTTGAAAAGAGAGCCTATGATGATATCCCAGACCAAATCTTCCTAGGAGACTCTGTTCTCTGAGAACTATCCATGCATCTCATTGGCCTACCACTTGCTCATCCACAACTCATAGATTGGGACCAACCAAGTGTCATACATATTGATGAGTTCGCATCAGAGGAAGCGCTTCTAAGATTCATGGGAGCTGAAACTCCTCATAAGAAGACAAAGCCAGAGTCTGCCTACATCTACAAGCTAGATCCCAAGGGGTATTTTGGAGAAAATCCCCAACCTAGTTTCGATACACCCAAAACTGGAACTAAGGTAAATTTGGGACTAGCTAAGGCAGCAAAGAGAACCCCTCAGCAAGAAAATCCAGAGCCACAAGCAGAACATGAGGATTTAGTATTGCCTCCTCAAGATAATCGACCAGAGGTGTCTTCTATTCTAATAGAGGATACTAGAGAAGTCAACATTGGTTCTTTAGAGATCCCTAGAATTGTTCACATTGCTGCATCCCTATCACAAGACCAAGCTGACCTCCTCTTTGAGGTTTTACGAGAGAACATTGGCCGATTTGCATGGTCATATCAGGACATGCCAGTACTTGATCCAAAGCTTGTAGTTCATCATCTTGCAGTGGATCCAAAGATCAAGCCCGTCAGACAAAAGCTTAGAAAAATGCACCCCAAGGTGGCATTACTAGTCAAAGCTGAACTAGAAATAATGTTAGCTGCTAAGGTTATCCGACCTATCAACTACTCAGAGTGGATCTCCAACATGGTCCCTGTCACTAAGCCTTCCGGTGACATCAAAATCTGCACTGATTTTAGAGATCTAAAAAAAGCTTGTCCAAAGGATGATTTTCCCTTGCCCAACATAGATGAAAATGAATATCAAACAAGTCTTAAATGAATATCAAACCAAAGATGAAAAGCTATTACCCTACAAAGAGCTAGTTGATCAGCTGACCCAGCATTTTACAAAGCTTCAGTTTACACAAGTGCCTCGAATGCAGAATAAGGTAGCAGATGCCATGGCCACTATCGGCTCGCTCTTAGAAATTCCCCAAGAAGCTACGTAGTATGAATTTTTAGTTGAGCAGCTCCTCACACCCGCTTATGCGAATGAGGATTCAAACCGTGTTTGTATCTTGGTTGGTCCCCAATCCCCTTGGTACCATGAAATTCACGCTTACCTCAACGATGGTATCATATCCCCTCACCTCACACGCACCCAACGCCAAAACCTTATTCGAAAATCATCCCGCTATGTTATCATAGCCAATACCCTATATCGTCGGGGTTATCATGATACCCTCTCTCGATGTTTAGATGAAAATGAGGCTGCGATGGCATTAAAAGAAGTACATTTCAGACTTTGCGGTGCCCACACGAATGGTATTGTCCTAGCAAGACAAATCCTTAGAGTAGGCTACTATTGGCCTACCATTGAAGAAGACTCTTGTGACTTTGTCAGAAAGTGTCTCCCATGTCAGCAGCATGTAAATCTTGTGCACGCTCCAGCACAAGATCTACAGCCTATTGCACCACCTTGGCCTTTTGCTTGTTGGGGCCTTGATCCAGTTGGAACTATCACACCTCTCTCATCTGATGGACATAAATGGATAATAACAGCTACAGACTATTTCACTAAGTGGGTGGAAGCAGTCCCCCTAGTCTCAGCTACAGGAGTTCAAGTCTCCAAGTTCATCTTGTACCACATTGTTTGCCACTTCGGCATCCCATCCACCATCTTCACTGACCATGGAGGTAACTTTGAAAATCTCAACATGGAAGAATTATGCACTTTCCTCCGCATCCATCACCGCTTTTCTAACCCATATTTCCCACAAGGTAACGGCCAGGCAGAGGCAACTAATAAAACTCTCCTCAAAATCCTAAAGAAAGTTGTCAATGATTTCGGCCGTGATTGGCACCTTCAAATAAATCTAGCTCTATGGGCCTATCGAACTTCCTTCTGTACATCCACAGGCACAACTCCATACTCCCTAGTCTATGGTGCCGAAGCGGTATTACCTATAGAAGTTGAACTTCCCTCACTACGCATATCTTTGTGAGGGAAAATCTCAGATGAAGAATACAAAGTAGCTCGACTCACCCAGCTAGATCTCTTAGACGAGAAGAGACGACAAGCCTATGACCATCTCACAGTCTATCAAACTCGTCTCAAAAGGAATTTCAACAAGAAGGTGCTCCCACAACACTTTCAGCCAGGTGACATGGTCCTCAAAGAAAATATGAAAGTCCACGTAGATCGAGAAAAGAAAGGCAAGTTTGAACCTACATGGCTTGGTCCCTATGTGGTTACTACCTCCTTTGGCTCCAGAGCCTATCAATTATCTACACCAGAAGGAGAACTCTTGAATGATCCCACTAACATCATTCATCTCAAGAAGTTCTATGCTTGAAGATCCTTGGTATACCCAGCTTTTGAAAAATACAAAAAAAATAGTAAAGAGAAATAAGCGTCCAATGGTGAAAACTTGGCAATTCAAGTGCCTTGGACAGGTACCTTGGTGAAAACTTGGTAATTGAGGCGCCTTGTGCACTAAAGACTAATCCATTATCTATCACTATCCTATCCCTCATCCATCCACCCACCATCCCATAAAACACCTGCTTGTTCCCTTGGTGTTCCAATCAAATATCCAAAATCTGATGGAGCTTGTCAATACCTCCTGTATAGCTTGTAAATCTTGTACCAAAGCTTGTATTATACCTTGGAAATCTTGTACCATACCTTGTATATATCTGAATCTTGTCCAAAGCTTGTACCATATTCCAGCTTGTAAATAATCTTGTATCCTAGCTTGTATCCTATCACATGCACACACAGAATCCCATTTTCCTTAAGCTTTTCACAAACCATCTACCTATCCACCTATCAACTATTATAGACATCCCATCCTTCACAAACATTTCCATCTCACAAAAAACCAAAACATGAACAAACTTGTACATTTGTAACATATCTTGGTCTATCAGCTTGTACATCCTCTTTAGCTTAGTATCATTGTATCCATCCGGCTTTCGTGTTAGTTCATCCTTGGTCAACATCTTGCACACATCGCACACCTTGGTTAGATATTCCAATGCATCCTTTAGCTAGATCTCCTGTCACCAAATTGTTATCCTTCTTAGTTCAGCTTGCCAGACACATCACTCATCCAGATCCATTAGCTTAGGTTCTCTCTAATAGATTCTTGCAGGATATAGCTTTCCTCATGTTTGATCTTGGTCCGTTAGTACCTCGTCCTACCCATCTCGTTGGCAAACAGTTCTCTTTTGGATTTTCGCTTTCTTTTGATTT
Source organism: Cupressus sempervirens (assembly GCA_028749045.1). Lineage (NCBI taxonomy): Eukaryota > Viridiplantae > Streptophyta > Pinopsida > Cupressales > Cupressaceae > Cupressus > Cupressus sempervirens. The sequence goes on along the minus strand of CM053788.1, from coordinate 238,320,012 downwards.
GGGATCTTCCCTTTTGGGTCTTGAAATATCTTTTCCAAGCAATCTCCTTGTTCCCTCCTCAAGTTTGCCACGATCTTCCATATCATGGTATGCTGCGAATGGGGCAATTAGAGCGTAAGGTCTTGATCAGGTCTTTTGCTTGTTTTCTTTTTTTGCTTGTGGGTTATTTAGTGTCGTTTCCACACTGCTTCCTCTGGGATTCATGTGTGATACTAGGGCAATCCTTGTGTGTTTTTTTTGAGTCAGTTCGTCAGTCCTCTAGACGGTTGGTAAAAAGGCCTTGATGTTCTTGGTAACCCTGGCAATTAACCAACAGTCCTATAGAAAATCTAGTGCTCAACTACATGGTGGTACTTCTCTTTGAAGTATCTCCCCGCTCAAAAAGCTTCAATGGATTCCCTTCATCTCCATTATCCCCCATCCATATCCAACACCTATCCCAGCTTATGCATCAGTATCTCTTTGAATCACTCCTCACTATCATGATGATTAAATCATTATCATGATGATATGTTACATTCCTGATTTTGTTTGTCATTAATGTCAACATACTAGTTTTCTATGGTATCTAACAAAAGAATAATCGTAAAGATCAAGTTGGTATGGACCGATAGTTGAGCATTTTCACTAAGAAAGGGTAAAGGGAGATATTACTAAGTGTCTAGTATATAAAACTAACCTTGGAAGTATAAGATATTAAGTTTAGAAGAAGTTATGCAAGTTTTGGTGGAGATTGTTCTAAGAGAGATTTTACAGAAGCATGTTCAGGTAAACTTGTTATATCTCTTAATAGATTTGTTATTCTAAGAAGCTGAAGTTAAAAATGTTAAGAAGACATTATAGATATGATGTACCTAAGCTTGCTCATCATAATGTCACACATACATAAAGTTATTCAAGTTACAAGGCGAAAGATTAATGTTATCACTAAATGTAACGTGTTCTTATTGAGGTCCTATAATAATTAATTGAGAAGGTGCAACGACCAACTCAAGGATTTGTTTTATGGATTTGGTATAAAGGAAGGACATTTTCCTTTATCATGTATTGAATGTATGAATGATTTCAAGGAGCATGAAGAGTGAAATGCAAAGATAAGAAAAGAAGAGCGAAGGTGAAGAAAACTTCATTGCTAAGGTTTTATTATGAGATCCGAAGTTTGATTGGGATCTAAGGTTCATGACCTAGTCTATAAGGTCTAAAAATGATTGGTTCAATTGACAGGATAGAGGAAAGAAGTTAAAGTATAGTACAAATAATTATTTTTCAAGGAATAGTTGAAAGATTAGTTGGATAGTGAGTTCAGTGGTCTTGCCCCAGAAGCTCTTTGGATAGTGGGTCCTTCTACCTTCTACAACTCCTAATAGGGACTCATATGTACTAAATGTTGTAATAGACTCCTAACAGGGTCCATCCTCTAACAATGAATATTTATATTAGTACATCATCTTGCGGGCATCATTCCCACTGGGGTTTTCCCTTTGATCAAGGGTTTCCCTAGTTAACAAATCTAGTGTAATTGTGTATGTGCATTTTAGTATGGTTGTTGTTTACTTTTATTGAATGGTTAAGATTATTTAAGGTTGATAATAATTGGATAATTGATTCACCACCACCCCCCCCCCCCCCCCCTCCCAAATTATCTTGGTGGACTATTATTTCTAATAGAAGGTAAAGAGATTAGTTCATATGTTAGTAAGAATAATACTAGGATCATTGATAGTGGATGCTCACATTGAATATAACTAGTGATCTTAGCAAGTCTGAAAATTTTGAAGAACATGGTAGAATTGTTAAGTTAGGAAATGATATTTCATGTCCAGTAAAAGGTAGAGGATTGTTGATGTTTTTTGATAAATTATAATGTGACGATGCATACTGGGTACAGGACTAAGATATAATATGTTGAGTGTTTCACATTAATACATTTCATTAACTTGAATTTTAAAACAAGAAAGTGAAAATATTTAATGATATTGGAAATATGGCCAGTACTAGTGAACAAACTAAAGGTAATATGTTCTACCTTTTTCCTACACTTGATACTTGTTTGTTTGCAAAAGTTGAAGATGTATGGTTGTACCACAAAAGGTTATGTCATGTTAATTTTGAGAACATAGTGAAGGTTCGTAGAAAGAAAAGCATTAGAGGTTTACCAAATCTGCAAAACCCTAAGAATGATATGTGCAAAGAATGTCAACTCGGTAAGATGATAAAGTCAAATTTTGAAAGTAAAACTCATACTTCTAATGATATCTTGGAACTTGTGCTTACTGATCTATGTGGACCAATGAGAGTGAGAAGTTTTAGATTAAGGTAAAAATAGGTTTTGAAGGGTACTTGAAACCTTTAATAGAAAAGAAAAAGATAAACTAGAAAGCACAAAAAGGTTTTACAAGGACCTAAAACCTGCAATTTAAAAGTTACAAAATTAGGTTTTATAGGGACCTAGAACCATAAAATAAAACTAGGTTTTACAATGACCTAGAACCTAGTTTTAAAATAATAATAAAAAACCAGTTAAAAAACCTAGACTAGCGACTAGTTATTGGGACCACTACCAAAATAGAGACCAGATACCAAGGACACTACTAGCTGCTACTACAACTCTTTGATCATTTTCACTACCTCTGCAGTGCTTTGGATGGTATCAATAGCAGATCCCCCAGTTATGTCAGCTACCTTTTTTCTTGAGCTTTGTCTGGTTCTTTTACTTGGACCACTTGGAGGCATGATTTCTTCATTAGTTATCTTCTCTAAGCTTGTAGCTACTGCACAAATGCTTGAAGTAACTTGCTCCATCTTATTGCCACTCTCTTTGATCAATAGACAAAGTTTGTGTTCATATTCCTTTAATTTATCCAATATATTACCAACCTAAACTTCCATCTGAATGATCTTTGCACAATCAATTTCTTGGTCCTACTACATCTTTCCCACTTTTCTTTTCAAATTCATTAACTCATTATAAATCTAGGAGTTGTCTTGAAGAGAGGAATCAACCTTAAGCTTTGCATTATGCAGGAAAGAAAGCATAATGTCCTTACTAGTAGATTCATTCTTCTCCTTCCCCATTTCTTCCTTACCAGTAGACTCCTCCTTCTCTTTCCTTGTATCTTCCTCTACATTCACAACACCCTTGCTAGTGAGGTCCTCCTTTCCCTTCACCATTACTTCTTTTTCATCCCTCACTCCCTGGGTATGCTTGCTTTGATTAATTTCCTCTTTTCCAACATTATATGGCCCTATTTTTTTATCATTGCTTTCATCCACCTCATCCTTACCAATTTGACCCTTACTTCCAGGGTAACCTTCCAAGTTAGCACTGAAATCTCCCACATATGTATTCTCCTCCATATTTTTTTCATCATTATTACCCGAGTTCTCAAACTCAGTAATCTCCTCCAAATTTTTTTGAGGGGTTTCTTGCTTCAGACTCCTCCTTCTCCCACTAACCCCTTCCTCACCCTTACTCTTCCAAGAGTAGGTTTCGCTAACAGAGCCCTTCTTTTTCTTAGAGGGAGGGGAAGACGCAATAGCCTCATTCTTACAGTAATTCTCAATTAGTAAAATTAACCCTTCATGTAAAATCAGACGAGACTCTTTTTTCCTACGGGCTTGAAGACTTTTGAGTAAAGAAAATCTCAGATAAAAAGGAAATAAGATCATATCCTAATACCTAAAGTGATTCAAGAACACATAATGAAATTTATGAACATTCTTAGCTCTACCATCTAAAATAAAATACTCACGGATGCAAGAGAGCATGTCCTGCTAGATAACCTTAATTTGACCCAGCTCATAAAGTCACCATTCTTCTCTAGGTTCTTTTCCTCCTCTTCCGTTTTTGAAAATTTCTTAAACGCAACATTTGAAATACTTGTTTTCTTACTGAATTTTATGCCTTCCTTAGGCAAACCTATCACCTCGGTTATGAAATCTTCAGACAAATGCACTATCACCCCGTGCATAGAAACCCTATCCTCAATCCAATTTTTGAGGAATGCCTCTATGACATGTGGTTTATAGTCATGAAGGCACTCCAAATAAGTGGTGACATTACCCTTCTATAGAATCTTCCAAATAGAGGCTTTGGCCTTCCATGCTTTACAATTTTTAGGTTCTTGTTTTCTTGGTTCCTCGCCCATTTCTAAAGACTTCATTTAACTACAAAATTCCAAAGTCGAGTGAACATGTAGAAATAAAGTATTAATCAAAACTGAGGTATTCATTAAAATTAGCTAAGGCACTCATAAAAACACATACATGCAAAGCCAAGATAAAAATCACATTAATGTACTTTCTCAAGAAAATAACACTGACTTCAATAACCCCACTTCCATATATCATTAAATTGCTAATCTTAGCAAATATTTCCTTCCGTCGCATGAGTTCTATCATAATTAATAAGAGCTTTCAAATCCACACTCCTTCTTAAGTCATCATGTCATATCATCTTACACTCTCGTTGGATAGCCCGGTTAGCAATCCAGTCAGCCATAGCATTACCTTCATTGAAAGAATGAGATATAAATACTTTCTCAAATTTATCCATTAAAGATTTAATTTCCATTACACTAGCTTTGATTGACCAAGTAATCAAACTTTTTTCGTTAAGCATATTCCAATGTTCAAGGAATCTCCTTCCATCCAAAGGTATCAAAAACTAGTTTCCACTGCTAACCTCATCGTATATAGAGCTGCAGTAGCCTCAGCTTTATGGCTATTAGAAATACCAATAGGTATAGCAATATAATCTATCATATTACCTATATGATCTCTCATAACTCCTCCACAACCCGCTTTGCCTGAGTTTCCCTGAGCTGCACCATCAAAATTCCCTTTAAGCCATCCCATAGGAGGAGCCTTCCATCTAATCTTCAATCTTTGGTCTTCTTTCTTCATATTAGAACCTTTGGAAAGCATTGGATTGTCAATATGAAAGTCTTTATTACATTTTTCTGGGACTTAAAATTTTCCCTTATTGCCCTGACAATGTTTTGGCCAAGCACCCACTCTAACATTTCTTTATTTCTAAAGATTATATTCTTTCTTTCTTTCCAAATACCCCACTAGATATGGGGAAGAGTAATTTTCCATAGGAAATCAACATTAGCATCCTTAGATGGATAGATCCAACTTTTAAAGTAAAGTTCTATAATATTTCGATGAACCCAAGTAATATTCCAATAGTTGAGAGTAGAGCTCCATACTTGTTGACTGTAAGTACAATTTAAAAACAAATGATCTTTGTCTTCAAAACCTTCTTTACATAGACTGCACTTATTAACCACATTAATGCCTCTCTTTTGAAAATTTTCCTAAGTAAGAATTTTATTTTGAAGCAAGATCCAATAAAAGATATTTATTTTTGGTATAAGACCCTTTATCCAAGATTTTTTCCATAAAGGTCAGTTACCCTTCTCCTTAGATTTGAAAACAGAGGAAACTTTGAACTGGCCACTAGGATCAACACTCCATATCATCTTATCCTCCTCAAGGGGATACAAAGAAAAGGCACTCAAGATAATGTGGATGTTATGAAAAACTTGGTTAACATCAACAAGGTTAACCCAATTATTATTATGTCAGTAATGTTCCACAAGAGTCCCATACAATTGTTTGCATCTGTCAATTTGGGTCCTATCCTCAAAATCCTCAATCAAGGGATGATCCATTGTCCAAATATCTTCCCAGAATCTGACCGTCTGCCCATTTTCAACTTTCCATGAATGTCCTTTACTTAAGGTATTCTTAATTCCCTACACAGCCCCCCAAATAGTAGAAGGGGAAAGAACATCAGGAGATGACAAAAAATCAGATAATGAAGGAGCATTAAAAAGATACTTATGTTTCCATATAGTACTCCATTTCTTATCATCATGATAAGCTCTCCATCCTTTTTTGGCTAAAATATCTCTATTCATACTTCGCATTGACCTGATTCCTAATCCACCTTCTCTAATAGGCTTATAAATTTGATCCCAAGCTATCAGAGCCATTCTCTTCCTTTCCTTAGTTCCAGACCAGAGAAAATTTCTTTGGATTTTATCAATAATGTCTACAAATTTTGCTGGTATTCTGAAAAGACTCAAAGCATAAGTGGGGATGCTTTGGAGACGAGCTTTAAGGAGGTTAATTTTACCAACTTGACTCAAAAGGTTACCCGTCCAACCTGCCAATTTCTTATTGAATTTCTTTATGAGATCTTCCCAAAAAGAATCTGGAGCTTTAGGTCCCAAAGGGAGACCCAAATAATACAAGGAAAAGATCCTATTGAACACCCTAGAATTTTAGCAAGTTTGTTCTTTCTTAGAGCATGAGTATTAATAAAAAACAAAGAGCTCTTATTCCAGTTTATCAACTAACCTGAAGCAAAAGAGTACAAACTAAGGGCTTCCTGAGGTTTTTAGCTTCCTTGACTTCAACTTTGCCCATGAAAATAGTGTCATCAACAAATTGACCATGAGAACAAGTAAGAGGTTGAGAAAAAGGTTGCAAACCATTAATATCCCCATACAAAACTAGTTTCCTAATATATCCCCCCAAACAATTAGCCATAATAATAAAAAGAATAGGGGATAAAGGGTCTCCCTGTCTCAAACCTCTAGAGGGACCAAAGAATTCATTAGAGCACCGATTCACCAAAATAGCAATAGAAGTTGTAGAAATCAACTGAGATATAGCCCTCACAATCTTATGATTAAACCCAAAGGCCTGTAAAATTTTAACAAGAAAAGCCCATTCTACTCTGTCATAGGCTTTCGCAATATCAACTTTCATGATAAAACCTTGATTGTTGGAGCAAGATAAAGAATAAATATTCTCATGAGCAATAGTAACAGAGTTAAAAATTTACCTACCTGGGATAAAACCATTTTGTTGAACAACAATAAGAGATGGAAGCACCAAAAGCAACATGGATGTGAGGACTTTTGAGATAATCTTATAAAAAGAATTACAAAGACTTATAGGCCTAAATTGGTCTGGAGAATCAGCCCCAATCTTTTTAGGAATAAGGCATAGGAAGGTGGAATTGATTTCTTTAAGCATTCTTTTAGCCCCAAAGAATTATTTAACAACATCACATACATCTCTTCCAACCAGTTTCCATGCCTTCTAGAAAAAGAACATGGGAAAACCATCTGGTCCTGGAGACTTATCCCCTCCCAAGGAGCAGACAACTTTTAAAATCTCTTCTTCCTTAGAAATGACACCTAAAAATTTATTTTTTTCCTCAGTAATTAGATGAGGAATCACCTTTAAAAGTTCAACTTGATGAGTAGAATCAATGCTAGAGTCAGATGTCATTAAAGAAGAAAAAAAGGAGACCATCTCTTTCGAAATATCTTTTTCCTTAGTAATCTTCAAATTACCCTTCTTAAGTAATGAGATACGAGTTTTAGCTCTATTCTTCAGAGTAGAAAGATGAGAAAAACTAGTATTCTTATCTCCTTCATTCAACCAGATCGATATGGATCTTTGCCTCCAATAAATTTCCTCTTTGGTGACAATGTCATGATACTCTACCAATTTTCCATTCTCTTCTCTAACAAGGTTAGGAGTATAACCTTCCTTCTGTATCTTGCCTTGAATATGTTGGAGTTCTTCCTTAATACTTGCTTTACTCTCAAAAATATTACCAAAACATCTTTTATCCCATATTTTAACCTCCTTTTTAACATTTCTTAATTTTAAAGCCACTCTAAAAAGAGTAGTTCCTTCAACATCTATGTTCCACCATTCATCCAATTTACTCTCAAACTAAGGGTGTTGCATCCACATTTTTTCAAACCTAAAGGGAATTTTATTTTTTTTATTAATCTTTTCAGTAGAAAAAATCAAAGGGAAATGATCCAACCCAATTTTCTATAATGCCTCCAGTTTACATACAAACTCTTTAGTCCAATTAGGAGAAATAAGAGCTCTATCCAATTGAGCCTGAATACAATCATTACCTAGCCTCTTATTACTCTAGGTAAACTCAATTCCATGAAGATCCAAGTCCATTAAATCCTCCTTATTAATGAAATCCATAAGATCCAATCTCCCATCAAACTGGCTCACATTACCTTCCTTTTTTTCATGGTCATAAAGAGGAACATTAAAATCCCCCATCAAGATCCATCTACCAAAGTAATCTTTACTCTTTATATGAGAAAGAGTGTCCCATACCTTTTTCCTAGAATTCTTTATATTTGGAGCATACATATTAACAATATACCATACATTATTCTGGTCAATGCTAGTAATTTTAACCACCATGAAATGTTTACTAGCATTTAAAATAGATCTTAAGTAATAGGATTTCTTCCATAATATTAGAGTTCCCCTGAAGCTCCTTCTGAACTACTTGCTTTTAAACAATAATCTTTAAAAGACTTGATTTGTTCAACTCTCTCCTTCTCTATCTTTGTTTCTTGCAGCAAAAGAAAATCTGGTTTATGCTCTCTAACAAAATTCCTAACAATGTCAAGTTTATGACTACTATTCAATCCCCTAATATTCCAATTAATTATTTTCATATTTACTTTTTAGGGGTAAAATCCAAAGTAGTTGCCCATCTTCCATCAACAATATTCTGCATACTTTCCATTTCTCTGGTTTTCCTAGAAGATATCCTTCTAAGTTTTTCCGGATTTCCAACATTTGGTTTCACCTTGACTTGCTGCTCCAATTTACTACTACGAGTCTCTACTCCTTTAGGAACTGTATTACTCTTCTTTTCCATCTTTTTCCTTTGACTTGGTTTATGTTTCAAATCCTTACCTTCCTCATTTTTCTCCTCAAATTCAAAATCATTCCTAAAGGAAACAATTTATTTGCACAAGGGTGTCTCAAGAGGCTTAGGAATAACATTTTGGTTGAGAAGTTACTATAGTGACAAATTTTTCATTATATTTTTTGGTGACTATTCTAGGATGACAACTATCATGTTCATGAAAGTCAAATCACATATTTTTGATATGTTCAAATGGTACAAAGCTAGTCAAGAAGGAGACTAGAAAATAACTGAAATATTTAAGATCTAATAGAGGTTGTGAGTTTATGCCTATTGATAACTTTTGTTCTGATAATAGAATCAATAGATAATTGTATGCACTAAGGACAAAAAAATGGACTTGTTGAAAGAAAACACTGCTCTCTTATTGATTTGTGCAAGGATGCTAATGATTGAGAAAGGGGTTTTTGATTTTTTTGGAGAGAAGTAGTTAACACTATAGTCTATACTCTCAATTGAGTTTAACTAAAGAAAGGAACAAACACCGCACCTTATGAACTTTGGCATGCTCATACACCTAATGTGAGTTATTTAAAAGTATTTAGACGTAGATGCTACATTTATAAAGATGCAAGAAATGGAAAATTTGATTCAAAAGGTTATGAAGGTATTTTTCTTGGTTATTCCTCTAAGAACAAAGCTTATAAATCTTTGAACAAAACCACTAACACAATTATTGAAAGTGAAAATGTGAGAATTGATGAATTTGTAAAAAAGAATGACGAGGATAGCAGAAAGGAACCTAATGACTATAGTAAGTTTATCTATGTTTATGATGATACATCTAATGTACTACTTGAGTGTCAACATGTAATACTTGAACAACAATATAGTGCTATCGAGTGATAATAGAATGTTGTCGAGCATCAAAATGTAATAACTGAACAAGAGTATAGTGCTATCAAGTGACAACTAAATGCTACCAAGCATCAAACTATTCTACCTGAGCCACATACAATACAACTGGAGTAGACTGATAAACTCCAACCATGTAGAGATAATGTTGAAGATAAAATAGCTAAACCTATCCGAGCTAAGTATGTTAGAAAGAACCATTCATGTGAATAAACCATTGGAGATAGATGTAGACACCTAAATTTGATTACACTATTTTAGTAATCCTATTTAGTTATCTAAAAAGGGCATTATTAATTAAATTTCTATTTAATTAATCCTTTGTCATCCCCTATTTGATTAATTTAATTAATCATGTATAGTCCTAATTGATAAATCAAATAATCTAGTATTTATCAATTAAATCCTATTCTTCTATCTAATTCCCAAAATCCCCATTTATTAAATAAATCTATTTGATAAATGAAATCCTCAAATTCAAAAACCCCTAACCTATCTCTAATCCTCCATTTAGCCTAATCCACCCCATCCACCCATACTAACCAAGCTTAGCCACTAACTCACCCACCCTCATTAATGTCATCCACTTGCACATCTCTAACATCTCTAATCTAATCCTAAACCCAAGCCTAATCCACCCCCTAATGTTGTCACATTCCTTAAACAAGTTTAAGACTTTCCTAATCCAAACCAAAGTCTCCCCTCAAAAATCCCAACCACTAAGTCATGAGTGCTCTTACAAAACATAAAAGACTCTTACAAGCCCACTCATGACTCTTACACCCATCTTCCACACTCTTCCCTCTTCCACACTCATTCCTCTTACATCCCTCTTACATACTCAACCCCACTCATCATGCCTTTAACCAACACTTTACCCTACCCTCTCACACTCATCCTCCTTGTGACAAGTGTCACCTTCCCATTGGTGCTAAACAAGCACAATCCATGTGCTCTCCTTTGAGTGCTAAACAAGAAGGAGAAACTCGCATTTTGAAAGGGGAAGCTCATGTGTGGAGGCAATGCAATGAGTTTGGGCACCAAGGAGAAAGCCTATGCAGAAGATAAAAAGCACTGCATTTGAAGAGCCACAGGACATAAATCAAAGAGTAGATCACGCCTTTCAAAGAAATCCACACCAAAGAAAGCAGAACCTACGCAAAGTAGAAGTACATAGGAGGCCCTCCACATTTTGAGGTGCCAAACTGAAGCAAAGGGACCATGCTAGAGGAGAAGGCGCAGACCTATAAAAAAAAAACTCGCCAAGAAAAGAGAGCAGACACCATGAAAAAGGGCCATAGGGTTCAATAATATATAATGCAAAACAGAGAAGCCTCACGCAGTGGCAATGTTAAGAGCCCAGGTGGTCAAAGGACGATTCAACGACTTAAAGCTCAACATAAAGAAACTCCAGTCAAGTTTTAAATGCGGGGGATAAACATGAATTTTTCAAAGGAAATCAGTATAGCTTCCATGCAGGTAAAGACAAGAACTCCTCATGGTATGAGCAGGAACAAAGGGCTGGGAAAAGAACCTATGGATTATGATGAGGGCCACGGCTCAAAAAAAATCATGTCAAACCATGGCATATAAAAAATGACAGGCATCAAAGGAAGTTTGATTCAATAAATGAGGTAGAGAATGTCATAACAAAGGAACAGTAAATGATTACAGAAAAGAGCAAGAATGATAAGAAGCCACTACAGCATATAAAATAGAGCAATGCAACAGGTGAAGGAAATAATCCCACATTGCATGTGGGGGACATTTTTAATGGTTTAAATATGTTTCCAAGCTCTAAGTAAGTGTCTTAAAAGACATGGCCATTTTAAAGCCTAGCTATGCGGTAGAGGGGCCTGCCTGTTGTGGCCACGGGGTCCAATGTCAAATGTTTTTTGACTCATGAAATGCTCATGATAAAGTGTAAGATCGGGAAGCGAAAATGAAAGTTCTATGGTCTTACACCCATCGTTAGATCATAAATCAAAATTTAAAGGCCTCTGGTGTTACAAAATGTGAAGCGCCCAACATATGCTCGTAAGTCAAAATTCAAAGCCTTACACTGCTCTACTTGGAAATTCGCTCGCGTAAAAGCGTAAACCAAAATTTTGAGACCTTCGATGATACGAGTGCTTGTAAGAGCGTAAAGGATAGTGTTCAACGTATGCACGTAAGGAAAGTTCACAAAGGTTCTTAGTGTTATGCTTCATGAAAAGCGTATAGGTGTGAATGCAAATGTGAAGGGGTTCGGTCTTACGCTGAGGTCATAAGGACGTAAAGCAAGAGGTTGTGCGGGAGAATGAAGAGAAATTTTCAAATGCCCACGATGCTACGAGATAAGGGGAGTTGATTTAAAGGATTAAATTAATTGATTAATATTAAAATATTAATTATTTAATTTTTCAAAGGTTATAGTCAATCAGGATCTGCCATATGGCGTCTTCAAATTGAAAGAGAAGAGCAAAGTGGAAATTGACAGGATCAACGCATGAATGGATTAAAATGAAAATTTCAAATATTGTGAATTTTTATATAGTTTGGACTATGTAAATTTTTAAAATTTTCATTTTTAAAGCTTAGCCACAATCCAGACCTAAGATTTTCAAATGGCCATATCAGGGGCATTTTTTGTCCAAAATAGGCAGTGCAGTATACCGTTGGAACCGGGAGAATCCAAATTTTTCATTTCTGAAGTCAAATTTTACACAGTAGTCCACCGGTTCAGTCTATAAGTAGATTTTCATTTTTAGGGGCATTCTCAGTAAAAGGGGCAGAATTCATCATGGAGTGTCAGATTCAATTGGGGAACATATATTGATGTTTGTTGAAGCTTAAAATGAATTCTGAAAATGTTTTACTTTTCTTAAGTTCATTTTAACCAAATTTTGTCGTTCTAGATCAAGCATCAAAATCAGTTATCTTGTTCAATCAAATATGTCAGATATTTTGTGATGGTGGAGGCCTAATGATGAAGATTTGATTCACCAGTTGAGAGGAGAGATTAGAGAGTTGTTTTTAACCTGTTGAGAAGGTTTTTCAAGTGGACAGATGTCATGTTCAGATTAGATCCGGGAATGAACTCTTCTCCTATATCTTTCTTTCTCTCATCTTTTTTATGGGTTCTAGTTTTGTCACTGAAAAACCAGTTGGTTCCAACCTTTGGAGAAAAACCAGTCACTACTGAGATATCAGGTTTTGGATCTAGTTTTGATGTGTTCCCATACTGTGATACCACATACTTTTCAACAATTTCTCTTGTGTGAACAACAGTAGGAAAGATAATACAGCAAGTTCTGATGTGTTAAGTGTTTTCATGTTTTGATTTCATGCATATGAATGTATTGTTTCAAGGAAATTAATACGAAGAACAGAAAATTCATTAGTTTCATTCTAATTCTCATCTCCCTTTATCAGTGATCTTCAATGTTTTATGATCTTTGAACAAAGAGCTTAGGTTGTAGTTGCAGTCCCTTAAGGCTGTATGTTATTTCATTGTTGCTTATAACCCAAGAGGTTATGTAAATGCTTCAGGGAATCAACAGGGTTGCAAGTTTGCTGATCGGGATATCATGTAAGAATGGGATTTAAATTGAGCATGGATGTCTATTTACAAGGTAAATAGATAGATCGTATATCTAAATATATGAATATGTATCAGATATCCATATGTATGCATTTGATTCATGAATTTTCCCAATAGATAAGGCACTGATCGGCCACAGGATCATTAAGTCTTACTGTTGCATATCTGAGGGTTTGTTGAAATCAACATTATTAATCAAATGTGTTTTACCCTTTCATGTTGAAGGACCTAAATGTAATACCCTCACTCAGCTTCTGAGATTCATAGATTTGCATTTAGCTATTGTAGATTGATTTTATTTCATGAGTTATTAGGAGATATAAGGGTTTTCATCTGCTTAATAGATATAGCGATATGTTTTTGTACTAGTACGGTATCATTTGAATTTGAGGTCTACCCGCCTAGGTTTAGCAGAGCCTGAAGTAGAAGAAGGGTCATGCCTTATAGTTGGCCCGGTGTCTAAAATGGCATGTTGAAAATGGGAGTTAGCTGCCCCTAGATGTGTCATATTCTCATTGGGATAATTGAAAACCCGATAACATTTTCAAACACCAACAAAATGGCACTCCATTGGGAATTGTATTGAATCGGATTTAAGACAAACCTTGAGAATTTGAAAAGAAGAGATTCAATACAGTACGAGAAGTGCATCAAAAAAGTTTCAGCAGTAAGTTCTCTGATGTTCTTCCAATTTTCTTACTCCAAATCATGCACCCCCATGAAGTTTTATCCATTTGCAGTAGCAGCTTTGAGGTTGAATGCAAATTGTTTTGTTCTTAAGTTTCATTTTATTTCAGTTCAACTGGATCTTGTTTTCAAAGTGTTGTTGTAATTTCAGAGTTAGACTTGTTGAAAAATAGTTGATCTCTTTTAAGTGTTTAAAGATTTGCAAAGTTTTTTAAATTCAAAATCTAGTTCAAATTTGTCATGTCATAAATCTTGTGTATACAATCTTTCTCACTATTGTGAGTGGCAACTCTCTAAAGGATCTCTGTACCAGTGTAGATCAGTTATATAAATGTTTTCAAAAGTTTTCAGCCTAGTAATGCAGATCTAAAAGTTGTGCCAAATTTTTGAAAAACAAGAAGAGAGATCTATATAAGTTTTTGACCGATAAGTTTAGAAGTGTTGTTTGATATGTTGTCATAAGATTGTTAAATGAAAAAATGAATCACATCAGTGATTCCATTTAGTTCTCTTCAAGGAGATGGTGACTCTACAAAGGATATGATCAGTGGTGTGAGGAAATGAGATCAACACTAGGCCAATCAGTAGATCAGTGGTTTCATGTAGCAACACTTGAGGTATTTTATATTTTCATGTGATTCCTACTTCATGAAAGTGAGATATACATATGTGTTCTTTGTCAAGTGAAGTTTCAACACTAAGAAGAGGAGAATAGTTTTAAGGTTTTATACATTTCACTAGATCTATTTCAGCTGGTTGTATTTAAGTTTGTGAAGTGTATTCGAAGAAAGTTCATTTGGTAGAGGGTTGTGAAGATCTCCTGCAAGTCATAAATCAAAATTTATTATGGGTGAATGAGTTTCATATTTTGGAAAGAATGTCAAGTTTTATTTTACCTAGTATACAGCCAGTTAGTAAAGTTTCTAGATCCATTTCTACCAAGAGATATATGCCATTAAGTTTCAATGGTATTCATGGTTTCCTGAATGTCATTCCTAATGATCTCCAAAATAAATTGCCTAAGTTCAGTGGAAACCATCATGTTTCAGCTAGTCATCATATTCAGATATTCAATGATTTGATGGGTGACTATGAAATTGCTCATGAGGACGTGCACATGAAGTTATTTGTTCAAACCTTGGAAGGTGATGCTAGAGACCAGTTTTCTTTTTTACCAGCATGATCTATTTCATCTTGGAGTGAGTTGCATTCTACCTTCATGGAGCAATTTGGAGAACAGATAAGCATATCTGATTCTTATGACAAGTTCTTGAAGATTCATATTCAGAGTGATGAACTTGTCCCTCAATTCAACATCAAATTTGCGAGAGTTTTGAATGAAATCCCTGAGAGTTATAGACCCGATGATCAAATGTGTTTAGCTGTTTACTTTGATGAATTTGACAAGAAAATGAATTATCTACTAAGGGATAAAGAACCACAGACATTATACTAGGCTTTTATAACTGCTAGAGATATTGAGAATAATTTAAGGTATGGATTGACTAGAGGTCATTTTTCCTTGAATGATTGTCAATGTAATGTGTTTGAAAGAAAGGATAGACATAGTGTAGATGTTTCAGTCTCAAATCAGAATGTCAACACTCCTGTTGTAGGTTCTAATCAGATTGAGAATTTAAATCAGAATATGTGTATAAGGAAGGATAGTTCAGTTGCAAATAGAAATACACATGTTCATGATGCTACAGTAGTGAGTAATATTTCAGACTTTGATCAAGCCGAACATTATGTTGATTTTACGGATCAAACATTAGTTACAGCAGTAAGTTCTTCTCATGATAATTATATGTATGATGATATAACTAATGTTTCAAAATTTGAAGTTGCCGAACCTAGATCTCAGTTTTGTGCAAGTGATAAGGTTGAAAGTTACCTCTCTGATCATGAGCTTAATGTTGCTGATCCGACATGTAATGGAGAGATAACATACGATGAAGAATGTAAGTTACACTCATCTTAGTCACAGTCAGAAGAACTAAGCTCATATGTTGATAATGTTTTAGCAGTAGAGATGGATTTTCTTGATCAGCAGGATAGGCAAGAAATGAATTATCTTATTGAGAGATTGCATCATGTTGAGAACATTATTAAATTTGAATTTGAGAGACAGTCATATCAATGTGAGTATGATGAAACTGAAAGTCATTTTTCAAGTGATAATGAAGTTGTTGATCCATTTTATTATGAAGAGGCATCATGTGAAGACAATGACGAGATTGGTTACTCAAGTCAACAAGAGGAAAATGCTAGTATGCATTCATCTTCGCGTGAATCAGATGCAAGTTGGGAAGAAGAAAGCAATGATGGGAGTGAGTATTCTAATGTCAGTAAACGTATGAGTTTCATTTCTAAATCTAAAAGTGAATTTCCAGTTTAGAGTTATACAAGTCAACTAGATGTTGAAAGCTGTGAAGATTTGTCTACACAATACGAGGATAAAGAGGTTGTTTATAGGAATAGATTACCTAATTGTGTAGATGAATGTCTTGAGAATGAATGCAATGATGATTAGTATATGAGTAATCCTAAGGTTAATGCATCAATGCCTATTGGTAAGATAAATAATGATAGGTTTGCAAGACATTTGAATCACCTAAATGAAGACAATGAAAGTAACTTTGATTTATATTCTACATGCTTCGTTGATGGAGTAGAAAGTGAGTCCACATGTAGTTTTGATTTTTCTTCACACTGAAAGTCTCCAAAAACACGAGATGTGTAATGGTTTTAAGGTATATACTAACGCTTTATATGATGAGAATCCTAATGATGATCAACCCATTTTTTGCCAAAACATTCAAAGAGGCTCATTGCATGGAGTTAGCAATCCTTTGTTTGAAGAGCACATGGAAAATTCAAATTTAGTTGAGAATGATTTTGATGATGATACCTTGTCTTACTGCTGTAAGAGATTAGAATGTTCTTCTTCCGAGTTTGATAGTGAAACTGATGATTATGTTGGCTCTGATGGGATAGGTGATAAGGTGTTTGACAAAGTTGTTTTTGAAAATCAGTATGCACCTTGCAATGAGTTTTATGATGAACTTTCTAATTTAAAGACTAATCTGTTTGCTGATTGTGAAGAACCATTTGGAGATTATGGATTAGTTTCAGATTTTGATATGGATGACATATGTGAGTACCAGTCAGACTGTTCATTTGATTTCTATCCGATTATGCAAAAGGATACACAATTTGAAGGTATGAGTGGTCCTTTTCCCCATGTTGAATATGATGCATTCATATTCAAAGTTGATAGCATGCACGAGTCATTCTATGAAGAGAATTTTCAGTTTCAGTCTGATATGTATAAGCATGTTGATCATAACTTTCATAACCAAATGTTTAAAAATGAAGTTAGTTTTTGTGAGCATTATGGAAGTGAAGTCATATATTCGGTTTTTCTAAGAGTTGATTTTTGAGATATTAATCCAATGGGTGATACTAATATGAGAAGTAATTTTAGTTTACCACACGAGGAAAGGAATGAAAATCAGGTATATGATAGAGGTAAACAATTTTGTTGAAGTCTAGTGGCCCAGGGTCATCATGTGTATATAGTAGTTTTAGTTGTTTCCCTGCTTTCAATAAAGCTGTTCAAGAGAGTTTGAAGTGTGTGGTCTACTTCTCCTAGAGATCTGAATCCTTGCCACGTTTTCAAGGGGCATGCATCCCCAGACAGAGCCACTATTGGCGCTCAAAATTGTAGCACGAATTTTGAGCACTGTTGAAAAAATTGAGCCCCATAAATGCTTTTAAATGAGATTGTACCTTATTGTACCTTTGAGGCCCCAGACGTGTTTAATGCTTCTAACACCTTTCATTTAGTGTGTCTATGTGTTCCATGATGTTAAATTACCATTCTGAGCTATTTTGTAAAGTCCCATTTTGAGCAAATTCCAAATCTGCTTTCACTTGTGTTAGACAGCGATAGGAGGTTGTGTTTGCTATTGAATATCTCACACCCAGAATTGTGTCATGACACACCACTTTGAGAGTATCTAAAATCCATACTTGATAACCTATGTTTCATATTTCAAGTTGTTTCGAGTCTGTTTGACTAGGTTTTGAACCCCTCAAAGTTGGTCAGTTACTATTTTGTGCATTTGTGTAATTGTGCATAATTCTGGGAAGCCCTGTCTGACGAGTTATGACTTTGACCCAGTTGATCGAAATGCTAAAATTCCTTTTGCATTGCATTGTAGATGTCAAACACTTGTTATCTTTCAGGTTTTAGATCATGACGAATCCGTTTGATCAGTTTTCAAATGTGATTCCAAACGCGATTTCTATCTTTTTACTGGTGTCAGCATTTGCAAATTGTTTGGTACCCCTGTTTTAGATGTTATAACTTGAGATTAATGATTGGTGAGATCAAATGGATTATATCACTATGTAATCCTCTGAAAATACTTTAACTATGTCGGTTTGCAAGTCTTGACGAATCTGTTTGTACACTTTTTCAGGTCAATTCCATTTGCAAAAATCACTTTTCTACCATTGTTTCAATCTGCAATTTTTGAGTAGCCCACTTTGACTGATTGCCATTTGTGTCCTATTATTGGTCATGAGCCCAGATCACAGATCCATAATTTCCTCATGACAGAGAACCAACACCCCATTTTTCATTTTCCCAAGTGTTAGTTTGCCTAGTTTTCAAAGCCAAATCCGAACCCTGTTTATTGTTTTCTAACATTTTTTCTTGGAGGAAGTTATGAAAGGTCAACTTTGACAATGAATATATTTTGACCCTAAATTTGGGATGAGATGAGATTCGACGTGGTACAAGTATGCAGAACAGAGATTCACTGTGCCAGATTTCAGAGCTCGATCAGGTGTTTGGATCAGTTTTTAAAGCCAGCCAATAGGCCCTGTTAGCAGAAAATCACAGTTTGCATAAAGTGGATAAATAAGCTCTAAATGATTGTTTCAGTTCTCGACTCTGATTTCGATCAATATCAAAGTTTCAATGGATCAGTTTAGAATATCAATTGTCCAGAAATGAAATTTTTTTTTAGCCAGACCAACTTTGAGGCCCGACTAGTTATTGCCAGATTGATAAGATGAAGAGTAAAATGCTTAATAATGAACTCTAAGGAAAATGAGGGATGTTGATAATGGTGGTGTAGAGAAGTTAACTATCTTGAGTCTTGGAAATGAGAAATCAGATGTAGATATTGAAGAAATTTCTACAGATGTTTCTAGAAGATCATTTTTGCTGAGGTTACCTAGGGAAAAGGTAGCATATATTTGGCACTTTGAAAAATTTTAATGGGTTGGAAATGAGTTGCTTTCGAAGATAAAAGATTTTCTTGGATGTAGGCCTTCTTTTGCCTAGCTTACTAGAATTCATGAGTCACGACTTGATTCATTTGTAACATATCTTCGCATCTCTTTAGTTGGGTCAACAAGTTCTTCCACATGGCAAAGCCTAGTTTCATCTTTGTTCAATTCTAACAGGGAAACCTCTAAAATAGTTGCCAATGTTTGAAGAAGCCACAGTGATCCTCCTCTCTTAAGATTTATGATTTCCATTCCATATTCGTGTATTAATGGATAGCATTTAAATGCACTTGACCAAGCATGGGAGAGTTAAACCATAATGAATTAGTAGTGAGTGATGAGAAATGGTTGATGGAGAGGAAGAAAGTTTTAAATGGGGAGGACTATTGAGATATGCAAAATTTTGAAACTTGGCTTTTGTTAGGTGGCAATGACAATATAAAACTTATAATAAGATGATTGTGGGAGTATGCTTCTGCTAAAACTATGTCAAGCAGCAATCCGCAAAGGGGATGTTAGAAAGAAGTCTCCAATGAAAAAGAAAAGCCACGTAACAAGCAGTCAAACAAGAAGGAGAAACTCACATTTTGAAAGTGGAAGCTCACGTGTGGAGGCAATGCAGTGAGTTTGGGCACCAAGGAGAAAGCCTACACAGAAGATAAAAAGTGTTGCATTTGAAGAGCCACAAGACATAAATCAAAGAGTAGATCACGCCTTTCAAAGAAATCCACGCCAAAGCAAGCAGAACCTATGCAAAGTAGAAGTACACAGGAGGCCCTCCACATTTTGAGGTGCCAAACTGAAGCAAAGGGACCATGCTAGAGGAGAAGGCGCAGACCTATAAAAAAAAACTCGCCAAGAAAAGAGAGTAGATGTTTCAATAATATATAATGTAAAACAAAGAAGCCTCACACAGTGGCAATGTTAAGAGCCCAGGCGGTCAAAGGAAGATTCAACGACTTAAACCTCAACATAAAGAAACTCCAGTCAAGTTTTAAATGTGGGGGATAATCATGAATTTTTCAAAGGAAATTAGTATAGCTTCCACGTAGGTAAAGACAAGAACTCCTCATGGTATGAGCAGGAACAAAGGACTGAGAAAAGAACCTGTGGATTATGATGAGGGCCACGGCTCAAAAAAAATCATGTCAAGCCATGGCATATAAAAAATGACAGACATCAAAGGAAGTTTGATTCGATAATTGAGGTAGAGAATTCCATAACAAAGGAACAGTAAATGATTACAGAAAAGAGCAAGAATGATAAGAAGCCACTATAGCATATAAAATAGAGCGACGCAACAGGTGAAGGAAATAATCCCACATTGCATGTGGGGGACATTTTTAATGGTTTAAATATGTATCCAAGTGCTATGCAAGTGTCTTAAAAGACATGGTCATTTTAAAGCCTAGCTATGCGGTGGAGGGGCTCGCCTATTGTGGTCGTGGGGTCCAATGTCAAATGTATTTTGACTCATGAAATGCTCATGATAAAGTGTAAGATCGGGAAGAAAAAATGAAAGTTCTACGATCTTACACCCAGTGTAAGATCGTAAATCAAAATTTAAAGGCCTTTGGTGTTATGAAAAGTGAAGCCCAACGTATGCTTGTAAGTCAAAATTCAAAGCCTTACACTGCTCCGCTCGAAAATTTGCTCGCGTAAGAGCGTAAACCAAATTTTTGAGACCTTCGGTGATATGAGTGCTCGTAAGAGCATAAAGGAAAGTGTTTAGCATATGCACATAAGGTAAGTTCACAAAGGTTCCCAGAGTTATGTTTCATGGAAAGCGTGTAGGTGTGAATGGAAATGTGAAGGGGTTCGATCTTACACTGAGGTCGTAAGCACGTAAAGCAAGAGGCTGTGTGGGAGAACGAAGAGAAATTTTCAAATGCCCACGATGCTACAGGATAAGAGGAGTTGATTTAAAGGATTAAATTAATTGATTAATATTAAAATATTAATTAATTAATTTTTCAATGGTTACAGTCAATCAGGATCTGCCATATGGCATCTTCAAATTGAAAGAGAAGAGTAAAGTGGAAATTGAGAGGATCAACGCATGAATGGATTAAAATAGAAATTTGAAATATTGTGAATTTTTATATAGTTTGGACTATGTGAATTTTTAAAATTTTCATTTTTAAAGCCAAGCCACGGTCAAATGGCCATATCAGGGGCATTTTTTGTTCAAAATAGGCAGTGCAGTATACCGTTGGAACTGGGAGAATCCAAATTTTTCATTTTTGAAGTCAGATTTTACACAGCAGTACACCGGTTCAGTCTATAAGCAGATTTGCATTTTCAAGGGCATTATGAGTAAAAGGGGCAGAATTCATCATGGAGTGTTAGATTTAGTTGCGAAACATATATTGATGTTTGTTGAAGCTTAAAATGAATTATGAAAATGTTTTACCATTCTTGAGTTCATTTTAACCAAATTTTGTCATTCCAAATCAAGCATCAAAATCAGCTATCTTGTTCAATCAAATATGTCAGATATTTTGTGATGGTGGAGGCCTAATGATGAAGATTTGATTCACCAGTTGAGGGGAGAGATTAGAGAGTTGTTTTTAACCTGTTGAGAAGGTTTTCCAAGTGGACAGATATCATGTTCAGATTAGATCCGGGAATGAACTCTTCTCCTATATCTTTCTTTCTCTTATCTTTTGTATGGGTTCCAATTTTGTCACTGAAAAACCAGTTGGTTCCAGTCTTTGGAGAAAAACTAGTCACTACTAAGATACCAGGTTTTGGATCCAGTTTTGATGTGTTCCCATACTATGATACCACATACTTTTTAGCAATTTCTCTTGTGTGAATAGGAGTAGGAAAGATAATACAACAAGTTCTAATTTGTTAGGTGTTTTCATTTTTTGATTTCATGCATATGAATGTATTGTTTCAAGGAAATTAATACAAAGAATAGAAGATTCATTAGTTTCATTTTGATTCTCATCTCCCTTTATCAGTGATCTTCAATGTTTTATGATCTTTGAACAAAGAGCTTAGGTTGTAGTTGCAATCCCTTAAGGTTGTATGTTATTTCATTGTTGCTTATAACCCAAGAGGTTATTTAAATGCTTTAAGGAATCAACAAGGTTCCAAGTTTACTGATGGGGATATCATGTAAGAATGCGATTTAAATTGAGCATTGATGTCTATTTACAAGGTAAATAGATAGATCGTATATCTAAATATATGAATAAGTATCAAATATACATATGTATGCGTTTGATTCATGGATTTGCCCAATAGATAAGGCACTAATTAGCCATAGGATCATTAAGTCTTACTGCTACATATCTTAGGGTATGTTGAAATCAACATTATTAATCAAACATGTTTTATCCTTTCATGTTGAAGGAGCTAAATGTAATACCCTCACTGAGCTTCTGAGATTCATAGATATGCATTTAGCTACTGTAGATTGATGTTATTTCATGAGTTATTAGGAGATATAAGGGTTTTCATCTGCTTAATAGATTCAGGGATATGTTTTTGCACTGGTACAATATCATTTGAATCTGAGGTCTACCCGCCTAGGTTTAGTAGAGCCTGTAGCAGAAGAAGGGTCATGCCTTATAGTTTGCTCGGTGTCTGAAATGGCATGTTGAAAATGGGAGTTAGCTGCCCCTAGATGTGTCAAATTCTTGTTGGGATAATTGAAAACCTGGTAATGTTTTCAAACACCAACAATGATCATTAGATTATTTTTCAATTAATGGTATTTTTTTGAAGTTGTCTATGGAATTTGCATGCTTGTTATCTACAACAAATTAATGGAGAGTTAATTTAGTTTCATGTAGATTATGACTTGTGAAAATCTTGGGCATACATCATATTCTGTTGTGTAAAGGTGATCATTTCCAAGACAAATACATAAAGAGGGATGCATGATGCTAAAGAAACTTTCAGATGGATAAGGAATGGTGCATTGAAGAAGTTTGAGAAATTGCAAATTTAAGGAAACAGTAAGTATCTTTTTCCAATTTGAATTTTATATTGAACAGAAAGGGGTAGAGAAAATCATCCATGTGTGGAAAATCTTACAATTTTTAGAAGATGCTCCTGGAAGGGATTTCACAAGAAAAATAGACTATCAATAAAGAAATATTTGTGATGACCTTTTAGAACAATTAGGTGGGTTAACCAATGATGTTGCACAACATAAAAAATTAGTCCCAATTACACCCTATCTAAATATTGTTGAGGTTTTATATGATAGAGAGAATTGGACATAGGATGCACAAACTACTAAGAGTGGGTTGCAGTTGTTTAAGAAGTTGTTTTCAAAAACCATTTTTCCTTGCATGGAAAGTTTTGGAATTTTGACTTAGGGAAATTGGTTGTGCCTCGGGTTTTATGAATTCAGATCTTTTGACCCTCATTGCTAAAAAGTATGATCCCATTGCTCGATGTGTTAGAGATGTAAGTGGGAATTGTAATGTTAAGATAAGAGCTAAGGAGATTTGTGAAGTCTTTGGGATGGAACCCTTTTATGAATATCATTAGACCATCAACTTTCAAAAGTAAAAGAAGATATATGAAGCTTAGAAGATTTACATCAAAAATAAACCTTTAAGATAACATTTGGTAGCTATTGGGAATACAAATGCGGTAATATCCTTGATTCCAGAGCCTTTCTTAAAGGAATTCTTCAATTCCCATGCCTTAGAAGTATGTATGTCCTTGTGTAGGGTTTATGAAGAGGATGAAAAAAGCCATATGCCTATAAGTCTTATGTATATTTAGGGGTTCAAATTCTTGTCTTTGGAGTAAATATCATTTTTTTTCTTCTTTCTTGGTTGAGGAAATTCATAATGGATTGATTGGAATCAATAAGGGTAAGGTTGAGAATCCTTTTGGTTGGTATTCAATGCAGATGTACATGTTTATGTTCAAAGGAGCCACTTATTTTGGGAAGGAAATGTAGTTGACTAGGGAGCAAGAGCATGCGAATTTGCTTGTCCAATATGGAGTGTAGACATACATTGGGATAGCGACGATGCCATTTTTGTTAGGTTTGATAGATATTTTGAATCAAGGTTAAGAGCAGTATTGTCTCATTACAACTCAAGGATTCCAAAGACATTGTTAGAGAGTTCATTAGGCATAAGGATTTTACTTAGGGATTAAAGGTTTCCCATAATTGGGGCAATGTTATTCCTTACCTAGTTTCTACTATTTTTAGAGTTTATGGTTTCCAAGGGACCCCTTGTGTTTTTCCTTATCAAGTACCTCTTAAGGTTGGTGTGGTGAAAGTTTTGTGACAAATTGGTGGTCTAGAGGAAGGTGAATTGGAAGGAAGATCTAGGGGAACCATTTTCCATTCATATATTGTTGCTTGTCAATTTGTAATCACCAAAAAGGGATAGTTATTTCTTATAATTTTATGAATCCTTATGAGATGGCTACATCTCATGCTAGGTTTTCTGACCTTGAGGTTTTTTATGAGATGTTCAAAAGGAGAACTAAAGCTAAACACTATGGTCGTAAATTTTATTATCTTGAGGATATTATCAAAAATGAGTTTTCCTTACAAGAGCAATAAGTTAATAAAGAAAAATGGAGAGTATATAGCAAGGTGCTTGAATTTGTGAATGTTTTTGACAAAGATTATAGTCCATTGTAAGATGAAAAAACTATCTATGATAAGATAAATAAATTGATGACATTTTTTACTAAAATTATGGAAATGGTGAATGAAAAGGAAGTTGTTGTAATCCAAGTAAATCTTTATCAATCCAAGGAAGTAATGAAGAAATTGGCCTTTACTCCTGCCATAAAACCTAGTCAATATGTCATTTAGAAGAAAGAAGGATATGGTGTTGTTAGGATATAAGAAGATATGGCCAAGAAGGGAAAAGAGATAAATGCCACCTTTCATAGTAAGGCTAGTGCACCTTCTTCTTTAACTTACAAGAGGCCTTCTTTTGAGATTCATCCTTCTAAATCTACATTAAAGAAAAAAAGGGTTGAAGGAAATGTTGCATCACGAGGTGATATGTACTCATCATCTTAGTCCCTTCTCCATTTTGAAAATGAATAGATTACAATAGAGCAACTGATGCACTTGGGGAGCCAAGGTGATGTCTTAATTACTACTTCTAAGTTAGAAGAAGGGATGTTGGAAGAGACACCTATGCCAATTATGGACTTTAATGTGAATGATTTTAAAGGTAAAGAATTAGATCCTGTTGTTGAACAAGATTGTAAAAAAAAATTATCTAATGATAATTTCATTAAGTCTAGAGATTTTATCCAATTTTCTTTAAGGTCAAGTATTTCCAATTTTGAAGAAATATGTAGGAAGAGACAAAAAAAGAAACCTAATAAAGAGGACTTTGTTACCAGAGATGAGATTAGAGAAGAAATGATGCAAGAATTTGGGAAGATTAATCTAGAGGAAGGAAGAGTAATGATAAGAGAGTAGGACTATAAATTCTTCCAAATTGAGACATTGCAAATGCCATGATTTTTTATGCAGTAAGAAAGAAACAAATACTATGTATAAAATCAAAGAATATGTTAAGAAAGTATCCAAGGGAGTGAAGTATAGTAAAGATCATGCGGCATTAGTTATGCGGTCATTACAAAGTTGAAATAAATCCCAAGCTCTTGAAAAGTCTGATACTAATTAAATGGGAGGTTTAAATGTAAAAAGGGTAGAATAAATTGGTAATGAAGAAATCTCTTTCATGAATAGAGAGACAATAGACTTTGCACTAGCTACATCAATAAGGGAAAAGAAAAAGATGTATGAACTACATGCCAAGTATGGAGAGTTTTTGGTTGCCAACAATGAAGAAAGAATGATGAGAATGGAGGTTGAAAGTAGGTTCATTATTCATAAAGGGCAACAAATTAGAAAATTGGAGATAGGGGAGTCCTCTCAAAAAATGGTTGCATTATCACCTGCAGCACCACCTATGACTAGTCCAATTGTTGAGATACCAGAAACACCATTACATCCAAAAGATAATACTAAAGAGGGACTGGAAGAAGAAAAAGCTAAGCTCAAGGCTACACAATTAGAAGTGCTACAAAGATATGAAGATAAAATTAGAGATACACTCTTATTTCTAGTGGATTGAGTTGATTGGGAAATTTTTCACTTCAAAATGTCCAAATTAGTAAATATGTGGGTCACTACGATTAAGACTAAAGTTGTGCTAAGGGAAATCTTGAATGATTGGGTCCATAGAGAGCATGAATTTGATAACTTTTACTTGGCGACTAAGGAAAACCTACAATTAAAGGAAAAGATAGAGAAGACACATCTTCTGGTGACTAGCTTAATGGAATATGATATAAAAAGAGAAATATTGTAGAGGAAGATGAAGGGGTATCTCTCTAAGTATGTAAATAAGAATTTTGACCTATTTCCTCATGTTATCAATAACACAACTTGTATTAAGCCCAAAGAAATGTGGGGAAATAAATTAAAGGAGGCCTTGGGCCTAAGAATGAATGATTTAATAAACGAGGACAATATCTTGTTTACAAGAACAATTGAAGAAATCATAGATGTCCAAATATTCTTTGATTCTTTCAAGCCTGAGATTAAGGAGTTAAGGAAAATATGGAAGAATATTATGAGGAGGGAAAAAGAAATTATTGAATTTGATTGGCCAAATGATATTATTTTTAACAAATAGATTATAAAGTATGGCTCAACAAAAAAGGACCCACAAGTGGAGGTAGAGGAACAAGTAAAAGAGTAAGTAGAAATAGAAATGGCCCCACAATCTATAGAAGAGACAAAAGAGAAAATGCAGAAGTGGAATTTGGTGAGTTTGATCAGGGTAAAACTGAAGGAACCTCTACCTCACTAGAGACAAAGGACAATTAGGCTACATATGGGCAATGATTATCAAAAAAGAAGGAAGTAGTTATTAAAATAGGACATCCTACTTTTTTGGTTCATCCACAATGGGTATACCTATGTGAAAAATTATGGAACCACCTTCAAATGATGTAAAATGCTAGATATGTCATTTTAAAGAAAATGTCCTATGAAATTATTGACAATCACATCTTCCCCCTTGTGTAACTATGTTTGGTACTTTATTATTAGAAGACAAGTGTCCTCCCTCTTCTAAGCCTGAAGCTTGTCGTAACTCACCTATATAAGTGAGTTCCCAAGGCTAGAGAAGGGGTTCATTTTTTTATAGAATGAAAGGAATTACTATCTTTTGAGTCAACCTAGAGACATTTTGTGCAGTTTTCTTTGTTTTCTTGTCCATTAAAGGAAAATATTGGACCACATTATATTGAAGCTAGTCTTGAAGTTATATTTTTATGAGATTTGGCACTTCATTGTATTATTTTTGTAGGACTAGAAAATAAGTTAAAAACTAGCATACTATGAGAAACCAAAAACTCAATCAATATATGCTAAACCAATCTAATCTACCATGAAAACTAATGAATGTAAAGGAATTAAAATAAGTAAAACCCTCTCTTTAATTGTAGTTCCCATGTCCTTCTTTCTTCTCCATTATTGATGTAGCTCCAATTGCCTATAATGCACAAACAATTGAAAGCAAATTACAAAATGATATGATGAATGTTATTGAGAATACTATAAGCATGGTTTGGGAATAATGTTAAGACATTCTAAGGATCAAAAATGAGTGCAAGATGGCTTAATTTATATCCAAAACACAAGAGGTGAGACATGAATGAGGAGATGGACATTTATCAATTCAAGTGTGCAACTTGGCACAATATTCCTTAGAATATCTATGAAAAATATGATGCAATATGCCAAATGTAGGATTTTATGACACATCAAAGCTACTTGTAGACAAGAATCTATGACGAATGTGGCTTATTATAGTCATGTATAAGGAATAATATATGTTAAATATGACACGTATTAGCCAAGTGTAGAAAGATGATCTATGATGTATTATGGCCATGTGTCCAAACTAGGTGAAATATTAGAATTAAAAATTCATAATTTCACATAATAAGAAATTAGTAAATTAGAGATTAGAAATAGGAAAATAAGACTTAGCAAATTGAGAATTCCCATAGTTTGCAAAGATGGACCAATTAATTAATAAATATTAACATTGGTTAATAAGAATAATTAGTAAAGCAAGATGAAAATAATTGAAATTAGTAAATGGTTGACCAATTTGATGAAATAAATATAACTTATTAACCTCTTGAAGAAATGCGATGATTATGTAGACCGACTAGGATGATGGTGGGTAGATCAAAGCCATGATCCAATTGATCGATTGGTTAGGATTGATGACATGTTAAGGACATATGACATGGATTAAGGACATGTGACATTTAACAAACATTGTAAATGCCATAGGATCAAAATTGATTGATAAGATTGATCATAATAACATCAACAAACATTGTCAATATTATTAAATTAATTGGATAAAGTCACGATCTGACACTGAGGGACTCAACAATGTCGATGATCAAGTCATAAAAATCATAGATTTGACTTAACACTGAGAGACATGGCAGTGCTAAGGTCAAATTTGATAGGTTTGATAGATTTGATAGATTGCCAAGGCACTGAGGATATAACAATTCTTAGGGTTGAATAAATGATGAGTGATTGAGATATTGACATGTTCCATATTGATTAGGGTTGGTTTGGGACATCTTTGGATTGATTTGGGGCAATTTTTGGTTGATTATAAAGGATTCCTATGATATCAAAATGGTTTAGGGTTAATCAGATGAGATTCTAATGATGTTAAAACAATTTAGAGTCAATTTTGAAAAGTTTAGATAAAATAGGAACCCATTCTGAAATGATTTGTAGTTGATTTGAAAGAAGGTGTGAATGATGAATGATATTGTCAAAATATGATTGAATGATAATTAATTTGGCCAAAAGATTAGAATTAATAAAATGAGAAAATGGGACGTGTTAGTATGAAAATGTGATTAGATAGTAGACATGAACCATTTTTTAGCATCTACAATTTCAAGCAAATGAAGTAGTTTTGGGTTGTTCAATATGGATCTTGTCTTTGCTCCTATAAATTTTGATAACAAAGACTATTAGATTTCAGTTGTAATTCATTTCAAGTTATATCTTATTTCATATTTTTCTCATCATCGAATGGATTATATAATTACTCGATGTGATATAGGAGAATTGAAGGTTTTCATGGGTAGATTCTGATAAGAATGAGGTCTAATATTGAAAATTGATGTTTCTTTTCACAAAGTGTGGCATAGATTTATATATGTGTCAATTTTGTGATTATATAGCCCAATAGATAAAGCATTGGTCAACATTAAATGATGAATAAGAAAAGATATTACTTTGAGATATCCAAATTTGAAATCAATTATGTTTTACTTCCATTTAGAGGGATCTAAAAATTTAACATGTACTTGACTCAGGGAGTTTTAGAGATTGAAGGATTAGCCATTTTCCACCCCTTTTACATTCCTTGAATTAGAAGAACTGAAGAAAATTCATCTATTATGTTTGAATTTATGTTAAACATTGTTGTTGAGGAGTGAAATAATAAATTCCAAGGTATACTCACTTGAATCTTACAAAATTCAAAGCGGAGAAGACTAGAAAAGTCTTAGTGGTTGGCCCTATTGATTTTCTCTTAAATACCCATCATGGTTTTTACCTAATTCCTAGGTATTCTTTGCATTTCCATAAGGTATTTGGAATCATGTCAAATTAGGAGCCAACAAATACATGCAAGGTACAATATATAACTACACAGTTTTAAAAGTCGCACATTGGAACTTATTACATTTGGCATTTTTTTTCAAAGGGGGAGATAATGACTAAAGGGGGAGAGAATGAGAGAATGCCTAAAGAGAGAGAAGATAAATAAAGAAGAAAAGAATTTGAGTAAGAAAAGGGAGAGAACTAGAAAAGTGAAGTATACCCAAAGTGGGAGAAATGTTGAAGATGAAGCTGATAAAGATACAAACTGAGTGATTCCAATGCTAAATCTATTGCAAAGAACCTAAACGATGTCAAAGAGTTGAAAATTTGTATTGTTGTCAATGCATACATTTGATTATCTTATGTGTAATATTTTGTAATGTAAAATCCTATGTTATGTATTTACATCAAAGCCAAAGGGGGATATTGCTAGGCCAATTGATAATGTAACTAAGAATTCTATTATTGTATGTTAAAGAGTCATATCAATTGTTATGTCACCATTGATGTCAAGCCTTGGTTAGAAATTATGCTAATTTTGTAGAGTTTCATATCATTTGATTGATGAAGAGTATTTGAAGAAAGTATATAGATCACAGAGTTGATAAGTATTTGTATTCAATGGGAACTTAAATGAATTGGACCTTGGTAGTGTAATATTGGTTTGATTGTTTTACAATCATATAATGTTGTAATGAAGTTTATGTATACACCAAGCTACACAAGTTACATGGTAAAATAAAGAATATAGTATTGCTCAAGCTTCTAAAGTATTAATCAAGTGCTTGGAAAAATAAACATGGAGTTTAGTGTCAATTGAGTAATTCTAGTGTTCACCGAGTGCAGTGTTATTTGAGTCAAGTTGTAATATTCACTAAGTATGATCAAGAAGAGAAAGTTAAGAAAGATGTGGTATGAGGTTGACTTATGATGAAAATAAATAATGTTTAAGAATTTCAAAGGCTAAAGTCAGAGTTTGTTACAAGATCTATGACTGGAAAAATATAATGAAGATCTTATGAAGGATATTTAAGAAAGATAAGGATGAACACAAAGTACAATAAAGTTCTATTTTTTGAGTGTCTAAATACAAAGAATCTAAAACCTACATATGTGTTTAAGTTACAAAATGTGGAAGGATCTGGAAGACCAAAGTTAACTATTTAAGGAGATGATTGAGACCATTTTTAGTTGTTGATTAGTTTTTGGTTGGATGCCAATTAAGTGCAAATTATAGTTGAAGTGGAGAAGGAAGAAGAGTAAGGTAAATCAAACATAAAAGAAGGAAGATCAAGTAGAGGGATTGCAAGGTGAAAGAGAAAGAGTGTAAATGAGCCAAATAGAGATAAGAAGGAAGATGATGCAAGAGCATCCTAGGTCTAAGAGCAATCTTGCATTGCCCAAAAATATTTTATTTTCAGTCTTTTCTATTTTAATAAGGACTAGTAGATTAGATAGTTACTATTTCTAGGAGCTTACTATTTTTAGTAAGTTTTTCATACAAGCTCGAAATGTTCTCATTTTTTACATGAAGGTTCATTTGAAGATTGTAAGCCTACCATAAAAATCTCATTGCTCCAGCCTTTGCCAGCAGGATGGGTGGGGGGAGATAGAAAGCCCGGCGGGACCGGCGCGAGTTTTCCCATAATCATACGTTTATACTCGGCCCCTACAATTCTATGGGGAGAAAGATAGGGCGATCCAATCTTTGATCTTGGATAGACGGACCCTACCTTGACTCAACGCCCCGGGCCGATCGATGGGCCCGCGGACAGGCAGGAACAATAGCTACGGCTCCTTTTTTTTCCCAATTGATGGGGCCGGACGGGTGGATCATAGTGGACATAATGACCCAGACCCATTGTATCGATGAGCGGCGGGTGGAAGAAATCCATCTATAGGAAACGGCCCAACTATTCTTTAGTATTAGAGAAGTTATTGCAGATTTTTAATGGAAAATTTTGTAGAAAAATCTTTAGGCTCACCGTTGGAGGCCTTAGAGTTCTTGAATGAGGTCCAAAAACTTGATGGGAGGGCGTTTGTGATATTTTTGAGCCTATAGATCAAGAGCTGGCATTTCTAAAAAGTGGTTATAATAGCCAATCAGAGTAAGAGTTTGAGAGTTATGGCCTTCTAAAGTTGGGCTACCCAAATTTTCTAAAATAATTGTCAAAGATGTATTTGGCCAACTCTATGTTTTGTTAGGGTCTATCAACCCTAGGTATTAAGTTTCAATGTCTAGAACCTTCTTGGACAGCATAAAATTGTCTATTTAAGAAAGGCTCGAACATTGTCTAGATCAACTCTAGGTGGTAGTTCATAGCTTAGTCTTGCAGATTGCTATAATGAAGGTGTCCATGTGGGTTATAATATTGTATTTGTGAATTCTGTAATTTTGCATTTGCAACAATAATAAGAAGTCCATGTTTTGTTCTTGAACTTACTATTGTTTCTTTATTTCTATTATGTGTTCATGGTATTAAGGAGAGCACCCTTCATCAGAAGAATAAGATGGAGTTGAACAAAGATATCATAAAGCAATCTAGTCCTAAACCTAAACAAATCATTTAACTATTAATTTGTTTCTATTTTAGTAGAGAGAATATAATAACCAAGTGGACCTAACAAGTCTATGAAATCATGTATGGTACCATTAATTAGTGATGTTTGTAAGTCCTTTAAATTAGGCCACTATTTAGAAATGTCAAGAAGTGATAAGGTCGACATGATCTTTGGTTAAAATTAGGCTAACCAGGACACACTAAAAATATGCCTATAAAACTTTTACAAGGTTGGCTCCTAGTAGAGCTCACTTCAAAAGAATGAATTATTTGGGTTTCTAGTACTAGGTGGTTTTTCCCTTTACAAGGTTTCTACTTTGAAATTTTTTGTTCATTTGTGTGATTGCTTATGTGTTGCAAAGTTTATTTCATGATTTATGTTTTATGTTACAATTTGGCATAAGCTAAAATAATTGCTTTGATACTTGGTATAGATATGAACAATGAGATAAAAGTTTGAAATAAATGTTGGTTGCAACTGGTATTGAGGTAGGGGGAGTGAATCAATACCTATACTTTTCTTTTGATAACCACTCAATCTGATGATTTCTTGCACAAACTTAGTTATTGCCTCTTTAACAACTAAATAAATAATAAAAGATATGTAGTAAAACCATATAATGTTCCACATAGCAGAGAAGATCAATGTCACATAGATTTATGCATGGAAACCATTCATGAGAGGACAAAAACTAGTAATATACTCACTAGCCTTTCCTTGCAAGTAAAAGGGTACCTGGTTAATAGCTTACAAATATTCCTTCTAAGAACACATCCTGTTACGAATGCCAATAACCTATTAGGATTACAATAAGTCTAATAAGACTACTGCGCTAGAGGATTTTGATTTATTTATCAAAGATACCTTATTAGAGCATTTTGAAGGCTTGCTACTAATCTTCTCTATTAAAGGCTTACAGTAGATGCAATGGTTAGACAAAAAACTATATTAATAGATCTAAATGTTTGCCACAATTTTCCTGATAGATTCTCTACTTTGGCTCCTTAAAGATACTTTGACCTTTTGCTGATGTTCTGGCTTTTGCCTGACTTCCCCTGCACTCTGGCTCTCCTTCTTTCATGCTCTTTGCACTTGCCTATTTTTATTCTCCAACATAAATGACTAAACTTATGGATTATCTTGTTTGTACAACTACTACAACAAGGGTATTCTTGGATCTCATCTCTTTTGGATTTCTTTCTTTTCCCGCACACACACTTTTTTAAAAAAAATTGCCATATATATCATGATCTCTAATTTCAAATAAAAACCCTAAAGGTTTATCTCACTCAAATTTTAGTTTGAAATTTGAATTCCATAATGATCAAAATCATAAGACACCTATGACTAATAAAAAAGATTGTGTACTTCTTTTTTCTTTTTTATTAGACGATCTTGTGGATTCCTATTGTGCTTCTCCACTTTCCTTTGGTGTTTGATTTAAGTCTTGACTAATTTGGGTCCTTTGTTTGTTATATGTAGCAATTTTTTCTACTAGCTTTTTTTAGTGGTTCTGGGACCTATAGTTTTAAGTCTCTTCTTGTCCTTTTGACCTTGGCCTTCTCCTTTTTTAAGTGTTTATTTCTTCTCCTTATAGAGTTGAGAAAAAATTTATTTTTTATTTTTGAATGTACATATCTTCAGTCCTATTGTGATCAATGGTATATTCTCAGTTGGGTTAGAGCTTTCTTTGCATGAATTACAAGATCTATGAGATCTTCTTTGTCCATGTTAGGTTTGATTTTTGTAATATCTTCCTTAAAATTACTTTACATTCTATGGAAGCCTTGGACCAATATTGTTTAATTATCTCTAATAGCTCTTTAGGAAATTGAGATTCTACTTCTTTTGACATTCTACTAAATGCTCTTAAGTTCACTAGTACAAAATGTGTTATCTAATTCTACTCAACTTCGTAAATTTGGAAAATATATCCTTAATGGTGGTATATTTACCATTTTTTTAAATATCTTTTAAAATATTTTGTAAAGAAAGCTTCTTACCTCCTTTTGTAGACTTTGAGCTTTCATGGTTTGATTCTTCTTCTTGTTTCTCTTCCTCCAGTTGAGTAGGTGGCTTCCTCTTTCCTTTTGTGCCTTTTCTCTTATAAGTCTCCAATGTGGAGGCCTTGGAGTTTTTTTGTCTCCTCCTCTTCTTGGGTTCTTCCTCTTCTTTTGACTCAGGTTCTAGAGTGGAGCTTCTCTCTGACTCAGGCTATGCAACTTCTTCCTTTGTTTACTCATCCACTTTCTTTCTTTCTTTCTTCTTCTTTGGCTCTACTTCCTTGGAAGCTTATGCTTCTTGTTTGGAAATATTTTTCTTTACCTCCTCTATTGTACCAAATATTTGTTTCTTCTTATGAACTGGCTTCTCCAGAAGTTCTACAATCAATATTTCAGTGGGTTCCTCCTCAATCTTGTATGGGAAATCAGTTAGCCAATGTGTTCTTACTTTAACCACTTGCAAAAAGTAGTTGTTAGTGTCACCCAAGAAATAAATGCTAATCATGTAATAATTTATCAAATTTATTAGTATTCTTCATCTTGTCTACATGTCCTCCTAAAACTTCTTGAAGTAGACTTCAAGTTTCTCTATGCCTTTCTCTCTTGACTGGTTGTGCATACTAATTATTTGTGTAGTGATACTACTTTTTGACCTCCACTTAAGAACTTCATATCCAAGATATTCACCCTTCAAATAGAAAAATATGGATACCAATATAGCTCCAAATTTGAAGGAGTGTGCTATACTATCAACCATGATCTTTTTGGGTCTGCCTATCATTTTATTGTGTAGATAGCCACTAAGATCTTCTTTATTATCTTATGTACTCCAAATAGTCCCCCTGTAGGTACAATATTAGGATGAATTGATGGGTAGAGTTTATGTGCTATCACTCTTGCAAAAAATTGTACCCTTTTTATCTAGAATATCATTTATGGTGCACATCCTACCATATGCTCAAAATCTTGCCAATTCAGCCACATCTATTATAGAATATGCTCTCGTGGTCAACCTTTCTCTAGTTCTACTAAACCCTGTAACCCTTTTGATCACTTCTTTAGTGATCTTAATGGATTGTCCAACCACATGTACTTGTTGTTTACCCAGCCTTGCACAATTATCACCCATTCTACTTTGAAGAAATTTGGAATATCTAGGGTGCGAGTTAGGTTTGTGCTTTCTAGAACTTATTGTTGGGATTAAAGATAGAGTAACTGAGAGGGGGGTGAATCAGTTACTAACAAAAATTAATCCACAAATCCCTTATATGTCTTTAAAGATCTAGTTAATACTTATACTCGATAAAAAAATGTCGTAACTCTATGAATTAAACTATTACTTTCTTTTCAAGCATTCATACATGTAACTGAAAATAAAGTGAACACAAGAGACACCAGATTTAACATGGAAACCCAATATGGGAAAAACCACCAAGTAACTAGTCACCAATTTTTCACTCTTCTAAAGTGAGCCCTATTAGGATCCAACCCTATTAAAGGTTACAATACACACTGTTAGGTGTGACCCTATTAGAGGATTTAATCACCCTATTAGGAGTGGCCTTGCTAGAGATCTTTAGAAAAATTCAACTGAACTGTCACCTTGTTAGAGGATTTACAAAATGGCTATTAAACCAACTCTATTAAGAGATTTGAAATCATTGTTACAATGGTTAGAAAGCAACAATGAATTGACTTGAATAAAATGCAACTGAATTTGCTGGCTACAGGTCTCTGTTCAGCATCATTAGATCCTCCTTGATCAAATATGACTCTGCTGCTCCTCAATGATCTTTGATCATCTTTCAAATTTGCTTCCGCAATAATCAATCTTCATATCTCATTAATTCCACTTTTTGCATCTTCCACACACTTAGAATTCGCAACTTGACCTCTTACTTATACAATTCAGATTGTCAGGTCGGCTCATTCACATGTTAAATTTACCAATAAACCATACATCAGTTGGCTATAGATATAACTCTAAACAAATAAAAATTATTTCAAAAAATAGTGAAATCCTTTATTGGCTGACCCTACTCACTAAATATTGCTTCTGAAAATTTCCTAAGTTAACCTTCTTGACTCGGTTAACATTGCAATATCCTTAAAATCCTTTGGCTATCGAGTTTACTCGGTAAGAACTAAATCCCACGGTAAGAACTGCTTCTTCCAAATTACCTTTGATGACCAAGTGAGCTCGGTAAGAATTGCTTCTTCCAAATTACCTTTGATGATCAAGTGAACTTGGTAATAACTATTTCTGTCACATTTTCTTCGATTACCAAGTGAGCTTGGTAAGAACTAAGTTTCTTTGATTACCTTGAAAGCTCGATAATCAACTGTCTACTCGGTAAACACTGTAAGCTATCTGTACTAACCTTTTGGGCTCAGTAGACACTGTTTATTGCCTTGCTGACCTTCTGAGCTTAGTAGACACTATCTAATGACTGATATGACATTTGTGTGACATCAAAGACAATACACAATTGAACAATTGTATCCAAAAATCTCCCTCTTTGGCATTGATGACAACACAACATGTCATAACAGAATGAAATTTGAAAACAAGTCTTCTAATGACAAAATACAAAACTCCCTCTTTCATAATAATCTCTCCCTCTTAGAAAACTCTTATTATTTGCAAATTTCAAAAAGATATGATAGTATATTCTCCCTCTTTGACAACACATGCCAAAGACAACTCAAAACAATTGAATAGTATTTTACCTGATGTACTGATTCATATGCAATGCCTTCATTGGTTTGCTGCATCAACTGATAGATCTTCAATTCTGTTCCTATTGATGCATCACTAAAACTGTATTTTAGTGAGCTTCAGATAGAGGAATGACCCCTAACTTACCTCTTAGATACAAGAATGCATCCTTAGGTAAAGACTTTGTGAATATGTCAGAAATTTGTTCCTTTGTATGCACATATTCCAACCTTATTTTCTTTTCTTGCACCAATTCTCTAACAAAGTGATATTTTATGGCAATGTGCTTGGTTTTTGAATGCATCACTGGATTCTTGGAAATGTTAATTGCACTTGCGTTATCACAAAACATAACAACTGGTTCTTTGATTTCTTGCTTCATACCTTCCAATAATTGTTTAAACCACACAATGTTTGAGCAATTTACTGTTGTTGCAACATATTCAGCCTCTGTTGTGGATTGAGATGTACAATTCTGCTTTTTGCTTGTCCAAGAAACCAACCTTTTTCCAAGAAAGAAAGCTTCTCCACTTATGCTCTTTCTGTCATCAATATTTCTTGCCCAATCTGCATCAGTGAACACCTTTAAATCCAATTTTCCTCCAAGTTTATACCATAATCCATAGTCTTCAGTTCCTTTTAAGTATATCATGATCCTTTTGATTGCCATCATGTGATTTTCTTTTGGTTTTGTTAAGAATCTTGCTACAAATGTCTAGTCTTGTGTGCACTACATATTGCAACTTTCCAATCATAGATCTATACAATGTCTGATCCACTTCCTTTGATTCATCATCCTTGGTAAACTTTAATCCAATACACATAGGAGTCCCAACTGGTTTGCAATCTTCCATCCCAAACTTTTTTAGTATCTCCTTGATGTATTTAGATTGAGTGATGTAGATGCCATTTTTATTTTGTTAAATTTGAAGACCAACAAAGAATTTTATTTCACCAAACATTGACATTTCAAATTCCTTGTTCATTTGTTCTAAAAATTCTTTGCAAAGATCATCATTTCCTATGAACAAAGTATCATCTACAAATATTTATGCCAAAACAATCTTATTATCTGGTCCTTCCTTTATGTACAAATTGTTGTTGTCATTAGTTCTTTGAAAACCAATCTGAATAAGATAGTTATGCAATCTTTCACACCATGCTCTAGGGGCTTGTTTCAGACCATATAATTCTTTATGCAATTTGCAGACCATGTCCTTCTTGTTTGGATCAACAAAACCTTCAGGTTGTTCAATATAAACCTCTTCATCCAATATACCATTGAGAAATGTTGACTTGACATCCATTTGATAAACTTTGTATCCTTTGAATGCAACATATGCAAGTAAGGTTCTGACACCTTCCAATATTGCAACAGAAGCAAAAGTTTCTCCATAGTCTACACCTTCTTCTTGAGAGTATCTTTTGCATACTAGTCTAGCTTTGTTCCTTGATACCTTACCATCTTCATTTAGTTTGTTTTTGAATACCCACTTTGTTCCAATCACATTTTTGTCTTTGGGTCTTGGTACAAGAGTCCATGTATTTTTTTTCTCTGTATCTTCTATCTCTTCATTCATAGCTTCAATCCAACTTTCATTTTCTAGTGC
The DNA here is from genome assembly GCA_028749045.1 of Cupressus sempervirens. Lineage (NCBI taxonomy): Eukaryota > Viridiplantae > Streptophyta > Pinopsida > Cupressales > Cupressaceae > Cupressus > Cupressus sempervirens. The sequence continues at coordinate 238,281,226 of CM053788.1, read as the reverse complement.
ATCTTTGACATTTATAGGTTCAAAATCAGCAAGTAAACAAGTGCCTTTCAACTTACTTCTTGTCATTGTTCCTTCTGATTTATCACCAATGATCTGATCTGGTGCATGATGCTTTCTGACATACTTGGCTAACACGGGATCCTTTCCTTTTGAATGACTTGCATTGTTATCCTTCTATGTCTCAACTTCTGGTTCTGATTATGGTTGCTAGGGCTCAGTAGATGCTAACTCGGTAGCTTCTATTTGCAGCTTGGGTTCTTGCAGCTCAGTAGATGCTGACTCAATTTAAATTTCTTGTGACTCGGTTAATGAAGACTTTGGAGTTGAGGATACTTGATTAATAGGGATACTTGGCATTATATCAAGTTCAATGTAAACAAATCTTCTGTAGTCTTTAGGTTCCTTCTTGCTTTCTTCTTCTGTTCTTTCTGCAAACTCATCAACTTTCACATGTGCACTTTCTATGACTTTGTGAGTAGATAAGTTCAAACATCTATATGCTTTGCTTTTGCAAGAGTATCCCAAAAATATTCTTTCATCACTTTTTACATCAAATTTACCTTTTTTAGATTCTTTCAAAATGTAACATTTGCTTCCAAATACTTTTAGATAACTTACATTGGGTTTGTAGCCATACCACAACTCATAGGGTATTTTGAATGAGTCATTTTTCAGCTGTACTCGATTCAAGGTATGAACTACAATGCTAATAGCTTCCTTCCAGTATTTGATAGCAATGTCTTTCTCAATCATTAAGGTTCTTGCACAATCCATTATAGATCTATTCCTTCTTTCTGCTATTCCATTTTGTTTAGGAGTTCCAGATGCTAAAACCTATCTTTTGATTCCCCTTTCAATGCAAAAGTTATTGAACTCATGTGAAATGAATTCACCACCTCTGTCAGACCTTAAGCATTTTAGTCTTTTGTCTATTTCTTTTTCTACTCTGGCCAAATACCATTTGAACTTTTCAAATGCTTCTGATTTCTCTCTTAGGTACATGACAGTCATCATTCTTGAATAATCATCAACAAACAGAATGAAAATTTTTTCACCCTTTATAACTTTCAATGCCAGTAGGTCCACACAAATCAGTATGCACAATTTCTAGAACTTCTTCAGTCTAATAGTTCTTGCTCTTAAAACTAGTCTTTCCCATTTTACCAATTTGACAATTCTTGTATAGACCAACCTTAGGTTTCTTTATGTTAGGGCTACCTCTTACTTTCCTGAATTTAAATTTTTATTAAGTTGTCAAAGTTTACATGACACAACCTCCTATGCCATAACCAACTTTCTTCAATTTGAGTAATGAAACATGAACATTCACAAAGTTCAAGATAAAATAAATTACCTTTAGTTTGAGTGCTTGATCCAATTAGCTTTCCTTTACCATCCAACAATCTTGCTTTTCCATGCATAAATTCTACTTTGAATCCATTATTGAGTAGCTATGCCACACTTAACAAATTATGCTTTAGTCCTTCTACCAAATATGCATTATCACATATAAGTTCCTTGGTTAGTGAGATTCTTCCTTTTCCTCTTATACAACAAGGTTCATTGTTACCAAATCTTACACTACCACCATCATAGTCTTCAAAATATTCAAACTTAGTTTTATCACCAGTCATGTGATGAGAACAACCACTATCTATGATCCGTGTATCATTTCTTCTCATATGAGAAATGAGTGCCATTTCTTCATCATTATCAGACTCATCTTTCATAGCAATGTAGACAATTTCATCCTCTTCTTCATCATCAGAATCATTAGAATCTTTTGCCATAAAACATGTTTTCTTACCTTTATCCTTGAATGATTTGAAGTCTTTCTTTCCATTGTACTTGTGACCTTTCTTCTCATCTTTTTTCTACTTATTTGGGCACCTAACAGTAATATGTCCAATTTCTTCACAAGAGAAACAGATTAGAGGAACCTTACCTTTGTATTTCCCTTTGCCTCTTGAATATTTTCTTGCTAGTAGAGCTTCAACCACTTCAAGATCATTGTCTGAACTTTGTTCTGATTCTTCATCACTGTCTGATTGTGGATCCTTCATCTTTTTCCCTTTTTCTTTGAGTTAAAGCTTGGCTTCAAATGTTGATTCAACATTCTTTGTAGCTGGAACATAATTGTCATAGTTGTCTAGCTCAAATGTAGTCAATCTTCTAACTATGGCCTCTAAATTTATTTTATGATTTTCCTCACATCTCCTTTCTTGAATTGTAGAGACTTTGATTGCATAAATAGGAAGTAGAGTTCTAAGAACTTTACTTATAACTGTCTCCTCACTGATATCTCCTCTAGATGCTTTGATTGCACTAGCACATGCTTTAACTCTTTCAACATACTTTGCAATGTTTTCATCCTCTCGCATCCTCATTTGATCAAATTGTCCTCTCAAACTTTTTGCTTTGGCTCTTCTCACATTATCATCTCCTCCATAGATTTCTTTCAGCTTGTTCCACATTTCAAAGACAGTTTTGCAATCCTTGATGTCATCAAATTCTTCATAACTCAAAGCAGATGCTATATCTATCATCATGTTATTATGAGTCTTCTCTTCAGCAATATCATTAACAGATAATGTACCAGAAGGTTCTTCATATTTTTCATCAAGGTACTTCAGCCCTATATCACCAATAGAATCCAAATGAAGCCTCATCAAACCTTGCCATGCTGAGAAGTTGTCCCTATTAAGTCTTGGAATTTCCCTTTTGTAAGACATCCTGATCTTTAGCTTAGATCCTTGAAATCTTTTCCTATAAGCACCAATAGCTCTGATACCAATTGTTGGGATTAAAGATAGAGTAACTGAGAGGGGGGTGAATCAGTTACTAACAAAAATTAATCCACAAATCCTTTAGATGTCTTTAAAGATCTAGTTATTGCTTATACTCGGTAAACAAATGTCGTAACTCGGTAAATTAAACTATTACTTTCTTTTCAAGCATTCATGCATGTAATTGAAAATAAAGTGAACACAAGAGACACCAAATTTAACAAGAAAACTCAATATGGGAAAAACTACCAAGTAACTAGTCACCAATTTTTCACTCTTCTAAAGTGAGCCCTGTTAGGAGCCAACCCTGTTAAAGGTTACAATACACACTGTTAGGTTTGACCCTATTAGAGGATTTAATCACCTTGTTAGGAGTGGTCTTGCTAGAGGTCTTTAGAACAATTCAATTGAACTATCACCTTGTTAGAGGATTTACAAAATGGCTATTAAACCAACTCTGTTAAGAGATTTGAAATCATTTCTACAATGGTTAGAAAGCAACAATGAATTGACTTGAACAAAATGCAACTAAATTTGTTGGCTACAGGTCTCTGTTCAGCATCATTAGATCCTCCTTGATCAAATATGACTCCGTTTCTCCTCAATGATCTTTGATCATCCTTCAAATTCGCTTCCACAATAATCAGTCTTCATATCTCATTAATTCCACTTTTTGCATCTTCCACACACTTAGAGTTCGCAACTTGACCTCTTACTTATACCATTCAGATTGTCAAGTCAGCTTATTCACATGTTACATTTACCAATAAACCATACATCAGTCGGCTATAGATATAACTCTAAACAAATAAATGTTATTTCAAAAAATAGTGAAATCCTTTACTGGCCGACCCTGCTCAGTAAATACTACTTCTAGAAATTTCCTAAGTTAACCTTCTTGACTCGGTTAACATTACAATATCCTTAAAATCCTTTGGCTACCAAGTTTACTCGGTAAGAACTAAATCCCATGGTAAGAACTGCTTCTTCTAAATTACCTTTGATGACCGAGTGAGCTCGGTAAGAACTGCTTCTTCCAAATTACCTTTGATGATCGAGTGAACTTGGTAAGAACTATTTCTGTCACATTTTCTTCGATTATCGAGTGAGCTCGGTAAGAACTAAGTTTCTTTGATTACCTTGAAAGCTCAGTAATCAACTGCCTACTTGGTAGACACTACAAATTATCTTTACTAACCTTTTGGGCTTGGTAGACACTGTTTATTGCCTTGCTGACCTTCTGAGCTCGGTAGACACTGTCCTTTGCCTTGCTGACCTTCTGAGCTCGATAGACACTATCTGATGACCGATATGAGATTTCTGTGACATCAAAGACAACACACAATTAAAAAATTATATCCAACACTTATATGTCCTTTTCACCCATTTCCTTTGCTCAGATCTCCCCATATAGATTTTTGATCATTTCTTCTCCCTTTTATACTATCTTTGTCATCAAATCTTCACTGACATCCTCTAGCAATAGCACACTACCTAGAAGTGAGTATAGGGCTCCATTAATCATGTCCCTTTATTTGACATCTAGTAGTACTAGCTCATAAATATTTGATTCCTCTCTTATTCATCCACCAACTTGACATCGAACATATAGTTGTATTGTACCATCGAGATTATGTGACATTATCTCTATCTCATGGTTTCTTTCACTGAGTGAAACCTAGGGTTTCAAAATTATTATTAAGTTCTTGAATAAAAAAATAGCCTTTTGATAGTTAGGTTTTTGCAAGAAAATTATCTATTGAACTCAATATTATAAAATTTATTTTTGTCTAATAAGATACCTATTTATAGATCAGTAAAAAAAGTAATGTTCTTGTTTCTTGCACACCTTTTCCGTTGCACAACAAATGCATTGTAATGATTAATCTAACAATTGAATATTTTGAAGACAACTTGTCTTCTACCTTTGGGTGTGGTTTGACTACTACCTTTTGAGTCCCTTTGCCATGACTTACCATTTTTTCATTAGGGGACTATTGCAAGACTCATGTTTTTTGTCTAGCCTCTACTAAGCTCATATTTTCTTAACTTGATTGGGAGGACTCACCACTCACTAATGAACCTATTTCTTCTCCAATCCTTACTCTAATGTTTTTTTACTGCTTCTTGATCCATACCTTGAAGAAGCCCTAGTTGACTTGCCTGATACCAATGGCTTTCCCTTTTCCTTTGTTTCCATCATTACGTTGTTTGGGTCTCTACTTCATCCAAAAAAAATTGACTACATGATTCACTTTATGACATTTGTAGCATGTATTTCCATAGGAAAAATATACATGTCTTCTATTTAGTGGGGACAACTGGTGTGATCTAGTGCTTGATGCATAGCTCCTCTCATTATGACCATACATATCACAGTAGTGACAATATTTCTCTCCCCTCACTTCATTTACAAGATCTCAAAATTCATGTGTACTTTTTCCATACAGGTAGCAACTATAACATAGTTTTTTGTCTATAGTGACTCTACCAGATACTACTTGTCTATGCCAACACTTATCTAACTTATGTCTTATTTTACCACAATAAAAAAGTGGGGTTTTTTGGTGAATACCTCTTTTCACTTTCCCTTTGTTCTTTGTGGTCTCTGAGTTGTTGCTCTTCATGAATTCTCCTTTCTCAAATTTATAGATTCCTTGGAATCCTAGACCAGTTGGGTTAGATGGTTCTCCTTGAGTGTCTCTTGTGATTTCATCATTCAAGATTCTCTCCCTTTGTTATAGAAAGTTTGTCACACTCTTATTTCACTATGTCAAGTTCATCCATTTCCTGACATATTTATTCTTCAATTTATTTGGATTCTTCTATAAGAGTTCTTACTTGCTCAATCTTTTCATGACCATACTCATGTAGTATGTTATTTTCTCACTCTAGATATCTATGCTCTTCGATCATGAGAGCTATTTCATTTTCCTTTTCTTTTACCAGATCTTCATCTCTTTTTATATCTTCTTGAGCTAGCCTCAATTCTTTGTGGGCTTCTTCTCTTGCTTGGATGACACTTCCTTTCTCATTCATAGCTTCACTTAGTCTCACAACAAAGTGTTCTTGTTCCTTCTTTAGGACGTTAATTATTTTCTTTATCTTGTCATTTTCATTCATGAGTTATGATATAGCTTCTTCTGATTCTTCGAAGAAACTTTTGTCCTCAAGCTTCTCTATTAGTTCTTGATTTTCACCTTGCCTTTAAATCAACTTCTTTTTCTTGGCTATAGATTCTCTTAGCCCATCTTTTAGTTCTTCAATTTTGTCCAAAGCTTCCCCAAGATGCCTCCTGAGTGATGCCATTGGATCTTCCCCTCACTCATTAGACTCATAACTTTTAGAGTTTGTGCTCTAATACCAATTATTGGTCCCAATAGTTATTGAGAGGGGGGGTTAATCAATACCTATACTTTTCTTTTGATTACTAGTCTGTCTGATGATTCTCTCCACAAAATTAGTTACTACCTCTTTAATAACTAAATAAATAATAAAAGATATGTAGTAAAACCATAGAATGTTCCACACAAAAGTATGCGTCAATGACACATAGATTTATACGTGGAAACCCTCAATGAGAGGGTGAAAACCACGATGCAAGTAATATACCCACTAGCCATTCCTTGCAAGTAAAAGGGTGCCCAGTTAAGATCTTATTATTGTTACTTCTAAGAATGCATCATGTTAGAAACACTAGTAATCACTCTGTTAAGATTACCTCACCAGAGGATTTTGATCTTTTTATGAGAGATACCTTGTTAGAGGATTTTGAAGATTTGCTACTAGTCTACCACATTAAAGGCTTACAATAGATGCAATGGTTAGAAATCAAAATACAATAATAGATCTAAGTGTCTAGCACACTTTTCCTAAAAGATCTTTTACTTTGGCTCCTTGATGATACTTTGATCTTTTTTTATGTTTTGGCTTTCATCTGACTTCCCTTGCACTCTGGCTCTCCTTCTTTCCTTCTCTTTGTACTTGCCTATTTTTATTCTCAAACATAAATAATGACCTTTATGGATTCTCTTGTATGTACAATTGCTACAATAGTGGTGTTCTTGGTTTTATCTTTTTTAGATTTCTTTCTTTTCCCACACACACTCTTTTTGTGTTTTTATTATTTCATATAGATCACGATCTTTGATTTTCAATGAAAACCATAGTGATGAAAATCAAAGGAAACCTTTTACCGCCTATCCATAGATGCCTATGTATATAGGTCAGCTTGATTGACTATATACATATGTCTAGACTTACTACTGTGCAAGCTTTATCCATAATTTGTTGCATAGCTCTGATGTATTTCTCATTGTATTTAGATCTTCCTCTATATTGTCACATCAGTGGTGACTGACCTACTTCCATTCCTTATTTCATCCACTCCCTTCATCATGCTATCTTGACCGCCGGTAAGCTAGTCGACTAGTAGTTGTACACGTAATGTTTTCCATGGGATATGTCATGTTGTTTACACCATATGAAGATATTCACTTGGTAGGTATCATGAAATTGATGTCATTGAACAAGCCAAAAAAATATAAGTATGATGAATATCATATAGTTGATATTCCTTGTCGAATCATACTTTTGATGATACTGAAAGATAACATCTAATTTAGCAAGTATGATTTGATATCCTTAATATGCCATTTCCAAGAATATCATATTAAGATGGTATCTCTCTAAATTCTTAAGAGAATAATGTATTCTATAAAAATTCTCCTATAGCGAAGAGAGTGTTAATTTTGTAGCTTTAGTTGGATTGAATTGATCTAGACATAATCCTTTTATAATTATTAGTTAAATGTAATTACAATTGGTTAATTATAAATTATACAAACACACACACACACACACACATACATATACATATACATATACATATACACACACATATATATATGTATGTATGTATGTATACATATATGTATACATACATACATACATACATATATGTATACATGTATGTATGTATGTATGTAAGTAAGTATACATATATGTGTATATAAATATGTATGTATACATATATGTATATATATATGTATGTATACATATACATATATATATATATATATGTATGTATACATACATATATATATATATATATGTATGTATACATACATATATATATATATGTATGTATACATATATATGTATATATGTATGTATATATATATATGTATATATATATATGTATGTATACATATATATATATATATATATGTATGTATACATATATATATATATATATATATATGTATGTATGTATGTATGTATACATATACATATATATGAATATATAAGTGTGTGTATATATATATATATGTAAGTATATACATATAATATCTATATGTATATATATAAATATATATACATATGTATACATATACATATATATGAATATATAAGTGTGGGTATATATATGTAAGTATATACATATAATATGTATATGTATATATATAAATATATATACATATACATGTATACATATATAGATACCCAACCTTTGGCAATCCCATCTTTTTGGCATAATTCTAACAAGGATTTTTCATCCTCACTTTCTTAATAATTTTGCACAATTTGGACCTCTTTTGCCTTGGAGGGAAACCTCTTAACGTAGAGGGTTTGACTAAATCTCAACTATCTCTTTTAGACCAACCCTAACATTTATGGGAATTGTTTCCCTTTCTTTGTTGTTTATTTCCTAAATTTTAGAAATCAGGATAGATTTTTGTAACTCTTGATCCTCCTCATTGCAAATATCATCAATAAAATGATTCATTTCATCATCTAGTACCATATTGTTCAAAGATTCTATTGAGGTATTAACTTTTGCTTCCTTTCTTTCTATATTTTCACTTCAGGATTCTTGTGAGTGAACCATATTAATGGATAATTCTTTACCTTCCTTTGAAACTTGGCCACTTTTTCCTACTTCCTTGAAGGGTGAAACCTATGGAGGGCATACTTCCTCATCTTTTTTTGAACTCATGATAGCATATTTGAGATAGGGATGGCATTCCCTAATTTCCCCTTCCTCTATCTCATCCCTTAGTTGGACCATGAATCTCCCACCGTTATCATTCAAGATTATTTGAATGTTCCTCGAGACCTCTTGATTGTCATCAATATGAGGTTGGGACATACCTTGATTTGGATATATTCTGTAGAGACCTCCAATAAGTCTTGGTTTAACAGAGATAATTTTTCCTTTTACCTTTATATTCGCATTGTTTTAAGTATTGTGTCTACTGAAGATTTTCATTTAGAGGAGCTTGATGTTAAAACAATTTTTCTTCATGGTGATTTGGATTATATATATATATATATATATATATATATATATGTATGTATATGTATGTATGTATGTATGTATGTATGTATGTATGTGTGTGTATGTATATATGTGTGTGTGTATGTATGTGTGTGTGTGTGTGTGTGTGTGTATGTGTGTGTATGTATATATATATGTGTGTGTATGTATATATATGTGCGTGTATGTATGTATATATATATATGTATGTATATATATGTATATGTATATATATATATGTACATGTATATATATATATGTACATGTATATATATATATATGTACATATATATATATGTATATATATATATATACATATATATATACATGTACATATATATATATATATATATGTAGATATACATGTATATATATATACATATGTACATATACATATGTATATATATATATATATATGTAGATATATATGTATATATATATATATATGTAGATATATATGTATATATATACATATGTAGATATATATGTATATATATACATATGTATATATATACACACACACATAGATATATATATTAATGTGTGTGTGTGTGTGTGTATATATATATATATATATATCTATGTGTGTGTGTGTATATATATATATGCCACAACCATAGGGATTTGAGGTTAAAGATAAGGAGAATTTAGTGTGTAGATTTAAGAAAATTTTATATGGCTTGAAACAAGCACCTCGGTAATGACATCTTAAATTTTACAATTTTATGCATTTGCATGGGTACACAAGGTGTCATTTAGATCATTGTGTTTATTTTAAGAGGTTGGATGATGACAAGTATGCTATTTTATGTTTATATGTTGATGATATTTTTGTAGATGGATCTAACATTGATCACATAATTTTTTTAGCACAATAATTAGCACATTCATTTGCTATGAAGGATTTGGGAGCTGGATCTAATAGTGAGGTTTATTTGGGCTCAAAGTGCACTGTAAAAAGATGACCCCTTATATCCAATACAAAAAAAATCTGAAAAAATAAAGCCCTCTAAAAGAAAAAACACAAATCTGAAAGCCAAGCCAAACCTCTCATAAATAGAACATGGGGATGAAGATCCGGACTCAGATGCCAATTTGAAGTTGATGAAAGATCAACCCCACAACTCCCAAGAATCACCTACATGCAAACACATGTCATAGAAAGAGAGAAGGAAAATATATGGAGGCTGGAATTCCCAGATCCATAGTTGAGACATTCTTGATGAGCAAAAAAGAAATTGTAATTATATTGAATGAATGAATTATTACAAAGAGATCAATCCTTTTAAAGGAGATCAAAAAACTAAAAGATAAAACCTAAGTTGCATGATAATAACTTATAAAAGAATTAATTATTATATACCCAAAGTTTAGCTTAAGTAAACTAGAGATAATAAGTGACTTAATAATTAAATCAATATGATCAAATTAATAAGAAAATAATTTATTGCTCTAACAATATATATACGAACATTTGTCTAAATGATGATTTACCATCAATAATGTATCTCATGATGGAATCAATTCAACTTAAGCTAGAAACTTAACAAAATTATCCTCACTTCATTCGGTGTAGTTTCCCCCCATATTTTACTATAGGGGTTTGGGCATATTTCCCCCAAGTTCTATTGGTTATATTTACATTTTATTATTATTTATTTCTTGTTATTCCTAAATAGTGGTATCAGAGCTAGGTTTTTTTAGTTATCCTCTGTAGGAAGGTCACTCAAACTTCATTTTTTAAGTTATCATCAAGGTTATCATTTTTGGTGTTGTTGTGTTGATCAGAGATTCATGGAAGGAAGACTAGAACAAAGTATGGTAGTAGACTAATGCTCAAAGAACATGAAAGAGGTAGTGAACATATGTTCAACAAGTCAAGTTAGAACAAAGGAAGGAGATTAGAGTATCTTTATGTAGTAACATTGATGATCTACAAGGCAAGTTGTGCCACATCTTTAAATCTAGTCTTTAATTTTCTTTCTTGCCATTACAACTATTGTAAGCTTTTGGAAGGATAAAATTGTAATAAGTCTTTGAAATCCTCCAATAAGCTATCTTTGGAAAAAGGATCAAAATTCTCTAACAAGGTAGCCTTAATAGGTTGTTGTAATCATAACCGGTTATATTCATTCCTTACAGGATGAGTTCTCAAAAGCAATATATGTAACCCTTTTACTTACAAGGAAAGGTGAGTGGGTATATTACTCTCACCATGGTCTTCACCCCTACATTGGGGGTTTCCACATAAAAATATATGTGTAATTGTTATATGTGTCTTTGTGTGATCTTGTATAGTTTTACTACATTCTAGTTGTTATAGCTTTGATTGTAAAAGACTTGGTAAAAAGGTTTACTTAACCATGCTAGCTGCATTGATCAGTAGAATTGTATGTACCGATTCACCTCCCTCTCAATACCATTTGGACCAAAATATAGCTCCCTATATTATTATCAAAAGAGAATTATAATTCTTGTAAGATGCCCTTCAATAGATTTGCTAATTCATATATGCATTCTATTTTTCTTGGGGTGAGAAGAGATCCCAAAAATTCTAATGTATCTAGAAAAAACAGCTAGATCACATTTTTCAATGCCAAATAACAAAAGAGTAGGGTTGATCTACACCACCATTATGGATGAAATGCACTATTATCATTTCCCTTAGCCACTTGTCATCCCAAATAATTGTTCAATTAGAACCATCGAGAGATTTAATATACCAAGTCAAGTAAGGGTGGGTCGATAGTTGATTGCTTGTATGCCATACTTATACAGTATAATTAAAAACCTTTGGCTAATGTGGTATATAATTTAGATTGTGCCAATAATCTCACCAAGACCAAATACATTTAACCTAGTTAGAGATTTATAAATCTTAGAAGGGTCCATAGTACTATGGGAGACCAAAGTTTTATTTGTATCTAAGCACAAGGATTATAAGGCAACTAGACCTAGTCCCACATTTACATACTCATACAGGGTAGGGCCATTATGTAAGGAATGTGTGTGAGGTATAGATAGATTCATGGTTATAAGAAAGGTTCCCTGATGATGTTATCCTTTTTGTAGAACAAGATAAGACTTGATTATATTTTAGAATGATTGAGCATAACTTTGTACACTTGAATCATTTTTAATTTAAGGGTAAAATGTATTCATGTGTCACTAAAATTATTTATGATAGATATTATTGACTTTATGTCTTTCTTTCATTTTGTACTTAATGCTTTATTGTTAGATAAATAAAATATAATACTTTTTAATGCAAAAATTTATTTATACAATTTAGATAGCTTCTCTTTTATGTAAGATGCATGCAATACATTTAATTTTATTGTTAGAGTAAAATTAATTGTTACATATAGTATTAAAGCTATTAGGTTGAACACTAAACCTATGAGCTTGTTGCCTAAAATCTAGAATAGAGAAAACTTAAAATTAAAACATATTAGTATTATAAGATGTCAATCTATTGCACAACATACAAAAAAGGTCTAAATTTTGAGACCAAATTCTCAATGAAGAAACAAAACCAAGTATTATTAGAGTTGTTGCACATTAATTTATAGCACAAAAATAATGGATGATGTTATTTTATATCTTCATAGAGACAATAGATTTGTAATGAAGGGGCTATTGTATCCTAACTCCTAGATACAAGCTTATACCCTCAAATTTTGATTGGTAAAAAGATCCCTTTGAGAAGTCCCACACTAGCATGGGCAATAGCTCCTAAATAGAGCTTATAGATGTGTAAATATTTACAAATATGTGTATACATTTTTTGAATGTGATCATTAAAAAATATTATTTTTATGTGTGTGTGTGTAATCAATTATTCTAGTTAAGATTTAGTTGAAAAATGATGCATAATGGATCTTTATTAGAAATTTCTAATGTACTTTATAGGAATTAGTAACTTAAAACATGAAAAATACAACTGGGGGTAATTTTAGATGGTCTATCACATACACTCTATTAGCCAAGTTAGATCAACTATTAGTTCTATGGTGAACCATAATCAAGCCCAACTCTAGAATCTCTTGTGCATGAGGTCATCAGTCTGAAGGAGACAAAGAGGAGGACCAAGAAACTCATCATAGATAGGCCTCCAAAAGACATTAGTAAACACATAGAGAAGGTACCAAGGTTGACACTTGAAAAACTCAAAATCATTAAGAGATCATAAATGAATTAACATGAGAGTTATCCCAAGATATGAGGAATTTTTAAAAATCCCAAATTTTGAAGACTCCATGTAGGGATATGTTTATGATTTTGTGATAATTAAAATGGAAACACATTTGGAAATAAGAAGCCACTCTAAGGGTGGAAAGGTGGTGTGGAATGCTTTCTAGGTATTTGTGAAAGACAAAACATGGTAGAAAAATGTGAATGCCAATCTAGGCTTCAATTCAACCAAGATAACTTGGAAGAAACTCATGGGAGTATAAGACAAAGATGACTACCCTAGTTGGAGTTTGACCAAAAGTTAATGGACTGTATAAATTATTTAAAATAGGGAGACCTCTTAGTTAATGAGTATTGGTAACATTTTACCCATTAAGCCTCAATATTAGTTGAATGAAATATTTTCAAATTAGAAAATTCATTATGGGCCTAAATAACCACATTGGTGATGCAAGATATATCCTTGAACCAAGTATCATGAATGAACTATATGAAAATTCCATTAGGTAATAGCTAAAACTCATAAAGGATGAATCTATTAAGGACACAAGTCAAAAGAAATTCAAGTGGACATAGAAAAATGCCATCTAGGTACTTTTGCCAATTATGTTAGTATGTTGGGGATCTTTTCCTACTCCACCAAATAAAACACATACTTGAATTGATAAATGGATTAAAGAGCATCTTACAAGCGTTGAATGTTCTTTTGTTAATGATAATAAAAGGAGCTATCCCCTCTTATAACACTTACCCTCAATTTTGCATACCAATCACAAATCTAATAAAACATAAGTTGTGGCCAAGAATATATCAATTCATCTCTTTACACAAATATTTAATCAATTAAATAATATCTATAATATTTTTAGTAAATAACCTAACATACTTTATTATAGAACACTCTATAAAAGGTATGGAAAATATTATTCTATCCCAATTTACTTAGATTACAAATCTCGAATAAAAAATATTTAGCTCTAGATTTCTAAAATCTATTATGTTGAATCATTTATTCAAACGCATACACACAATTCATTCTACAAATCAAGATCTAAATGAATGGTAAAATGTTTACATCTTTAATTAAAAACAAACATATTAAAATAAATCTTTTGGCACCTTTTGTATAAATATTTTTCATTAAATAAAATTTAAAAGATTAAAAAAAAAAACTAAACATACTCTAATTTTAAAAAGTATTATAGAAGATAAGAGAAATATTATTCCACCTATTTTATTTATAATCATAAATCTACTAAAAGATAAACATCTTACAATGTTTCTCCATTCAATTGTGTTGTTGTTTTTTGCATCAATACTTTGGATCACACTCCACAGGAGAAAGATAAAAGTAATATGCATAGTCTATTTAAAAAGGGTCGAGATGACCATCTATAGATTGTTAAAATTTGCTTTCTCAAATAAAAGATAAACATATTAAAAATGCTCTCAACATCTTTTATATAACAAGTGTTGCGTGCAGCATTAGTCCCTGCTTGTGGCAGGCCCAGTGGGAAAGATGGAGGAGATGTTGGGGGTTAGTATGGAGCTCTAGTTGGCGTATGATAGAGGAAGACTAGAGTCTGCGTGAGCTGTAATATGAGACTCGATTCTCTAGCTGAGTTTACCCTAGTTGAAGCTTTTTCCTGGCACTTCTTGATGTTTCTAATGGTTTTCATGTAGAGGGTTGGAAATTTTGATCAGGACTGAAGCAAATGACTAGTTTTGAAGCTTAGGATTTTGATCCAAGCTACAAGAATTTACAGAGCAGAACATATTTATAATTTGTTATTTGGAAACAGAGCTAGAAATTGATAGCGAAGCCAGACTATGAGCCACATTGCCCTCAATTGAAACAAACCAGACACCATATGTATCCCACAAAACTTCCCCAAATTCTAGTAGGAAAAGGAATGGCTAATGAAATAGATATGCGTGAATGTAATAAGACAAAGTGATTCATTCCTCATAAAGATTAACTTTAAGCGAAGAGAGTTAGAGAAGCCTATATAAGGAAGACAAGCTTTGATGGGCAAAAGCGAGAGCAAAACAGAAAAAGGGGAAAAATTATTAAAAGATTTTTTAGGACATTCATTCAAGATTCTTCAATTTGATTAACTACCCGCGGGGCCATTTGAAAAGTTGATAATCAGAAGTCTTAAATATGCTATTGTAGAACTCATGTAGTAGCAAATAATGAACAGTTTAAGTTAATAATCAAAAGTCTTAAATATGCTATTGTAGAACTCATATAGGAGCAAATAATAAATAGTTTATTCTGATGAGAGCAATCTAGGAAGAATTCGTTTCAACAGTTTAAACAAATAATGTATATAAAAAAACTGAAGAACATATTAATAAAATATATGATAACTATATCCATTCAATACGTAGAATTATATTTAAAGAAGGTTAGCCAAAAACAAGAAACTTAGATATTACTTGGGTCACAGTGTAGTTACCTAGAATAGGTAAACATTGTTACCATTGGAAATATTTAGTTCAAAGTGCACATTTATATAGTATTTTGAAAGCAAATATATATCGGATACAAAATAGAAGAATAGAGTGACTTGAACTGGATTCTCTGTTTAGGTAGGTGGTTGAACAAAAACATGGTGAGTTGAACTAGATTTGCTATGCAAATAGCTGTGCAGGTAGGTGGTTCATCTTTTCATGCTCTGTGCAGCTGTGAGCATAATATAAAATGAAGCAGTATATTAGGAAGTGAAATATTGTAGTTAATGTGGTATAGAATGCTGCAGTGGCAGAGAAGATAAACGCTATAGGAGGCAACATTGTTGAAAATGTAATAAGGAATTTAATGTTATGTTTTAAATGCTTTTAGTTTTTGAATTTTGTAATAACGTCCTACATGTGGTGGCATACCTAGAGTAGCAGTTCGATAAGCTCTCCAGATATAGCCACCTAGGACCAGGTGTGTGGATCTTAAATTAGAATAGTTTTTTTTAGTTCGTAGGTGGAGTGTTTAATGATTTTTAGAATCCAATAATAGGTAGTAGGCAGTTTTTGGAATATTCTTGACTTAGAAAACGACTGTCTAATATTGGTAGAAAAAATGTTTCAGATTCTTATCCTTTTTTTGGATAGAAGACATTCTTCTTTTCTAAAATAAGAAGAAAACATTTCACATCCTTTAATAGGAAAAAGAAAGTCAGTTTTAAGGGTGAGCCAGTCGGCTATGTAAGACACGAATCGAATTTGGAGAGATATGGAATGTTTTTTATTTTTTCTTTGTACAAGTTTTCGATGGTCTAAGTTGTGAACGGATTTTTCTTATCTTCTCACTGGAAACAAGTTGATAGTTTGTAGAAGATTAAAAAGTTTTAGTTTTGGGTCGGATTCAGTATGTTTGCAGAAAATTAGTCTCAGTGCATGGGTAATATCTCCCAAATGCACCGTTGGATTTTCATGAGCTTTGGATATGTTATTATAAGCCTAATTACGCTCATCTTCACTAGAGGGATCAAAAAGTTTTGATCTGGTTCAAAAGTTATACATGTCTGTTCACAGGTCTATCTAGAGACAGCAAGAAGCAATATTTTGCAGAAAAATGTACACTGATGTGTGGTCAATATCTCGGGTTTGAACCGTTGGATCTCTCTAAAAAATTTATATGTTGTTTGAAACCTAGTTACACCAAATATCAACAGTTGGATTGAGTAAATCTTCTCTGGTTCGAAAGTTATTCATGTCTGAGTGCAGCTCTATCCGGAGGCAGCAAGAAGAAATTTTTGGGGGGATTTATTTTCAAAGTTTTTTTTATTGAATCTGATTTTTGTGTGTGATCCTAAAGGTTGTAGACGCCCCTTGAAGCAACTCAGTTGAATGATTGATTCCTCCTGAGTTTTCCAAGGTGTGGCTCTGCATCATAGAATAGAGTAGGAGTGGGGAACTTACATTTTCTGCAGTTTTTTCAACTGAGATTATATTGCCGTTGAGTGCAAATGAAAATGTACCATGTATGCTGAAACGTCTGATGATATAGACAATTGTTGACATGTTTCTCTTGTATTGCTCAAATGTTATCTTTGCTAGTTCAAGAATGTGTTCTTGTAGTAGCTTACCATGCAGAGTGTAGTCGATGATTTCATCTATAGTCTCTATTACACATTCTAGCAACGGTTCTTGTGCAAATCTTGTGAGTGTTGCACAGTTTGAGCAGTGGAAAGAGGTGGGCAGAGAGAGCTGGAAGGGTGGTGGTGGTTGGTGGCAAATCGTGCAGCGTAGTTGATAAGGTTGGAGATGGGTGTTTTTTGGTTTGAGTGTGCCTGTAACCTGCAAAATAAAACATGTAAAGAGAGTTATATTTCCATTTCAATATATTTTACGTGTGATATCTGTAGATGAGATTATTTGAAAATAGGACATGGAGTAATAGAAGTGAAGATAAATTAAAGAATTTACTTTGAAGATGGCGGAGAGGAGGTCAGTGAGTGCAACTTGGTTGCATTCATCATTCAGCTCATCAATGAAAGTTACAGAGGTGGATTTAAAACTGCAGGGGTCCTTACCATTGCTCCAAGTAACACTTTTTAGGAGAAGTAACAATGTTCTTGTTTTGGCAAGGAGTTTTTGTAGTCTGGCATATGCTTGTTTGTGGAAATCTGAAATGTAGAGCTGCAAATGAAACTAGATTTTAGTGATTGTAAATTGGAAGAGTACATTTTTAATGAGTGAGGGTTGGAATAATATGGAGAGGAGTTAGCGTACAGTTGCCTTATCCAAAATTTTCTCTCCATCTTGAATATGTAGCTGGTACTCATTTGCTGAATGGCTATATCCAGTTACAATAACACCCAATGAACCAATAGGGTAGTTGCTCTGTGAATTCAATAGCTCTGCTATTGTTGTGCTAGGAATGAGTTTCAGCTGCTCACAAACTTTGTCTATAGTGTCAACAATTGTGTCTGATCCAAGCTAGAGATAGTATGCAACATCTCCTCTTTCATACTGGGATGTTTTCTTTATGGAGAAATTTGTTAACCGTACACTTGTGCCTGCTTTTAGTCTAGGCATCAATTTTTGAATTAGATTGTTTGTTATGGTTGTAGTAATTGTCATCTGACCTTCTCTATCAATCATATCTATGTGTGCTATTTGTGATCGTGGCGAGTTTGGTTGGTCCTTAGCAAATGCAGGACCATATGCAACTAGTATGTCACCTTCAAACACATTTCCAGATTGGGTTGTGTGAATGTCCATGACACTTGATGTTTGGTCTGGTTCAGCCCTTGATTTGTTCATAGAATAGGGAAATTAATTTATTTGCATGGGAACAATAATAGTTTGTACAATTATGTTATGAGGTATAGAGACTACCTTTTTGAGTCCTGGATATCATCAATGTCAGAATGAGGTTCAAGAGAACTTTTGTCCTATGGACTGTAAAAGAAAAGGCATAGTTTAGTCTGGTGGAGTAATAAGTAATGTTACGTTTGTAGCAACAATAATATATGATGATAAGAAATAGCAGTAAACATGAGGTGGAGTAATGAGTAGAAATTTTCCAATACTTGGTGTCTGGATGGGGTCGTTTTCTGTTTGCCTCATCTGGTTGCATCTTATCTATCATTTTGTTGGTGCTGTGAAGAAATATATCAATATTTTAAGTATACAATCTATTGCAATGTGCACCTGTACTGTGTGGTAACTTGTATTCTGTAATTATTGTAGATGAAATTGTAAGGATACAACATTATGGTCAATCCAATATGCATCTAGTATGGTGAATTTTGCATGGGACATGTCAATATTGCAAACACAAATGTGATCTAATAAGCTTCTAGTATCCGTTGTTGGCTTGTCAATGGTCAAATAGAATCTATGGGAATGCATGAACTCAAGCAGCACGTGTTGTGAGTTGGGGGGTTTTAGCATGTCAATGTTGAAGTCTCCAGCAATGATGACCTTCACATTCTGTGGCAATGTGGAAATGAGATTTTCTATAAGGTTGAAAAGATCTTGAAGAGGTGTTCTTGGTGTGATGTAGACATTTGTGATGCATATTTGGTTTCCAAGATGCGAGAGATCAGTGGTTATTGATTCCAAATGTTTTGTTGCAAACGTTGTTGTTTGTAGTGATGTAATTTTTTTTGCATGACATGTTAGTAGCCCATGTATAGACATTGCAAAGTAATAATTGAAATACATGCTAAGAAATGTTAGGTGATCTTGTGTCGTATGTCTAGTTTCTTGAAGGCAAAGTATAGTTGTATTTATTAGGTCATGGTCATGGCCTATTTCTTGACCATGCATTACGAAGCTTCGTGTATTCAAGGAACATAAATGAAGTGGTTTGGTGGTATGGAGGAAAGACTATATTGAGGAGTCAATGTAGCAGAGTTTTGAAGCCGGTCCATTTCCTTATCTACTTTTGGACATAGTTTGAAGTTTTTATGTTCTAGCTCATGCATAAGATAGAGTGAGCCAATATCTTGGATGCGAGATAGAGCAGTGTAGACAAGGTCGTGCTGGAAGACTTTATATGGATTAAATGCCAAGGCATCCATTGTTAGTCCTTGTGCTCTATGAATAGTTCGTGCATATGCTAGTTGGAAAGGGAATTGTGTCTGTGTAACAATATTTGTACTTGTCCTAATTTTCTTAGCTATTTTTTGTATTGGTGTCCAACATGGCATAATAGAATTTGTGTACAAGGATTGCATCTTCTGGCATTGTAATTTCCCAATGGTGAGGTTATTGAATTGTATCCATGCAATTCTTGGGTTCTCACGTAGATGTAGTTGGAAAATGTCGTCAGCTTCGTTAACTAGGTCATCATGCACATCTAAATTTCCTGCTATTAGTTCGATCAAAATTCCTAGTTTGACATATATTATGCTCGGTAGTGACGATCTCTCTACTTGGAAATGGTCAGGGTCAATTGGCATGTCTTTTCTATCAATTGCTTCAAATACATAAAGCTGTGTGGGTAAATAGTTTAGCATTTTCCTATTGTGTTCGTCAACAGCTAAGTTTCTTTGAAACAAGTAAGGAAATCTTGGATCATTTGGAGGCAATCTATGACATGTTCTATTCATGTAGGTGAGGTCTTGATCTGTTTGTTGGGAAGTTCTAGCATGGTTTAATATGGAGATGAATTGCTCATCTATTTGCCTGATAACATCATTTAGTTCAAAGCTGAGGACATTGCCAAGCCAAAATGAGTATGGTAGCTTTTCATTATTTATTGTTGGCTGTTCGAATATCCAAGCATCGCAAATAGGTTGTGCTTGGTACAAGTCACCACAAAATATTATATCAATATTTCCAAAGGGCTTTGTTGGTCTGTGCTTGATTTGGCGTAGTCTTCTGTCAATGTTGTACAACATTCAAGAGCCAATGAATGAAGCTTCATCAATGAGCAAGATTTGCGGTTGTTCAAGTCTTTTGCTTAGGCTGTCTAATGTGTTTGAATCTAGGGGAAGCATCTTTGCAGAATTGCATGGTCGGTGAAAGATGGAGTGTGCAGTTATGACACCTGCGTTGAATATTGCTTTCCCTGTAGAGGCCACAATAATGCCCTTCAGTTTGAGTGGGTCACTGTCTAATTTCTTATCATAGATACGTATAAGTGCTTCAAAGAGAACTTTAGCTGTAAATGTTTTTCCTGTGCCAACACCACTTGTCAAAAACAAGTACAATGGCTTATGAGGTGCTAGTTTCTTTGACATTAATACATCTTTCAATATGGTTTGTTGTTGTCTATTTAACTGTCTTCGTAACTTGAAGTATTCATTATTACTAAGGAGGAATGGGTGTGCAATTTCAGAGTACAAAGAGTTGCGAGTGTCATGTGTAAACTTTGGGGTTTTATAATGTTTAAGGTCAGCCATGATATCATATGTATCTGTGATGTCCTGATGGTTTTGTTTGTGCATGTCATTATCTAAATCTATTGTTGGGCAATTGTCATTGCTAGTTTGTATTGCAGCTTGTTCAATGTCTCCCCATTTGGTTCCTACCTGTGCTGTAAACATTTGTTCAATATTTGCGATTTGGTTTCAATTTGCATGGAATGTTGTACTCCATGTTTGGTGCCCAAGTAATAGTGCTTGTTCACTGTTTCTGAAAGGCATATATAGCATAAGCTTTTCCCGACAATAGTTTTCATAATCGATATGCGGGTTGTACCTTACATAGCGTATGATAAGTGGCCTTTTTCTTTTACTTGTATGTGTTGTATGGCCAGAGTAAAATGCTATGTACTCAGCTAATGATAAGTTATCTAAGTGTGTTGGGCGATGCATATACTTGTCTACTGCAGAGGCATACATTATGTTTTCAGAGTTGTTTGGTTCTTTTGCAAGTAGCTTTGGACTTTTTAGCATTAGGACTCTATTCTCTTGTGGCGCAGTATTGACAAAGACAGTTTTCTACGAGCTCTTATGCAATGGCAATGAAAGGACAAGGTGGACAGCTTGTCGACTAGACATCTGTTGATAGTTTAGCAATGTGTTACCTAATTTTCGTATAAATTGTACCTTGTCATTGTAAGCGTATGTACATTGCTCTTGTAACTGTCGAAATGCAGCTGACAGTGTTCGATCTTGTTTGGTCATGTATGAGCTACAGTAAGATGTTGTGGCATATGCATCTAAGATAAATTGTGTATCTGTATTTGCATACCATAGTTGGGGTACCTCTTTGGCAAATGGATTTATCCAAATATCAGCTGGGCATCATTGCAGGAGGACAATTTTCCGTGTTAGTGTTGATTGTAATATTAAGATGTATTCTATTTCATTTATTTGCAAATCATCTAAGAAGTTTTGAAACGTAGTTTCCGTTGTGTATTTTTTTTCTTCTAATTGTTTAAAGATGTTTTTTGCTTTTTCTTTAAGGGTGCTAGTAATGATTGCTAGGGGCTCTAATGTTGTCAGCCTTTTCATTAGGGGCAATTGGAAGTTGAATTGACAAGATGACATTTTGTATTTTTTGCACGTTCTAGTATGATGATGTGTTTGCATTTTTTGACAGATTTGCATCTAGCAGTGTTGTGTCAGTTGAAATGTATTTGTCAATGAAGTTTTCGATGATAGTGTTTGGGCAATGTCCATATATGGGCGCATCCTTTATCCAGAGCATGAAATGGACATGTTCATTTCCTCGATTTTGGAATTTAGTTATGAAGAAGTAATCTAAAACTTTACCAAATATTTTGTGATTCTTTAGCATCATCTTTTAGAATGCCTTGATTCTGTGGTTGAAATAGCGACTGCAAAGGACTGGGTTTCTTCTAATTTCGAAGTCTAGGCCTTTGTCTTCTAAGTTGTCACTATCCCCAATAGTAGAGGGTGTCGAGCACAATGCATTACATAGTGGGGTCCAAAAATGTTCTGCACTTGTCAAGGTGACAAAGAAAGTCAGAGGGCCTAGTTGTCTTATCATTGCAAATATATTTTTCCTAGCGTGTTCTAAATAATCAGGAGAAGTACGAATGCTCCTTAGAGAGGAAAACCCCAATGGTGATCTTATAAGTCTTTCTAGGTTGGTGGGGTTACGTACATCTTTTGCAGTTAACTTTTTCCCTTGTAACTCACCTTTTCGTATACAGACCCAAGCTAGTGACGATATTTGGTGGATAATGATTTTGATTACTTTGAAAAAGATATTTGTTATATGTGTGGCAAAATCATTGTCCTTATGCATGAGTTCCCATTTTGCTATTTTCTGGTACGAGAACTTGTTTCTCATATGCTCTGGTCGAGCAGAGCCATAAAAGAGTGTTGGGAAATTCATTTCTTCTGAATAGGTATCCTGAAATATACCTAGAGGTCTACATCCTTCTAACGGAGCAATCTCAATTATGGTTGTGTCAAGATCTTTGATAGAGTGTGCATCATTAAACCAGTGAATGAGAGATTCAGTTATGAGTTCTTCGTCATATTCAACTAATGTTTCATCTACATCTGTGTCTTCTTCTGTGTCTTGTTGCTTGTGTTCTTTATTGTTGTTAAAGAGGCTTTCCCAATCACTGTTGATCGTAATGTTCTCTTTCACATATAGTGATATTTTTGATAGCTTTGTTAAGGCATGCATAAATCGTGTAGGGCGAACATTGCCTTGTGCATAAGCACTTTCGTATTCTAACTTGCACTTCAGCCGGACTATTATTGTTCTAGCTTCGTCCATTTGTCTAGGCAATGCTTTCTAGACTTTATCAAAATCCACTGGCACATTGATGATTGTACCATTTAATCCATATTGTGCCCTTTTGTATCCTAGTTGTCAAATTTGTGCAAAAGCAATTTGGAGTGAGACTAGTCTTTCTTCTAATGTAGTCAAGCCATGAATGAAATTGATTGGTGTATTGTGTTGCATGTTGTATGGCGATGCAAAGACAGGGACTTTACTAAGTGTCACAGAATCTATACATCGCTTGCAAATAGATTGACCTAATGAAATCGATTTTGTGTTAGTTGAAGTAGATATGAATGACAATTCATGTACTGATGCATCGTCGACCTTGTATAGGTCCTTGTGGAAGCATAACATTTCACAGAGAGTGCATGATTGCATGGGTACATCATGAAGGCTATGCAGGTATAGCTTGATGGATTTGTCAATTACATTGTTTGTGGTACTTGCATGTGTAGCTTTAGCAAGGTAGTGTACCCGCCTTGGCCTACGAAAGGTAGTTTTTCTTTTCCCTTGTATAGGGGAGTGTTTTTTATTTCCAAATTTGTTGGGTGCAATAGGTTTGTCTTGTTCCAATTGCATTTTGTTTGTGTCCTTGTTGCGGATTGTTGTTTTTAATAAACGTAATGAATGACGGGTAGTAGACTCTATTGAACACACTTTTGGAATTTGTACTTTGGGCATGCTTGATACAACATTGTTGTAAGTACCTTGTGATGTAGAAGCATTGGTAACTATTTCACTTAATGGTTCGTAATGACAATGGCCTGAATTATTGGGGAAACAAACTAAGTTAATATGTCTCTTTGGTTCTTGGCAATTGCAATATATATGACATTGTGGTTGTTGAGATGCTAACCATACATATATGGTTAGCTGGAATATGTGGGATAACCATAGTAAACAATATTCAAATCCTTCAAGGCCACTTGCAGAATATGGAATCCCAATCTTGGATATCATTACTTGTATTTGTTCAAGAGGACCATTCATTGTATGAGGGTGTTGCAATGATCTGAAGCATGATGTGGCAACAGTATCCTAAATTTTTATAGCATTAGTCAATGACTGTGCTGTGAATAATCGTAAAGCCATTGCATCAAACTGATTGTCAGCTAGGAAGGCTATAGCAGGAAACATGCTCTCGCCACATGGAGCACTGAATGTGCTAAGCCGGCAGAGGTTATTGTTGGTAAAAGCTTGACTGATAATGTTCCAAGTGTTCTCTAAAGTGCAATGTGTAATGGGGATGTCTAGTCGGGGGTTTAGTTGGGCATTATGTATACTTTTCCTTGAAAAAATAGGCTCATAATGCCCTGTTGTCAGATTAGTGTCATGGAAAAGTATCGATAGTAGCGGATGAGGTGCATCTGTATTGAAATGTAGATATGGTTTCCTATGCGTTAATGACTAGAGGCATATAGGGAGTTTCAACCATCGTCCTAGCCAATGAATGCAAAATGTGTCACCCCAAAGTCCTGTTTCACCAGCTAGATTTGTTCTTGCTATTGAAATTCGCATCCTACGTAAGTAGGTGGTTGGATCATGTATGCCATGCAAGTCATATAGTATTGATGAGTGTAGTTCATGTCGTAAGCATCTTAGAGCAATAGGACAACCATTGTGTAGGGATTCCAAGAAATAGATTACGAGTCCACTGTGAAGCTTATCTGCTGTGTATTGCCCACGAAGCAAGATGTGTATTGTGTCAAACAAACAGTTACCAACAATGTACTTGAATGAATTAATGCGGAAGCAATGGTGGTTTTCTAGAGCTTGATCAACTGATAGTATATCTGGTTGGGAAGCTAATTCAGATGACTTATATGACTCTACTATGATAGGAGTTTGTGGGTTCTGTTTTGTTTGGCATGATCTCTTTGGTGACATATTGACTGTTAAGGCTGAGGAGGTCTTAGAAATATCAGATTTAAGCAAATAGAAGGCTATTGCAGAGAAAGCATTTGCAATTACAAAAGATGTTGTAATACTTATGTTGTTTGTTGTATTTACAAATGAACTTAGCTCTGAATACCATGCATGTACAAAGCACGTATAGAAACGTCCTTTTTAGAAAATTGCAAGGCTATGGCAATGGATGACTTACTTGAAATGGTGTAGATGGAAATGTTGAAGAAATGCTGGGAGCATGAATAGTCTACAGAAAACAAAAACATGTAAGATCCTTAGTGAGTTTCATTAGATTTCAAAAATGTAGAAAAAGTATAAAAAAAAAAAAGGCTGTCATGATTAAAAAAGAATGCGAGCCAACCATCAACACAATAACTAAATTTCAAAGAAGTAATCGAACAAAATGGAAGCACCCAGATGTTGTATCCTTCTAGTATTTATCCAAGGTTATGAAAATCTTCCATAATGTGTTTACATTTTACACACTCATAATTTGTATCTATTGGAACAAATTTACCAATGTGCAGAGCTCCAATTGTGGAGGTGGTCAGAGCTTACTGTGTGTTGTCAATATGGGCCTATTTGAGATGGGGTAATAATAAAGGAGCACCTTCACTTATAATTTTCTCTTTGTCTTCTTAGCGGGGGAACATTTGCACATATTTAATACCTTAGATGGCTTTTGGATTGCTATTTGAATACTTTGTGTGAATTGATGTGGCAGTGGACACCTAAATTCTTTATTTTGGTTAATATCATGTACAAATTTGTGTAAAGGTAATAATGTGGACAAGTAAAAACATTCTTTTGTAATCTATTCTTGGCTAATCCGCAGATGTTGGTGATATAATAGTTGATGAACCTTGTTGTTGTTGCTACTACTTTCGGTGCCTTAATATCAACAAAGACGCATACTAAGGAACACTAGATACAAAAAAGTGAAATATGTAATGACCAAAAACTTATTTGAAGTTCAAATTTTACACTAATATGTTTGAACAACAAATTTCCATATCAAGCTGGCGGCTTTCATGGTCAGATTTATATATAACATGAAACTGAAAATTGGTGGAAAAAAAAAACAATGCAGGGGATAAAGAAAAGAATTTTGTAGACATCCACAAGTGATAAATGGGGAAAGAAAAATGCATGCAGTTACTAAAGAAAAGAAGTTGAGAAAAACAGTGAATAGGGACAAGTGATAAATGGGGAAAGAAAAATGCATGTAGTTACTAAAGAAAAGAAGTTGAGAAAAATAGTGAATAGGGAAAAGCATCAGCACAAGCACCTGTTGACTCTAAATCATGCAAGGAGAGTATCCAATTAAAACAAAACAATTTAGTGGAAATTGTTTTACTATGTATGAAAATTAAAACTGGATAGAGGCATTAGCTATGCCTGTGATAAGAGTGATTGTATGAGCATCAAAATAATACTAGAAAAGTGCATAAAAGGAAAGTAAGACTCAAGGCCGATTTGGAACAGTAAATTTGTAGACTTCAAAAATATTTGTGGGGATTGTTATTGAATAAATAAATGTACTATTGTCTGGGAAGTATATCACAGCCTGGGGATGAATTGCATGTTTTTAAACATGTACATAATGCTGTCTTCCCATAAAGGCACAAATGACATTAATAGAATGCATGATTTCAAATTGGACCAACATAAACACTGACAAGATCCATTGATTACAGTCTGTACATATCTCATGTAGTCCAAAAATTCTCAGACTTCAAATCCACAACTTGAATCCTATATTGGAAGAAAATGTTGCAAATTTAGTTCAAGCATACAGACAAAACCCTTTAGTCGAAATGTTTTAAATACCCTACATTGACCAAGATTCAACTTTCAAAAACATGATGTCTATAGTCAAGAATGTCGAATAGGAGGCATGTTTTCTAACTCCTCAAACACTAGTCTTAGTATCATATAAGCAAATAGAATCTGCACAAAGCACACAAATTCATTCCTTTTCGTCATGTCAAAACTAAATCCCCTTTTTATTTATGTCCTAAGGAACTTGAGATGGGAAATTTTGTTTTTAATCAATTATTAGTTAAGCATTTGCACATTCACTTCATTGCTAAAACATTGTTTGTCTTCTAAGAAACTAGACATAATTAGAAAAATGAAGTCAGAAAACTAGGAAAATTCATTGAAGCTTCAATTCATGCTCTCAAGGGAAATATGTTAGAAAACTATATAAATAACAGAAGTGTTTTCCATAAATGAGAGCTAGGAGAGGTAACACAGAAAGAAAGATTTGAAGGAGCACATTTTGATGAAAGGAAAAGAAATGTCAACAATTGAAAGAACCTATATAAACATCTACAATCACAATAAACAGGAAAACCCTAAATACTGGAGAATGGATGGAAGGTTAGTTAAACATTCCTGCACAAGTTAAGGTAAATAGTATTTCTAAATGAAGCCAACCCTTTGGACAAATTGCAATGTGAAGTAAGATGAGGAAAAATAGGAAAATGGGTGTAGTTTGTGAGTGAAAATTACAAAACTAAATCACAGTCAATAATGACTTTTAGGTACTGCAGAGCAATGGGTGGATTGGAAATTAGGATGCAAGAAGGAGAAAGACCCCTTGTATACATGATCAGAGCTGATAATTTCACAATGGGATAATTGCCAACTCTTCTGCATGTATAGGTTCCTGAGGGTGCACATTGATGGTAACCTTAGACTGCATGTGATTTCCACTTGGTTACTGAAATAAGGAGCTAAGATGGGTTTGTTATTCATGGATTGTGTTGGTCTCAATGCCTCAAAGGTTTGTTAGTTGTGGATTGAGTTGGTCTCAATGCCTCATTAAGAAAGTCTTAAAGAAATTTCTAAGGGTGCGAGAGCATTGGAAAAGATGGGCCCAATGCTCTTTTTAGCCTTGGTGAAGTAGGAAAGAACATAGGTGAATGCTCTAGATGTTCGAATGGGGAGATGGTGATGTCTGTAGAAAAAGTTGGAGGAAGGTTGGCAGGTAGTAAACAGAAAGAGGCACAAGAAGACAAAAAAGGATGGGACTTTTGACGTGTGTTTAGTTCATGCCATAACACGAAAACTAGTGCCCAAGCTAATACACTAAACAATGATTAAACTGTTCTCTAGTATCCAATAATGTTGATTTATTTTTCATAGTGTTACACTTTTTCCTATGTTTTATGAGTGGGAGGTACTCGAGCTTTCACATATGCCTCTGCAATCTAAATGTCGGTGGATTTTCATTGGAAAATCAAAAGATTATGCACATTTGTGTGCAGAGGAGGCGCAGGTATAGGGGATGGGTGCAAAAATCAAATGTTGTAAACAAAAATGCACATAAAACAAGGATTTTGTAGTGGCCTGCAGGTGATGCAGGTCACTTCTAAATGTTTGATTTACTACAAAAATGGTGCAGCACATGGAATCTAGGACAATTTTGATTAAACTGAAATTTTCTATTTATTTTTGAAAAATTGTCTCGTTTGGTTTTTGAGTTTTCTCAATGTGTTTTTGTCAGTAGCGTGACAGGAAATCACATATAACACATCTACTACATTTTTGTCTAACCATGTAATCAGGCACAACTTTCATTTGGTAAATGGCACAATTAGTTTAGTATCTGAGCAATTAAAAAAATTTAATTGTTTTTTCCATTTTTTGAAAAAACAGTTGTGAAGCCTCTACAATTTTGAAAGGTTTCAGAAAATAGTATCGAGGGTTTTTCAACCCTTTTTTCCGTACAAATCACTGCTTTTCATGAAGAGGGTTTTGTGAAGGAAGGAAAAGTCATTTTTGGTTAGCTATGCATCTATTCTCCTGTGCGACAGTTCTTGTGACACCTCATGATGGTTCTAAACATTTTTGTGAGCCAGTTGTTTCATGATATCAGTTAAACCAATGGTGTCTAAAAATATTTTAGAGAAGGAACCCTGAGCGAGCTCCTAAAAACTAGAGAAAATATGAGAATGTGTACTGTAAATCATGTGAAACTGCAGACGAACAAATGAAAATAATTTAGAAAACTAACCGCAGACGAGAATTGCAAGAATTATGCTAGGCTTTGGCAGTTACGATCTGGAAAAAAGAAGATAAAAAGCAAATCTCATACCATTAAATGGAAGAAGTAAAGGATGTGCAGCTGTAAGCCCAAATCAACAACACCCATTTTGAGAAAACAAGCACAGGCCACATCGGCGAAGGGACCCAGGTGAGAGAAGTAATTGTAGTGAAACATGCACGAGGGACGTCTTGCAGGCTGTGCATATGATAGGTAGCAGATGGGTTTTCATTTTCGTGGATTTTATAGAAATAAAATTTGAAAGACTACCAGGAAAGTCATCCGGAACCAATAGAAACAGAAGGAAAATCGAACTGGAAAATAATGGTAAATGGAAATGCATGGCCGAGGAGGATTTTAGTGGGATTGTTTTAACATTCGCTGCAGTCCCAAGACAACTAGTAATTGAAAAGTGCAATGAAAACATTAGTCCCCGCCTATGGGCGACAAAGACTAATAAATTTAATTAATTAAATAATATGGATACTCTTTTTAATTAATAAATGAATCTAACATATTTTATTTTAAAAAATCAAGGTAAAAGATATAGAATGTATCATTTTCATATATTGTACTTAATTCACAAATCTCCTTAAATAAATATAATAAGAACCATATCTTTGATAACTTTTGTTTAAATATTTAAATACATAAATAGAAACATACTTTTTGATATCTTTTGTTTAAATATTTTAATTCATAAATAAAAACATAAGAGACATTATTTTAATAAAAAAATAATAATAATATAAATATATGTAAATCAAATCTAATAAAAATAACTACAATATCTATTGACATCTATTATTGAAGATAAATAACAATATCTACTGATATCTTTGTGGGAATATTTTAACCATACAAATATTAAACTGACACAATTCTTATAATTTAGTACGAGAATACACCTCAACGTACAGAGTGCTATTTGATAGTTTACGGACTGTTCACTAATAAGGAGACAGGTAAATGGGACTGAGAGTTGGCAGGTCAGAAACCCTAGCGAAAGATCTTCAATCTGCACCGAATTATTGAAAAGATTTTTCCACCTGTCGAATCGTTCAGGATGCATGAATCTTGATTAATGTCTGCCTAGCAATGTCCGCCATTAAAGAAGACAACTGGCCTTGTCTTGTTCCTTGTCATATTCTTCACCCGCTGTATTTTTTTTTAATGAAGATAAACATCCCTGTCTTCCACGGCTCCTCATTTTTGCTGCGAGACGCTTTGCTGTTTCCAAGGTATATCTTTTTCTTACTATCTTTTCGTCGTCACTCGAAAATTTGAGTCGCTAGTCGACATTAGAACAAGACATCTACGCGTCTTTAGGCATGCTGCTGGTTTTAGCTGCAAGGGGTCCACTTCCGCATATTTTCAGTTCTATTTCGGGGAAATTTCCTTCCGGCGAGAAATTCGGGCGTTATTTGCACTGATAATGGAAGATTTCGCTGTAGAATTGACAAATCTGGAAATATTTATGTGTTATTTGCACTAGTAATGGAGGATTTCATTGGAGTTTGAACCTTTCTGGAAAATTTTTGTGTTATTTGCAGTTGGACTGGGAAGGAGTATTTCGTTGGAGTATTGACAAATTAGGAATTTTTTTGGTATTAATTGCATCGGTAACGGAAGATTTCGTTCGAATATCAACAAATCAGGAGAAATTCATGTGTTATTTGCACTGGTTAGGGAGGATTTCGTTGGACTCATGGAATATTTTTAAATCAGGAAAAAATTATGTTATTTGCACTGGTAATGGAGGGTTTCTTTCGAATATAAAAGCAACCAGGAGGAATTTACGTGTTAGATGTACTGTTAATTAAAGATTTGATTGCAAGTATAAGAAATCAGGAGAATTTATCAGGCAAGAGAAGGCGACGGAAACAAATATGTCATTCGCGGATTATCCACTTGCCTGCATCGACCTCTCAAATCCCGATCGACAAGCTATTGCACTACAAATTCGCAAGGTAAGCTTAAATCTCCATTGGCCTTTTTTGGTTATTTTGCAAAATTTCATGCCGGGATTGCGTCTTCATTCATATTTGGGGTTTGAAACTAAAATTATTTGTGTAATAATGAATAAGTGGAAATTCAGGCCTGCATCGACTGCGGATTTTTTTATGTGATCAATCATGGAGTAGAACAAAAGTTGTTTGATCGAGTATTCGAACAAAGTCGGCGTTTCTTTGCGCTTCCGCAAGAAGAGAAGATGAAATTTGTGTTGAATGAAAGTCATCGAGGTTATACTCCATTGCAGGCTGAAGCGCTTGATCCATCCGTGCAGTCGCAAGGTCAGAACTTTCTTGTTAGGTTTTGGAAAATTATTGCTCGGCACTGGTACACACAGATTATTTTAGATTTAATAATGGTTGATCTGGGCAGGAGATTGGAAGGAAAGCTTCTATATCGGTCCCGAATTTTCAGAAATAAGTGGCGACCAAAACAACAGATTTCACGGGCCAAACCAATGGCCCTCAAACGGTACGAATATTCTCTTATTTACACGTACAAGTTTCTTAAAATATTAACCGTTATATTAATTTTTAATTTGATTAAGAGACTGATAATTGTATGAAGTTTCTTGTTTTTTTGGCTTAGTTTTGGTTTCGAACGTTGCTTTTTTATTATTTTATACTCTTGAATGAATATTTCATAGGGGAAACTCAAAATTGTGGAATAATAGTTAAAATGTAATAATAATAGTACTAGCAATTGTACACAAATTAAAATGTGACAATAATAATATTACTAGCAATCACATTTTTGTGAGCAATGGGTATGACGAAGATGTGGGAAAATCTAATTAGGAAAAGTTGAGTCTATTTTGGTACATATATTTGCATTGAACTGAAGAGCATTTAGTAGGTCATTTAGACAATGATCTTGTTTATGCAACAAAGCTTTTGACAACAATGTTGTTTTTTCGAGCATCTAGCCTCCCTTTGCCATCATAAGAGATTCAGAAAAAGTATAAACTTCCATTTGATAATGTCATGCTTTTCCACCTTGGGATATTTGGAATAAAATGTGGCCTTCCATTAGATAATGTCGCGACGATCCTAGTAGACCTATATGCAAAATGTGGAATCATAGACATGTAGGAATCTTATCAGGATGTCTAGAAGAAATTTAGTCTCATTGGACATGCACAAATGGATTTGTCAAGACTTGCAAGAAAATGCACGAGTAGATGAGAATGTTGATTCTCCAAGCTTTGGCAACATCCTTCATATCTGCGCCAAGGTTTTAATGCCCCTTCCATAATTGGAAGTCGTTAGAGGGGAAGATAAGGGTCTAAATAGAGGTAGAGTAAATGTTGTCACACATGCTCTATCTTTTCATGCATGTATTCCCTTATATTTATCAATATAATACATCTAAGGGGTCAAAACATAAGATATTTGCAACAACGCTATTGAAAATGTCATTCATAATTGTACTAATTGGTATGTTCAATTTAATAGAACAGAGAGTACCAAAGGAGTAAGCTACATAGAAATTAAATAAGACATGTCATTTTCATTAGATATGTATGAAGTTACATAATAATTATTGGTTCAATTATATTTTAATTCATCTTTTTCCCTTATTTCACTCTTTTCTTGTTTGTATATTTTTACTCACACTTAAAATCTTAAATTAAATTATGCCATTATTTTTTCTTAAGCATGTATTTCTTTTCTTATTAAAAGATAATATATTTATGTTAATTCATGTAATTAATATTAATAAATAGAAAATAACTAATTTATAAGAATACTAAAATTATTTGAATAGCTTTATGAGTTTTTAAATCATATAATTATTGTAATATAAATAACAATTCAAGCATTTAATTTCTTAAAATTTAGAAAGAAATTAAGTCTCGAACAATAAATATAATGTTTATTAGTTAGAAAAGAAATCTCAAAAGTTCTTTAATTAAGAAACACTCCAACAAAATTAAATCTCATTAAACATATTACTTACATATTATTAAAATAAGGTGGAAGATTATACATGTATTGATTAGAAAACTAAATTTAAAATTAGAGATAAAATTATGTAAAATATATATCAAATTTTTTATATAAATATCATCTAAAAAATCTCATTAAATCGTCAAAAGACAAACAATATAAAATTAAGACTTATCCAACTTTTAAAAAATAACATACATTTGTTGATCCATAAAAACTAATATGTCATTTATCTATTTTTTATAAATAAAATATATTTATAATTTTTATTAATAAAAATAAATAATATAGTATCTTAATTATAAATTGTTAAATAAATAAATAATTTAAGGATTAATAATACAACAATTTTTTTAGCTATTAAATCATCATCAATTACATTACATTGAATGGTTGTAGTGAAAGCAAATATTATGCATAAAAAATATAATTATTATGCATACCTTGCTTGAAGTACAATTGGACACAGAACATATCAAACTTAGACACTAAGATCGTTGTTGAGTGATAGCCAAATTTTGTTCGATTTTCTTAAGATCATTTTAGGTAGTTAGAGCTGGCTATTTTCTTATTGATTGAGAAATATTTTGAAGAAATTCCATTGCGGGAAGAAGGTCATTCTCAATGTGGTTGTTCAAAATGTGTGGATAGAATGTTAGTAGCTTCCTCAACGTGTAACCTTGAAAGCCAAAATCTCCCAACAACACTTTGAGGGTACATTTGGTTCACGAAATTGTAGAAATTGAGATTTTTACAAATCTCAATTTAGCCAAATCAAGGATTTGTAAATCTTGAAAATAGATTTTTGCAATTTTAGTAGAACCCTTTGATTCACCTAGAAGATGAGTAAGAAGATTCCATTTCTGCATTCCTCAAACTAGAATTCGAATTAGGATGTTTGCAGAGCTTTGGAGCAGAATCACTTGAGCGTGTGGATGTCTCGACCAGATTCACTAATGCTCACAGAGCTGGAACTTAACCCTAGTCAACAGTGAGAATGGAATCCAACCAAATGAGATATGCTCGCCTGGTGGATTGGACCACAATATTGTGCATTGGATCAAGCCAAGGTACATGGCTAGGGTTGCTATTGAGAGCATGGGTTGAGACTTCTTGTCGTAGAATGAAGCTTGCTATTGGGACCACAAGCTAACACAACTGTTTTCTCAGCTCTTATACAAGGAGTTGTAAGTCCATTACATCTTTATTTCAAATTCAGAGGATAACATTGATTCCATATACATGTAAAAAATAATGCATCTTTTTGTTTGTCAGGGATATCTTGTAACGTTAATACAATATCACAATAATTCTTAATTACCTCCATAATGTGATTGATCTGATTAGACTATGGCTTGTGTGAAAGTAAGTGGTGCGAAACATGGGATGTTATTTGTTGGGCTGTATCTAATTGTCATTGAAAATGGAGGCTTCAATGTTGGTTTTCCACAATTAGGAGTAGACTAGTTTAGCAAATGAGACACAAGAAATATATCCCAATATTTTAACATGTTGCTCTTTAGTGTCATTGTGAGCTCAAGTATTGAAGTGACAATGTTAGTCTAGCTCATGGACATGAAAAAATAATAAAATGTGTTTTTTTATAGTCCTCAAAAAAGTGTAACCAAGTTTTGTTTTTCAATTCCAGGTAGCTAGTGGGAAGTTTGATAACTCAATTTTGAGGTAAAACTAGATATCTACAATTCTAATTCCATTTAGAGATTTTGGACACAAACACAAAATTTTCCAAATTAGGTTTTTGCAAAAACCAATTCTAATCTAATTCAACAAACCAAATGGACCATTAGGGTCTGTTTGGTTCCTGGAATATGATTTGAGAATTAGCATTTGGAATATTGGATTTGGGGTTCTGGAATTTGGAATCCAGAGTATAGTTTTGAGAATTTGATTTGGGACAATTGGTTCACCAAGAATTCATAATGGTAAAAGATATTTCCTCCATTTGGTTAAAAATTTCTAGAATTGGAATACCACTGGAATATCACAATAATTGCTAGAACCAAACACTTCATCACTATTTCGTCAACTATTTTTCTCATTTAATTTGTTTACGCAAAGTAGATATAGGTGCCCAAATTATGAAATTCTCATGTCTGTGATAGTTTTTCAAGGAAGGGTCACCATTTTTATTAGACATAACTGTGTTGAATGTATCGTAGTAGTATTTCAATGTACAAGGCATTCACAACAAATGGTTTGGGGAAGCAACTTAATGTCTAGCCATGGAGACATGGCTTTAATTATAAAACACTCACATCACACCTTGCCAATTTGTGGATTCCTTTTGTTCTCAGCACATCCATCTATGCTCTCACTGCGTTGATCCATATCAATCGAAAGTTGCATAAAATTTGGCAAGATTTGAGGGCATCAACCCACATACAAGATTTTTCTCGCATGTAATGACCATGTTCATTAGCAAATGTCGATGGTCACAAGATCTTCAAATACAACTTACCATTTAAATGAGAAAAAATGAGTTAGTTGGTCAACGTTATCACTGGAAACTTTCTCTGCATCCTTTGCAAATTGTCCAAAAACGTGGTCGCGAACTTGAAAATATTTTTATTTTATTTTATTTTCAATGCTCACCTTTGTCAAATTGGAATTAAAATAAGAATTAGAGAAATTCCACCTATTTAGATGGAATACCAAATCCAAGCTTTGGGGGGTAAAACGCATAACAAATTCTATTTGTTTCCAATTCTAATTCTGATTTTGCAAACCCAAACAACAAATTAGAATTTTTTAAGAATTTTGAATGTCAATTCCAATCTAATTTTGGCAACCAAACAAACTCTTAGGGCCCGTTTGGTTGTTGGAATACAATAGGAATATCAATGGAAAATTAGAATTCATTTTGTATTCTTTGTTTGGTTCGTGGAATGGGAATGGAGAATAGGAATACGTATTCCCATTTAGCCCCAAAATGAGGATATATCCATTCCCAAAAGTACTTGTTATTGGAATGGAGAATAGAAATGTCATTGTTATTCTTCCTTATACTCTTAAAACTCTTCTCTCTGCCCGCCCATAGAATAAATTTCTTGGCATTCTACCCCTGAATCTGCTGCTCAGAGAAATGAAGACAACTCTGAAGTGAAATGGAGGATAAGCACATGATTTAGCTTGAGGAGGAAGAGGCCGTAGGAGAAAGAGGCTCAGGTTTACCCTCTTATCCTTGTCATTTGCATGTCAGATGACCAAGCCCTACAAGCCTTCCCTTGTGCTCAATCTAGAGACCATTAAGGAGGAAGATCCCTCGAGAGTGCCTTCTTTGTAGCACCATCACCATGGAGATCTTGATCCAACTAGGACACCCTTGTATTTTCCAAAGGGAAAGAAAGATCTCACACATTTCATTTTCAACACTATGTGAAATTGATTTGGAAGGTGCATGCTAGGTAATTACAAGTCAAGTTCAACTGCACACTAAGATTCTTCAAGAAAAACATGCATTTTTCATGATTTGGCTTTGTTGATGTGTATACGAGGTCCTCAGTTCAAACTTTTTTGGTAACATCCTGTAAATTCAAAGGCGAGCTGATTGATGTAGCATCTTTGAAAATTAAAACAAATTCCTAATTAAATTTTAGGGGAATTAAACAAGACTGAGATTGCTAGTTTCAATTCTCATTCCCCATGCTCATTCCCATTCCAATTTTCCATTCTAATTTCCTATTTCTATGCTTGTAACTAAACAAACACTTAGGGAACTGGCTTTTGCAAATACCAAATTTGGAAAATTTTGCATTTGTGTCCAAAAGGGAAAAATGGAATTAGAATTCCCCAAATCTGATTCAACCTTGAAATCTAATTTTACCTCAACTATTAGATTATCACTCTTCCCTCTAGCTAAGTGGAATTGAAAATTGTAACTTGGTTAGGAGTGTAAATTTTTTATTTGATTGATTTGTTGTGTTTGTTTGTCTCAATGACTGACATATTTTCTAGACTGCTAGGATAAACATTTCGTTACGACACTTTGGGATAGTTTATGTGTCTTCTCTGTGTAACAAAATAAAACTTATGTATGTATCCACCATTTTAAACAAATCTATTTGTGCATTTCTACAATCACGGTGCCACTCTCTGCTCTATTATGGAAGAAAAAGCATTAACCAGAAACAATATACTTACAACACAAGTTAGATACAAAGAAATAATAAGAGAAATGAATAGCAATAACAAGAGAAACAACAATACACAGATATACATGGTAAAACCTTGACAATATGCCAAGGAAACATCCACGGGGCAAGTATTGGTATTCTTATTGCTCAGAAGAAACTCATTACATCTCCAACATCATAGTTGCTGCTACAATATTTCTATTTATACATTATTTTATGCTTTCATAGAGAAGAAAGATATAACCTCTTGAAGATAAGAGAAAAAATTCTAAACATAGAATAAAACTTGATTTATTCCTCAAAAAACTTAAAGTCTCCTTTCGTAGATAAAAGCTATTCTTTTTCTAAAATAGAAAAAAAATTGTTTTCATAATCTTTTTTTCTTTTCTTTTGTTCAATTGTTGTCATTATCTAACAATCTCCACCTTGACAACAATTTATCTAATACTTGCCCAAGTCCATGTATCACCCCTTTTGTAAACCAAGAGAAGCCACACCCCACTTTAGCTTCTCTATCAACATTGGTTTAGTAAACGTATCTGCACAATTTTTAGGTGTATGGACTTTTTCAAGAGATACTCCACCTTCTTCAATAACCTGTCTTACAAAATGGTACTTAATCTCAATATGCTTAGTTTTACTATGATAAGTTGGATTTTTAACCAAATGGATAACACATTGACTATGACGAAATATAATCACATTATCTTGCACTTTTCCAAACTCACCCAAAAAACCCTTCAACCAAATTGCCTCTTTACATGTATGTGAGACAACCATATATTCTGTCTCAGTTGTAGATTGAGCAACCGTCACTTGGAGTTTTGACATCCAACTAATTGCTCCACCTGCAAGAGTAAAGACACAACCTGATGTAGATCTCCTTTTGTCCAAATCACCTACAAATCCGAATCTACATAACCACACATTGAATTGCTACAAGCATTATAGGTGATACAATAATTACTTGTGCCTCTAAGATACTGAAGCACCCATTTCACTGCTTCCCAATGCTCTTTACCTGGATTTCCCATATATCTACTGACAACACTCACTGCATGTGAAATACCTAGTCTTGTACATACCATCACATACATTAAACTTCTTATTGCATTTGCATAAGGTACATGAGACATATAATCCTTTTCTTCCTTAGTACTAGGACACAAACTTGAAGAAAACTTAAAATGGGAAGCCAAAGGGATATTAACAGATTTCACATTTTGCATACTAAATCTGATGAGAATCTTCTCCACATATTTCTTCTATGATAACCAAATCTTACCATGTTCCATGTCTCTGTGTATCTCTATACCCAAAATTTGTATTGTTGCTCCTAGATCCTTCATATCAAACGTCCTAGCCAATTGAACCTTCGACTTATTAATTTCAGCCATGCTCTTACTTGCTACAAGCATATCATCAACATATAATACCAAGATAATGAATAAGCCATTTTCTAAACTTTTAAAGTAAACACACTAGTCATACTCACTTCTTACAAAGTTTTGGCTCACCATGAAGGAATCAAACTTCTTGTACCATTGCCTGGGTCATCGCTTCAGGCCATACAATGATTTTTTGAGTTTGTAAACACATTTTCTGTTGCGATCTTGAAAAAACCCTTTTAGTTGTTCCATATATATCCTCATCCAAATCTCCATGTAGAATTGTTGTTTTAACAGCTAGTTACTCTAACTCAAGATTAAGTAATACAACTAATGCTAATAAAATCCAAATAGAAACAAACTTAAAAACCTCATGAAAATTAATACCTTCTTTTTGAGAATATCCTTTTGCTACTAGCCTTCCCTTGTACCTTTCAATTTTATCATCAACACCCTTCTTCAGTTTGTAGACCCACTTGCAGCCAACAACCTTTCTACCCTTTGGAAGTTCTACCAAGTCCTATGTCTTATTCTTCTCTAAGGCATCCATTTCTTCTTTCATTGCTATTTTCCATTTAGCATTATTCATTGCTTCCTAATGACAACTTGGTTCCCCATCGTTAGAAATCAAAGCAACTGATGAAATGAAATCGTCATACCTTTTAGGAGGATTCTTAACTTGTGTAGATCTTCTAAGAGATGGTTGTGGTATTTCCACAATTTTGTGTACATTTTCTAAATCAACACCTTCTTCTTTAGAGAGATCTTCTTGCTCTTTTTCTTTTGTAGAAGAATGAGTTTCCAATTGAACTTGATGATATTGTGGTACTTCTTCTTGTTCGAAATTATTTTCTACAAAATCTAATTTTTTTTAGAGAGGATTCATTAAATACAACAAAGAAACAACAACAAATGTGAGAACAAAATATGAACTTCTTATTATTATCGCAAATGCGGAATTATAGAATTCTCAATTACAATATGCTAACCCAAATGAGCTCCTTCATTACAATAATTTGCAAGACAATGTTGCGAACTATCACCCAGAGTTGTCCTAGACAATGTTCGGGCCTTTCTTAAATAGGCAGTTTTAT
The DNA here is from genome assembly GCA_028749045.1 of Cupressus sempervirens. NCBI lineage: Eukaryota > Viridiplantae > Streptophyta > Pinopsida > Cupressales > Cupressaceae > Cupressus > Cupressus sempervirens. Next base: position 238,241,200 of record CM053788.1, on the reverse strand, counting down.
GTCGCCCGCGAAGGTTCTAGATGCCCAAACTTAATACCTAGGGCCGACAGACCCTAACAATACACATAGAGTTAGTCAAATACATCTTTGACAAATTATTTTAAAAATTTCGGTAGCCCAACTTTCAAAGGCCATAACTCATGAACTGTTGCTTCGATTGGTTATTTTAACCACTTTTCAGAAACACCAATTCCTAATCTATAGGCTTAGAATTGCGCTAGCACCCTTCCATTGAGTTTCTGGACCTCATTCGGGCACTCTAAGGCCTCCAACAGTGAGCCTGGAGATTTTTCTGCAAATTTTTCCAGCGGAAATCCGCAATAACTTCTTTGATACTAATGCTTAAGCAATGAGATTTTTATGGTAGGCTTACAACTCTAAAATGAACCTTCTTGTAGAAAATGAGAACATTCTCAGCTCGTATGACAAACTTACTAAAAATAGTAAGTTCCCATATATAGTAACCACCTTATCTACTAGTCCTTATTAAAATGGAAAAGACTGAAAATAAAATATTTTTGGATGATACAAGATTGCCCTTGCACCCAGGATGCTCCTGCATCACAATCTATATCCCTTAACTCTTTCACCATAACTAACAAAGGAGTATTTCTTGGATTTGGGGTCTAACTTAGAATACTGATTTTTAGAAACAAGAGCATAAGGATCACAACCAAATATTTTCAGATTTGAAATATCATATGAACAACCTATCCATACCTTTTTAGGAATCTTGCAATCTATTGCAATTGATGGTGACGGATTTACTAGATAACATGCTCTATTAACTGCTTCTATCCATAACCCTTGTTGTAATTTGGCATTACTGAGCATACTTCTTGCTCTCTCTAGAAGAGTCATATTCATGCGTTCAACAACACCATTTTGTTGAGAAGTGTAAACTGTGGTTTTATGCCTTACAATCCTAGCTTCTTTGCAATAGTTCTCAAACTCTAAAGATGTGAGCTTACCTCCATTATATGTTCTCAAATACTTGATTGATCTACATGTACTTTTTTCAACAAAAACTATAAATTGTTTGAATACACTAAACACATCAGCTTTACTTTTAATAAAAAAGACCCATACTTTTCTTGAATAGTCATTTATAAATGTCACAAAATATGACGCTCCTCCAAAAGAAACTATAGGGGATGGACCCCAAACATCTGAATGAATATAGTCTAGAATACCTTTGCTTCTATGGCCAACAGATTTTAAACTTTTCCTAAGACATAATACTTGCGAAAATTAAATTCAAAGATTTTAAGTTTGGAAGTAACTTACAATTTACTAGTACTTTTAGCCCTTTCTCACTCATATGACCCAATCGTTGATGCCATAAACGACTAGATTCATCAATTTTCTTATATGTACCATTGTCGCAAGATTTACATCTGTACTTCCTTCCAACCTATAAAGGTTTCCAACTTTTGTAGCCTTCATCACCACTAAATTTCCTTTAGACACTTTTAGGAATCCACCTTGACAAGAGCATTTATAATCACCATAATCCAAAACACCCAGGGAAATTAAATTCTTTTTTAGTTTTGGTACATGTCTTACCCCTGTTAGTGTATTTACAATACCATCAAACATCTTGATTCTAATACTCCAAATCCCAATAGTCTTACAAGAAGCATTATTTCCCATAAAAAAACAACACCTACATCAATAGGTTGATAAGAAGAAAACCAACTCGTATGTGGACACGTGATCAGAAGCACCAGAATCTAAAATCCATTCATCTTGATTTTGTAAGATATTACAAATAGATAACACTTCACCAATCGTACTAGAATTTGCATCAATTGGACTTGCTTCCTTTTTGGATTCATTATTCTCTTCTTTTCTTTTCCAACAATCTTTCTTGAGATGTCCTGCTTTATTGCAACACCGGCATTTTCCCTTAGTGTTTTTGCCTCTTGACTTGGATTTGGATTTATCTCTCGAACCATCCCCTTTTTCTATGGAATGACTTCTAGCCACCATTGCTTCCAATGTGGAGGTTTCTATATTAAACTTCCTTTGCACCTCTTTAGACAACAAAGCTCCCACAACAAAATCAAATTCAAGGGAGTCAGTTGTACTAAAAATAATAGAAGTAACTAAGTGATTCCAGGATTCGGGAAAATAACATAACAATGTAAGTGCGTTGTCTTCATCTTCGATTTTTACATCCATACTACCCAATTGACAAATTAGAGTATTGAAAACATTTAAATGAATGCCAATTTTTATACCTTCCTTCATTTACAAGCTATACAATTGCCTTTTTAGGTAGATTTGATTTGTCAAGGATTTTGTCATATAAAGACTCTCCATTCTACCCCATAAACCTGTAGTTGTATCTTCTTCAACAATATTAAAATGAGCCTCATGTGCCAAACACAACCAGATTGTGCTTAGGGCTCTCATAACCAAATCTTCTCAATCATCATTTGCCATAGCTATCTGTTTCTTTGACTTTCCAGCTAATGCCTTATGCAATCCCTGTTGCACTAACAAATCATGTGTCTTGAGCTTCCATAGCTCAAGGTTTTTTTTCTCCATTAAATTTCTCCACCGCGAATCTTGCATTCAAAACCTTTTCCATTTGATGCTGTAAAAAACTCAACACCAAATTCTAACACAACTACTGTAAAAAGAAATTGCTCTAATACCACTCGTTATGGAAGTAGAAACATTAACCAGAAACAATATACTTACATCAGAAGTTAGATACAAAGAAATAATATGAGAAATAAATAGAAATAACAAGAGAAGCAACAATACATAGATATATGTGCTAAAACCTTGACAATATGTCAAGGAAATATCCATAGGAAAAGTATTGGTATTCTTATTGCTCAGAAGAAACTTATTACATCTCCAACATCATAGCTGTTGCTGCAATATTTCTATCTAGACATTATTTTATGCCTTCACAGAGAAGAAAGATATAACCTATTGAAGATAAGAAAAAAACTTCTCAACATAGAATAAAACTTGATTTCTTCCTCAAAAAACTTAAAATTTCCTTTTGAAGATAAAAGTATTCATTTTCTAAAATAGAAAAAAAGATTGTTTTCACAATCTTGTTTTTTCTGTTTTTCGTTTCTTCAATTGTTGTAATTATCTAACAATCTCCACCTTGACAACAAATTTACCTAATACTTGCCCAAGCCCATGTATCAACCCTTTTGCAAACAAAGAGAAATCACACTCCACTTTAGCTTCTCCAAGTCTAGAAAGGAAAAATGGAATTAGAATTCCTGAAATCCAATTTAACCCTAAAATCTAATTTTACCTCAACTATCAAGTTATCACTCTTCCCTCTAGCTAAGTGCAATTGAAAATAGTAACCTGGTCAAGAGTGTAAATTTTTTATTTAATTGATTTGTCATGTTTTGATTAAGTAAAAACAGGTTTCGAAAAGACCCGAAACCTTTTAACAAAAGGCCATAAAGATATAACAATGAGGATCAAAATACAATTGTGGAAAATTACCCGACAAAATAGAGGGACACACCAAAGTTCCCAATAAGAGGGCAAACAGCCCAAGAAGTAATAGACCATCAAGATTTACATTTTGGTCCAGTCATTTGAGAGCGTAAAGACATATCAAAAGAAGGAACAGAAGATTTTCCTTTTTTTCCTTTGACTGATGTCCAACCATCCTCTACCTTCCCAATAGCCTTCTACCAGTCTCAACTGACCCCCAACAACCCCTCATCGATAGAGTTAGCAATAGAAAAAGAGACAGCAACAACATTACGATCTAGAGCCAGCAAAGGGACAACAGTCGAGCCAATAGTAGGTAACGAGTTAGAAATCACATTCTAATTTAAAACCATCGTAGAGACAACATCAAACAACAAGTCAGCAACAACATTCTGATTCAAAACCATCGTAGAGACAACCTTCGAATCACCAGAAACAACAACAGAATCCTCGGCCAAAGAGAGATCAATATGTGAAGAGCTATCCAAGCCATCCACCTTCATAGAAACCTTATGAACCGTGTAGTGATCATCTGAAACCCCCAACCACCGAGAAGGTAATTTCTTGATTTGTCATGTTTGTTTGTCACGACATATTTTGTAGACTACCTGGAGAAACATTTCATTACGACACTTTGAGACAGTTTACATGTCTTCTCTTTGTAACAAAATAATGCTTCTATATGTATCCACCATTTAAAACAAATCTTTTTGTGCATTTCTACAATCATGGTGCCAATCTCTACTCTGTTATGGAAGTGAAAACACTAACTAGAAATAATATAATTACAACACAAGTTAGAAACAAAGAAATAATAAGAGAAATAAATAGCAATAACAAGAGAAACGACAATACACAAATATATGTGGTAAAACCTTGACAATATGTCAAGGAAACATCTATAGTGCAAGTATTGGTATTCTTATTGCTCAGAAGAAACTCATTACATCTTCAAGATCACAGTTGTTGCTGCAATATTTCTATTCAGACATTATTTTATGCCTTCTTAGAGAAGAAAGATATAACCTTTTGAAGATAAGAGAAAAGCTTCTCAACATAGAATAAAACTTGATTTATTCCTCAAAAAACTTAAAGTTTCCTTTTGAAGAGAAAAACTATTTTTTTTTTTCTAAAATAGTAAAAAAGATTGTATTCATAATCTTGTTTTTTCTGCTTTTCTTCAATTGTGGTGAATACAATCTTGGTGTTTAGGGAGCATTGGGTTACCATGGGGGTCCATATCTAAGGCATATTTGTAAAGGGCCATAATGAGGCCTTAGTGAAACATAGGAGAATCTCTGGCTTCCATAATGTGTTACAGGGAAGAGGATTAAAAACAAGCATATTAGTCTTTTCTTGGTGTCTAACATGATTCAACAAAGGAAAGTGATAGCCATACACAACCATGAACCTACCCTCCAAAGTAAAGTAACACACAATATGAAGGATAATGAGAGCATATGGGGGGAAAATACAAAAATTGATCTTTAAGGATAATAAGGGAGATATTAATAGCTAATACATCTATTGCAAAACATATATCAAGAGTGGTAGATAGGTAGAAATATATATATTTTTTTCAAATGCGTAGCGAGGCAAGATAATTAACAATTAAAGTCCACACAGAGATTCTGCGACCTATGATATTTGTTTTTTGTAGGTTTCACCACTATAGGCAAGATATGATGGTTAGGAGGAAGGGAAAGAATCCGAGGATGAGGACCTACTATGGGTGGGGCCCAAAGACCTATACAAGAATATATAGCCATGTAAGGGATGTAGTTGTAACAATGCCAAGGAAAAACCAGTGAATGTCTACGAAAAATCTTGTCCTTAGTCATCTCTCTTTTGAAAAATCTACCTTCCTTCAAGTTAATGACACATTATGATTAACCTTCCGGTAAGTTTTCCATTTCTATCCTCGACCCAATACCAATTTTATCCTTGACCTAATGATTGACCATAATATTTCTCTTATGGCCCTTTCACTGGTTGACAAATCTATGGGTTCAAGAACCAACATAGACATTATCGGGGCCTTTGACAAAAAGAAATGGAAGTTGAACCGTGACCTTCACTTTCTCATCACTTTTGTGGTTGGAAATCCTTCACTTTCAGGGAATAGTATCGCCCCATCAAATTGTTGGAAGTCTTCGATACTTCCAAATGAGTATGGTGACCTTCACTTTCCCATCGCTTTTGTGGTTGATGCTATTAATGGAAAGCACAATTTTCTTTTTAGATTTGAGAGAATATAGTCATCCTATCCAAATTTGGAGGCCAATATCAGTAATTGGCAGAATATAATTATTAATGTTTCTTCGATGTTTAAGGTTATTAAGAAATAAAGATTTAGAATAGACAAGGTAAAGATGTGTAAAAAAAAAGTTTTTGGGAATATTTTTGCTTCTTAGGTTGCTATTTAGTTGGAGCTCAAAGGTATACATGATAAAATTCAAGCTAAGGGTTACATCACCATCTCTATGATTATAAACAATAATCTCCTTATCAAATATCATGACCTCATAACTAATGAGGAGGTTTTACGGATGCAAAGATCTCAAGAACTTTGGCTTGGTCCTAGGAACAAAATCAATAGATTCTTCCACATGATAAATCTTAAGAATATAACGCGGCTAATAGGAAATCACATATCACGATCGAAAGGGAAAAGGCGGTAAAAAAGGAGGATATCTGAGGAAAATTTGTTTACTACTTATCTTCTCTTCTTTTAGCTGAAGCTAACTTGAATATGGAGGATCAAAATACTTTGTTATCTGTGATCCCCACCATTTTGGAGGAGCACAAAAAAATTATCATTAATATTCCCTCAATTAAAAAGATTGAGGATATTGTGTGTTCATTTGAAGGTAATAAATCCCTTGGTTGAGATGGTTTTCCCATGTTTTTCTTTCATAATTTTTGCATATTGTGTAAAATGATGTAGTAAATGTTGTTAAGGAGTTCTTTTGAGCTAGAAATCTACTGAAGGAGATTAATTCTACTTTCTTAGTTTGTATCCCTAAGAAATTGGGTGCACATACCATGGACATTTAATGACCCATTAATGTGTGCAATTAATTTTCTAAAATGATATCCATATTTTTTAGCGTAAGGCTTCATTCCCTACTATTGGTACCCAAATTGGGTGGTTGGAAATCCTATGAGCCATCCTACTCAATGCTGGGATCTCCAACTCAGTTTGGCCAACGAACGGGAATGACCTCCAAAGACCAAACTCCCTTGCACTTTAGGCTTTGCAGGACCTAGGCGGGTGAACCTATACCTTAACATTCAAGATTGGTTCAAGGTTTTCTATAGAAGATTCCTCATGAAACATTTGGTGATTTCTCTCAAGATGGCAAGAGGCTCTCAAGACAAATCAAAACTATGTATTTGGGTGCTTTAAAATGTTTGAAAATAAAAAGAAATGTAAATGAGATTAATGTTGTTATATGTATATAGATGAGACAATGAACTTCATGAACTACAAAGGTGTATCAACTTAAATGAAACAAGCAAAACAGGTCCCTTATCCAATTATGCACATATAGAGTCAAGCTTACATTGACCTAGTATCATTGAACTCTTTGGAGACAACATAGGCAACCATCAGCCACTAGATCGAGAACTTCAAATATGAAACCCTAATCTAAATGTATTTAACTTCAAAAAAAGAAGACCACTTAGACAAAGAATGCATTGCATGCAAACTTTGATGATCAAGACCACATATAAAGTGATCTATTAGACAACAGTAATGAATGCAAGAGGATGACATTAAATGCAATTTATTGACAATCAATTTCACAAATTAGGACACAAATAGTCTTTTTATTACTTCAAAATAAGGAAGTACAATTGAGAAGTATTCAATTTCATATACCTATTCGAAAAACTACAAAATCATTTTCTTTTTGATATTCTACTATATTCTATCTTAACTTCTCCTATCTAAGGTCTTGGTACCCCTTCTTATAGAAAATAAAGGGGTGCAATGTAGCTTTTGACCTATTCAGAAATATAACTATTCTAAACTAATGCAACAAAACACAAGATTACATCTAAAATTAAACCTATAACAAACAAAAAATATTCAAGAAGATCATTAAATACCATTTGCTTTGATTTGCATCTTCTTCTCCTTTATTCCCCGCCTGCACTAGTGTTGCCTCAAGAACACTCATATAACTACTTATCCATTGTGCAATGTGTGCATGGTTTGACAATAAATTAAATCTTCATTTTACTAGTTTTGCATTAAATTTTTACCTTTTTTCTATTTTGCAACCCTTTTATAAGCTCACCATGAAATGACAAAAAACCACTATTTCACAACCATGTCTATGACCTCCTACAAAATGGTGAAAATTTGCTATTTTTGCAACTCTCCTTTTCACTCTTCATGAAATAGGGAAAAATAGTTATTTTGCAATTTATGGATTTCTTCCCTGCACGATTGTGAAGTTTTATCCATTTCACAAACTTCTACTTAGTGCCTTGTAAAATAGCAAAATTGGCCCAAAATAACTTTGTTATGAAGGCTGGTTCGATCTAATCTCTTCAATGTGCCATTTATTTGGATTTGGAATATAATCAAACCACTTTGGAGCTCTATAATAGACAATTTTGGAAGAAAATACTGAAATCAAAATTTTAAAATTTCTAGTACGAACATCCTTCTTATTATGTGTAAATTTAGGTTTTTTAGCTGAAGGGGGAGGATCCTCTTTGTCATATCCTTAGTCTCCCAACCCTCCTCATCTCCAACAGAGCTAACCACCCCGACACCCTTAGCAGCATAAATAAATATAGAGGGGGTCTTAGATCCCCAACATAAAAATTACTCAAAGGTCAAAAGAACTAAGCCTTGGTATAAAACATGATTTTTGGTTTTCTTATTATGCTCATATATGTTGAAGTTAAGTGCAAAAAGAAGATAAAAAGTAAAATAAATTAGACCCTATTCTTGAAATGGTTGAGCATGATGATATGGTACTCATACACCCTAGTGAATCTCATGTCAAGGGTAAAATACTCCATTATAACCTTAAAGACTTCTCTCTAGATAAGTTTAATTTTCTCAAATTTAAAATAAGAGTTGTTTCCTTTACCCAACATCTACCTTTCTTCCTCAGATTTGGGAAACTTCTTAATCACATTATTTTTTTTTGAAAAACTTAATGTCGTTCATTGGTAAACTATCACCTCCACTACCAAAGTCTTGTTTACAACGACTTCCTAGCCAAAATGATTATCTTTCTATTCAACCATTCTTGGAGAAAAATCCTAGTAACCTAAGATAGCCATGGATATTTTCCAAATAGGATAACACCACCCTTTATTGGCTAAAACTAGATTGTAGCATTGTTTGTCCATTTCTCGCAGCTAACTACCCTTCTTAGTTCACCACCCATCTTTACACTAATAGAACAAAGAATATTCAGATGAACTATCCTAATTTTACTAAAGAAAACGCAAATAATAAGACTAATATCACTCAAGAAGCGTTTGCGAAAAAAAGAAGCAATTATCTCTTCATATTCAAAGATTTGCCATCTCCAACATTGATTCCAATATTAACAAGTATCCTTTCCATCATTGATAGGGGGTTTCAAACTTTTCCATTAATCCAGTCAAATGTTAGGATATATATGATGTTATCAGTTATATTACTCTCCCCTTCCCAAGTTATAATAGCCTTAAGATGAATATCAAGGATAATGAGGCCAAAGGCCACCATATTAATTTGTCTACATGTATGTGCAATGTAAAAAGCTTTAAAAGTTTGTAATCTACTAATTAATTTTTTAATAATATTATCAATTGTCCAAGAATACTTATGCTCATCTTTTGACAATTGATGACATTGTTGGGGTCTTGCTTAGTCCACACTTCTTTTCAATTTAGTTGTTTAGCAATGTTTAAAATTTGAATGGAACCCATGGCTTCTGCAAGGATGTTAGACTAAAATCTCAAGGGTAATGTCACCATAGTAACACACCTTCCATTCTTGTCTCTAATAACTCACCCATACCTAGTCGGCCCAAGATTCCCCTTTTTTTCCCCCATCAAAACTTATTTCCACCTAACCACTAGGAGGATAAAGCCATAATAAAATAAGTATGTTATTCTTATTTTTTGCCAGAGACTTAGAAAGATCAAATTTAGCTTCCACATGTATTTTAAAACACATGGGTGGGAAGTCTAACAGAGTTGTAGATGCTCTTAGTAAGAGACAACTTTTGCTGACAAAGATGCAGATTGAGGTGGTAGGATTCAAGGAACTCAAGGATTTGTATCCAGAGGATCTTTATTTTGGTGAAGCTTGGAAAGTTTGTATCGAACTTGTTTGACTTGATATGATGAAGTGGTTGGATTTCATAATCCAGGATGGTATGTTATTCAAAGGAAGTCATTTTTGCATTCCAAGAAGTGCAATGAGGGATAATCTCATCAAGGAGAAGCATATTGGAGAATTGGATGGACATTTTGGTAGAGATGAAACTATTGCTTTGGTTGCTAAGAATTATTACTAGCCACAATTATAGTAAGATGTCAAGAAGTTTGTATAGAGTTGTCGAGTCTGTCAGATGTAAATAGAGTGAAGCAGATTATGGGGTTGTATCGGCGATTACTTGTACCTAAGAAGTTGTGGGGGGATGTCATCATGGATTTCGTTCTTGGTTTACTAAGGACTGAGTGAGGGCATGATTCAATGTCTGTTGCAAGAGGAGTAGTGATGTTGTTCATGAGGCAGACTTGTTTTTCAAAGAAGTGGTGAGACTATATGGTTTTCCAAAGAGTATAGTTTCAGATTGACATACCAAGTTTTTTGGGTATTTCTCAGGTACATTATGGAAGAAATTGAAGAGACATTTGAAGTTCAACTCATCATATCATCCATTGGATGATGGTGAAGTAGAGTTTGTGAATAGGATTTTGGAGAACTTGGTGAGATGTTTGGTTGGAGATGAGCCAAAGGGATGAGATTTGATTTTACTATAGACATAATTTGTATACAATAATTTTGTTATGAGGAGTACTCATAAATCACCATTCTAGATCGTATATAGGAGCACTTCGAGAAATTCTTTTGATTTGAGGAAGTTAGAAAATGGAGAGATAAATAGTGTGTTGTAATGTGGAACCTAATCAGACTCGGATGTTTATTTGATACGGTTTTCTCCCCATATTATTTCTACGGGGGTTTGGAGGCAGCACCCCCAAGACAAGGTTAAGGAGTAGTGCACCTACAGGGTCCTCAGGCAGCGCCCCAGGTGCGCTCCCTGTAAAAGATGTTGGCTGCTATTTTCCTATTGGATGACTTATTCTAGCCCTAATTTTGTAAGCGGTAAAAAGCCTGTATAAAAAGGCTTAGGGTTAGGGATTTCATAATGTAATGGTGATATTGTAGCTTCTTGCGGTGGTATTGAGCTGTAAGGGATTGCAGATTGTAATCACTGGATAATAATAATATTGGACATGCTATTGGTGGACGTAGCCTAGGAATTGGGTGAACCACATTAAATCTTGGTGTCTTGTGTTCTCTTTTACGCGATCTACTATTTTCTAATATTTTTTATATTTGCATGTAACTGTTATTTCTGTCTGGGGTTAATCCTAACAAGTGGTATCATAATTAGACGGTCGTCATTTTTTTTTTAGCTAGACTGTCATCATTTTTTTAGCTAGGCCATGGTTTTGTTTTAGCGATCCTTTGGAGGAAGGTCTCACGGTCGAGTGGGAGTCTCACAGTTGTGTGGGAGCTATGGAAGACAAGGGTAAGCTAAAAGTTGAGAAGTTTAATGGGTAGAACTTTCAATTATGGAAGATGCAAATGGAAGATTATCTTTATCAAATGGATTTATGGAAGTCGTTGGAAGGAAAAATAAAGAAACAGAGAACTATGACAGATGAGGACTGGGAGATTTTAGATAGAAATACACTTGGAAGCATTCAATTATGCTCGGCACCATCAGTGAAATTTAATATTACAAAAGTGAAGATGACGGAAGAGTTGATGCAAACCCTAGCAAAACTATATGAAAAGCTGTCCACTTCAAACAAGGTATTTCTTATGAAGCATTTATTTAATATGAAGATGACAGAAGGTGGATCTGTTACATATCATTTAAATGAGTTTAATACTATTACTAGTTAGTTATTTTCTGTGAGTATCAATTTTGATGAAGAAATTAGGGCTCTCTTAATTTTGTATTCTTGGCTTGAAAGCTAGAATGGCTTGATAATGGTTGTGAGTAATTTTGTTTCTGGACCTAATATCCTAAAATTTGATGATGTGATTGAAGTTATTCTGAGTGAGGAAAATTGTAGGAAAAGCTCAGGGGGATCTACATCAAGAAGTGCTTTAAATGCACAAAGTAGAGGCAGAACAACTAAGAGAGGAAATAATTCTAGAAATTGTGGGAAATCAAGAGGTAAGTGAAAGGGGAAGATGTCTCAATTCAAAGGATTGAGAGATTGTTGGTACTATGGTAAACTAGGGCATAAGAAGAAAGATTGTTGGACTCGAAAGAACAATGAAGGAGATAAACCAAAAGGGAACTAGGAGGCAAATGTGGTAAGTGACAAAGCCGAAGAGGATGCTTTGCTTCTATCTTTATAAAGTATTGATGATTCACGAGTTTTAGATTCTGGTGCTTCATTTCATGCTACACCTCATAGAGGTTATTTTATTGATTATGTTCAAGGGGATTTTGGGCTTGTTTATTTGGAGGATAATGAACCCTACCAAATTGTTGGAAAGGGAAAACTTAAGATTAAGTTGCAGAATGAGAATCATTGACTACTACATGAGGTAAGACATCTTCTAAGACTGAGTAGGAATTTAATTTTAGCAGGGCAACTTAGTGATGAGGGTTGTGTAGTTACTTTTAATGATAAAAATTGGAAGGTTTCAAAAGGTTCCCTTGTAGTAGCAAAAGACGTGAAAGTAGGCACCTTATATCTTTGTACAGGTCATACTATTCCTTCTACTTTGATTATTTTAGAGAAAAATGAATGTTTAGGAACAGTTGTTGTAGTTGAGCAGGGTGAACAAATAACTGCTACAGATTTTGATATAGCATTGTGGCACAATAGACTTGGGCACATGAGTGAGAAAGGTATGAAAACACTTCATTCAAAGAAAGCTTTACTAGCTTTCAAATGTGTTAATATGGATTTCTGTGAAAGTTGTGTGTATGGAAAATAAAAGAGAGTGAGTTTTGTGAAGATTGGGAAGGAGAAGAAAAGTGAGAAATTAGAGCTTGTGCATACAGATGTATGGTGACCAGCTCAGGTATCTTCCCTTGGTGGCTCTCATTATTATGTTACATTTATTGATGATGCAACTAGAAAAGTTTGGGTTTATTTCCTTAGATAGAAATACGATGTATTTCAAACTTTTAAGAAATGGAAATGCTTGGTTGAAAATGAGACTAGTAAGAAATTAAAATGCCTCAGATCTGATAATGGCAATGAGTATTGCAGTCATGAATTTGAAGATTATTGCCCTGCTAATGGTATTTGTAGACAAAAAATTGTTCCAAGGACTCCACATGAAAATGGAGTTGCTGAACGCATGAATAGGACTATAATGGAGCGTGCAAGGAGCATGAGGTTGCATGCAGAGTTTCCCTTAAACATGTGGGCAAAGGCTATTAATATTGCTATATATTTGACTAATAGAGGTCCTTCTACTCCTTTGGGTTGTGGTATTCCAGAGGAAGCATGGACTAATAAAAAGATGAGTTATTCTTTTCTCAAAACCTTCGGTTGTGAAGCATTTGCTTATATAGATTTTGAAAATAGAACAAAGTTAGAAGCTAAGTCAAAGAAATGTGTATTTGTTGGATATGACATTAATGAATTTGGTTATAGGTTTTGAGATTTTGAAAACCATAAAATTGTAAAAGTAGGGATGTCATATTCAATGAGAAAGTGTTGTACAAAGATCTGTTATAGCAACAGGAGAAGAAAGAAAATGAATATGTAGTGTTGGATGATACTCCAAAAGATGATGTTCCAACAGTACCTCATGATGTGCAACAACCACAACAATATATACCACACACATCAATGAATGTTAAACAGTCAACAAGGCTAAGTAGACCTCTAGAAAAATTTTCTTCTTTGTATTCTAGTTTACTTAATGATGCTGATGAACTTGAATTCTATAATGAAGCTATGCAGGTGGATACTAAGATTCAGTGAGAGTCTGCAATAGAAGAAGAAATGGACTCTTCGCTGAAAAATAAGCATGAGATTTATGCAAGTTGCTTGCAGGTAAAAGGGCTTTATAGGATCAATGAATTTACTAGTTGAAAGAATAGGATGGAGGTAAGAAACAATTTAAAGCTAGGTTAGTGGTAAAATGATTTGCACAGAAAAAAGGGCATTGATTTTGATGAGATATTTTGTCCTATTGTTAAAATGACTTCTATTTGTGTTGTTTTAAGTATTATGGCTACTGAAGATTTGCATTTGGAGCAACTTTATGTTAAAACAACCTTTCTTCATGGTGATTTGGATGAAGAGATCTATATGGCACAACCATAGGTATTTTAGGTCAAAGGTAATGACAACTTAGGTTGCGGATTGAAGAAAAGTTTAAATCGCTTGAAGCAAACACCTCATCAATGCTATTTGAAATTTGATAGTTTTACGCATGAGTATGGATACAGTAGGTGTCATTCAAATCATTGTGTTTATTTTAAGAGGTTGGATGATGACAACTATATTATTTTATGTTTATATGTTATGATATGCTTTTCATTGGGTCTAACATGGATCACATTAAAGGGTTAAAAGAATAGTTAGCACAACCATCGGCTATGAAGGATTTGGGGGCTACAAAAAAAATCCTTGGTATGAAGATTTGTAGAGATAGAAAGAACATGATACTAACATTATCTTAGGCTGATTATATTGCGAAGTTGTTGCAACATTTCTCTAAGGAGAATGCTAAAGTTGTCAGCACACCTTTACCTGGTCATTTGAAGTTGACTAAGGAGATGTGTCCCAAGACACAAGAAGAGGAGGATAAGATGTATAAGGTACCTTATGCTTTAGCTGGAGGGAGCTTGATGTATGTTATGGTATGTACTAGGCTAGATATTGCACATGCAGTGGAGTTGTTAGTCGGTATATGAGTCATCTAGGAATTGAGTATTGGAATGTAGTTAAATGGATTCTCAGATATTTGAGAGGAACATCTAGCAAGTGTTTACATTTTGGGGACTCTACTACTAATTTACAAGGCTATGTTGACTTAGATTTGGCAGGGGATATTGATACTAGGTGGATTACTAAAAGTTATGTGTTTACTGTTGGTGGGACAACAATGAGCTAGGTTTCTCGATTACAGAAGGTTAATGCTTTATCCACTACAGAGGCAAAGTATGTTGTTGCTACAAAGGCAACCAAGGAGATGATATGGCTTCAGTTCTTCATGGAAGAGTTGGGACACCCATAGAGGGATAATTATTGGTTCACAGATAGCTAGAGTGCCATTCATCTTGCAATGAATTCAGCTCTACATCAAAGACAAAACACATATAGTTGTAGTACCATTTCATTCGGTTAGTTTTGGATGATGGACAGTTAAAGCTGGAGAAGATACATACAGATGATAATCCAATAGATATGTTTACAAAGGTAGTGACAAGGGAGAAGCTGAACTCCTCTTCAGCTTCAATTGATCTTCTAGAGTGAACATAATAAAATGACAGCAGATTCTAGGGTGGTTTGATATTCTAGTGGGAGCTCTAGGTTTAGCAGTGTTATGATCAATCTCCAAGTGAGAGGTTATTGTTGTTGAGTTTGATCAGTCTCCAAGTGGGAGATTGTTGTGATGTGGAGCCTAATTAGACTCAGAGGTTTATTCGACACAGGTTTCTCCCTATATCATTTCTACGGGGGTTTTAGGGCAGCTCTCACAAGATGGGGTCAAGGGGTAGTGCCCTTGTGGGGTCCTGGGGTAGCATCCTAGATGTGCTTTTTGTCACAGTATAGGGTGAGGTCGAGGTGCAACGTCCCTGTAAGCCAAAAATGACCTTATATTGTAAAAGGCATTGACTTTTATTTTCCTATTGGATGACTTATTCTAGCCCTAATTTTGTAAGCAGTAAAAGCTTGTATAAAAAGGCTTAGGGTTAGCGATTTCATAATGTAATGGTGATATTGTAGCTTCTTGCAACAATATTGAGCTGTAAAAGATTTTGGATTATAATGATTGGATAATAATAATATTGGACTTGTTGTTGGTGGATGTAGACTAGGGATTAGGTGAACCACGCTAAATCTTGGTGTCTTGTGTTCTCTTTTATGTGATCTACTATTTTCTGGTATTGGTTATATTTGCATGTAATTGTTATTTCTATATGAGGTTAATCCTAACATAGTGCTAAAGCGGAGGATTTTGCTAAACATTTGAAAAACATCCATGAGGAGGCGAGGAAGCATTTTACAAGGATGAATACATAGTACAAGAATGAGATAGATGAGAAATAAAGGTATAAGGAATTTCAAGTTGATGGTGAAGTCATGGTTTATTTGAGGAAGGGGCATTTTCTAGTAGGAAGATATAACAAGCTGAAAATGAAGAAGTTTGGACCATGCTAGATACTGAAAAATCATGATTTTGGAAATTCCTATGAAGTAGAGTTGCCTGCAGAACTAAATATTTCACTAGTATTTATCATTTTAGATTAGAAAAAATTTCATGAAGGAGGTGATGGAGATGAAGTTACAAAAGCGTAGTATATTATTAATGTAGCTACTTCAACTATAAAGGAGATTGAGGAGGTGTTAGACAGTCATGTTGGTAGAAGTATTGATGCAGGGGCATCTAAGGTTCCTGAAGATTCTGGCATTTTTGGTGAAAGATTGGAGGTACTCGACCATCTCTATGGTATTTGTTAGTTGGAGGCTTGCCTGAATGGGCTTGGTGGAGAAGCTTTGAGTTCAGTTGAATTATGTTATCCGATTGAGAAAGTGTTGCTCAATTCTTATTAGTGTAGTTCCTAGTTGCTGTGTTGACTGATGAGCTTGATCTCTGAAGGAGCTTGATTGCAGAGGAACTCGGTCATTGATGAAGCTTGACATATACGATGCTTCTTAGCGTATGTTGAGATTGGTAGGTATGTTAGCTCGACGATGTTTGGCTTTCTTGACCTTATTGCTGACACTCTATCGTGTGGCCACCAAATCGTTTTCTTGCATATTGGATCAACCAACTTGGTGCATTTAATGTCCGTAGCATATGTTTATGACGTGGATTGATCATGGGGGTGTGTATGTGGGCCTATTTTGGTCTTGGTGATCTTTCCTATGTGCAATTAATGGGTGTTGTGAGACGACTAAGGCATTTTATATTTAATATCTATTGCAGGCTGACTTGTGGCTCAAATATGTATTTAATGTAAGAGTTATTTAAGTTGTAACTTTTTAGGCTAACTTGTGGCTTAGTTGGATATAAGTAGAGGGTCTTGTGGAGTCTTGAATCATTATTCATTCAACATGGAGTAGCTAAGAGGAGAAAAGTTTGAGTAGAAATAGTAGTTGTGGCTTTGGAAACAAGAAAAGGTTATTTGGTGGCTTGCGAGCACAAGTTTAGATTATTCTTGGGGTTTTTAACCAGAATGCAGATCTAGGCTAGCTAGGGTTTAGATCTTATGAGGTCTTGTAGAATTACTATTGTAATTTCTTATATATTTGGCCGTAACCCAGAAGGCCTTACAACTGGGCATGTTGGATGTAAATCTTATGATTCTTTTATGAGAATTGGTGTTATTCTGCATCTAAATCTATGTGTTATTGTTTATATCCTGTTGTGTGGTTATTTGCTATGGGCTAGGACATCTCCTTTAAGGATTCTCCTCCCTTGTATTGTCTCAGGTGGTATCAAATAAGAGTTTGATCTTGTGGTGGATTGTTCTTTCTGGAATCCTAGATATCTTGGTTGTAATGTGGCAGATCATGGTTCCCACTTACAATTATAGAGAACTCGCAGATGGGTCTTGATATGAAGAGATGGTTGTAAAGATGGAAGGTTGATCTTGATGAGTGAAGTTTAGATTTGGCTAGAGATTTATTGTAGAGGGTTTGCAAAGATCTTGGAAGATCCCTCCAAGAAGATTGGACCTTGGCATAATTGTACATCTCTGTAATGTGGTGGGGACGAGGATAAATGAGACAATTTTTTGGGTGGACATTGCTTTGTCTAAACGAGTTGAGGAACAAAGGAAGTAATTTTTATACTATTGGAGTTGGAGTTTACTGATCTGGAAGAGAGTTGTCTGGCCGGTTAGGAGATTTGTTCGAGAACAAAGAGGGCATGGCAAGGTCAAGGTAGAGGTTTCTTTTGTTGATTAGTTTGTGGAGTCTGATGTGAAACCTATAGAGGAACTTGTGGTTGTTACCGAAGAGTTTCCTAACCTTGTCAATGGTGGGATGAAGATTTCTTTTCATGATCATTTGATTGAGTCTAGCATGGAAATTGTAGAGCACTTGCTCATGGATGATCAGGTTGCTATGGGTGATGATTTACATGGTACAAAGCGTCTTGTTGCGAGCAATGAGATTAATAGTCTTGCAAGTTTGGCATGTGTTAAAGAGGGCTTGCATATTGTTTCTAGTGTGGATTCTGGTGATAACTTGTACACCCTATTTGTGGTTTACTTTGTTGTTTAGTTTATTCCTACAAATGAATATGCTAATTGGTTGTTTGTAGACTTGCGAAGGAGAAGTTGGTTGGACTTGTTCATCTTCTTGGCTTTATGGATTGGAAGTCCTTGGGTGAAGTTGAAGTGGAAGTTTGGTTCTCATGAAGGAGTAAAGTGTGGGACACATATTTCTTTGTACCCCGACAGTCTGATGTAGGGGCATCTGAGGTTCCTGAAGATTCTGGTATTTTTGGTAAAAGACTTGAGATGGTTGGCCATCTCTATGGTATTTCTTAGTTGGAGGCTTGACTGAATGGGCTTAGTGGAGAAGCTTGGTGTTCGATTGAAGTATATTACTCAACTGAGGAAGTGTTGCTCGATCCTTATTGGGGTAGTTCTTGGTTGCAGGGTTGACTAAGGAGCTTGGTCATTGAAGGAGCTCAGTCAATGATGAAGATCAACATATACTATGTTTCTCGGCGTATATTGGGCTTGAAATGCATGTTAGCTTAGTGATCTTTTTCTTTCTCAGCATTATTGTTGACACTTGGTCATGTGGCTCATCGAATGTCGTTCTTGTGGATTGGATCAGCCGACTTGGTGCATTTAATGTGTGTAGCATATGATTGTGATGTAGATTGATTATGGGTGTGTGTGGACCTATTTTGGTCTTGGTGATATTTCCTAAGTGCATTTAATGGGTGTTGTAAGCCAACTAAGGATTTTTTTTAAAAATATCTATTACAGGCCAACTTGTGGCTCAAATATGTATTTAATGTAAGGGTTCATTTAATTTGGAACTTGCTAGGCCAAAAATTGGGTATAAGTAAAGGGTCTTGTGGAGTCTTGAATCATTATTCATTTAACATGGAGTAGCTAAGAGGAACGAAGTTTGAGTAGAGCTAGTAGTTGCAGCTTGGGAAACAAGAAGGGTGCTTGGTGGTTGGCGAGCACGAGTTTAAATTCTTCTTGAAATTTTCTACCAAATTGCAGATTTGGGCTATCTACGACTTGGATCTTGTGAGGTCTTGCAGAATTGCTATTCTAATTTCCTATGTATTTGGTTGTTACCCAGAAGGCCTTACAGTCGGGCATGTTGGATGTAAATCTTTTGATTCTTTTATGAGAATTGGTGTTATTCTGGATCTAAATCTTAGTGTTATTATTTATATTCCACTGTGTGGTTATTTGATGGGGGCTAGGACATCTCTTTTGGGGATCTCCTTCCTTGTACTGCGCCAAGTACAAGGAACTAAAACTATGAAGAGTTTTTGGTCAAATGGAAAGGGAGACTAGTAAAAAATTCATCATGGTTAGCAAGAGAGGAAGTTAGCTGTCTTGGTTTTCCTTTGGCTATCTGAGATGTGATGAGGTCACTTCTCAAATTATCTTGTGTGTCCTTATGCAAGAACATCCTGGGTTGCCTTTCTGTCCTGCTCATCTTTGTGCATTCTGTCAGTTATTGTTGAGGGAAATAGTGACTGAATTCCCTATGATGGTTGAGTTCTTGCTTTGGTAGAATCTTGCAATTGTCGGGTGAGCTCCCTAGTTTGCTGATGCTCAGTTCCTTCTTTGGCCAAGTTCATCTATGATAGGTTCTTAGTGAGAGGCGACTTGTTCATTTATTACAAGATGTGAATTTAATGTAAGGATCATGCATTGGGATGCGTGTAGACCATTATGAGGTCAACCTTGTCTATTGTAAAGATCTAGAATCTTTTGTAAGCCGTTTTGGAAGTTATAAGTAGATATGTCTAGGCTTAGGTGAAGTAGTGCATAGAGAGAGTTGGAAAAGAAATGTGAATGATCATAGAGCGGATTTGAATTAGAAATTGTAGAGATCGTTGATCTTGAACTTTCAATTTGGAATTCTTTTGTTGGCCGCAACCCAGAAGGCCTCCCAACCGGTCATGTTTGCAGAAAATGTGATGAATCAATAAAGACATTTGCTATTTCTCTCCCTCCTTGGTGTTTTCCTCTATTATTTGCTTTCATTGTATTTACTCAACAAGGTGTTTGGACTTTTAGGGGTGCATTTGGCCCTAATTTTGCATCCATCCCCACATCATTGCATCACCCAAAAATATTTTGTTTATGTTTCTTGAGTAAGGGTTGTCTTAGTGTAGAGTTGTTGTTAGTGGAGGCTTTCTCAATAGTAAGTCGGTCATACAAGCTTGTAATGTCCTAATTTCAAAGGTAGGTGTTCATCTTGGATATATTAGTCTGTTAGTTGAGGCTTAGTGCCGCATCGCAAGTATTCGTGAAGTTGTTGCTTATTTTTGGTGTACAATTTTGGTACAAAAAACTTCAGGCTTAGTTTTGAAGGCCTTAGAGGCTCGTAGTGGGCTTCAAAATGACGCCTATTGGAGCTTGCACTAGTGAGCCCTATAGATTAGAAGCATTCGATTTTTGAATGGGGTCCTCATAGCCAATTAGGTCAACAATTCACAAGTTATGGTCTTCCGAAGTTGGGCCACCCAGAAATCCCAAAATAAATATCATAATTGTTTTAAGCTGGCTATATATATATAATTTTAGGGTTGGTAAGCCTCAAGGGTTAGGGTTTGATGTCTAAAAACTTCCCAAGCGGTGGAAAAATACCTATATAAGGAATGTCCATAGATTGTCTAGGACAACTCTAGGTGATAGTTCATAACTTTGTCTCATAGATTATTTTAAGGAAGGCATCCATGTGGGTTTGCATATTGTATTTCACAAATTTGTAATTTAACATTTATGACAATAATAAGAAGCCCATATTTTATTTTTACAAATTGTTGTTATTTTTCTATTTTTGTTCTGTGTTTGTGGTATTAAGGGGAGTACGTTTCATCATGGAGGTGCAAGGGTTTATCATCATCATTATCTTTGTTGTCGTTGTCGTCATTGTCATCATCATCATCATCATTGTCATCATCATCGTCATCGTCATCGACATCCTCATGATCCTCATCCTCATCATCGTTATCATCATCATCCTCATCCTCATTGTCATCATCATCATCATCCTCATCATTGTCCTCATCATCATCCTCATTGTTGTCATCGTCATCGTCATTATCTCATCATCTTTTTCATTGTCATTGCCGCCGTTGTCACTATTGCGGAATAAAAGATCAAATAAATGTTGAGTAAATTCAAGTGGTGTGGTTCCATGTCTAGGTGATCTTATAGGGGAAGCATTTGGTGTAGAGGCAAGACCACGAGTAGCCAAAGCCTTTACAACTGAATCCCTCCTATAAGATGGACCCATTCAAAAGAAAATATCCAATTCTTGAGCATAGAGATACTGATACTCTGAATTTGTAATTAGAGGATGGAGTAAAAATGACCCTATTTCCTATCAAAGAATACATCATGACTAAATATGAGATAATTAGTCTCAATGTTAGCTAGGTGGTGGGCTTTCTGATTATCACTTTACCCTGTTAGCATGAGTTTCTAGTTCATGGCATATAGCTTTGTATGTTTATCATCAGAGATCTTGACAAATATAGTTGAGCCAAAAGCATTACGATGATTGATTTTTGGCTTATAACTTGACCAAGCTATTTCTAGAGTCTTCTTTTTGACAACCACTGTAGGAGAGCCATTGAGAAGATAGACGACAGTGTAAAAAAAATCAGCCCAAAATTTATTTAGAACCTTCTTGTGCTCAAGCATAGTTTGGGCCCATTCGGTGATCGTGCATTTTTGTTGCCTAACAACACCATTTTTCTGGTGGTGTAGCATGTTGTTAAATAACATTTGATGCCATATTGATCACCTAAATTGGAGCAGAGGAAAACAACTATCTCCCATTTTCTTTTCTAAGATAATAATGTGTTGACTATACTTCTTTTCTACAAATGATTTAAACTCTCAAAATACACCAAACACCTTTGATTTTTGATAAGGGAGATACATAACCATTTTATGACTAAAGTCGTTAAAAAAAAGTAAAGAATACATGGACTGAGTAGCCTAGATAGTAGCCATGGGCCAAAAAACATCAACATGGACTAGTTTTAATACCCTTTGAAGATCTCTAGGAGTTTCCATTTGAAAAAAGGAGTTCGATGTTGCTTCGTAGCCTGACATGCTTTGCAGACACAAAGACTTTGGGTTTGAATCTCTAGTGACAAGATCTTCCTGAACAAAATAAGAAAGACACTACACATTTAAGTGTGTTAGTATTTATAGGTAGCTGGCGGGGGGTGGGGGTGGTGAATCAATACAATAAGATTTCTACAAACTTTAACCATTTATTTATAAATCTTACCTTCTAACTTCGAAACTATAAAACATGTGAATATCAAAAAATAAAGCATAGTATGATCAAATCACCACACATACATAACACAAGACATAATGATTTTGGTTAAGAGGAAACCCTTGTTAGAAGGTAAAAATTGCAATGGGGATGGTACTCACAGAACACACTACTGGAACAAATGAGTTTTCCTATTAGGATCATACAATCAACAAGTGACTTTATACCTTTTTAGAAGTACAAATAAATATGCTAGGATCTAGCTTGTTAAAGGATTTTTATAATTCTTTTGAGAGTCTACTTTGTTAGGGGATTTACAACTAGAACCTATTAGGGTTCACCCGATTTAGGGATTTATAAATTGTGACTGATAGGAAATATCTAAATCTCTGATATGGTTATGGTACTCCTTCCATGTTAGAACCAATTTTCTTTGTGATTTGATTTCATTGCACTATGCATCTGTCTACTTTGTACCTTGATTGCTACTGCTCAACCACTCTACTTTTTCTTCTAGGTTTCCTTTATTGCTACTTTTCCTACTTCCATTGTCCATTCTCCTTCTCCTTATTCCTTCGTCATCATAGTCCACTCGTTCTTTTACAAAACCTATATGTTTTACTTGTACTCTTTTGCCTCTTAATCTTGACCCTTGATTTGAACTTCAAGCTTCTTGCTCTAACTTCTCATCCTTTTCACACATCCCAGTGAATTAATCCAACTAGGTCAGCCTTCATATTGATTTACTTGTCCACTAGTCAGATTGGTGTAAATATGTTATCTCTCCCTATGTAACCTTACATCTTTGATTTATATTGATCTAACGTGATCATATTTCTGGATTTGAATTATTCCTTGACTACTTACAATTTCTCTAAACACTATCTTATAGTCACCGATTGTCACTTAGTCATCCCCAACCATCACATGTGTCCTTCCTTTATTGATCAACTTGTGCCTTTTCTAATCAACCTATTGTGATAAACTGACTTAGTTCTTACCGATCAATGTTATGGATAGCCATATGAATTGGTATGGATTCTATGGACTGCTATAAATGGAAACCTTATAATAACCATATAATTTTCCAATCAATTAGTTCTGTCACCAATAGGTAATGCCAATAATCTCCTAATAGTCTACTAATACCAACAAAGTGCCCATACAACTAGTGTGAGAGGTTACTAATAGTGGAGTGATGGGATACCATAGAAGTCTCTTGAGAATCCTTAGAGCCAACAAGTCTTAAAAGACTATGATCTTCAACACGAACGCTAATTGTGGACTAAGTATCCCGATCAAGGATACATTACTAATGTTAGATGAAAGTCATGTTGAGGAGAATGTCTCATTATTTTACTAATAGAGAGAAGATTGAGTTCCATTCTTGGAACATAGTAACCTCAAGGAAAATCAATTTCCTTCTTGGGCTAAATTTGGATAGTCCCTCTTCTGACAATAATGTACTCTTTCCCTCCTACAAAAATAACAAAATCTGAGAATGGTTGGAAATCATAAGCCAATCGTGGTGATGCGTGAAGTGTTGGGAGGTACTCGAATCAATATATTAGGCAAAGGATTTTACACAATATATAGGTCTTATAACCATGGAGGTGTAAAAGGAAGTTTCATCTGGTGTACTCCGGAGCATGTACTAGAGGTTGTGAACTAGATTTCTTGGCTTGACCATCTAATTATTTATGACACTCTAACTTCATATGACAAAAAATATGGAAGTAGTTACACTAATTTTTCTTCTTCTTTGGGTTTTCTAATGATTGAGTAGAAGGACTCTATTGAGAAGACTAAGATAATTGATAGTTGCCTATGGATTTAGTTGAGAAGGCTCAAGTGTTAGAATATGGGTTGGGACTGCTAATGAGTTGTTTCTACTGATCTTGTTGAAGAAGTATTATACAAAGATAAAAAGTAACACATCAAAATGTGTGGATGCAATGTTTTGAGTGTTAAAAAAGTGCTCATAGAAAGATGTGCGAATTTAAGGTGATTACCACCATGTCTTCTTCTTCTTCCAATTTACATCCAATGGCTTCCAACTAATCACTAATATCATTAATTTTATTGAGATTCTTCTGTAGGGATACCTAATCATCCATCATGTTTGAGAAGAGCACGTTCTTTAGAAAGAATGCATGACTTTTGTTTGATGTTTCATGCAAACCTTTCAAATGGTTTTAAATATTTGTTATTGTCTTATTGGAAGGAACTTGCAGGATCTTATCATTAGTGAATGAAAGTTTGATAAGCATGACAACTTCTTGATACTACTTATCTAACTTATCTTTCTCTTTTCCTTTATTCGCAAGATGAGTAGATGTGGTGAAAACATTTTTTCCAAGACAACCATTTTCAAAGATGGTCATCGTGTAGTAATTCCATTTGTTGTAGTTCCTACCATTAAAATTTTGATTACCTTCCAATAAAATGTTGGTAAAACATGTCATTGCACGATTTTTGAGGCATAAGAAATGAGAAGCCTAGATGGCTGAATGTACACATTTGGATGTGTTGATTAGAGAGGTAGCTATATGCATAAATTATAATGTGAATCTACTAGTACACAATTCAAGGCATGGAGAATAAGACACCTAGAAAAATTTGAAAATAACCCAAGTGTCACCTTGAAAAACTCACCAAATCAATAAATAAAATAAAATTCTAGTAGACACAAAATTTGAGACATAACAAGTGAGACACATAGAGAAATCTGAAAGCAATCGAATTCAGGTTTGGGAAAACCTACCACACATACAAACTTACATTTTGAATATAATAGGAAAGCTAAGATTTTTGAAAAAAACCCTACACGAATGTAAAAATCTTCAAATATTGGCAAAACACCATAGAGAATCCAAAAAGCATTTATAGAGATGATATGAGAACACAAATAGACCATAAGGAAGATAAAATAAATAAATAAGGGGTCATTTAAAGCTTAGATTGACTACAAAGAGTTGCAAAGGAAGGAAAGATCTCCAAACAACTCAAAGAAAAAAAATGAACTTGAAATGTATTTGAGAAGTAGAGAAGGTTGTTTTTTTGTAGATAAAAACAGATGCATGAGTCGAAAGACATAAATTTTATTGTGGGTTTACAAAAAGCAAGTCCCAAATATGAATCGCGACCCCAACAAATGATCCCACAATAGAAAATAAACTTGTGACGGACGTTAGTGTTAGCATGAATGTTGATGGTATTCCTTTTGGGGAGTATCCTAAGCATTAGAGAGATGGTTGGCATGATTGGCATGTATTCATGACTGTGTTTGTCATTGATGTCAACAAAGTATTGTTTTTGTGAAGACTAGCACCATAGAAGACAAAGAATGAGGTTGTACAGACTGTGTATTGATGATAAGGTCGAGCATAGTTGAGGATATGTTCTACATTGTGTCCTAATTAAGTGGACAAGTGCACATATAGAGAGTCAAAGACATATGAGAGTTATTCAAAAATTACAAAGGCTAGTGTGCCGATAAAGTGCTTGAGAAATGGTTTCTAATGTTTGGATTGTATCTCCTAATAGAGAAATAATCATGATACACAAAGTTAAACATTGAAAATATACAACCTAATTATGAGGTCAATGAGTACGCAAGGTTAGAGGTCGTGCGTGTGAGAAGTTGTAAAGACTGTGAGCCGACAGTGTTGTGTAGTTATGAAATGATTGGAATATCTTAATGAGGTCCTATTATAATTAATTGGGAAAACCTCAAGGTTGACTCAAGGAATTATATTGAGGATATGGTAGAAAGGAGTATTTTCCTTGTGACGACGTGTGGATTCAAGAGTAATATGCAAAGTAATTGGTAAATGTGAACTTAAGTGATCCAAGGGATTATTGGATGTGAATTGGAAGATCTAGTTTTAAGATCTAAAAGAGGTATTGGTCCGGCCAAGAGGATAGAGGAGTTCGAGTTATTCATTTTTATTGTTCTGCAAAGAATAATACATAAATTAGTTAGGTAGTGAGTTTAGTTGTTTTGCTCCTGAAGCTGTTTCGAAAATGGGTCCATCTGCCTTCTACAACTCCCAACAGGGTTGAAATCTCCTAATAGGTATTCAATGTCTCCTAATAGGGACTGATATGTACTGAATGTATTTCATTGGCTCTTAACAGAGTCCATCCTCTTACAAGGAACATTTATATATTAGTACATCATTTTATGGGCACCATCCCCAAAAGGGTTTTCCTTCTGATCAATAGTTTCCCTAGTTAATATATATGGTGTTATTGTGTATGTGTATCTTCTTATGGTTGCTAGTTATATTGTTTACATGGTTATGGATTAATAAGGTTGATAAACATTTTAATGATTGGATAATTGATTCATGCCCCCTCTCAGTTATCTTGGTGGACTTCACTTTCTAATAGTTACATAATGAGTTGTGGGTTGTATTTGGTTCTTGAAGCAAAAAATGGTAAAAATTTATATGTTTGTTGCAAGAAACAAGACGAATGTGGGTAGGAAAGAGCATTCCCTTAGAATAGGCCCACATATTTCCTCAAGTTTATTTTGAAAAATTTATTAAAAAATTTTCAAGAGAAAAAACATTTGAAACTAATAAGTTTTAAAATAAAATATAAAATCCTGCCATGATACCATACTAAACAAATAATTGGTAAAATAGTGGATGATCTATTTGAAAAGAATGAAATGTTCTTATAGAGTTTACAAACAAGAGATGTTTGTAAACATAAACATACAAATCAAAGAAAAAATCTATTATACATGATATTTACAATATCTAGTAGTAAACATTAAATATAAATTAATTAACTTAAAGGATATTATTTTAATAATTTAATGCACTTCCATATAGTAGTAGTCTTAGCAATTTTTTTAGAGAAACGTTAAAACTATTATTTTATACAACCTATTTTTGGAGGTCTCTACTACATGCACATTCTAAGAAACTTTTTTGAGCAATTGATATTTGTCACATTTCAAGAAAGGGTCGATATATGTTTGACCCTCATTTCTTGCATGTTTGACATATCTTTAAAGGTTGCAAAGGAGGAAACATTTAAATTCTCTATTATTTGATATTTCATGATTATCATGAAGACCTCTTTTCTTGACTTGGAAATATATCTAAAACTTCTATTGTTTCACTCTTTCCACATTCCCTTAGTGATCATAGGAGACATTTGTCTTGAAAGTTCTCCTATAATATTGTGCTTGAGGGGGCAAATTTCCATGAGTCGATGAACTAATGTAGAGAGGTGGGAAAAAGCTAATCCACCAAAGTCAGGGGAATAATCATAGCCCAAACATCCACAACAAAGGAGCATCAAAAGAATAAGTGATTTGTAGTCTCACTATTTTTACAACATAGAGTACAACTATTAATAAATTATTATCCTTTTTTGTTTAGATTATCCACATTAATTCTAGGAATAAGTTTAAGAACCAAATCTTCTTTGAAATTAATTGAAGAGGTCTATGAAGAGTAGGTAGGTCAATACAACTATGAAATTTTGATGCAAGAGCATCCTGAGTTTCCTTGTTATCCTTCTCATCTTTGTTCATTCTGCATGTTGGAGTTGAGTGCTAGTGGTTTCCAATTTTCTGTTGCTGTCGAGTTGTTCAGTGGATGTCGAGTTACTATAGCTGTAGTGGATGCCGAGTTACTGTAGCAATCTTGTGTTGACCAACTGTTCCTTCATGTGCCGAGTGAATCTATTGGTGCTGAGTGTTCCTGTATATGCTGAGCAATGCTGAGTTTCAACATTTTTTTGTTAGCATTTTTTTTTGTCCTTTGACCGAGTTGTCTGTGTGGTTCCAGTTTGGGCTGATCTTGTGGGTATTTAATTTGAGTATTGGTAGTTAATATTTGATGTCGACTGACTTGTGGTTGTGTATGCATTTAATGTAAGGTTTAATTTTGTGATAGGTTGACCTGTGGCCAGACAATTATATAAGGAGGTCTAGGATTAAGTTTTAGGATGGAACTAAGAGGATGTGAAATTTGGAAGCATATGTATCCAGAAATTCAAATTAGAAGTTGGATCATGGATTTGAATGTATTTTGTATCTGGTCGTAACCCAGAAGGCCTTACAACTAGGCACGTATGCTGATTATTTGATGAATCAATAAAAGTGTTTTGCTCTTCTTCCTGCTTTGGTTCTATTTTTTGTGTTGTGTTTCCACTGTGTTAACTCTTGCATGGTGTTTTTGATAGTTGGGTGTGCCTCTGGCCCTAGTTCTTCATTCCTCCCTACACCAAATTCTAGAAGGGGTCAGGTTTACAAAGTATTCATCCTTATTATCTTGATCTAGCAGAGAGTTATCCTCCAAGCTAATAATGATGTCTATAAAACTATTATCTGAAGTTTCCTTTCAACCATTTTAAATTTGTTTGTCAGTAAAAATCTTGTTTTTGAGATTAATCCATGAGGATTTGCCACTATTGCAAACTATATGGCCCTAGACTTTCTCTCCCAAGCACAAAATGCAATAGTTCTGAAAGCCGTCTATATTGTAGGTAGAGGGAAGAGACCTCTCTCCTTGGAAATATCCTTCAAAAAGAGCATGTCTTTCCCTAAATTCGGTGGTCCCACAATACTGGTTACAACTTTTTGGTCAACTTTCATAATGAAATGAATATTTTTAGAAAAACCCTTCACTTTCAGATGCTTGTTTGTATAATAAGGTTAAGAATTTGAAGGCCATTTAAACTACTATTTTGTTTGCATTTTATTTCTAGTTTCTACCTTTTTTAAAACAAAATTTGAATTTGTTTGTGACCATTTTCCTTTTCCTTTAAAAATTGGGTTATATGAAAAACTTCAACATTTTTAAAGAGTGACAATCACTCAGTTCACCATAACTTATTTGTGAAAAACAATAATGATGTAGTTCTTTCAAGGTTAGATTTGTAACATCAATACCTAGAGGATGTAATTGATTCTATTCCATTCCATTTCCTTTCAAATTATATATTTTTTTGAGAGATGAAGTGACTTTAATAGTAATTTAGACATAAGTTTTTTGGTTTGATATTACTTAATTTTTATAGATCAAAATGTATTTTTCTTTTTTTAATAGAAAGGTAACAAAGATACTGATGAGATATATTTTTATCATAATTTTTTTAAATTTATAATTTTCTCAAAGCACTAGATGTTATTATATCCAAGATCCAAGATTCCTAAGAGAAGGTGAATTTATAAATACTTCTTTAGTATATTTATACATGTTTCTTTTTCAATATAAAATAAGATTTAAAATTGTGTTCTTTTATTTATGCATTATGGTTAATGGTAATGCTTTTAGAATAACATTAATTTTATTATTCTATATATTTAGAACACACATTACCATGCTTATTGTTCTTAATAGGAACAAAAATCATATATTTAACAAAGTTAAATATATGATTTTTTAACATAATAGTTTCTTTTTACTTTATTTGTATATAAAATATTTTTAATATTTAGTCTACAATATGTTTGATTGTATTTGAACATTATTTTAATGTTTCTATCTTTTATGAGATGTCAGATCTTTTGCCACAATGGAGAGAAATAATGCAAGATTACTATGCAAATGTCTTGTAAGTTATTTCTATAATTATTTACTTAGCTTTCTAACATTATTTGTTTATTTTTTTAAATGTAAAAGATATATAGGAGTATATACATCTCACTTCATTTATGTACAACTAAGAAAAATGACAAATTTACAAAAGGTAAAGAACAATATGTTGAATTTTAAAAATAAAATTGATTATACACACACACACACACACACACACACACATACACACACACACACACACACACACATATACATATACATGTGTATGTGTATGTGTATGTATATGTATACGTATACATATATATACATATACATACACATATACATAGACATATACACACACATATATATACATATAGATATACATACACACACACACACACACACACACACACACACACACACACACACACACACACACACACACATCATTTTATTAGGGTGACTTTTATATGACTATAATAGAGATGTTTCTAAAAATAAATAAGAAATAGTGACTAGTTTATCATGAACAACATTGCTTGAATATGTAAATTAAATATAGTATAAAAAGAGGAAATGACATGTGAACTAAACATAATATAAAATGAGGAAATAGGTCTTGGTTGTATTTATCTAAGAGTTCTATGAAGATTTTTTAAGGGGGTTCCAAGAATAACAAGTGATGCGAAGCCTCAATGTTTCTGTCAATAGTGCAATGCATTTAAATGAAGGGCTTTGTGATTTGAGTTGGGAAAATCACGAGGGCTTAGACTGTACCCTTATACAGGGGAGTTCTTATAAAATGTTATTTAAACAAGTCGTACATGTACTATTATTGAAATTATTCTCGTCTTCAAAAAATTGTGTTTAGCTTATGTCTTGAATAATGTGTGAGTTTGTTTGTGATAATTTTGCATGACAAATTTGTAAATCTATAGAACACATTTTGTGAAAGTCTTTAAAGAACCATCCAATTGTTGCAATAAGTAACATATCAATAGCTACATCATTAATTAAGCAAGAGCCTACAACACAACGATGAATTGTGAGTCTCTTAATTGGGAGGTCTTGGGTTCGAACCTACTCAAGATTAACTAATATTTGAACTAATTAATCACAACAAATAATAATAATGAACCTTGGCTTTGGCCTCTTACTGATCAAAACAAAAAATTAGTTACATCATTAATTTGAAATTTTTCTAACAATTAAATCTAAAAAAAAATAAAAAAATTATGTACGATCATTTTGTGTAAAATGGATATTATCTATCTATATATATATAAAAACTCAATTTTTTTAATAAATAAAAGGCAAATGCCCATTTTGTTTTATTAATTTTGAAGTATTTTCACAAATACCCCATTCAAGTGCAGACACCAAAGGAAAACGAACAAGGTTAAAAAACTCCCAGTGTAGCATTGGACTGAAGTATTGTACAAGTACATATTCCCTATTTTGTCTTGTACAAGTACATATGTCCTAAATAGGTACTTTAAAGAAGGCATACCCTCTTTTACAAAGCTTGAGAATTACATATAGACATTAAGATAAATATCATTACAAAGATATCTCAACACATAGTATAATTCCCTTTACATTCTTTCTCAAAAGGACATTTAGTGAGGAAGGATTATGGCTGAAAGAATCTTTCTAAATTTGAGGCCTTGTTCCTATTGAAGATAAACTTGCCATAAAACCAAGACAAGCCTTTCTTCGGACTAAGACAATTTGTTAGTACTGTTTAAGAGAGAAAACAATATGATACTAGCTAGGAGTCATTTTTCTTAATAAAAGGAGGGAATAAAAGTAAATATTGATTAAATGCTACCATATTATCTCCTCAAAAGAACAATACCTAAAGTCTAGTTCATATTCTCTCGATAGCCCCTTTATTAATAAATTGACTATGCATGATTATTGGAAAGGGAATTAAAAATATTTTGATAAGATAGATATTGCGAAGATCTTGACCTTATTATTTTGTTAAGGTTTATAGTTAATCACAACTAGAATGATGATTCCGTATTACTGTGAAAATTTGACTATCAACATAATGACTAAAACTAGAAATCCATATTCCATTTTTTTAACAAGATGACAAGATGACTTTTCAGACCCTTCTCAGCGAGAGCCTTTGCCTCTTACAAACATTTCTTAAGTTAACCAGAGAAATCTTATTGTTATTATTTTAAAAAACACTTATAAGGGTTGTTGGTTGTTTTTTAGACTACTAAGGTACCTTAAACCCAATACCAGAAAACATAAGACAATAGCCAACCTAAGGATTAGCCAAATCCTGTATTTAGTGTGATTAGTCTTGGCTTCTGGACCAACTTCAATAGAGTACACGAATACTCCCTTCACTTTAGGCTTTGCAGGGCCAAGCTGGGTAAACCTCAAGGATTTATCTGACAAATTTCATGATATTCTTATCTTCAAGATTATCCCGTATAATAGAAAGTGGTCATAATCTTCTTGTTAGATTTGTATTAAACTTCTTGAATACATTGGCTATTTGTAATCAATAGGAAAGCAATTACAAATAAGGGCTAACCAACAACTTTAGTTCTTAATTACTTGAAACGGAAAATTGGTTATAATTAATGTATCTATCTTGGGATTGTATGAACTATCAACTTGCAACTGAAATTAAGTGATCAGTGCCTTATTCATTGTTATATAGAGTCAATACTAGTAGTCTTGGACCCATTTAACTAACATGCAGTTAGATTTGTCAACAGTGAACTCTTAACCTCATTTTTATCATATCCCTCTCATATACCCAAAACCCTATCTCTTATTGAAAGCAATTACTTAATTCCTTGAACTAAATGCAATCAACAAGAGATATACAATCTATCTAAATTGTATTACACTAAAATAACATTGCTCATTTCAATCTCAAGATCACAGATTATGCAAGGAAGGAGACAAAGTTGAAATACATAGATATGCTTACCTTCCCAACTGATAGTTGCTCCTTTCTTGAGCAATTTTGAGATTGGTTTACTGATTTTAGAAAAATTGGTCACAAATCTCCTTAAGAAATTCACTTGCCTAAAGAAGGATTGTATACCTTTAACATTCTTAGGTCTTGGTACTTTCTCAATGGTTGTTACCCTTTCAGGATCAATATTGACCCCTTCCTTGGATACAATATGGCCAAGCAAATTTCCTTTTGTCACCCCAAATGTGTATTTCTTTGGGTTCAAAGAGACCCTATATTCTAGAGCTTTGATAAAAATATTTTTTAAATGTTTACAATGATCTTCAGCCCTCCCTAAATATGTAGTTAAGTCATCTTGATAGACAACCATAAATTTATCAATATACTCATCAAAAGCTACATCCATGGCCCTCTGAAATGTTGCCCCTGTATTGATTAGACCAAAGGGCATTCTTACATAAACATACGTTCCCCATGGTGTAGTGAAGGTTGTCTTGAATTGTTACTTTTCATCCACTAGGACCTAATTATATCCAAAGAAACCATCCATCACTGACATTAGCTCGGAGCTGGTGACTCGTTGCAACATGGCCTCCATGTTAGGCAGTCCATAGTTATCTTTCAGGGATGCTACATTTAGATTTCTAAAATCAACACAAAGCCTGATGTCACCATTCTTTTTTTTTGACTAGTACCAGATTAGACACCCAAGAAGAATGTCTAATTGGCTTAATTATTCCCCCATCCCTAAGCTTCATAATTTCTTCTTACATCTTAGGAGCTAAAGTGGGATTGACATATCTCTATTTTTGTCTGAAAGGCTTGATTCCCTACTTAAGAGGTATGCCATGATGGAAAAGATCTTCTCTACAGGCTTTAAGGTCATCATATGACCATGCAAAGACATGTCTAAATTTCCTCAACAAATCTATCAAAGTTTTCCTAATTGTGGGAGATAAGGTCTTTCCAATGTATACCTTTTTTGGAGTTTCAACAGTGCCCAAATTAATTTCTTCAAGTTCTTGGGGCTTGTTATCTTCGATGTCTACCTGCATTCTATCTTGATTATGATAGGCATTCTCCAACACTACTAAACCCTTAGGGACCTTGTTAGTTTTTAGCTATAAGATTTCTTTACCAAAGATGGTCTATTTTCCATTTGCTATTTCCACAAAAGTACTACAATCCAATTCTTGACCATGATATTTATCCTCATTAAGCAGAAAATTTAAAATGTCTTTATCATCTTCAAAAACATGCCAATTTTCTACGTTGTCAAGAATAGAAGGCCGATTCTGCACTTCACATGTAGATACACTTGCAAATGAAATGTGATCCAGCTTGATTGCCACATTAGCAAGCAAATCAACCATTTTATTATTTCCCCTATCCATCCAAGAAATACCAAAAGCGTCAAATGATTCTATATGATCCTTGACAACATTCCTATATTGTTTCAATCTTTTGTTCTTAGAGGCATAAGTTTCTTTAATTTGAGACACGACTAATTCAGAATCCCCAATGAGATGCAACTTCTTGATTCTATGACTAGTTGTAACCTTCAATCCTAGCAGCAATGCTTCATATTCTGCAACATTGTTGGTACATGTAAAGTTCAAGGTGAATGAGTATCTAAATGTGTTTTTCTTTGGGAATATAAATACTACCCTTGCTTTTGAACCTTCTCTAGAACTTGCCCCATCAAAATACATGGTCCATATCCTTTGTGAGTCTAAACAATGTAGCTACCTCTTGTGTAATCTTGGGGGGTGGTTATTCAGTTTCTTGGATAATAAGTTTTTCTCTAGATGCATTTACCTCAGTGTCTAGAAAACAAGTGGCATCCCTATCAATACTATCTTCAAAGATATGAGTAGCCCTTGGCTCCCTATTAACCTTGATAACCTTTTCCCCTATATGGAAAGTAGCATATGATAAATCACACTATAAGATACCTCCCATTGCAACACTCCATTTCCTAGAGAGCAACATTCCATAATGGGGGGGGATGTCAACCACAAGGATAACCATAAACAACTCTACATTAGGGTAAGTAGAAAGTTTGAAAGGTAAGGCATTGATAGTTCCTATGACGTACTTCTCTAGCATCCATTGGCCTACATCTACCATGTTTGGTATCAACCTTTAAGTTAAGGGCCTTTATAAACTTAAAAGGCATGATATTAATAGATGCACCAGAGTCAATCATACAATTCCTCGGAGTTTTACCATTTATAACCAGGCTAAGGAAGAAAGGATCAAAATCATCTAGGTATGCTACAGATGAATTGTCCAAATACATTTGAGGTATTTAGGACATGGCTTCTTTATCTTCTTTATCCTTTGATGCATTAGATGATAAGATTGTTGGTTCTTGTGTGACAACATTTGTATTTCCTATCCCTTCCAACCAAGATAAAACCTTATTTTTGTATTCCATTATCCTAAACATTTCTAATAAAAGGACCTTGACAGTAGTAGGCTTAATAGAAATACCTATGGCTGCAGGCGTTTGAACAATAAGAACCTCCTTTGACTTGAAGATATCAAAATCTGATTTCTTTTCTTGTACATTGGTCTGGACAGTTTCAACTCTTTGAAATTGCACCTTTTTCTTTGGTTCCCACTTCTTGGTCTTAATATCCTTGACCTTTGCAACCACTGGATCCTCTTTTCTTTTCTCATCATTTGCTTTGTGAGAAATATCCTTAATGAATATACTAGAAGACTTATCAACAATATTGTTGACATTCATGTTTCTCATATTGTAGGTGCTATGAACTTGAGCTATTATCTCAGCAATAATTGTATCAATCTCCTCGTTGGATGGCTTCCTTAAGTTTGTGTGGGTTGTATTTGACAATCTACTACATACCTTATCATCATCATAATCCTCACCATCAGAAAACACCTATTGATGGTGTACTTGATAAGCACTTCTCTGGTCTGCAACATCATGTGCCGATTCACCTAAATCAGATTCAAACCCATCATTACACAAATTTATCATATTAGAACCAATGTCATCATGATCTTCTCCTTCATTTGAATCCTCATTTTGTTCCTGTTGATCTGTAGAGAAATGTTGGGCTATTGCACAAAAATAAGGCGAATGAGGTGACTTGCATATATTGCACCAAGGCACTCCATCAGTCATATTTATTGAATTCCTTTATAAAGGGTCTAGGGGGCCTTTATCTTTGTTTCCTTGAGCAGGATTTAGGATTGGCTTGCCATGCTTCCACTGAGTAGTATAAGGATAACTTTGCATTCTGGGTTGCCTATTAAAATTATTATTGAAAGGAGCCTTCTTAGAAAAATTTGGCTTATTTTCTTGGTAGGTTGGTGGATTCATCTTCTTTAATAGGGTTAAAACTTGACCCATTATATCCTCCTTAGGCTTCTTTCCTACAGTAGGTTTTTCAGCTTCTTCTTATTTCTAGGATTGAATAGTTTAGGGTCATCCCTTCTTCCAACTTTACCAGAAGGCTTTCTATTATTTCTATATTTACTTCCATCTTATAAGCCTTCCCTCAATGCTTTAGGATCCTTATCCCTGAGATTATAGGGCATTTTACAATCAAAAGCATTGAAATAGGTTGTTAGCCACATCCTCATTCAACCTCATTACTTGGAACAGTTTGTACATTCCCTTCTAAAATCTGACATTAAAGTCAAAAGTGGATTTATTTGCACCCTTCTTTATGTTATTGAACTCATTTAACACAAAGCTGGCATTGGTGTTATCAACATATTGTTGTTTTAACAAATTTTCTAAGTCACTCCAAGAGGTTACACTGTCATCTGGTAATCTTATGAACCAATATCTAGCATCCTCTATCAATGAATGAACAAAAAGCTTCATCACCACATCCTCATGTTCCACCTCATATTCATTGAGCATGTCAATGAACTTCTTGAGGTGTTCCTCACTAGTGATGGCATTATTTCCAGAGAATTTTATAACTTTGTCTCTAAGGTCATTGGAGATGGGATGTGGGAAAGCAGGGATACCTAAGAAGGATATTTGTTTGTATTTTTCCATATAAATTGGTTTCCTTTGGAAACTTGCCACATTTGATGTACTTGCCCCAACAACTTGAACTTGGTTAGGGACTTGGGGCTGTTAGGCTCTTTAAAAAGTAGGGATCTGGCCAGTAGTTGCAGAAGTTGAGGCAGGGATTGAGTGTGAAGAGCTTTGACCCATTATCAGAGGTCCAATAACAGGGACAAATGGGGTAGCCTGTGAAGATTGGCCTAGTTGAAAAGCTAATGCAAAGTTAGACTTAATAAATTGGATCTTTGTCCTAGTTTCAACTGCTCGAGCTTCATTCTCTACCTTCTCTAGTTCTTTTGCTAAATCTTCCTTCTCCTTCCGGACCTTTTTTGATTCTAGGTCAAGCTTAGAAAAATATATTAGAATGTAGCTTAGGTATTTTTCCTCTAGTCTCTTATTTTACTCTTGTAGGGAAGCCATTCTCCTAAGAAAATTGTCTCTTTCAATGAGAGTATTCAAAGTGATTCGTTCTTTCTCTTTTTTCAAATGTATACGTTTGGCCTCTTCTTCTGCAACCTTCTTTCTAAGGGCTCCTACTTCTGAAATTAAATCCTCAGGGTCTGCAAAAGTAGCTTATGAACTTATTCATCCAGGTCTATGAGATTTCTCTCCTCATACTGACCTTTCCTAGGAGTAAAATCCATATCCATATTGCCCCTATGTCCCCATCTATGGTTTAATTCATTTACCAAATCAGGCCTACAACGAATATTCCCGATTGAGGACACACTTTTGTCATGATATATTTTCTTTTCTTGACATGGGGTAGCGAATGTTTCTCCTAATAGCATATTGGTTTTAGATTTAGAGCTTAAGATGGATGACACTCCTTCCACAACAGGTTGGTATTGAGAATGAGCTGATACACTAGCCCTAGGCTTCCACATAGGGTTAGGGTCTACCCTCTTATTTTGGTTCTTCATACCTGTAGGAGGTAACTCAGTGCATAGGGGTATCTCTGGGCTGGCCTTAGTAAAAGCTCAGGTATTCTTCTTTCTATCATCCTTTGGTTGAAAATTTTTAGAAAAAATTTGCACTAGCTACAAAAACCTTTAACTTGAGTCGCCACCCCCTGAAGGGGAAAGTGTTTGAAAATGACCTTTTAGATTGAAAATAGCATGGGAAAAATTCTAATAGGGAAGACCAATCAGAAAACCTTTGTCACC
Organism: Cupressus sempervirens; assembly: GCA_028749045.1. NCBI lineage: Eukaryota > Viridiplantae > Streptophyta > Pinopsida > Cupressales > Cupressaceae > Cupressus > Cupressus sempervirens. The sequence goes on along the minus strand of CM053788.1, from coordinate 238,203,076 downwards.
AAAAATTGAGTGACACAACTTACTTTGCTATCAAGGCACAGGATAGACAACGGTCCAAGAATATATCTCATATAAGAATTTTTTTTTTACTACTCCCTAGTAGAGTTGCCATTTTGTTGGTTGTTTTTTAGACTACTAGGTACCTCAAACCCAATACCAGAAAACATAAGACAAAGGCCAACCTAAGGATTAGCCAAATCCTATATTTAGTGCGATTAGTATTAGCTTATGGACCAACTTCAACAGAGTATATGAATACTCCCTTCACTTTAGGCTCCGTAGGGCCAAGGTGGGTAAACCTCAGAGATTTATCGCACAAATTTCATGATATTCTTATCTTCAATATTATCCCCTATAGTAGAAAGTGGTCATAAACTTCTTAGATTTGTAATAAACTTCTTGAATACAATGGCTATTTTTAAACAATAGGAAAGCAATTACAAATAAGTGCTAACCAACAACTTTAGTTCTTGATTACTTGAAATGGAAAATTGGTTATAATTAATGTATCTACCTTGCAATTGTATAAACTATCAACTTGCAACTAAAATTAAGTGATCAATGCCTTGTCTATTGCTATATAGAGTCAATACCAACAGTCTTGGACCTATTCAACTGACTTGCAATTAAATTTATCAATAGTGAATTTTGAACCTCATTCTTATCATATCCCTCTCTTATACCCAAAACCCTACCTCTTATTGAAAGCAATTACTTAATTCCTTCAACTAAATGCAATCAACAAGAGATATACAATCTATCTGAATTATATTAAACTAAAAGAACATTGCTCATTTCAATCTCAAGATCACAAATTATACAAGGAGACAAAGTTCAAATACACAGATATGCAAAAAATTCCTTCTGTATTAATTTCCTTTGAGAATACATACAACACTAGATATAGGCTCACAATATAACTCAGAACTTGGCCATTTGATCATTGGTATTCATTATTCTCTCAAGTTCACAAGTTTGAATACATTCCAACAATCACAAAAGGACTAGACAGACTGTAAAATAACATAGACTGAAAAAATATACAGACTTCCAACCTCAACTCCACATCTTGGAAATTCTTATAAAGGATTGCAACAAGCTACAGATGGGGGGAGGACACATTTCAAAACTTGAATGGATACAAAAAGTGGCAAGACATGCCCAAAAATCTATACAAGACATTTGTTAGTGTTTGATCAAAAAAGAGGAAGTAGCTGAAAAAGTCAACATGTGAAAATTTACGTCATGCACTTTGACTTTACTCCTCTTTATCTTCTTCTTCCATCCGCATCCTCAAAGCTATAAAATTTGATATGAATATTTATGATTGTATTATCTTTCTGATAAAGTGATCAGTGTATCTGATCTTATCTTTTAATCTCTCTTTTGCCTTTAATCTTAATAATATTGCAGCTGCTTCCTACCGATAAGGCCTTTATTTCTCCCATAGCTTCCCACACATAGATCTCTCACTGGGTTGGCCATTCTATAGTTTTGACCTCTTGTAGGGACTTTTTGGCTTTAGTCCACCTGACATTTGTTATGGCTTTACACTCCATTATGAATTTATTCAAATCTATTTATGTTTTGAACATGGAGTCAATCAACTTATTATAAGGGGTATCCGAGTTGTCTTAAAAAATTGCCACAGTGGCCTCCTAAGTCAAAATGACACCAAAGGAATCAAATCATTCTTGCCAATCCCTCAATGTATTAGTGGTATCCAAAATTTGTTGTATGTAGGGCTAAATTCCCTGAGATAAAACTTTTATCTTCCCTTGTATGAAATGCAATTTGCCAATCAAGAAGCCAATTAGTTCTTTGACTACCTATAAACCCTTCTTCATTGTGATTATCTTATTAGGAAAACTAGGCTTCTTAGCCATTAGTACAATAAGCCTATCTAAGAACTACATATATGGCTCCCACAAATTGAACGTGGGTGATAGCTATGAAAGTGCCTCATTATAGAATTGCTCAACACTTTGTAAAGCAACATAAAAATTATGAGCCTATTGCGCTATACTCCTTAGAGTTTCAACCCTGTGGCTCATCAAACTCTTAAGGACAACTATCCTTTCCTCATCTCCTTGTTGAGTTGGTGGAGCATCAATGCTCATTTTGCTAGTTTTTGATTTATCATTTTCCTTCAGTTTATCTATTTGTGTTGGGGCCTCAATTGTATCTTTAGCTAGTTACTCATGATTATCATGTCCTTGGCTCTGCTTTATAGTAATCACTTGCTTTGCATTTGCAAGTTTCTCTCTGAGGGATGCAACTTTTTCCTCTAGTACTTGGACCTTCAATTTTTTCCTTGTAAACATGGCTTTTCTTAAGTTCATCCTCATAGAGCTTCTTCACATCTACATAGTCATGTAGAAACTTGGCAAGTTTGGTCTTTATCTCTTCTACCTTGGCCTCATTCGTGAAAGTAAAATGTTTCACGACCTTTGAGATTTTTGTGCTCAAAGTGCCGTATAAAGTCCACACAATCATGTTGCCCTGTTCTGTGTTCTACACATCTATCAACTTAGGCTTATTTGATGCAGGGGCCTCGGTCCAAATTGCGAGAAACTTGTTGTCAATGTCAAAACCTATTCCTCTTTGCAATCCATTAGCACCATATGCCTCATATGAGGTGGCATTTTCTTGTCTCCTGATATAATCACAGATAAACGCTTGCTCCAAATCCTAGCCAGGTACCAGCAATATTCCACTTCTCTATACAAGGTCCCTTGCCTCCTCCAGAGTCATAACTTCAATCTTAGGATCATAGCTTGCAACTTCTCAACTAGTTCTAATTTCTACTCATGTAACTCTCCTTGTTTCATCTTCAATATCAACTCACTTTGTTTTACCTTATACAAAAATCTCTTAAACACAATTGATTTGATGAATTCATCATCTTCCATAAATTGTTGGGCATGGATGATCTTGTCCTTGCTGCTACTAGCTCTAGATTTTTGATTATGCTCTCAACTACCTTGACCATGCCTTATATATAATTTTTCCTTAAATCAACAAAGTATTGATTTCTACGAGGTAGAAATTGTAGTGTTATTTGTTTTACTTTTGCAGGGATATGGGCAATCTTTTGTCTCTTGTTTCCCTTAGTGACCTATGATCCCTTAGCAGGCTCATCGCCCTCGATTTATGGAACCACATCAGTCTCAGGGTTGTTAGGGCACACCATCTCCTCTTCTCCTATGGGTCCCTCTGGCATTTCGGCCATAATTTCAGCATGGTCAGTGATCATCTTCCTAATCCTATGAGGATAGGGGATATCCACATAAAATCCCTTAAAATTGGGATCCACTCTCTTCAATTCCCTTTCTACCCTTAGAACATCATCAAGTTTGTCCAATTTATCTGTTGCCTCCCCCTTTGCAACAATATTAGGAATAACATCCTCATGGGGTAATTCCTTGGTACTTGGCAACACATAGTTTCTAATTTCTTTGAGGGTGGTCTTCATCCAATTATAAGGTTCATAGTTTATATATGGTGCGATTGACAAATTGTAATGGTGGAGGAGAGAATGAATATGGTCTGAGGATTCTTTTCCAATTGAAAAGTCTCCCACCTTAAAACATCTACACATAAATGTGCCCCCTATGCACCTTGGGCCATAAGTACTCTCTATTTACCATAAGTAGTTGCCACATGAATTTAATAATACCCAACCTAGGAGGAGTGAATTTTGGCAAGATGTGGGGTGGTTGGGGATAACCATATACTCTCATCGGGGAAAAGGTTGGGAATAAGAAAATATCCCCCCAATTATGATCTAATCTCTACCCTTAGGGAGCAGGGCTGGTCTCAAAAGACTCTTCAAGACATCAGGTCCCCTTAAATAACCTGGATCTAGCATTTTCATTATAACAACACTAAAATTATTGAAAAATGAGATAGACTCAAAATAGTGATAAGCAATGTCCCATACCCATGTCCATAATTGAACTGGCAGCTCTCCATTAGCATCAGAAGTGTGATCAATGAAATATGAACTCAAATATCCCACATTCTTGTATATGATCAGATGCATCAATAATGAGTGATAAGGAAAACAAAAATTCTTGATTTCTCCACTCTGGGCTAGCTTAATATTTTCCTTCATTTTTTGCCAGAATGAAATTAACATAATCATATTCTTCGCCATGGTAGGAGTCTTATACATCTCTAGCAATAATAAATTCAGCTTCATACAACATGTCTACTCCATCTTTGCCAACCACCTTGTGGACACCATACACTGTTTTCACAAAATAATTCGTGAATTTTTCCAAAGGCATCATCTTTTCCACTTTTTAAGGGTAATCACCCACACTCTTCAGGTCCATGGGTATATGTTATAGCATTGATTTTCCTGTGTATGCTTTGGTGTTTCTATTAAATTTTCTCTATAGATCCTCCATATCTACTTGTTCGCTCATAGCACCGTCCAATCCAAATGCTTCAATGAATGAGACATAGTCTAGAGTGCACATAATAGTTCCATCTTTCCTATGAAATGATTTGGTGGCTGGATTGTATGACTTGATTAGGGCTTTTACCAAATCCACATCAACAAAGACCTCTAGAAATATGAATTTGTCAGGTTCTTCCAAGGGTTGCAAACATTGATCTTCTTCTCTATGTTATGGTAGATATATTTAAAAGGCTCAGAATTAGTAACCCCAGGGCATGTAGCATCTATGCATCATGCATACAAGTCAACAAAGGCATGACCATCCATTGCATTTGTGTTTGAGGATCCTGGGAATAATTTTAACTATTCTTCAACAAACCAGTTTGGTTTCTTCTGTCTTGTTTTTCCTCCCTTGGAAGTGGAGGTTTATGCAACTTCCATGTCCATTGCTTGAATCTCTTCAACCTCCTTATCAAACATTATGAACTAGCTTGAAAACACTGGACAAAGCTATATTTGGGCATTGAAAAAAATAATTTGCATGCACTGAAATCTTCTACAACTACTTGGATCTTCTCTTTGTGAACGGTAGACTGCAATTGATCAATAAAATATATTTATAACTCAATGTTCATCATCAACATCACTTTGCATTGAATTTCAGCATGCTCAAGCCTTAAAATTAAGCTTATTATATCACCTCAAAGGAGCATCGTCATTATTATCCAACATTGCACGTTCTATTTATTACCTAAATCTCATTGATGGAGAACCCTTTGTTGTTTCCAGCTCAGAAATGGAAAACATATTTTCAATGTCAACCTTCGGCTTACAAATCTATGTTGACCCCAGAGTCAAAACCCTCATGATATCTTAGGCGGGGAAGAAATGCTCTTTGATCTTACAATCTTACGAAATCAAAACCCTTATCGTATAATCACCAAGCTTGAAAAAGGTTTCTACGATCTTTCTTGAAACTTCTAGAAACTTATGCTTGAATCCTCATCATAGATTTCTTAACTAACTCAATTCATGCATTAAATATGTTAGGTGATCAATCCTTATCATTTATGCATTTTGACCAATCTATAAATTCAACTATATCAGCCTCAAATCTTGATTCTTTCACAAACTATTATTTTGCTGACACTTGGTCGTCACTATGTTTTTCAACTCAACCAACAATATGTAGCTCGGTTTCTAATATTCTATCTAGTTTGACTTACACTAGCTTTCTCGACCTTTTTTTAGCTCTGTCGCTTCTTCATGTTTCTTCTTCATCTTACTTGGCCATAACTATCACTCGTCTAGTTCTGTTTACTCGTCTATTTCTTAAGTTCCTTAATCTTTTGCTTCAACTCCTTTATTGACCTCGTAAAACTGTCACTTGGTCAAGCTTAGTGTTTTACCTAACTTCTTGTCTTCTAACAAACATCTCTTCTATACTTCAACTCATCTGACTTCTCCAGATCAGATAATGATCAAACAACACATTATCTTGTCACAAACTAACTGATCAAGTTCCCATTGTAATTCCATCATACTTACTCCTCTTTACTCAACAACTTTACTAGTTTACCTTGATATCTCTTCTTTTTAAATCCTCTTCTTCAATCAACTGATATGAAAGTCTACACTAGTAGCAAAATGCCTTACTAATAAGGTTTGACATCAATGACAACATAACGATTATTCCAATTGTATTTTCCAACAATCTCCCTCGTTGATATTGATGACAACACTTTTAGTTACTATGCAAGTGCAAAAGATTTTCTCATGATCTTCATTTTGATTCTCATACAAGCACTCTTAGATATACTATATCAACTTTTCTTCTTTAGACTTTTGGGGCTCTATGATACCAATTGTAGATTCTTCATTTTGACACCAATTTTATTAACTCCCTCTTTAACATCTCTCCATGATGGTAATATAACACATTTCTCCCTCTTCTTGATTTACAACTTGTATTGGACGGTAATTTCATAATTTCTCTCTTTGACAAAAATTCCAAAGACAACATTCATTCTATGCACATCATCTTCTTTTTTACTATCTGACTGATCTTTAAGTTGAGGCTTCATCTGATCATACAACTAGTCATCTTTTCACAACTTTAGAAAGCTGCTTAAATGTAACCTCCTGCATCAATCTGTAAGATATTCTGATCACAACAATTGATGCAATTTTGCATCCCTTCTTATTTTTCCTTGGATGGGAGAATTACCCCTAGCTTACCTCTTAGATACACAAATGCATCCTTATGTAATGCCTTAGTCAATCTATCAACTATCTACTCCCTTGTGTTCACATATTCCAGTCTAACTTCTTTGTCTTTGTATGCATCATATAATTCTTAAATATGTTTATACCACTTGTGTTGTCACAATATATCACCACAGGTTCAATAATCTCTTCCTTCATTCCTTTTAACAATTTCTTGATCCACACAATGTTTGAATAATTAGTTGTTGCAACAAGACACTCAACCTCTATTATGGATTACGAAATACAACTTTGCTTCTTGCTTGTCCATTAATTTAGCTTCTTTCCTAGAAAGAAAGTGCCTCTACTTGTACTCTTCATCATCAACGTTTCTAGCCCAATGAATATCTATGTACACTCTTAGCTTAAAATTTTCATTCTTCTTATACCATAAACCATAGTCTTTTGCCCCTTTTAGATATCTCAATATGCTTTTCACAACCATCATGTGATTCTCCTTAGGATTAGCAGAAAATCTTGCAACAATACTAACAACTAATACAATGTCAGGTCTACGATGAATAATATATTGCAAGTTGCCAATCATTGACTTATACAATGTCAGATTCACTTAAACATAATCATCATTCTTTGAAATTTTATGTCCACTAGCCATAGGTATTCAAACTGGTCTTGAATCTTCCATCCCAAAGGTTTTCATTATCTCCTTGATATACTTTGATTTATAATGTAAATACCTCCTTTCATTTGATAGACTTGCAAACAAATATAGAATTAAATCTCTCCAAATATTAACATCTCAAATTCTTTCCTCTTATCATTAGTAAATTATTTGCATAACACATCATGTCCACCAAATATGATATCATCAACAAGTATTTTAGTTAGCAATGTCTTTTTCTCATACTCACTTGTCAAGTACAAATTGCTATAGTCATTAGTTATTGTAAAACCAATTTTCACCAATTAAGTATATAACCTTTCATACTATTCCTAGGGGCTTGTTTTAAACCATATAACGCTTTGTGCAACTTACATACCATGGTCTTCTTGCTATGGTCATTAAATCCTTTAAGTTGTTCAATGTAGACTTCTTCCAAGATTCCATTCAGAAATGCATATTTGACATACATTTGATATACTTTGAATCTTTTGTAAGAAGCATATGCAAGAAATATTCTTACTCCTTCCAACCTTGCAAATGGAGATACTGTCTCCCTATAGTCAATTCCTTCCTCTTGTGCATATCCTTAAAAACTAATTTTTCTTTATTCCTTGTGACTGCACCTTTTTCATTCAGCTTGTATTTGGATAACCACTTGGTTACAATAACATTTTTATCCTTTTATCTTGGTATCATTGTCCATGTCTTATTCTTCTCAATTTGATCAATCTCCTCACTCATGGATTTAATCCAATCTTCATTCTCTAATGCATCTTTAATTGTTCTTGGCTCAAACTCACATAGATAACATGCATCATTCTTCAACTTGTTTCTTGTCTTAACTTCTGAATCTCTATCTCCAATGGTTTGATTTGGTGTATGGTGTCTTCTCATATATTTTTCTAAGACATGTTCATATCTTCTTTCTCCTTTTGGTAATTCACTTGGTCTAGCTTGCTTATAACTCGACATTTTCTATTTAGTGTTCGACTTCCTCTCTCCAACATTTAACTTCTTCTCTTTGTGACCTAACTCCTACAACGTAATGTTGAGCAACATGCTGAGGCTCAATAGAGCTTATTTGATGATGCTCAGAAGTGTTAGTATGTTGATTCTCGACAATCTCCTTTTCAGGCTCAGATAAAGTACTTGGTTTTCCTTTATAGACGAGCACAAAATTTTTGTAATCTTCTAGTTTCTTCTTGCATTCCTCTTTATCTGTCTCTGCAAATTCATCAATTCTAATATTTGCACTTTCCACAATTTTTCTTACTACTAGAATTTAGACACTTGTATGCCTTTCTTTTTGTGGAATATCCTAAGAATATACCGTTATCACTCTTTGCATCAAGTTTCTCTTTCCTTACATATTTCAATATGTAAAACTTGCTTCCAAGAACTTTGGAATATTTGACATTAGGTGCACAACCATACCAAAGTTCAAAAAGGGTTGCCTTCGTAACTTTCTTCACTTGAAGTCAGTTTAGTGCATGATTGATCTATTCTTTCTTTCAAGTATCCTATTCTGTGGTGGAGTCTTTGGTGCACTCATTTTTCTCTTGATTCCATAATGCATTGAACTCCTCAGATGTGAATTCATCTCCTTTATTTGATCTCAACTACTTTAGACTATTTCCTGTTTCACTTTCAATTCTAGCCAAATACCACTTAAACATTTGAAAAATATCAAAATTTTCCTTTAGAAACATCATACTCATCATTCTAGAAAATCCATCAACAAATAAGATAAAGTACTTATCACCATAATATTGTTGCACTCTAATAAGACCACATAAATCAATATTAACCAACTCCAAAATATCATCAACAAAATAAGTCGTGTTCTTGAAACTAGACTTTGTCATTTTTGCCATTTGAAATTGTTTTCACATCAGTTTATCAGGTTTTCTCAATCATGTTAATCCTTTAACTCTTTCCATCTTACTAATTCTTACTAAATTATCAAATTTCACATGACATAGCCTCTTATGCCATAACCAAAGATTTTGAAATTGTGTAGATAGACCTGTATCTTCATATAGGTCTAGAGAAAACAAGTTACCTCTTGTTTTCTTTCCACTTCAAATTATTCACTAGTTGCATAATAGATTTTTGGCTTTTTATTTTGGAATTCAACTCAGTAGCATGAAGTGTTCAACTGTGCCGCACTAAACAAATTATAGTTCAATCCATTAACCCAATATATATTGTTACATATGATCTTGTTATTCAATATAATTGATCAGTTACCTTTCACATAACATCTTGCCTCATTTCCAAACTTAACACAACTTCCATTATAGTATCCTAGCTTTTCAAACTTACTTGTAGCACTAGTCATATGATGTGAGTGACCACTATCAATAATCCATTTATCATTCTTACTCACATGTGAGATTGAAGTAGTCTTCTCAAGTTTTTCATCTTCATCAAATTCATCTTTCATTGCAACATAAACAAATTCATTATGTTCATCAGAATCACTATTAGAACCATCTTCTTCAACAATATAACAATATTTCTTACCTTTTCCTTTGTATTCGCTGTTACCTTGATTGTCTCTATTGTCTTTCCTTCCTCAGTATTTGTTGTCTTTCCTTTCCTCCACATCTTTGTCCAGACACCTTGTAGCAATATGACTAAGTTGTTTACATGCCAAACAGCGAATTCATTGTCACTATCTAAAGGTTTACTCTTTTTCTTTTTGTTAGATGCATCAAGGGTTGGTTGAGACTCGAACATACTTTAAACACTAGACGGAGTATAATTATCAAAATCTAACAATTCAAATGGAGTGAGTCTACCAATCAGACTATCCAAGGTCATATCATTACTAGGTGTACATCTTAGTTCTTGAATTGCAAATGCTGTAATTGCATAGATAAGAAGTACGGTTCTCAATACTCTAATTGCAAATACTCTAGCTTATCTAATTGCATTCATAACCTCCTTGATTCAGCCACAATATTGTGAAATGACTTCTCCTTCTTTGATTCTCATGTCATCAAACTTGTGTCTCAAGCTTTCTGCTTTAGCCCTTAACACATTTTTGTCTCCTTGATGGATTTGAGTCAACTTATTCCACATTTTATTTGCAGTAGTGTAGTCCTTTACATCACCGAATTCAATATAACTCAGGGAAGATGCCAGATCTATCATCATTTGATTGTGCTCTTGTTTCTCTTTAATTTTCTCAATAGTCATGGGTCTAGGCACTTAAATGTATTCTTTCAAGTAGTACAATGCAAATGCAATCTCATCAGTCATTTCCATGCTGAGAATTTCTCTTTGTTGAGCTTAGGTTCCTCTCTCTTGTATATCTTGATCTTCAACTAAAGTCCCTTCAAAATTTACTTACAAGCATGAAAGCTTTGATACAAATTGTTAGAATGATTAGAATAACTAAGAGGGAGTGGGCGGGGGTGTGAATGAGTTATACTCAGGTCTGAATGTACCAATTCAACTTTTAAGCAAATTTAAACAACTTATTCAAACTCATAAATCCACTCGGCTAGAATAGGAACTCATCAACACCTTATCTTATTCATCATATCACTAGTTCTATGCTCAATATATGTCGAATAACATAAATAAACAGTAAATAAAATGCATCATGAAAGAAACATTCACATATGTATGACACCAAAATTTAATGTAGAAACTGAATTTGGAAAAAAACCACCAAGTAACACGCTACCACCTTTCACTCTTCTAAAGTTGGCTCGGTTAAGAGCCAACCTTGTTAAGTGTTACAAAAAAGACTTAGGTGTAACCTTATTAAAGGATTTAATCACCCTGTTAGGAGTTGCATAGTTAGAGGTCTTTAGATCATTCCATTAGATTGTCACCTTGAATTAAATGATTTACATATGACTATTAGGTCAACCTTAATCAAAGGGTTTTACTACTACAATGGTTAGAAAGTAACAGCTTGGCTTGATCTCATAAAATGTAAACTCAGTTTGCAAATTCAAAACTCCATTTAGCTCATTTGTAGGTTCATTGACTGAATTTCATCATATACTCTGTATTTAATCTTCTTGGCAACCCTTCAAGCAATCACACTTCAAAAACTCTTGACTTTCCTTTTGCAACTCTATTCTTCATGAGTCTTTCACAAATTTTCCAATCAACAACCATAAAATATCTTTTGCACCTCCTTAAATAGGTGGCTTTGATCTTTTATCGTTTAAACATCATTGTAGATTTTAGGGCTTGATTGGATTGGTTAAATTTGTCCATCATTTTGTCCTTCTTCTCCTTTCTTGAAACTTTGAGAAAGTTTTCCTTGAATACTCACCATAGATTGCTTAACTAACTTAATTTCATGCATTAAATATACCAATTCATCAATCTTGATCATTTACCCATTTTGACCAATATTTAAATTCAACTATGTTGGCCTCAAATTTCAATTCTTTCAAAAACTATTATTTTTCTGACACTCGGTCATCATTGTGTATTTAAACTCGGTCAATACTATGTAGCTTGGTTTCTACTATTTTGGCTCACTTGACTTATACTGGCTTTCTTGGCCTTCTCTCCACTTAGTTGCTTCTTGAGTTTTCTTCTTCATTTTTCTCGATCATAATTATCACTTAGCTAATACTATTTTCTCAACTATTTCTTAGGTTCCTTAATCTTCTTCTTCAACTCCTTCATTGATCTTGTAAAACTATTATTCAGTCAAGCTTAGTGTTTTACTCAACTTCTTGTCTTCTAACAAACATCTCTTCCATCTTTCAACTCATTTGACTTCGCCACTTTATATAATGATCAAACAACACATTATCTTGTCAAAGACTAATAGATAAATTGCCCATTTTAATTCCATCATACTTACTCCTCTTTACGTGACAAAATTAATAGTTCCCTTGATATCTCTTCATTTCAAATTCTCTTCATCAATTAACTTATACAACACTCTACATTGTTAGGAAAAATGTCTTACCAGTAAGGTTTGACATCAATGACAACATAACAATTGTTCCAATTATAGTTCGAAAAAACCAATTGTTCAAATAGAAAATCATGCCATACTTTTTTTCTTCTTGATCATTTCCAGATTGTCCATTAGTAGTATTTTCAATGCTCTCATCAAATTATAATGTCTTCCTCCCTTTATCATCAAATAAATAGTATCAAATGCAACCCCAATAGATTGTTGTGCTTGACACAATGATAAATCTTATAACCGATACCCATTGAAGAAAATTTCACCTCTTTATCTTCAATGTCATTGATGGTTATTCCAAATACACCAAATTTTGATTTAGTTGGTCTTGGCACTTCTTCATGAGCATTTTTTTGAGCTAACAATTTACTGGTTGCATTGAGATCAATTACCTTATGAATAATGTCCTTTGTGATTTTTTGAGATTGTTCTAACCATGTCTTGACCATGGAATCTACTTAGGAAAAACCAAAATCAGTATTCCTCAAATTCATATGGAAATTCAACCAAGTTATGTAACCTTTCTCCACGAGTCTTCTATTTTTTCTCTATTATTGTCAACTTATCCTTACTACATAACTTCTCAAACTCATTAGGAATTGCAATTATTCGAATATTTTCAAATTCATAGTTTTCTAATCTACGTATTGATGTAGGAGCATCCTAGGTGCAGAGGAAATCTTGTATCGCCCAAAAATATTTATGGTTTGTCTTTTTCAATAAGGGTTATCTCCATGCAGACTTTCGATTTCTAGAAGCTTACAATTTTTGAGCTCAGAATGTTTTGATTTCTTCCATAATGATTCATTGTGGATATATCAACCTTGTAGTAAAGTTTCATAGTAATATCAAGTTTATTTTTAAAACTATTTATTATTATTATTATTATTATTATTATTGGCAGTAGGGTATAAAAACATTGAACTCAATTTTAAAGGCTTTAGAGGTTGCAAAAAAGGATCAAACCTTGGTTAATTATAGCTTGCACAAGTTAGGCTTTATAGAGTAGTTTGTGACATTTCATAAATGAGATCACAATAGTTAATTAGAGAAACTGGCCTTGAGTTACACTCATTGAAAGTTGCACCAACCTAAATGGTTCAAAATGAAGTTCCTTTAAAATTTATTTTGAGTTCTGAAAGTTGTTGGGGCCTACTCTACTAAAATAAAATATAAATAATATTATCTTAGGGTTGGTCGACCTCAAAGTTTAGGGTTAAAATTCATAGAACCTTCTTGGGTGGTTAAAATTGCTTCTATAAAAAAGGCCCATAGGGTTGTCTAGGACAATTTTGGAGGTATATATGGTGGCTCTGGCTTTGTAGAATATTGTAAACAAAAATGCCTATGTGGCTTTTCATATCATAATTCTGAATATTGTAATTCCATTTTTATGTAGATAATAAGAAGCTAATTTCTAGTTCTTGCAATTTGTTGTTATTTCTCTATTCTATTGTATGCGTTCGTTAAACAGGGGAGTACCCTTCATCACTTATGTCTTTCATGTGAAACACTCCATAGCACACACATGATAGGGAACCCGTATGATCCTTTCCTTCTAAATTTCTCATATGTATCTTAATCTTTTGCCTATATTCTTTAGAAGATTCAACTAACCTAGTTATATTCACTTTGAATTTACTAATTAGCTTGAATTCTTAATCATTATACCAATTTTTTATATAGATACTTTTTACTATTCGCAAACAGAGCTTCTAACATAATGTTAATTGCTTCCTTAGTACGAATATCAATCATTCATCTTCTGTCAATTAAAGTAGACATGCACCTTTCAATTTTAATCTTGCAAACTACATAATATGTATTTCTATCTCTAGACTTGGTTTCTTATTGAGAAAGATATTTGTAAAGTTGTAGTAATATACTTTTATACCAAATTTTTCATAAGAAATACATGCATCACTAATAGAGCTTCTCTCCTCCATTATTTGAAATGAAACAATCTGACAATATAGTAGCACAAACAACTGATTAAACTAGACTATTTCTAACATATTTTTACTCCTTGGATCTAGTAATGAAAATTGATGTTACCTTCCATTCACAGGGGGTCTATTAGATTAGTTTGATGAAGATGCATAGACACTTTGAGGTGTTATGGTACCATCAGATGTCTTTCCTTTTTTCCTATCATATTCCTTCTTCTTCCATACCTTATTCATCTCTTGTTTGATTTCATCTAAATTAACCAATTTCTTTCCTTCCTGGTGTGTTCACTTATTGGTTTGTTGTCCTACAATTCCTTTCCAAGTGTCCCAATTTGTGACAATGATAGCATGTTGTATCATTAAATTTGCAACATCCTCTTATGCTCCTTGCAATCCTTAATCTGCAACTGTGAGCCATGTGACCATGTTTTCACAAATAAATTATGTAACTTATGAACTTATTTCCATTTCGTGTGAGCTTGACTGATTTAGAGATAACTTTAGTATTAACCCTAGATATGCACTCTTCAACCTTATGACCATACTTGTCTCAAAAATGATAGTTTCCCTTAAAATTTATAGACTTACAATCCTTTGCAACATGCACAAATTTATAGCTAGTTAAAACAATACCCATTGAATTTTTTTTCCCTATTAACCAACCTACTTTTACATATATTTGTAGTGCGATCCACGTTATGAAAATCAACACAAATAGGTCTGTAGTATTTATCACAATATTTTCTTTGTGTTCGCATTTGTGAGGGTTTCTCCTTTTAATTCTTCTTAGGTGATTCACCAGTCTCATAATTTTCAACAAAATTAATTCCTTTTATCTCCCCTTTATACATTGACCTTTGAATTGTTTAATCAACTTGGCTGAGCTTTCATTATACTTTAATAGGGTTCTTTCTTCATTGGTATCTTTCAGTTAAATTTTCAATTGCTCATTTTCTCTCTTCAACCTTTCAACCTCTTTATTCTTGATCCAAGAGAATCAAGCTTGGATTTTGTAGATGTATCATTTTTGCAGTTGGGGATGTGTTTGAGGGCACACCTTGGGTGTTAGAATTGCTTTAGAATAATTGAGGGGCGGGGGGAGGGGCGGGGTTGAATCAGTTATTCAAGGTCCAAATGTCCTATTCAAACTTTTCACTAAGTATAGTGAAATCATTCAACCATTCATCCATCCAAGCTTTAACTCATCTAATCAGCAAGTTACTGTAAACCAACATGCAAGTATAACGCACAAGAAATCAACATGACACAATGATTTACGTGGAAACCCCATTTGAGAAAAATGACCAGTAACATGCTACTCAATTTTCACCATTCTGAAGTGATGGCCTGTGAAAGCCCTGCCCTATTAAAGACTTACAACACACTGTTAAATCTGACCTTGTTAGAGGATTTAACCACCCTATTAGAAGTGGGCTTGGTTAGAGGACTTTAGAACATTCACTTGGAATGCCACCTTGTTAAAGGATTCACAAATGGCTATTAGGCCAACCTAAGTCCATAGGATTTTCAGATCTAATACAATTGCTAGAGATTATTAGAAAATCTTGACCTGACTACAACATACAACTTATCTTGTAGATCTCAGATCACTTATTAGCTCATACCCTTGCCTGGACTTCAATCCCTGCAACTCTTAACAGCTTGCCTTTTCTTTCAAGCATTGTCTCCTTGAGTCTCCATACTCAATGTACCAGTGCAATCATCTCTTCATGACCACTCATAGAAGCAGAGCCTTTGTGCTCTTCCTTCTCCTAGATGTCTCCTTCTTGACACCCTTTCGACCACTTTGCAGATTTGGCACTTTAGCAGCAACAATATTAGCAGCTCTTTGCTTCTTGGTTTATGACTTCTTAAATAGAAGTCTTGGAGTTCCTTTTCTCGCACAATTCTTCCATTTTTCAATTTCAATTGGCATGGATTAGGTAGGATTTATTGTATCTAACCCATATTCTGTTTCTCTAGAAACTTCTTTAATAATCCTTTAAAATTCGCCCAAAAATGGTTTACATAAGATTCTATGCCAACAACTCATCATCCTTATCTTCTAACTCGCTCACAAAATTCAATGCAATCACTATGTCGGCTTAGATTTGGCGAATCTTCATCATTTGAAATAATGCAGTAGCTCGACACTATTGAAATACTGGTGCTCGGCACATACCGTGTAACTCGGCATCAATTATGTTTTTCTTGATGCTCGACACCTGAAGATCACTCAACATCAATTGAAATTTTTTTGATGCTCAATACATGATCTTTAATCGGCACTTGAAGATCACTTGGCACACACTAGAAATGTCTGTTACTTGGCTTCTACTAAGAATTTGCTCGGCACCTACTGATGATCTTAGTTAAAGCTTTGCAGTCAACTTTGTTACAACTTCTTCTTCCAATGTATCTAAGTGTGACCAACCTCTGTATTTTTAAGTATGTGATCAATACATTACTTGACCATTGTCTTGAATGATCTTTGCGCTTCATTACAACATCATAATTCAACCTTTCCTTTAGGTGCTCTTGTTACATCTTATTGATGAAATCCTCTTCATCAATCAACTAAGTGATAGTGCTTGGATGTTATAAGCAAATATCATCCCTACAAATAGCAGGTTTGACATCAATGGTAAAACAATGATTGAAAACATTCTTTTACAACAATCTCCCTATTTGATCTTCAACAACAATGAACTTTTCAATCAGATTTCCAACAATCTCCCTTTTTGGCATTGATGGCAAATCAAACTGATCAACCATCAGACTAAACTATTCCACCAAAAGCTTACTAGGTTAAAACAATAAGTCAAATGCTAAAAAGTAAATTGTAACATCACATCTATTACAACTATTCTGATTGTTTCCTTTCACTTCTCCCTCTTTGCTACTGTATCCTTTATCTTTATCTTTCTCTCTCTGTATTATTCATCTTCTACTATTCTGATCAACCTTTGAAATCTCCCTCTTCTTTTCTGATCCTTTATCTTCAACAGTTGTTGATCAGTTGTTTACTTCTCCCTTTTTGACAACAATGCCAAAGACATATTAGCATCTTAATATGCAGATGTAGCTCTTACAGGTTCATTTAATGTCTCCCTCTATCACCTTACTTGTGACTGATTTGATGTTTCAACACTTCTACTACTTTAGGCATGGATCCCGAAGTGAACATCCTTTGCATCAATGTGTAGAATATTCAACATTCAAGTTATTTGATGCAGGACATTCTTGCTTTTTGGTTCAAGTAGCCTTAGCTAGGGGTATCACCCCTAACTTACCTCTAAGATACTCAAAAGCATCTCTTGGTAGTGCTTTTGTGAAGATATCATCAATCTGTTCCTTTAAGCTAACATATTCCATCTTCACTTGTTTGTCTTCCACTAACTCTCTTACATAATGATACTTGATTGCAATATGCTTAGTTTTAGCATGCATTACTGGGTTCTTTGATATATTGATAGCACTTGTATTATCACAATAAAGTGTCACAGGCTCAATTACTTCTTCCTTCATACCTTGCAGCAAATATTTGATCCACTCAATATTGGTGCAGTTTATAGCAGCTGCCACATATTCAGCTTTAGCAGTAGACTGTGAGGTGCAACTTTTCTTTTTGCTTGTCTGTGTAATCAACCTCTTTCCTAAGAAAAGGGCTCCTCCACTGGTGCTTTTTCTATCATCAATGTTACCTCCCCAATCTGCATTAGTGTAAGCTTTCAGTTCAAACTTCTCATTTCTCTTGTAGTATAAACCAAAGTCATTAGTTCCTTTTAGGTATCTCAATATTCTCTTCACTGCCATTAAGTGATTTTCTCTTGGATTGGTAGAAAATCATGCTACTATTCCAATAGCTAAGGCAATGTTTGGTCTACTATGTACAACATATTGCAGCTCTCCAATAATTGACCTATACAATGTTTGATTTACTTCAGCAAATTCATCATTCTTGGATAGTTTATGGCCTGCTGCCATTGGTGTGCTAACTGGTTTTGAGTCTTCTAGCCCAAATGTTTTGAGTACTTCCTTGATGTATTTGGATTGGGTCACAAATATGCCATGCTTCAACTGATATACTTGTAATCCAACAAAGAATTTGATTTCTCCAAACATTGACATCTCAAATTCATGCTTCATTTGATCACCAAAATCTTTGCATAAAACATCTTTACCTCCATATATTATGTCATCAACAAAGATTTCTGATATCAAAATATCTTTACCTTCCAGCTTTGATGTACAAATTGTTGTTGTCATCTGTTTTTTCAAATCCTATCTTTACAAGATATTTGTGCAACCTTTCATACCATGTTGTAGGTGCTTGCTTTAATCCATAAAGTGCTTTGTGCAGCTTGCAAACCATGTCTTTGTTCTTCTCATCAACAAATCCCTCTGGTTGTTCTATGTAGACTTCCTCTTTTAGCATACCATTCAGAAAAATAGACTTCACGTGCATCTTGTAGACTTTGAAACTTTTATATACAACATATACAAATAATGTTCTTACTTCTTCCATTCTTGCAACAGGGGCAAATGTCTCTCCATAATCCAGTCCTTTTTGTGCATAGCCCTTGCAAACTAGTCTGACTTTGTTTCTTGTTATTTTACCATTCTCATCAAGTTTGTTTCTAAACACCCATTTGGTACCAATCACATTCTTATCATCTGGTCTGGGAACTAGAGACCAAGTTTTGTTCTTCTTAATCTGATCTATCTCTTCTTTCATGGCCTTATACCAGTCATCATCTTGTAGTGCATTTTTTACTATTTTGGGTTCAACCTTGCTCAGTAGACATAATTCATTCCTTAGTCTATTCCTTGTCATTGATCAAGCATCCTTATCACCAGTGATTTGATTTGTAGGGTGATGTCTTCTTACATGGCTAATCTAGGTTTAGTCCTTCTTTCGATATTTGATCATTTAGCTTCAGAGTCATTTCGTTCTTCTTCATCTGGCATTTCATCATTTCTTTCTGATATACTATTTTCAGAATTAGTATGTGCATTTTTTACATTCTGCAGCTCAGCATCTAAATGTAACTCGACATTCACTAGTTGAGATTCAACAGATACTGAAGTTTGTTGCTGATTCCCAACTTGATTTACAACATTGTCTTCAACAATCATTCCTTCGTAGAAGTATACAAAGGATTTATAATCCTCTCTTTGCTTTGACTCATCAACCTGAATTTCTGCATGCTCATCAAAATTACATTTGCAATCTCCACAACTTTGTTAGTGTTAGTATTCAAACACTTATATGCCTTACTTCCGGAGGAATATCCAAGAAATATGCCTTCATTACTTTTTGTATCAAACTTGCCATTTTTAGTGTCTTTTAGAATATAACATTTACAACCAAACACATTGAAATGTTTAACATTAGTTGAATGACCATACCACAATTCAAAGGGTGTTGCATTTGTACCTTTCTTGACTTGAATTATATTCAGTGTGTAGATTACAGTACTTATAGCTTTTCTCCAGTATTTTAGTGCAACATTTTTCTCCATCATCAAGGTTCTAGCACAGTCAATCACTGACCTATTTCTCCTTTTAGCAATACCATTTTGTGGTGGAGTTCTTGGTGCTGATGTTTGCCTTTTGATACCTTTGTCATTGCAAAATGTTTCAAACTCTCTTGATGTGAACTCACCTCCTTTGTCTGACCTTAGGCATTTCAAGTTCTTTCTTGTTCCCTTCTCAACTCTAGCCAAATACCACTTGAATATTTGGAATGCATCAAATTTTTTTCTTTAAAAACATAACAGTCATCATCCTAGAATAATCATCTACAAATAGCATTATGTATGTCTCTCCTAGGTAGCTTTACACTAATATTGGGCCACATAAGTCTGCATGAACTAACTCTAGTACTTCTTTGGAAGTATATGTTTTGCTTTTGAAACTAGACGTATTCATTTTCCCTAGTTGACATTGTTTACACATTGTGTTTTCAGGTTTCTTCAACTTGGGCAATCCTCTGACTTTCTTTTTCTTGCTGATACTAATCAAATTATCAAAATTCACATGACACAACCTTTTATGCCATAACCACACATCATCAAGTCTAACAACAAGACATGTCGCTTCTTCCATATCTAGGTAAAACATATTACTCCTAGTTTGTTCACCTTTTCGTATCAGATTTTTATCAGTGTCATAAATCTTGATAGTTTTGTTTCCAAATTCAACTTTGCAACCTACATCGCCTAATTGTGATACACTCAACAAGTTGGAGTTCAATCCTTCAACATAGTATGCATTATCACATGAAATTTTCTTTGTAAGTTTGATAGAGCGTTTTCATTTGATTTGACATGGAGCATCATTACCAAATCTAACACTATTTCCATTGTATTGAGTAAAGGTAATCAACTTACTTTTATCTCCTGTCATGTGATGTGAGCATCCACTGTCTATGATCCACTTTTCATTCGTGTTCACATAGGTAACTCATGATGTTGCTTCATCTTCATCTTTGTCTGATTCATCCTTCATGGCTACATAGACTACTTCATCATCATTTTCATCAGAGTCTTCTTCAACAATGTAGCATCTCTTGCCTTTCTCCTTGTAATCTTTGTTGTCATCTTCTCCTTTTTTCCTAAACTTGTTTCCTTCTTTATAGTTTTTCTTCTGTGGACATCTTGCAGCTATATGACCTACTTCTGCAATTGAGACATATGATAGGTAGCTTACCTTTGAATTTGCCTTTACCTCTATGGAATCTCCTGGCCAATAGTGCTTCTAACTGTTCCACATCTTCCTCATCTATGCTACTATCACTGGATGCATGTTTTCATTTTCTTCTTCTCTTGCTTGATGTGTCCTCCTCAGTATCTTTTATTGTCATCTTGGGCTTGAAAGCAAATTGAAGGTTCATAGGTCTGTAGTTATCAAAATTGGGTAGCTCAAATGCAGTAAGTCTTCCAACTATTCCTTCAAAGGTTAGTGTGTTCCCTTATACACACCTCAGCTCTTGGATGGCTGAAACTCTTATAGCTTAGATAACGAGCAAAGTTCTTAAGTATTTGTTGATGGATGTTTCTTCTTCTAGTTCTCCACCTAGACTTCTTATTGCACTCACCATTCTTTTATTCTTGCAGCATACTAAGCAGCATTTTCACCTTCCTCCATCTTCATGTCATCAAACTTCCCTCTTAGGCTTTCTCTATTTGCTCTCTGGACATTCTGATCACCTCCATAGATATCTGATAAGGTTGTCCACATTTTGAATGCAGTGTTACAGTCTTTGATGTCATCATATTCAACATAGCTAAGTGCAGATGCAATTTCCAACATTGCTTGGTTATGCTCCTTTTTATTTAAGTCATTTGCGTGAGGTGTCCTACTGGAGTTGCATGCTCTATTCCAATTTTGATCTTCCTGCTTCTAGTACATTGAAACTAAATTAGCAGATGGCTCCGATACCAATTGTTAGAATTGCTTTAGAATAACTAAGTTTGGGGGGGGGGGAGGGGGTGAATCAGTTATTCAAAGTCCAAATGTCCTATTCAACTTTTTCACTAAGTATAGTGAAATCATTCAACCATTCATCCATCCAAGCTTTAACTGATATAATCAACAAGTTATTGTAAATCAACATGCAAGCATAACACACAAGAAATCAACACATGACATAATGATTTACGTGGAAACCCAATTTGGGAAAAACTACCAGTAACATGCTACTCAATTTTCACCATTTTGAAGTGATGCCCTATGAAGGGCCTACCCTGTTAAAGGCTTACAACACACTGTTAAATGTGATATTGTTAGAGGATTTAACCACCCTATTAGAAGTGAGCCTCGTTAGAGGACTTTAGAACATTCACTTGGAATGCCACCCTGCTAAAGGATTTACAAATGGCTGTTAGGCCAACCTAAGTCCATAGGATTTTCAGATCTAATATAATTTCTAGAGAGTATTAGAAATTCTTGACTTGACTACAACATACAACTTATCTTGCAGATCTCATATCACTTCTCAGCTCATACCCTTGCCTAGCCTTCAATCTTTGCAACTCTTAACAACTTGCCTTTTCTTTCAAGCTTTGTCTCCTTGAGTCTCCATACTCAATGTACTAGTGCAATCATCTCTTCATGACCACTCATAGAAGTAGAACCTTTGTGCTCTTCCTTATCCTAGATGTCTCCTTCTTGACACCCTTTCAACCACTTTGCAGATTTGGCACTTCATCAGCAACAATATTAATAGCTCTTTGCTTCTTGGTTTCTGACTTCTTAACTAGAAGTCTTGGAGTTCCTTTTCCTGCTCAATTTTTCCATTTTTCAATTTTAATTGGCACGGATTAGGTAGGGTTCATAGTATCTAACCCATATTTTGTTTCTCTAGAAACTTCTTGAATAATTCTTTAGAATTCACCCATAAATGGTTTACATAAGATTCTGTGCTAACAACTCATCATCCTTATTTTCCAACTCATTCACAAAATTCAATGCAACTACTATGTCGGCTTAGATTTGGCAAATATTCATCATTTGAAATAATGTAGTAGCTCGGCACTATTGAAATATTGGTGCTCGACACATACTGTGTTACTCGGCATCAACTATGTTTTCCTTGATGCTTGGTACCTGAAGATCACTCGGCATCAACTGAATTTTTTTTGATGCTCGGCACCTGATCTTTACTCGGCACTTGAAGATCACTTGGCACACACTAGAAATGTCGGTTACTTGGCTTCTACTAAGAATTTTCTCGGCTTCAACTAACTTGCTCAGCGCTTCTGATGATCATAGTTAAAGCTTTGCAGTCAACCTTGTTACAACTTCTTCTTCCAATGTATCTAAGTGTGACCAACCTCTGTATCTTTGAGTATATCATCAATACATTACTTAACCATTGTCTTCACTGATCCTTGCGCTTCATTACAACATCATAAATCAACCTTTCCTTTAGGTGCTCTTGTTACATCTTGTTGATCAAATTCTCTTCATCAATCAACTAAGTGATAGTGCTTGAATCTTATAAGCAAATATCATTCCTACAAATAGTAAGTTTGACATCAATGGCAAAACAATGATTGAAAACGTTCTTTTACAACAATCTCCCTTTTTGATCTTCAACAATAGTGAGCTTTTCAATCAGATTTCCAACATTGGAAACCTTGTGCTAAGTGCGCATAAATCTTGGAGTTAGAGCCATTTTGGTGGTTGTTAATAAAGTGTTCCTGATTTACCAATAGACTTTGGAGATTATTTCTGCAAGCTTCAATATGAGGGATTTGGCTTATATACTCTTGGATTTAGATAGTGGGATGGCATGTAGACCTATGCCTAAGGGCACAAACTTCTATGTTGTCATATGAGATAGTTATGTTGGAAATAGTTAATTAATTGTGTATTGTCTTTGATGCTACACAAAATGTCATATAGTCAGTGTATGTCAAGCTCACTCGAGTATTGAAGACAGTTTCATGTGTCTTCCGAGCATTGTAGAGTTTTTCTAGTTTAGAAAATAGTGTCGATTGAGTTCACTCAGGTGACAAAGCAAAGTTTGCAGAAGTTGAGTGTTAACCGAGCTCACTCAGTTATTAAAAGAAATGTTGGATGGAACCAGTGTTAATCAAGCTCACTTGGTTACCAAAGGAACTTTGTAAATATGGACTGTTAACCGAGTTCACTTGATTAACACAAGAAAATTGCTTTGAGTTAGTATCTTCCGTGCAGGGTCGGTTAAGAAAGGATTTTCTTGTTTTGGCATATTAAGTTCAATTGAGTTGTTTGTTGGTTCTAGCCGACTGAGGAGATGAATATTAATTATTCTAAGTTGTATTCAAGCTCACTTGACAATATGTAAGATATAAATACAATGTCAAGTTAAGGATTGAATGTGTGGAACGTAATTGAAGATTTGATGATGCTTAGAGGAAGTGAATTAGAAGGATAAGTCGAATATCCTTGTTGATATGCAAAGATACATTTGTCTAGGAAGGATCAAGTATACAAGCTACAATTGAGATATGTAATCAACAATTCAGTTGCATCAGAAATTAGGTCATCTCATTGTTACTCTCTAACCATTGTAGCAGTGATCTAAATATCTTAATAGAGTTGGCTTAACAACTATTTGTAAATCCTCTAACAAGGTGGCATTTCTATTGAATTGTCTAAAGACCTCTAACAAGGCCACTCCTAACAGGGTGATTGAATACTTTAATAGAGTCACACATAACAGTGTGTTTTGTAACTTTTAATAGAGTTGGCTCCTAATAGGGCTCACTTTAGAAGAGTGAAAAAGTAGTAACTAGTTGCAATTGGTGGTTTTTCCCAAATTGGGTTTCCACATTAAATCCTGGTGTCAATTTTGTTCATGCTATTTATTTTATGTGTATGAAACTAAGTTAAAGTAAGTTCAATCACAGATAATATTTTAAGATTTTTGTGTTAAGCATTTGCTAAGTTATTTCAATATTTGCCGAGTTACAACATTTGTTAGTGTAAATTGAGTGCCTGTGTGTTTGTCGAATTACAATAGAGTTCAGTTTACACTAAGTTTTGATTTGTATTGACATCTAAGGGATCTGTGTTTTATTTTTGTGGTGACTGATTCACCCCTCCCCTCTCAGTTATTCCTCTTATATTTCCAACAAGTTATACATTATAAACTTGGGAAATGTCCGAAGTATTTAGTTATTTCATGTATTTAATGTATGTTGCCAGTCCAACGTGTGGCTTGAGGGTTTTATTTAATGACAGTGTTTATTTAATGTAGCTTGCTAGGCCAACTTGTTGCTTGGTTTAGTATAAGTAGAGGGTATTGTGGAGTCTATAGTCATTATTTATTCATCATCGATAAAAAGAGTAGCCAAGAGGAGCAAAGTTTTCTACATGAGTTTAGATTCTTCTTGGGGTTCTGTACCAGATTGTGGGTCTAGACTAGCTAGAGGTTGAATCTTGAGAGGTCTTGCAAAAATGTCATTGTAATTTCTTTGTATTTGGTTGTAACTAGGAAGGCCTTATAGTCGGGCATGTTGGATGTAATTCTTATGATTTTGTTGTGAGAATTGGCATGGTTGTGGATCAAAATCTTTATGTTATTAATTATATATCTTTGTGTGGTTATTGGCTAGGGGCTAGGACATCTCCTTTGGGGATTCTATTGCCTTGTACTACATTAAGGGGAATCAAAGATGGTTGGTATTGTGGATTTGGAGGTGAGTTCAATCTTATGGTGGATTTTTTTTTTGGAGTGCTAGATATCTTGGTTGTGAGGTGACAGACCGTGGTTTTGACTTACAATTATAGAGGACTTGTAGATGAATATTGATATGAAGAGATGGTTGCGAAGATCGAAGGTTGATCTTGTTGAGTGAAGGTTGGATCTGGTTGGAGATTTGTTGTAGAGGGTTTGCGAAGATCTTGGAAGATTCCTTTGAGAAGATTATACGCTAGGATGATTGCAGATCTTTGTGATATAGTGGAGAAAAAGATAATTGAGGCATTTACTCTGGTGGATGTTGTTTTGTTTAAACAAGTTGAAGATAAGGAGAAGAAAGTTGCATGCTATTGGAGTTGGAGTCTACCAATCATAAAGGGAGTGGTTTGGCCGGTTAAGAAGATTATTTAGAGAAGAAGACACTATGTTATTGAGAAAGAGGTAAAGGATGACTTTGTTGAAGCTAAAGAGGTATGTGTGGGTGGTTTTGTCGATCAATTTTCAGAATCTGGTATGAAACCTATAAGAGAAACTTGTGGTTGTTGTTGAGATACATGACCTTATCTAAGAGGTTCCTAACCTTGTTGAGACTGCAAATGATTTGTTTTCATGATCAATTGGTTGTGTCTATCGTCGAAATTGTATAGCATCTATGGTTGAGAATTTACATGTTTCTCTTATTATGGATTTGAGCTTCATGTTTCTTATTTGGTTTTGGAGTTACATGATGTTGCTGACATGGGTTTCATTTTTGAGGATGTAACTTTTTCTAGTTGTCATTAGTTGTAGTAACTGTTGGTGAAAATTTATGTTTAGTTTGTTCTTGCTTGTGAGCATGCTGATTCATTTGATTTTGATGTTTGAACAGATGAGGCAGAGATTGGCACAAGGAGAAATTGAAAAGATAGTGCCAAAGGCACACCTAAGTATCCAACCACCTCGTTGAGTAAACACAACGGAAGAAAACAACATAGAAAACAACACCAAGGAGAGAAGGAACAACAAATACTTAATTGATTCATCAAATTATCAACTTAAATGCTCATTTGTAAGGCCTTTTGGGTTACAACCCAATACAAAATATTCAATTAAAGATCTATGATCTCTGTCGAGCCAACTCTAGACTTGCTCTTTCAGGATCACCTGCTCCAAACTCTCTCAAGTCCTGCCTAACCTAAACCTAAACACCCCTATTTATGCCTGGCAAAACAACTTACAAAAAATTGTAGATCTTTAAATAATAGAAAATTTACCTTAAAATGGTATGCACACATCCCAATACAAGATCCTTACATTAAATTCATGGTCCAAATTAAATACACAAGTCATCTCAAACTAAGAACCAATCACAAACAAACTTGGTCAAAGAATAAACTAAGCATCATCAAACCTCAGGCTCACTCGACACATCAAGAAACATTTGAATATGAAAGCATTCAAGCAGTACTGAACACCTCGACCATCACTGAACAACTCGGCTAACACTAAGAAACTCAACCAACATTGAAAAACTCGGCATTAATTGCAACTCAGAAACCATTAGAACTCAACACTAATAGGCAAAATGAACAAAGATGAGCAGGATAGCAAGGTGGCCCAGGATGCTTCTGCATCAAAGATGGTTGATGTGTAGATTTGTTCATCTGTTTGAGATAAATTGGCAGCCTTTGTTGAAGATGAAGTTGTTTGCATAAATTTTTTTGGCATCAAAGTATGAGACATACTTTTCTATCTACTTGGTGAGTCTAATCTTTGAGCATCAAGCTCAGATTTTCTAGACCCATGGTTTACATGATTGGGGATGTGTTTGAGTCACCTTGGGGAACCTTTCTTTAGTGCACATAAAGTTTGGAGTAATCATCTTGGAGTTAGAGCCATTTTTGTGGTTGTTGGTAGTGTGTTTCTGATTTAGTGGCAGACTTTGGAGATTGTTTTTGTGATCTTCGATCTAAGGGATTTTGCTTATGCGCTCTTGGATTTAGATAGTTGGATGGCATGTGGATCTATGCCCAAGGGCACATACTTTTATGTTGTCATATGAGTTAGTTATGCATTGTAAACTTGGGGCCTAGCCCAAGTATTTAGGTATTTCATGTATTTGATTTATGTTGCTAGGCCTACCTGTGGCTTAAGGGTTTATTTAATGTAACTTGCTAGAAAAATTTGTGGCTTGGTTTACTAAAAGTAGAGGTTCTTGTAGGGTCTTGATTCATTATTCATTCAGTATGTTGAAGAAGAGTAGATGAGAGGATTGACATTGAGTAGAGCTAGTAGCTCAGTGTAGGCTTGGAAAAACAAGAAGGTTGCTAGCTTGCGAGCACAAGTTTAGATTCTTCTTGGGGTTTTCTACCAAATTGTGGGTCTAGACTAGCTTGTGGTTGGATCTTGAGAGGACTCGCAGAACTATTATTGTAATTGCTTTGTATTTGGTCGTAACCTGGAAGGCCTTACAACCAGGCGTGTTGGATGTAAATCTTATGATTTTGTTATGAGAATGAGAATGATTGTGGATCAAAATCCTTGGGTTATTGTTTATATTCCACTATGTGGTTATTTGTTAGGGGCTAGGACATCTCCTTTTGGGATTATTTTGCCTTGTACTGCGTCAATTCCTTTTATGTAGGTACTCGTGCATGATAACAATCTCTTAAGATGTTCTAAATACCATTTTCTCTTTTTATTTTAGTAACTTGTCCTTATCCTTTACAAAATCTTGTATAGATCTCTTATCTTCAAGGTATTCACCCAATTTCATGACAACAACATCCAAAATTTAATTTGAATTTTCCTTGTCCTTGATCAATTTCTCACTGTCCTTTATAAAGTCTACAATTTCGTCCTTAAGGCCCCCTTTGGTTGCAAGAATTAGGTTAGAATAAGATAATCTAAATTCTCGCATTCACCAATTTGACGTTTCTTTGCAAAATACAAAATTGGAATTAGAATTCACCTATCCTAATTTGACCCCAAAATGAGTGTAATGGAATTCCTTAAAAAAGGTGGAATAAGAATAGCCTATTCTTATTCTAGTTTTTAATAATCCTAGTTTGATGGGTTGTCGGGTCCATGACTTTGCTGTTTGATTGTATTTTTTCACTCAAATACATTTTGGGGCTATTTTATCTATTCATCATAAGATATATACTAGGTCAACATTATGTAATGTGTAATGTGTGTTTTATTTTAAGTGACAAAAAAATACTACTATTAGATTTCATATCTTTTCTAAACTTTCAAAAGAGTATCTTTACAAATAAATCTTGTGTTTAGTCTTATAATATAAACTACGGTGAAAGATCATTTAAATATCATATTAATGATCTCAACTTATTTGTATTTTTAATTTTTTTAAATATATTTTAAAATAAAATGATTCTAGTTTTGATCTTATACTCCTTAAAATAATTTGATTTAATTTAGAATTAAATTTATAGTATACAATATAATATGTCTTTTTAATTTTAGTGAATTTCAAAGGTTGTGGTATATCTTTCGCTTATAAAGCCAATTTAAAAAATAAGTAAAGGCTAATTAAATTAATTGTGGCTTTTTAGAAAATTAAGAAAAAAAACTAGGTTTTATAAATAAAAAATCATATTGATTTAAAATATTACCAAACTAAAAAAATAAATTAATGATTAAAATTTTAAAACAAAACTTATTCCAATCTATATTTGAATTATTGCAACCAAACATAGAATATGCATCTTTTGACTCCTCTTCTAGGTTAACCAAATAGGTTGAAATGACATTCTATTACTTATTTTAAAAATGCACGAATACCACAAGAGAGCTTATTCCAACATAGATGAATGCCACATTCAACAAATCATGTAACCAAACAGGCGCTAAATTCGTCTAGTCCATTGTCCTCTAACTATTCTTTAATGTAGTCTTGACTATTATTTAGTTTATCTCATAGCTCTTTCCTCTTGACAATGGACATGTTTAATTGATTTTTGAGTTCATTAATCACCCCTTCTTCTTGCACAAGTTGCTTCTTATAATTGTAAACTTCTATGCATATTACAAGGATATCACCTAAGCTATTATGCTTCTTCAAAGGCACTTAAAATGATACCAATTATCAGTGTGAATAGGCATGGGGGTGTGAATCAATGCAACATCAATTATGATAACTAAACTTAAGAGCTTTGAAAGTAACCAACATGCAAAATTGAAAATGATATAGTACAGTACTACACCAATTATTAACACAATTTAACACAAGACATTAAGATTTTTGGCATTGTAGAAACCCTTGTTAGAGATAAAAACCACAATGGGGATGGAGCCTACAATATTTCACTAAGCTCTATGAAATATGGGTTTTTAGATTTGATTAGGAGTATCTTTACCCTGTTAGGAGCTAGAAAGTCTTGTTAAATACTACTCAACTACTAGATTTAAAACACAAGCTATTGTGTTACCATGTTAAAGGATCTATCCTTCAGATCTCGTTAAAGTTCTTGCTCACACTATTATGTATGAACTTGTTAAGGGATTTAGCCTTCTATAACTACCATGGAATACAAGTTGAATGATTTTACAAATAACGACAATGTTTTCCTTGAATAGATCCAATTAAGCTCACACTTCATCTTCACATGTAGACTGACTCTTATCTTGAATCACACTCTTTGATTCAAAATATGTTATCACTGCACATAATTTTTAGCTTTACTCTCGCACTCTTCTTGCTTAGCCAACTTTTTTATACATTCCCTCAATTAGGGTTTTCCACCACCTTAACACTTTATAAGACATTCAAATTTACAGTCTCAAGTCCTCCGAGCAAGCTGAAGAAGATCTCCAACTTGAATTGATAATCTATTACATTTCCCTAGGTTCATGCACCTCATGATGAATCTTAGATCATCTCGACCGCTTCAAGTAATATCTATATTTCCACATTCGGATTGACATGTCATCATGTAGCCTTTGAATACCAATCAATTCTAGAAACCATCCTCACATAATCGATCAACAATCTAACAGATTATTCTCCATTGTTCTTCTTTACTTTCTATTTAAATCATTTAAAATCGAATAACATAATTATAATTTTACCAAAAATGTGTAGTTACAATGGAAACTCAACAATGCCATCAAGATTCTACATCTCCAATCACACAACTTGACCGAATCCATGTAGTGTGTATTGGTCAAATTATCTTCTTTGTTCTCGCTTCTATTTTTGCATTGTGAACCATTTTATTATGTTAATGAATTTAACCATGTAAGTTGTGCCATTCTTATATATTGGATGCATGATTGTAGAGTTAGCATACACGACTTGTCTAGATACCATGCCCACAACTATGTAACATAATACACACAAGGGAATGTATTGATCCTATTCTATTATAACTTAGTGACTTAAAGACATAGTCAATTTACACAAGTTAGCGTGATCATGATCCTTCCATTTAGCCTTGTTATAATATCACAAACATGTTGTAGAATCTTGTTGCCAACAATAACAACACCATGCCATACCAATTTCTCATTATCTTCACCAAATGTGAGTACATACCTTTTAACCTTTTGTTCAAAATCAACCATAAATGGTTGAAAAATGCATAAGTATTTGGATGTAGAGAGATATGTTGAAGTTTTGGTGAGAGATTCAATAATTATAATGTGGGCACATTTGTATGGATTTGTAATAAATAAGAATGCATAATTATTTAATAAATATTTCAAGGAGGGAGAAGTTAGGGCATGTAAAGATGTCTTCCTCTAACTTCCATTTTTTCAAATGTTTTAAAAGGAGAGGAAGGATTAAATTTAGTTAGGGTTAAAATAAAAGTCTCTCTTGAAACACCTAAATTTCATATTGAATTTTTTGAAGGGGAAGTTATTGTGTGATGCTTGTGGAGGAATTCAGTGCCTAGTAGGTAGGATTAATTTTTTTTTCTTCTATAATATGAACTACCAATCTTGGGTGGAAAGAAAAACATTTAGAAATAGATATTGGGAAACTAGAGGGGATTATAGGAAAATAAAAGAACTATAGAAGATACCAAAAAGGTTCTATATGAAGTTGGTAATAGTGAAAGAAATTATTTAACACACTATGACCTAGCAACATGTTTATATCATAAACCTTAGGATTGGTGAAGAGTGAGTGAGATTTCAAAGGGACACATAATGTTGTAATTAGGTTTTAAATGACGAGCTCAAATATCTTATTATTTTCCCACTTGATTGATGAACTTTTTTTTTTGTTTCATTGTCATTCCTATCTATATATGTCTTATTCTAGTAGCTACAAATTTTTAAAGATTATGTACTTTCAAAGCAAAATTTTAAAGAGATAGTAAAAATGAATATTATTTAATTTTTGTTCTCCTATATCACACTATTAATGGACATGCAACATTGTTGCAGGTTTCATATTCCCTTATCAAAAGTTAATCTTGTGGTGGAAAAGTGCTTTCAACAATTGAGAATGAGCAGTGAAGGCACTAAGAAAAATCCTATGGTATCTAAACTAAAATTAGAAAACATAGAATATTACTATTCATAACTTATAGGTATAAGTATAAAAGGACAATGACTTATTTGCCGTGCCTAATATCTTCTCCAATTATTTCTATCGTAACAAATGAACATAATTATATTTATGAATATGTAACATGTTTTAAGGTCAGTTGTAGGAAGTACAAGGAATTTTTTATTCAATTATTATCATTTATGAGGCATTGCTAGCCTTTTGTGATGCCTCAAACATTGGAAAACAAATATTATTATAAAACATTTACCTTGTAAAGATTTGTAGATTAAAAAAAATACAATTAAAATAATATTCAAACATTGGGAAAAAAATATTATTATAAAACATTTACCTTGTAAAGATTTGTAGATTAAAAAAAATACAATTAAAATAATAAATTTATCAATTTATGTATGTTTTATTTCGTTGAGAGACAACTAATGTTAACATATTAACGTGATTTTCAATAGTTGATAATTAGAATATTCTATATAGTATGTTTGGTAAGAAAGGACCCACGTGTTGGGTGTGTATATTAAAATTGCTATTATTTATTTGATTAAGTTGTAGTTGGGTGTATATAGGTTTACTTAAGCTTATAAATTTAGGATGAAGCACATATTTTTGGAATATGCTTTGAGTCTATAATAAGTCATAGGATTTATTGTTTTTGATATAAAAGCAACCAAAACAAGGGGGCTAGCCCTTTACAACAATGGCAAAACTACCAGTAGAAAACCAATAGACAACTAAACCGACCCCTTAACGATTTACATAAAAACTGGAAGTAGCATAATAAAAGTTAATAAAAGTACTAAGGATCATGCACTTAACATTAACAAAGTTAAAAAAAAAAACAAAAGGCGTATGGGTGGTCAATGCATCGTACCACCCAGAACCCATACCCAAGTTCAACTAAAAAAGAAAAACCATCACAACTGGACATAAAGAAGCAACCAGCAAAGAACCCGCAAAAAAACCCCAGGCACAGGAACAAAGGACCACCAATTGGCAACCTTCTTCTTGATTTTCCTAGCCAAAACAACTTTGGCCTAGTCCTCCACAAGGAAGTTATAAAGGAGCTTCGAATGTTCATTTCCAAGGCCCTTTTCCTCCTCTTGAACCAAAAGCTGGAGGGTGATCACAACCACATGGGTCACCTTTAGAGTGAACTTGGAGAATAAGATGAAGCCTTCTTCCGATGCATTACACTAATCCTTCAGTTCTTGGAAGTCTTTACGAGTAACAACCACCTCCTCAACATTACTTCAATTTATTGGCTTGTTGCAAACTGATGACTTCCTCTTGTCCTGTACATCTAGAATATTAGAGGGATCCCTTAAGATTTCCATACCATAATTCCTTATGGGGGAAGAAAAAAAGTGTCGAGGGAAGCTTTATCAGATTTGGGGTCTTCTTGGTTAACAATAGATAATAGGGTGAAAGTGGCAGAAATGTGAGTGGGGTCTTCAGATGGTTCCTTGGTAGAGTTCTCCACCTCAAAATCTCAAGTGCCATCAACAATGTCATCCCACTTCTCCTCTTCTTTATTGTCAATATCATCCTTCAATTCCTCCTTACCATCCCCTGAAATCTTAGCACTATCCTCTGAATTAGTACCTTCTTCCTCATCCTCCTATGAGTATCTAGCCATTTGTTTGAATCTACCCTTGGTCTTGGCCAACCTGCCCATTCTTCTTCTGTTCCCACAAATCTCTTCATCTGAGTCCCCAATCTCCACCTCCACCCTCTTTTCAATTTTGGTTTTCTAAATGGCAACCAACTCTAGAACTTGGGGTTTGTTCTTCCTACTCTTGATTGAGGTTTGGTTGGGTGAGAGTTGTGGAGTAGGGGCATAACTACCACCCACAAACTCTAGACAAAGGGTGTTAAAAGTGGGGAGGAAATTATCAATGACAATCAGTCCAGGGGGGCATAGGGATAGGTGGAACTGGAATAAATGAAACATGAGCCCTTGGTGTAAAATAGTAAACTTAGGCCCCTCATTTTTCCCCTAACATCCATAACTCTCTTCTAGGGCATGCATAAAAAAAGGGAATGCAGACTAACTCTCTATTATGAAAGTGATTAAACAAAGGGAAATGGTAGATATAGTACACACCATATCTACCTTCCAGGGTGAGGTACTTGATTATGAATAGGCACACATCGTCTTAGGGCTCCAGTAACTTATCTCTTTGAAATCCGCCATGATATCGGTCTCAGGCTTCGTTTCCTCTGAAAAAACTAGACATGCTAGTTTTATCTGTCACCTTTGTGGTCTTCTGCCACTTACTCTCAGTTATTTGAAGGCTCATCGCCATAGCTATGGACTCCTTGTTCACCTAGAAAGTGATACCATTGATGGTGACCCTCCTGTGTTTCGAGTTATTCATGAATTATTGAGAACAATTCTCGTCATAACTAGATATGGCCTGCATGTAAGGGACAAACCCACCTACCTTCAACATTATCCAGGTTGCTTTCCTTTTGGAGAAATCCTCCATCTTTGTGGGCTCTAGTATATTAAGGTCCCCACCCATGAAATCCTGCTCCTCAATGATATCACTTTCAAGAAGCTTGATATTTTTCATTTGTAAGAACTTCACCCAATTTTTCGCACACCCACAATTAAAAATAATGTGTTTGGCAGTTAAAGTAGCTTCTTCCTTACACTTCATGGGGATGCAATATCCAAAATATTCAGGCTGTCTTAAAACATCATTACTAGGAGTGAAAATAATTTAAGTTAAATCCCTTAATGATCTGACAGTAATAATAATGATAACTTTTTCTGTAATCAACCAATACCACAAAAAAATGATGGCTCTTTTTTTAAAGTTAGGGTTACCAATGTGTTTCCTTTTTTCATGCCCTTGTGTGATGAAATCCACATAATTGAAGCTCATGAAATGTCTTGTCAAATTTAAGGTAGTCTTAACCATCATTGCAATAAAACTAGAAAGGATGCTAAATTTGCCAGTTTTCCAAATTGGATATTCATCAATCATAGTTTGGAGGAGTCTTTTCCCTACTAATGAGGGAATTAATATAGTTCGGTAGCATTTCAGTGCTCATCCATCTTTTTAGGCTACCCAAATCAAATCCCAAGCCTGTCATAGCATCCTTCACCGCATTGGCTTCCCTGTAAGTGTGATGTAACTCATAGTGATCAAGGGTTGTTAGAAATTGCCAAATGTCCACCAAGATGCTATGTATAGCCCAACTCAGTTGGGTTTGCCCTGTGGACATAGTCAATGACGAGTTTTGAATCACCTTCTATTCTTAACTTCTTAAACCTCATCTCCACAACAAATTTTAGACCCCAAAGTAAGGTAGTGGCCTCAACCATGTTATTGGTTCCCTATCCAAAATTACCAAAGTAGTTTAACAACACTTCTAGCCTAGCATTTCACAACACACCACTAGCTGTCGCCAAACCATCTCTTGCTGCAACATCAAAGTTAAGCTTGATAGTAGACATGGCAGGAGGATCCAATAGTTTCTTTTTCTTGCTAGAATTTTTGAGTTGTCAAAGTGTTGGAAGTTGGGGAGAATGTTACAATTTCTAGCAATATCCCCGTCCTTCATGCTCGGGTGTTCTTGTGGTGCTCTAAACTTAGCCACCATAATTGTTTCCATAACAAGCTTCCGCAATATCTCCCCCACAACCTCATCCCCCCTTTCTTCCTCACTAAATATCCTATTATTCCTCTCATTCTAGATACCCCAACAAACAAGTGGGGGGAAGATATTCCAAAGAATTTTGAGTTGGGGGTGTTAGAAGTGGCAATTCTAGTTCTCCGCAAATTGTTCCATTCCTCTTTTCATGACCCAAACCAACGGTAATTTGTTCCAAATGTAGGACCATACCTTTAAAGTATAGGGGCATTCAAGAAAGAGCTACACAATGCTTTCCTCTTCCTCCTTGTAGAGATAACATCTCTTTGTAATCGGTATGCCTCTCCTCCTTAGGTTGTCAATAGTTAAGATCTTGTTATGCATGACCATCCACTAGAAAAATTTAAATTTTGGCAGCAATTGACTATTCCAGATCTTTCTCTAGCTAATAGGGGTCTGATCCTTATCAAATATAAGTAGGCAGATTTAACTGAGAATTGACCATTAGTTCTCTTATCCCAAACCACCTTATCAAGCTGAGCATGCAAGGTAAGTTTGTGGTAACTAATCATTTCCTCCAACTCCTTAACCAAAGGGTTGTCTTTGTTGGGAATACTAGCAATGGATAAGCAGTTCCATTTCCTTTCGGAATCAATATAGTCCGCCACCTTCTCCCCTAACATTCTTTGTAACGGTTCTTGAAGACCACTGAACTTATTGTAGATTAGTGGTTTCCCCCGCAACCAGTTGTCCTCCCAGAAGTTTATTTTTTCACCATTTCCTACCAACCATCTCACCCCTTTGCTTAGAAGGGACCTGGTATTAAGGATGCTATTCCAAACCTTAGAACCACCTAGGAGGTCATTATTGAGGAGATTATACCTGAATTGGGTGTTGGCAAGGTATTTAGCCCTCATGATTCTTCCCCACCCAATCTTGTTTTCCAATAATCTCCACCCCATTTTAGTGAGCAGGGTTTTATTCAAGTCATTGCCAAGGATTTTACGTTTCCACCTAAGAAGCTTCTTTTGTATCCTTTCTAGGACAATGTTCCAGAAGGTGATGAAGACATCCTTTATCATTAGGGGGAGACCAAGGTAGGTGTCTGAGAGGTTTGCTAAGTGACATCCTAGAATATTTTTAATCCGCAAGACCTTAGGAATGTTAAAAAAATAGATCTTACTTTTGACCAGGTTAATTTTTTGACCTGAACAATCCTCATAGTTGGTGAGTAGATTCCTCCAAGCTCTAGCCTCCTAGATATAAGACTTGCGAAAAAGGAAAGTGTCATCCACAAATTGTTGTATTACCTCATAAGATAATGCAGTAACAGGTTGCATGCCTTTTAAATCTCCCAACATAGCCAACTTGCTAACTGACCTACCCAACACTTCTGCCACCATAATGAATAGGTAAGGGGATAAAGGGTCACCTTGTCTCAGGCCTCTACCAACTTCAAAACTTCCCCAAGGTGTCCCATTCAGAAACAGCTCGTATTGAGAGATTTCCACCATATTTCTTATGGCATTCACTACATCCTCTTTGAACCCCACCTATTCCAAGACATCGTATAGGAAGGTCCAATTAACTCTGGCATAGGCCTTTCAAATATCTAATTTAAGGGCCATACCCGATCTTCTACTCTTTTCCATGGAGTGAGTGATTTCATGGGTGATAATCAAAACATCTAGGATTTGTCGACCCAGGACAAACCCCTTCTGTGGGTGCCTAATAACCTGTTCTAGAAAATGTTTTAATCCTATTTTCCATTGTAGAACCAGAATCAGTGTGCAAAGAACATTAACAAATAAAGTAAACATTCACAAACCAAAAACTAAATTCACATATATTCGTAGACAAAGAAAGCAAACAAGAAGTGCAAACCTCACAAGAGAAAACAATCCATGCTTTCTTGATTCTGTAGATGTGTCCTTTTGCTGTGGATGTATGCTCAAGATGCTCAAAAGTTTCTTCAATGGAGATGGGTAATGGCAAATTGGTAGCTTTGTGAGCTCTCAATTTGGCATTATAAGGGTAATATTGATGGCTTTGGTTCTCAAAATAGCATGGTAACTTTAGCTCAAAGATTGTTGATGAAATGGCTTGGGATGAGATTCAATTTATAGGCTAAGGGGTAGAGGGATGGAGGGCTTAGATGCAAGGATGGATGAAGGCTTAAGGAGGGCTAAGATGCACTCAAAGGGGAGCACATGGATTGTGCTTGTTTAGCACCAATGGGAAGGTGACACTTGTCACAAGGAGGATGAGTGTGAGAGGGTAGGGTAAAGGGTTGGTTAAAGTCATGATGAGTGGGGTTGAGTATGTAAGAGGGATGTAAGAGGAATGAGTGTGGAAGAGGGAAGAGTGTGGAAGATGGGTGTAAGAGTCATGAGTGGGCTTGTAAGAGTCTTTATGTTTTGTAAGAGCACTCATGACTTAGTGGTTGGGTTTTTTTGAGGGGAGGCTTTGGTTGGATTAGGAAAGTCTTAAACTTGTTTAAGGAATGTGACAACATTAGGGGGTGGATTAGGCTTGGGTTTAGGATTAGATTAGGGATGTTAGAGATGTGCAAGTGGATGGCATTAATGAGGGTGGGTGAGTTAGTGGCTAAGCTTGGTTAGTATGGGTGGATGGGGTGGATTAGGCTAAATGGAGGATTAGAGATAGGTTAGGGGTTTTTGAATTTGAGGATTTCATTTATCAAATAGATTTATTTAATAAATGGGGATTTTTGGAATTAGATAGAAGAATATGATTTAATTGATAAATAATAGATTATTTGATTTATCCATTAGGACTATAGATGATTAATTAAATTAATCAACTAGGGGATGACAAAGGATTAATTAAATAGAAATTTAATTAATAATGCCCTTTTTAGATAACTAAATAGGATTACTAAAATAGTGTAATCAAATTTAGGTGTCTACATCCATCACCTTGGAGAGGACTTTATATATGGTATTATAAAGGTTGGTTGGTCTGAAAACCCTTATGGTTTTGGGTGTTTGGATCTTAGGCATGAGAACAATAGAGGTTTTTTTGATTCTTAGCATTTTCCTAGTTCTGATCATGTCCCTAGTGGTACAAACCAGTTCATTTTTAATCACTTCCTAGAAGTGCTGAAAGAAGGGTAGAGGGAAGCCATCAGGGCCCGGTGCCTTGAAAGCCTTAATAGAAAACACAACTTTCCTCACCTCCTCTTCAGAGACTTTCTCCCTTAGTTCATCATTTTCCTCATTCCCCAACACAATTGGGATGATATTGAGCATACTTCACCTAATCATATTGTTGTTCCTCTTGTCCTCCATTTTGTAGGCATTCATGAAGAACTCAACCACATGTTTCCCCATATCCTCTTGTTCCTTACAGGCCCTTCCTGCTTCCTTTTCAAGGGAGGTAATCGTGTTTCATTTTTTTGTGTTTTGAAGCCGATCTATGGAAGGAGGTATTCCTATCACCTTCAAAAAGCCATGAAATTTGGGATCTTTGCTTCCAAAAGACCTCCTCATTTTTAATAGTTTCCTTCCACTTCCCCCTACATCACTCCTCGTCTTGGGTGGTAGCCTCTATGTCGTCCCCAACTGCCATGGCTGCTTGTAAGCTTTTTAAATTCCTCTTCAACTTCCCTTTTGATTTTAAACACATCCCCAAAAGATCTTTTTGCCCCTTTACATTCCTCATAATATTATCTAGTTTATGGGTAAGCTTGAATATTGCAATCCCATGCACTCTGATGTTCCATAATTCTTCCACCGTATTTTTGAAATTCAGATGAGATTGCCACATAATTTCATAACTAAAAGATTTAGGCTTGTTCACCAGACCATTCACCCAATTGAAAAAAATCGGGGAATGGTTAGAAATAGTTCTTGAAAGGTTAACTATGGAGGAGGGGATGAGGTGTGGCTAGTCCCCCAAGACTAGGAGTCTATCTAATCTAACTTGGATCAAATCCCTTCCCTTCATGTTATTGGTCCAAGTAAAAGGGTTACCTTTTAGTTCAACATCCATGAGGTCATAGATATCAATAAAATCTAAGAGATCTTGCATGCTTTCCGAGAAGTAATTATTCTCCCCATCTTTTTCGAGGGATATAGGGGGGTGTTAAAGTCCCCCATGCACATAATATTTATATCCTTCATATTTCCCAATACTCCTATTACCCTCCCCCAAGCTTCACATCTGCCATCCCTAGCATTCAGAGCATAAATGTTCACCAGGTTCCACAACATTTTTTTATTACTGAGCTCCATAATCATGAAGTTCTTTTCCTTATGGACCTCCCTCCCAATGAAGACATTGGGATTCTACATAGTTGCTATACCCCCTAATGCTCCTTCCGCTTCTGAATGGAAGAAGGTAGGTCCAAGCCATAACTTATCAGTAAGCTTAATAAAATTTTGGTCCGTCATCTTAGTTTCTTGTATGAGAATACAATCTACCTTTTAATCTAGAACAAATTGCCTAAGAGCATATTATTTCTGGGAGTTATTCAACCCCCTAATATTCCAAGAAAGGAATTTTATTTCTTACCTTTCTTGATTGTTTGCAATGTAAGTTGTCTTCCATTGGCCACCTCCCTTGCTGCTTGCTTTGGTCATGATGTTCTGTTGTTAGGGCATCCCACATTATTTGTCAACCTCACATCTAGTTTCTTTCCACCCCTAGTTTTCTTCTTAGGGAATTCCCAATCTCTCGTAACACTTGTTTTATGGGGAGGAAGGGGCCGAGTGAGCCATAATATCCTCAACCACCTCAATACTTCTCATTACTTTGGCAACAGCTTGGTCTGAATCACCAGTTTGAGCCTTTTTGGGGTTACATTCCCCCAGTGGGGGTTGTTAACAATATTTTCTAGTTCTTCTTTGTTGGAAACTCCTACCTCGTTTAGTGGTAAGGAGTTCTTGACAAGAGTCACCAATACTGTGATCTATTTCTAGGCCAAAATGATCATTGTCACCAAAGGAGCCTTGGCTAAGTTCACTTGGCACTTAGCAACAAAGTTGCATGTAACTTCTTCGATTGGGTCTCCCTGAGGGCTCCGAATTTC
Source organism: Cupressus sempervirens (assembly GCA_028749045.1). Taxonomy (NCBI): domain Eukaryota; kingdom Viridiplantae; phylum Streptophyta; class Pinopsida; order Cupressales; family Cupressaceae; genus Cupressus; species Cupressus sempervirens. Next base: position 238,162,505 of record CM053788.1, on the reverse strand, counting down.
ACCTTCTTCTAGAGACTGGTGTGTGGTATCTCCTCTTGCAACTAGGGATTCTTGGAGGTCATCAATCTCATTCTAAAGGGGTATTCCTCCATGTTTGTCCCATTTTTTTGTCACAACACTTGATGACATAACTAGGGGGTCAACTACCAATTCTCTTTCTTTGTCGAATCTAGCCTTTGTGGTCAGGCCTTCTGGGTTATCCTCCTTCCTCTCAACCTCTACCCCCAGAGGAGTAGTCAAAGATTATCCTAGCACCATGGTAGACTTAACTATACCCAACAACCTGTCCTTTTTCTTATCCTTCTATGTTAGGACATTGCAAAGCATCATCACATGGCCAAAACAACCACATTTTTGGCACTAGAGGCCAATGTTCCCATATTCTATAGTCTGGATTGTTTTACCCCACTTAGTAGCCAATGTGACCATGGTTGGGAGTGCCTTGTTGATGGTAACATTAACACAAAATCTAGCAAAAACTAATCTAGATTTTGCAGAGTTACCTGGTCTACAGCGACAAAATTTCTGAAAGTGTTTCCTATCCACCTCAAGATCTGTTCATTCTAAAATTCTAGCGGTAAGCTTGGAAAGTGAACCCACATCGAGGCCAGGCTTTGGGGTTCTTGGCTAGCATCAAAATCAAGGTGCCATTTAGCCAGGGCTAAACAATGTTTGCCATAGTACCACATCCGACAAAGGATGGCCACCAGATCCTTAGCAGTCATGAAGCGGAAGTAGAAAAGGCCACTAGGCATGGCTAAGATGCTTATACTACCCTTCACAAACCACTTCTATGCCACTCACTACCTGGTCATCTCAATCATGGGTCAGAAGGAAATAAATGTACCTACTACATTATGTTTGAGGGAGGCAGTAGCACTTTCCACAACACTATCCAGGAAGGAGATTTTCGATACGGTAGCACTGAGGGTAACCTTGGGATTCCCATCCTTCCCCCCAACGAGTGCAATGTTCCACCCGCCCATTGGGGATGGGGGAAGAACTAGCGTTCACATCCTCCTTTCAAGCAAAATCAACTCCATGTTCCGAGGAAAGGGGTGCAGGGATGTTGATAAGACCAAAAGCATTACTCGACAAAGTAGGGGAATCTTCTCTCTAAAGCACCAACACCATGTGTAGGTTTGGGCACACCAGAATCTCCTAGAGGCTTGGGGCCTTTGGGGAAATGTCGGTTAAAAATTCAAACAGTCTGTGAGCGAAAAGTTGTAGAGCGGGAAGTTTCTTTAAGGTGTTACCCAATTAGGATTTATTGTTGAAACATACATTGTGGAGTATATCATAATGAGTTGATTCAAACACTCTCTTTCAAGAAATAAGGAAATACAAATTGAGGACAATTTATTATTAAAATATTGGATATTTTCAAAAATTTGAATTAAATGCAACCACTGACTAATGTTAGATTTTCGCAGAAGATTATAGAAAATTTTGAAGCTGAGGAAAATATTTCAATTTTAAAGTTAATTCAATATTGGAAAATGTTCCACTGCAACTTTTCATTGTCCTAGCTAATAAGAAGATCAATAAATTGTTTCTAAACAATTTAACTTAAAAATAAAATAAAATAAACATTATAGAAACACAAATATTTGTAAGACTTCCATAATTTTATTGGTTAAAGAAAACAAATTAGCATCCAATAAACTCTATAATGTACTTTATATTTACTTTTTGATGCTTGTCAATCTTCATTGAAGTAGAACTAATTTCATAAATATGTACATGGTTAAATTAAATTTTCAAAATAATGTAATGTTTCTTCAATGATCTTAGTTAATTTAGGTTGTTTATAATTTTATCTTATCCTTACACTTGATTTGTTTAAAAATAACATAATGTAATTGCCTATATAACGCAACTTTATTTTTATTATTGAATATTCAATAACCATTACATGGTATTGGAGCGGGTTGATGGAGTTAAATAAAATTTGGCATTTTTCACCAAAAAATATGGCTTCCTTCTTAGAGATTATTCTAAAAGAATAATAATTTATTTTTCATGAAAAACAATCTTTACAAATTTTGAGGGTTTCACAGTGCAATTTTGACATTTTTTTTGTGACACATTTTTGTTGGGTGACAAGTTTTAAGGGCCTCATTTTTATGTTGGCTTTTCCCTCTCAACAACATTGAAGAGTTTGTAAATTGTAGTTTTCTAACTTGGATGAGTTTGATTTCTTTTGTGGGTTTTAAAATTTTCCTCAAAATCAAAGTTTTGATTTTTGAGAAAATATATGCCTTAGATTTCATGCTAACTACTTGTTGAGGTGTTTTTGTTGCATAATGTCTCTATCTATTGTGCGCCATCTGAAGAGTTTCACATGATTTTCTCCTTGAAATCCAAGATTTTTTAACTATATTTTTTGCATGATGTTTCACATAGATCATGGGATCTTTCTCTTTACGAGGGTTTTTTGATATTTTCCACAAAACAACGTGACTATTGTTACAATATTTTGAGGTTTTTGATCACTTTTTCCTCAAAATTTGTGTTTGGTTTTGATCAAATTTCCCTCAAAAATTATGTCAAGCTTTTTAATTTCCAAATTTTCCCTTAAAAATTATTTATTAGTTTTTATAATTTTTAATAAAAAAATACTATAAGGTTTTGTAATCTTTTTCTCAACAATTAATTGGAAGGTTATATAACGTTTTCCTTAAGAAACATACTATTGAGCTTTCTAACTTTTCTCCTATTAAAACAATTTTTATGTCTAATTTCAACGTCACATGAAGGGTTTGGATCACACCAAGGATTTGGTAAAATTTTCCACAAAAATTGTGGTTTTTGGTAGACCATTTCAGGGTGTAGTGCTCATCTAAAAATACTTTAAGGATTTTTTTCTATAAAATTGTGCTTGTTTTCCTAAAGCAGTTTGGCTTTGACGATTCTCCCTCAAGTTGTGGTTTTAGGTTTAGAAGCTAAACTTCTATCTTTCGCTATAGTGAGAGACACTTTTTTGAACCCAAAATTAAGTTAGAAGGATTTTGGTGTAACACCCCGCCATGGAACCCAAAAGAAATTAACCTAAAGTGTCACTAAGTTTGCCAAACATTTTTTTTAAAAGATTAAAATAACAAGAGATAACATAGTGGAAGCAATAACTCACATACATACAACCATCCATAAACTGATTACATCTCTTAAGGGTCCCATGACATTGAATCACATATATATAAGTCTCATTAATACTGAAATCCGATACATATCAAATTCACATCATAGAATATCCACAAGTACAAATCCAATTACATAAGATACCACATGGCATAACTAGGATGCATAATCATCCTCTGTACAAGTCACAAGGTATTAAAAGCTCAAAGAATATACATCATCTCATAATATCTCTAATAAATCAAGTACAATACAACACAATAAAACCATCCAAAAAAAATAAAAGATCAGAATGAAAGAAACAAGTACATAAGTACATCCAACAATGACATCTAGCTGTCAGATCTCAATGATATAAGAAACACTACAACCCGACCTCATCGAGCCTAAATGACCCACTACTAATGTGTTGAGGAGATAATCTCAAGTCCGAAACAGATATCAAGCCCAAAAGTCATAACCAACATTTGGGTCAAGGAAACACCTGATAGCAATCTATCTCAAAGGTACCAAGATACAAGTAACATCTAAAACCAGAGGCAACAAAGACATGTAGGAAATCTATTATGCAAGTGGGCAAGTGTCATGGCATGAGCCAACTCTAAGGTTACCCTGACAGCCTCATTGGACTCCGACCCCCTAGTGTCTCTATGCGGTATTAATATCCTTCGTACATATAAGACATACTAACGAAGCAAGGTCACAACCAAGAATCCTCTCCACTCCCATCCTCACTTGTACTAGCACTCGAGGCATGAGCGAGGAACAAACACTGACTCTTATTAATTCATTTAAAACCCATTTAATGAAATGTTATCACTTATTAAAACAACTTACAAATGGGTTACCTAGGCAATCTATTTAGGGCTCTGGCCTCCATTGCAAGCCACTTACCAACATACACATAGACCTACCTAAGCTCATGAAAAGTACAACTCATAAAATCACAATTTTTACCTCAATCCTTTATAAGCAACAAGAAAGCACCTAACGCCAATACACAATATTCACCTCAGTCTTATGCAAGCAACTGGAAAACACCTAATAAGTCACAATAATCACCTTAGTTCTATACAAGGACCTAGAAAGCATCAGAAGATAACTGATCAAAAGTCAAATGTTACACCAGGAAAATCATACCATTCATTCAGTCCTATACAAGCAACTGGAAGGCACAAACAAGCAACTACTCAAACTCATTATAGAAATATGTGAATACATCAACATGGTCAGGTATAAAAGATCATGACCAAAAACATACATAACATCATTACAAAACAAAAGTCCCCCAAGCCTCTGGTAAACATCCTGACTAGTGAACGTATTAAGTCAAACCTGAATGCAACACCAATAAACCACACCACATAAAGTACATAACAAATGTAGCTTTCCTAATTCATTAGGTTTTGAAAACATATAAGTTCAATTTTCACTATTGGGTTTCAAGTTTTCATTTTTATTTTCGAAGTATTAGAGTTGATAAGGTTTTTGATTACAAATAGGGTTCAAGTTTTTCCATTTTTCCTAGTGTTAGATTTGCTAGGGTTTCTGATTTCACAAGAATCTCAACACTCGACAAATCATTAAAAATCATTAAAATATAAAACCCATATTCTATGTATAAAAATGAATTATCATAAATAAAATCTAAACTTCATTAAAATAATTTCATCTAATTAAAATCGATTTATATTGCACATTTACTAAAACTATATAAACATTTATTTTAATAAATATTATTAAATTTAAATAATAATTATTAAATAATAATAATAATAATAATAACTATTCAATTTTTTAACAATTAATATTGTTCAATTTGTTAATTATTTGTAATTACTAAAATTAATAATATAATAAATATTATTTAATATTAATAATATTATTAATTATTAATTAAAAAACTATATATATAAAATTTATTAAATTAATCTTTAATAATATTTAAAAAATCAAAAAAATGAAATTCTTTTCTTTTGAAGCATTTAAGGTCTGCCAGTTGACATAGTACTACCACGGTAGTGTTGCAGTAGCAACAACAATAGTGTACTGCCTTACAACAATACCTAATGCTATGACAACAATAGTGTATCGTGCAACTTGCTGAGAGCAGTCATGGGTGGGTGGGGAGTTGGTGGTCCCACGCCCCCTTAAAACCATACTTTATTATATATTTGTTTAATTTTTTTAAAATAAAACAAACAAATTTAAATAAAGCCCCAAACAAATTTAAATCACCATATATTATATATGATAATATAATTATCACAATAATTAGTAATATATATAGATCTGGTAGGAAAAACCAATAGAACTATCAAATTTGTAAATTTTTAATCTCTGGTATTCTTTCCCAAACTCCATCCCAAATCCAAATAGTCAAATTACGAATCCCCAAATTTATCAAACAAGGGATTTAATTCTCAAATTCTTTCACATATGTTTTCAAAGAACAATAAATTTGAACACAAGGGTTTGAACCCGAATTAAGTTATGAAAACAAATCCCTTCAAGCATAGAGAAAGTAGAGTCAAATTAAACAAGATCCTACCTTGATTTGATGCTACCTGATTAGATGCTCAAAGCTCACAAGAGATTCTTGTCCTTTCAAAAACTGTCTTTCTCATAAATTGACTCCTCCAAACTTGTGTGTGGAGAAATGAGCTCTAATTTCTTAATAAAGAGTATTCTCCCTTTAGGGTTTTGGTTTCAAAATCATGTGAACCTTTTTTCTTTATTATTTTATTTTATTTTAATTTCGTGTGCAAACTTTTTGTATTTTTTTTGAAAAAAGGGGGTAAAAACTTTATTGACGATCAGAAAGCAACATTACAAAGAAAGCAAGGGACTGAGGTCCCAAGGAAAAACAAAAGCACCGCCTCAAACAAGACTTGTTTAATAAATTATTTAGAGTTTATTATAAAATTAAAACTCTTAAATAAATTATTATTAAATTAAATCAATTTAATTACACCAAATTTAGAAACTTAATTAAATATTTTAAATTTAATTCTTTTATTTAATTAATTTATCGATTCATTAAATATAATTAAATATTGATTTTTCTTTATAAAATTTTCATTAAATTAAATCATTTCATAATCTTTTATTTGATTTATTTATATCTAAAAATCACAATAGACTCACAAATCTAAATAAGAAAACTAGAAAAAAGATAGAGTACTACGTCAATCTCAATGGTCAAAAATCAAAAGTTCACATCACTTGACAAATTCGAAAGGGTAAATAACTCAGATACTTGTCCCATTTTCTAGGACAATTGGCTTAGGGTTAGGATTTGGACTCAAGGACTATCTCCCCTCTTTTACCATTGAGATACTATGGTAGGGCACACTCATCCTGCCAAATCAGGGAAGCCAATGTCCAATATGTGTAATCTACATAAAATCCAAGCATGCACATACAAATAATCTAAACTAAATAGGCAATGATAGGAAGTGGTGCATCGTGTAGATCCTAACTAGAAGGTGACTATAGCTCGCTCCCTCAACCACATCAAAAACATCAAACATAAAGTCAAACATATAAGTACACCATACACATGCAAGTGTGGGGTAGGTAACCATAGAAACTACATATAAATCATTCATCTATCATCATGAAATAACTGTATACAAACAACACCATCGAAGGAATAATAATGCACACATAAAATACCTGAGTATCAAGTAGCTTATGAAATATATAAACTGATTCTAAAATAACATCTAGTCAAATCTGGTAACTAAGTACCGCTAATCATAAAACATAACCATAAAACTAGCCTAAAAGAGTTCGACAACATAACATGAAAAGTAAACTAGGGGTAGGCATTACATTTGGTTATCTTGATCACATTTGAAAATTCTCAAAATCAAGAAGGGTCTTAACAATAGACTCATTTTATAGAGCCTTATTTTATGCATTTGTGACCAAAAGCATTCTTATGTATTTGTGGCTTAAAAACTTAGAGATTGTCTTATCTAGAGCTCTAGAATGATGACCATTGAATGAGGAAATTTAAATAATGTAATATTTCGTAATGATAACCTTTGTTAGTTTAAGTAGTTTCTAATTCCATCTTCTAGTTATATTTATTTTCTTAAGAAATAATGAAATGAAATTTCCTGTATAATTTTTACACTTTTGTTGTTAAATATGTAATTATAATTACATCTATCTCTTGTGATATAACTAATCATGACATTAATGCATGCTTATGACCTTAGTTTAACAAGGTACTCTCTAAATCTTGTTTAACTAAGAAGTCTGATATATTAGACATTATGAGTTACATATCAAGGCATGCAAATCCAATTATATAATTAATTAGAAAGCATATGAGTTCAGTCACACTTTAGATGGTATGACATAAAGACTCTTCATGAAAACTATATGATCTTTAGGGTGTATGATAATAAGTTAAGTCGATTGGAATCTAGGACCAATGGCTTGGAATATCTTACAATACCTTTTAAATTGTTTTCATTTAGAGGATGCAAAATAAATGAATATTTATGAATTCAACACCTTTTGCAAAATTATGAATGTTTCATTCATCATAATCTTTTGAACTGATGAAAGTAGAAAAAGTGGTCTAGTATAGATAGCCAGTGAAATTTGAAGGGTTCTTGTACACTAATTTATTTATTCCATATAATTCTATCCATTTTGGTAGATTAGAGGGTTGTGGGAAAATAATGCATTTTGTAAACTTCAATTTTGAAGAGGTCTCATCATGTTGGGAATCCTTCTATAGTGGTTAAATTTGCAAGAACTTCTTGGAAATAACAAGGATTCTTCATGAAGATTGACGGATAAGTTTGAATGATTCAGTAGATGTAACTAAATCTCTAACTATAATATAAGGTGTAATACACTTATAATATATAATGAACGTGTTGGAGCTTCTCATCTAATTTAGTATTTTCTTTGGAGAAACTTGATATATTTCATTTAGCATTTTTACCTTTCTAATTAGAGGAAAACTAATCTAATTGAGTCTACTAATGACCCCCCAATTCAGAGTAACTAGAAACACTCAATTGACCAAATTCACCACCTTTATACTTCATCATTAAAAAAAAACCTAAAAGAAAGGGAGAGGATTTATATTTTATATTGTAATTTTGAAAAATTTAGTTTCCAGAGAAATATGGGCTTCTTTAATTTTTATAGGGCTGTTTTCTATCGTCATTATCTACACAACTACTATGAGGATGATTATCATGCAGGTTATTGGTAGGTGTTGTGGTTTCAGAACACATGCCCCATTTTGAGCACCTACAAAATTGAGGACCCACTCTTTCTTGCTTCTCGTGTCACTAGTCTCCCATGGTTTTCTTACTTATGTTTTCTCGATGTGTCAGATTGAGTGCTCTTCCAAGTGTACCCAATAAGTTGGGTCAAGCTTTTGATTATCCTTCCAAGCCTTTCTAGGTTACTCTTGTTATAGGTTCTATTTGTGAATACTTCCTTTTTCCCTTGTTTGTTTTGAGGTTCAAAGTCTTTTTGGAATTTTAGAGGTTATAGCATTTCAAAACTCTTAAACTACATCAACATCAAGACATCTAAGTTTATTTATTTTTTATATGTTTGTATTTTTAGTTTATTTTGTAATTTTTTTTTTTGTTTTGAGTATTTTCAGAGATCGACTACCTTCCCAAGTGACTAAAAATCAGAATCAAACTCATCTAGTACCTTCTTCATGTTGTCCATGACATCATTACATTGGAAATCCAATGTCCTGTGTAAGACTTTGTTGTATCTACCAAGTTCTTTTTTAATGCCCCTACCTTCTTGTTTGACTTCTTCTCCGATCTCTCTTTTACCTGAGTAAAGGCCATCATAAATATCTTCATCAACTCATTTTCATCATATGTCTTTACCTCACCTTCCTTGTCCATACTAGTACGTTCTTTACATAAATCAAATGCCAATAATGTCACTTTACTTAATGTAGTGGGAGTCTCCAGGAGACTTTCAATTATCATCTTAGAACTCACAATAACATTATCCTTTTTTAGTAGGATTAATGCTACTCATAACTACCTCGGGTGGAGGACATTTTACCTTTAATGTGTCCTTGATCTACCACATTGATTTTGATTAATGAAGGTTTACCTTCATTGATGATTTGTCTAATCTCCTCTATAATCATAATGTCTTCGGTGTCTTTCTTGTCCTTTTCCTTGTGGAAAGTTGGGCCACCCTGCCTATAGATTATAAGGAAACTTAGGTGCATAAACAACTTCCTACATTGATCCCTTAAGGAAACTATTGTGCACATTCCTATTAAATCCTTACAATTTTAGATTCGATATTAAGTAAATAATAATATTGTAGTTAAACATGAATACAAAAAAAAGATAGAGAAAGAAAATACATAAACACAAAGATATGCTGGTGGGGAAAAACCTTTTGGTAAAACAATCCCAACCCTCCAAAACTTGCACAATGTATTATCTTCAACATAAAAGTTACAACACACTAATGCAAGTTCTTTCAAGACACGGAAGACAAAACCAATAGCAACATATCATACCAACAATACACTCTCACTCTTTTCTATATGCAACCCTAAAAATGCTTATATCATGCACTTTCCATTTTAGGGAAACTTCCAAAGAAGAATCGTTATTAGGGTTTTACCATTCTTTGGAAAAGTAGAAACCCAATTTTTTTTTGGGCCAATGCCTCGAACCCCGCGCACTAGATGGAGAATCGAGTGTACAATACTCAACGATTGATTGCCACATTTCTTCACGTCTTCACCCATCATCAAATCTTCTAGAGATGGCTCTTATGCATCATAGGAATCCATCATAACCATTTAAGCCATGATCTCCTTACACACAATTGAAGATGCCAACACATACAAGTGGAGTGACATATCAACATGCCAACTAGACATGTACACTCACACTTAATTAGATTAATTGCAAAAAAAATAAATAACAAAACAAATAATAAGAATAGGAATTATCCAAGGTTGAGACACCTTATTCATAACATAAATGTCCTGAAAAACCTACTTCTTCAAACAATGACAAGAGGGTTGCATATGCTCATGAAGACACAATGAGTGCCAAGACATTTGAGGTGGATTATATTGGGTAAGAGAGGGGAGAGAACTTAATGTTAAAAAGAGTGTTGATTAATGAACCAACTAAGGATGAGCCCAAGCGTTGGAGAGCCTTGTTTAGAATTAGGTCCATGATTTTGGGCAAGGTGTGTAAAATTATTATGAATTCAGGCTCCATAGATAACATTATATTAGAAGAGGCAGTGGAAAAACTCAAGCTGGCAAGTATACCTCATGTTAACCCATACAAGGTGACATGGTTGAACAAAGGGCAGAGTGTGTTGGTGAATGCACAAACATGGGTTGAGTTTTTAATCACAGGCTACAAAGACAAACTACTTTGTGATGTGTTTCCTATGGATGCATTCCATCTGCTATTGGATAGGTCTTGGCAACATGATAGAGGTGTTATCTATGATGCGAAAGAGAATTCCATTTCTTTCAAGAAAGATGGAAGAACTTTCAAGATTTAGTCCTTATTGGAGGAAGATGAGTCACACTCAAAGACCCCTAGTGTATGGTTGAGTAGTGGCAAGGAGTTCATTAAGGCACTCAAACATGAAGGAAGTGACGGCTATGCCATTTTTCTCAAGCCAAAGGAAGAAGAGATGTCTGAACAAGAACCTTTACTTTTTGAAATCAAAGGGATGCTTGTGAAGTATAAAGATATAGTTAGTGATGGAACTCCTAAAACTTTACCTCCTAGAGGAGTGATAAGTCATTAGATTGACTTTATACCTAGTTCATCATTGCCAAATAAGGAAACTTATAAGCTTACGCTAGATTAGAACAAAGAGGTATCTAGGCAAGTGCAAGAACTCCTAGATCAGGGGTTGATAAAGAAGAGCAATAGCCCTTGTGTAGTGCCAGTAGTTTTGGCGTCCAAGAAGGGTGGAAAATAGAGACTTTGTATTGATTCAAGGACCATAAACATGATCACCGTTAGGTATACGTTTCCCATGCCAAGAATTGAAGACTTGATGGATTTTCTTAGAGGGGCTGAATATTTCACAAAATTGGACCTCAAAAGCGATTATCATTAGATAAGGATAAAGGAAGGTGATGAGTGTAAGAAAATATTTAAGACCACATATGGGTTGTATGAGTGGCTTGTGATGCCTTTTGGGCTCACAAATGCTCCTAGCACATTCATGAGATTGATGAATGAAGTGTTAAAAGACTACACAGGGAGATTTATGGTGGTATATCTAGATTATATACTCATCTTTAGTAAAACAAGGGAAGAGCATCTCAAACATGTGGGGATGGTGCTAAAGAAGCTGCATGAAGAGAAGTTGACAATCGATTTGGAAATTTGTCAATTTTTGAAGCAAGAACTTGTGTTTTTGGGATTTTTGGTATCCAAGGGATATTTGAAGATGAATCAAGACAAAGTTGCAGCTATCTTGAACTGGCCACCACCTACCACATCAACAGAGATAAGAAGTTTTTATGGGTTAGCTCAATTTTATAGAAAATTCATTAGGAATTTTAGTGGAATTTGTGCACCATTACTAGACACCATCATGGGTGGAATGAAGACCAAGTTTAGGTGGAGTTTTGAAGCAAGGAAGGCATTTGAAAAGTTGAAAGAACAAGTAGAAACAAAACCTATCCTTAGACTACCTAGTTTTGGCAAATTGTTTACCCTAGAGTGTGATGCAAGTGGGATGATAATATGGGGTGTGTTAAGGAAGGAAGGTAGGTTAGTATCCTTCTTTAGTGAGAAATTAAATAGCCAAGAAGAAAAACTCTTCTTATGACTTGGAGTTGTATGCTTTGGTTTAGTCTCCTAGGAAGTGGAGACATTACCTTCAACCTAGAGAATTTGTAGTGTTTATTGACAACCAAGCCCTTAGCTACATCAATACACAAGAAAAGTTGAGTAATAGACATTTGAAGTGGATGGAATATCTTCAAGCATTCACATTCACCATCAAGAAAAAGAAAGGATAGATGAACAAGGTTCCAGATGCACTAAGAAGGAGGACGTTGACCATTTAAGAGGTTCAACTACATTGGATTGGCATAGAGAGTTTCGAAGACCTCTACAAGGATGATGAAGACTTTGTTGAAGCTTATAAGGTATTTTCTGATTTTTAGAATCTTCCCATAGTACTTTATCTGATTATACCTTGCAAAGTGGGCTATTGTTCAAAGGAAACCAATTATGTGTTCCTAAGGGTTCCATGAGAGAGAACCTTATACAAGAAAAACACAATGGAAGTCTAACATTTTGGTGTTAACAAGATCATGGAGCTAGTTCAAAGGTTTTACTATTGGCCAAAGTTGTCAAGGGATGTCAGAATATATGTGGAACATTATGTAGTATGCATGAAAGAAAAGGGAGGAGCTAGCAATGTAGGTTTGTACCAACATTTACCAGTCCCTAATAGACTATGGGAGTGTTTTAGCATGGACTTTATTGTGGGGTTACCAAAAACAAAGTAGGGTTGTGATAGCATGTATGTTGTGGTTGACAGGTTTAGAAAAATGAGTCATTTTATACCTTGTAAAACTACCGATGACTAGAAATATTGCACGCTTATTCTTTAAGGAGATTGTGAGGATCCATGGACTAGCCCTAAGCATTGTGTCAGATAGGGATGTTATATTTATGAACCATTTTTGGAAAACATTCTGGAGAGGTTGGGAGATAACCAATCATTTGGTTCATCTTACCACCTATAGATTGATGGCCAAATTGAGGTGGTTAATAGGGTGTTGGGTAACTTGTTAAGGTGCCTAACTAAAGAATATGGACAAACATGGGATGTGGTTATTTCTCAAGAGGAATATGCATATAATGATAGTGTAAACATGACAATAGGTAAGAGCCCATTTGAAGTTGTTTATGGAATGCATCCAAGGGGTGTGTGTGAACTTAGAGATCTTGGAGCTATGGAGTATAGGAGTAGTCATGTTGAAGACTTCACTCAAACCATGAAGGAGATTCAAGAGGAGGTGAAGAGGACAATACAAGAGAGTACACAAAAATTGAAGGCTAAAGTAAATGAGAGGAGAAGGGATGCTAAGTTCAAAATAGATGACTATGTCATGGTACATTTAAATAAGTCCAAACTATAGAAGGGAGTGCCTACTAAACTTCAGATGAAGAGAGTAGGACCTTGCAAGGTATTAGCCAAGTATGGGGCTAATGCATACAAAGTGGATCTACCTAATGATCTGGGCATCTCGCCTATTTTTAATGTGGTAGACTTGGTCAAGTTTAGGGGACCTTTAACTGAAATGTATATGAACAAGCAAGAGGTTGGCAAGGATGTAGCACCTAATGTATTAGCTTCCAAGATGCAGCTAGAGGTAGAACATGTGATGCAGTAGCATCCTGGGTTTCCTTGCAAACCTGCACTTTTGTTCTTTCTGCCTGTTGGTGGCAAGTTCTTGTTGATGCCGAGTGATCCTTGGGTGTCGAGTGATCCTTTGGGTGCCGAGTTCCTATTGGTGCTGAGTGATCCTTTGGGTGCCAAGTTCCTGTTGGTGCTGAGTGCCAGTTTCTGCGAAGTCTTCATTTGCTGAATTATCTGGGTCTAGTTCTAGTGTGGGCCGACTTTGCTTGCATTTAATTTTGGTATAGGTAGTTAATATTTGTTATGGGATGACTTGTGGCTTTCCTTGTTTTAGAATCTTCTATAAGTCGTTTTGGCTAGTATTTAAAGAGGTCTAGGTTTGAGTTTAGGGGTAAGTAGAGGAGTAGGAGAAGTGTGGAGCAGAACTGAAAGTGCGAATTTGTTGTTGGATCTTCGAATGTGAATATATTTATATTTGGTCGTAACCCAGAAAGCCTTATAGTTATGCATGTATGCTGAATATTTGATAAATCAATAAAGATATTCTTGTTCTCTCTCTCCTTGGTGCTATATTTTGTGTTGTGTTTTCTGCTATGTAACTCTAGCAAGTTGATTGGGATAGCTAGGAGAACCTATGGCCCTAGTTATTCACCCCTTTTGCCTATGTCAAATGGTATCAGAGCTTGAGGTTCGTCCTTGTGGAAATTGGATCGTGTAGTTGATTTGGATTTGGTTGTAGGGTGGCATATTTGCACATTTGACCTATAACTTGTAGAGGGTTACAATCTTGCAGGAACCTGATTTGTAAAGATGGTTCGTGGTAGAGGAAATAATGTTGATAATGCTATATTAGATCAGTTGAGACAAATTGTAGCCAGATTAGATGCTATGGAGACAACCCAGAGGAGAGGAGCACATCTTAATGATGTAGGTGATGATGAAACAATAGCACCAAACCCTAATCAAGAACCTGAAGAAGACCAAGATGAAGCTAGATTGTTGAGTGTATTGTCTAGAGCGAATTCAATGCCTGTTTTGGAAGTTGTTCCTTATGATGGGAGATTGTACACCAATGTTGTGTTGGATTGGATCTCTAATATGGAGAAGTTCTTTGAGTATGAAAACACTCCTAATAATAGAAAGGTGAAGATTGTAGTCACTAGGTTGAAAGGTCATGCATCACTATGGTGGGAGCACTTGCAAACTGATAGACAAAGGAGAGGAAAGGAGAAGATTAGAACCTGGCCAAAGATGGTAAACAAGCTAAAGAACAAATTCCTTCCTATTGATTACCAAGCTAGCTTGCTAAGAAAGATGCAAAATTTGAGACAAAGAGACATGAGTGTGAAAGAATATACTGAGGAATTCTATAGATTGGACATCAGATCTGGACATGTGGATGATGATGTTGAGAAAATTGCAAGGTACATTAATGGATTGAGATCTGGAATTCAAGATGAAATAAGTTTTGTGAAGATGGAAAGTGTAGAAGAAGCATATCAATATGCCTTGAAAGCTGAGGAGATCTTGACAAAGAAGCATGAACAAAGACAAAGAGGTAGAGATGACAGATTCTAGAGAGGTAGAGGTAGATCTTATGGTGAAGGTGGCAGATCTGAAAGTTCTGTGTAGGATAAAGGAATATTTGAATGGAAGAATGATGACAAAGGCAAGATTGAATGGAAAAGTGGTAATTCATACCAAGGAGGCACTAGTTCTTACCAAGAAAGAGGTAATTCTTATTCTAGAGGTGGACTTCATGGTAATTGTTTTAGATGTGGTAAAGAGGGACGTAGATCCTTTGAATGTAGATCCTCTAAAAGTAGGCAAGGTAACAAAAATGCTATGATTCAAGGAGATGATGAGGTTTCACCAAGTGGACATGAGGCTAGAGAAAATCTGATGGTGAGAAGAACCTTATGTAATAAGGGAAGTGATGAGGAACCTATTTTAAGAAGAAATCTTTTCAAGACAAGATGTAAGATGGATGGAAAATGCTGCAAAGTGATCATTGATAGTGGAAGTTCTACAAATCTGGCATCGGAAGAGCTGGTTATAAAGTTACAGTTGTAGAGGCTAAAACATTCTAAACCCTATCATGTTTCATATATCAAAGATGAGCATAAGATATTGGCAAGCGAGAAATGCCTTGTAAAGTTCAAAATTGGACATTTACTTTGATAAAGTTTTGTGTGATATTATGCCTATGGATTGTTGTCATATTTTGTTGGGTAGACCTTGGCAATATGATAGATATGCTATACATGATGGAAGATTGAATCAATATACCATTTGGGTGAATGGGAAGAAGCAAATATTATTGCCTTTGATAGAAGGTCTAGATGAGGTGAATTGTACTACTGTGAAAATTTGCATGGTTAATGGAAAACAATTTGAAAAGAAAATGAAAAAGAATCAAGTTTGTTTTGCCATAGTTCCTAGAGGACCAAGTGTTGGTAGTAATGACCCAGTGATAGCAGATAGTGATGTCCGAGTACTAGTATAAATTAAAGAATTGTTGAATGTGTATAAAGACATTATTGTTGATGATATTCATGATGGTTTACCTCCCGTAAGAAGTATAAGTCATTGTATGGATCTAATTCTTGGAGCTAGTTTGCCAAACAAAGCACCATATAGATTGACACCTACAAAGAATGAAGAACTTAATAGACAAGTGCATGAGTTGTTGCAGAAAGGTTTGATTAGAGAAAGCTTGAATCCATGTGTTGTACCTACTATCTTAGCACACAAAAAGAATGGAGAATGGAGAATGTGTACTGATTCCAAAGCCATTAACAATATAGCAATGAAATATAGGTTTCCTATGCCGAGGATGGATGACATAATGGATTGTTTGAGTGGAGCAAAGTATTTTTCCAAGATTGATTTGAAGAGTGGCTATCGTCAGATTAGAATCAGAGAAGGTAATGAATGAAAGACTGCTTTTAAGACAAAGGATGGTTTGTATGAATGGTTGGTTATGCCTTTTGGTTTGACTAATGCACCTAGTACTTTCATGAGGTTGGTGAATGAAGTTTTGAAAAGATTCTTGGGTAAGTTTGTGATTGTTTATTTTGATGATATTCAGATATTCAGTAAGACTAAGGAAGAACATCTTGAGCATATTAGACAAGTATTGCAGAGACTAAAAGAGAAAAAGTTGTTGATTAATTTGAAAAAGTGTTCTTTAATACAAGAGGAGATTGTGTATTTTGGATTTTTTATTTCAGCTGATGGATTGAAGATGGATCCTAAGAAGGTTAAAGTAATTTTGTAATGGCCTACAACTGAGAATGTGGGTGAGGTAAGATTATTTCATAGTTTGGCTAGTTTTTATAGAAAGTTTATAAAGAATTTCAGTGTTGTTTTTAACGCTATGACTGAGACAATAAGGGGAGATAAAAAGGAATTCAAGTGGACACATGAAGCTGATAAGAGTTTTGAGACTTTGAAATAGAAGGTTGTTGAGTTGCCTGTATTGGCTTTGCCTGATTTTAACAAAGTATTTCAAGTTGAATGTAATGCAAGTGGATACGCAATAGGAGTTGTATTAAGTGAAGAAGGTAAGACTATTGCATTCTTTAGTGAAAAGTTGAATGATGCTAAAAGGAAATATTCTATGTATGATCAAGAATTTTATGCTATTGTCCAAGCATTGAAGAAGTGGAGACATTATTTGATTCCTAAAGAGTTTGTACTATATGCTGATCATAAAACTTTACAATACTTGGGAAGTCAACATAAATTGAATCAAAGACATATGAAGTGGGTTGAGTACTTGCAAAGTTTTACATTTGTGATCAAGCATAAGAGTGAAGTTACTAACAAAGTTGTTGATGCATTGAGTAGAAGACGTTCTTTGTTGACTAAAATGAAGGTTGAAGTTCTTGGTTTTGACAAAATGAAAGATTTGTATGATGCTGATCTTGATTTTTCTAAGGTGTGGAGAGAGTGTAGAGCACCAAATCTGATAGATCACATAAGTAAGTATGATAAATATTTCATTCAAGAAGGTATGTTGTTCAAAGGTATTCAGTTGTGTATTCCTAGAAGTTCTATGAGGTTGAATCTGATTAAAGAAAAACATAGTGGTGGATTTGTTGGACATTTTGGAATTGATAAGACATTGAATTTGTTAAAAGAGAAGTATTATTGGCCACAAATGTAGAAGGATGTTCAGAAATTTGTAAAGAGTTGTGGAGTTTGTCAGGTTGCAAAAGGAGTGGGTCAAAATACTAGTTTGTATACACCTATCACTATTCCTGAGAAACCTTGGACTAACATCAGTATAGATTTTGTTCTTGGATTGCCTAAGACAGTGAACGGGTATGATTTCATATTTGTTGTAGTGGACAAATTTTCTAAGATGGCTCATTTCATACCATGTAAGAAGACATCAGATGTTGAGCATGTTGCTAAAATTTTCTTTAAAGAGATTGTGAGATTGCATGGATTACCAATAAGCATTATTTCTGACAGAGATAGTAAGTCTGTTGGTTATTTTTGGAAGACTCTGTGGAAGAAGATTGGTATTGAATTGAAGCTTAGTTCTACATTCCATCCATAGACAGATGGACATATAGAGGTTGTGAATAGAAGCTTGGGTAATTTGCTGAGATGTTTAGTTGGGAATAAGCCAAGTAATTGGGAAGTAGTGTTGGCACAAGCTGAGTTTGCATATAATAATTTTGTGAATAGGAGTACAGGGAAGACACCTTTTGAGAGATGTTGCTGGTGAAGAAAAGAGAAGTGTTGTAGGAGAAGAATTTTCTGATTTTATGGAGTCTGTGCATAAGGAAGTGAAGTTGAGGTTGGAACAAATTAATCAAAAGTATAAGGAAAATGCTGATTAGTCTAGAAGACACCATGATTTTCAAGTTGGTGAGGAGGTGATGGTTCATTTGAAGAAAGGAAGATTCCCAGTTAGAACATATAGTAAGCTGAAGATGAAGAAATTTGGACCTTGTAAGATCTTGAAGAAGTTTGACAGTGGTAATGCTTATGAAGTTGAGTTACATGATGACATGGATATATCTCCTATATTCAATGTTGCTGACTTATATAAGTATCATGAGTCTGATGATGAAATGGTTGTACCTGATGATTATCCAAAGAAGGGGATTGAAAAAGTTGAATAGATTTTGGATCAGAGAGTTGGCAAGAGTACAAGAGAAAAAGATTACTATGAGTATTTGGTGACATGGAAGAATAGACCAATTGAAGATGCTACATGGATTTCTCAATTTGAGTTGGATTTAGCTCAAGTTGTGACCCTTGCATGATTCAGGAGAATCATTTCTCCAACCCTGGTTATCTGATGCAGGAGCATCTTGGGTTTTCTTGCAAACCTGCACTTTTGTTCTTTCTTCCTGTTGGTGCCTAGTTCGTGTTGATGCCGAGTGATCCTTGGGTGCCAAGTTCCTGTTGGTGTCGAGTGATCCTTTGGGTGTCGACTTCCTATTGGTGCTGAGTGATCCTTTGGGTGCCATGTTCCTGTTGGTGTAGAGTGATCCTTTGGGTGCCGAGTTCCTGTTGGTGTCAAGTGATCCTTTGGGTGCCGAGTTCTTGTTGGTGCCGAGTGCCAGTTTCTACGAAGTCTTCATTTCCCAAATTATCTATGTCTAGTTCTAGTTTGGGCTGACTTTGCTTGCATTTAATTTTTGTATAGTAGTTAATATTTTTTATGGGCTGACCTGTGGCTTTCCTTGTTCTAGAATCTTCTGTAAGCTGTTTTGGCTAGTATTTAAAGAGGTCTAGGTTTGAGTTTAGGGGTAAGTAGAGGAGTAGGAGAAGTGTGGAGCATAACTGAAAGTGTGAATTTGCTATTGGATCTTTGAACGTGAATATACTTATATTTGGCCATAACCCAGAAGGCCTTACAACTGGGCATGTATACTGAATATTTGATAAATCAATATAGATATTCTTGTTCTCTCTCGCTCTCTTTGGTGCTGTGTTTCATATTGTGTTTTCTGCTGTGTAACTATGGCAGGTTGATTGGGATAGCTGGGTGAGCCTTTGGCCCTAGTTATTCACCCTTTTGCCTACGTCAACATGTACTAGACTTAAGGGTCAAGAAGACCACTAGACACAAGGTGTACATGGAGCACCTCATCAAGTGGAAACATTAGCCAGAGTAACAGGCAACATGGGTTCCAGCTACAAACTTCAAGAAGTTAGGAATTGTTGATGACATCTTGTCTATAAAAGTGATATGATTTAGTTTTGTGGGGAGCATGGTGTATGAGCACCTAGGTAAGGCTACATTGTAACCTAGGGTTCCTAGTCAAGTTTTGGCTTGTAGTGGTCTTAGTCAAGCCACTAGTGCAATCAGGGGGTTAGTTAGTCCTAGAGTGTGACTTAATCATTTGGAGGTCTAATTAGGTCATTGGAAATAGGCAATGTTACTTGTTTATTCAAAGTTTCTAGGTATTGTGCAAATGTTGTCATTATTGTCAAGCATTGCATTTGTGCATTTAAAGGGCTAGATTGGACAAAGAAAGGGTGGAATAGCGGTTTCATTTCCTAAGATTCATATTTAAGCATTTCATAGAGTTTCATGAGGTTTTGACAAAGTCTTGTCTAACTATGCAAACAATTGTAAAAGTTATATGACAACTTTGCAAAAATTGCAAAATTGTCATGACAATTTTTTTTTGTTTTGAGTGCATCTTCAAGAAAGGGGTTGAATAACTACCTAGAATGGTTGGGACGTGGATGTTCGACCTATTCAAGGCCCCCCTCAACCTATGAGAAGGGTTGGTTGGTTGACATTTAAAGAAAGTTTTATTGAAGAGCAAGAATAGACATTGAGCAATTTTACCACATTTAGAGCATTTGAGCTTGCATTTGTGAATTAATAGATTGAATTCTGCACTATAGCTAGTGAATGACTTAGTAGATGTAATTTCTTCATTTTATGTGTGGTTAGATAGGTTGTTTAGTTTCATTTCATTGCATTTGGTACATTTCTTATTTTTAGCGCTGTTGCTGGTATAAACCAAGCAGTTTTTGGTTATGGGGCCATAAATCACATTCCCACCATGGCATCTGTATGATTCATTGGGATTTGTGAGATGACTTGTTGTACATTAAATGTGTAAAGGTTTTGGGCCTTGGAGAAAAAGCTTTCTATTTTTATAGTGATGCCCTAGGCAAGCCAAAGTAGAATGGTTAGGGATCACAAAGGTTACAAGAGCAATTTGGTGGATTGAGTGCATTCATTGCTTCAATCTAAGCCTGTAAAGAGGTGGTCACATGTGTGAAGAAACCCCATGCCCAAGGAGATGTCTTGGTGATAAGTTTTACTAAGTGTTTGAACAAACCCTTGTGGATGTTGTTAGCATGTTGAGGAAAGCCTTGTTTTTAGGCTTAATTGTAGCAACCCACTGTATAGACATGTTGGGGAAGTGAGACTAGAAAAATATGAAGGATCTTCCGAAAAGGTATCTTGAAATGAAGTTTGTTTTGCATCATGTTAAGAGAGTTTTTGAGTTATAAGCCAAAAGGTGTGTTTGGAGGCCTAATTCCTTGTAGCCCTATTAAGCCTAGTTTGGAGCAAATTATTGAAATCAATAGGGTTTTGTTTGTATTTTCAATTAATGATCATTGGAATGGATCCAAATTCCCTAGAAACAAACCTTACTCTCCATGGTTGGGTAGTTTTGATCATGTTTGAACACTTGGTGTGGGTGATCTAGGAAGACATTCATGGAGCATTATTTAGGTGAGTTGACTTCATTATTGGTGTGGACAAATTGAAGAAGGGGAAGAATTGGGAATAGGATCCTGTCAAGCTAGGGTTAGTAGAAGAAACCTAATAGGCTAGAGAAGTGGCTGAGAGAAGACCCTAAGAGAAGGTAGGGTTAGAGAGAAAGATTTGTACTCGCATCATTATCACAACAAAATAATCACATGATCGAATTTGATGAAAATTTTGACAAATGAACATATTCCAACCATGAATCCAATGAGATCACTCTCGCAACGATCTGTCGAGCCAATCTCCCATAATGAGAAAATAAAGAAATGCTCATAAGGGGTTTAAACAATTTCTTTAGAACTATAAAAGAAAGGTGAATAAGAATAATGAACTTTTCAAGTTCTAATATTTCATTATCAGAACTTTTCCCCAAATAACTTATAAAAAAAATTTTAAATTTCTTAATAACTTAATTACCCCTTTTTCCCAATTAAATCATGCATTTCCACTTGCTTGGAATTCAACTATGACAACTTAATCAGAAAATTAAAATAAACTTAAATAAATACAGAATTTACTTTTAAATAATTAAATTGCAATATATTAATATTTTTTGTGACCGTTGTGGATTCTTAAATGCACAAAGACACTCACAAGCCTAAACACATAAGCATAATGAATATGGATTTTACCAATTATGTGGAGGGTTTATTAATTTAATTAAAATAGGTACGTCGCTCATAGAGGGACAACATTGGCTTAATATGAACGACCAAATCACTAAGTCCACATTCTATTGCTAGTGATATAAGTCTTATACAATAAATAAACCAGATCAAGTGTAGTTGAACTACACACACACACACACACACACACACACACACACATATATATATATATACATACAAACACACACACACACACACACATATATACATATCTATATATATGTGTGTATACATGTATACATATAAATATATGTGCACACACACACACACACACAGATATATATATATATATATATATATATATATATATATTTGTGTGTGTATGTACGTATGTATGTATGTATACATATATATACATACAAGCATACATACACACACACACATATACATACACACACACACACACACACACACAAACACACACATATATACATACATACATACATATCTATATATATGTGTGTATACATGTATACTTATAAATATGTGTATATATATGTATACATGTATATACATATATACATATATATAGATGTATCCATGTATACGTGTACATACATACATACATACATATAGCCAAAGTTATATGTGGCCGAAATTGCATTTAATTAAATACATTAAATACTCCAAATAAATCATTCATTGCATCATTTTATGAGTTTACTAAAAAAAATTGATACACATCCATAACGCAAGAACAACAAAAATGAAACCACAATAATCATCATATAATAATAAATAAGATACATGATTGAATGCAAAATAACTAGATATCATCATAAGGCATAATGTCATGTCACTAGCATCAATATGTAGATATGATCAAACTTAACAGTATAACATCAAACATCTATCAGCTATGATACTAGCAATCAAAATAATGTAAAGTCATCAGAACATCTCAAATGCACATATACATGAGTTTATCAAAGTATCCCTCGAATAAAAAATCAGCCAAGGTACAAAATGCAAACATGGAAGTTACTACATCCTCCCCCACTAGGTATATGCTTACTCCTAGAAGCCTACAAAAAGATAAGGGTACAAATCTCTCAATCGTGTGACTTATTCTCAAGTAGTGGAAGTCTCTTCATTTGGGTTTCATTGTACCCTTACCTGCTCTATACACAGACATTTGAGGGATAGCCTCTGATCTTGAAGAGTGTAAATGGGCTCCAAAGAAAGCTTCGTGTTGTCTACTTATAAAGCCTCTTAATCAAGTAC
Source organism: Cupressus sempervirens (assembly GCA_028749045.1). Taxonomy (NCBI): domain Eukaryota; kingdom Viridiplantae; phylum Streptophyta; class Pinopsida; order Cupressales; family Cupressaceae; genus Cupressus; species Cupressus sempervirens. Next base: position 238,139,315 of record CM053788.1, on the reverse strand, counting down.
ACGGGTCATATTAGGAAAATAGTGTCTCAAAATAGAAACATGAAAAATATCATGGATGTGTGATAGGATAGGTGGCAATGCTAGGCAATAAGCAACATGACCAATATTCTCTAGGATCTCAAAAGGCCCAACAAAATGTATTGCTAACTTAGAGCCTTTCCGATAACGAATGGGGCGCTTACATGAACACACTTTAAAAATTACCTGGTCACCAACAAACAAAGTGATGATCCAACTTTTGGGTATCTGTATACTTCTTCTACCTATCCTTGGCAGTAACCAAATGCTCTTTGATGTGAACAACTTGTTGCTCCATATCCCAAAGCATTTCTGGACACAAAACTACTCCATCCTCCAAATGTTCCCAACTTATGAATATTCATTATGTCCCAACTGGAACGAATCGATGAAAGAAACAGAGGGGAACACTAGTCTCAACCTCCAACCATTTAGCAATAAAATATGGAAGTTAAAACAAACTAAAACATAAAAAATGAAAGAGCCCTACCTTGCATGAAAGAGAAAAATAGGAAATGTCATAGTAAAATAGTCAGATTACAAAACTTGATAAAACATTCAACAAATGGAGATCTTTGTGCTACAAATCTAATGATATCACTCCCGCGATGATTTGTCAAGCCAATCTCGCACAACAAGAAAATCAAAAAATGCTCACAAGGGGGTTTGAGCAATTTCTCTCCAAAATTATAAAAGAAAAGCAAATAATTAACTTTTAAAGTTATAATGTTTCATTATAAGCACTTTTTACCAAATGACTTACAAAATAGAACATTAAAAGACTAATAACTTAACTACCCCATTTTCTAATTAAACTAGGCAATCCAGTTGGCTAGAATTCAATAACAATAAATTAGCTGGTAAACTAAATTAAAAATAAATCAATATAAAATTTCCCTTTAAACAATTAAATTGTAACATATTGAAATTTCCCACAACTGTTGTGGATTCAAAAATGCATAGACATGCTCACAAGCCTAACACATGGATAATAAATTCATATTTTAACAATTAGTTGTAGGCTTTATTATTTTTAATAAAACATATACGTCATCCATATAGGGATGATATTGGCTTAGTATGAAAGACCAAATTGCTAACTCCACGTCTCTGCCAGAGATATAAGTCATGTATAGTAAAAAACTAGATCACACACACACACACACACACACACACACACACACACACACACACACACACACACACACACACAGCGCCAAAGTAACATGTGTGAAAGATTGCATAATAAAGAATTTAATTAAATATATTAAATAATCTAAATAAATCATTCATTGCATCATTTAATGTGTTTACTAATAGAATGGGATACACATCTGTAGCACAAGTACATCACTCACTTCTCCTCCAAAGCCTTTGAACCCCACAAATGAATTGTGTAAAAATGAACCTGAGGAAACAATAGCAGTGAATTCTTTGCAACTAATGAAGAAAGAAAAAATGGACGGAGTGAGGGATAAGATGTTCGAGAAGATTGGGTAATTTGTGTGGGTGTTGTAAATAGGTAATTAACTGCTTCCTTCCACCAATATAAACTTCTCTACAAACCCACTGAGAATTTTATAGGTAGCACATAAGTCAAGTGCTTTGAGTCACAATTGTATGATTAGAGATTAATTTTATTATTTCATAGAACTAGCATCATTATGCACATATGACCAAACTGAACAATATAACTTCTAACAGCTATCAACTATGATAGTGATAATAAAAATAATGTAAAGTCATCAAAGCATCTTAGATGCACATATACATGAATTTATTAAAGTATAACTCAAATAAAAATCAGCCAAGGTAATTATTGCAAACACGAGAGGCACTGCACATCTATCAGCTATGATAGTGATAATAAAAATAAAGTAAAGTCATCAAATCATCTCAAATGCACATATGCATGAATATATTAAAGTAACCCTTGAATAAAATATCAGCCAAGGTAAATATTGCAAACATAGGAGGCATTGCACCAAAGATCAAAAGATATAATGAATGAGATTAAAAAATATCAATCAACAGAAACAAAGAGGAAGTTGAAGAAAAAATATAATGGTAGTCATCTTACAAATTCTTAAAGGAGACAATATAGATGAAGATTATTTTTTAAAGATTTATTTACACTTCCATGAGATCAATACAGATGGTGAAACTTAACATCAATTGTGTTATAAGTAAGAGGTCAAAGTCTTGTTAATAATGAAAGAACGCTTGAAGACAATCCATAGATTCCCAAGAGATATTTGTAGAAATTGAAATATCAATGAAAATGTGTTAAATAGTTAGAAGGAAATGGGTAATCATTCATATTCTCAAAAGTGGCCACCTACCAACTAGATGAGAGAGATATCAATGAAAATGTGTTAAATAGTTAAAAGGAAATGGGTAATCATTCATATTCTCAAAAGTGGCCACCTACTAACTAGATGAGAGAGAGAGAGAGAGAGAGAGAGAGAGAGAGAGAGAGAGAGAGAGAGAGAGAGAGAGAGAGAGAGAGAGAGAGAGAGAGAAAAGGAAATGGGTAATCATTCATATTCTCAAAAGTGGCCACCTACTAACTAGATGAGAGAGAGAGAGCGAGAGAGAGAGAGAGAGAGAGAGAGAGAGGTTAATGGTTCGAAATTTTTTCATAGGATACTAGTGTCTCATGTGGACACCAAAACATTGTGTTAGTGTCGAGACATTCCTCACAATGAAAAGTTCTTAATAGTAAAATGAAACATAAGGATGAAAATATGGACTTTGAGTTAAAGAAAATTTGACTATGAAATGTTGAGCCTTTAGCACCATGAGGGGAGAATACTACACGAAAGAGCTATGAATTTATTAGGGAGAAAAAGTCAAAATCAATTATTTTAATGTACTATGGGATTGCAAAGAACTATTTTTTTTACAGTATGGTTCTCAGGAAAAGATTGCTTCATATAATGGGAATGGAGATATTATTTGCAATTTTAAAGGATAAGAATTTAGTGGTATTCATATATAAAATTATTGATACTAATGTATCCTTATTTGCTAAAGATTTCAATTGCAAAAATGTCGTGCTATAAATGCAAGTCCATAAAAATATAATTTGTCTTGAACTCTCTGATTTGCTTCTCTAGTGATTGGGGCATTGCTCCCTGAAATATTGCTAGGGTACCTCAATATGCCTCCACTTTTGGTGGTTGTTTCATCTCCCATGACCCACACTATGAGAGAAGTTCCAATAGTAGAAGGGATGACTTATGATCGTGACATCTACATTGTCACTCTTTTTCTTGTCATGTTTTGCCTCAAGATTTGGTGGTGCCTTCATGCTTTTGAGGCTTCCCCATAGGATGAATGAATAGTGTTGTGCCTACATGACATCCACCAATTGCATCTAGTTGGTGAATTGAGATTGAAAGTGTGGGGTGGCTCTTGTGTTCAAAAGGATCCATACAACTATCTTTGGCTATCTCTCTATAGCATTAGGAGGAGGAGGATGATGCATATGATTGGACATTTCCATACCTTAGGCCAATACAAGAAATGAGGCGAGGAAAAAGGGATGAACCAGACCTTTCTCCTCCTCCCTCCACTGCTTTGGTGATCCATTTTATTCTCAGCTCTTGGTTTTGCGCTTAGCCCATGTGGTTATATTTTGTAATTGGTTCTATATTTTTGTTTTTTTTCCCATATGACTTTGGGGCTTCCCTGCATGAATTTTAGTGGAGATGTCATTTCCTCCCAATTATCATTATAACTTTATTTTTTGAGATTTTATTCGCAATGACATTTTTCAGTATATTCCATCCAAAAAAATATAGTTTATAATTGTAGACTATATCAAAATAGTGAGATGTTAAGAAGTTATAAATAATCTTAAATTATATGGAGTAATGTTGTTAAGAATCATGATTAAAAAAGTAAATTCATTTTACATATATTATATGTATATATAATTAATTTATGAATTTAAAATTAGTTTCAGTTTATCTTATTTTTCTCTATTCTTTTTCTCAAATATATTGTTTGATTATAAGTTTTATTTTTGAGTTAGAAATATTGGGAGGAGATTGGTCACATTAATTGCTCTAGCCCTAAATTTAGAGGATACTTTCTTCAACAAATTGGGAATGATGGATGAACCATTGGCCTTTGCTCGACTCCTTCATTATCCAAGTAGATAAATTCCTCCTTTTATATATAATTTCATAGTAATTTATTTATTGAAAAAGTTATTGTTGAGGTAGACTTGCTTTCATTTTTTATTGGTAGGTAAACAACCCGATATAAACCATGGAATGATTGGTGCTACTACTCATTCTGACTATGGAATGATGACTCTTCTTGCTTTAAATGGATATCCAGGGCTCCAGGTAGAGCACACTTAAAAAATATTGATTACTATCTTATGATAATTTTATTTTAAATATTTTGACATTATATATTAAAATAGGTATATTCAAAAGATTTGCAGGAAGAAAGATGTTAAACCACATATTTGGGAAGATGTACCCCCACTTAAAGGGTAATATTTATTATTTCTATTATTGGTCCATGAATATTGTACTTCTATATTCTCTCAACTTATAATCTTTGAGAAATATTTTCATTTGTAGGGCCTTTGTGATTAACATTGGTGACATGTTGGAGCGTTGGAGTAATTGCCTATTTCGGTATGACTATTTATTTCATAATTTTGATTAAATTTTAAATATATAATTTTAAGATTTTAAGTTTTGATGATATCTTATCTTAAATATATACAAAATTGACATTTTTCCTTGAGCATTCAATTTAATCCATCATTAGAATAATAAATATGTTCGAATCCATATTTAAGATGTTAAACAAAAGTATCTGGTAAAGAGAATCAAAATAGATTTATTACCACGAAAGTAATGACCTTAGATATCATAATAAATAAATTAGGAAATTAACAATTGTTTCTATTAGACATTTAAGTTAAGTAGAACAATGTGATATTTTGATTTATTTTTAAATTAAAAGATTAAAAATTATTCTTTTGATTTTTTAGGGATCTTTAATTGTGCTTTAATTCTCAACCTTCATCTTTTTCAGAATTATAAAATAATTTATGGTATACTTGACCTTTCTTAATAGATGTTTAAATTGATTTTTTTATCCTTCATTGATGAAACCACTTATTTTAATTTTTTGAAGCACATAATTCAATATAGTTTTCAAAGTTTTCTTTATCAATTTAAAAATTCATAATAATATTATTTTATTATTATAATTTTCTATATTTTAATAGTTTTATTTTTAAAGATGTTTTAGAAACACTTTAAATATAATGATTTGATTGCACTTCATTTCGAGCTAAAAAGATAATTGTTGTTGACTTGTATTGAATAATTTATTACATAATTAACTTTATATGAGTTCTTTTAGAAAAATATTTTACTTAATTAAATATTTTTAAATTTTCCTAGTATAGAAACTAAATGTAGTGAAGAAATCTCAAAACAGTGTTATCTTTGTGTTGGGCAATAAAAAGAAGTGACATTTGAATGTGTAGATTTTTTTAACAAGAAATTTCTTCTATCATGTGGGGTGTGGGTGGGGGTGTGTGGGGGGCATCTATAAGATCTTAGACCTCTACTTTCCAAGGTTGGTTGGATCCTAGCCATGGGTCATTATGAAAGCCAAGTATAATAATAATTGGACTTTTATCTTCTCATGACCTCCTTATGGAGTCTAAAAGATGGAACAACGTTGTTAAATATCAAAGCTTGTTAAATATTAAGCTCTAGGAAGATACTTGGATTAGAGATAAACCCTTGGCCTTGGATCATTTTAGCCAGCTCATGAGAAACCTTAAAATTTATTTTGGCTCTTATGTTGCTAACTATATCTCTCCATCAAAAAATTGGAAACGGTTTTTAGATTGCGGGGATCTATAAGATCACAAACCTTAACTCAAATCTACTTACCAAGGTTGGGTCAATCCTAGCCAAGGACTCCATTGATTGGTGTAAGATTATGAAAGCCAAGTATAATAATAATTCAACCTTCCATGCTATTTTATCTTCTCATGACCTCCTGATGGAATCTAAAATAAGGAACACAATTGTTAAATATTGAAGCTTGTTGAGGGATGGTTTAAGGCAATAGGTTGGTAATTATGAGAAGATTAGGCTCTAGGAAGTACTTGGATTAGAGATAAACCCTTGGCCATGGGTCATTTCAGCCAGCTCATGAGGAACCTTAAGAACTATTTTGGCTCTTATGTTGCTAACAATATCTCCCCATAAAAAAATTGGAAAAGGTTGTTAGATGGGGGGTGATGTGTAGGATCATGAACTTTAACAAACCCGTACTTACCAAGGTTGGTTGGATCATAGCCATGGACTCGAGTGATTGGTGTAAGATTATGAAAGTCAAGAATAATAATAATTCAACTTTCCACACTATTTTATCGTCTCATGCCCTCCTTATGGAGTCTAAAATAAGGAAAAAAAATTGTTAACTATTGAAGCTTGTTGAGGGATGGTTTAAGGTGATAGGTTGGTAATTATGAGAAGATTAGGCTCTAGGAAGATACTTGGATTAGAGATAAACCCTTGGCCTTGGGTCATTTCAGCCAGCTCATGAGGAAGCTTAAGAACTATTTTGTCTCTTATGTTGCTGACTATATCTCCCCATAAAAAAAATGGAAAAGGTTGTTAGATGGGGGCTGATGTGTAGGATGATGAACCTTGACAAACCTCTACTTACCAAGGTTGGTTGGATCCTAGCCATGGACTTGTTTGACTAGTGTAAGATTATGAAAGCCATGTATAATAATGATTCGACTTTCTACACTCTTTTATCTTCTCATAACCTCCTTATGGATTCTAAAATATGGAACAACATTGTTAAATATCAATGCTTATTGAGGGATGGTTTAAGTGACAAGTTAGTAATTATGAGAAGATTAGGCTCTAGGAAGATACTTGGATTACGAACATGTCTACGATGTTCAACTTTTTTGAAAAATTTATTTCTTTTGGTGGATTGCACTTCATGGTAAACTTCTAACCATTGATAATCTTAAGAGAGGGGTTTTTAGCTAACTAATTAGTGTTTCTTATATAAGAATGAGTAAGAGAGTAATCATTAACTTATTCACTATCATTTTGCTTCTATTGTGTGCTTCAAGATTCCTTTGAGGTTCTATATTATCTTCATATTTTTGGAGAATCTAAAGAAGTTTTTCCATAATTGGGATCGACCCTCACCAGACCCCTTAATCAGGTAACTATGGAGATTTATCTCTCTCCCCCCCCCCCCCCCCCCCCCCACATCAGTTGGAACTTATAGAAAAGATAAATAACCAATTTTTAAAGGGAACGAGAAATATGTTGATACAGTGGTGTCTAGAATTGGGAAACTTCTTTTGGAAAATATAGATGTGTGAAAGTGGAAAACCCTAACAAATCCTCCTTCTACAACTAATTACTTGTTGGCTAAGAAGTGGAATTTTCCTAACACCTTCTATAAATTTGACAATTCTAAAAGATTGGCTAGAATGAACACAAAGTTGTTTGCTCCTATCCCTCCTTGGCTAAAACTTAATTTTGATGGTGTAACCTATCATGGTATAGTTGTGGGAAAAAGAAATGGCAAGGGTAATTTTATTTTTCCTAGACCAAAATTTTTTGCTCTATCTCGACCATTTTAGTTGAAGCCTTGGCTCACTTAATTAAGGAGATTGGTTGGTTATTGAATGAGATTCCAAATTAAGGAGATTTTTTCTCTATACAAGAGGTTATTTATTGAAGGAGATTCCAAATTAATCATAAAGATAACTAAAGAGAATATGGATGCTAGTTTGAGGATCTATAATATCCTAAATAACATCTGGTCGATCCTAACAAAGATGGACAAGTTTATTATTTAATACAATATATAGGGAAGGAAATGTTGTTGTCGACTCCTTGGTTACTAGTGGCCTCATAAAGGAGGGCATGAGGTGTTGGAGGAAGTTGGCATCCCTCCTTGGGTTTACAAGATCCCTCATGGGGAGGGAATACACCTTTTTGGGGGGAAGTAATGACTCAAATATCCATGATTTAGTGGATGGTCTATTGCCTCCTCTATGTAGCCACGACTAAGGCGACAAAACCTTTAATTTTAAATTTGTATTTGTATTGCTTCTTTCAGACTTGCAATTATAGACCCCATTGGCATCAACGCATTCATAACTTGGACATGACAAGTTAGATCAAAATCTTGTGTGAGGTAGATGATGAGATCACAATTAATCTCAGTAGTTGTGAATTGATAACTTCTATTAAGTATAGATATTATTTTTTAGCCCATATTCTAGACACTTCCATCAAAAAATATTTCTTGATAAAGATGGAGTTTCGAAATTTGACTCTTCCCACATGTTTCATTGTTGGTGTATGCTTTCCTTGGGAAGAGACATTGAGAGTAAGAATTACTCCTTTTTGTGCCTTTATTTTGACCTCACCATTTTTAGTTAAGGTTTTTTTGTTGGGCTTTACAACTTTTCTAATTCTATTCCTCTTGAACAACATACTTTTGCTACTCTGGAGGAATCATTCTTAGTTTTGGAAATGGGATGAGATAGGGTCTAGGTTGAGCCAGACCATATTGAAGATAACCTCTACAACAACGCCAACCTACGAATGATTATTAATAAGGGTGATGATAAAGTTTTATGAGAAGTAGTCAATGTAATTTGTGAATGGTTGGGTTGATAGGAAAGTCACTATGGGCATAATAACATTCAAAGTTAACAAAGAAGTCATTACGCAACCACTAGGCTTTTGACCGAGGGATGAAAGAGAGGAAAATAAAGATAAGTTTCAAATGAGTCCATTTTGAATAAATATTTTTGAAATAATGAAAAACCTACCAAGTTGTGTGGTGACTTGAATTGGGAAGATTTCCCTGAGCCTTATGACTAGGTGTGTGTGGTTATAGTAAAATATTTTAACCTCAGAAGAGTGATTTGGGGTTTATTACTTTTTCCATTTTCTCCTTTTGAATACATGATCTTATCTACTTCCCTTTAAAGTTTCTCCACTATTTGGAGTCCACTGTTATGGAGGTGCATGAATATTGTAGTCAAGAGAGAAAATTCAACATCATCCACCAAAGCCTCATGCTACACCTTCGCAATCTTCACTTTTTTGTGTGTCCTAGAGTCATTTCTATCGAAAGGTTCCACCGCCCTTGGCACCCCAATGGACCCCCTTCTGATTGTAGAAGGAGAAAGAAGAATCCTAATAACCCCAAATCCCCACATCAGACCCCCAAGGCATCCCCTTTGAATCCTATAAACAAATATGGCTGAGAAAATAAAATTGTTCTGGCAAGATGCTATATCACCTCCAAGAAGCCTAAGACTAAACCTAAAGTTCACTTGGCAGACTTTGATGTGGAGGCTACTAAAACCCCATATATATCCAATAGGATTATTGCTAAACCATGGATGAAGGAGAAAGTAGTCTGGGAAAGATATGTTGAGGGATTGGATGACAATTCTGGCTCAAAGGATACCAAGCAAACTAGGATAAATCAGAAGGTTACTAACATTGATATTAGCTCTAATCATGTCTTTGTCATTTTTAAGATGGATATTATCAATCTTAATGCCACTAAGAAAGAGGAAGGTAGTAAAAATGCCTCTCTCATGCCTGCTACCTCTACTCCCCATATAAAGGATAAGGGAAAAAAGTGCTAAAGATTTTGGATAAAGTATTGAAGGTATTGTAGATATGGGTAGAAAAGAAGGGTTTTCATGTGAAGGTTGTGTGACTAATATTGAAGAAGTAAATAAAATTAAAAAAGAGGTAGAAATTTTGGACAACAGATTTACTAGGCTAGTTAACTTTTCTATGAAAGTCACACACTCTTATGTCACTACTTTATGTTTGCTCCAATAGGTTAAGGAGACTTGGAAGGAAAATGTTGTTGGAGGTTCCACCAAGGAGATGTTTGGTTTATTTACTAATGATTAGAAGTGGCTACTTCTTTCCAAGCCTAAGGTGGGAAAAAAAGTTGTTGAATGATTATGGTCTAGATGTTGTTAGTCCTAAGGGTTCAAATTATTAAGAGGGGGGTGAATCATTAATTAGGTTAGCAACAACAAATAAAAGTATCAAACACATAAACATATCCACAAGATGAAAGAACACTTGATGCAAAAAATATTGGGCTTTTGGAAACCCAATTTAGGTGAAAACTATAGTGGGAATTAGTACCCACAAATTGTGACCCTTCTAAAGTACACCCTGTTAGGAGTTTAGAAAGATACTATTAAGTGTCACCCAGTCCAAGGATATACCTATAGCTTTCTTAGGATCTTTGTTGTATCAAGAGTATCCTTTTTAGAGGACTTAGAAAACTAAGTAAAGTACCACCCTATTAAAGGATTTACAATAAAGGACCTATTAGGATCCACTCAGCTAAGGGATTTTACTATTGTAACTGTTAGGTAATTCATGAAGAATAGTCAAAAATATTTTGACCAACCAAACTCTACTTCTATAATTTTCATGACATTCTTGCATTGACTATTGGAATGCCATATCATTCCCTCCAATCATTAAGACACTTCACCATATTGTTTCCATCTCAACACCATTCACTAGATCATCCATATCGGTCATTGATAATCGATCTACCATCACTAACTCAAGAACACAAACACTTTATTAATCATTGCAGTTTTTGTTTGTTAGTCATCAAAATGAGTTGCAGTCACAACCATAGCATACAATGATCACGTTCTACATTGTCCTATGATGAATCGACTTAACCTGTCCTAGATTTGACAAAACAATCAAATCACCTATTATCTATAGCTAGTTGTTCTAGTAGTTCCATTGTTAACCTTCATCTAATCATAACTTACTCAAACATTTATATCAAGATTAGTCATCATATATTTGACTTGGAGAGACAAACCTATGTCTCCCAAAATGATGAAAACATTGAAACTCACTGCAACACTTTTTTCATCACATTTCTACCTAGAACTACACTAGGCCATTACTTAACATCAATGACAACTCAATAGTTGATCATCATGGAACCAAATTTGTATCATGAAAAATCCAAACATTTCCTACTATTAGTGGATCATTTATGCCAATAATCTCCCCGTTTTTCATTGAGGGTGACACTTCTAAACATTTTCTTGTATGTTAAGCTCTAGCATCTATAAGTTGCTCCCCCTTTCATATATCTTCTATCTTTTTGTTGTTTTCTTCACTTTCTCGCTACACATTCAATGTGGATATCTTTCTCCCCGTGTCATTTTTATTCTTCTATCACTTGTTTTTAAATACTTATCCTTTCTCTCTTTCTCTTTCTCACCCCCTTTGAAAAAAATGTCAAAGGTGTCAAACATTCTGACTAGCCATGTACTTGTAAATATTTGATTGTTTTACTATACTAACTGACTAACTTACTATATTGACTGCTCCCCTTATGGATTAGTCTCACAATATCAATCAATGCATAATATATTCAATGAATATAACAAAATAATATACAAACATCCTTTATTTCAGTTTAAGTAGGGGATTGACCCCAAACTTTCCTCTCATATCCACAAATATATCCTCTGGTAATGGTTGTGTGATTAAATCTATTACCTGGTCCTTTTTTGGCACATATTCTAATTATATCTCTTCCTCATGTACACATTCTCTAAGAAAATAATACTTGATAGCAATGTTCTTTATCTTAGAGTGCATCATCAGGCTCTTGGATATATTGATAATACTTGTATTGTGAGAGTAGCTAACCACTGCTGCAATTAGCTTTTCTTGAATTCCTTCCAATATGTTCTTGATTCATGTTACCTGTGTACTATTGATAGTAGTAAAAAAATATTCAAATTTAGTTATGGATTGAGACGCATAGTTATTCTTTTTTTATATCCAAGGCACGAGCCTATCACCAAGAAAGAATGCACCACCACTTGTGCTCTTCCTATTATCCACATTTCCTTCCCAATCTACATTAGTGATCACACTCAAGGATAAATTTCCCTTCTGATCATATCAAAGACCATAATCTTTAGTTCCCTTTAAGTACCTAAATATCCTTTTGATTGCCATCAAGTTTGATTCTTTAGGATTAGTAAAGAAACTATGAACTAATTCAACTATATGTGTTATATATAATCTACTATGCACCACCTATTGCATCTTCCCTATCATAGATTTGTACAATGTCTCATCCGCCTCCTTAGATTCATCTTCCTTGGACATTTTGTAACTGTTCGCCATAAGCATATTAACTAGTTTTGAGTCTTCTAACACAAATTTCATCAAGATCTCTCTCTCACATACATGGACATGCTAATGTAGATTTTATCTCTAAGTTTTGATACCTACAATCTAATAAAGAACTATATCTCTCTAATAATGATATCTCAACCTCTTTCTTCATGTCATCTATGAATGCAATTATTAACTCATCATTTCCTCCAAAAATGATTTAATCCACAAAGATTTCTGCAAACAACTTTTTATGTTTCTTATTTACCTTTAGGTACACACTATTATTATCGCTTGTTCTATGAAATCAATCTTGATCAGATATGAACACAATCTATCATACCATGCCCTTGGTTTCTACTTCAATCCATACATAGATTTCTCTAGCTTGCACACTATATCCTTTCGATCAATATACACTTCTTCTTCTAGAAATCCATTAAAAAATATTGACTCAAAATCCATCGGGTATACCTTGAACTTATTTAATGCAACATGCACAAGTAGAATCTTCAGACCTTCAAGTATGGCCTTAGGTGCAAATGTTTCACCATAGTCCAAACCTTTCTCTTGTACATAACCTTTACACACAAGTCTAGCATTGCTTCTCACTACCTTACTAGATTCAATCATCTTGTTCATGAATACCCACATAATGCTGATCTCATTCTTATCCACTAGTCCGGGCACTACTGTACATGTCTTGTTCTTCTCTTAGTCGTTGAAACTCATCTTCCATTCCCCTCACATAGACATCATCCTTTAAAGATTTTATTTTTGTTTTAGGTTCAAATTTAGAAACCAAAAACATACTCCCTCTCTCCTAACTTCGTGTTATAGAACCAACACTCTTATCTCTAATAATTTGATCAATGAAGTGATTCAATTTTATATACCTTGGTAGCATAGATTTAGGTTTGGGAGCCTCTTCATCAACTTCTACTAGTCCCTCTTCATTGTCTTATCTTTTTGGGTTGTTATCAACTTTCTCTACCATTTATGCATTTACAATTCTTTTCTAGTCTTTTAGTTCCTTCTTATTGAATTTATCGCTCTTCTCAGATAATTCATCAACTATCACATTTCTGTCTATACTATCTTGTTAGTTCTCTTGTTTAGAGACTTGTAGGCTTTTCTCTTTACATAATCCTAACAATATACCTTCATCACTCTTAAGAAAAAACATTCTTGTATTCTCATCTCTCCTAATGTAGCATCTACTCCCAAAAACTTTGAAATAATTCATGTTGGGTGAATGACGAAGCTACAATTCATAAGGAGTATTATTTGTACCTTTCTTTACCTATACCTAATTTAATGTGTACACTGCAGTGCTCAAAAATTCCCTCCAAAACATTTGTAGCCACTCCTTTTTGAATACCCATTATTCTTGCAGGATCAACAACTAATCAATTCATCCTCTTTATAGTAGTGTTGTGTCAGGGAGTCCTAGGTGCAGACATCCACCTTTTGATTCCTTATTCTTTATAGTATGAAATAAAATCATGTGATCCAAATTCACCTCTTGTGTGTAATCTTAGATACTCTATGCTCTTATCGATCTCCTTCTCCACTTTATATATATTTGATTATATGAAAGGATTCAGATTTATCCTTAAGAAGCACAACCAACATGATTCTAAGAAATTCATCAATAAAGAGCATACGTATTTATTACTATTATAGATTATGTTTCTCATATGACCACATAAGTCCATATGTACCATGTCCAAAATACTTTCAGAAGAGTATGACTTATTGATGAAGCTAGAACTAGTTAACTTGCCCAATCAAAAATCCTTACACATCACATTATTTGGCTTTATTGAACATGGTAAACCCTTTAAAAATTTCATCTTACTTACTTTAATTAGACTATCAAAGCTAATATGACCTAATATTTGTACCACGACCAACTATCCTTAAACTTAATAACCAAATAACTTCTATCAGTAGTGTTAAGATGGAACAACTTACCTTAGTTTGTTCATTGATAGAAAACAAACCTTTTGATTTACCAAGTATCCTACACACACCTCTATAAGATTCTAACACGTCCTTTGTTAGTGAACCATACAACACTCAAAAATTTATACTTTACTAGGCCTTCAACCTAATACATATCATCAAAATTTATTCAGTGCAACAGATTTGTTACATTTGACCAAAAAGATAGCGTAATTACCAAATATTACCAATCCTCCATCATATTCCTCTATTTGGATGAAATTGATTTTGTCATCGGTCATATGATGAGATAAAAAACTATCAATTATCCAATCATTACTATGATTCATTCTAGAAACTAATGATTCCTCACCAACTCTAGAGGGATTCTCCTCAACTACAACAAACACAATTTATCTTTCATCTTGACCATTAGACTCTTATCAGTAACACCTTCAACTAGATAGCATTCCTTGTTGATTTCTCCCTTGAATTTCATTGACTTATGTTTCCTATTATTGTCAGGACATCTGACATTAGCATGACCAATCTTTCTACATGAGAAACATTTTAAAGGTAGTTCACCCTTATACTTACCAATTTTTTGCTAGGCAACGTTTTGGTAAGAAATACTTTCACATCTTCTTGTTCTCTTTCTTCAAAAAAAATGAATTCATTTAGAATTATGTGTCATAGCTGAAGATCTAACATCTCTTCCTTTCCTTGATGGAGCAAGAGTCAAGGATGACTTAAATGTAGCTTCTACCTTGAGCATACTATTGTCAACATTTCTCAACTCCAATACCATCAACTTTCCTATCAAAGCATCAATTGTAATAGTTCTAGTTCCTAAACATCTTACTTTTTGAATAATTAAAGCTCTAATAGGATACGAAGGAAATAAATTTCTTATAACTTTCCTTACCAAATCTTCAAGTGTTCCACTAACTCCCCTAATAGTAACAACCACATCCTTGATGCTTTGGCTTGCTAGTTAATGTTCTCATTTTCTATTATTCTCATGTTATTGAATTTTCTTTTCAAGCTATCTACCTTATCCTTCTACACATGTGAATCTACAATATAGAAAATTTTCAAGTTCTCCCAAATATTACGGATGAATTATGCATAAAAAAGAGTAATTGCAATGCCTTCTATTGTAGCATTATGCTCTTATATCGTCAAATGATTGACATTGAGGGTTCCTGCAGGGGAAACATACCTTGTAACAATATGATTCTAATATTGCAGTCCCATACCTTTGAGATAGGGCTTAATTCCATCACACTATACTAGATAGCTCTCCCCTATGAACTTGGAACCTTAATTTCCTATTATCTTTAGATATTTGCCTCACATTATTAAGATTCATCATCCCAAACGACGTAGGATTTGATACCAATTGTTAGTTCTAAGGAATCATATTAGTAAGAGGTGTGTGTGTGTGTGGGCGCGCGCGCGCACGCTAGGGGGTGGGAGAGTGCGGGTGAATCTTTAATCAATTAATTAAATAAAATTTCAACCACTTACACACTTATTACAATATCAACTTGATAACAACAAATGAAAGAATCAAACATATAAACTCATCTACAAGATAATACAACACTTGTTACAAATATTTTGGTCTTTTGTAAAACCACCTTTAGTGGGAATTAGTAGCCCAAAAATTGTGCACACTTTAAAGTACCCCATGTGAGGAGCTTAACCCTATTAGGCATTTACAAAGAGACTATTAAGTTCCACTGGATCAAAGGATTTACCCCTATCCTTTCTAGGAGCATTACCCTACCAAGAGTAGCCTTGTTAGAAGACTTAAAAAACAAATTAAAGTGTGACCCTATTATAGAATTTACAATAAAGGACTTGCTACGATCCACCCATTTAAGGGATTTTACTACTACAACTATTAGGGAATAATATATAAAATGATATATAGAATAACACCTCGTATGTTGGAATTCTTTAGAATAACTAAAAGGGGTGGGTATGGTGGGGAGGGTGAATCAGTTATCTAAGGTCCATATGTACAAATAAAACTTTTCAATTCTTAGTAGACCCATATCCATAAACCTTATCATGCATGCATCCATTAGATCATACAATACTTAAAATTTGTAGGTTACTATCTTAGGTCAAAACAACTTTGCAAAAATCTAAACATGTAACAACATGAGAACATTCACGCAATTTGACACAAAGATTTTACGTGGAAACCCAATTTGAAAAAAAAAACCACGAGTAACATGCTACTAATTCTTGTTGACATTCCAGTCATGTTTGTTATTAGTGACATGCACTTATTCAAATTATGAGTTCAAACTGAGCATATTGTACGGTTAATAGTGTTAACCAAGAATTTCAATTGTTACCAGGTTCTACAGTTGCTACTGAGTCCTTTGGACAAATTCCAATGTATGTCAAGCAGTTACAACTATTGTGAAGATCAACAGTATAAATCGAGCATCTTAGGTACGCCCAGTTTACCAGTGGAAACCAAGTTATGTAGTGGTTACTGAGTTTGTAGTTGATATAATGCTAGTCCAGTGTTGAAAGAGCTACTCAGTGTTAACCAAGTGACTCAGTTTATATTGAGAGCAAGGTGATAGTGTTTACCAAGCTATGCAGTTGTAAACAAGTGATTCAATTTATATGACAAGTTTCATAGTATTCGCCAAGTCACCAGTGTAGACCAAGTTCAAGACTACTTGGAAGTGATTAGTATAGACTGAGCTTCTACGTTTACCGAGTGCATGACGATGCCAAGTAGTGACAGTGGATGTCGAGCATCAGAACCTCACCGAGTGAGTCTTCAGAGCCCAACTTTCTACACTTTGGCTGACTTTGTAATATTTTGTGTAAACTTGAATTGTGGCTAACTTTGTAATTATGTAAATGGATTGATATATATGTAATGTATTGTATCACATCCAATGTATGTATGGGATCGAAAAGGAAGTAATGTAATCATTAGAAAAGAGCATAAGTGTGAATTACAAAGGCTATAATAGTATAAGAAGAAGTAAAGATTTATCTATCACAGCAAGGTGATTTGTACACTCAAGAGAATCTCATTTAGCAAACCAAGTTGCAAATCAGAGATCAACTATTGCTTCATCCTAACAGGTGGATCAGTCAAATCCTTTAACAAGGTAGACATAACAGTCTTATGTAAATCTCCTTATCGAGTGCATACTTTATTGTATGTTTGTAAATCCTTTCACAAGGTGGACCTAGCATCCCTTATTGGTCCTAACTAGGTAGATCATCAGAGGTGATCAATCTAAGCCTTAACCGACCAACTTTATACTGCAGTACTAAAGCTTGTGGGTATCTGTAAGAAATGATAGGATAGAGTAAGGAACGAGAAACAATCCAAGTAAGTTAAGTGTGAAACAATGTTACCATGAAATAAACAAAATTCAAGTGCATACACCAAGATGGTTCAACAATGGAGGCAAGGATTTATAAGGGGAAAGCAAAGAAAACCCCTTGTGAGTATTATGAATGAAGGCGAATGCCTAGAGAAGAGAGAGAGAGAGAGTGTGTTGGAGCAAAATAGCTCAATACAATAACATCAAAATGATGTGTGTAAAGAAGAAAGAAAGAGGAGCATCTCTTTTAAAAAGATGAGAAAGGAGTTGCATGTGTTCGCATCTATAACTCCCATTTCTATGAATGCCACATTCATAATAGGTGTGTGCAAAGTGTCACAATCCTCTTAAGGAGGATAAACTAAATTACTTAATAAAGGAATTATAAAAATGAGTTGTCCTCACATGTGGGCTAAAGGACAAGTAAATGACATGTTCTCCACATGTGTACAATAGGACAAACTACATTTAGGGATCCTTGGAATATCCCAAATTAAATGCATCCAAGGAAAGATTAATATTTCTAACACCCCCCCTTAATCTTTACTTGGGGAGCTTACATCAATGGGAGTCAAACCCAATTTACAATAGTACAATTTGATTTTGTGAAATATCTTCAATTGTGCAAGAGGTCTCGTATTAGCATGGGTACATTGTTGGAGAGCCAAGAGAAGTGGATAGTCCTTCAAGTGTGATACATCTTAAGAGGTCTTGTATGTGCCATGATGTGTTACCTGAAACAATGAAACAAGAAACAAGGCAACTATCCACGAGGAGAATTTTATCTTATATTCAAGTTAGGAAATTTCTAAGTAAATTGTCATGGAGTAAATTGAAATAGAGTGATAAATATAAATGTAAAGTAATCAAGATAAATCATATTCTTCAAAAAATATGTTATCAAAGCTCTCAAAGAAGGAATATACAAGGCACAAATGACCATAGACAAGGCCAAATAATGAGCCCAATATCAACAATGCATGAATCATGTGGATATAGACAGTCCACTAATAAGTCATTTCACTGCAAGTTAATGGGTGATCAATCCATAACCTGCACGACTCATGACTCAAGCAATGAAGTATACATAACATTATATGACATGATTTCAAAGATACCAAAGGGAAGGAGTATGAGTATTAACAATAGATTGCCTTCAAATAAGAGAAAAATGCCTTGAAGATGGGTCAGATTAATTGAAATTGGAGGGAAACACCAAGAATAAATGGTATAGACCATAAAGTGCCAATATGGAAATATAATGATGCTAGAAAAGCATATACTGCACTTATGTGCCAATCAGTAGAAGAAAATAAATGATGAAGGCAATAGTGTATAATAACTCATAATCCCAAGGAATAAGAAAGAGCTCAAAAGAAATTACAAATGTGAAATATATAAGAATGCACTATTAAGTGACAAGTCACAAAGACACAATAATTTGTATATTTATTAGGATATATATGTGGGTCCCCATATATACACATGAATAAATATACCTAAAATATCATGGTATGAAATCATGAGAAGACAATTAAGATCATATGTAGAACATAATTTAAAGAGAAATGCCAAAGATGATGAAAGAGAATCATTAGCATCAAACAATATTTGTAGTGATTAATCCTCCTAGGTTGAAGTCCACCCATTCTAAAAATTGATCTCGTTTACTACGTAATTTTTGAAACCATTTAGTTTTTCTCTAAACAGATTTATCACTGGAGGAAGAGTCATGATGTATGAATGTACCATTTGTTTCATCATTAGCTTGATTACCATTATCAACATTAGCATTATTACCATGATATAAAAATGTATCATTACCATTGTAAGAAACAATAGGAGGAATAAAGGTAGATATATGAGGAGTAGGGTTTAGAGAAGGAGGTTGGTCCCCCACTAACACAATTTTCTTTTCACTAAATTGTACATTTTGAGCATTAGATGAGTCATGCGGATTATTTTCTGCAATACAAACATTTCGTGCTATTTGCACTTTGTTAGTAACATAATTAATCTTAGATGGAGTAATAGGAGGTAAAATTTCAACCATATTAGATGAGATATGATTAGTATTCAAATGAGCAAGCTTTTCATGCTCAGTATTAAAAACAATATCTTTGTGCATAGAGTTTCTTGAAGAGGTGAACCTAGAAAATTGAAATAAATTATCATAACCTAACTTAGCATTAGCAACAACTTCGTTAGTGTTAGGATCAATAACATAACACATATCCTTATAAAATTCAATTTTATAATCTTGACATAATTTAACAACAGAAAGAAGATTGTATTTCAACTCAGGAACATAAAGGACATCATGTAATTTTCCATTTGGAATACTAACATTCCCAAATCCTTCAACTTTACAACTATGATTATCAACGAACTGAATTGGAATATTAGAAGGATTGGATTTTAAAGAATCAAACACTTCTTTATGATAAGTAACGTGTTGAGACGCGCCAATATCAATAATCCATTCTAAATTTTTAGGAACATTATAACTAACAGTAAAAGCATGATGGGATGGATGGGAGTTTTGATTATTGTTATTGATAGGTTGCTTATCTTTTTGTTTTTTAAAACAATTATTAGTTACATGACCATCTTTCCCACAATAAGTATAGTGGGGTTTGGAATTTGAATGATTCCTTTTATTATTATTATTATTATTACGATTGTGATTATGATGATTGTTATGGTGATTGTTATTATTGTTATATTTGGCATGAGATTTATTATTGAAATTATTAGAATTATTATTATAGTGTTTGTTATTATTATTATTATTATTATTTGAATGAAATTTATTATTATTGGAATTTCGAGACATAAATGCATGTTCAGTTGATTTAAGGGTACCAAACTGAATTAGCTTAGCTTCTTCCTGTCTTAACAAAGTTTTAAAAATAACATAAGTTAACTGAGTAGTTAATGTAGGAATAGCAAGCTGTGCATGAACATTAGTTATAAACTGTTGAAACTGTCTAGGAAGACACTTTTTAAGAATAATATGAATTAAACGAATGTCATCTAACTGAACACCTAAAGCAATAATTTGGCTTTTAATAGAATCAAATTTTAACAAAAATTCATCCATAGTCTTAAAATCTGTATACCTGAGATCTTCAAGTTGATCCTGCAACTGTATTTTGCGATATTCATCTCCACTGTCATACTTGGTTTGCAAAATTAACCAGGCATCATGAGCTTTAGAACAGTGTGCAATTAACACATAAATCTGGAATGATGGAAATACCAATTAATCCTAAAGCTTCTTCATTTTCAATTTTTCAAGTATATTTTTCGTCTTGGGTAGCCGCTGAACCAGGTTCAACAGAAGGATCAGTGGCTATCTCGAAGAGGTGTTTAAAACGAAAAATGAACGAAATGTGAGTTTTCCAGGAATGATAATTAGTATGATTAACTTTTATTTCTGGAATTAAGGTTGACATTTTTTAGAAAAAAAAATGTCCCCCTTAGAGAAATATGAATTAAAGAATGAAATAGAATAAATTAAAAAACTTGCTAAGGAAATAGTGATTAAGTTTATGAAAAAAAATGATACAACCCTGCAAAGAAACGTTAGACTAATGATTAATAATTATTAATCTGAAACAGAATGATAAACCCCTGCAAGCAAATGTTAGTAATAATTATTAATCTGTAACAAAAGAATAATTCAGAGGCGTTTTGTAATGATTAAATGATAATTATGTTAAAAAAAACGAATCTGACGAGCTATAATTAGTATTCCTAATGATATAGAATGATGGAAGTTTTTATTAAAGGTCAGATTTTTAAGTTATAAATTGACTTTATAACTTTATAACAAGACCAATAAATTAAATTTAAAAAATATATTAAATGATAAAGCAATAAAGTCCTTAATGAAGGAATGATAATGAAAATAAATAAATTAAAAAACACTTATAAATACTTATAAATAAGTAATTATATATAAAAGATTTGATTAAAAAGTTTATTAAAAAGTTTTGATTTAAAAACAAAACCAAGAAACTTTGATTTAAACCAAAGGGTTTTAAAAAAAATAACTTTAAAACAAAACAAAAACTTTAAGAGTGAGAGTTTAAAACAAAAACTTTAAACTAAAAAACAATACGTTAAAAGGAAACAAAGAACTTAATGAAATTGCATGCTAAAGAAAGCATTGAAAAAGGTAAAAGGAGGAAGCCGAAATCATCTACAGGTTTCTGGAAAGAATTTGATTTGAACCGCGGGTCACTGCAACAGTATTATGCAAGGGAGGATCCACAAGACTAAACCCTGCCCGATCCTTTGCCGAATGAGTGTTATAACATTTTCTTGCAGGTTTAAAGAGCCATGGTGGGATTAGAAAGGCAAAAAAAAACACGAACAAAGGAAACTAGGGTTTGCGCGTTGAAAAAAATGGTTGGAAAACGACAACGTATTGGTGATACTACAAACTGCGTGTGGAAGCTTCAGAGATGGGCAACTGGAACCAGCGGGAATAGATCTGATTAATGGGTTGCCAAAAATGTCTGGAGGAGCAGCAAAGGCTGTATAACAACAAGGCGCCAACAAAGCTAAAAAAAATAGCTCAATACAATGATAGCAGAGGCAGCCAAAGAAAACAATTGACTTGGGTAAAGGGGCGAGAAAGGATGGCGGAGAAATGTGAATATCACAATAGATATAGAATGTAAAAAGGAAGCCTGTGAACAAGCACGACTAAGTTGAACTTCAAGAAGCAAAAAAAAGGAAGGTTTTTTAAAAAAGAAATCAAGAAAAGATCCTTAGTGATCTTGAAAAAAAAAGGTAAGATTCACAAATGAAAATAGCAAGATACTAAAAAGATCTCATAGATATAAAAATTGAATTTTCAAAATAGATATCTTAAGATAAAAATTAGGAAATATTTTTAATTGTTTAAAAATATATGAATAGGATAAGATTTAAATTTCAATAAAAGTAGATAATATTTTAAATTTCAAAAATTTATTGAATGTAGGATAAAAATAATAAAAAATCCTAAGTATTCCCTACAATAATATTATTAGGGAATTTTTTTAATTTAAAAAGAAATTAATCTACAAAATGGCACAAATTAAATACTATTCTTCTACATACATTAAAATAAATATTTAAAATATTTAAAATTAAAAAAAAATGCACAATAAATTAGTGCTATGAAAGGAATGCTTCTTGTTTTGGCGGCATGCCTTCCAAAACAAGAGCAAAAAAAATTGAAATTTTTGATAGGAAAATCCTTTGGCGGCAAGCCTTCCAAAGAGGGTTAGAAAATAATGGTTTTAAAATGATAAAAAAAAACCTGGACACACAAGATGTTAGGATGTGCTAAAAATAACAACACAAACTTCTTCTCTCAATAATGTCTCCAAATAAGGTGTGCTCCAATGAATGGCAACCTTCAACATAAAACTTAAAATGAGGATTAGTAACCAAGCTCTGATACCATGTAAGAAATGATAAGATAGAGCAAGGAACGAGAAACAATCCAAGTAAGTTAAGTGTGAAACAATGTTACTATGAAATAAACAAAATCCAAGAGCATACACCAAGATGGTTCAACAATGGAGGCAAGGATTTATAAGGGGAAAGCAAAGAAAACCCCTTGTGAGTATTATGAATGAAGGCAAATGCCTAGAAAAGAGAGAGAGAAAGTGTTGGAGCAAAATAGCTCAATACAATAACATCAAAATGATGTGTGTAAAGAAGAAAGAAAGAGGAGCATCTCTTTTAAAGAGATGAGAAAGGAGTTGCATGTGTTCGCATGTGTAACTCCCATTTCTATGAATGCCACATTCATAATAGGTGTGTGCAAAGTGTCACAATCATCTTAAGGAGGATAAACTAAATTCCTTAATAAAGGAATTATAAAAATGAGTTGTCCTCACATGTGGACTAAAGGACAAGTAAATGACATGTCCTCCACACGTGTACAATAGGAAAAACTACATTTAGGGATCTTTGGAATATCCCAAATTAAATACATCCAAGGAAAGATTAATATTTCTAACGGTATCATCCCCACCCCAATTTTACTTTCTATTTGAAAGGTTTCTGGGTTACCAAATATTTGTGTCAAAGTGTTATTTCATGTTTTCTATGTTTCTCATACATGAAGTTAGATCAGAATTCATATAAAGAATTAATTGCTACTTGGATTGAAAGTTTTAGAAGTTACTGATTCACCCCTCCCCTCTCAGTAACTTAAGCTTGTTATAATATTTCCAACAATTGGTATCAGAGCATTGTGGTTCTTAGAGAAAATTTTAACAACTTGAGCAAAAACCAAAGGCCATGGAGATATTCATACTTGACAAGGCTATTGACAATGAGAAGCTAGATTTGGAAATGGCTATTGCCCAACTTAAGAAAGCAAAAGAACAACTCTCTCAATCCCTGAAAAGAAGAAAAGATCTTACAATTCAAATGAATGCTCATCTCTACATTGAAGAAAGAATTGAAGACCTTCATTCAAGCAATCCAGATGAAGCCAGTGAAGCAATCAAGGAACTCTTAGAAAAGAATGGTTCACTGCAAGAAGAAGTAAGAAAACTAAAAAAGAGAGCAAGAAATTCAGTCAGTAAGATAATGTGAAGTTATGGAAGAGAAAAACAAGATAAGAGAAGAGATAGAAGGAAAGAACAATGAAATCCAACACCTATCCCTTTAGCAAGCAGGCTTCATTGATCATCTCACCAATGCAAATGAAGAAATCATGAACCTAAGATCAAAGAATGAAAGATTGTAGAATGATCTAAACTCTGAAAGGAAAATCAATGAAATAATGATGAAATCCCAAGTAGACATGAATTAGTTAAATGAGCAAAACCTCTATAGACAAAAGGGAAAAGCAGGAATTGGATATCAAAAAAAAGGAGAATCATCCAAGCAAAGAGCTTAAAAAAATCAAAGACCTACTTGCAATCACTATGGTAAGATAGGTCATACTTCAAACAAACATTGGAGTAATGGGAAAGCAAAATTCAATGGAAAATGTTACAATTGTAATCAACCTAGTCATAGTGAAAATGAATGCAAAGAGAAACCAAGTTTTGAAGGAAAATGTCACAAATGTGAGAAGCATGCACACAAATCATTAGAGTGCAAAACTAAGATATTAAATCTAGCAGAACAAATTGTGAAAGCTATATTTGGTTGGGACTATAACACCTAGTGCAGATGTCATTACTATGGAGAATTTGGAGATATTGGAACGAATTGTGTAAAGCATCATTTGAGGAAAAGAGATACTACTAAAAGATGTTTCATTTGTACTACTTGGTCATCTTGCCAAGAACTACATGAACACTGAAAGAATTGAAGATGAAAAGGGGAAAAGGTTGATATCATCAGAAAACATATGAGACAACAATGGGTTCCAAAGTCTACCAAGAATACAAGTCCAAGCAATGACGAACAAGTCACTTAAGAATTGGGTGACTCCACCATTTCTACTTGATCTCTCAAAGAAGTACTGGAACTAGGATACTAAATGAGACATCAGATATCAATTCCAGTCGGCAGGATGAAAGTTCCAAACTAGCATTCAAGATGCAAAAGGGATCACCGAGTAACAAATAAAAGTTATCACATAGCAAGGTCAGGTTACTGTCTTACTGAGCAAGGTCAGAAGTAATCAAGATACGTATGGTCATTGAGTCACAAAGACTTCGCCAAGTGTTCAATAAAAGGAAGTGGATGACAGTCTGTCAATTTGATCTAACATTCGTACCAAACATTTATGGAAATTTTTTGATAAAAGGAATGAAATAAAAGTCATTTTTACCATGAAATTTTCAAGAGCTATTACATAGTATGATCCTCAAGGGCATTCAAGCGATTTGAGCAAATTGTTGACAAAAACTTTGAATCCTCTCAAACCCCACCGAGTGAAGATGACATCCAACAACAGAAAGTCAAAGCAAGGTTCAAATATGCTATTTCATGGTGTAGAATGGAAGGCACTAGACTTCAAGCTCACTCCTGCAATTGTTGAAACCTTAGACTTGAGTGGAGTGCAGTCTCAAATCCCTTCCAATGTATTGTTAATCAATGACATCTATTTTCATTTGAAATGTGTGATTCAAGAAATTGGTACACTAGAAATGGACAAAACCGTAGAAAGGTTATGTGTGAATGGCGTTTTGAAACTCGAACATCAACATCTTGAGGCTAAAGGATCAACCCATATTCCTCACATGCGCTGTGAATTCCGAGTGAAATGTATTAGGTTTATTCTCAATCGAATGCATAATGGACAGCTATGGTTGGAGCAACCAATTTTGATCACGAAGAAGATGATTCATAGGATCATTGGTCTCCCCATGCTGGCAAAAGCTAAGATGAACAAAATGCTAGGTCAAGATGAACTGAAAAAGAAAACCCTAGCAGAGTGGGATGGAAGAGGTATGAAAATAACTAGCATAACTAATATGGAATTGAAGTTTGGCATCCATATCATTGCACACAAAATCTATAGTTCAAGCAAGTTGAACAATGTGTCATGTGAAGTAGTTGACCTGGCATACAAAGTTATCAAGAACAACCTTTCTCTTGACCTTGCCAAGCTTTAGTTGAAACAATTCAACAAGAACATGGAGAGCATCAGAACATGCTTATTCATGTAAGTTTGGCTCTCTGTTGACATTCTTATTCTTTTATATTTAGAAATTCTTCCCTTCAAAAGGCACTATTGTATGGAGAAAAGATGTCCCTATACTTTATCAAATTAAATTGCTGAGGTGAATGAAAATTATAATAGTATTATGGATAATTATTTTGAATCATTCAAGGAGAAAATGAATACTAGATTCAGAATTCCCAAGAAACTAGTTGAGGACTACAAGGATGATATATGTTTTATGGTAGATAGTGATAAAGTATACATTCAGGTAGTTAGGCATAGAATTGTGTGGGTGAAACCTCTTGGATATGAGGTTAATATTGATGAAACTAAAGATATCATTGAGGCATTGATTAATTAATGAGTTGATCCTCAGGTAGCCTATTTTGGTACATATGATGAAGCCAAGGCCAAGATAGAACTAGAAATAAAACTCCCTTAGGTGGTAAATAAAGGCAAGAAACGAATTGCCAAACTGAAAACAAGTTCTACTCTTTTGTTAACCAAGGGAAAAGGTGAGGATGAAGAAGCAGAGGATGAGGAAAAATTAGAGGAGGAAGAGCCACTAAAGAAAAGGGCAAGGTAATCATTACCAAGCCTACTAGGCCATCCACTGTAGTGTTCACTAGGAGATCCTCCAGGAAGAAATCAGACAAGGAAGGAGAAGACATAATATTCAAGAAACCTCCACCACCTTCCAGGATAGATTGAAGGATTTATAGTCAGGGGCCGACATAACCAACTTCAAGGCATTGAAGTATGAGATCAAGACTGAAGCAGAACAGAAGTAGATTGAAGATATGGTGATGGATAAAATGGGTAAGTGGAAATACTCACCTGATCAGCTTACATTTTAGATTCCTAGTATTTTGATGGATAAGATTAAGCCAAGATGAGAATTTACAAAACAAACTGCTAAAGATATATATGAGCAAACCCTGAGGCAACCTAAGCCAAGTCTAATTGATAAGGAAGTGAATGAATCTATGAAGAAGAATGAAGAAAAACTAACATTGAAATTCAACACTTGCCTTGTATTGATGAAAAACATAGAGCATGTTGTGAAGAATGCAACAAATACATGGAAGAATGTATGTAGTCTTGATAAATTGGGTAATTTTCTAGTCACCATAAGTGACAAAGATGATGATGATGATAAAGAAGAAAAAGATCAAGAGGAAAATGATGAAGAGACAACACATTTTGATAGCGTTGATAATGAAGAGGAACAGGAGCAAGAGGCTACCATGGAAGAAACTCAGGATACAAAGGAAACCAACCCAATCAAGATTGTTGTAGCAGTTATAGCTTCACTTCCTCATTCTCCAAGCAAAGTATTGACAACATCAAGCACAAAAATAACTTCTATAGGATTGATTGTGTCCAACACTCCAAGCACAACCAACCAATAAATAATTGCACCAATACAACTTAGCACACATCATTGACTAAAGTACCAAGTACTTCATCTACTGACCTGCATACTCTTCCCTCTTTGACTATGATTAAGACATTAGTTTTGGATATGGCAGTTTTGGATACATCAATTTTGGCTTTAACAAGTACTCCTAGTATTTCTACAATAAGTGCAATATCATTTTTTACAAGAAGGCCCACTATTTGTACTATTGTTTCCATTCCAAGTACACAAGCAATAAGTGCAAGGAAAGTTGAGACCAAGTCTCAACCGAGCACAAAATTTTTGAGCAAAGGTAAAGAAAAGGAGGAGGATGTTGATCTTGATTAGGAAATTGTGATATTTCAAAACCTACTCCTTATCAAATGCAAACCTTTGGAGAATTACTCCAAAAGAAAGCCAAAGAGTAAAGGCTGAGAGAGGAAAGAGATAAAGAATTCAAAATCATTAAGGATGCCAAGAATAATTTGGTAGAGGCTATAGGCATAGAGATTGATTCTTCTCAGCCAGGTTTTTTTCAGTTGGCAGAAGTAGTCCAGAAGTATAATGAGGATCTAGATGGACAAGATAAATTACTACAGAAAGCAGAGAAAAAGTTTGAAAATAAAGTGTTAGAGCACATTGCTCAACAAATTTCCATTTACCAAGTAGAATTATCTACTATTTTGAGTTCTCTAGAAACTTCTTGTACAAATGTAACTTTATTTTTTGGTAAACTATGTGATATTCCAAGCTTTACTACAGAAATAAAGGACAAACTGTCTAAGATTGATAAAGATCTCAAAGCAAGTGCTTAACAATTACAACTTGATCGAAGTTCAAGCTCTGTGCATTTCAAGAAGATCAAATTTTTGACAGATATGCAGGTTGAATTGCTTAGAGAAGAAGCAAGAATAAGGTCTACATTGGTGGATATCCAGAATATGGTACTCCACAACATGGATACACTACAAAATCATATTTTTTATTCAAAAACTTTCATCCATGATAATAATTTCCCTATTGCAGACCATATGATTGAACTTTTAGCAGAAGTGATGGTGCCATTGCACACATGCAGGGTCTTGCAAGAGAGCTGGGACAAGATTTTGGAAATCATATTGAAGGTAAATTCAGATTTCTTGTCTCATTTTGGCATTGCTATGTAAATACATATAGCATGATTCTTTGGCATTAATGTCAAAAAGGGGGAGAAAATATTGGAGAAGTTATAAGGAGATAAAAAGGGAGAAAGATGTAAAAGATAGGGGAGAAAATTATAAGGAAGTGTAAAGAAACATTGTATGTATAGTATACTGTATAGCATTACCATGTGCATAAATGTATTGTTGGAAATCTGATTTAAAATAGCACTATCAAAGAGGGAGATTGTTGCAAAGAAGATTGTTGATAGAGAATGTTTTCAATCATTGTTTTGTCACTGATGTCAAACTTGCCATTTGTTGGAATGACAATTGCTTATAAGATCCAAGTACTATCACTTAGTTGATTGATGAAGAGGATTTGATCAACAAGATGTAACAAAAGTACCTAAGGGAAAGGTTGAGTTATGGTTTTGTAATGAAGTGCAAGGATCAGTTAAGACATTGGTAAAATGATGTATTGATAGTATACTTGAAGATACATATGTTGGTCACACTTAGAAACACTAGAAGAATAAGTTTTAATAAGGCTATCTGCAAAGCTTAACTAAGTTCATTAGTGAGTGTTGAGCAAGCTAGTTAGAGCTGAGCAGATATTCAGTTAGTGCCAAGCAAATGAAAAATCTAGTGTGTGTTGAGTGATATAGAAGGTGCCGAGCAAAGTAATAGGTGTCAAGCATCAGAAAAAATTAGTGGATGCCAAGTGAATCCACAGTAGGTGTTGAGCATCAGTAAAGTGTAGTTAGTGCCGAGTAGCATGGTATGTGTCGAGCACCAGAATTTCAATAGTGCCGAGCTGTTGCATTATTGGAAAAGTCAAAGGTTTGCCAAATCTGAGCCGAAAAGGTTGTTACCTTGAATTTTGTGAACTAGATGGAGGATAAGGATGATGAGATGGAGGCACATAATTTTAGATAAACCATTTTTAGGTGAATTTTGGAGGATTCTTCATATGTTTCTAGAAGGAACAAGATATGGGTTAGATTCATTGAATCCTACCTAATCCATTCGAACTAAAATTAAAGGAGGGAAGAATCGAGTGGGAAAGAGGATTCTAGACTTATATTTAAGGAGTCATAGGCCAAGAAGCAAGAGTTGTTGGTGTGCCAAATTGCGAAGTGGTTGAAGGGTGTCAAGGGGAAGACATCAAGATGAAGAAAGAACATAGCATAGAGACTTTGCTTCGATAAGTGGTCAGAGAGAGGATTACACTGGTATATCGAGCATGGAGACTCAAGGAGACAAAGCTTGAAAGGAGGACAAGTTGTCACAGTTGCAGAGACTGAAAGCCAAGCAAATTGTGAAGAGTTGAAAAGTGATCTGAAATTTGCAAGTTAAGTTGTAAGTTGTATCAGGTCAAAAGCCCTTGTTATTACTCTCTAAAAATTGTGTCAGCTAGGGTACAATCCTATGGACTTAGGTTTGTTTAATAGCCATTTGTAAATCATTTAACAGGGTGACATTCCAAGTGAATGTTCTAAAGTCCTCTAAATAGGCCTACTTCTAACAAGGTGGTTAAATCCTTTAACCAGGTCACATTTAATAGTGTGTTGTAGCCTTTAACAGGGCAGGCCTTTCACAGGGCATCACTTTAGAAGAGTGAGAATTGAGTAGCATGTTACTAGTGGTTTTTTCCAAATTGGGTTTCCACATAAATCACTGTGTTATGTGTTGATTCGTCATGTGTTATGCTTGCATGTTGATCTACAATAACTTGCTAAGTAGGAAGAGTATAAGCTTGGATGAATTAACAATTTAATGGGCTTACTTTATTTGATGAAAAGTTTTATTTGGACATTTAGACCTTGAATAACTGATTCACCCCCCCTCTCAATTATTCTAAAGCATTTCTAACATGTATCCTTTCTAAAAACAATTTTGAAAAATCTCAAAAGTAGTATACTCTACCGAGCTGGAGATATAAAGTGATGAATAATTCAGTTTTGACTGATAAGTATTTTGTCACTAATGCCAAAGGGGGTGATTGTTGACATTCTAGTGATGTTTTTTATTAGTGACATGCACTTATTTAGATTGTGAGTTCAAACCAAGCATATTGTATAGTTAACAATGTTAACCAAGCATTTTAGTTGTTACCGAGTTCTATAGTTGCTACCGAGTCCTTTGGACAAATTCCAGTGTATGCTGAGCAGTTACAACTATTGTGAAGATCAACAGTATAAATCGAGCATCTCAGTGTATGCCGAGTTTACTAGTGCAAACCAAGTTGTGCAGTGGTTACCGAGTTCGCAGTTGATGTGATGCTAGTCCAATGTTGACCGAGCTACTTAGTGTTAACCAAGTGACTTAGTTTATACCAAGCTCGAGGTGATAGTGTTTACCGAGCTATGTGGTGGTAAACAAGTGATTCAGTTTATATGATGAATTTCACGGCATTCACCGAGTCACTAGTGTAGACAAAGTTCAAGACTACTTGGAAGTGATCTGTATGGACCAAGCTTCTACGTCTACTGAGTGCATGACGATGTTGAGCAGTGACAATGGATGCCGAGTATCAGAACCTCACCGAGTCAGTCTTTAGAGCTCGAGTTCCTACACTTTGGCTGACTTTGTAATATTTTGTGTAAACTTGAATTGTGGTTGACTTTGTAATATTTTGTGTAAACTTGAATTGTGGCTGACTTTGTAATTATGTAATTGGAATGATATATATGTAATGTATTGTATCACATCCAATGTATGTATGGGATCGAAAAAGAAGTAATGTAATCATTAGAAAAGAGTAGAAGTGTGAATTGCAAAAGCTACAACAATATAAGGAGCAACAAAGATTTATCTATTACAACAAGGTGATTTGTACACTCAAGGGAATCTCATTTAGCAAACCAAGTTGTAGATCAGAGATTAACTACTGCTTCATCCTAATAGGTGGATTAGTCAAATCCTTTAACAAGGTAGACCTAACAGTCTTATGTAAGTCTCCTTACCAAATGCATACTTTATTGTATGTTTGTAAATCCTTTCACAAGGTGGACCTAGCAGTCCTTATTGGTCCTAACTGAGTAGATCATTAGAAGTGATCAATATAAGCCTTAACCGGCCAACTTTATACTGCAGTACTAAAGCTTGTTGGTATCATCCCCACCCTAATTTTACTTTCTATTTGGAAGGTTTTTGGGTCACCAAATCTTTGTGTCAAAGTGCATTTTCATGTTTTCTATGTTTCTCATGCATGAAGTTAGATCAGAATTCATATAAAGAATTAGTTGCTAATTGGGTTGAAAGTTTTAGAAGTCAATGATTCACCTCTCCCCTCTTGGTAA
Organism: Cupressus sempervirens; assembly: GCA_028749045.1. NCBI lineage: Eukaryota > Viridiplantae > Streptophyta > Pinopsida > Cupressales > Cupressaceae > Cupressus > Cupressus sempervirens. The sequence goes on along the minus strand of CM053788.1, from coordinate 238,107,244 downwards.
CTTAAGCTTGTTATAATATTTCCAACAATTCTCACTCTTTTGAAGTTATGCCCTATGAAAGACCAACCTTGTTAAACGTTACAATACACACTGTTAAATGTGACCTGATTAAAACATTTCAATTGCCATGTTAGGAGTGAGCCTTGTTAGAGTACTTTTGACCAATCTATTAGAATGCCACATGGTTAAAGGATTTACAAATGACTATTAGGTCAACCTTAATCCAAAATATTTATCCAAGACTAATACAATGATTAGAAAGTAACAATAAGGATTGATCTAATAACAAATTACAATTCACTTACAGATTATAGATCTTCATTCCAGTCCTTCATTTTTCTTGGCATTCACACACTTTAGCGCTGATAGTTTGTTCACCCTTCAAGCATTCATACTCTTAAGACTTCTTGCTTTGCATGCCAACTGTAGTCACTTCAGTTCGACCACTAAATGAAGCAATACCCTAGACTCCTTCTCTTCCTTAGGTTCTTGCACATGACAACCTTTGCTTCTAACGAACTATCTCTATAAATAGAGAATGTAGATCTTTTGCCACTTAACCACAATCATCCATTTTATGGTTAGGTAGGATTAGGTAGGATATAATGAATGTAGCCACTTTTCTATTTGATTCCTCTAAAAACTTATACAATCTTCTTAAAGGTTAGAATACACACTATTAAATGTGACCTGGTTACAATACACAATACATACTCTTAAGATTTCCTACTTTGCATGTCAATTGCACTCACTTCAGTTCGACCACTGAATGAAGCAATACCCTAGACTCCCTGTCTTCCTTAGGTTCTCACACATGACAACCTTTGCTTCTCACCAACTATCTCTACAAATAGAGAATGCAGATCTTTTTCCACTTAACCACAATTGTCCATTTTAGGGTTAGGTAGGATTAGGTAGGATACAATGAATCTACCCACTTTTCTATTTGGTTCCTCTAATAACTTCTACAATCTTCTTAAAGGTTACAATACACATCGTTAAATGTGACCTGATTAAAGGATTTCAATCACCTTGTTAGGAGTGAGCCTTGTTAGAGGACTTTAGACCATTCTATTAGAATGTCACCTAGTTAAAGAATTTACAAATGACTATTCGGTCAACTTTAATCCAAAGGATTTACCCTGGACTGATACAATGATTAGAAAGTAATAGTAAGGCTTGATCTGATAACAAATTGCAGTCCAATTGCAAATTATAGATCTTTGTTTCAGTCCTCCATTCTGCTTGGCATTCACCCACTTTAGCTCTGATAGTTGATTCACCCTTCAAGCATTCTTACTTAGGTTCTTGCATATGACAAATTTTTCTTCTGACCAACCATCTCTATAAATAGAGAATGTAGATATTTTTCCACTTAACCACAATCATCCATTTTAGGGTTAGGTAGGATTAGGTAAGATACAATGAATCTACCCACTTTTCCATTAGGTTCCTCTAAAATCTTCTTCTACAATCTTCCTTAAATTCTGTGCCACTAGCTCATCGTAGTTATCTTCCACACACTTCACACAATTCAAAAAAATAAAACAGTCAACTTAGACTCGTCAAATTTTTGATTTAACTTTGTTTGCTATCACTTGACATCTATACTATTCTGTCACTTGGCCAATACTAGTTCACTTGACAAACACTAAATTTTTTTGATGCTCACCACCAACTAAACTTTACTCGACATACACTAACAATCACTTAGCTTGCACTATTTTTCATCTTTGCTTAGAATCTCTTATTTTTTAGTCAGCTTCCATTTATTTTTGTTCGGCTTGTACTGACTACTCGGTAAGGCTTGGCAGACACTTTTCTTACTTGATCTTCTTACAGTCTTAACTTGAGTAATCTATAAACAATACACTATAGTATCAATGTCTTACTTGGTCTTAGCGCTTATTTTATATACCAAATAACTCAACCTTTCTCTAGGTCCTATTGTTATCTCCTCTTTCTAGTCCTCTTCATCAATCGACTAAATGACAACTTTCAAACCAAAAGCAATTGTCTCACTAGCAGGTAGTAGGTTTGACATCATTGACAAAATAATGGTTGTTCCATTACAAATTCTGCTCTTAAAAACAATCATATATCAATAGTCTCCCTCTTTGACATTGATGGAAAACCAATACCAACAACAACACCAAAGAGAAAATAAATCTTTGAAAATTCCTCCTCTATCAATGTAGTATATGTCCTTCCTCTATGTAGGGTAATGTGAGCTTTGTCAAGTTCCTTTACTACTCCCTCGTTCTTATATTTCCTTCTTTAGAGTATCTCTTTAAGTTATTTCTCCCTCTTACTAGGTATGTCTTTGTTGTGTAGTTATTTCTCCCTCTTTGACAATAATGCCAAAGACTTGTCATCTTTGTATGTGGATATAATCAATTCAGGTTCTCCCTCTGTCACCTTTTATGTGACTGCAAATCTTCTAATTCAGCTCCTTCATTACTGTAGGCAGCGCCTAAAGTAATATCCACTACATCAAGTTTTAAGATCAACATCCAGCTCAGTTGATATAGGCACTACTCTAGCTTTTTAAGTAGCTTTCGATAGGGGTACCACCCCTAGTTTACCTCTAAGATACTCATAAGCATCCTTAGGTAAATATTTTGTGAATATATCAACTATCTATTTTTTTGTATTCACATATTCCATCCTCACTTCTTTGTCTTGAACTAACTCTCTGAAGTTATGATACTTGATTACAATGTGCTTAGTCTTTGTGTGCATTACAGGGTTCTTTGATATGTTTATAGCACTTGTATTATCATAATAAAGTATTGCAATTTCAGTGATTTCCTCCTTTATACCTTTGAGTAGTTGTTTGATCTATACCACATTTATACAATTTACTGTAGCGACTACATATTTAGCTTCAATAGTAGATTGAGATATGCAATTTTGTTTCTTGATGGTCCAGGTGACCAATCTCTTTCCTAAGAAAAATGCTTCACCAGTTGTGCTCTTGCTATCATCAATGTTTTCATCCCAATCAACATCTCTATAGGCTCGTAACTCAAATTTTTTATTTTTCTTGTAGTATAGACCATAGTCTTATGTTCCTTTCAGATATCCCATAATTCTCTTAATAACCATCAAATGATTCTCCTTAGGATTTGTAGAGAATCTTTCAACAATCTCAATAGATAATGCAATGCCAGGTCTACTATGCACTGCATATTGCAATTTGTCAATCATAGACCTATACAATGTTTGATTCACATGAACGTAATCATCATTCTTTAACAGTTTGGGTCCTGTCACCATAGGTGTGCTAACTAGTTTTCAATCTTGCAATCCAAAAGTTTCGAATATTTCTTTCACATAATTAGATTGGGTGATGTATATACCATACTTCATCTGATATACCTACAAACCAACAAAGAACTTGATCTCTCCAGACATAGACATCTCAAAAAAATTCTTCATTTCAATTACAAATGCCTTACATAATACATCTTGACCTTCAAATATGATAGATTATCATCAACAAAACATTTAGCTAATAAAATACCTTTACCTCCTTATGTCTTCAAGTATAGATTACTATTATTATTAGTCTTTTAAAAACCAATCTTCATAAGATAATTGTGAAACCTTTCATATCATTCTCTTGGGGCTTTCTTTAAACCATATAAAGCTTTGTGTAATCTACATACCATGTTCTTGTTGTTAGCATCAACAAATCATTTAGGTTGTTCTATATAAACCTCTTCTTCTAATATGTTATTTAGAAATGTTGACATCACATCTATTTAATAAAATTTGAAACCTTTGTATGTAGACTAAGCAAGCAGAGTTCTTACTCTTTTGAATCTTTAATAGGGGCAAACGTTTCTTTATAGTCTATTCCTTTTTCTTGTGCAAACACTTTTCAAGCTAATCTTTCCTTATTTATTATGACTTTACCATTCTCATCTAACTTGTTTCTATATACCCACTTGGTTCCAATCACATTCTTGTCCTCTGGTTTGGGAACTAGAGTACATGTCTTGTTTTTCTCAATCTTATCAATCTCATATTTCATGGTTTTACTCCAGTCCTCATTTTCTAAGGTCTTAGGATCATGTATGCTCAAAAAACATGTATCACTTCTCAACCTGTTCCTTGTCATTGCTCTAGCATCTTTATCTCCAATAATTTGTTCAACAAGGTGATGTCTTTTGACATACTTTGACAATCTTGGTTATGCTCTTCTTTCTTCAATAGGTTTGTCAACTTTAGAATCACTATGTACTTCTCTATTATGTAATTCAACATCTCCTTCATGTACACTTATCTCAGAATCAGAATGTGCCTCGGCTTTTATCTGCATTTCGGTTCTTGAACGCAACTTGACATTCATTATATGTCACGTGATAGCCACTGAAACCTGCTATTGATTTCCAACTTGGTTTACAACATCTTCATTAGTAGGCATACTATTATGCCCTTAATATTGGTGTATATAGGGTTATGAATAGTCAACTTGTGGCTATCTTGATCATTAATTAAGTCATGTTATCATTATTATATTATTATTTAGGTAGGTAGGTCGGCCTAGGTGTTATGTAGGGTTGTGTCTATTCAACCTATGCATAATTAGGTATATATAGGAGGTTGTGAGTCTTATTTCAAGATCATATTGTGGAGTGTATTCTCATTGGAGATATTTGGATGTTGCCCCCTCAATGTGGCTTATTACTCTCAGTTATTATCAAGTGTTTGTATAATATTTCATATTATTTCTTCTATTGTGCAAGTTATTTCATTACAAGTGGTATCGGAGCATGATCTTGGCACCATAGAGGCAAGGTTTTTGCTCAACATTAAGGCGGTTTTGGGAAGAGCATAACTTTCAGATTTTTGCAAATTCTTCAAAGATTTTTAAAGGGTTTTTGAAGACCATATTAAAGAAGCAATAGTCCAAAATTTAGAGGAATGGGAGCAAATTTGAAAAAATTATTACAGAATTACTATTTCTACACAATAATTGAGATCTTCATATCTCTCATATCCTCTTAAATTGGAGTATAACTTGTATTGGGTTTTTGAATACATAGTAGGGGAGCCTAAATTTCAAAGATTGGAGAAATTATTTAAATAAAATGAATAAGATATTGCAAAATTAGGAAAATTCTTTCTCAAGGTAGCAAATTTGCTATTTTTTGGGGGATTTTTTTTGAATAAGGGTATCTTGGCCCTAACAAGTTATAGTATAAAATAAATAAATAAATTAGAGAATTTACATTTCACTTGTGTGATTTATTTCAAAAATATTGGTTTCCATCATGAGGGGGCCTTCAACAAGAGGCAAAAAGAATGCTACCACACTGAGGAAATTCTCTGAACAAGATTGGGAAGCAACAAAGGATAGTAATCCCAATGAGGAACTTAGTAAGTTCAAGGAAGATATTAAACGAGAAATGTGTGACCTACAAGGAGATATATCAGATATATGAAGCATGTTAAGCACCTATATCGATGAAACAAGGAAGGAGCTCTCAAGCAATCAAGGTGAAACCTTTGAGTTGATTAATACTGACACAAGTTTTAATAATCTAATGAGATCTAGGAATTTTTTTTCCAAAGCTGGATATGTGCAAATTCAATGGCAAGGATCCTCTAACATGGATAAATCCCATATGGACAATTTTTGTGAAGTACATCAAATCCCATATGGACAAAAGGTCACAATGTCTTCCTTATATCTAGAACTAAATCAATTCATTTGGTATCATTGACTTTGTACTCATAGGAGGAAAAAGGGTCTCACTGTATCATGGTCAATTTTTACAGAAGAACTCCAAGCACAATATAGCAATAGTGTGACAAAAAACTTCTTTATCCAACTTGCTAAGCTTCAACAAATAGGATCAGTTAAGGATTATATTCGCAAATTCCAAAATCTATCCGTAAGAGTGGATACAATTGTAGAGGAGAACTTGAATGATTTATTCTTGGGTGGTCTCAAGGATTACATTCAACATGAGGTATGCATGTTTTGTTCGAGCTCAGTAAACGAGTCTTTTATATTGGCACGTAGGGTAGAGGAGAAGTTTTTGATTCCTAGAAATCAAGGGGCTGATGTGATAAGAGAAAATGGATATTCAACACCTTCTCTTCCTCGACCTACTAGGTTGATTCCACAACAAATTTAGAAGAAAAGAGCAAAAGGATTGTGTTTTAACTGTGATAGCAAATATAGTCAAGGACATAAATGTAGTGAAAAGAAATTGTTCTATATTGAAGGTCCAAGTTAGGAAGAAGATGATGAACCCATATTAGATGAGGATAGGGATTCAAGTGAGGAATCACATGATTCAAAACCAATCATTTCTTGTCATGCACTTTCAAGTTTCAGTACGCCACAAACTCTCAAGGGAGTGGGTTTCTTAAAGAAGCATAAAGTAACTGTGTTGATCAACTCAGGTAGTACTCATAATTTCATCAACAAAAAGTTGGCAACTCTTCTAAATTATTTTATATATCCAACACTAGAGTTTCAGGTTTTGATTGTAGATGGGGGCACAGTTAGTTGTTCATGAAAGTGTCATAGCATCAAATTATACATGGGAGATTATCAACTTGATACCCCAATGTATGTGATATCCATGGGTGCGACAGGATATTGTTTTGGGAGTACAATGGCTTACTACATTGGGAACAACTGAGATGAATTTCTAGGAACTATTCATGTGATTTCAATCAAAAGGAAAGGTAGTGGAGCTATGGGGATTGAAGGCAAAATCCCCACAGATGGTAAGCTCTCATCAAATGCGAAAGTTTCTTAAGAAAGGAGCGGATGGATTTGTGGCCCAACTATGTTCATTAGAAGTCTCTCAATCTAACACTCTTACTCATCTAGATTTGCAAGCAATAATTGATCGTCACTTAGTAATTTTTCCTAAAGGGTAGAATATTCCTACTCATACAGTACTACCAGAGCTTGATAAAGAAGGAAGAAGAATTTTGGAACTAGAGTGCATTCTTCAAACACACACAAAGAAGCTAAGGAATAGAACCCTCACTTAGTATCTCATCCAATGGAAGAACTTACCAGTTGAAGTGGCCACATGGGAGGATGAGGAGTTCATTCAAAAGAATCTACACTTGGTTAGCATTGAGGACAATGCTTCTTTCAAGAGAGGGAGCATGCTACGCCCTTAATATTGGTATATATACGGTTATGAATTGTCAACTTGTGGCTATCTTAATCCTTAATTAAGTCATGTTATAATCATTATATTATTATTTAGGTAGGTAGGTTTTCCTAGGTCATCTCTTTAGGTTCTTTTAATGATAGTTTAGCTTTGAAAGAAGATTCAACATTCTCAGATTTGAAGTTATCATAATTAGAGAGTTCAAAGGCAGTGAGCCTACCTACTAAACCTTCAAGGGACAAATTAGTACTAGGTATACATCTTAGTTCTTGTATGGGATAAACTCTAATAGCATAGATGGGTAGAAGTGTCCTCAATAATTTTCTCAATATAGTATCATCATCAATGATACCATTAGCTCCTCTTATAGCATTATTAACATCTTTTATTTTAGAGCAATATTGAACAATGTTCTCACCTTCTTGCATCCTCATGTCATCGAACTTACATGTTAGACTTTTAGATTTTTCTCTATTTTTTTTTAATCTCCTCCATAAATGGTGTGAAGAGCATCCCATATCTTCTTTGCATTGTCACAATCCTTGATGTCATCAAAATTAGAATAACTTAGGGCAGATGCAATCTCCAACATTTCTTGATTGTGTTCTTTCTTCTTTTTTCAAATCCTCGATAGTTAAGGCTCTAGCAAGGTCAACATGCTTAGTAGTGATGGTAGATTGTGCATGGTCTCCAAGACCTCTTAGGTGTAGCTTCATCAGACTTTACCATATAGGAAAGTTCTCCTTGTTAAGTTTAGGTACCTCTCTTTTAGATATTTTGATCTTTTCTTCTAATACCTTCAAACTAGTCCTCTTAAGCATTATGGTGTTGATACCAATTGTTGGAATTATTTAGAATAAATTAGAGGGGGTGGCGAGGGGGGGGGGAGTTGAATCAGTTATCCAAGATTTAGATGTACAAACAAAAATTTTTAATGCTTAGTAGACCCATATCCATAAAACCTTATCATGCATGCATCCATTAGATCACACAATACTTAAACTTTGTAGGTTACTATCCTAGGTCAAAACAGCTTTGCAAAAATCAAAACATGAAACAACATAAGAACATTTACACAATTTGACACAAGGATTTTATGTGGAAACCCAATTTGGGAAAAATGACCAATAGCATGCTACTAATTCTCACTCTTCTAAAGCGATGTCTTGTGAAAGGCCAACCTTGTTAAATGCTACAATACATACTATTAAATGTGACTTGGTTAAAGGACGTCAATCACCCTGTTAGGAGTGAGCCTTGTTAGAGGATTTTAGACCATTCCATTAGAATGTCATTTGTTTAAAGGATTTACAAATAAATATTAGGTCAATCTTAATCCAAAGGATTTACCCTAGACTAATACAATGATTAGAAAGTAACAGTAAGGCTTGATCTGATAATAAATTACAACTCACTTGCATATTATAGATCTGTTTTTAAGTCCATTTTTCTTGTCATTCACACACTACAACTCTGATAGATTGTTCAACCTCCAAGCATTCATACTCTTAAGCCTATTTCTTTGCATGCTAATTGTGGTCACTTCAATTTGGCCACTAAATGAAGCAATACCATAGACTCTTTATCTTCCTTAAATTCTCACACATGATAACCTTTGCTTATGACCAACCATTTTTTTAAATAGAGAATTTAGATCTTTTGTCACTTAACCACAATCGTCCATTTTAGGGTTAGATAGGATTAGGTAGGATGCAATGAATCTACCCACTTTTCCATTTGGTTCCTCTAAAAACTTCTTCTACAATCTTTCTTGAATACACTTCAAAATAGTTTATCTTGAATTTTGTAACACCAGCTTATCATAGTTATCTTCCACATGCTTTACACAATTCAAGAAAACAAAATAGTCAGCTCAGATTCGTCAAATATTTGATTTAACATTGTTTTCTATCACTTGACATCTATATTGTTCTGTCACTCGGCTAACACTAGTTCATTTGACAAACACTAAAGTTTATTGATGCTGGACACCAACTAAATTTTACTCAACATACACTAACAATCACTCAGCTTGCACTATTTTTTATCTTTTTTCGACACCTCTTGTTTTTCTCTCAACTTCCACTGATTTTTGCTCAGCTTGCACTGACTACTTGACAAGGCTTGGATGACAATTTTCTTACTTGATCTTCTTCCAATCTTAACTTGAGTTATCTTTCATTTCATACTTTAAGTAGATAAACCATACACTATAGTATCAATGTCTCACTTGGTCTAAGTGCTTCTTTTAAATACCAAATAACTCAACCTTTCTCTAGGTGCTATTGTTATCTCCTCTTTTCAAATCCTCTTCATCAATCAACTAAATGATAGCTTTTAGACCAAAAAATAATTGTCTCACCAGCAAGTAGTAGGTTTGACATCATTGACGAAATAATGATTGTTCCATTACAAGGTCTTCTCTTCAAAACAATCTTATATCAACATGCTCTACCTGATTAGATCCAATGTAGCACACAAAAACACTTCAATTCATATCCAGCTATTTTTTTGGCTTGATTACATCTTCACACTTACAACCAATACACCATTAATGCACAATTCTTTTACCTTCATCAATATGTAATGTTCTTCAAACCCTAAAATTTTCCATTACCTTAATCTTCCTGTAACCCAAAAATATATCTCAACACATACAAATAATTTCCTATATCACATTATCCCACAATTAATTTTACATTTGAATCCATGAAGAATACTCAAATATGATTTGAAAAAAAATCCTTCTTCTAGATTCTTCGTGATACACTTGCATCGATCACTGCAATGCATTATCATCAACTCTAATCATTAACATATGTCACTACATTGTGTCCTTCTCAACAACATTCACCGCATTATCTATGTTAGTCACAGATCCTGAATTGATCGCCAATCATTCAAGCACCCACACACTTCATCCAAAATCTTTTTGTATCATTATAGTACTTGCTCATTGGTCATCCAAATAAGTTGTAGTCATAACCATAACATATAAGAACCATGTTCTATCTTGTCCTATGACCCATCCACTTAACTTACCATACATTTGACAAAATAATAAAACTAGCTATTGCCTGTGACTGACTTTTCTAGGAGTTGCATTATAAACCTTCATCAAATCATAACTTACTCAAACCTTTTCATTAAGATTGGCCCTCATAAGTCTGATTTGTAGAGACACCCCTAAGTCTCGAATAAGGATAGAAACTGTTGAAACTCAATACAATACATTATTCATTACATTTATGCGTAGCAACATGCTAGAAACACTGGGCCAATAATTGACATTAATGAAAACACAATAACTAATCATAATGTAATGACATCTATATCATGAAAACTTCATACATCAGTTACCATATTTGCATCAGTTATGTCAATAGTTGTTTCATTTGTTTTTCAATGTTATCTAGATCCTTAGGGATTATGTGTTTTGGGCTAGCCCTGCATGGCTCTTTATGTTTGTTTTCATTTAATTGTAGAAATATTTATACAACCATAATGGCTTTATGAATTTTAAGACTCTTAATATTATGCTAGTTGGAAGTTTATGTATATTTCAATTATTGAAGAAATTGTTTGTGTGTAGGGAGGGATATTTTCTTTTGGATTTTTTTTTCATATATGGCAAGAAGGGTTTTTTTATATTAAGGGAGGGGACTGGATGACGATCTAATGTTAATGTTTCTACTTGGTTTTTGTTAATGTGTGGTAGCTATGGAATTTAAGGCTCTATCTCTTATTGTTTTCTTGGGCTAGCCCCCTTGTTTTGCCTACTTATAATATAAATTACATAAAATTTATCATTTATCTCCCTATAACAATATTATTTGTGAATTTTTTTGGTGTAAGGTCAAAAGCAGGAATAATAGAGGTTTTGTGCAAAAATTTGGTTGTAGGGATTGGCAATGGACTTGCAGGTCATGTGGATGTGGATCTTGGTAGTGGTATTGTTGGGAATGAAACTTTGGACAGATCCCAGGAGAAGGAACAAGACAAAGTATTACTGAGGTTTATTTCAAGAAGGCATGGGGATATTGAGTTTTTTTTTTCAGTTTGATCCTCCGTCCTCTATCCTTGCTCCTCAAAGGGACCTACTTGAGAATATCAAACAAGTGGTGGAGGTTCCTCTATGGTTAGTTAGGATCTCAAGTATTCATGTGATCAGGTGCATAAGGACTATACAAATGAGGTTGGAGAATGGAAGTGGTCTTCTCTTTTTGGAAAAACACTAGTGGGTAAGTCAGCCTTTCCTTCTATTACTTCTGAATCTTGCATTAACCCTAGTTGGGAAATTTCTGAGGGCCCAACCAGTTATTGAATCCTTAAGAAATATGGTAAAAAGGAAATGGGCCCTTCAGGGTCAGGTTGACAATGCTATAATGTCTAAAGGTTTTTTTTTCTTTTTTATTTACCTGCAAGGAGAATCTAAATATGGTATTATGTGGGGTCCATGGTTCTTTGGCAATAGCTCCCCTACAATCAAAAAAAAGGAACCAAATATGGACCTATCAAATGCTTTCTTTGTCACTATTCATGTTTGGCTAAGACTCTCAGGTCTCCCTTTGGAGTTTTGGAATGAATATACTTGTAAAGCGATAACTAGGTCCTTTGGTGAGCTTATTGCTATTGATAATATGACTACCTCAAGGTCTAAACTTATGTCTGCTAAGATCTATATTAAAGTTTCTCAACTTAAGGATCTACCTTAGAAGGTGGAGATTATTTCTAAACTAGGAAAATGGGACCAAGAGATTGTTTTTGAAGATCTCCCTAATGCTTTTTTCATCTAAAAGAAGACAGGTCATTAGGGAAAAAAAATCCACTGAAAGCAAAAACAAAAAAAGGTGGTGAAAGTGGAAAATAAGGCTTTGAAATTGGTATGGAAACCTAAATTAACAAAAAGGAAGTCCATTCCTAAACAAGTACAAACAAGAGATATCCCTAGCGACTAGACTAAAGATGATGAGAGAGGGGGTGCATGAAGATGATGGAAGCAAGGTGATTGAAACAGAGGAAAATATTTCCTCTATCCCACGAGAAAATGAGGAATTAGGAAGGATATAAAACCAGATGCTTATTTATCTCAATAATGTTGAGGACCTAGGAAAAGATGAAGAGGAAGGAGATTTTGAGGAAGGGGAAATCCAAGAGGAAGAGAACAGAGATCTAGATGATATTCTGAATAACTATGTGGAGGACTCCCTTGATGGATGAAATTTCCCATTATTGAAACCTCTATTTGAGGAGACAATCTCAACTATTCATGTCCCTAGTTCTCCAAGCATCCATAGGGAACATAAAGTTGTTAAAGAAGAATTTAAACATAAAACTTGACAAAGGAAGAAGGCTGAAAAGAAAGCCCCCTCAACAATACCATCTTCAGGAGTTGCAACTAGAAGAAGTGAATTGGAGATATCATCACCAAAAGTTGATGCAGAAGTATCTTAAGTTGTCTGGCTATCTTGCATGTTTACCAAGTTCCTTAGTTCTACAAAGTTGCAATGTCTTACATTATCAAGTTTTCTATGTTTGCCAAGTTCACAATTGTTGGCAAGTTATCATGTGATTGCCAAATTCCTTTACTTTCCAAGTATTGTTGAGTTCTTTCGGTTGTCATGCATTGTCAAGTTCATTTGGTTTCTGGGTGGTGTCAAGTTTCCTTTGGTTGCTAAGTATTGTTGAGTTCGCTGAGTTGTGACGTTTGTTGGATTCTTCATTCACCAAGTTGTCTATTTGTGATTTCATGTTGAAGCCAACCTTTGCGTTTTATTTAGTGATATGTATTTGTTGAGAGCCGACTTGTGGCTTATTCTAGCATTTAATATGAGAGTTTATTTTGTTGTAGTTGCAATATGCCAATTTGTGGCTATGCATGTATTTAAAGGGGTCTTTGGTAGAGTCTTAGGGTATGGAATTTAGAGGGAATTTTAGAGATAGAATCATAGTATGAGAAAAAGAAAGTTGAGATGAGAAGTTTGATCATTGAATTTTGAAATTGAATTGTAATGTGGTTGAAACCTAGAAGGCCTTACAGTTAGGCATGTATCTGGTTATCTAAATGAATATATTAAAGCATTTGTTCCTCTATCTCTTGAGTTTGTTGTTATTTTGGTGTTTGTTTTCCATTGTGTTTACTCTTGTAGGTGTTTTGGATAGCTGGGTGTGCCTTTGGCCCTAGTTATCCCATCCCTCCTTGCGTTAGTTGGTATCAAAGAAGAGGTTCATCCTTATTGAGATTGGATTGTGTAGAACCCTAAGTTGATTTGGGTTGGAGGGTTGTAGATATGTAGATTTGACCTATAACTTGCAGACAGTTACAATCTTGCAAGAACCTGATTGTAAAGATGGTTCGAGGTAGAGGAAATCTTGACAATGTCATGTTGGATACACTAAGATAAATTGCATCCAGATTAGATGTTGTAGAGACAACCCAGAGGAGAGGAGTGAATATTGATGATGTGACTGATAATGAAGCAGCAAAACCAAACCCTAGTCTAGAACCTAAAGAAGATCAATATGAGGAAAGGTTGTTGAGAGTGTTGTCTAGGGAAAATTCAAAGCTTGTTGTAGAAGTCGTGCCTTATGATGGAAAATTGGATACCAATGCTATGTTGGATTGGATCTTTGAAATGGAGAAGTTTTTTGAATATGCAAACACTCCTGATAATAGGATGGTGAAGATTGAAGTTACAAGGTTGACAGTACATTCCTCACTGTGGTGGGAGCATTTGCAAACTGATAGACAAAGGAGAGGATAGGAGAAGATCAAGACTTGGCCGAAGATGGTGAACAAGCTAAAGAACAAGTTTCTTCCTGCTGATTACCAAGTTAGTTTGTTCAAAAAGATGTAAAATTTGAGACAAATAGACATGAATGTGAAGGAATATACTGAAGAATTCTATAGATTGGACATAAGTTTTGTGAAATTGGAAAGTGTGGAAGAAGCATACCAATATGGCTTGAAAGTTGAGGAGATCTTGACAAGGAAGAATGAAGAAAGAAAAAGAAGTAGAGGTGGTAGATTCCAGAGAGGCAGAGGTAGATCTTATGAAGAAGGTGGCAGATCTGATAGTTTTGTGCAAGATAAGGGCAAATCTAAATAGAAGAATGGTGATAAAAGAAAGACTGAGTCGAAAGGTGGTGATTCCCACTGAGGAGGTACTAGTTCTTACCAAGGAAGAGGTGGTTCTTATTCTAGAGTTGGATTTTGTGGTAATTGTTTCAGATGTGGTAAAGAAGGGCATAGATCCTTTGAGTGTAGATCTTTTGAAAGTAGGAAAGGCAATAGAAATGTTGTGGTACAAGGAGACACCGAGGGTTCGCCAAGTGGACTTGAGGCTGGAGAAAATTGGATGGTGAGAAGAACCTTATGTAATAAGGAAAGTGATGAGTAATATGTCCTAAGGAGAAGTCTTTTCAAGACCAGATGTAAGATGGCTAAAAAATGTTGCAAGGTGAGCATTGATAGTGGAAGTTCTACAAATTTGGCATTAGAAGAATTGGTTACAAAGTTGCAGTTGCAAAGGTTGGAGCATCCAAAACTTTATTGTGTTTCATGGATCAAACATGAGCATAAGATATTGGTAAGTGAGCAATGTATTGTGAAATTCAAGATTGGACATTATTTTAATGAAGTTCTGTGTGATATTATGCCTATGGATTGTTGTCATATTTTGTTGGGTAGACCTTGTCAATATGATAGATATGCTATACATGATGGAAGATTGAATCAATATACTGTTTGGGTGAATGAGAAAAAACAAATATTGTTTGTGTTTGATTGAAAGTCTAGATAAGGTTATGTGTATTACTCTGACAATTTTCATGGTTAATGGAAAGCAATTTGAAAAGGAAATGAAGAAGAATCAAATATATTTTTCTATAATTCCTAGGAGACCAAGTTGTGCTAGTAGAAACCAAGTATTGTAAAATGGTGCTAACTGAGTGCTAATGAGTGGTGATCGAGTGAGAGCAGAAACTGGTAGTATTGACCAAGTGACAGTGAAAATTATATAATTGTTGAATGAGTATAAGGATATTATTGCAGAGGATATACCTGATGGTTTACCTCCTATGAGAAGTATAAGTCATTGTATGGATCTAATTCCAGGAGCTAGTGTGTTGAATAAAGCACCATATAGATTGAGACCTATTGAGAATGAAGAACTTAACAGACAAGTGTATGAGCTGTTGGAGAAAGGTTTGATTAAAGAAAGTTTGAGTCCATGTGTTCTACCTATTATATTAGCACCTAAGTAGAATGGAGAATGGAGAATATGTACTCATTCTAGAGCTATTAACAAGATCACAATGAAATATAGGTTTTTTATGTCGATGATGGATGAGATAATGGATTGTTTGAGTGTAGAAAAGTATGTTACCAAGATTGATTTGAAGAGTGACTATCATTAGATCAGAATCAGAGAAGGTGATGAAGATGGTTTGTATGAATGGTTGGTAATGCCTTCTAGTTTCACTAATGCACCTAGTACTTTCATGAGGTTGATGAATAAAATTCTGAAAAGATTCTTGGGTAAGTTTGTGATTGTTTATTTAAATTATATTCTGATATTCAGTAATACTAAGCAAGAACATCTTGAGCATGTTAGACAAGTATTGCAAAGATTGCAAGAGTAAAAGTTGATGATTAATCTAAAGAAGTGGTCTTTTATGCAAGACAAGATTGTGTATTTGGGATTTGTGATTTCAGCTGATGGTTTGAAGATGGATCCTGAGAAGGTTAAATAAATTTTGGAATAGCCTACACCTGAGAATGTGGGTGAGGTAAGATCATTTCATGGTTTGGTTAGTTTTTACAGGAAGTTTATAACCAATTTGAGTTATGTTTGTAATGCTATGACTACGACAATGAGAGGAGATAAAAAGGAATTCAAGTAGACAGATGGAGCTGATGATAGTTTTGAGACTTTGAAACAAAGGTTTGTTGACTTACCTATGTTAGCTTTGCCTGATTTCAATAAGGTATTTCAAGTAGAATGTGATACAAGTGGTATTGCAATAGGAGTTGTATTGGGTCAAGAAGGTAAACCTGGTGATGTCTTTAGTGAGACTTGAATGATTATAAAAAGAAGTATTTTGTGTATGATCAAGAGTTTTATGTTATTATTCAAGCATTGAAGAACTGGAGACATTATTTGATTCTTAAGGAGTTTGTATTTTATACTCATCATAAAGCTTTATAGTACATGGGAAGTTAACATAAGTTGAATCAGAGACATATGAAGTGGATTGAGTATTTGTAAAGTTGAACATTTGTGAGTAAGCATAAGAGTGGAATTACTGACCAGGTTGTCAATGCATTGAGTAGAAGACATTCTTTATTGATTAAGGTGAAGGTTGAAATTATTGGTTTTGATGAGATGAAGGAGTTGTATTATACTGATCATGATTTTTCTAAGATGTGAAGAGAGTGTAGAACACCTAGTTTGACAAAACAACCAAGTAAGTTTGATGAGTATTTTATTAAAGAAGGTATGTTTTTTAACATTATTTAGTTGTGTGTTCCTAAGAGTTTTATGAGATAGAAATTGATTAAGGAAAAGCATAGTGGTGGATTGGCTGGACATTTTGGAATTGATAAGACACTATGTTTGTTGAAGGACAAGTGTTATTGGCCTCAGATGTATAAGGATGTTTAGAAGTTTGTAAAGAGTTGTGGAGTTTGTCAAGTTGCAAAAGGAGTAAGTTAGAATATTGGGTTGTACACACCTATTTATGTTCTTGAGAATCCTGGGAGTGACATGAGTATGGATTTTGTTCTTGGATTGCCTAAGACAATGAAGGGGTATGATTCTATATTTGTTGTGGATAATTTTTTTAAGATGACTCATTTCATACTATGTAAGAAGACACCAGATGTTGAGCACGGTGCTGAACTTTTCTTTAAAGAGATTGTGAGATTGCATGGATTACTAAGAAGGATTATTTATGATAGAGGATAAATTTGTTGGCTATTTTTGGAAGACTTTGTGGAAGAATATGGGTACTGAGTTGAAGTATAGTTAAACTTTCCATACACAAATAGATAGACAAATAGAGGTTCTGAATAGAAGCTTGGGTAACTTGTTAAGATGCTTAATTAGAATAAATCACATAATTGGGAAGTAATATTAGCAAAAGTTGAGTTTGCATATAATAATTATGTGAATAGGAGTACATGGAAGACACCTTTTGAGATTGTTACTGGAATGCATTCTAGAGGAGTATCAGATTTAAGGGATATTGTTGGTGAAGAAAAGAGAAGTGATGCAAGAGAAGATTTTATCGATTTCATGGAGTCTTTGCACAAGGAAGTGAAGCTAAAGTTTGAACAAAGTAATTAGAAGTACAAGGATACTGCTAATAAGTCTAGAAGGCATCATGTTTTTGAAGTTGGTGATGAGGTGTGACTTAAGATAACTCAAGTGAAGGACTTAGAAGAGAAGGTATGTAGTATTACCAAAATAAGTTTTGTTGATGGAAGAAAGTTCCAAAAGGTTATGAGACATGAGAATATGTGTTTTCCTGTAATTTTAGAAGAGGGTAAAGAAGAAGTAGAAGATGTACTTGTAGAAGCCATAGATTTGTTGAATAAATTTTAGGATATTGTATTGAATAATGTGTTTGATGGATTACCACTAGTAAGGAAGATCAATCATTAGATGGACTTATTTCCAGAAGCCAATTTTTCAAATAAGGTAGCACATAGAATTACAACAGTAGAAAGTGAAGAGTTGAGCACACAAGTGCATGAGTTATTATAGGAAGGGTTGACTAAGGAGAGTCCAAGTTCATGTACTATACCTATAGTATTAGCACCAAAGAAAAAAGGAGAATAGAGGATGTGTGCAGATTCTATGGTTGTTAATAAGATGACGATCAAGTATAGATTTCCCTTGTCGTGGATGGATGATATTATAGATTATTTACATCAAGATATGTATTTTGCAAAGATAAATTTGAAGAGTGGATGTTATCATATTTGGATCAAAGAAGGAGATGAATAAAAGACTTCTTTCAAGACAATGGAAAGATTGTATGAGTGCCTTTTAGGCTAACCAATGCACCAAGCATTTTCATTTGGCTCATGAATGAGGTACAAAAATAATTTCTAGGTAAGTTTTTCATTGTTTACCTAGATATTTTTATCTTCACTAAGACATTGAAGGATCATATCCATAGGGTGTTTGAGAAGGTGAGCGAAGAAAAGTTGTTGATCAATCTAAAGAAGTGTAGTTTCCTGATGAAGGAGTTAGTGTATCTGGGATTTGTAGTTTCAATGGAAGGTTTAGAAATGGACATTGAGAAAGTGAAGGCTATCCTTGAATAGCCTACTCTAAGGAGTACTACTAAGGTAAGATCTTTATATGGTTTGGATATCTTTTACAAAAACTTTATTATAATTTTTAGCAACATTTTTAGACCCTTAATTGAAACAATGAGAGGGGATAGGAAATAGTTTAAGTGAACTACATGAGTGGATACAAGTTTCAATTTGTTTGAATAAAAAGTTGTTGAACAACCTATTTTAGCACTTCTCAATTTTAATAAGGTGTTTCAAGTAGATTTTGATGCTAGTGGTATTGTAATGGGAGTTATTTTAAGGCAAGAAAGTAGACCTTTTTCTTATTTAAGTGAGAAGTTAAATAATGCCAAAAGAAAATATTTTGTTTATGATCAGGTATTTTATGTTATAGTTCATGAATTGAACAAGTGAAGACATTATGTTCTTTCTAAGTAGTTTCTTTTGTATATTGATTATCAAGATTTGCAATATTTGATTAGTCAAGGAAAGTTGAATTAGATGAACTTGGAGTGGGTTGAATTTGTACAGAGTTACACATTTTTTTTGAAATTAAAGAGTGAAAAGTCTATTAGGGTTATAGATGCTCTTAGCAAGAGATAACATTTGTTGATTGAGATGAAGATTGAGGTGGTTGGGTTCAAGGAACTCAAATGTTTGTTTCCAGAGGATCTTGATTTTGGTGAAGCTTAGAAATCTTGTACCAAACCTACTACACTTAACATGAGAAAGTGGCTAGATTTCATCATCTAGGATGGAATTCTATTTAGAGGTAGTCAATTGTCTATCCCAAGGATCTCTATGAGGGATAATCTCATAAAGGAAAAACATAATGGATGATTGGCTTAACATTTTTAATAATTATTACTGACCGCAGTTGCGATAAGATGCTAAGAAGTTTGTACAAAATTGCAGAGTATGTTACATGGAAAATGGAGTTAAATAGAATACAAGGTTGTATTAGCTATTGCCTATACTAGAGAAGCAATGGGAAGATGTTATTATGGATTTTGTTCATGGTTTACCAAGGACACAATTTGGGCATGGTTCAAATTTTATTCCTTGCAAAAAGACTAGCTATGTTGTCCACATGGCATAATTATTTTTCAAAGAAGCGGTGAGACTACATGGTCTACCAAAGAGTATAGTTTCTAATCAAGATATCAAGTTAGTTGGGTATTTCTACGCACATTGTGGAAGAAGTTAAAGACATATTTGAAATTCAAATCATCACATCATCCAAAAACTAGTGGATGGATAAAGGTGGTGAATAGGAGTTTGGGAAATTTGTTGAGATGTTTGGTTGGAGATATCCAAAAGGATGGGATATGATTTTACCATATGCAAAATTTACATCAAATAATTTTGTCAACATGAGCACTGGTAAATCACCATTCTAAACTGTACATGGGAGTAGTCTCATAAATGCTCTAGAATTGAGGAACTTGGATAAATGAAAGATAAGTAGTGCTAAAGATGAGGATTTTTCACAACACTTGAAGAACATACATGATGAGGTTCAGAAGCACATCACAAATATGAATATGTAGTACATGAATAAGGCAAATGAGAAAATGAGATGTAAGGAATTTTTGATTGGGGATGAAGCCATGGTTCATTTGAGGAAGGAACATTTTCCATGGGGAACATTTAATAAGATGAAAATGAAGAAGTTTGGACAATGTAAGATAATGAAGAAGCATGATATTGGTAATGCCTATAAACTAGAGTTGCCAACTAAATTGAATATTTCACTAGCATTCAACATTTTAGATTTGACATAGTATTATGAAGGTGATGTTGAAGATGAGGTCACATAAATGCAAGTGTGTATTCTAGCAACAAAGGAGATTGATAAGATACTAGACAATTGTGTTGGTAGAAGTATAATGAACAAAACATATGAAGACTATCTAGTCAAATGGAAAGGGAGACAAGTAGAAGATTCATCATGGATGACATGGGATGAGGTTAATTGTCTTGGTTTTCTTCTAAACATATGAGATGTAATAGGGTCACCTCTCAAATTACCCTTGGTGTTTGATGCAGGACAATCCTAGGTGTAAGGGTAATTGATGCAGAGATAAATTCAACAGAAGCAATATCAAAAAGGAACCAACACCAACAAGAAATATATATTAAATTTTTTTCTTAATTAATTCTTCAAATGAATAGTAAATACATTTGCTCTCCTACAGATTTCTTCTCTCGTAATATCATATTCCAAAGACTTGCCCTAAACCTAAACCTAAACCTAAAACTCTATTTATACTTGCTAAGATAGTCTACGAAAAATTCTAGATTATTAAAAAATAGGAAAAATAGTCTATAGAATACTCTAGATTGATATAGAATGAGGAAGAATGACCCCACAATGATTTGTACAAATCCCAAGAAAAAAGAATGTTATCATAATGACAAAATTGGGATAAATTATTCATTTAGAAATCACCTCCAAAATATTTTATGTGGGTGCTCCTACACCATACTCCCCAGGAAATTTCATCTCAAGCCCACTTGAGATGAGCACTTGTGGAGTGGTACCTTGCCTCTTGATATCTTGTTCAATCATCCACACAACATCTACATCTGAATAACCTTTGAGTTTTACCAAATACTGCTTGGACTCCTTTCCTCTTCTCTACTTTATGACTTTGGTGTCAAGTATCCTTTCTAGCTATGGTGTCTGCTTAAATGGTAGACGTTGAATGTCTTATGTATCAACAATCTGTCCTGTATCAATTTCTTCAGTGGGTGCTTTTAATGGTGTGAGGTTTGCTACGTTGAAGATGGGAGAAATGCCAATCTCATGTGGCAATCGAATCTCATAAGCATTGGTTCTAAACTTCTTCAATATTTGACATGGACCTAGTTTTCTCAACATATGCTTGGTAGATTTGCCTTTTGGTAGCCTCTCTTTCTTGAGATTTTCCCATACTAAATCTCCCACTTCAAATTCTAAGTGTCTCTGTTTCTGATTTGCATGCTTCTTATACTTGTTAGAGGTTTGTTGGAGTTGTGCTTTGACTTCATCATGGATTTCTTTTATGGCTGTAGAAAATTCTTCTCCTTGGGCACCAACTTGTTGCTATGAACTCATATCTCTTAACTCAAAAATCCCTCTAGGATGAATTCCATATACCACTTGAAATGGTGACTTTCTTGTACTTCTATTGATGGAGTCATTATATGCAAATTCAGCTTGGGGAACGATTACATCCCATTTTGCTGCATGTTGTCTTGTGAGTGTTCTTAACAAATTGCCCAAAGTTCTATTAACTACCTATGTTTGGCCATTAGTTTGAGGGTGGTAAGTTGATGAGAATGATAAATTGGATCCAAGTTTCCTCCATAAAGTTCTCCAAAACTTTCCTCCAAACTTCACATCCCTGTCTGAAACTATGTTGAGAGGTAGCCCGTGAATCCTTATGACTTCCTTGAAAAAGAGATCTGCTATATGAGAAGCATCATTGGTTTACTTACATGGTAAGAAGTGAGCCATTTTGCTGAACTTATCTACTATAACAAATACACTGTCATGCCCCTTTTGTGTTCGTGGTAGCCCCATTGCAAAATCCATTGTTATGCTTTCCCAAGGTCTAGATGGTATTGGCAAAGGTTGATAAAGCCTTGCATTTGTAGTCCTTCCTTTGGCCCTTTGACAAATCATACATGTTTACACAAATTTTCTAACATCAGTCTAAAGTTTAGGCCAATAGTTGTACCTTCTAACCAATTCTAAAGTTTTATCCAAACCAAAATGTCCACCCATTGTTCCACTATGCTTCTCTTTGATAATGTTTTTTCTCATAGAGCACCTAGGTACATATAGTTGTCCTCCTTTGAAAAGAAGTTTGTCTTGTATCAAAACATCAAGAAAATCAGCATGGTATCTTTCACCAAACTCCATACATACATTGTAGATGTTTCCAAAATTTGGATCTGCTACATACATTTCCTTGAGTGCTTCAATTCCCACACCTTCCAGTTGTATCTAGGAGACAATCAAATTCCTTCTACTAATAGCATCAGTAACCTTGTTTGATATGCCCTTCTTATGCTTGATGGTAAAGGTATAGGCCTGTAAATACTCCACACATTTCATGTGCCTATGAATTAATTTGTCTTGGCGATTCAAAAAATTGAGTGCTTGCTTATCGGTATATACAAAAAACTCCTTTAGCAACAAGTAGTGTCTCCACCTTTTGAGAGGTTGAACCAATGCATACATTTCTAGGTCATATGAAGAGGATTTATGCTTGGCTTCATTGAGTTTTTCACTTGAGGAAGCCACTGGTTTTCCTTCTTGACTAAGAATTGCCCTTATAGTAACCTTGCTAGCATCACATTCAAATTGAAAAACTTTGTTAAAATCAGGTAAAGAAAGAATTGGCTGCTCACTAACCTTTTTCTTAAGCAATTCAAAAGCTTCATGGTACCATAACCCATAGGTCCTAGGATTGAAACCTGGCTCTAATACCAAAAATGATGCACAGATAAATTCAACGGAAACAATATCAAAAAGGAACCGGCACTAGCAAGAAATATATATTAAAATTTCTTCTCCTATAATTTCACATTCCAAAGACTTGCCCTAAACCTAAAACTCTATTTATACTTGCTAAGATGTTCTACAAAAAATTCTAGATTATTACAAAATAGGAAAAATAGTCTATAGAATACTCTAGATTGATATAGATTGAGGAAGAATGACCCCACAATGATTTGTACGAATCCCAAGAAAAAAAACTTATCGTAATGACAAAATCAGGATAAATTCTTCATTTAGAAATCACCTCGAAAATATTTTGCGTGGGTGCTCCTACACCAGTAATCTTGCATCATCCAAAAATATTTCTATTTTTTCCTTTTTAATAAGAGCTATTTCATTGTAGATTTATTATTTGTGGAAACTTACTATCATTAGTAAGTGGGTCATACGAGCTTAAAATGTTATGATTTCATAGGTGGAGGTTCATCCTAGTTATATCATCCTGTGATTCGAGCTTTATCATGATACCATTTGTATTGCATAATCTATTAAGGTTTTTGTTAGCATGAATGTTGATGATATTCCTTTGAGGAAGTATCCTAAGCGTTGAAGAGTATTGACATGTTACATTCATGACTTTGTTTTTCATTAATGTCAATATAGTAGTAATTTTGTGAAGAGTGATAGAGTAACAGATGTAGATCTTAGTTATACAGACAATGTCTTGATTGTCTGTTGATGTGCACTCATGGACATGTTCTTCACTGTGTCTTGATGACGTGGTTCAATGTACACCACCTAAGTCAAAGACATACAAAAGTTGTACTTGATTTACAAAGAGCAATACAAAGATAGAGTACTTGAGAAGCGATTTCTAATTTACATTATATCCTTTGGCGATGATATAATATGTTAATGTATGATCAGGTAGTGACTTATGATAGTTTGATGATGATGTCAGCAGATGCGCAAGCCCTAGTGTCACACGTGTGAGAAGTTTTATAGACTGTGAGCGGATAGTGCTATTGTAATTGTAAATTAATTAATTATCTTATTATAATTAATTGGGAAAGCCTCAAGGATGACTCAAGGAATTATTTTAAAAATATGGTATAAAGGAAAGATGTTTTCCTTGTTTGTAATATGATTGTAAGATTGAAGTGTATGTGAAGTGCAAAAAAGAGCAAAGTGTTTACTGAATGCAAGTAAGCGATCCAAGGGATTATTGGATGCAAGATTTGTGTTTTGGTTACAAGATCAGAAGAAGTAGAAGTTTGGTTGATAGGAAAACAAGAGGAAGAAGCAATACTATTGATTTCTATTATTCTATAGGGAATAATATAGAGATCATTTGGACAATGGGTTCATTGATCTTTCCTTTGAAGTTGTTTGGGCAGTGGATCCAGTTGTTTTCCACAACTCCTAACAGGGTTGGAATCTCCTATCAGGGATTCAAAGTATCCTAATAAGTACTAATATGTATTGAATGTTGTTGTTGACTCCTAATAGGGGGTCCATCCTCTGACAAGGAATATCTATATTAGTACATCATATTGTGGGTATCATCCCCACCGGGGTTTTCCCTCTAATCAAGGGTTTCCCTAGTTAACATTTATGGTGTTATTGTATATGAATATCTTGTTGTGGTTTTAGGTTATATTGCTCATATAAATAAAGTTTAGTAAGGTTGATATTTGTGATATTAATTGTATAACTGATTCACAAACCCCGCCACCCCCCTCCCTAGTTATATTGGTGGACTATGTCTTCTAACAATTGGTATCAGAGCATTAGGTCCTTGAAGGAAAAGCTTAACAACTTTGGGAGATCAATGGTAAATATTTTCAGAAAGGATAGTCCTAAATTTGATGGGGCCAACTATGACATGTTGGAAGGAGAAGATGAAGACTCATCTACTATGTATGGGTCCAGGTTATTGGCTTTTTTGACTAAAAGAGAAAAGACAATTGTCAAAGAAGAGAAGATTAAATAATGCAGTGAAGAAGAGAGAGATTTATTAATGTGCAACATGAGAGCCAGAGAAGCTTTATTATCAACTCTTCTAGAGAATGAATTCAGTCAGGTAAAATCACTAGAAACATCTCATAAGATTTGGACAACCTTAGAATATATTTTTGAAGGTGATACAAATATAAAATGAGTAAGATTGCAGAATTGGATATGTACATTTCAAGATGCTAAAATGTTGGAAGATGAATCTGTAGGAAGCTATATTGATAGGATGTCAGAAATTTTGCAAGAAACAAGTCATATGGTGGGACCAAGGAAGAAGATAAAGTGGTGTGGAAGATTCTAAAAACTTTAACACCACCATTCAAGCAAGTAACTCAGATGATTGAGCTACTAATTCCCTATACCAAGGAGTCTTCTAGGGAGACATTGCTTGGAAGACTCGAAGCAATAGAAATAGGTTTGAGATTATCTGGAGATCTAACTAAAGATGAAACAACTTTTTGTTCCCTAAATGTTTGGGCAAGCCCATCTAGAAGGGCAAGTGCACATGGAGACTTTGCTAGTAGCAACATTACCAAATTTGATGAAGACAAGAAGATTGAAGAAGGTATAACACTTCTTGTGAGAAGAGAAAAAGATGGTAAGAATATCTTTAAATGTTGGACATATAATGAGTTTGGTCATTATGCATCTAAATGTCTTAAAAGAGATAAAAATTATAAAGGAAAGTTCAATCCTAGGAGACCTAGGAATTGCCTATATGTTAATGATGAAGAAGAATCTGATGAAAAGTTCAGAGTGAAAGTGATGATGAGCTAGGATTTGTAGCTATTAAAGAAGATGGTCTTGATAGAGAAATTAGAGAGGAAAAGGCTCTAGTTTCCCAAGTTGAAAAGAACTCTAATTGGATAATAGGCAGTGGTTGTTTACGTGAGATGACTACTGATATGAATAAGTTTGTTAAATTCAGGATTTATTATGGAGGTATTGTTAGAGTTGGTAACAATGTAGCCAGTCATATTATAGGAATTGGATCCATTACTTAAGATGGAAGAACTAACATTGACGATGTTTTTTTTTTTGATGAATTAAAGCATAATTTGTTGGGTGTTGGATAGTTGGTGGACAAAGGGTATCAATTGTAATTCATAGAAAAGACTTGCACTATCAAGGATAAAGATGGAAAGATGATTTGAACTGGAACTAGGTCTACAGGTAATGCATTTTAGTTGAATCCCACTGAAATGACATGTTTGGTTGCTAAAGTGGATAACAGTTGGTTATGGTATACAAGATTCTATCATATAAACTTTGATAATATTGTAAAAGTTAGTAGCCTGTTTGTAGTCAAAGATTTGCCTAAGATAATAAAGTCTACCAATGTTGTTTGCAAAGAATATATTTTGGCTAAGTAGAAGAAGGTATCATTTCCTTGCAAGAAGTTCACAACCATAGAGAAGCTAGAGATTGTTCACATAGATCTGAGTGGTCCCTCTAGAACAAGAGGATTCTATGGTGAAAGGTATTTGATGATTTTTGTTGATGATTTCATTAGAATGATGTGGGTAGCATTTCTTAAAGAGAAGTCTGAAGCTTTTGAGAAGTTTAAGGCATATAAGAATAGAGTTGATAATGAATCTAGTGTTAAGATAAAATGTTTGAGATCAAATAGAGGAGGAGAATTCACCTCTACAAAGTTTAATATGTTTTGTGAAGAGAATGTAATCAAGAGACAATTGTCTTCACCTAGGACACCTGAACAGAATGGGATTGTAAAAAGAAGAAACAAATTAGTAGACGAGGTAGTAAGAGTAATGTTGTTTAAGAATGATGTATCCAAGACATTTTGGAGAGAAATAGTCAATACAACAGTGTACACTATGAACAGAGTATAGATCAGAAAATTTATGAACAAGACCCTTGATGAATTATGGTTTGGTCATTCACCATCAGTTAAGTATTTCAAAATATTTAGAAACAAGTGTTATATTAAGAGAGATGGTGATATGGGTAAGTTTGATCCAAGAAGTGATAAAGGTATGTTTCTTGGCTATTCATTGAAAAGTAAGGCATATAAATGTTTTAATTATAGAACCAAGATAATAGTTGAGTGCACAAATGTAAAGATTGATGAAAAGTTTGAAACTAAATCCTAGAATTGTTAGAAAGAATATTGAAGTTTTATTTGAGACTAAAAATGATCTGCATAATGATGTGCAAACTATTGAGAAAAGAGGAGAATAAAGGTCTAAACCTAGAGATGAGATAAAAGTTGAGATGTCAACTGTTACTTCTAATAGGAAATGATCAAGAATCACCCTCCAAAGTAGATAACTAGAAGTAAAGACAAAGGTGTCATAACAAGAAATAGAGTTAATGAGGAATTATGTCTAATTTCTCAAGTTAAACCTAAAGTGTAGATGAATCATGTAAAGATGATCATTGGATTCAAGCAATGAAGGAAGAACTAGATCAGATTGTGAAGAAAGAAAAATGGGTGAAGAATGAAACATGGGAATTAGTTCCTAGACCTAAAGACAAGAATGTTATAGGAAGAAAATGGGTTTTTAGAAATAAGATGAATGAGCAAGGTGAAGTTGTGAGAAACAATGCCAAACTTGTATGCAAAGGTTACTCATAGCAAGAAGGTATAGACTATCAGGAGACATACGCCCCTGTAGCCAAAATAGAAGCAATAAGAATGTTCTTGGCTTATGCAGGAAATAAGAAGTTCAAAGTATATCAGATGGATGTTAAATTAATTTTCCTGAATGGAGAACTTGAAGAAGAGGTAAATATTGAGTAGCCTAAAGGTTTTTCTCTAAAAAAAGACAAAGATATGGTATATAGGCTTAAGAAAGCTCTATATGGACTAAAGAAAGAACCTAAAACTTGTTATGTAAGATTGGATAAGTATTTGACAAAGCTTGGATTTGTTAAAGGTACAACATATAACTTGTATTTGAGAGAAATTGAAAATGGTTTGTTGATAATAGTAATATTTGTTGATGACATAATATTTGGAAGTAATGATGAAGCAAGTAATAATTTTGTTGAAGAGATGAAGAATGTGTTTGAAATGAGTACGATAGGAGTAATGAAGTTTTTCCTAGGATTGCAGATTGTGTAGAACAGTGATGGTATTTTCATTTCACAAGCTAAGTACTTGAAAGACTTGTTGAAGAGATTTAGATTGACAAGTTGTAAGCCTATTGGTACACCTATGATAATTGGTCACACGTTATCTAGAAAGAATGAGACAACTACAATTGAGTAGAAGAAGTACAAATCCATGATTGGAGGTTTGCAATATTTGACTCACACCAAAATAGATATAGCAAATTTCATTGGGATTGCGGCTAGATTTCAAGTTGATCCTAATGAGTATCATTATGCGACACTAAAGAGGATATTCAGATATTTGAAACGAACATTTGACTATGAAATTTGGTATGATAGATCGATTGATTTCAATCTATGTGCATATACTCATGTAGATTGGGTAGGTAGTACGGATGATAGAAAGAGCTCCAATGGTAGATCATTTTTCTTGGAGGTAGATTGGTTTCCTGGCTGAGCAAGAAACAATATTTTATCTCATAGAGTACATCGGAAGTTGAGTATGTGGTAGAAACAAATAACTGTAATCAAGTTATGTGGACGAGGCATATGCTAAAAGATATTGGAATTGAATTTACAGAAACTATTATCATATAATGTGATAACACAAGTACTGTAAGTATGTTTAAGAATCTTGTATTGAATTCTAAAACTAAGCATATATCTATTAAGTATAATGTGTTGAGAGAGAAGGCAACAAAAAAAGAGATTAAACTGGAAAATGTGGGTACTAAAGAACAGATTGCAGATATCTTTATGAAGTCCTTATCGAAAGATACTTTTGAGTACTTGTGACATATGCTTGGGGCTATGCCCCTGTCTACTTCAAAGTAGATGATGCAGAGAGTGCATCATTCTAGTGGCCTAGAGCACCATTGTTAGACTGGACTGAATGTTGATGCTTCCCATATGGGGGAGTATCTATAAGAAACTAAGTCATTGAGGACTCTTGGTATTTGATATTTGGTATTTGGTATTGAATACATTGGAGCAGTAAATTGACATAATGAGACCTTTTTCATTGATGTCAATAGGAGAGATATGTACATGAAAAACACCCTGTAGTTCAATGGGGGAGAGAATGCATAAGAAAAGTATGAATGGGAGAGAAATCTCTACTTTATTAGGGAGTTTTAGAAAGATTCATGTAAGAAAGGAGGAATATTTCTATAGGGGAGATATGTATGGTAAGTTGTTTATTGTGAACAATTATTTCCAATCCTAATAAGATGCATAACAAAGTAGTGTTCCAGAGGTTTTTAGATTTGATTGATGAAGAGGATTTGAAAAGATGAGAACAACAGCAACAACAACAGAGTACTATTTGGTATTCTTGGAACTTAGATGTTTTTCATCTATGTTGCCATCAATACCAAAGCAGGAGATTGTTAGCATAAAAGTTGATGATATTCCTTTGGGGGAGTATCCTAAGCATTGGAGAGTATTGACATGTTGCATTCATAACTATGTTTTTCGTTGATGTCAACATAGCGGTAAATCTATGAAGACTGGTAGAGTAGCAGATAGGGATATTAGTTGTACTGAGAATGTCTTGATTTTCTAGTGATGCACATTCATGGACATGTTTTTTATCGTGTCTTGATGACACGGTTCAATGCACAACATGTAAGTCGAAGACGTATGAAAGTTATACTTGAAGCGATTTCTAATGTTTGCAATATATCCTTTGATAGTGATATAATTTGTTGATGCATGGTCAACCAATGACTTATGACAATTTGATGATGATATCAACAGATATGCAAGCCCTAGTGTCGCACGTGTGAGACGTTATATAGATTATGAGCTGACAGTGCTATTGTAATTGTAAATTAATTAATTATTATTTTATAATTAATTGGAAAAGTCTCAAGGCTGACTTGAGGAATTATTTTGAAGATATGGTATAAAGTAAAGATGTTTTCCTTGTTTATAATATGATTATAAGATTGAAGTGTATGCAAAGTGTGAAAAGGAGCAAAATGTTTACTGAATCCGAGTAAGTGATCCAAGGGATTATTGTATGTTAGATCTGCGATTTGGGTACAAAATCAAAAGGAGGAGTATAGTTGACAGGATAGATTCATTTATATTATTCTGCAAGGAATAATACACAGATCATTTGAACAATGAGTTCATTGATCTTGTCATTGAAGTTATTTGGGCAATGTGTCCAACTGTCCTCCACAACTCCTAACAGGGTTGGAATCTCCTAATACTAGGGATTCAAAGTCTCCTAACGAGGATTGATATGTATTGAATGTCGTTATTGACTCCTAACAGGGTCCATTCTCTAACAAGAAATATTTATATTAGTACATCATCTTGTAGGTACCATACCCACTGGGGTTTTCCTTCTGATTAAGGTTTTCCATAGTTAACATACCTAGTGTTATTGTGTATAAGTATCTTTTTATGGTCTCAAATTATATTTCTTATATAATAAGGTTGATATTTTTGATATTAAGTATAATTGATTTGAGCTCAATTTTGAATGCCTTAGAGGTACTAGAATGAGGTTGAACCATGTCCATGTTAGTAAACCAAACAATGCTAAATAGTAAATATAACCATACACAAAGAACTCATAACATGACTATTTGTTAACTAGGGAAACCCCGACAAAGCGAGAACCCCGATGGAGATGATACCCACAAGATGATTCACTAAACAAAAGGATCACGTTAAGGATATTGACCCAGTTAGGATTCTGTAAAGTATGTATATAGTGTCTCGAGTCCTTGTTATAGGGCTAGGCCTTGTTAGAAGCCTCAACTCCGTTTGGAGTTGGTAGATCAAATACAATGCATGCAAGAAGAGTCCACTGCCTTAACATGCAATTATATAATTCAGTTCTTCAAAAGAATAGATATACATACAATACTTTCTATTTGTTGTATTTTGCACTTGCTGTAATCATACATCAGATGTAGTTCACATATCATCTCATCAACTTCACATCAATCACAAATATTGCATAGATCATACATATATCCCACACTTATCTTCGCAAGATAAGATCTTTACTTATACCTTGTACATTAGTAATTTTTTGCTTAGTTGGCCTTCATGTCTTCACATGCTTGGCATAATATAAATTAACTTATGGAATAATATCCACATAGTTGGCTCATCATGACTTAGTAATTATTTTGTCACCAAAATAATTCCTAAAGTCATAGAATCCAATTCTCTATTGTACTTTATTCTACATTATTTGATACATGTACTGGTATTTCAGTCATATCTCGTGTCATACTGCTCGTACACATCTACACACTGGTATATGTGATCATGACATGGTCATAGAAATTTCCTTTACCATGCATAAGCTAACTCTTAATGAGTCATCTATACACATCACATATGCTCTATGTGCTACTACAAACTATCTAACACTTAGACAATTTTCTATCTCTAAATGCATAAATAAAATTCTGAATATATGTTACCATAAATGACAACACTCAAAACATCTATCTGACCATATTGCCAATAATATCCCCCTTTGGCACTGATGGCAACATTTGGGAAAATTGGCTAAGTCCCAAAATGATGTCATACATTAAAAAAAAAAAAAAAAAAAAAAAGTAACTACACAAAATTGCCTTCAAAACCTAATAATTTTATTCATGTTTTGATGGATCGTCACATTCCTTATCACTCTTATACATTGATACATAAGTACATAAGTGTACTCCCCCTTACATATACAATATACAATTTTCTTTACATATTACTCCCCCTTTGACATCAATAACAAAGGTGTAAAAAAAAACTATATCCAAAACTTTAAGGCCTGCTACTGATCAACTTGTCATTCTAGAAAAACAATTTGCATAAATTTTTTTTAGCATGTCTACTTCTTTCTTCCAAGTTTCCTTCATTGAATTAGAAATACTAATTAGTGCACATAGTGCATAGGACACCACTTCAACTATACTCAAGTCAGTATAAGAAAACTTGTCATAGGAAGTCTTTGTTGCAAGACATTCCTCCAGATACCTCTACCAAGTGCTTGTCTTTGGTGACAAATTTTTTCTAAGACTAGAGAATCTCTTTGCTATCTTCTCCTTGTCAGATTCTAAGCCTTTGATTACACCATGGATCTTCTCCACTTATGTTCCACAATCTTCAATGCTGGTCTCTGGGAGCTATAATTTCACAGTGAGTATTTCAAGATCACTCAACTTACCTTTTATTTGACTGTCAAAGTCAATCAGGTACTTATATGACAGTGCACACTGTACATACAACTTTTTCCCTTCATCAATGTATTTCCTTAGTTCTTTGATGCTTTCATCAATCACCTTCAAGTCATTTTTCACATTGGTGCACACTGTATCAAATAGTGTTTCATCATGTTTTATATATGCTTGTGCTGAAGCTACTTCTGCTAAAGTTGTAAAATATTCATCAAAGATTTTCACCAACTCTTTGGCTCTTACCTATAAGTATAGATTGGCTACAGTTGTGATATCTGTCTTCTACATTTTGTCCAGAACTTTAGTAAGAGTCTTTTCTAAAGACTTTATGGATTTGTTCTTTTCAAAAAAAATTCTCAGTGAGGTCATTAATCCCTTTTGATCATCATCATCATCTAGTGGTACTGCCAGTATTGTTGTTGCTTTTAGTTCAGCACTCTTCTCAACTTTTTTCTTCTCTTCATCCAATCTCTTAGTTTCTTTCTTTCTTGTCTCTTCTTCTTTTCTTTTCTTTTCCTGCACTTCCTTCTTTTTCTTTTCTTCTTCTACTTCCCTTTTCTTTTCTTCTTCTTTCTCTCTCTTTCTTTTCCTCCTCTTTCCTTTTCTTTTCTTCCTCTATTCTCTTCACCTTTGATTTCCTCTATGTTTCTTTCTTTTTCTCTTCTTCTCTCTTCTTTTCCTTAGCTTGTTTCTTCTTCTCTTCTTCCTCATCATCATTTGAGCTGGTGTAACCTATAATATTGTTGATATTGCCAACAATATTTGCTCCATAACCTGCAAAAGGGTTCTCCTTTGCATCTACAGTTATGTGTGTATTGTCCACTTACATGGATTCAGTACTCATAACAATGTGTAGTGGTGAGGTTGCTTGTTGTGACTCTTCTACTTCTCCCTCATCAATAGATGGTGTGTTTGCTTCCACATATATTGGGCTCTTAGGTTTGGACTGCACACTTACCTTTGGCACTAAGATCTTACAATTGCCTCCTTTGTCTCCTCCTTGACATCATCATAATTGCCTCCCATCAAAAGAATTGTTCTTCTTTTGTTCCTCAACAAGGGCTCAATACCCTTCAAAATGCTATCTAAGTCCTCCTTGGAGTGAACCTCACATAGTTTATTTATCATTATTATCCTCAAAATTATATCTTCTTCCAATTCTCTCTTCTTTCTTTTTATTAGCCTATTATATAGGTCTTCAGGTATCTTATTCTGAATATTATCAAACTTCTTATATCTCATAATCACATTCCTTACAATGGCATTTTCCAATTGCCTTTTATCCATATTATTGTACAAGCTATAATACTTATTTAATTGAACAAAATTATCATCATTTACTATTTGCATGTTAAGGCTCTGTACTAGGCTTCCATGCTCTCTTTCCAGCTAATGTTTTCGCTTCATGCACATCTTGTTCAACTGTTCTATCGTCAACTTCATCTTCTGATTCTTCAGAATCACTTATTTGCATCATTTTCCTTCTCTTGCCTGGTCGACTTGTGATCTTCTTGACCCTTTTCTTGGATGATGGTGCAAGTTCTTGCTTCATATTTACCAATTTCTCTAATTTCCTTTGCACAGTAGGAGCTTCCACCTCTTGTTGTCTTCTTGGTTGATCACTTCTTGTCCTTATAGGTTGCACTTGTGCAACTTCATATGGTGCAATATGGGCATGCGCACATGGTTGTGCTATTGTTACACCTACTGAAGGCCCTCCAACAGTAATAGGAGTTGTTGCTATTAGTTCAAACTACCCACTAGCTTTCATCTCAAGTGCTATCCCTTTCACTTGATTGAATTCCTCTCGAGTCATTCATGATTCCTTAAGGGTGGAATCAATAACCCTTTCCACTTTCTTCTTTCTTTCCTTGCTATGAAGTTTAGAATGAACTATTCTCATTTTATTTTCAAAGGTTCCTCATCTAGGGCACTCTATGTCGTTCTCTGATTGCAGTATGGTTTGTGCATAGCCTTCTTCAATCTCAACACTCATCTCATATCCCATGGGTTCAATGAACTTAACCCTTGGTACCACAACTTCCATACAAGTTTTATCTGTATCCACCATAAAACACATTTCATCCTTATATTTCTCTACCATGGATGGAGGTATTTTGTACCTATGTTTCGTTTCAAACTAGGAACTCTGCATCATTCTGTTAATGTCATCATCTCTGACATTCTATAGCTTAAATTTGTAGCATTGAATCACCAATTTCTTTATGCACTCATTGCTATCCCAATTTGTCACTCCTAGGAACTTCCTTATAACATAGAAAAACAAATGATTCAATAAGGACTCAAATCTAAAGACTATGCTCTTGGTTTTCTTCAACTTTGTAATGTTGTCCAACAATTGCAATCTAATAATTTCACATAAATTAACTTTTCTTCCCTGAATTGCCATCACATAGGTTGCATGTAAAAATCCAACTGGTATAGACTTAACCCTAGAGGCATGGCTAAACTTGTACCCTAGTATCTTAATAATTTTACTCCTTTGTCTTGGATGGAGTCTACATTCATGTTCCTTCCATTGAATCTTATATTCAGGTTTGTCTGAACCATCTTTCTTACATTCTTCTCATTTATAGGATTGCATTTCTCATTGCTCAAACATGCGGCCTTGTGAATTAGGTCATTATCAATTGCTATTTGCACACCACCTAACTAGAACATATCATCACGTACCCTACTCATAATGATTTGGGTCCATTCATGGTCGTCAAACTTCATATAAAACATATACTTTACTAGATTCAAGCCATCTAGTTGTGCATACTTAGACTTCTAGGATAGGTCATTATTACACATAGTTCTCAAGTCCTTATGTATGTCTTCATCACCTATGCTCTCAATATTACAATGTTTATAGTTTCTGACATCTTTGATATGAAGCACATTCTCCAAAATTTATGAAAATGCACCCAACAGCTCATCCATAAGTCAAAAAAATGGATGTTTCTTGAATACATATTGTAGCCTTTCACTCACATCATAAATGACCTGACTAGCCATTGCAATTCAACTATATTCACTAAGAAATTTAGTTTTAGCTTCGTAAAATACCTTAAAATTGCATTTTAGGGCTTCTGCAAGTTTGCGGTTCAAGAACTTCTTTTTGCACTTTACTTTGCTATCAAATCGCTCTTCAATTCACTCAAGATACTTCACATAAACAAATGGTACACACAATCTTGTTTACAATCCTTAAATCATTTCAAATTGCATTGGACATTAAATTGTATCTTCCAAAAATTCAAATATTGTCACTATTCACTAGTAAACTTGTTTTTCTGAATTCTTGCTTAGTATGATCATATCCAGACTTGCACACTTGACCATAGCTTCCTCTCTATATCAACTACCTCATGTTAAGTGTGCAACTTCTAAATCACTTTCTAACATCAGTTCTAACCAACTAA
Source organism: Cupressus sempervirens (assembly GCA_028749045.1). Classification (NCBI taxonomy): domain Eukaryota; kingdom Viridiplantae; phylum Streptophyta; class Pinopsida; order Cupressales; family Cupressaceae; genus Cupressus; species Cupressus sempervirens. The sequence continues at coordinate 238,071,563 of CM053788.1, read as the reverse complement.
TGTGCCACCTCTTCTAAAATTACTTAATTCAGGTAGGACGAGTCACAAACAATCTATGATTTAAATTTTCCATCAGGTGCATCGAAATACTATTCCTCCAAAACTGTATAAGATCTTTTTGGATCCTTAGCTATCACAAATGCTTCTTTGAATTCATCAACATGTTCTTTGACTACTTCCTTCTTACTGTTATCACTGCCATTATCATTCCTTCTATCATTTCTATTGTTATTCCTTCTGAAGTTGGGATTCCTATTTAAATTTCTTCTGTCCATTCTACAATATCTCGTTGTGTTTCTAAAGTTATTACATAACTAACATATAGGTGCATTTCTTCTTTGATTTGTTTCATTCTGACTTTCAGGTGCTCTGTAATTCCTTGCAATGTGTCCAAGATTGTTACACTTGTTACACACAAACTAGTTCTTTTCTCCACTAGATTTCTCTCCATCATTGGATTTTCTCTGTGATCTCCCTCTTTCATTACCCATAGGGTTAGTGTTCCTAAACATTCTATTATTTGCATTATTACCATCAAATTTAAGTTTCTTACACTCTACTGCTTTATGATCATAACCATGAAAATTATAATAGGTTTAAAAGACTTACCTATGAAATCTCTTTTCATATATCCAACTTCATTGCATATGAAGCATCTACTTCTTAAGTCGTGTCTTACTTCCTTGGGTGGTTCATCTTGCTTTGGTTTATCAACTTGCTATATTTTCTTAGGTTCATCATGTTTCACTGACAAATCAATTAATTCAATAGATGTGTTTGATTCTACCTTACTTAGGGAAGATTCCTTAGGGGATTTAATAACTAGATCTAGTTCTCTTTCGATTTCAACTTTCTTGGTTGATTTCTCTCCAATAAGATATCCAAGTCTTGTCTTGTCATAAGAAGATCTCTGGTGAAATATATGTTCATCTATCTTCTCTCTACTGGAATAAAGTTTCTCTAACTGTTGCTTAGCTTGTGTTAATTCTCCTTTCACAATGATATTGTACTTTTCTAATTAGACATGCTCAATCTTGATAGTATATAGTTCAGATGTAACTTGACTTAACTAGGATCTAAGGTCTGCATTCTCAGTTTTCAGTTCAGGTTCATTCTTGCCACCATTTTTCTTAAGACTCAAGTTAAGTTCAACAATTTTCAATTCATGTTTCAAAATCTCATTTTCTTTCTGGAGATTTCCTACTTCATCATTGTCATTAGTTTGTGCAATTGATTCCTTGCCAGATTTCAAATCATCAATCTTGTCTTCTAGTTCACCAATGAAGACTTTTGCATCTTCATATCTATCTTTCAGGTTATCTTTTTCTTCAATAAGAAGGTCAATCTATTCAAGTGCTTCTTAAAGATTTTTCTTCCACTGTTCCATATCTATAGGAATCTTACTCAAGTTGTTAAGCTTCTTTAGAGTAATTGCACTCTGATACCAATTGTTAAAAATAGATAATATTGAGAGTGGGGGGTGCGGGGGGGTGGGGGATCAAATACAAAGTATGCAAGAGCCCATTGCCCTAACATGTAATTATCCAATTCAACTCTTCACAAGAATAGATATACATACAATACTTTTTGTCTGTTATATTTCACACTTGTTGTGATCATACATCCGATGTAGTTCACATATCATCTCATCGAGTTCATATGAATCACAAATATCGCATAGATCATACATATATCACACACTTATCTTCGCAAGATAAGATCTTTAATTATACCTTGTGCATTAGTAATTCTTTGCTTAGTTGGTCTTCATGTCTTCACACGCTTGGCATAATATAAAATAACGAATGGAATAATATCCACATAGTTGGCTTATCATGACTTAGTAATTATTTTGTCACCAAAATAATTCCTGAGCTATACAATCCAGTGCTCTGCTATACTCTATTCTACACTGTTTGATACATGTACTGGTATTTCAATCATATCTCGTGTCGAATTGTCTGTACACATCTACACACTAGTATATGTCATCATGACATTGTCATAGATCTTTCCTCAACTGTGCATAAGCTAACTCTTAATGAGTCATTCATACATGTCACATCTGCTCTCTATGCTACTGCAAACTACCTAATACTTGGACAATTTTCTATCTCTAAATGCATAAATGAAATGTTGAATATATGTCGCGATAAATAACAACTCTCAAAACATTTATCTGACCATATTGCCAATAGCTCAACAACACTTACACGGTCATGCATTGTAGGTCAAGAGCTATCATTTTGAAAAGTAATTATACTTGCACATCCAAGCTATATGTTGAAACCTACGGCCTCCAAAAGTTGGGGCACCTGAATGTTTAATTTTTAATTATTTAAGTCGACCTTATGTAATAAATATGAAAATATTAATTATTTTGTGGTTGGTCAGCCTCAAGGGTTAGGGCTAAATGTCTACAACCTTCTGAGGCAATAGAAAACTACCTATATAAGGATGGCTCATAGGGTTGTCTAGGGCAGTTCAGGGTTGTAGCTCATGGCTTAGTCTTAAATAATATTGTAAATAAAGCAACCATGTAGGTTTGCATATTGTATTTTCGGAACTTATAATTTCATACTTGTGGAGATAAAAAGAAGCCTATATTGTTCTTGCAAAATGTTATTTCTGTATTTATGTTATGTTTGTGATATTAAGGGCAACACCCTTCACCAATAGTGCTCAATGAAGTTTGATCCTTACTACATTATACATCCAAATATGTGAGCATTAGATACTACATAATGCTTCACTATGCAAAGCCAAGCTATATAAGAATAATCATTTATCCCTTCAGCATCACGCCAATATAAGATACATAGTAACACAAACTTCTACACATTTTCAATAAATTATGTAAAAATAATAAAGTCGTATTTCTAGTTTTGCTTAATATAATTACAGTGGAGAGAATCTTATCTGAAATAATAATGGTTTCAATTTGAACAATGTTTTGAGTCTTTAATTTCTAACATTAGATAATGCAAAATTTTATTACTTTCCCTTGTGCAGCCCTTCTATAAATTTCTATCACTTCCATAAATTTTTCTTTTTTGCAGTTCAACATTGCATCGTGTAGTGACTAATGGACAGGAGCGTTATTCAGTAAGTACTATAGTAATTGGAAAAGTTTAAAGTTATTTTGAAATATATTATTGCAAAATATTTTCCCATCTCATTTGTTTCTAAATATGAATCATCTATAAAGCATTGGGAAACGTTAATCAAATTTCTTAATGAAAATAATATTTATTTTGCAGGTTGCATTTTTCCTAGATCCAAATGCCAATTGTTTGGTAAAATGCTTGCCAACTTGTTGCGATGAAAGAAATCCCGCAAGGTGTGTGAAGATGCAATTTAGTTTATACTCACAAAATTGATGTTAAAATTAGTTCATGACAATAAAATTCTTCAAGGATAAATAAAGTTTTTTTAGAAGCTAAATAATATTATGTATTGGTTATCTATCTTTTCATGCTTTTTATGTAGGTTCTCGCCAATTCGTAGTGGAGATTATTTACAAGAGCGAATCAAGATGACATATGATTTAACAAGCTAAGAAATCATTGGAGAGTTTTCAAATTTTGAAAATTTTGTTAAGTACAAATACTATTTGTGGATACACGTTCTTAATTTTAAATATTCCAAAGCATCAACTTAGATATTTTATTTTTAACTGGCTGATTAGAAATGTTATCGTTCTCTTTAACTTAAGACTAAATCATTATGGGTGATGGCCCTAGCTCGGTTGGCTAAATCTTTTCTATTGTGGGGGGTTGGTCATGGGTTCTAGTCTCCTCCGTCCTCGTGGTACCGATGGACGTGTCACTACGTGAAGTTGTTAATATCAAAATTGTATATATTTGTATAGATGAGATTCTTTGAAAACTTTTAGAATTTAATCTACTAATAAAAATCAATTTACTATAATATAAAATAAAATAATGCGGTAAAAGCACAATCCCATGTCATCTTCTATAAAGAAAAAGGATCTGAGAATTTAAACTGTTCAACTTGAATGGCATAAAAGTAGCATTTTTGTTTTGAATTTGAAGATGATGTAAATTGATGAAATGTGTAAAATTAAATGAAGTTTATGTCTATTAAAAAAAATTTAAATTTGAGTAAGAATTTTTACATTTTAAAAATATTTAAAGCTTATTTTTTATTTTTTTGAAATACTGAAATTATAGAGTTTTTTTATTTTTTTGAAATACTGAAACTATAGAGTTTCATTCCTGCCAAACAAATATATTCAAATGATCATATTTTGCTCTAGTTTTGTAATATGTTATAGTTGACATGTATAGGTAGTGGAATTTTTTTTGGGGGGATTTTCAATATATATGTTTTCAGTTATAAGTGTTCAAAGTCAAAGTTATCAGAAATTGACAACTTTTTTCCTTCAAAATTTTTCCTATCAAATCTTCATTTAAAAAAAAAAACTACATATTCTTAAAGAGGACTCTCTCCTCTAGAGGCACATATAAAATTGTAATTTCTTGAACATGATTTACTATTTCTTTTCCTTTTTTGAAGTGACATCTTCCTAAATCTTAAAATAATTACTTGTAATATTTGAAAATTATAACATATTATAACTACTCAAAGCACAATATAACTTATATGACCATAATCTTGACTCCAAGATCTACAAAATCGTATTTTTAGTTTTTGTAAAAAAATCATTTTTGATGGAGAAATAAGCCTTCAATGTGAGAAGTTTTCAGAAACTCTAGTTTTTGCTTGTGTGGTTGCCACATAGACAGTTATGGCCGAAACCCTTTCAACTATAATAGGTTCAGCTATAATTATTTTAGTTGTAACCAAGGTCGACTCAAACAACCACTACCAGTCTTTTGGCGGCTTCATATAATTTGCTTTTTCATAATTTAGAAATAAGGAAATATAGCAAATGACAAAGCATTTTTTGGGAGGAAAATATTCTTTGAGGCAATTTTGTCAATTTTTTCGTGGAGTTGAGAGGAAATTATGAACGATCGTCCTCAAAGTATGTTTTTTTCACCGTAATATTTTTGTACTCTAAATTGAAGTATTTTGAGTTGTATTTGGTTGAATATAAATTAAAATATTTTCATTGTAGATCAAAGGATTTAATGCGGCATAAATAGGGTAGATCAATGAAATATGATAGAATAAGAGATGACAAAATGAAAGGAAATACAAAACATAATCAAAATCAACCTATTGAAGTTCATGAAGAGCATGAGATTCATGAAGAGGATGAGATTCAAGAAGAGGAACAAATTGGTAGTTCTAAAGATAGAAATACTTTATTAGGCTTAGAAAATTTGATGGATGTGGATAAGGACCTACTTTTTAGTCAAATTCCATTGAGCATATGGTATCTGAGAACACTATTAAAAAATATTGCAAAAACATGTGGGATGAATGTTTCATCAATAAAAGTACATTTGGAAATGCACAATTATTTGTCAAGTTATTTAGGAGAAAAGAGATTAGATCTATTTTGGACTTGTTGGATGTTGATAATAGAAAAAACCATACACATAATGTTAATAAAATAATAGTTGAAAATTTACAAACTACATATAACCATACTAACAACACAACTCAAGGACGCGATATAAGTATTGCACATAGAGTGTTGATGACTACAATATCTAGTAGAATGTTGACACAAAGAAAACATGTTAGTGTACACCTTAAATATAAAAATTGGAAACTATCTATTGAAGAACATGAAAAACTTCTAGAGACAATAAAAAATATAGAGGATCCTAACAATACAATGTTTGTGGAGCTCTAGAAGCTAAACAATGTAGCTCTCATACTTTTGTATTTAATTTGTACATTGGTTTTTGGATATACATGTTTTATAAATGTATAAATTAGATCATGGATACACTAAATTATGTGTGTTGTTATTTATATTTTAATGATTCAAAGGCTAGATGTTAAAAATATGCTTCGATTTATGTCTTTATGTATGTTCTTACATGTATCCTCAAGTAAGATATCCTCTTAGGACCTCTCTCTAAGACAACCCCTTAAGTCATGTACTTGCTACATATGATCTTATGATTATATATGAACTTGTGTGTATGCTTATATGTTCTTGTGCAAGATTATATGTTCTTATAATGTATGATTATATGTGAACATATGTATGTTCTTTTGTACAATTAAATATGTTCTTATGGTATCTTCTTCTATATGATTATTTGTTCTTATGTATGTTCAAGATGTTATTTATGCTTTTAACTACATTCTTATGTATGTTTTAGGACCTCCCCTTAAGACATTCCCTTAGGACCTCCCCTTAGAACCTCCCTCTTAGGACCACCCCTTAAGACATCCCCTTATGACATCCCCTTAAGATATCCCCTTAAGATATCCCCTTAGGAGCTCATCTTAAGACATCCCCATGAACCTTCCCTTAAGACATCCCCTTAGGACCTCCCTCTTAGGACCTCCCCTTAAAACATCCCCTTAAGACATCCCTTTAGGACCTCCCTCTTAGGACCTCCCCTTAGGACCTCCCTTAGGACACCCCCTTAGAAACTATCTCTTAGGACTTCCCCTTAAGACATCCCCTTGATGTTATGTATTCTTTAGTATATTATTTATGTTCTTATGTATTCTTAAGTGACCTAATGTACTATTTATATGCTTACATGTATGTTCTTATGTACATGTGCTTTGATGATTAAATACTTTTTATTTGTTTGAATGCTTTAATCTAACATTCTTATGTATGTTTTAGGACCTCCCCTTAGGACATGCAGTTTTATAGTTCATTAAAGTTAGATGATGACATGCAAATTATCATATCTGATTCAATGGAAAAATCAACATCAACATCAATAACATGAACATAAACATGAATATTAATATCAACATTAAAAGCATACATACATCAAATATGAACATAAACATGAACATAAGGCATGAACATAACATACATCTACAAAGTAATACATCTATGAACTAACATGTACATGTATATAATGAAATGTCTAGACAGAAAATAATGTACCCATATCAAATGTATCCAAATAACATATAAAACATGTAGGTCTTCATATCAAATGTAACCAAAAAATATATAAAACATGTAGGTCTCCATATCAAATGTATCCAAAATAACATATAAAACATGTAGGTCTCCATATCAAATGTATCCAAAATAGCATATATAAAATGTCTTTATATCAATGAAATAGACAGATCTAAAATATCACAAGAACTACATATACATATAGATCGACCATGTCTCCCTCGTGATCCATGAACCCAAAAGGCTCTATGATCTACATCTAAATTCTATATCAAATGAAATAAATACATGCATACATGTCAGATTTATTTTTTTAAAAATAGAGTTATATAAAATTACACACATTATATGTATATCAAATATATAAATTACATAGCTCTGACTCATGTCGGTTAGGATATGTTAGTGTCTGAAGATCACCAAAACATAACATACTATCACTAAGACCCTATAACACATGTATATATACATGCATATTTAAGTTAGATTTCAAATCAAGAATGTGTGTCTCTAGGTATGTATTTAAGCTCAAGTATGTGTAAACTTATAATTGTAAATTAAAGTAAAAAATAAATTTAAGTTCATATATATATATATATATATATCGTAGTAGCATGTAATGCTCTGTCAATCTTACTGATATCTAAATTGTGTAGTGATATAACATGATTGATGTCTAAATAGATCATCTCATTCATAAGCATAGTGGTCAAAAGATGTTGACATACTGTGGGGGATTGAGTAGGGGGTGTTGTAGGGGCCTGAGTAGGAGTAGATGTTGTAGAATGTATAGAAACATTATCCTATCTATATGAACCCTATGACCCTACTACAAATGAGAGAATGTGGTTGATGTGTCCACCAATGTTACTAAGAGGAATCCCTATGACTATCGATAAGGCCTAATATGAACCAAGAAGATCGGTAGCTAAATATGATGTCATACAACAAAATGCGTCAACATCTAATATAGCAGAAACCTCTAGTGGAGAAGGTATGTCTTCTATCCCATATGCATCATCAATTCCTATACTAGATGATGTGGCTATCAAAATGGTACCATGAGACCGTAACATATATTTGCCACACTGATTGGATGACATCTCCTATAACTGTGGAAATACTAGAATATATCTGAGTCCTAACTATATCATTAGGAATACTCAAACCTGCAATAGTAATCTATGGACCTCTCGACATAACCAAAAGGTTGGGACCCACCATTGCCCACTTATTATCCAAACACAGGTGTCCATAGGCCTAAACCTATCTAATAATCTACCTAGGCCCTACCCATCATGACCTAGAAAATTTGTATAATCTACATTATAATGTAAATAAAACTTTGCAAATAATTGTTTGCATAAATTCAATCAAAATAGTACAACTATAGGGAAAATGAGCTACTAGAAGTGAATGCGACATGTGTATATATAAATATATATGAACTTGTACTATTTTGATTGAAAGCATTTTGGTCAAAAGTGTTTCGGTCATAACCCTGGTGGCCATGTTGATGCCTATCCATGGCACACATGTATGATTGGAAGCGGTATGGTTGAAACCCTTTTGACTGTAATGCTTTTGGATATAACCCCCTAGAATATCCTAAAGGGTGACATAGGTTTGTGCTTTTACCCAACTTTTCTCACTATTATGGTAAAAAGTAATAATAAATCTTAACTTTCTTACTTTGCCTTCAACTTCGAATATGTTATTTGTATACTCTTTAAGTTTGAAATATTATATTTAAATATAAGGGAGGGCTTGAACAATATCTTAGAAAGATCATATATCAAGAGAATAGTTTAGTGATAAATAACCAAAATAAATCATGAATCCAAATCTAATATTGTTGGGCTTTGCAATACTAGAAATTGTGAACAAAAGTCTTAGGTTGCCCACATAAAGAGAATTGAGGATTTGACACATCCATATATTGAAACCATGTAAAGTGGACCAATTTGAGTTCCATATGTTGGAAGCATGAATGTTGATTGTATTCCTATGGGAGAGTATTGTAGATATGTTACTTTGATGATATGTTACATTCATGACTGTGTTTATCATTTATGTCAACATAGCAATTTTTTGTGGTATTTGACAAAAGAATAATAGAAAGATCAAGTTGGTATGGATGGCTAGTTGAGTATTATCACTATATGAGGTTATGAGATATACATCTATGTGTCTAGTATATGCAGTTAATGTCAGATGAAGAAATGATAAGTTTGGAAGAAGTTATGTAAGTTTTGGTGATGTCTATTCTGAGATAGAGTTTATAGAGGCATGTTCTAGTAAACTTGTTATATCTCTTGGTAGAGTTGTTATTATGAGAATTGAGGTTGAGGATATGAAGAAGACATGTTGGTGATGATGTGGCTAAGTTCACTCATCATAATATTATGTGTAAAGAAAGATATTCATGTTGCAAGGCAGAAGATTAATGTTATTGCTAAGTGTAACGTGTTCTTAAAGTGGTCCTATAATGATTAATTGAGAAGGTCTAACATCTAACTCAAGGAATTGTTTTATGGAATCACTATAAAGGAAGGATATTTTACTTTAACATAAAAATATGAAAGTATGACATGGAGAACTAATTGTAAGCAGTGGAGTGAGTGTAATGCGAAGTTGAGTAGAATAGAGAGGAATTGAAGGAAACTTCATTGCCAAGGTTTTATTGTGTGATCTGAGGTTTGATATTTGGATTTGATGTTTGTGACCTAGTATACAATGTCTAAAAATTATTGGTTTGATTGAGAGAACAAAAGAAAGAAGAACATAATAGTAAATTACATGTTTGGGCAGTGAGCTCTTCTTGTAGTTGAAATTGCATGTTTGAGTAGTGGGCTCTTCTTGCATACATTGTACTACAACTCCTAACAGGGTTGGAATCTCCTAATAGAGATTTAAAGTCTGCTAACAAGGACTCATATGTACTAAATATTGTAATAGACTCCTAATAGGGTCCATCCTCTAACAAGGAATATTTATATTAGTACATCATCTTGTCAGCATCATTCCCACTGGGGTTTTCCTTCTGATCAAGTGTTTCCCTAGTTAACATATCTGGTGTAATTGTCTATGTGCATCTTATTATGGTTGTTGTTTACTTTGGTTGAATGGTTAAGTTAATTTAAAGAAGATAAATGTTTTAATTGGTGGATAATTGATTCACCCCTCCTCCTTGCCCCCCCCCCCCCCCCCCCCCCCCCCGCCCCGAAGTTATCTTGATGGACTATTGCTTCTAACAATTGGTATTAGAGCATCAAGTCCTTGAAGATAAAGTTTAACAAATTTGGGAGATCCATGGTGAGCATGTTCAAGAAATATACTCTAAAGTTCGATGGAACAAATTATGAAAATTGGAAGGAAAATATGAAGACACATTTTCTATGTATGGGTCCTAGCAATTGGATCTTGACAAAATCAGCGAAGACAATAATTGTCGAAAAGGATTTGAAAAATTGTACCGAGGATGAAAGAGATATTTTCATTTGTGACATGAGAGATAGAGAAGCACTATTGACAATACTTTTTGAAATTGAATACAATTAGTTAAAATCACTTGTTACTTTACATTTGATTTGGAAAGCTTTGGAAACTAGTTTTGAAGGTGATGCACATTCTAAGAAGTTGAGGCTAAAAATTTGGATTTGTGCATTTCAAGATGCTAAAATTATGGAAGATGAATCTATAAGAACATATGTAGGCAGAATATCATAAATTATTGCAGGTATTAGATCTCAAGGTGGAACCAAAGAAGATAATGAGGTTATATGGAAGATATTGAAGAGCTTACATCACCATTTAAGCTAGTAGGTCAAATGATATAGTTGTTGATATCTTGTACCAAATATTTCACAAAAGAGACATTGCTTGGAAGACTTGAAGTAGTTGAGAATGAGCTTAGATAGTTCGAAGAATTGACCAAAATTTAGACAATTTTTAGTGCCTTGAACATTCGACCTAGTTTATCAAGGAGCATAGGTGCTAGAGGAGATTTTTCTTGCAATAAAAAATCATAGGAGGACCAAAAGATTGGAGTAGCCCTTGTGGTAAGAAGAGAAAAAGTTGGTAAGAAAATATTTAAATGTTGGACTTGTGATCAATATGGTCATTATGCATCTAAGTGTCCTAAAAAAGAGAAAAGTATAAAGGAAATCATAAACCTAGAAGAGATAAAAAAATTTTGTATGCAAATGAATAAAATGATTCTGATGAACAAGCATTTAGTGCTAGTGATGATGAAATTTGAATTCTGGCAATTAAAGAAGAAAGTCTCGAGAAAGTAACTTTGGTGTCACAAGTTGAAAAGAAATATAATTGGATAATTCATAGTGGTTGTTCACATCATATGACTAGTGATATGAACAAGTTTTTTGACTTCAAACATCAAGATGTAGGCATTGTCAAAGTTGGAAACAATGTATCATGTCAAGTTAAAGGTATTGGATCTATAACTCTTGATGGTAAGACTAACACTAAGGATGTATATTTTGTTGATGGTTTGAAGCATGATCTTTTGAGTGTTGGACAACTAGTGGACAAAGGTTATCGATTGTAGTTCGCAGAGAAGACGTGCATGATCAGAGACAAAGATGGAAAGGTAATTGGAATAGGAACCAGATCTAGAGGTAATGTATTTCAGTTGAATCCTACTGAAATGATATGTTTGGTTGCAAAGGTAGATGACAGTTGGTTATAGCATAAGATATTTTGTCATATAAACTTTGACAATATTGTGGAGACTAGTAGTATGTTTGCAATTAGAGATTTAACTAAGATTGTAAATCCTACTAACGCAATTTGCAAGGAATGCATTTTGGGAAAGCATAACAAAACTTCTTTTCCCAACAAGAAGTTTACTACTACAGAAAAATTAGAGATTGTACACACAAATCTCAATAGTCCTAAAAAGACTAAAGGATTCTATGGTGAAAGGTATTTTATGATTCTAGTTGATGAATTTTTTAGAATGATGTAGGTTGCATTTCTTAAAGAGAAATTTGAGGCATTTGATAAGTTCAAGATATTAAAGAGTAGAGTTGAGAATGAATCTGGTATGAAGATTAAATGTTTAATATTAGATAGAGGAGGAGAATTTACTTCAAATGAGTTTAACATGTTTTGTGAAGAAAATAGGATCAAAAGACAATTATCATCTCCAAGAACCCCTGAACAAAATGGCATTGCAATGAGAAGGAATAGGTCAATTACAGAAGCAACAAGAGCTATGCTAGATGAGAATGATGTATCCAAGATGTTTTTGAGAGAATCTATGAATACAACACTCTACACTATAAATAGAGTGCAATTCAGGAAAGACACAAACAAGACCCCTTATGAATTGTGGTTTGGTCACCAACCTACAGTTAAGTATTTCAGAATTTTTGGTAGTAAGTGTTATATCAAAAGAGATGATGATATTGGTAAGTTTGATGCTAGAAGTGATGAAGGTATGTTTCTTGGTTATTCATTGAAAATAAAAGTTTATAGATGCTATAATCAGAGAACTAAGACTATTATGAAAAGTGCAAATGTAAGAATTGATGAGAAATTCAAGATACAAGAAAGAATAGTTGATTACAATTCAAATGATGATGTTATAACTAAGCCAATGAATGATGAAGTATTTCTTGAGACTAACAATGATTTGTAGAATGAAGGAGAGCCAAGGTAGGAACAAAGCTCAGAACCTTTAGTAGAACCAAGAGTTGAGATAGAAACTCCTACTTTGGGAAAGAATGTGATAAAGAATCACCCATCTGAGTAGGTCATCAGAAGTAGAGATAAAGGTGTGATGAAAAGAAGTAGAGTCAATGAAGAACTATGTTTGATATCTAAAGTTGAACCTAAGAATGTAGATGAAGCATGTAAAGAGGATTTTTTGAAACGAGTTATGAAAGAGGAATTGGATCAAATAGTAAAGAATGAGACATGGGAATTGGTCCCTAGACCAGTAGACAAGAACATGATAGGAACTAAATGGGTATTTAGGAACAAGATGAATAAGCAAGGCGAAGTTGTAAGGAACAAAGCAAGATTGGTATGTAAAGGTTACTCATAGCAAGAAGGTTCAAAAACATACAAAGTCATTAGAACACCTATAGTAACTTGACACAAGTTATCTATAAAGGATGAGATACCTACTATTGAGAAAAAGAAGTATAGATCTATGATTGAAGGATTATAATATCTAACTCACACAAGGCTGGATATAGCAAATGCAATTGGAATTGTTGCAAGATTCCAAGTTGATCCCAGAAAAGCACATTACATAGTAGTCAAATAGATATTTAGATATCTGAAAGGAACATCAGAGTTTGGATTGTGGTATGAAAAATCTAGTGATTTCACTTTATGTGCATATACTAATGTTGATTGGGTAGGTAGTATGGATGACAGAAAGAGCACTAGTGGTGGAGCCTTCTTTCTTGGAGAAAGATTGGTTTCTTGGCTAAGTAAGAAACATAATTGTACATCATAAAGTACAACAGAAGAAAAATATGTTGTAGCAACAAACAATTGCAATCAATTTTTTTGGATGAAGTAGATGTTGAAGGATATTAGGATAGAAATTAGTGAACCTATTTTCATACATTGTGACAACACCAGCATAGTAAATGTGTCTAAGAATCTAGTGTTGCATTCGAAGACCAAGCATGTTTCTATTAAGTATCACATGTTGAAAGAGAAATATGTAGAAAAGGAAATTAGATTGGAGTATGTGAGCACTAAAAAGAAGATTGCAGATATATTCACTAAGCCTCTTCCCAAAGATACTTTTGAGTATTTGTGAGGTATGCTAGGGGTTATGCCCCTTCCTACATTAGAGTAAATGATGCAAGAGTGCATCAATCCAATGTAACAAAGCATTATTGTTGTTTGGACTAAATGTTGATGCTTCATATATTGAGAAGTATCTGTGATGGACAGAGTCATCTAGGACTCTTGTTGGATATTGTTTTGAACAGTGTCTTTGGACACTTGAGCTAGTAAGAATCAATTATTGTAGAGTTTGATGGTTGCTAGAACCTTTGACATTGATTTCAATGGGGGAGAAGTTTGGTATGAAAAAAATCATGAGGAATCATGTGGGAGAAGATCATGGGGAGAAGAAAAGATAGTAAGAACAAGTATAACATGTTTGGAAGAAGTACAACACAGAATGACATTTTAACAAAAAGAACATTGAGGTATATCGATGGCCAAGAATGATTGATGAAGAGGATTTGAAAAGAAATATGAACAGTCTTTTGTTGGTATTCTTGAAACTAGATGTTTTTCATCTATGTTTCCATCAATTCCAAAGGGGGAGATTGTTGGAAGCATGAATACTGATGATATTACTATGGGGGAGTATTGTAGATATGTTACTTTGATGATGTGTTACATTCATGAATGAGTTTTTTATTGATGTCAACATAGCAGTTTTCTTTGGTATCTGACAAAAGAACAATAGAAAAATCAAGTTGGTACAAATGGGTAGTTGAGTATTCTTACTATCCAAGGTTATGAGAGATACATCTGAGTATCTGGTATACATAGTTAATGTCAGATGAAGAAATGATAAGTTTGGAAGAAGTTATGTAAGTTTTGGTAATGTCTATTATGGGATAGAGTTTAAAAAGGCATGTTCTAGTAAACTTGTTATATCTCTTGGAAAAGTTGCTATTCTGAGAATCAAGGTTGAGGATATGAAGAAGAGATGTTGGTGATGATGTGGCTAAGTTTTCTCATCATAATATTATGTGTACGAAAAGATATTCAATTTGAAAGTCAAAATATTAATGGTATCACTAAGTGTAAAATGTTCTTAAAGTGGTCCTATAATGATTAATTGAGAAGGTCTAACAACCGACTCAAGGAATTTTTTTATGGACTCAGTATAAAGGAAGGATATTTTCCTTTATCATAAAAGTATGAAAGTATGACATGAAGAAGTAATTATAAGCATCAGAGAGAGCAGAATGAGAAGTTGAGCAGAGTAGAGTGAAAGTGAAGGAAAATTCATTACTGAGGTTTTATTGTTTGATCCAAGGTCTGTGATGTAGGAGCATCCTGAGTTGCACTACTATCTTGCATATTTTTAGTTTTTACCTTGCTATTGAAACTGTGTTTTGTTGAAATTGTATTTTTTGGTTTCTAGGTGCCTATTGCAGACTATGTAACTAATTCTACATAATTAATGAGAAGATAAAATTTTCAAGTATTAAATAGGGCCTAGAATAATTCCTTATTTCAAAGGTGCAAGTTCTAATTCTTCATAAGTTGGGAGATATGGCAATTCTCCCAAAGTATTGATTTATGGCAGTTTTGCACGACAGTTTTTATGCTTGACTTTCAAGATGATGTGCACTTATCCTTGGTGAATTAGCCTTTGTGCATTTAAGGGGTTGTGGAGGAGCTAAATTAATTCCCAAAATTCAAGGCATGAGTTCTAATTCAATCAGAGCTAGGAGATATCATGATTTTTCTCGGATATCAATTTTTTTACATTTAATTGTTGACACAAACTGACTAGTGGCTCTTCAAGTATTTAATTTTAGTTTTTAGCATTATGGGCTGTATTTAATTTGTGTCTTAGATTATTCTAAGTATGGACCTTTGGTAGAGTCTTAATCATAATTTTGGGGAAATAATTGAAGGTATAAAATTGATGTAAATCTGAATGTGAAGCTAGATCTTGGATTTGAATGTATTTTGTATCTAGTCTTAACCCAGAAGGTCTTATAGCTAGGCATGTATGAGGATATTTTCATGAATCAATAAAGTATATTGTTCTCTCTCTATGGTGTTGTTCAATTTTTTGTTTTCTTCCATTGTGTTAACTCTCACATGGTGGTTTTGGTAGCTAAGTGTGCCTATTGGCATTAGTTACTCCCAGCCTCCCTGTGTTAGGTGGTATCAAAGCTTCAGGTTCATCCTTGTGGTGATTGAATCATGTAGAACCCTATTTTGAATATTGGTTTTAAGGTTGCATATCTATGGATTTGGCCTATAATTTGTAGAGGGCTATGATCTTATAGGAACCTGATTTGTAAAGATGGTTTGAGGTAGAGGAAATGTTGATAATGCAATATTGGATACATTGAGACAAATTGCAGCTAGATTAGATGTTGTGGAGATAGCCCAGAGGAGAGGAGCACATCTTGATGATGTATGTAATGATGAAGTAGTAGCACCAAACCATAATCCATAACTTGAAGAAGATCAAGATGAGGAAAGATTGTTGAGAGTGTTATCTAGGGCAAATTCAAAGCCTGTTGTAGAAGTTGTTCCTTATGATGGAAAATTGGATACAATTTTGTATTAGATTAGACTTTTGATATGGAGAAGTTATTTGAGTATGAAAACACTCCTGATAATAAGAAGATGAAGATTATAGTTACTAGGTTGAAAGGTCATGCTTCACTATCGTGGGAGCATTTGCAAACTGATAGACAAAGGAGAGGAAAGGAGAAGATTAGAAATTGGTTGAAGATGGTGAATAAGCTAAAAAAAAAGTTCCTTCATGTTGATTACCAAGTTAACTTGTTGAGAAAGATGCAAAATTTGAGACAAAAGGACATGAAAATGAAAGATTATAATGAGGAATTCTATAGATTGGACATCAGATCTGGAAATGTGGATGATGATGTTGAGAAAATTGCAAGGTACATAAATGGATTGAGATCTAGAATTCAAGATGAAATAAGTTTTTTGAAGTTAGAAAGTGTGGAAGAACCATATCAATATGCCTTGAAAGTTGAGGAGATCTTGACAAAGAAGCATGAACAAAGACAAAGAGGTAGAGGTGGTAGATTCTAGAGAGGCAGACGTAGACTTATGGAGAAGGTGGCAAATCTGATATTTCTATACATGATAAAGAAAAATCTAAATGGAAGAATGAAGAAAAAGACAAGACCGAGTGGAAAGGTGGTAGTTCATATTGAGGAGGTATTGGATCTTATCGAGGAAGAGATAATTCTTATTCTAGAGGTAGTTTTTGTGGTAATTGTTTCAAATGTGGTAAAGAAAGGCATCGATCCTTTGAATGTAAATCTTCTAAAAGTGGGAAAAATAATAGAATTGTTGTGATTCAAGAGGACATTGAGAGTTCACCAAGTGGACCTAGGGCTAGTGAAAATTTGATGGTGAGAAGAACCTTATGTAATAAGGAAAGTAATGAGGAACCTGTTCTTAGAAGAAATCTTTTCAAGACCAGATGTAAAATGCCTGGAAAATGTTGCAACGTGATCATTGATAGTGGAATTTCTACAAATTTGACATTAGAAGAGTTGGTTACAAATTTGCAATTGTAGAGGCTAAAACATTCCAAACCCTATCATGTTTCATGGATCAAATATGGTCATAAGATATTAGTAAGTGAACAATGTGTTGTGAAGTTCAAGATTGGACATTACTTTGATGAAGTGTTGTGTGATATTATGCCTATGGACTGTTGTCATATTTTTTTGGGTAGACCTTGGCAATATGATAGATATGTTGTACATGATGGAAGATTGAATCAATATACTTTTTTGGGTGAATGGAAAAAAGAAAATATTGTTGCCTTTGATAGAAAGTCTAGATGAGGTTAATTTTATTGCAATAAAATTTTGCATGGTTAATGGGAAATTTTTTGAAAAAGAAGTGAAGAAGAATCAAATTTGTTTTGCTATAATTCCTAGAGGATAGAGTGTTGGTAGTAATGACCAAGCAGCAGAAGTTGGTAATGATGGAGTGACAACAGAAATTGTAGAGTTGTTGAATGAGTATAAAGATATTGTTGCTGAGGATACTCTTGATGGTTTACCTCTAGCAAGAAGCATAAGTCATTCTATGGATCTGATTCTTGGAGCTAGTTTTCCATAAATGCACCATATAGATTGACACCTACAAAGAATGAAGAACTTAATAGACAAGTGCATGAATTGCTACAAAAGGGATTAATCAAAGAAAGTTTGAGCCCATGTGTTGTACCTACTATATTAGCACTAAAAATAATGGAGAATGAAGAATGTGTATTGATTCCAAAGCTATTAACAAGATCACAGTAAAATATAGGTTTCCTATGCCAAGGATGGATGACATAATGGATTGTTTGAGTAGAGCAAAATATTTTACCAAGATTGATTTGAAGAGTGGCTCTCATCAAATTAGAATCACAGAAGGTGATGAATGGAAGACTGCTTTCAAGAAAAAAGGTGGTTTGTATGAATGGTTGGTTTTGTCTTTTGGTTTGACTAATCTACCTAGTACTTTTATGAGGTTCATGAATGAAGTTCTGAAAAGAATTTCTGTTAAGTTTGTTATTGTTTATTTGGATGATATTCTAATATTTAGTAAGACCAAGGAAGAACATCTTGAGCATATTAGACAAGTATTACAGAGGTTAAAAGAGGAAAAGTTGTTGATTAATCTGAAAAAGTTTTCTTTTATGCAAGAGGAGATTGTGTATTTGGGATTTGTGATTTTAGTTGATGGATTGAAGATGGACCTAAAGAAGGTTAAAGCAATTTTGGAGTGGCCTACACCTAAGAATGTGGGTGAGGTAAGATCATTTCATAGTTTGGCTAGTTTTTACAGAAAATTTATAAAGAATTTTAGTGTTGTTTGTAATGCTATGACTGAGACAATGAGGGGAGATAAAAAGGAATTCAAGTCAATACATGGAGCTGATAAGATTTTTGAGACTTTGAAACAAAAGGTTTTTGAATTACCTATATTTTCTTTACCTAATTTCAACAAAGTATTTCTAGTTGAATGTGATGCAAGTGGTGATGCAAATGGAGCTGCATTAAGTCAAGAAGGTAAACATGTTGCTTTCTTTAGTGAAAATTTGAATGATGCTAAAAGGAAGTATTATGTGTATGATCAAGAATTTTATGCTACTATTCAAGAATTGAAGAAGGGAAGACATTGTTTGATTCCTAAGGAGTTTGTGTTGTATATTGATCATAAACCTTTACAATAGTTGGGAAGTCAACATAAATTGAATCAAATAAATATGAAGTGGGTTGAGTATTTGTAGAATTTTACATTTGTAATTAAGCACAAGAGTGGAGTTACTAATAGAGTTATTCATGCATTGAGTAGAAAACATTCTTTGTTGACTAAAATGAAGGTTGAAGTTCTTGGTTTTGATGAAATGAAAGAGTTGTATGATGTTGATCCTGATTTTTACGAGGTGTGGAGAAAATACAAAGCACCAAATCTAATAGATTACATAAGTAAGTATGATGAGCATTTCATTCAAGAAGGTATGTTGTTCAAAAGTATTCAGTTGTGTATTTCTAGAAGTTTTATGAGGCTAAATTTGATTAAGGAAAAGCATAGTGGTGGATTGGCTAGACATTTTGGAATTGATAAGTCATCGAGTTTGCTGAAAGAGAAATATTATTAGCCACAAATGTATAAGGAAGTTTAGAAATTTGTAAAGAGTGGTGGAGTTTTTCAAGTTGCAAAAGGAGTGAGTCAAAATACTAGTTTGTATACACCTATTACTATTCCTGAGAAACCTTGGAGTGACATCAGTATGGATTTTGTTCTTGGATTACCTAAGATAGTGAAGGGGTATGATTCCATATTTGTTGTAGTGGATAAATTTTATAAGATGGCTCATTTCATACCATGTAAGAAGACATCAAATGCTAAGTATGTTGCTGAATTTTTCTTTAAAGAGATTGTGAGATTGCATGGATTATCAAGAAGCATTATTTCTGACAAAGACAATAAGTTTGGGTAATTTGCTAAGATATTTAGTTGGGAATAAGCCAAGTAATTGGGAGATGATAATGGCACAAGCTAAATTTTCATATAATAATTCGGTGAATAGGAGTATAGGGAAGACACCTTTTGAGATTGTTACTAGAATGTAGCCTAGAGGTATATCAGATTTGAGAGATATTAGTAGTGAAGAAAAGAGAAGTGTTGTAGAAGAATAATTTGGTGATTTTATGAAATCTATACATAAGAAAGTGAATTTGAGGATAAAACAAAGTAACTAGAAGTATAAGGAGAATTATGATCAATCTAAGAGACATCATGATTTTCAAGTTGATGATGAGGTGATGGTTCATCTACAAAAAGGAAGATTTTCTGTTGGAACATATAGTAAGCTGAAGATGAAAAAGTTTGGACCTTGTAAGATCTTGAAGAAGTTTGACAATGGAAATGCTTATGAAATTGAGTTTCCTAATGACATGGATATATCTCTTATATTCAATGTTGCTAATTTATACAAGTATCATGAGTTAGATGATGAAGTTATTGTATTAGAGGACTATCTTAAGAAATAGATTGAAGAAGTTGAATAGATATTGAATCAGAGAGTTGGTAAGAGCACAAGGGGAAAATATTATTATGAATATCTAGTGAGGTGGAAGAACAGACCTACGGAAGATGCTTCATGGATTTCTCAATCTAAGTTGGATTCAGCTTAGGTTGTGACATCTCAATGAATTAGGAGAATCATTTCTTTCAATCATGGTTGTCTGATGTAGGAGCATCTTGGGTTGCACTACTATCCTGCATGTTTTTAGTTTTTACCTTGCTACTAAAACTGTGTTTTGTTGAAACTATGTTTTCTAATTTTTGGGTGCTTGTTGTAGACTATGTAAATAATTTTTCATAATGAATGAGAAGATTCTCTTTTCAAGGATTTAAGAGGCCCTAGATTACCTCCTTTTTTGAAAGGTTCAAGTTTTAATTCCTCGTTAGTTGGGAGATATGGCAATTCTTTTGGAGTATCAATTTATGGTAGTTCTATGCAATAGTTTTTTGTACTTAACTTTCAAGATGGATGTGCACTTATCCTTGGTGAATTATCCTTTGCTCATTTAAAGGGTTGTGAAGGACCTAAATTAATTTCCAAAATTTTAAGCATGAGTTCTAATTCAATCGAAGATAGGAGATATCATGATTTTTCTGGGATATTGATTTTTGGACATTTAATTGTTGATGCAGGTCAACTTGTGGCTCTTCAAGTATGTAATTTTAGTTTTTAGCATGTTGATTTGACTTGTGTTTTAGATTAGTATAAGTAGGGGTCTTGGGGATTCTTAATCATAATTTTGGGGAAATAATTGAAGGTATAAAATTGATGAAAATCTGAATTTGAAGCTGGATCTTGGATTTGAATGTATTTTGTATCTGGTTGTAACCTAGAAGGCCTTACAGCTAGGCATGTATGATGATATTTTCATGAATCAATAAAGTATATTTTTCTCTCTCTCTCTCTCTATGGTTTTGTTCTCTTTTGTGTTTTCTTCCATTGTGTTAACTCTCACATGGTGGTTTGGGTAGCTGAGTGTGCCTATTGGCCTTAGTTACTCCCAGCCATTTGTGACCTAGTCTACAAGGTTTGATAGTGATTGGTTCTATTGACAGAACAAAAGAAAGAAGAACATAATAGTAAATTGCATGTTTGGGCAGTGATCTCTTCTTGTAGTTGAAATTACATGTTTGGGTAGTGGACTCTTCTTGCATACATTGGACTACAACTCCTAACAAGGTTGGTACAACTGATAACAGGGTTGGAATCTCCTAACAAGGATTCAAAGTCTCTTAATAGGGACTCATATGTACTAAATGTTGTAATAGACTCCTAACAGGGTCCATCCTCTAACAAAGAATATTTATATTATTGCATCATCTTGTGGACATCATTCCCACCGGGGTTTTCCTTCTAATCAAGGGTTTCCCCAGTTAACATATTTGGTGTAATTGTCTATGTGCATCGTATTATGGTTTTTGTTTACTTTGGTTGAATGGTTAATTTTATTTAAGGAAGATAAATGTTTGAATTGTTGGATTAGTTATCTTTGTGGACTATTGCTTCTAACACCATAATGGTAGACTGAAATGTAAAAAACCTATGTCACTATGTTCTCTAGAAAGATGAAAATGACATTGGTGATTTAGAGTGGAGACTATGGTTAGGTGGGAAACTAACCATTGGTATCTAATTATAGGCTTTTAGATTCAAAATAAAGTACACATAAACCACTACTAGTCCTTTCACGATGGCTTGGTAGAGTATATGCCAAATTTATGTGGCAAATTAAGAGACAATATTGAGACCACTAGGTCAAAATTTTGGTTTTTTGGGTGATAAAGATAAAAATGAGACTGAATATCTTTCCAAGAAAAAAGATTCATGGTATCACAAGAAAACATATCTCTTAGTGAATACAACTTTTATGAAAATTTAGAACATGAATCCTTGACATTTTTTCTAAAGTAACTTAGTGTAGTTGAATTAGCATAGAATACCATATGTTATGTTGGTTGAATAAGAGGCCATCCCAAAAATCATCCATATCCAAATGAAGCTAAGGTTTGAGAGCCTCCCATGTATGCCATGCACTTTTGGAAACAAAAGTACCTAGGATATGGATTGATCCTCTCATAACTGGAAGGGTTTGAAAGAAAATCCTATCCCAAGTGAGTCTATAAAGAGGATAACTAGACAAAATATAATTCCTCAAAATAATACTCCAAGTCGCATTACTAGAAATGGCTTTGATGGCCGATTAAGTAAACAAGGCCAACACAATCTACTAGGTAGAAATAAGTCCAACAGCATTGAATTCCCTTGGGAGACAATAGTTCTCCCAAGAAACTCTATGAAATTCATGTTGGTCATTTCCAAAGGCTCATAAAAATTCTTGTAATATATTTTCATGGTCATTGTAAGATTTTTTAGAAGCAACCCAAGATGAATATTAATACATCTATAGAAGCTAGAATTTTAAAATAAATTTTGAATTTACAAGCCACGAAAATAAACTAGGTAATTTGGTAAGTAAGTTTATTCTTTATCTGAGAAAGGACAACATTTCAAAGATCCACAAGAAAACTTTGGAGGGAAAAGGAAATGCCTAGAAAATAGAAGATTTCCCCATTTTGAATTTTATATAGTAGAAAATGGTAACTACAAATAGATCATCACCTTCATGTTGTGCACTTGGAAAAGAGAAGGAGGTATCATAATGTATACTCCCTGTTGGTTCCCAAAATAATAGGTTTATTACCAACAAACTTCAACATAAATTATAAGGAACAAGCTAACTCCAATGCTCAAATCTAGGAAAGTTTGGACCAACAAGGATAAATCCTTCTACACTTTAGGCTATGCAAGACCTGGGCGAGTGGACTTTGGATTCACTAAATAAAACTAGTGCTATAACATATATTTGAGTCCATAAAAAAATCATCTCATATCAATTGCATCAACTATGAAGAGAGTTACTAGATGATGGCTAATCATCCATTAAACTCATATCTTCAAGAAGCATGAGAGGTAAAACTTCTTAACACTGCAGATATGAAAGGTAAATATTATTATTGATTTAAAGTTACAATAAAAACCATAGATGAAAAAGAATAAAATGCAATCTCCTAGCTGCAATCTATGCCTTATCCTCTTTGGGAAATTGAGTCATTTGCATAACCTTAGACAAAAACATTAGATCTAAGACATGCTTCCTTACAACATTCTTTACGAGTATTCATGTTTTAAACTTCTTGTCATAATCCATGTAGAGAACTTATCAATCTATGTTCTCCATTAAGCATTTTTTAGTTAACTTGAATCAAATTACAAATAGAGGAAACATAAATCTCATAAAAAGATACAAAATGAAGCAAACCCTTGATGTATTCACTTGAAACTTGAAAAAAGCTTACAATGGAGAGATCTAAAATATAATATAGTATTCATAACAATTCACAAACTATCTCTATCATACAAATAAATACAACTAAAAAAATATACCAAATAATTGATTTTGATACAGGAGCATCCTAGGTGTAAGAGCAATCTTGCATCACCCAAAAATGTTTTATTTTCAGTCTTTTCTATTTTAATAAGGACTAGTAGACAGGGTGGTTACTATTTATGGGAACTTGCTATTTTTAGTAAGTTTGTCATATGAGCTCGAAATGCTCTCATTTTCTACAAGAAGGTTCATTTTAGAGTTTTAAGCCTACTATAAAAATATCATTTCTCAAGCATAAGTATTAGAGAAGTTATTGCCATTTTTGGTGGAAAATTTTGTAGGAAAATCTTTAGGCTCACCGTTGGAGGCCTTAGAGTGCCTAGATGAGGTCCAAAAACTCAAGAAAAGGGTGCTTGTGCAATTTAGAGCCTATAGATCAGGAGTTGGCATTTCTAAAAAGTGGTTATAATAGCCAATTGGAGCAACAGTTCATGAATAATGGCCTTTCATAAAATATCTAAAATAATTGTCAAAGATGTATTTGGCCAAATCTATATGTATTGTTAGGGTTTTTCAGCCCTAGGTATTAAGTTTCAATGTCTAGAACCTTCTCGGGCGACATAAAATTGCCTATTTAAGAGAGGCTTGAACATTGTCTAGGGAAACTTTGGGTGATAGTTCATAGCTTGTCTTGCAGATTATTGTAATGAAGGTGCCCATGTGGGTTAGCATATTGAACTTGTGAATTCTGTAATACCACATTTGTGTCACAAATAAGAAGTCCATATTTTGTTCTTGCATTTGTTGTTGTTTCTTTGTTTCTATTATGAGTTTATGGTATTAAGGGGAGCACTCTTCATCATATTTCAACATTGATGCATTATTTAGTCAGAGGAAACTATACATCCCTTCTCATACAAGAAGAAACTTGTTGAACATTGTATCACATAAGTGGACTTGACCAACAAACTAGAACCTAACAAAAGAATATAAGAGAAGAAGAAGATATAGAATTGAAGGATCTTGGATCTAATATTATGGTATCATTTTCCCACTTGAATCATCTTCCACATATTAGAAACAACTCCATCTCTCATACCTCTTCAACTACAAATCAAATCCCCATTATTTTCTTCAACAAACTTGGAAATATCTTCAAAAATGATGAAGAAACCCACCAAACTAAAAGCACCAAAATTTTGCTAAAACCTTTGCCAAAAAGGCCACTTAAAGAAACCTCCAACAAAAAAATAAGGGCATTGGTAATACCTCGTTCAAGCTTGGTAGAAACCTAGTTCATGGCTTTTTCATATAGTGCCTCTACCTGCCATTAAAAAGCTAGTAAAAACCCCTCCTATGGTAAAATCTTATGTGCTATGAAAAATACTTATTGTTAAGAATTATAATAGCAAGCCACTTCTTATTTTACCCCTTTATAATCATCTATCATATGCTTTATTTTTAATAATAGACTTCACTATGGATTTATGTTGTCTCTTGCTCATTTAAATATTTCTATTAAAAGATAGTTCTATTAGAAAAATAGAAAAACAATAAAAAATAAGAGAAGAAAGAATGTTCAGCTTGTTATTCTATTGAATAATAGATGCAAAGTTATACAATAGTTGACTCAACAACATTCCTAAATGACTACTAATCAGATTGACAAAAAACTACTTAGATTGACAACACACACAAACTTGATAGCTAATTGAAACTTAGAGACACCTAACTAAAACACATCTACAATAAGAAGTTGATTCAAACTAGAACTCTTTGGCTCACCCTAAACTAAACTTGTGTTGCTAGCAACTCAACAAGGTTTGCTACATGTGCAACAATTATTATTGACTATTATTGGAACATTAACTCCAACACCCCCACTTAATGTGATAACTAAAGGAAACATTATGTAGAAATTATACTTTGAAAATATGTCATAGAGGAGTAAAACTTTCTCATAGTTATGCAACTATCATCTAGCTTCAAAACATCATTGGACACACCATCTCGACATGAAATGCCTCATAACCCTCGTAAAGGTATGATGCCAAGCTTCCAAACTTTTAGATCTCCCTAAACTATTGGGCACACTGTCTCCACAAGGAATGCCTCATAACCCTCTTAAAGGTATAGCTTCTCCAATCTTATAACACCTCAAACTATTTGAGCATACATCTAGCCTCAACCACATCTTTTCCTATTTTTTAAACTATTGATCTCTTCAAAATCAAACAATTTTTTCAATGAAAACATAATCAGCTAGTGGTTCTCTTCCTAGCCTTATCTTCTTAACAACTTCTCTAACAAATAGAATTTAATAGGAAGATAGCTCTGATACCATATTGGAAAAATAGAATAACAGTAAAAAAGAAGAGAAGAAAGAACTTCCAACTTGATTTTATTGAATAATAAATACAAATTTATACAATAGTTGACCCAAAAACATTCCTAAATGGCTGCTAATTAGATTGACAACAAACTACTTCGTGATTAACAACACACACAAACTTGACAGCTAACTAAAACTTATGGACAACTAACTAAAACATATCTACACTAAGAACTTGATTCAAACTACAACTCTTTGACTCACACCTAAAATAAACTTGTGTGTCCAACAACTCAACAAGGGTTGCCACATGTGCAACAATTATTATTGACTAGTGTTGGAACATTAACTCCAACAAGTTCCCACCATAAATTATATGTAAATGCTTTTAAAAATAAAATATAGGCCTTAAGGGAATGCAAGGGAGGGTTTTATGATTGGTTAAGAATCAACCAAATAAAACTCATTTTGATACCTTTATTTTCATTGGTTACTTCTTTAGTAGGCCAATCTCACTTGATATAATCCTCTTCCTTTTAAAAATGTTTCTTGCACATCAACTTGGGAAAATAACATTATACTATTTACCTTATGAAACTCCTTTATAGTTGGCCACCTTAGCTTTCATGTAGGCCCCACACTACCCTATTGTGCCTTCAATATCTATTTAATCTTTTACCTCTGTCCATGTTACACATGGAAACCTAGAGGATCATTATTTTTTTAATTTTCTACATCCTTTTGAAACTTGAATTTCCCCCCATTTGGTCAATGCCCCTTTTGACTATTGAATGGGTGTCATATGGTAGAATTGCATTGGCTCCCCTATCCTCATCATATTCTCCTCATGCAACACTAACCCCACTTTGTAGTTGGCATTAATCAACCGACCTAGACCAAACAACTCTCTAGAAATAAAAACATGACCATCCTGTACCAAGGAATGAAAGGCCACTCTAAAATAGCCCTTCTCATCATTTAGAACATGTACTCAATACCACACTATCAATCTTGGGAATAAAATGCTCCCCTTCATTTGTTGGGCCCATGTATATATTTGCACTAAACTTCCACTCATAAATAAGAAAAAGGATAGTGACCATGTTAAATAACTACAAACCCATGCCCCCCTTCACAAAAAACAACAAACACTCCTCAAGAAAATCTTGCACTTGTGTGCCATTTTTTCCTACACTAAGATTAATTACCATCACAACCTTACAATCAAGGTGCAAAGAAGGCTAACACCTCTTCCCATTTAGCACTGATAGAGATTGCCACCCATCATGAAAATGTGCTCACCTATTTTTTTTCTAGCAACAATTTGGGCACTCAATATTAGGTTGATGTGGTGAAATAGTTTGGAAAAGATCTCCACCTCATTCAATCTCTCCTTCATTTATAAATGTTACACCCATGCTTTGAAAATTAGTGCCCAAGTGGCATCTGATGTAGATAGCCAAGTAAGGCTTCCCAACTAATTAGAGTTTGTTGCCCCCATTGAACATTAATAGCCTTTACTCATTTCAATCTTGGAACATGCAGAGAAGTGAATTGTGGGCACTATGGGACTATTTTTTGCATGTGGCTAATTAATGATTCAATTAGAATTCACTCCCAAGGGAGGGGCCCTCCTCTTAAAAATATCGGTGCCTCTCTCTGATGTAGAAAATTCTTTTCAAAATTTATAAATGGAATTCATTGAAATCTAAAGTAAGAACCTTATAAAAAGAGAACCCAATGGATTATCTAATAATTATCCCATTCATCCTAGTTCACACAACATCACTTATCATGTATCCTTATGTTTCAAATTATATATGAACCATTAATGGATTCTTATTGAATCTCGGTCGAAGAGGATGACTAAGTGATTAGTCAAAATCTATTGACAAATATGAAACTAGCAACTTTGGAAGGATATAGAAGGAAATAAATTGTCCTACTTTCTAGCCTTAAAACTAACAAGAAAATATGATTGGAACCCAACTTCAAACATGTTCTTTAGTCCATAATTCTAGAAAATAACCACCTCTTCCAATACATAAATGAAAATTTATCATCCTATAAAATTGTTGTTTTGAATTTTGATCTTCCATTGAACATGTCACAAACTAATAAACTTTATGTGGAATGGGTATTGCAAACTTCCCAAATAAGCAAATAATGACATGAAACTTGGGCATCTATTTATTTTGACATAACGAGTATGGGACATATTTTTGAGCTCTTGACAACCATCAAGGTATATTTGGAAACTTTGCAAAGTAGGCAATCAAAATTTGCAAAATTTCACACATTGCAAAACTTGAGCAAATTTGGTTTCAATTTGGATCAAGAAATTGACCAAATGGATGCATGGTTACCTGAAACTTTGGGCATTGTTTCTTTCTAATATAAGTATAACATAGATTCTATTTGGTCCTTTGATAACCACTAGGGTTCATTTTTCAAGCCTTCAAAATGAACAATTTAAAATTTGTTGAACAGGGCACATCTTTAAAACAATGATTTTTGCTAATGGAACAAGAATAGCAAAGTGTACAAATGAATCGAGAAAGATATGAAAAATTGAAAGGTTAAAGTGTTTTATATGTAGTATCTAGGGGTAATAATTTGGTCTAATCTATCATGGATTCAAAGAAATGATCTCACAAATAGGGCTTCTAATAATTATGCACATGTGATTTGAATTAAAACATAAGAAAATAAATTTAGAGTCTCATTTGAAAACTTATCAGATAGATTCATCGAGGGTTAAAAAATAACACACATAATGTCTTTGACCTTTAGAATGCAGTGATCAAAGAAATTCTTCATTTGCATGAAATTTATTCTCAGTCAAATATAGCTCATTCATAACAATTTGTTACTAGGGCAAAAAGAGTAGAATTGACAAGTGCTCATAATGGCATCTCACCAAATGAGTCAAAACTTCAAACTCATAAAATGTTTAGTAGACCTCAAAATGCAAGTAGGGAAAGTAGGCACTAAAATATAAATTAAGGGTGTACTTTTCAAGGCTTTTAAAATTGAACTCAAAAAATCTTGTGAATTTTGAGAGTACCAATAGTGGCTCTAGTTGGGGATGCATGCCCCTTGCAAGCATGGCAAGGTTCCATAATCTCTTGGAAGAGGAGACCGCACCAAAAGACCTTTATTCAACACTTTATTGAAAGCAAGGAAACTACTCTATTTGTACAAGTGATGTCCCTAAGACACCAAAAAACTTTATATCACTTCTTACTTCTATAAAACACTTCATTTCTATTTCCATTCTCTTGAGGCAAGCTGAAAGTACTATTTTCATTAGGATAATAAACATCAAGATCTATATTAATCTCATTAGGCTAAGATAAATTGTCATGCTCACTTTCATAGTGCATATACAAACTAGTATCTCTCTCCTATTATTGCTCATCATGAAAGTTACGATTAGTTGCATCCTCATCAATATCAAGTTTAAACTAAAAATTCTCTTCACCATGAAATCCATAAATTCTATCAAGATAAAGAAAGGAAGATTCATACTAAACTTGACAAAGGATGTCACACATACCATGGACTTGTATATCCTCTTGTGCAATTGGCTATGAAGAACACTTAAAATCTGATTTGACTTCATTTGTAACACCATTAATCATCAAATCATATTTGAACATCATGGATGCTTCTTCATAATCACCATGTAAAGTATTAGTAACCATATGAGAATGACTCAAATAAATGTTGTCACAAATAGAAGGTTGACTTGAAACTATATCTTTATCAAAGAGTTCATTAGAAACAATTATAGATGCATTTAAATAATTTTCATAAAATCCACCAACATGCAAATAAAAATCATAGTCTGAAACGTAATCATCTTTAGCACTATCTTATCCAGCACACATGAACTATCAAAATTTATCATATTTAAATGCATAAAATTATCATATGCTTGATCTAATTCTGATAAAGATCAATCATCTTCCTCATTATTTTCAGGATTAAAAAAATAGGATCTCCTACAACATACAAAAAATAAGAATCACTAAATGTAGGAGCATCTTCCATGACATTGAGATACTTAAAATCTAATTTTGCATCATTAAGCACAATAGTAGATGCATCCTCATTGATTGTAATACTCTCATACAAAAATGCATGCTCATGCTGAAATTTTTCATCCTCATCCCCAAGAAATTCATATTGTTGGAAATAAAAATGGGAAAGTAAATTCTGGGGGGGGGGGGGGGGGGGGGAGGTGGGGGGCAATGAATGAACACTTAAAAATTTCACCATAAAAACAATTCACCATTCATCCATCTCATAACTGTAAGACTACATAATTGGATATGTTTGTTTCAAGATGATAAAATGATGGAAGATGAATCCGTGAGAAGCTATATTGGTACTATATCTAAAGAAGACATGAAGATTGAAGAAGGAATATCCCTTCTTGTGAGAAAAGTGTTGGAAATGTAATGACAAACAAGTGACTGAGAGGGGAGTGAAGCAGGAACCACTTAAAATTTTCCACTTAAAATACTTCAACTCTTACTTCATTATATTATCTAATCTAGTTTCATGCATGAACAGAAAGAAAGAAACAAATCAACACCATTAACCCTTTGACACAATATTTGGTAACCCAGAAACCCTCCAAGGAGAAGGTAAAATTGGGGTGGGGATGACACCCACAATGCTTCACTACTATAGTAATAAAGTTGGTCTATTAGGGCTTATAATTGACCACTTCTGATGATCTACTCTATTAGGAGTATGAAGGACTATTAGGTCCACCTTGCAAAAGTATTTTACTATACAATGAAGTATGTACTCTATTAAGAGATGTAGCAAAGGACTATTAGGTCCACCTAGTGAAAGGATTTGACTAATGCACCTATTAGGATGGATCAGTAGTTGATCTTTGCTTTGAAAATTTATTTGTTGATGTAGATCCTTTGAATAATATGATCACCTGGTTGTGATAGATAAGCCTTTTTTTTCCCTTTATATTGCTTTGTAGCCTACTTACTCAATCTGCTCCATATTTGCTTCATGTATTCACATATTCATATTCCTCATATATTGCATCTTAGTCAAATGAATTTATCTTCCTTATATATTCATCAACCAATAACTTCATACTAAGTTGGATCACACAAGAAATATCTTCATAATAACCAAATTATATCTTTAAGTCAGCCAAATGTTGATGCTTAGGCAACATAGTGAGCTTAGGTGATACTTTGGCACTTGGGTGACACTAGATGCTTAGGTAAAATTTTAGCACTCGGGTGACACTAGAGCATATAGATTTGAACTGGTAGCTTAGTTCATATTATAAACTCAATAAGAACTACGAACTTGGTTTACACTAGGAACTTGGCTCACACTTGGGACTCTGATAACTTAGTTTATACTATGAGCTCAGTTAACATAGTATATTATTGAACTGCTCAAGCTACAGTAAAACTTGTTGGCTAGTGGAAAGTTTATTTGTTCTATTAACCAACCTTCTTGCATAACTTAAGTGTTTTGTTACTAATTGACAATATGTCTTTCCATAGGGTGCATAAAGAGAACTAGATGGTAAGAAATATTTTTAATGTTGGACTTGCAATGGATTTGGTCATTATGCTTCTAAGTGTCCTAAAAGAAAGAAAAAGTATAGAAGGAAATGTAAGCCTAGAAGACCTACAGATTATTTTTTATGCAAATGAAGATGATGAATCTAAGGAAAGAGCTTAGAGTGAAAGTGATAATGAGTTATGATGTGGCTATAAAAGAAGAGAGTTCCGAAATTGAAATTAGAGAATAAAAAGTCCTAGTTTCACAAGTTGAAAAGAAATTTGATTGGATTATAGAAAGTGGATGTTTACATCATATGACTAGAGATATGAATAAGTTTGTTGAGTTTGGAAATCATGATGGAGGGATTGTTAGAGTTGGTAACAATTTAGCTTGTCACATTGCTGGAATAGGATCTATTACTCTTGATGGAAAGACTAATACTGGTGATATTTATTTTATCGATGGGTTAAAGCATAACTTGTTAAGTATTGGATAGTTGGTTGATAAAGGGTTATCAATTACAACTCAGAGAGAAGACTTGCATTATCAAAGGTAAGGATGATAAGTTAATTGGAACATGTACAAGATCTAAAGGTAATATGTTCCAATTTAACCCTACTGAGATGAGTTGTTTGGTTGCAAAAGTGGATAGCAGTTGGTTGTGGTATAGAAGGCTTTGTCATATAAACTTTGACAATATTGTAAAGGCTAGAAGTACATTTGTAGTCAAAGATTTACCTAAAATCATGAAATTTTCTAATGTTGTCTGCAAAGATTTTATTATGGCTAATTAGAAGAAGGTCTCATTTCCTAGCAAGAACTTCACTACCATGGAGGATTCTATGGAAAAATGTATTTTATGATTTTTGTTGATGATTCAACTAGAATGATGTAGGTAGAATTTCTTAAAGAAAATTTTGAGGCATTTGAAAAGTATAATGTGTTTAAGAATATATTTGAGAATGAATCTGATGTAAATATTAAGAATATATTTGAGAATGAATCTGATGTAAATATTAAATGTTTGAGATCAAATAGAGGTGGAGATTTTACTTCTAGAGAGTTTAACATCTTTTCTGAGCAAAATGGAATTAAGAGACAATTATTAGCACCCACAACCCCTGAGAAAAATGGGATTGCAGAAAGAAGGAATAGATCTTTATCAGAAGCAACAAGAGAAATGATGTATTAAAGACATTTTGGAGGGAAGTAGACAACACAACAATATACACCATGAATAGAGTGCAAATCAAAAAAGGTACAAAAAAGACTCCTTATAAATTACGGTTTGGACATGCACCATTAGTAAAGTATTTTAGAATTTTTGGAAGTAAATGTTACATAAAGAGAGATGATGATATTAGTAAGTTTGATCAAGAATGATGAAGGTATGTTCCTTGGTTATTCATTGAAAAGAAGAGCTTATAGATGTTTTAATCAAAGAACTAAGACAATTATTGAGTATACAAATGTGAAACTAGATGAAAAATATGGAGTTAAAGAGAGAACGTTGGATTATATTTTCGTTGAAGAGGAAAATAATCTTAAACATGTTAAAGAAAATATTGAAGTTTTCTTGGAGACTAATAATGATTTATAGAATGATGTTAAATTTTTTTAATAAAGAAAAGAACAAAGATAAGAACCAAGTTAAGAGATAGGATTTGAGATAGAAATTCCTACACCTAACAAGAATTTGGTGAAGAATCACCCTGCTAAATAGATTATTAGAAGTAAAGACAAATGAGTAATGACAAGAAACATAGTACATGAGGAATTATGTTTTTTTTCTCAAGTTCAACCTAAGAGTGCAGATGAGGCATGAAAGGATGATCATTGGATTCAAGCAATGAAGGAAGAACTAAATCAAATTGTGAAGAATGAGACATGGGAATTAGTTTCTAGACCTAAAGATAAGAATGTTATAGGAATAAAATGGGTCTTCAAAAATAGGATGAATGAACAAGGTGAATTTTTCAGGAATAAAGCTAGATTGGTATGCAAACAATATTCATAGAAAGAAGGTATAGATTATGAAGAAATATTTGAATGGAAGCAGTGAGAATGTTCTTTTCTTTTGCAGCAAATAAGAAGTTTAAAGTGTATCAGATGGATGTAAAGTCATCATTTTTTAATGGAGAACTTGAAGAAGTCTACATTGAGAAGCCTAAAAGATTTTTTTATAGGAGAAAAGGATAGGGTATGCAAATTTAAGAAAGAATTGTACGGCCTAAAGCAAGCACCTAGAATCTGGTATGAAAGGTTGGACAAATATTTGGCAAATTTGGGATTTTCTAAAGGTACGATAGATAGTAACTTATATTTGAAAAAAATTAAGAATGGATTATTGATCATTGTGATATTTTTTGATAACATAATCTTTGGAGGTATGATGAAACAAGTGATAAATTTGCTAATGAAATGAAGAATGAGTTTGAAATGAGTATAGTTGGTGAGATGAAGTTTTTCTTGGGATTATAGATTGTGCAAAATAGAGATGGTATTTTTATATCAAAAGCTAAGTACTTGAAAGACTTGTTGAAGAGATTTGGCTTGGAAAGTTCTAAGCCTATTTGTATACCTATTGTAACTGGTCACAAGTTATCTAGCAAAGATGTGATGCCTACAGCTAAGTAGAAGAAGGATAGATCTATGATTGGAGGTTTTCGATATCTAAATCACACCAAACTAGATATAGAAAATATAGTCAGGATAGTAGCAATATCTCAAGTTGATCCTAAGGAATCTCATTATGTAGCAGCAAAGAGAATATTCAAATATCTAAAGGGTGCACTTGATTATGGATTATGGTAGGATAGATCAAGTGATTTCAATTTGTGTGCTCATACTAATGCGGATTGGGAAAGATGTATGGATGATAGAAGAAGTACTTGTGGTGGATCATTTTTCCTTGGAGGAAGATTGGTTTCTTGGCTAACAAAGCAATAAGATTGTATTTCACAAAGTAAAACAAAAGATGACTATGTAGCAACACCAAACAATTGTAATTAGATCATGCGGATGAAGAACATGATGAAGGATATTGGGATAGAATTTTTAGATCATGTTATCATATATTGTGATAACGCAAGTACAATGAATATGTCTAAGAATATGTGTTGCATTCTAAGACTGAGCATATATCTATTAAGTATCACATCTTGAGAGATAACATTGTAGAGAAAGAAATTAGATTGGAATATGTAAATACAAAAAAGAAGATTATAGATATCTTTATATAAAGCCTTATCTTAAAGATATATTTGAGTATTTGTGAGGTATGCTTAGGGTTATTCCCCTACTTACTTCTAAATAGATGATGTAGAGATTGCATCAGTCCAGTAGTATAGAGAATTATTGTTTGATTAGACTAAATGTTGATGCTTCATGTATATGGAAGTATATGAGATGAGAAGAGTCATCAAGGACTCTTTGTAGTTGGTATTGAATAGTGTCTTTGTAAACTCAAGCATATTGAAGACTTGGAGCAAATGATTGACATAATGAAGCCTTGGTAATTGATGTCAATAGGGGAGAGATTGCATGAAAAACACCTCCTAGGAATGGGGAGAGAGAAGTACCATGAATCATGGAAAAGATTCTCTAAGCACAATAGGGGTGAAGTGTTATTTTAATTAAGTAAAAATAGGTTTTAAAGGACCTGAAACCTTATACAATGTACAAATAGAAACAACTAAGAAAGCCCACAAGGAATTGTGCATTAGCACCAAAACAATTAAAAAAATTAAGATAGAAGCCTTAGAACAATAAATAGGAAAAAACAACAAAAAGCCAGCAAAAAGATAGCACCCAGACAACTACAGGGTCTTCAGTATATCAATGGCTCGATCAACAAGGATATTTATGTTTACTAGAAAGGCCTTTAGCTCTTCAATTTCTTTATCTTTCACCGCCTCTGTCTTCTTAGAATTGGCTCTGATGCATTTACTAGGGCCCTAATCCTTAGTACTATCCCTAGAACCATGAATACTCTCCTGATCTAGTTTGTCCAGTAGAGTATTGATCTTGTCTACAATAGTGTTTAATACGGAACAATTCTAGTTAGCCAATTTTCTAACAACCTTTTCCATATTATCAACTCTATTTCCCATGGAATCCATCTTTTTCTACATGTCCTTAATCATTTTTTCATTACCTTTTTTCTTCACTTCTAGTCGTGAAACTCTGTTCATTAAGTTTTTGACTTCTTCTACATTACCAATAACCTTAGAGAGTCTATCTAGATGTTGACCAAGAGTCTTGTCCCCTCTAGTAGTCTTGATAATCTTCTCATAATCCTTCATGATATCCTACATCTGTTTCTTCATGGTGGAAATATCCTTTTCCATCATCCTCAGGTTACCCAAGGTCCCCTTCATATACCCCTATTCCTCATAGTCCTTCCTTTGATTAAGGAAATCCTCATCATCAGAGGGAATACTCAAGGATCTATTTTTCTTCCTCCCCTTGGTTCTAGTAATATTACTAGGTTTTCCTTTGAAATTATTCCCTATAATCTTGTCAAAGTCCTCCTTAGAATCTATCTCCTTCTCATAATCCACTTCCTTCCCCTTACTTTTCTTGGCTGTAAAGCTCCTAGATGAGAGTTTTTTCCTCTTCTTGTTGACAATCTCCTCCTCCTCATCCTTTGTTTCATTATCATAACCCTCATCCTAATCACTCCCTTCAGTATCATACTTTAGGGCTTTTTAACTAAAATGGGGCCTATCCACTTTTTTGGCTTTAAGGAGATTCATGATCAGCACCATCAAACCCTCGTGGCAAGCATGATCCCCATCAGGGTCATTCTGAATAGCCAAAATGGTGTTATCCAACAATTGCCTCAGGTAGAAGGGGAACCTTATTCTAACTCTATGTCTAAAATGATTTACCAACATAAAATGGTGCCCAAAAATCTTGGTGAAACAACCATCAAGGGTAATATATTCAATCACAACAAACATCAAAAACCTCCAAGGTCTGGAAATGGAGTGTAGATTAAAATAGGAATTATGAATTTTTACCAACCTATTTCTCTCCTTGGTCATCTCCAAAAACTCATTGACAACCTAATCAAACAACTTCCTATCCCTGTAGAATTGATCACATCTAGCTCAAGAATAGTGGGTTCGGCTATAATGTCCTTCGTGACTTACATTATTTGGTTTCCCTCTAAGATACTACTATCCTTCCAAGTCTTGATAAACTAATGGGTAATAGCCAAGTTACTACCTTTTAATTTCTCTATAAAACCCATAAAATCCCCATGTTCAAGGATATCCCAAATGTCAGACTTCTTCTATTCCTTGCAACTTGCAGGCTCAACCTTGTTTCTCTTACCACCCATCTTCAACCTACAAAAAATCCTCACAATCCTAGTACTCTCAAGAGAAATTGAAAAGTTTGTTACAAAAAACCCATAGAGAAAAATCTTATGCCAAAAAACCCACAATCTATGTGGTAATGAATGAGTTGTCTCATCAAGTATAATCATTAACCACAACTCCTCATTCTTGGACAACTCATAATTATTTTCTAATGCCATTTTTATCATTGTTAAAACTCTTTTGCAAACTTCTAATTTTTTTGTACTCTATCAATGATAGCCCATCAGTAGGGATTTTGTCACCATAATTCCATATTATCTTCGTATGAATTTTGCATGCCACATTTGCAACCCAATCAGCCACAACATTGGTTTCTCTATGATTATGCATGATGATATAATCCATAGAGGAATTAATTGAGTTGCTAGATTTGCAAATAATATTATGGATGGTCCAAGAAGGGTTATTGAGATTATTAAGACAATTAATAATATTATAGGAATCCCCTTCTAACCAATTTTTTTCCAAGTTCATACTCTTTGCAAATAAGAGACCATAGAGAGCCACACTAGCTTTTGCAACATGATTGGTTATCTCCCTAGTAGGAATAGCCATAACCACCATACTAACCCCTTTGTCATTTCTAATAATGATACTACAACCAACAATCCTTGGTTTTCCCTTCGAGGCCCATCAAAGTTAATCTTGTACCATCCCTGAGGTGGACAATTCCCCCTAGCCAAATTTGTAAGATTACTATCTTGCTAAGAGAGTCTTATCCCTTCCAAATTCCAATTCTAAATCACTCTAGCTTCCCAATCACTTTGAGGATCTTGAGCTTTCCCCATAATCCTAATATTCTCAATCACCAAATGTTTAAACTTATGGAATAACTAATTGGAAGAAGTGTCTTGCCCCTAAAAACCCTATCATTTCTTTCCTTTTTGACACGCCAACAAACATATGAAAGGATGAAGTCCCATAAAATAGTAAGCAAAGCATAATGGGAAGGATACTTCCATACTAAGAATAACTTTTGGATACTAAGGGGAAAGACCCAATCCATTTCCAAAAGTCTACAAATCCTCTCCCATTATCTTCTTGTATAAGAGCAATGAATGGTCAAATATTGGTTAACTGAATCTTCCCTTTCCTTACAAAGATAATACCCACTAGTTAACTTTGGGTGTCAAGCCTTTGAACCAAGCCTTAGGCTAGCAAGGTGCATGATAATCTTCAAAATAATTACCATATAGAGAAGAAATAGAAAAATTTCCATTTGGATTGTATTTCCAAATTAAAGAATCATCTTCATGGACTAAAAAAATAACATTCAACATTTTGTTGAGGTCATTGAGAACCTCATCCACTCTAGATATGTTCACCCATTTTTCTTCATCCCAATAATCAGCAAAAAAAGTCCCAATCATAGTCTTGCATAATTCCATATACCCATTCCATTTTTGGTCAAAACACAAAGCATGATCAATAATCCATATATCTTCCCAAAAATGAATAGTCCTATCATTTCCAACTTTCCATCTAACCCCTTTATTAATAATCTTCTTATTTTTTTGAGCATGCTTCCAAACCACAGAGCCCCCTTGAGTATCCTCACTATCTAGGAAACAATTAAAGCCATGATTCTCCCTATTATATTTATCATTCCATATATCTTTCCATTCTCCATCTTCATTATGAAATCTCCAAATAAGCTTAGCAAGTAAAAAATATTCATGTTGATAATCTTTCTAAGACCCAAGCCACCCTTTTTGATGGGCATACAAACCCTATCCCAAGCTATCAAAGCTTTTCTTCTTTTCCATACCAGACCATAAGAAATTTTTCTAATTTTTTTCAATTGCTAGAGCATACTTCCTAAGAATATTAAAGACACTCAAAGCATATAAAGGCATGTTTTGTAAAGTGGATTTTTAGAACCATAACCTTAACAGTCTGGCTAAGGAGAGATCATTTCCATCCAACTAACTTTGAGTGAAATTTTTCAATCAAGGAGCTCCAAAAGGAATTAGGTGGGTTGAGACCAAAAGGTAACCCAAGATAAGACCCCTAAAGGTTGCCAATCTCACACCCCATAATTTTTTTAAATTTTGTTCAGTCTATTCTCATTAACATTAATAAAGTAGATCGAGCTTTTGGCCCACTTAATAATTTGTCATGTAGCTTGCCCATAATCCTCAAGAGCCCTTTTGATATTTCTCACATTTTTTACTGAGGCTTCTCCTATCACAATGGAATCATCCAAAAATTACTGATGGAAGTTGGTCAAATTATTAGAAGAAGGTCTTAAACCCACAAAGTCACCCTTTTG
The DNA here is from genome assembly GCA_028749045.1 of Cupressus sempervirens. NCBI lineage: Eukaryota > Viridiplantae > Streptophyta > Pinopsida > Cupressales > Cupressaceae > Cupressus > Cupressus sempervirens. The sequence goes on along the minus strand of CM053788.1, from coordinate 238,032,259 downwards.
GACCATATTTTCTGCAAATCTGCCTAAACACTCAGCCATGAGGATGAAAAGAATTGGCGATAATGGATCTCGTCATCTAAGTCCATGAGAAGCCTAGAGTAAAGGAGTTAGAGAGACATCAAGAATAATATAAAAGGTGGCAAAGGAAACCAACATATGCACCAACTCTAGAAATATATTGTTCAACCCAAAAGCTTCCAACCCACACTTTAAGAAATCCTCGTCCACCCTATCATAAGCCTTGGATAAATCCAACTATAATAAGAACCCTTATTTATTTGATTTGATTAGGGAGTGAATATTTTCATGAACTAAAATAATAGAATCCAAAATCTACCTACTAGGAACAAACCCATTCTATTGTCTTGAAATCAGATTAGGCAAAAAAGTCAGAATCCTGAGAGTCAAAAATTTAGAGATGATCTTATAAAATGAATTATAGATACTAATAGATCAAAATTGGTTCATGTTGTCAACCCCCCACTTTTTGGGAATCAAAGCCAAAAAGTACCATTTAGCTCTTTAAGAAGTTTTCTAGAACCAAAGAATTATTTAACTCCTTAAACACATCCTCTTGAATGATAAACCATTGAGTATGAAAAAAAAGGAAGGGGAAACCATCTGAACCAAGAGCCTTGTCTCCCTCAAAGGAAAAAATAGCCTTAGTAATTTCAGCATTGGAAGGGATGTCCATGAGGTTTCTATTCTGGATATCAGAATGCAATTTGGAATACACTTTAGGTACTCCTATTATTTTTCCTTGTCTAGATTATGTTCTCTCTCCAATAATCATTAAAAAATTTCATGGCTTCCCTTTTGATAGCCTCATCCTCATTTGTAAATACACTATGGACATTTAATCTAGAGATTTTATTAGCCATTCTATGCTTCAAAGTGGTCATATGGAAGAATTTAGTGTTCTTATCCCCTTCTTTGATATACACTTTTCTAAACCACTTCCTCCAATACATCTCCTCCTTAGTAATAATATCATGCAACTCCACCAATTTTGAATTTTCCTAGTCCCTAGTCACATTGTCATAACCCTTTGGCTGAATGTTATCCTGAATCTCTTTCAACTCCTCCAAAATCCTACTTTTACTATCAATGATATTCCCAAAATTATCCCTATTCCATCTTTTAATATTATCTTTAACATTTTTCAGCTTTGTGGCAACTTTAAACAACATTTTTCCCTCAACATGAATCCCCTAGCAATCCTTAATAATATTTTCTAGCCCAAGATGTAGATTCCACATCTTCTCAAAGTGAAAAGGATAGTGCTTTTTAATATAGACCAGGTCAGATAGAAGAAAAATGGGATAATGGTTAGAACTAGCTCTCACATGTGCAGATAGGAAGCATTTATACCTTTGAAACCAATCATTACTAATAAGGGCTCTGTCAAGTCTAACTTGGATAAGATCATTCCCCGACTGTCTATTGGTCTAGATGAAGTCCATGCCTTGCAAATCCATATCATGCAATAAATGAAAATCAATAAACTCCATCAAATCCATCTTGTTGTCCAAATTGGTCTAGCTGCTCCCCTTCTTCTCATTTTCTTTCAATAGAGTATTAAAATCCCTCATAATTACCTAGTCCTCATACACAAAATGCTTTCTTTGATTAGAATGTTTAGTCCAAAGATCTTTTCTACTCCATTTAGTATTAGGTGCATAAACATTAGTTTGCACCCAAGAAGTGCCATCCTTAGCATTAGAGAACCTAATATTGATCATATTCCTATTTTTTGAAACAAGTTCCCCATGAATATTATAATAATTCCAAAGAACAAGCATACCCCTCGAGGCCCCCATTAACATTGACTCCTAAAATCTTACCATTTTAAAACAAAAATAGACTTTCAACTTTATCTTTTGGCATTTTCATTTCTTGTAGAAGAACAATATCTGGTTTATTATCTCTAATCATATTCTTAACCATATCTTGCTTATGAGGTTTATTCAATCCTCTGATATTCCATAATAATCTTCATTTTGTATGGGATGCTTTTGATTCTAAGATAGTCCTTTGACTACCATCTACTATACTTCTATTAGTCTCCAAAAAAAAATTCTATTAATTAGTAGGTCTCCCAAATGAATTAGGGGTTTGACCAACATCCCCAATTTTGATCCCCTTCCCAGTTGGGGTGAGGGAAACCACCCCACATTTGTTACACCTTAGATCCCCTAATTTTTAATTCTTTCTTGATGGAGTGAAGGAGTGAGAAGCATTCCCTAACCTATAGCTCCTTATTTGCTTGTTTATCAAGGAATTTTCTTTATTCCTTTTAAAATTGACCTCCTCCTTTTTCTTAGCTCTAATTTTCTTCTTGGGCCCCACACCTGTCCAGTCTACTCCAATTCCTTCTTCCTCATCCATCATATCTCTTAAGATATCATGTGCATCCCCCAACTTTGGTGAGTTGTCCTTCAGAGGTCCTTTCCTATGAGGAGAACATCTGTTGTCCATGTTCCAGGTCCTAGGATAACACAATCATGTGCCTCTTGATACTCTAGATCCTTACTAATGAAAATAGTATTGCTACAATAACTTGAGTTTTCAACTTCTAGGTTCTCCTTAGCCTCTACCACTACTAATCTTCTATTCTTACCATCATTCTCTAGGATGTCCTCAGACTCTAGGTTGTTAATGGAAGTATCTGCCTCCTTTTCCAGAGTCACCTTCTCAACCTCCACCTAAATATAGACAATATCCTCATTTTTCCCCTTCCCAACTAGATGTTGTTCCATAAACTCAGCATCCTTAGAGCCTTTCCAATCCCATTCTTTTTTGAATTTTTTTGGGATACCAACCTTAGTTGGACATTTCTTTGCCTAGTGGCCCAATTTTTTTACAATGGAAACAAGAAAAAGCGATGGTTTCATATTCAACCTTCTATTGCCAGACTCCTAATTTAGATTTGAGAGGAATATCTTCTATCATATCAACCCCTTGAATGACCCCCACACATATTATAGCATAAGTTAACCTCTTTCTTGAGACTGTCACTGGGTCCATGGATAAAAGTTCTCCAAAGGCATTAACTATTTTTCTAAAACCATCTTCAACCCAAAACTCTAAAGGAAAACCAAGAAATTTGATCCAAATAGGGGCTTGAACCACCAATTCATCCTAGGATTTGAGCTTTGGGGACCATTTTTGTAAGATCATTGTATGCTTCCCCACAACCCATAGTCTATTGCATAAAATTTCTCTTCTATCTTTATCATAAGAGAAATAGAAGGATAAGCATCCTTTTGACATTGTAGCAATATCAACCTATCCCTTCAAATCCCATTTCCTTTTAACAAAGGCTCTAACAATCTCAATATTTGATCTGGCTCCCAAGAAACTCCCCACCAGGGTATGATCCATTCTAGTGATATTCATATCTATGATTTGATCTGGGATTTCCAATATAAATGAACCTTTCTATGAAATAGAAACATACTTGACTAGAGGAAGGGAAAACTTACCTATCAGCTTGATTCCAAACAAACTTGACCACTTTTTGGTAGGAATATTGGCAACAATCACAAACCTGGGTCCCCCTAGATCCCCAGGTGTGACATATCCATTAGGTTCCTTGGTAGGCTAACCTGCATCCATCACAATCTTCCCTTGACCTCTCACTCCTAACAAGCTTACAATAGTCTCAGACCCTTTTGAAATTTGAATACCACCTTTCCCACTCATCTCTCTTGAATTTCCCACTCTAGAAATCTCTCCTCCTTCAGGGGAGAAGTGTTGTTGATGTCAATGGTGACAAAAATTGAATGGGAGAAGTTGTGAACAATTGATTTCCATCCATGGAAGAATGAGATATGTTCCTAAGAATCAGAGTGTGAACAATTGGTGTTGATTCTTAGAAAGAGATGCAAACATTGTAGTGTTCTAGAAGATTTTGGATTTGATCGATGAAGAGGATTTGAAAAGAAAAGAGCAAAAACAACAAAGAGGTTGATTTGGTATTCTTGGAAGTTATATTTTTTTCATCTATGTTCCTTCAATGACAAAGGGGGAGGTTGTTAGCATGAATGCTGATGGTCTTCCTTTGGGGAAGTATCTTAAGCATTACTAGAACATTTGGAGAGAGTGATTATGATTAACATATTGCATTCATGACTATGTTTTTCATTGATGTCAACATAGCATTATTTCTGTAAAGGTTTGATAGAGTAGCAAAAAAAGAATGAGGTCATCCAAACTAAGTATTGAAGATCAAGTCAAGTACAATTAAGGACATGTTCTACATGGTGTCCTAATAAAGTGGTTATGTGTGCATACAAAGAATCAAAGATATGTAGAAGATATGTTTGATTCACATAGAACAATATACATATAGAGTGCCTAAAAGTAGTTTATGATATTTGTAACTCTTAATAGAGATAAACTCATGATACATATAGTTAGACAATAATAGTAGATAGCTTGACGATGACATCAGTAAGTGCACAAGGTCTGAGGTCACACATGTGAGATGTTATAAAGACTGTGAGTGACTAATGTTGTGTAATCATAAAATAATTAACAATCTTAAAAAGGTCATATTATAATTAATTGGGAAATCCACAAGGCCAACTCAAGGAATTATTTTAAGAACATGGTATAAAGGAATGGTATTCCTTGTTTGGAAATATAGATGAAGTGTGAAGTGTGCAAACAAAAGCAAAGTGTTTGGTAAATGTGAGTAAGTGATCTAAGGGATTATTAGATTTGAAGTTGGTGATCTGATATCAAGATCAGAATAAGAGAAGTCTAGTTGATAGGACAAAGAAAGATGAAGTAAAAGTATAGTTCATTTATATTATTCTACAAGAAATAATATGAAGATCAGTTGGACAGTAAGTTCAGTGATCTTTCTCCTAAAGTTTTTTGGACGGTGGGTCTATCTTCCTTCTACAACTCCTACTAGGGATTCAAAGTCTCCTAACATGGATTGATATGTACTAAATGTATTTCATTGGCCCCTAATAGAGTCCATCCTTTAACAAGGAACGTTTACATTAGTACATCATTTTGTGGGTACCATTGATGATGGGTGCTTCCCTTAATACCATAAACACATAACATAAACAAAGAAACAATGACAATTGTGAGAACAAAATATGGACTTCTTATTATTGCTGAAAATATGGAATTGTAGAATTCAAAATTATAATATGCTAACCCACACAGGGGCCTTCATTACAGAAATCTACAAGAAAAAGTTGTGAACTATCACCCAAAGTTGTCCTAAACAATGTTCAGGCCTTTCTTAAATATGTAATTTTATGCTACCTAGAAAGGTTCTAGACACTCAAACTTAACACTTAGGGTCGACAGACCCTAACAATACATGTAGAGTCAACCAAATAGACTTTTGACATTTATTTAAGAAATTTTGGGTAGCCAAAACTTTGAATGACCATAAGTCTCAAACTGTTGCTCTGATTGGCTATTATAACTACTTTTCAAAAACTTTATCTCTTGATCTAAAAGCTCAAATTTGTGCAAGCGCCCATCCATCAAGTTTTTGGGCCTCATTTGGGGCCTCTAAGGCCTTCAAAATTGAGCTTGATGTTTTTATACCAAAATTACACACAAAAAATCTGCATTAACTTCACAAAAACATATAATCTTGCCATGAGACTCCATTGACAAATTGATATAACTAAAATGAATCTTTACCTTTGAAATTAGAACATTCCAAGCTCATATGACTAACTTACTAAGTAGCAAGCCTCCAAAGACAAAAAAATCTACATTAAGAGAACCCTTATTGAAACAACTAAAAGGAAATATTTTTGCGTGATGCAAGATTTCTCTTACACCCAGGATGCTCCTGCATCAAAGACCCGAGGTAATTTGAGAAGTGACCCCATTAAGTCTCAAGTATTAAGAGGATAACCAAGATGATTAACCTCCTCCTTTGCTAGCCATGATAAATCTTCTACTGGCCTTCCTTTCCATTTGACTAGGTATTCTTCATAAGTTTCATTCCTTGTACTTTTTCCAACACTATTGCCCAATATCTCCTCAATCTTTTTTGCAGTCAAACTAGCTACTAAAATACTCCACTAAACTTATGCAACCTCATCCCCATCACCTCCTTTAAAGTACTTTTTCAAATCTAAAATCTAAAATACTGGTGAAGTATTCAATTTAGTAGGCAAATCCACTTCATAGGCATTTCAAAAATCATGCCTTTTCACTAGCTTACATGGTTCAAATTTCTTCATTTTAAGCTTATTATATGTATCCATTGGAAAAATTCTCCTTTCAGAAATGAACCATGACACCATCTCCAATCTAAAATTTCTTATACCTAATTTTCATGTATGCCTTAACCTTATACTATGTATTCATCTTGATAATGTGTTTCCTCACCTCCTCATGGATATTCTTCAAATGTTAAGAAAATTCTTTTTCTTTAGCACTACTTATCTCTCCTTTATCCAACTGCCTCAACTCATAATCATTTCTAGTACTACTCCCATATACGATCTATAATGGTGATTTACCAGTAATCCTATTGACAAAATTATTATATGCAAATTTTTTCTGTGGTAAAATCAGATCCCATCTTTTTGGCTTGTCTCCAACCAAACATCTCAGCAAATTTTCCAAACTATGATTCACAACTTCTATATGTCCATCAGTTTGTGGATGATGTGATGAACTGAACTTAAAATCTATTTTCAATTTCTTCCATAATGTATGCCAGAAATACCCAACAAACTTGGTGTCTTGATCTAAAACTATACTTTTTGGTAGACTATGTAAAGAAACTTGGCAATAAAGAATATAACTATTTCCACATAACCCATAATAGATCTAAAATAAATACAAAATTAAAATCCACATGCAAGAGAATAGACAACATACCCACAAAATTGTGACACAAGATATACCCTGGGAAACCCTCATTGAGGAAAAAAATCCAGCCTCCAAAAGCATCCATCACCATGTATTATTTAGCAAAAAATACCATTGCCATACAACCATGGAAGCCTTCATGGCCATAGCCACAATCGAGAAAACTATGTGAACAAGCATGAATCCACACATCCCATGCCATACTTCCAACTTTCATAAATGCTCCCTTGGCTAACCTGTCAAGCCTTGTCCTGCTCGACTCTTGCCTTTCTCACTCTTATTCTCTACAACAACTACCCTTGTGGCTGCTTATATAGTAGTAAGTCCCTCAAAATCACTAAGTGGTATTACATAAACCATGTGCTACCTAACCCACTGACCCCACATTTAATATTTGGCATTTAATTATTTTTTCCAATATTAAATAATTACATAAAATACTATCACAATGTTACAATACAACTCATCAAGAATAATCCATGGGAATTTGTACACGTTGCATGTCCATCTAGAAGCAACATTACATAATAAAATATAACAATATTATGCAATGTGTGCAACACCCATTATCTCAATAATCTCCCACTTGTTGTATACATTGCATAGGGTCAATCTGTAGCCACATAAAAGAACAAGGGAACAATCCCTCCTAGCACATCCACCATCATGGATCAAACTACACCAAGTGCTCCATCCTGGTACCTGCAACAAAATCAAAGTATCCAACATCTCAAACATGAATAATCTCACCTCCTATTATGCCACTGCCACTAGACATACATAGAAGCCATCCAAAGAAAAAACCACCCAACCTGTCACATTAGAAGATCATAAAATCCTGTACCAACTGAAATTCCAAGCACAAAAAAAAAAAGCTTGATCCAAAGGTAATCACATGTATCCATAGTTGTCAAAATATCCATAGCTGAAATAGCACCCGCAGCAAGTGCCAAAACCCATCCAACTATCCATACCTCAAAGGTATAACAAGTGAATCTCATATCACCGACATAGCCAATCTATAACCTGCAATCACAAGCCTCAAGAGCAATACCTGCCACATATATACCAAGAAGCTCCCACTGCAAAAGATAATGTCAAATCTATAATCAATCCACTCACAACATCTCAAAGAAGTGAATCAATGTAGTATCAAGGACATCGACAATACATAAACTGATATCCTGCAAGAAAAAATCTCATAACAAGTCTCCAATAGTCTCCCAAATTCTCCACAACCAATAGAGGAAAGAGATAAAAGAATAACCATGTCATCTCTCACATGACATAAATGAGCACAAACTAGTGATCACGATCTCTAACCAATCTCAAATCCAATGTAGGCAAAATTGAACATCCAAGAAGATAATCAAGACTAGAGAAACCATGCAAATCATAACCTATATCATGTCCTTCTACACACAACTCTAAATGTAAACTGTGCAAGTATGATCTCCTCCATAAAACCCCAACAAGAAGACTCAACAACACCCAAACCATACCATATAACTACTCATGGATGTAAGCCTCTCACAAGAAGATCAAACTCATAAACCATTCCTAATCCAAGGAAAATGCCCAATATAAAACCATCTTCCAAACTCAACCAGCATAACAACATATGCAAATGGAGATAACCAATGCTAAACCATCTCTCAAATGAACCCTCCAGAACTAACTCATGTACCATAGCTCAAAATCCATATCCATGAAAGACAAGCATAAATATAATGCACTTAAAAAAAACAATGGGCTATACCTCTAAAGTAGCAAACCACCGAGTAGACCAAGAGTGGGGAATGAGAATGCTCATCAAGATACCCAAGTCTCCAACCAAGACTCATCTAAGAAAAATCTCCTCTCAAGTCCATATCAGGTGACTGCCCCTCAGACTTCCTACTGAAACCATCAACTGTCCCAACAAATACTTCTCTAATCCAAGAGAAATCAACATCAACACCATATCTAAGTATCCATGAGCACCTGTAACCAATCAATCCATGCCAATTCCAAATGCAACATAGCAATATCATGAATTATCCAACTTATGATCAATGTACTCAATACCAAGAATCTAAACCAAGATCAATGTCAAAGTTCCAACCATGGCCTCAGGAACATAAACATAACAACATGATCTAACCATCTCCACTAAAGAGATAACATGCTCCACATGAAAATACTATAACATGTCACAACTCTAAACATGTATCAAGATTATACCATGACATAATAATGAAACCATACTCATACCAAGGATAACATGTCAAATAAAAGCATAAAGCGCACCTTTGCCAAGAACCTTGTGAGTCCTCAAGATGCAACCATCTCCACACACCATGAAGAAAACCATCTCCACATACCAGAAAGAACCATCTCCACACACCATGAAGATAACCAAGAACTCCATGAGTTCTCAAGATCTAACCATCTTCACACACTATGAAGATAACAAGTGCACTATACAAATGTCAAAGATGCTTCTGTAGCAACAGGATCTAAGACAAACCTCCAACATCTGCAAACACTTAATAAATATATCAATGTCAACAACTCCCACTCAACCATGGTACCAAGTCACCTATGGAATCATAAAATCGATCTCCTACATGAAGATCCAAACCAAACTAGGAACTAATCCTGCACTGTCACCTCATCAATGTCACAAGCTCCCACTAAATTGTGTATCCAAGCTATCCATGACATCATGATGAAAAATCCATCCTCTAACCATGAGAATCAACCAAGGCATCAAACCAACAAAGAACTCAAAGTGCACATCATGAGCTCCTCAAAAGAAACTAAATAACCATGATCCTCAACAAAGAAGATATACCACCATAACTAAATCAGAAATGAAAGCTAATGAACATCAAGGATGTACCTGTATATCCAATCATGTCATGCCAAAATCTATGACACCATGATCACATCCATGAACCGAGCATCTGTCTCTCAAAGTGTCCAACCTATCAACATAAAATAGTCAACCACAATCCTCCACCATGACTGTACTTGGTAACAACATCTCATCCCTTCTATATGAAGAAAAATATCAGCAAATCATGTGACTTAGGGCCTAGACAACCCAAATCCAAGCCACCAATCTGAATATGCATCAATAATGAAAGATCAATGGGAAAAGACAAAACATAACCAAGCTATAAATGCAACCTATAAGTATAGACCACTTACAACACTACACAACTTGTAGATCCAACAAGTCATCATACATATCCATACCAAACACTGATAACCATATCATCATGAGACCAATCTAAAATATGAACTGAGTATATAATGACATCAAATCTTAAATCTCCAATGCCATAAACTCACAATGTTACCATAGTCAAAATATATCATAAACTATTTAGATAAATATATCAACAAATAAATCATACCAAACTTACACCAAATCTAAGCCAATTTGTAGAGCTCTCCAAGAGCTTTCCGTTGACTACTCAAAGTCCAAAATCTGACTCTGTATGCCCAAATTATTCCCTAATTTCTACTCAAAATAAAAAACATCTAACTTTAGGGCTCTTAAAATCTGATAAAATTTCAAAATCATAGAACCAAACCTACACCATCTTGTAGTGCTCTGAATTAGCTTTCCAACACCTATAAGAACTTTGAAATTTGATATTCTAAGAGAAAGTTATGGCCGTTTTACTAAGACAGTCTTTCTACCAATTTCACTGCAATTTTTCACTTTTTATTTTATTTTTTGTGACGAAAATTCTGACGGGATTAAATTTGACGGCCATTACGGGCTGAAACCAAAAAATTCTTTCATTTCCTCTTAATATGGCTAAACTAGGGCATATTATATATCAAAATTTATGGAAATGCCAACCCAGATCCAATGGTGAGGTATGTTTTTACCCAGGAGGTCATTTCTGCAAGCTACCCCCTAAAACCCTCATTTAAATGAAACATCCGAAAAATCCTTTTCTCCAACAATTTCACATGCCCAAACATTTTAACATCCCATCATAATAGTAAACCCAAAACCCTTAGATCTACATTAAATCATTCATATATCTTGCCCTTTCTTTTATCCTCTCATGCATTCCCATGGATTCAATCTAGGGTTATAATAATAAAACCATAGCTCTGATACCACTTGTAAGGAAACTTGGCAATAAAGAATATAACTGTTTCCACATAAACCATAATAGATCTAAAATAAATATGAAATTAAAATCCACATGCAAGAGAATAGACAACATACCCACAAAATTGTGACACAAGATATACCCTGGGAAACCCTCATTGAGGAAAAAAACCCAACCTCCAAAAGCATCCATCACCATGTATTATTCAACAAAAAATACCATTTCCATACAACCAAGGAAGCCTTCATGGCCATAGGCACAACCGAGCAAACTATGTGAACAAGCATGAATCCACACATCCCATGCCATACTTCCAACTTTCACAAATGCTCCCTTGGCTAACCTATCAAGCCTTGTCCTGCTCGACTCTTGCCTTTCTCACTCTTATTCTCTACAACAACTACCCTTGTGGCTGCTTATATAGTAGCAAGTCCTTCAAAGCCACTAAGTGGTATTACATAAACCATGTGCTACCTAACCCACTGAACCCACATTTAATATTGGGCATTTAAATTTTTTTTCCAATATTAAATAATTACATAAAATATTATCACAATGTTACAATACAACTCATCAAGAATAATCCATGGGAATCTTTACATGTTGCACATCCATCTAGATGGAAAATTACATAATAAAATATAACAATATTATGCAATGTGTGCAACAACCATTATCTCAACAGACTATGTAGTTGTTAGAAAGCACAGGATTGTCATTGTACCAAAATATTGACCTGTTAATTCCTAATACAACAAATAGTCTTATAGAAAAAGAGGAGGTAGTTAAGCTATGTCATGAACCCTACAAGGGACACTTGTCCAGTTCCAACAATCCCCCTCCTAGTGTCACCCACCATGGCTTGCAAGATTTGAACCTATGACCAAGCTCTGATACCAATTGTTAGAAAAGATAGGGTTGTTGTTGCACTAAAAGATCAACATGTTAATCCCTACTACAACTAATAGTATTATAAAATCATAGGAGGTGGTTAATCTATGTCGTGAACCTTGTGAGCGACATTGGCCCACTGCCAACAATAGTCTCACCACTTCTCTAAAAAATAAACTCAGCCACATGAACAATGTCACTAGTCTTCTTGCAAAGAATGAAATGGGCCATCTTTGAAAACTTGTCAACCAAAAAAAAAAAAGAATCTTGTCCTCGTTGAGTCCTTCATTATCCAAGAAGGAAATCAATGCTAACATCCTCCCATGGCTTCTTTGGTACAGGTAATGGTTGATACAACAATGTATTCTACTTCACTCCTTTCACCATTTGACATACTCTGCAACTCTACAAAAATTTCTCTACATCTTGCTGCAACTGCGGCCAGTAATAATTCTTAGCAACCAAAGCAATGGTCTTATCTCTCCCAAAGTGTCCAACCAATCCTCCACTAAGCTTCTCCTTGATGAGATTCTCTCTCATTGAACTTCTAAGAATACACAACTAGCTTCCTTTGAATAACATACCATCTTGGATTATGAAATCCAACCACTTCATCCTATTGAGTGTAATAGATTCTTTACAAGCCTTCCATGCTTCACCAAAATCAGAATCCTCTAGATACAAATTCTTGAGTTTCTTGAACCTAACCACCTCAACCTGCATCTTTGTTAGTAAAATTTTTCTTCTACTAAGAGCATCTGCAACAATTAACTACTACAACAACATATTATTCTTTTTTTGTAGACTAAGAGATATAGTTATGCTTCTTGCTTGTCCCAGATACTAGCCTCTTTCCAAGAAAAAGTGCTCCACCACTAGTGATCTTCATGTCATCAACACTTCTTGTCCAATGTACATTAGTGAATGCCTTCAATTCAAAGTGTCCTCCTTTCTTATACCACAAACCATAATCTTTAGTACCTTTAAATACCTCATGATTCTTTTGATTGCCATAGGATTAGTAGAGAATCTAGCCACCATACCAACTGCTAATGCTATATCAGGTCTTGTGTGCATTACATACTGAAGTTTTCCAATCATTAATATGTATGTAATCTAATCTACCTCCTTGGAATTATCATTTTTGGAAACATTATATCTAGTAGACATAAGTGTTCCAATTGGTCTAGAATCGTCCATTCCAAATTTCTTCAGTATCCCCTTGATGTATTTTGATTGAGTAATATAGATACCATCCTTCATCTATTGAATTTGTAAGCCAACAAAGAATTTTATCTCTCCAAACACTGACATTTCAAATTCCTTACTCATTTCCATAGAAAAGTATTTGTACAAATCATCATTTCTAGTAAATAATGTATTATCCCCAAAGACTTCTACCAAAAAAATCTTCTTATCTAGTCCTTCTTTGATGTATAGGTTGTTTTTATTATTAGTTATTTGAAAACAAATATTTATGAGATAATTATGTAACCTTTCATACCATGCTCTGGGGGCTTTTTTGAGACCATACAAAGCTTTATGTAGTATTCAAACCATGTCCCTTTTTCTAGGACTAATGAAACCTTCTAGTTGCTCAATATATAAACTTCCTCTTCTAAGATTTCATTCAAGAATGCTAATTTCACATCCATCTGATATACTTTGAATCCTTTGTGTGTTGCATATGCAAGGAGTATTCTAACACCTTCTAGTATAGCAACAGGAGCAAAATTTTATCCATAATCAATACCTTCTTATTGAGAATAACCCTTGGAAACTAACCTTGCCTTGTTTCTTGAAAGTTCTCCATTCTCATTTAGCTTATTTATAAATACCCATTTTGTGCCAATTACATTCTTGTCCTTGGGTTTAGGAACAAGAGTCTAAGTTTTATTCCTTTCTATTTGATCAATTTCTTCATTCATTGTCTATATCCAACTTTCATTCTCTAATGCATCTTTGACAATTCTAGGTTCAAATTCAATAAGAAAACATGTACCTTTTAATTTGTTCCTTGTTATTGTACCATTTAACTGATCTCCAAAGATTTTCTTGGTGCATGATGCCTTCTAACATATCTAGAAAGTTCGGGCTCCTTCTTTTTGAATTCACTAGGTTCATCATGATCTTTTGAATCATGCTCAAGTCCCACTATCTTTGACTTGAGTCCATTAGATGACCGATTTGCACTTGCCAAAACTTGGTTTCTTCTAACTATGGCTTGGGTCCTTAGACTGTGACTCCAGTTGTATTGGTTGCAATTTGAGTTGAACTGAGGATTTTGGGGACTCGGGTGGTGAAGACTATTGACTTCCATTTTCTTGAACTTTAGGTAAAGTATCAGACTCATAGTAAATAATTTTTTTGTAGTCTTCAGGGTCTTTCCTACTTTGTTCTTCAAACTCTTCCACAAACTCATCAATCTTTACATGTGCACTTTCTATAACTTTGTGAGTAGATAGATTCAAACATCTATATGCTTTTCTCTTGTTGGAGTATCCCAAGAATATGAATTCATCACATTTTACATCAAATTTTCCTTTTCTTAACTCCTTCAGAATATAACATTTGCTTCCAAATACTTTGGAATAACACACATTCGGTTTATAGCCATATCATAATTCAAAAGGTGTTTGATTTTAATCAGACATCTTCAACTGAACTTAGTTCAAGGTATGAACTATAGTGTTGATTGCTTCCTTCCAGTATTTGATAGCAACATTCTTCTCTATCATCAGTGTGCTTGCACAATCCATGATTGATCTATTCCTTCTTTCAGCAATGACATTTTTTTCATTCGTACTAGGCACAGATACTTTTTATTTGATTCCTCTTTTATTGTAGAATTCATTGAATTCATTTGAGATGAATTCACCTCCTCTATCTAATTTTAAACATTTCAATTTCTTTCATGTTTCCTTCTCAACTCTAGCCAAATGCCATTTGAACTTTTGAAAAACTTTTGATTTATCCTTTAAATATATAACTATTATCATCCTAGAATAACCATTAACAAAAAAAATAAAGTAATTATCTCTAGTGTAGCTTTGTATGCCAATAGGTCCAAAAAGTTCTATATGAACTAGATCCAAGACTTCTTCAGAATGATAGTTCTTTCTTTTAAAACTTGTCTTTCCCATGTTTCCAATTTGTCAATTCTTACACATACCCATATTAGGTTTCTTCAAGCTTGGAATGCCTCTAAACTTTTTCTTCTTTCTTATGTTGACCAAGTTATCAAAATTCACATGACGCAACCCTTTATTCCATAACAAGCTTTCTTCTACTTGAGCTATGAAACATGAATTTACAATTAGCTCTAGGTAGAATAGATTACCTCTTTTTTATTACCAGTCTCAACTAGATTTCCAAATCTATCCAGTATCTTGGCTTTCCTATTCATGAATTCTACCTTGTGCCACACTAAGAAGATTATGCTTTAGTCCTTTAACCTAATAAGCATTGCCACATCTAAGATCATTGGTTAGTGCAATACAACCTTTTCCCTTTACATAAAAAGGTTCATCATTTCCAATCTAACACTCCCACCATCATAGTGTTCTATTGTGTAGTCATTATGCATGAGGCCAACAACAAGAATCCATTGCAAAATTTCTCTTTTGAAAAGCTAATCCTTTTGAGATCAACTCCAAGGTTTCGTATTTGTCTTGTGATGTACCAAAATCTATTCAGTTGAAGATAAATGTGATTTTTCATGACGAGGCCTTTGTTGGTTCTACTATAATCTTGGAATGAAGTGAATCTATTTTCTATCTCAAAAAAAAACACAAAAGAACAATATTTTTTTTATTTTCTAGTTTTTAAATGAATGCAATTCTAATAGTGCAACTAAAATGAGTTCCTATTCTAACAAGGGGTTAGCAAAGTAAATAACGAAACTAAAAGAAAACAACATGAAATAGAAATAACTTGAAATTGAAATCCTAAATAGACATAAGCTACAAAAAACAACATGCTACGAGTTAAAATTTTAAAGAAAATTGGTAGGAAACCAATGAAAATAGGAGCAGTGCTTCCTAAAATCCATTGATTCAATCATTAGTAAGAAACTTTTAACAATCATATGATATTTCACCTTTCATCAAATTGTAAGGTCACGAAAAGTGCACTCATGTGAGACAAAAGGCTATGCAAGCACAATTTGATGATCTCTTCTCAAGCTCATTATGTCAATAGAATTTGTAAATCTCTCACAAACACTAGAACTAAAAGATCGCACAACTTGAAACAATGCAATAAACCTTTTGCTCAATCAAAATTCCATGAACAAAATTCACAAAACAATGACACATTCAGGAAAGAATCACTACACTCTGAATGCAAGCACCAAAAGCATAATTCTATTGCATAATAATAGCAGCCCTTTGTTACATTTTACAATGGGGTATTTATAAGTGTAGACACCTAAAAAAATTTAGAAAATAAAGTATTTTTTTATTTTTTGAAAAAGTCCCTAATGACATCATCATTTATTAATTAATTAATTATTTAATTAATTTATTTATTTTTATTCCATTAAATCCCTTTATCTTAATTAAAAATATTTAATTAAGAAATCCCTCCCAAAAATGTTTAAATCTTATTTAAACATTATTTCTTTATTTATTAATTATTTAATTAATAAATTGATCAAAAATCTCAAAATAAATATTTAATTTATTTTTTGCCCAAAACTTGGCCAATTTCCTTAAGACCACTAACCTCTTCCAAAATCTTCTAATCCTTCTTTAATTTCGATTAAAGGCTAATCCCATCATTTCCTACCCCTTAATACCAACTCAAAATATTTAACTAAGGTTAAATATCAATCCTCATGTTTATTAAAAATGTTTTAATAAATATTTCCTCAACTCAAACCCTTGAGATAAATAAACCTTATTTATCCTCAAAACCTTATGAAGTTCTAGACTCTTCTAGAAGGTCTTTATCCTCTTCCTAAGCCTATCTCTAAATCCTCTTTTTAGCCTAATCCACCCCATCCCCCCATACTAACCTAGCTTAGCCACTAACTCACCCACCCTCATTAAATGCCATCCACTTGCATATCTCTAACAAGCTTAGTCTAATCCTAAATCACCTCTAATCCCCCCCCAACCTTGTCACATTCCCTAAGCAAGCTTAAGACAATTCTAAACCAAGCAAAGTCAACTCCCTCCAAAATATCCCAACCACTAAGCCTTCAATGCTCTTACAAGGCCATAAAGACTCTTACAAGCCCATTTATTACTCTTACAAGCCATTTATGAGGGTCTTTAAGGCCTTGAGCCTCCTTTGTTGACTCATCCTTGCCCTTTCCTCCATCCACTCACCCTGTGACATGTGTTACTCCTTGATCAGCTATAAGAAAGCACAATCCATGTGCTCTCCTCTCATGCAATCTAAGCCCTCCATGAGCTTTTTCCCATCCTTGCATCTTAGCCCTCAAACCCTCAAGCCCTTAGCCTATAAATTGAATCCCCTCCCAAGCCATTTCATCACAATCCTTGAGTTAAAGTTATAATGCTAGTTTGAGAAGCCAAAGCCCTTAACCATACCCTTATAATGCCAAATTGAGAGCTCACAAAGCTACCAATTTTCCATTTTCCATCTCCATTGAAGCATAGTTTGAGTATTTTGAGCACACATCCAAAATCCATATCTAAATTAGACTCATCCCTAAATCAAGGGAACAAATCTCATTGAGAGAGCCCCTTAATGGCTCACATTCTCATTTGAGTTTTGTTTCCTCTTAGTCTCTCTTAGAATTTATATTAATCTTTGTTAGTTAATGTTTTTCTCTTTTAATAGATTAGTATTACTTGCTAAGATATTAGTATATACAATAAGAAGTTGTCTCCTCAATTTTTGTTGAGCGTGAGAGATATCTCCATGCAATAAAATGCTTTTTAAAACATTGAAACAAACTAAATATATATAGACTAAAAATTAATCTAGTGCTTAGAGGGACTCCATCCATATTTTATTCATTAATTGGATTCATGAGCCCTTTACATGTCAAAAATAGAGAAAAAATGATAGATAAAGTAGGAGGAAGCCTTCAGTCAAAGTGGAAGTGCATGAAGGCATAAAAAATGGAAGTTGGTCCTTCACTAGGCATATGTCAAAGTTAAACTGTCATCAGATTGTGTTCCTGATGCATGGAAGGAGCTATTTTTGGAACTGGTAGTTAACTATTAGGGAACCTCTAAATTGTGAAGCTACAGACTTGCATGAAAATTCAGACCTATGGAGCTATGCACCTGCATGAAAATGAGAACCTGCAGACCTGCACACCTCAAAAGCTCAATTCGCCAAAAAATCAAAGTTCTCAATTTTGAAAATGGTTTTTGAGTTTTTCTCAAATGGGGTTTTAGATCACTTTTTGTGTACATTCTTTGCCCCTTTTTGATGATTTATACCTTCTTTATAGCCAATCAATTTCATAAACTTGAACTCTTGCTTCTTCAATCTAAAATCCCAAGGCACCTATGTTGAATCTTGTCATTAATAGGTGCATAAGATGAGGAAACTATTCTACTTCATGTGTCCAACCTCTATATCTTCAACCTTTGTCTTCTCTCCAACTGCCCTATCCTTCCCAGCAAGAAACAGTGATCCAAATTATCCAAAATGATCAAATGTTTGGAAAAATTTCATATTTTTTCACAAATTTTTCTAGGCATTTTTAAATGGCTTTTTCGGAGGTCTTCTGCTCAAAATTTCAAGTTGAAACTTTCATCGATTCTTAAAATTGGGCAGCCAAAGGTACATGTTTTAGGGAGTAAAATTAGATTTTCAATTCTTCTTTCCAATGGTGTAAACGGATTCAAATTTTGAGCTCTAGGTCAAAAGTTATGACCCTAACAACTTGAGGATGCCATTTTTACCTCCACAAAGAAGCACACATTAGTCTAGAGAGATGAAAATTCTTAATTAAGACAAAGAACGCAAAACCCTATTAAAACAACTAAAAAACCACTTAACACCTCTGAAAGACAACTTTCGATGCACATTGCACACCTCAGAGGTGCACTAGGTGCATCCTTTTATTTTATTTTTTAATTCCTAATCATCATTTTTTTTTGAGAAATGTGTAGGTGTGTGGCACAAAAGTGAGCATGGAGGAGAGTGTAGAGCTTGTGGCAAAGGTGCAGAGTTTGTTATTATGGGTGCATGAACTAGGAGGGCATGTGGGGCACCTTAAAGTGGTGCACGTAGCACCACCATAGAGGGTGCACGCAACGCACCTTCATGAGGGGCGTACATGACACTTCCACGAAGGGCACGCATGGTGCACCTTCATGAGGGGCACACATGGCTCTACCATGAAGGGTACGTGTAACACTGCTCATGAGGGGTGCGTGTGGCACCTCCATGGAGGGTGCATGTGCGGTGCTATCGTCAAGGGCACACGTGGTGCACCTTCATGAGGGGGGCGCACGATGCCACCATGGAGGGCATGCACGGTACAGCTCTTGAATGCAAAAGATCAATTAACCATTGCAATATCTCACAGTTCAATTTTTGGGCATAAAAAGAACCTAACTCCACATTTTAGAAATTTCCTAAGTTATAAAAACTATTAAAGATGCTTTGAGTGAGTTTGTAGTTGGACTTACCCTCTTTAATCACCCATCAATTTAACCATTGGTTGCAATCTTAGCGCCATCTATGGGGATGGGTTTACCTAAGAGGGTGTTAAGTGCTCCATGCAAATCAAACTCCACTCACTTAGGTTTTTAGTGGTTTTTATAAGTTAGA
Organism: Cupressus sempervirens; assembly: GCA_028749045.1. Taxonomy (NCBI): domain Eukaryota; kingdom Viridiplantae; phylum Streptophyta; class Pinopsida; order Cupressales; family Cupressaceae; genus Cupressus; species Cupressus sempervirens. The sequence goes on along the minus strand of CM053788.1, from coordinate 238,012,616 downwards.
AAATCTCTTGAATGAGCATTAGTCTCACTAACACTTCATTTGGGCATTAAAATTGCACAACTCTTGACGTGGAGGGCGTCCGGGCACGCACTTGAAATCAAATTTCACACATCTTTGTTTTGGGCTTAAAAAAAAATCGCACCAACTCTTGAATGCCTTAAATGAAATTAATTGATACTTGATGTGGAGGGCCTCCAAGCATGTGGGTTTACTTTCTTGTTGACCCTAACTCTTCTCCTTGTTCGCATTCTTCGATTGATTTTGCTTTGTTGGCACATTTCAAAGTTGGAATTGAACATTGTCTCTTAAACATGAGTGCTTGCAAAGTCTAGATAAACACACATAAGAGTCAGTTGGTAAAAGAACAAATGTGTTTTTTAGCCCAAGATCATCCAAGTCTTCTCTCCCCTTATCATCTTTCGAGGCCATCTTGGGTGCATAAGATTAGGATCCAAAATCTTGTTTAAATTTTAGGAGGCCTGCTTCGGGATTTCATCACCACTTGGACGACCTCAACTCCAGCATTCCGACGAAGTATAAAGATCGAGAGGTAAATTTAAAGACACCTATCTTGGAATCAAAATTTTGTCACTCAGGCTAAGCCTCAAGGAACTTTATACCCTTGAGAAGTGAAAGAGGAGAAGTGGGTTACTACTCCTCTCGGCTGTGTGACATCTTTTTGGTTTCATCTACGGAGTTGGGCCTCACGTACCTTGGGTATATAAAGGACTCTCTAGCTAAACCAACTATCAGCCTTGCAGACAACCATCTAGGGTGTTAATGTGTTTGAAGTGATTGACCGAAACATTTGTAAAACATACACAAGTATCACATTCTGAGAATCAAAAACTTCTATCTGGTTGTTCCTATCTATTGCTTGATTTTTTTTTACTTGTTGAATGAATGTTTGCCAAACTTGGTCAATCCTAGCGTAGGGAACACTTAGCGTAGTCACTGCCTATTTCATAAGTTGAACAAGTCAAAGCCAAACAACTGAGATCTCTGAAAGCCAAGCAGATTCAGGAATTCATGTCAGAACAACCCAAACCCAAACAGAAATTTCACAAAGCCAAACTCAAGCCATCACAGGCATACCAAGAAATTGTAGCTAAGAAAAAGGAAATAACACCAAGCCCTTGAATTTCCAAACTCCACAAAGTAGAGGACAAAGTTGTCAACGAAGCCCTTCAAGATGCCTAGTTAGATCGTACCATCCAACTTAACCAACATCCAGGAGTTAACCCTGCTTATGCATTACCAACTAGGCATGATTTCTATGATTAGACCCCCTTGTTTCTCCACATCTTATTGCATAAGCTCCTCTTTAGAGTCATCCTTATAGGTAAGCCAGTCATCTTTAGTCCACTCCTTAAGAATTTTAGCTCATCCATCTCATTTAGAACCAAACCATCTAGCCAGCAATCCAAAAACTTCACATCCAAGCCTTCAAAATTGTTGTCACCTTGCCAAAATTTTTCCATTCCTAACATCTTCCAAATCCACCAATCTCACCAAGGTTATCCCTTTGACAGAGCTTTGTCTAGGGTAATCTAGCTTTTTCACTTGTTATCCCTCATCACCTTGAGCTAAAGGTTGGGATCCACAAGTGGTCAATCTCATGTTCTTCCTAAAGGATCATCAGTCTATCCTTAAGTTGACACAATCACCACCAAGCTTGCACATAGGAAAGTAGATCTTTCATGCTTTGGCAACATATATTTGAAGTTAGAATCCCCAACCCAATCCTCCTTAGGTTTTGTCATATAGCTTTACCTCAACCTAGGAAATCACATAGAAAAGCCTTCCCCTTTTGCATCCATCAACATTGTTGCATCTCATCCCTAGGAACATTCTGCATTTTCATGCCACCTGTCACTCGCTTAGCCAAGAAGAAGGAAATAATGGAGCCCTATCATTTGGATCAAATAGCTTCGCTCCCCTTGAGTAGTCAACCATCCTTCAGCCCAGAGAACACTATACCATCACCTACTGACACTGAAGTTTTCATGAACCAACCAGGAAATGCAGTATTAGTGAATGCCATTATAGACAAGAACAAAGAAACAATCATGGCTAACTTTCGAAGGGACAAAATTGGAGTCTTCAACTTTGGAAGACCTCCTCCCTTATCAGAACCATCTCACCCGTTGTTTGGGCAACTACCACTCCCGATAGGCTCTTATGATTCAAATTATCCTCAATATGAGCCAAAAGAAGAACCTCAAACTAGTCCTTATGATCCAACAAACCCAAACATACCAGCCTCCACTCAAGTTGAAATCTCCCTTCCACAACCCAATCCAGCCACCACCACTCCACCATTGGTCCATACCAATCCATCCCAAACCCCCTTCGCCCAAAACACCTCATCATTCACTCCCTTCACTATTTTTGCTACTGCTCTCCAACCCAGCCTTCCAAATCCACCCATCTCCCAAATCAGTGCTAGTATCTTTGGCCAACCTCAGCAATATACAACCAGGATGCCACCCATGGGGCCAAGTAATCAATCTTTCATCACCCCCAACTTGTTTACCTCAGCTCAAAATACAATTCCATTATTTCCACTAGGTCCTTGTTGCTCAGTGCCATCAGCCACAAATCCTCAAGCTACTACCCTCACTCCACCAAGCTATCAAACCCCACCAGCTACTACCAATGTTCTGCCAAGATCTCAAGTGACCCAAGCTCCTGCCACCACTCTACCAAGCTTTCAAATCTAGCCACCAAGCTATCAAACCCCATCAATTCCATTTCCAAACTTTCAATTCCCGCCACCTCCACCACCAACTAATCCATTACCTCCTATTACCAACTATTTTTCTATGCCACTTCTAGGAGGAAATCCACCACCACCAACCACCAATTACTTGGCCTCTTTTGCCATACAGATACCTTCCCAAATGGGGGCACAATCCACATATATTGGTCAAACTCCTCAAATCCAAAGCCAAGTTCCACAAGCTCCCCTATCCTTTCCCCAAGCTTCACAACCATCTTATACCTTACCTCCACATAGCAATCCATTTATCCCATAGCCAGCTTATGTTCCTCAATCCCTATCCCAAATCTAATATCAACAACAAGCCTCACAACACATGTAGCAATATGTGCCACCTCCACCTTAGCAACCCATCATCCACCATTCATTTTCCCAAGCCATGTACAATCCCTACCAGCCCATACCTCAAAGCCATCCATATTCCATTGCCCCATGTAGCACATACCTACCTCAGAGCACTCATACATTGGGGGCACCCCAGCCATCACCCATTAATTCGGAATGGGAAGCCATGAAGACAGCTTTGAAAAACATCTAGGAGGGAAATGATCCAAATACCTTCAAGTTTGAGACTATATGTCCTTACCCATTTGATAGAGCCATTACCATGACACCATTTCTCAAGCATTTTGAGACACCCAAATTTGACAAATTTAGAGGAAAAGGAGACCCTGTCACACATATCAAAGAATTTTACATGCACTACCAAGAAGTTGCATACGATGACGTCTTCCTCTTGCATCTCTTTCCCAAAAGCTTAGCCAGACCAGCTCTTGAATGGTTTTATAGAATCCCCTATGGCACAATTAAAATTTTTGTTGAATTATCTGAGGCATTTGTAGCCCAATATGCCCATCTTGTTGAAATGGAGCTATTAGTAGTTGATCTTGTCCACTCTAAGAAAAAAGGTGGAGAAAGCCTTCCCGAATATCTACAAAGATGGCAAAGCCTTACCACCCGCATATCTTGCACCTTGCCAGAGTGCCATTTGGTGAAAATTTTTATTGATAATGCCCATCCTAGCTTGGCTCACCACATGACCATGAACTATTTGCAGACCTACAAAGATATCAAAGAGAAAGGAATGATTCTTGAGCAAGGACTCATTAAAGATGGTGTGGTCAAGATTTACAAAGAAGCCAACCAAAATCAATCACATTCAAATGACAAGTCTAGGTATTGGAACAAAAACAAGCACGTTGCTATAGATGGCATCACTGACACTAGACATGTGAATAGTGTTGGTCCTTCTCAAAACCAGTCCAACCCACCATATCAACCAAACAATCAACATGCTATCAATTACCAACAATAGGATAACCAAAGCTATCAAAACCACAATCTAAGACCCAACTTCCAAGGGTCTAGCAATCAAGCTAATGCCACCAATGTAGCTGTAGGGCAAAAGCCTAGATTCTAACCTGCACCTAGAAACTATACACCCCTTGGTGAGCCATTGGATGTCAATTTTGAGAAATTAGTCAAGGAAAACCTCATCAAATTTCCTCCTACCCAGAAAATCAAGCCAAGCCAATCCAAAGCTGCATGGTACAAAGACAATGAGTACTATAAATTTCATAGGGTAAAAGGTCACACCACCCTCAGATGCATGAAACTGAAAGATTATGTGCAGGACCTCATTGATCGAAAAGAAATCACCATTGGTGCCCAAACCTCTCCCAATGTAGGCTTACAAATCTATCAAAATGCTTTTCCTCCTCACAACAACCAAAATCTTGGAAAAGCACCTATCCAAACCAACAACAACAACACCAACAACTGCTAGCTAAACCAATAGCATGGGAAGAAAAATGACCACACTTCATCCTATATGGACTATGGTAGCCTCATAGGTTGTATATCCGAGAAAGAGCCTTCTGCCAATGTTATCAATATCCAAGGACCAAACAATGAGTGTGCAGTCACCACTCGAAGAGCGCAATTTAACATCACAGGCCCACTAGTTTCACCAGCACCATCAGCTCCATCAAAAAGCCAATACAATATCTTGGAACACCTTGGGAACATGCCAGCCCAAATCTCCATTTTAGACCTTCTCTGCACCAGTCTTGTGTACAAAAACATCCTTGATAGTGCTCTCATAGAATCTTGTGTCCCTTTAGATATCAACGCTATTGATTTTTGTAATCTCGTTGGACACCTATCCTCCTCATGTGCCCTATCATTCAAACCCACTAACATACCCATGGTCGAGCCAGATCACACCCTTCTCCTCTACATAGCCATTATGGTATCCAATTTTGCTATAAAAAGAGTAATGATAGATAATGGATCAGCCTTAAATATTTGCACCCTAAAATTCATAAAACAAGCTGGGTATACTAAGGCAGATATCATTAGTGAGGTTATCACCATTAAAGCTTATGACAACTTGGAAAGAACCATAGAAGGAACTATTTTTCTGCCAACCAAGGTAGGGAAAGTCATCCAAGAAACACTTTGCCATGTTATTGATCTAAATCTACCATTCAACATCCTCCTCAGTCACCCATGGATTCATGCCATGAAAGCCATTCCATCCACTTACCATCAGTACATCAAATTTTTGCATCAAGGCATTGAGGTAACCATCCATGCCGATCTAGAACCCTTTGCTTACTGCAATGCAGTTGAAGCCTCATATACAAACCATTGCCCTGGAATTGATATTGACACATCCATCTCCAGCTCATCCCACACTTGTAATGACCAAAAAACCATCCTCGCCTCCACCTTGTCTACCGTGAAGATCAATAACAAAGGCTGTGGAGAGTATAGTCTATTAGATGCATTTGTTGTTAGGGCGCTCCCACTTGATCCACACGCCCATGGACGACTGACATGTCACAAAGCTAAGGAGATTCCACCTCCTGGATACAAATAGTTTGGCACAACAACCTTTGTATCCTCAAAAATCCCTCGTCATGAGGAGCTCACTCTAGATATCAACAATTGGCTACATAAGGATGCACCTCCAAGAAATCAAGCACGCCTTGATCACTTCAGCTAGAAGTATCCCCAAGAACATAAGCTCATCACTGACAAATGTAACTATCAAGGTGGTGGTCTAGGACTAGAAGAAAGAGGCATGCAGTGCCCCATCGATGCACACAAGTGGGAATTGAAGTCAGGTCTTGGCTTTGGCATACCCACAACTGGGGGCACCAATACGGACGGTCACACTTTTTGAACATTCATCGTGACCTTGTCAAAATTGAAGACATTCCTTAGGAAGTTGAAAAGAGAGCCTACGATGCTATCCTAGACCAAATATTCCTTAGAGACTCTGTTCTCCAAGAACTATCCATCCATTTCATTGACCTACGACTCGCCCATCCACAACTCATAGATTGGGACCAACCAAGCGTCATACACATTGATGAGTTCACATCAGAGGAAGCACTTTTAAGATTCATGGGAGCCAAAACTCCTCACAAGCAAACAAAGCTAGATTCTGCCTATATCTATAAGCTAGATTCCAAGGGGTATTTTGGAGAAAATCCCCAACCTAGTTCCGATACACCCAAAACTGGAACTAAGGTGAATTCGGGACTAGCTAAGGCAGTGAAGTGAACCCCTCAGCAAGAAAATCTAGAGACACAAGTAGAACATGAGGATTTAGCATTGCCTCCTCAAGATAATCGACCAGAGGTGTCTTCTATTCTAATTGAGGATACTAGAGAAGTCAACATTGATTCTTTAGAGATCCCCAGACTTGTTCACATTGTTTCATCCCTATCACAAGACCAAGCTGATCTCCTCTTTGAGGTCTTAAGAGAGAACATTGGCCAATTTTCATGGTCATATAAGGACATTCCAGGACTTGATCCAAATCTTGTAGTTCATCATCTTGCAGTCGATCCAAAGATCAAGCCCATCAGACAAAAGCTTAGAAAAATGCACCCCGAGGTGGCATTACTAGTCAAAGCTGAATTAGAAAGAATGTTAGCTGCTAAGGTTATCCAGCCTATCGACTACTTAGAGTGGATCTCCAACATGGTCCCTATCACTAAACCTTCCAGTGACATCAGAATCTACACTGATTTTAGAGATCTTAACAAAGCTTGTCCAAAAGATGATTTTCCCTTGCCCAACATAGATATGATTGTAGATCTTATAGTTGGACATGAAATTTTGTCCCTCATGGATGGATTTTCTAGGTATAATCAAATCAAGATTACAGAAGAGGATCAGCATAAGATAGCATTGGGGAACCTTTTGCTACAACATGATGCCTTTTGGCCTAAAAATGCTGGGGCTACCTATCAAAGAGCTATGACAGCCATTTTCCATGATCTTATCCATAGCATTTTGGAGGATTATGTGGATGATATCTTGGTCAAATATCATACCTTCATGGATCATCTTGCTAAGTTGGAGAAAGTCTTTGATAGGTTAGCCACATATCATCTCATGCTGAATCCCAATAAGTGTGTCTTTGGGGTCACATTTGGCAAGCTTCTAGGCTTTATAGTTTCTAAATGAGGTATAGAGATCGACCCCAAGAAGGTCAAGGCTATCTTAGACATGCCTCCTCCCTAGATACTGTGACAACTTTGCACTCTTCAGGGAAAGCTTCAATCCATTTGGTGCTTCATCTCCCAGCTTGTAGATAAGTGTACACCATTTACAAATTTACTGAAGAAGGATGAAAACTTCAAGTGGGATCCTTTATGTCAACGCATCTTTGATCAACTCAAGAAGTATCTCGCCAATCCTCCTATCTTGGTTCCACCAGTTCATGGTCATCCCTTGATCTTGTACATATCAACAATGCCTACTACTCTTGGGGCACTTCTAGCACAACTTGATGACTACGGCAGAGAAAGAACCATCTACTATATCAGTAGAACCCTAGTTAGTTATGAACTCAATTATACTCCTATGGAAAAAGCTTGTTTGGTAGTTGTTTTCTCAACTCAAAAGCTTCCCCACTACATGCTAAGCCATACCATCCAACTAGTCTCCAAGATTGACCCTCTCAAGTATATGCTCTCTAGAATAGCACTTACAAGCCGTTTGGCCAAATGGGTTATGCTTCTTAGCAAATTTGACATCTAGTATGTAGATAGAAAGGCAATCAAAGGGCAAGCTATAGCAGATCACCTATCTGATGCACCTCTAATAGATGCTTATCCTTTGATCACAGAATTTTTAGATGAGCATATATGTCTAATTGAAGAATAGCCCCCATGGAAACTTTATTTTGATGGTTCATACACATCTAATGGATTAGGTGCAGGAATATTGTTGGTCACACCTCAAGGAGATTACATTCCAAAAGCCTTCAAGCTACAATTCCCTAGTACCAACAATATAGCTAAATATGAGGCTCTCATAGCAGGATTAAAAATAGCTATAGAATGGAACATCACTGAGTTACAAATGTTTGGCAATTCTCAGCTCATCATCAAGCAATCCCTAAATGATTATCAAACCAAAGAAGAAAAGCTATTACCCTACAAAGAGCTAGTTGATTAGCTAACCCAGCATTTTACAAAGCTTCAATTTACACAAGTGCCTCGAATGTAGAACAAAGCAGTGGACGCTATGGCTACTATCAGCTCACTCTTGGAAATTCTCCAAGCAGTTACACAGTATGAGTTTTTAGTCGAGCAGCTCCTCACACCTACCTATGCGAATGATGACTCAAACCGTGTTTGTATCTTGGTTGGTCCCCAATCCCCTTAGTACCATAAGATTCATGGTTACCTTAATGATGGTATCATATACCCTCACCTCACATGTACCTAATGCCAAAACCTTATTCAAAAATCACCCTGCTATGTTATCATAGCCAATACCCTATATCGTCAGGGTTATCACGATACTCTCTCTCGATGTTTAGATGAAAATGAGGCCACGATGGCATTAAAAGAAGTACATTCTAGACTTTGCGGTGCCCACACGAGTGGTATTTTCCAAGCATAAAAAATCCTTAGAGCAGGCTCCTATTGGCCTACCATTGAAGAAGACTCCTGTGACTTTGTCAGAAAGTGTCTCCCATGTCAACAACACACAAATCTTGTGCATGCTCCAGCACAAGATCTACAGCCTATTGCACCACCTTGGCCTTTCACTTGTTGGGGCCTTGATCTAGTTAGAACTATCACACCCCTCTCATCTGATGGACATAAATGGATAATAATAGCTACAGGCTATTTCACTAAGTGGGTGGAAGTAGTCCCCCTAGTCTCAGCTACAGGAGTTCAGGTCTCTAAGTTCATCTTGTACCACATTGTTTGCCGCTTTGGTATCCCATCCACCATCTTCATCGACCACAAAGCTAACTTTGAAAATCTCAACATGGAAGAATTATGCATTTCCCTCTGCATCCATCACCATTTTTCTAGCCCATATTTCCCACAAGGTAACGGCCAGGGAGAGGCAACTAACAAAACCCTCCTCAAAATCCTAAAGAAAGTTGTCAATGATTTCAGCCATGATTGGCACCTACAAATAAATCTAGCCCTATGGGCCTATTGAACCTCCTTCCATACATCCATAGGCACAACTCCATACTCCTTAGTCTATGGTGTTGAAGTAGTACTACCCATAGAGGTTGAACTTCCCTCCTTGCGCATATCTTTGCAGGGGAAAATATCATATGAAGAATATAGAGTAGCTCGGCTCACCTAGCTAGATCTCTTAGACGAGAAGCGACAACAAGCCTATGATCATCTCACAGTCTATCAAACTCATCTCAAAAGAAATTTCAACAAGAAGGTGCTTCCATGACACTTTCAGCTGGGTGACATGGTCCTCAAAGAAAACATGAAAGTCCAAGAAAATCGAGAAAAGAAAGGCAATTTTGAACCTACCTGGCTTGGTCCTTATGTTGTCACTGCATCCTTTGGCTCTGGAGCCTATCAGCTATCTACACTAGAAGGAGAACTCTTGAATGATCCTACTAACATCATTAATCACAAGAAGTTCTATGCTTGAAGATCCTTGGTATACCCAGCTTTTGAAAAATACAAAAAAAAAAAGTAAAGAGAAATAAGTGTCCAATGGTGAAAACTTGGCAATTCAAGCGCCTTGGATAGGTACCTTGGTGAAAACCTGGTAATTCAAGCACCTTGTGTACTAATACTAATCCATTATCTATCACTATCCTATCCCTCATCCATTCACCCACCATCCCATAACACACCTGCTTGTTCCTTTGGTGTTCCAACCAAATATCCAAAATCTGATGAAGCTTGTAAATACCTCCTGTATAGCTTGTAAATCTTATACCTCAGCTTGTAAATCTTGTACCTCAGCTTGTAAATCTTGTATCATCCCTTGTACCATAGCTTGTATATCCAAATCTTGTCCAAAGCTTGTACCATATTCCAGCTTGTATTATATGCCAAATCTTGTATCCTAGCTTGTATCCTATCACATGCACACAAAGAATCCCATTTTCACTTACACTTTTTGCAAACCATCTACCTATCCGCCTATCAACTATTACAAACATCCCACCCTTCACAAACATTTTCATCTCACAAAAATAAACATGAACAACCTTGTACATTTGTAACATATCTTGGTCTGTCATCTTGTACATCCTCTTTAGCTTAGTACCATTGTATCTATCCAGCTTTCGTGTTAGTTCATCCTTGATCAACATCTTGCACACATCGCACAAATCTTGGTTAGCTATTCCAATGCATCCTTTAGCTAGATCTCCTATCACCAAAGTGTTATCCTTCTTAGTTTAGCTTGCTAGATGCATCACTCATCCAGATCCATCAGCTTAGGTGCTCTCCAATAGATCCTTGTAGGATATAGCTTTCCTCATGTCTGATCTTGGTCTGTTAGTACATCGTCCCACCCATCTCATTGGCAAATGGTTCTCTTTTTTATTTTCACTTTCTTTTGATTTGGAATCTTCCCTTTTGGGTCTTGAAGTATCTTTTCCAAGCAATCTTTTTGTTCCCTCCTCAAGGTTGCCATGATCTTCCATATCATGGTATGCTACAAATGGGGCACTCAGAGCGTACAGTTTTGATGAAGTCTTTCGTTTGTTTCTTTTTTGCTTGTGGGTTACCCAGTGTTAGTTCCACACTGTTTCCTCCAGGTTTCATGCGTGATGCTGGGGCAATCTTTGCATGTTCATTTTGAGTCAGTTTGTCAGTCCTTTGGATAGTTGGTGACACGGCCTTGACATTCTTGGTAACCTTGGCAATTACCCAATAGTCCTATATAAAATCTAGTGCTCAACTACATGGTGGTACTTCTCTTTGAAGTGTCCCCCTACTCAAAAAAGCTTCAATGGATTTCTTTCATCTCCATTATCCCCCATCCATATCCAGCATCTATCTCTCCTACCCCAACTTGTGCAACCGTATCTCTCAAAATCAATCATCACTCTTAGCTTTAGGGATACATAATCCTAGTCTTAGGGATCCACCCATCAAATCAATCCACCAAGCCTCATCTTTCGAGATCCACAATCCTAGTACTAGGGATCTCCAAAACCCACCTTTTGCTAATCTAACTCTTTGAAATCCTATTGCATCAGCTTTATAATCCTCTCATCCATATCCCTATCCTGGATTCCTTTTTATAGCGCTCTGCTCCACCTTCCCTAAAGTCTTAAGCTTACTTCCTCTTGTGCCTCTAATTAGCCCTTTAGCATTCTCTCGTAGTGAGAGTTTGAGCTAATTCAACCTCTTCTTGTTGCCAATCTGAGTCTCCTCATTCATCCCATCCCAAATTCTTGTATTTTTTCAAGAAACCTTCAAGCCTCGCTTTCTCTTCCCATCGTCTTCTTGAGGGGGCATCTCGCAATCCATTCTCTCCTCTTCTTCTCTAGCCTTGGGCATCTTATTTTCTTATCTTTGATGTCATGCCACTTGCGGCACCACATCAAAGAGGGGAAAAATGTAGACACCTAAAATCGTTTAGAAAATAAAGTATTTTTTATTTTTTGAAAAAGTCCCTAATGACATCATCATTTATTAATTAATTATCTATTTAATTAATTTATTTATTTTTATGTCATTAAATCCCTTTATCTTAATTAAAAATATTTAATTAAGAAATCTCTCCTGAAAATGTTTAAATCTTATTTAAACATTATTTCCTTATTTATTAATTATTTATTTAATAAATTGACCAAAAATTCCAAAATAAATATTTATTTTATTTTTTGCCCAGAACTTGGCCAATTTCCTTAAGACCACTAACCTCTTCCAAAATCTTCTAATCCTTCTTTAATTTCGAGTAAAGGCTAATCCCATCATTTCCTACCCCTTAATCCAAAATCAAAATATTTAACTAAGGTTAAATATCAATCCTCATGTTTATTAAAAATGTTTTAATAAATATTTCCTCAACTCAAACCCTTGAGATAAATAAACTTTATTTATCCTCAAAACCTTATGAAGTTCTAGACTCTTCTAGAAGGTCTTTATCCTCTTCGTAAGCCTATCTCTAAATCCCCTTTTTAGCCTAATCCACCCCATCCACCCATACTAACCAAGCTTAGCCACTAACTCACCCATCCTCATTAAATTCCATCCACTTGCATATCTCTAACAAGCTTAGTCTAATCCTAAATCACCTCTAATCTCCCCCCTAACCTTGTCACATTCCCTAAGCAAGCTTAAGACTTTCCTAAACCAAGCAAAGTCAGCAAAGTCAACTCCCTCCAAAATATCCCAACCACTAAGCCTTCAATGCTCTTACAAAGCCATAAAGACTCTTACAAGCCCATTCATTGCTCTTACAAGCCATTTATGAGGTCTTTAAGGCCTTGAGCCTCCTTTGTTGACTCATCCTTGCCCTTTCCTCCATCCACTCACTCTATGACATGTGTCACTCTCTGATGGGTTGTAAGGAAGCACAATCCATGTGCTCTCCTCTCATGCAATTTAAGCCCTCCATGAGCTTTTCTCCATCCTTGCATCTTAGCCCTCAAACCCTTAAGCCCTTAGCCTATAAATTGAATCCCCTCCCAAGCCATTTCATCACAATCCTTGAGTTAAAGTTATAATGCTAGTTTGAGAAACCAAAGCCCTTAACCATACCCTTATAATGCCAAATTGAGAGCTCACAAAGTTACCAATTTGCCATTTTCCATCTCCATTGAAGCATAGTTTGAGTATTTTGAGCACACATCCCAAATCCATATCTAAATTAGACTCATCCCTAAATCAAGAGAACAAATCTCATTGAGAGAGCCCCTTAATGGCTCACATTCTCATTTGAGTTTTGTTTCCTCTTAGTCTCTCTTAAAGTTTATATTAATCTTTGTTAGTTAATGCTTTTCTCTGGTAATAGATTAGTACTACTTGCTAAGATATTAGTATATACAATAAGAAGTTGTCTCCTCAATTTTTGTTGAGCATGAGAGATATCTCCATGCAATAAAATGCTTTTTAAAACATTGAAACAAACTAAATATATATAGACTAAAAATTAATCTAGTGCTTAGAGGGACTCCATCCATATTTTATTTATTAATTAGATTCATGAGCCCTTTACATGTCAAAATAGAGAAAACATGATAGATAAAGTAGGAGGAAGCCTTCAGTCAAAGTGGAAGTGCATGGAGGCATAAAAAATGGAAGTTGGTCCTTCACTAGGCATGTGTCAAAGTTAAACTATCATCAGATTGTGTTTCCGATGCATGGAAGGAGCTATTTTTGGAACTGGTAGTTAACTGTTAGGGAACCTCTGAATTGTAGAGCTATGAACTTGCATGAAAATTCAGACCTATAGAGCTATGCACCTGCATGAAAATGAGAACCTGCAGACCTGCGCACCTCAGAAGCTCAATTCGCCAAAAAATCAAAGTTCTCAATTTTGAAAATAGTTTCTGGGTTTTTCTCAAATGGGATTTTAGATCACTTTTTGTGTACATTCTTTTCCCCTTTTTGATGATTTATACCTTCTTTACAACCAATCAATTTCATAAACTTGAACTCCTGCTTCTTCAATCTAAAATCCCAAGGCACCTACATTGAATCTTGTCATTAATAGGTGCATAAGATGAGGAAACTATTTTTCTTCATGTGTCCAACCTCTATATCTTCAACCTTGTCTTCTCTCCAACTGCCCTAGCCTTCCCAGCAAGAAACAGTGATCCAAATTATCCAAAATGATCAAATGTTTGAAAAAATTTCATATTTTTTCACAAATTTTTCTAGGCATTTTTAAATGGCTTTTTCGGAGGTCTTTCGCTCAAAATTTCAAGTTGAAACTTTCATCGATCCTTAAAATTGGGCAGCCAAAGGTACATGTTTTAGGGAGTAAAATTAGATTTTCAATTCTTCTTTCCAACGGTGTAAACGGATTCAAATTTTGAGCTCTAGGTCAAAAGTTATAACCCTCACAACTTGAGGATGCCATTTTTACCTCCACAAAGAAGCACACATTAGTCTAGAGAGATGAAAATGCTTAATTAAGAAAAAGAACACAAAACCCTATTAAAACAACTAAAAAACCACTTAACACCTCTGAAAGACAAATTTCGATGCACCTTGCACACCTTAGATGTGTGCTAGGTGTGTCCTTTTATTTTAATTTTTAATTTTTAATCATCATTTTTTTTTTTGAGAAATGTGTAGGTGTGTGGCACAAAAGCACACATAGAGGAGAGTGTAGAGCTTGTGGAAAAGGTGCAGAGTTTGTTATTATGGGTGCATGCACTAGGAGGGCGTGTGGGGTACCTTGAAGTGGTGCATATAGCACCACCATAGAGGGTGCACATAGCGCACCTTCATGAGGGGCTTGCATGACACTGCCATGAAGGGCATGCACAGTGCACCTTGATGAGGGAAAACATGGCTCTACCATGAAGGGCACGTGTGACACCGCTCATGCGGGGTGCGTGTGGCACCTCCATGGAGGGTGTGTGCACGGTGCTATCGTCGAGGGCACACACAATGCACCTTCATGAGGGGGGTGCACGACGCCGCCATGGAGGGCATGCATGGTATAGCTCATGAGGGGCATGCACAACACCTTCAATGAGGGTGCATGTACCACCACCACAAAGAGTGTGTGTGGTGCACCTTCATTAGGGCTGCATACATTGCAAGAAATAAATGAAGGTCGTAGTTGTTTGCATGCACCTTGTGTGTGATGAGCGGAAAACAAAACTACAATGAGAGTAAAATGAACTGTTAAGGGGGAAATGGGTTTTATAGCCCCTTAGGCGCATGGGGTATGCATTGCACCCATGTATAGGTGTGTTGTTCATAGCTCGTGGGCTGCACGTGCACTTTTTTTTGACTTTTTTGATTTTTTTGTATTTTTTCTAATTTTTTTTTTAAAAATTGTTTTTTTAACTTTTTGACTCTAATACTTTCTCAGATCTCAAATTGTGAGTTTAGGAGCCTAAAAAAAAGTAGGGGGTCCCCATTCCTAGTGAGGAATGGGGTGTGTGTTGTGAGACCACAACAAATAGCCCCAAAAAAAAGGAAGAAATGACTAAGGCATTTTTCATCAACAAACATTCATCCAACATGTGTCAGACACCAACCAGGCTTTGAACATCTCGAGCATCTTTCGAATGACTCTTCAATCAAAATCTCAGAACTTGAAACCTTTGAACTCAATGTGTGCATTGTGTATTCATTCCTTTTGATATGTCAAGATGCAATCAATCAAAGTTTTCTAATAACTTGAAACAATCTTCCACTCCTCCCAGCTCATTCATTTAGAATCTCCACAAAGGCTTTTATCAATCAGTTGCTTGACGAGATGAGAGAATCAATCCAAGGGCTCTTGGCAAGATGCCACGTACTTTTAATTTCCTAGCTATTTGAATAATTGCTCCATGTCATTCAAAACCTTATTTTTGATGAAGTATTATTTTGAATAGAAGATACTTTGTTTTGAAAATATATCTTTTGCCATCTCTGATCTTTAGAATCCTTCAAACTTAACACTATATTTTCTTTTTTCTTGTTTCTTTTTTTCCCTTTTTTTTGTGTATCCTGACTATGCTTAGATTGTGTAGCCAGGACATTGGTGTCATTTCTTGGATTCAATCTTTTGTGAACATCCCTTGCATTCCTCTTTTAGAACTTTTAGAAACTCTTATGCCAAACAATGACCTTAGCAACCTTTTGAGACCCCTCCTATTTGAACCAGTTGAAGTTTGGATCGTCCCTCATCATCTTTGACTTCAACTCAACAGCACCTAAAATAATCAAATCATCAAATTTTCAAAGTGTTGAGAACTTGGTCTAGGATTTTGATTTTTAGACTGAAAGTCCCCTATTTCCACAAGAAATGTCAGTTTCTCAATTGGTATAAGACACACAATCATCCAAATGTTTTGACAAAGAAATACCTCTTTCTAAAATCAGAACCAAAGAGTGGTTAGTAAAATCTTGAGAAACATCTCAAGTATACCTTACCCTCGGGACTGACATGACTAAAAAAAAAGAAGAAGAAGCAAAGAGAAATAAAACCCAAACAAAGAGACTGGACTCAAAGAAAACTAATGCCTAACTTTAAAAAAAAAAGCTAAACTAAAAAAAAGACTAAGAAAAACAAAAACAAAAACTTATATATAGAAAACCTTGAATAAAAATAATATGGGGTAGTTGTTAGTAGATTTCTCATTATGTGAAATAGTAATGAACCACCCCATATAGCTCTCAAAAATGTTGACTTGTCTTTGTACTTAGAAAAATAAATTTTGGACCATCTTGGTTCAAATTCTGGGCACAAATCACACAAAATCAGAAGTTGTGGTAACTCTTTATGACCATGATTAATCCACAAACAAGTCATCTTACCTTTAGCATCATATTCAAATTGAAAATCATCAAACTGAGAGGAATAATGGAAAGATATCACCTGATCCAACAAGTCTCCCATCATAGAGGTACACTCACTCATTGTAATTTCTCCTTCTAGTGGTCTTATCTCATGGTTCACAACTCCACTCACACATGGAAAAAATTTAGGTTCTTCTTTAGGCTCCTTTGGACTAGAAAAATCAATTACCAGCCTCACTTTCAAATTATAGGATTCATTACTATCATTGACCCAGATGATTTCTACCTCATATTCCAAAGAAACTTGTTCAAAATCATACTTTCCCTCCATTGCGATCTCCTAAGCTAATCAGAAATCAAGACAACTTTCTTTTGAATGGAGCCCAAATGGATGGATTCGGCGTGACTAAGTTATTGCATGGTTTTCTGTAAATGTAGAATACCTACAAATAGACATTTCCTCAGTCAAGCTTGAAACCAAATTGAGCATTCTATTTATCTCTTCTAATGACAAGTCTTGTTTTGAGGGAAGTATCTTATCATTATCCAATGGGGAATCGATATCATAGTAGGAAGAGTTGGTATCTTCTTCTTGATGACTTTCTGATTCAAAAATCTCACCAACCTTGGGATCCTCTACATTTTCATCACCTTTTGCAACTTCATGGAGTTTTGGAACTTCAAAATTTTCTGCACCCTCAAAATTTCTTGGCATATCCACACTTATTGAGACATCAACACTTGGAAGAATTTCTTCATTGGATAGGAATACAAACTTTTCCTAACCATCTTCATCATTTAGTCCTCCTGTAGATTTATCATATGGTTCAAACATCATTGCACTAAACTACAAAGGTTATTTCTTCATGATTTGGGGAGGCTGATCCGAAACATCATTGTACCCACATCCATTTTCACTTAGTCTCATAGCTCTAATGCCATTATTCTCATTGTTGACATTACTGTAAGGGCCAAAATTTATACTCTGATTTTGAAAATAATTGTTCTGGGTAGAAAGTTGTCTTGGATGATTGCCTTGGTTTCTTGAGGAATTCAACTTTATTCTCACAAGTTCATTTGATAAAAGAGACATCGTCTCCTTCATGGCCTTAAACTCTCTAGCCATATTGTTTTCTGCTTCAGTGGATGCAGCTACCTTCTGCTCAAAGAAAGTAGTCTTTTGAGACTCATATCTTGAATATGTAATTGTTGGCATTAGAGTAGGAGTAACCTAATTTGTGAATGTAACAGCCTCCTTGAACACCTTTTCAATGGTATCAATGTCTCTAGGTGGGAGCCTCCTTAGAAAAATAGAAGTTAATGAATCCATTGTTCCAAAATAGACCTGGATGACTACCTCTTGTAGTATAATGTAAGGAAACTCTATTCTTTGATACATCCTATAGAAGTGATGATTAAACTGTGAAATAGTCTCATGGGGGTCCCTCTTAATTGAGATGAATTGATTATATAGGAGAGCTAGATCAACATAGATCTTGAATTGTTCTAGAAACTTGCTCTCAAAAGAGTTCCAATCCCTTATTGATGCTGGTGGTAGATTGAGGTACCAATTGAATACCATTTCCCCCAAAGTGTAAGGAAAAAGGTGACACACCATAGATGAACCATGGGCAAAACTTTTCAAGATTTTTGGGCAAGTCATGCAATGGACCAATTAGATTCAAAGGTGAACTCTGGGCATTTGAGAAAGACATCATGCATAATGATGGGAATGTACAAAGTAGAATGTAAAGAAAATGATGATTATGGAATATGTAATGAAAATGGATGGATTTCTTGGTATCCTTTTATCACTACGTGGTTTGCGAAAGTGGGTAAGCTCAAGAAACTCGTGTGCACTTGGTGAAGATCTTAATGCTCGCTGAAATGGAGATTTTGGATCAAAACCCTCCAGTTTGCATCAATTATAGAAAAAGTGCACCTCTACAGAAGTAGACTTTCTCACTTTTTTGAATTTTGCACACCACAGAGTTTTGCACACCTACATAGCTACAAACCTGCATAGTTGTGGACTTGTGTAGCTATGCACCTCTATACCTACAAAGCTACGGACCTAAATTTTCTAAAAAGACTTGGAAATTTTTTTGAACTTGTGCAAAGCGCAAATTTTTGCAAAAGTGAAAATTTTTGAAGCTTTGACAAATTTTCTTCCTTCCTGGAAGTCAAAAGGGGCCCTCCTTCTAGCACCACTTCTATTGCACAGTCATTATGCATGAGGCCAATGGTAAGAATCCATTGTGTAATTCCTCTCTTGAAAAGCTAATTCATTTGAGATCAACTCCAAGGTTTTGTATTTGACTTGTGACGTACCAAAATCCGCTCAGTTGAAGATAAATGTGATTGTTCATGAGGAGGCCTTTGTTAGTTCTATTATGATCTCAGAATGAAGTAAATCTATTTTCTGTCTCAAAATAACACACAAAAGAACCATATTTTTTGTATTTTTCAATTTTTAAATGAATGTAATTCTAACAGTACAACTAAAATGAATCTCTATTCTAACAAGGGGTTAGCAAAGAAAATAACAAAACTGAAAGCAAATGACATGAAATGGAAATAACTTGAAATTGAAATCCTAAATGGACATAAGCTACAGAAAACAACATGTTGCGAGTTAAATTTTTGAAGAAAATTGATAGGAAACCAATGAAAACAGGAGCAGCGCTTCCTAGAATCCACTGGTGTAATCATCGGTGAGAAAATTTTAACAATCGTATGATATTTCACCTTTCATCTAATTGCTTGGCCATGGAAAGTGCACTAATGCAAGACAAAAGGCTATGCAGGCACAATTTGATGATCTCTTCTCAAGCTCATTACGTCAGAAAAATTCATAAATCTGTAGCAAACACTAGAACTAAAAAATTGTATAGCCAGAAACAACGCAATAAACCTTTGGCTCAATTACAATTCTATGAACAAAATTCACAAAAAAAAGACACATTCACGAAAGAATCACTGCACTCTGAATGCGACCACCAAAAGCATAATTTTATTGCATAATAACGGTGTCCCTTTGTTACATTTTACAATGGGGTATTTATAAGAAATTGTCTCCTCAATTTGTATTGAGAGTGAGGGATATCTCCATACAATAAAAAGCTTTTTAAAACATTGAAACAAACTAAATATATACAGACTAACAATTAATCTAGTGCTTAGAGGGACTCCATCAATATTTTATTCATTAATTGGATGCATGAGCCCTTTACATGTCAAAAACAGAGAAAACATGAGAGAGAAAGTAGGAGGAAGCCTTTAGTCGAAGTGGAAGTGCATGGAAGCATAAAAAATGGAAGTTGGTCCTTCACTAGGCATGTGTCCAAGTTAAACTGTCATCAGAATGCATTCTTGATGCATGGAAGGTGCTATTTTTGGAATTGGTAGTTAACTATCAGTGCACCTCTAAATTATGGAGCTACAGGCCTACATGAAAATGTGGACCTATGGAGCTGTGCACCTACATGAAAATGCAGACCTATGGAGCTGCGAACATGCGCACCTTAGAAGCTCAATTTGCCAAAAAATCAAAGTTCTCAATTTTGAAAATGGTTTCTAGGTTTTTCTCAATTGGGGTTTTAGATCACTTTTTGTGTACATTCTTTTCCCTTTTTTGATTATTTATACCCTCTTTATAGCCAATCACTTTCATAAACTTGAACTCCTACTTCTTCAATCTAAAATTCCAAGGCACCTGTGTTGAATCTTGTCATTAATAGGTGCATAAGATGAGGAACCTATTCCACTTCATGTGTCCAACCTATGTATGTTCAACCTCTGTCTTCTCTCCAATTGCCCTATCCTTCTCAGCGAGAAATCAAGTGATCTAGATTATCCAAAATGATCAAATGTTTGAAAAAATTTCATATTTTTTCACAAGTTTTTCTAAGCATTTTTAAATGGCTTTTTCGGAGGTCTTCTGCTCAAAATTTCAAGTTGAAACTTTCATAGATCCCTAAAATTGGGCAACTAAAGGCTCCCTATTTTTAGGAGTGGAATTATATTTTTAGTTCTTTTTTCCAACGGTGTAAATAGATTCAAATTTTGAGCTCTAGGTCAAAAGTTATGACCCCGACATGTTGAGGATGTCATTTTTACCTACACAAAGAAGCACATATAAGTCCAAAGAGATGAAAATGCTTAATTAAGAAAAAGAATGCAAAACTCTATTAAAACACCTAAAAAACAACTTAACACCTCTGAAAGACAAGTTTTTGTGCACCTCGCACACCTCGGATGTGTGCTCAGTGCATCCTTTTATTTTATTATCTTAATTTTTTATCATCATTTTTAAATTTTTTTTAAAGTTTTTTGAGAAATGTGTAGGTGTCTGCTGCAAAAGCATGTGTGGAGGAGAGCACGGAGCTCATGGCAAAGGTGTGCGATTTGTTATTATGGGCACATGCACTAGGAGGGCATGCATGGCACCTTGAAGGGGCATGTGCAGCACCGCCACAGAGGGCTCGAGCGACTCGCCTTCATGAGGGGCACGCGTGGTGCCACCACAGAGGGTGTGCACGGTGCGCCTTCATGAGGGGCATGCGTAGTGTCACCATAGAGGGTGCACACAACATCGCTCATGAGGGGCACGTGCATGACACAACCATGGAGGGTGCGCATGGTGCACCTTCATGAGGGGCACACATGGCACTACCATGGAGGGCGCGTGCGACACTACCCATGGAGGGTGCATGTGGCACTTCCATAGAGGATGTGTGCAGTGTTGCCATGGAGGGCATGCATGGCATGCCTTCATGAGGGGTGCGTGCAGCACAAGAAATAAAAGAAGGCACAGTTGTTCGAATGCACCTTCTGTGCAATGAGCAAAAAACTAGAGTGCAATGAGAGTAAAATGAAATGTTAAGTGGTAGAATGGATTTTATAGCCCCTTGGGAATGCAAGGTACATATTGTGCCCCTACAGAGGTGTGCAGTACATAGCTTGCGGGCTACACGTGCACATTTTTTTTTACTTTTTGATATTTTTGTGTTTTGTATAATTTTATAAAAAAAAAATTATTTTTTGACTTTTTGACTCTAATACTTTCTCAGATCCATAATTGTGAGTTTGGGAGCTCAAAAAAAAGTAGGGGATCCCCATTCCTAGTGAGGAATGGGGCATGTGTTGTGAGACCACAACAAATAGCCCTAGAAAAAGGAAGAAATGACTAAGGCATTTCTTCATCAACAAACATTCCTCAAACGTGTGTTAGACACCAACCAAACTTTGAACATCTTGAGCGTCTTTCAAATAACTCTTCAATAAAAATCTTAGAACTCGAAACCTTTGAACTCAATGTGTGCATTGTGTATTCATTCCTTTTGACATGTCAAGATGCAATCAATCAAAAAAATTCTGATAACTTGAAACAATCTTCCACTCCTCCCAGCTCATTCATTCGTAATCTCCATGAAGGCTTTTATCAATTAGTTGCTTGACCAGATGAGACAATCAGTTCGAGGGCTCCATGCAGGATGCCACATTCTTTTAATTCTTGCTATTTGAGTAATTGCTCCATGTTGTTCAAAATGATATTTTTGATGAAGCGCTATTTTGAATAGAAGATACTTTGTTTTGAAAATGTACCTTTTGCCATCTAAGATCTTTAGAATCCTTCAGACTTAACACTGTATTTTATTTTTTCTTTTTTCTTTTTTTTTTTCTTTTTCTTTTTCTTTTTCTTTTTTTTTGTGTATCCTAACTATGCTTAAACTGTGTAGCCAGGACATTGATGTCGTTTCTTGGATTCAATCTTTTGTGAACATCCCTTGCTTTCCTCTTTTAGAACTTTTAGAAACTCTCACATTAAACAATGACCTTAGCAACCTTTTGAGACCCCTCCTACTTGAACCAGTTGAAGTTTGGATCGTCCCTCATCATCTTTGACTTCAACTCAACAGCACCTAAAACAATCAAATCTTTAAATTTGCAAAGTGCTGAGAATTTTTTGGTCTAGGATTCTAATTTCTAGAATGAAAGTCCCCTATTTCCACAAGAAATGTTGGTTGCTCAGTTGATATAAGACACACAATCGTCCAAATGTTTTGACAAAGAAATACCTCTTCCTAAAATCGAAACCAAAGAGTGGTTAGTAAAATCTTAAGAAACATCTCAAGTACACCTTACCCCTAGGACTAACATGACTAAAAAAGAAGAAGAAGAAGCAAATAGAAATAAAACCCAAACAAAGGGACTGGACTCAAAGAAAACTAATGCCTAACTTTTTTTTAAAAAAAAGCTAAACTAAAAAAATGACTAAGAAAAAAAAAACAAAAACTTATATATAGAAAACCTTGAATAAAAAGAATATGGGGTAGTTGTTAGTAGATTTCTCATTATGTGCAATAGTAATGAACCACCCCATATAGTTCTCAAAAATATTGGTTTGTCTTTGTACACAGAAAAATAAAGTTTGGACCATCTTGGTTCAAATTCTAGGCACAAATCACACAAAATCAGAAGTTGTGGTAACTCTTTATGACCATGATTAATCCACAAACAAGTTCTCTTACCTCTAGCATCATATTCAAATTAAAAATCATCAAACTAAGAGGGATAAAGGAAAGATATCACCTGATCCAGCGAGTTCCCCACCATAGGGGTACACTCACACATTGTAATTTCTCCTTCTGGTGGTCTTATCTCATGGTTCACAACTCCACTCACACATGGAAACACCTTAGGTTCTGCTTTAGCTCATTTGGACTAGAAAACTCAATTACTAGCCTCCCTTTTGAACTATTAGATTCATTACTATCATCAACCTAGATATTTTCTGGGTCATATTCCAAAGAAACCTATTCAAAATCGTACTTTCCCTCCATTGCAATCTCCCAAGCTAACCAAAAATTAGGACAGCTTTCTTCTAAATGGAGCCCAAATGGATGGATTCAGCATGACTGAGTTATTGCATGGTTTTCTATACATGTAGAATACCCACAAATAGACATTTCCTCAGTCAAGCTTGAAACCAAATTGAGCACTCTATCCATCTCTTCTAATGACAAGTCTTTTTTTGAGGGAGGTATCTTATCATTACCCAATGGGGAATCAATATCACAATAGGAAGAATTGGTATCTTCTTCTTGATGACTTTCTGATTCAAAAATCTCACCAACCTTGGGATCCTTTGCATTTTTATCACCTTTTGCAACTTTGTGGAGTTTTGAAACTTCAAAATTTTTTGCACCCTCAAAATTTCTTGGCATATCCACACTTATTGAGTCATCAACACTTGGAAGAATTTCTTCATTGAATGGGAACGCAAACTTCTCCTGACCATCTTCATCATTTCGTCCTCCTCTAGATTTATCATATGATTCAAACATCATTGCACTAAATTGCAAACATTGTTTCTCCATGATTTGGGGAGGCTAATCTAAAACATCATTGTACCCACATCCATTTTCACTTAGTCTCATACCTCTAATACCATTATTCTCATTGTTGACATTACTGTAAAGGCCAAAAGTTTTCCTTTGATTTTGAGAATAATTATTCTGGGCAGAAAGTTGTCTTCAATGATTGCCTTGGTTTCTTGAGGAATTCAACTTTATTCTCACAAGTTCACTAGATAAAAGAGACATCATCTTCGTCATGGCCTTAAACTCTCTAGCGATATTGTTTTCTACTTCAGTGGATGCAACTACCTTCTGCTCAAAGAAAGCAGTCTTTTGAGACTCATATCCTGAATATGTAATTGTTGGCATTGAAGTAGGAGTAACCTAATTTGTGAATGTTACAGCCTCCTTGAACACCTTTTCAATGGTATCAATGTCTCTAGGTGAGAGCCTTCTTAGAAAAATAGAAGTTAATGAATCCATTATTCCAAAATAGACTTGGATGGTAGCCTCTTGTGGTATAATGTAAGGAAACTCCATTCTTTGATATATCCTATAGAAGCGATGATTAAACTATGAAATAGTCTCATGGGGATCCCTCTTAATCAAGATGAACTGATGATATAGGAAAGATGGATCAACATTGATCTTGAATTGTTCCAGAAACTTGCTCTCAAAAGAGTTTCAATCCCTTATTGATGCTGGTGGTAGATTGAGGTACCAATTGAATGTCATTTCCCCTAAAGTGTAAGGAAAAAGGTGACATACAATCGTATGATATTTTACCTTTCATCAAATTGCAAGGCCACAAAAAGTGCACTGATGCAAGCCAAAAGGCTATGCAGGCAAAATTTGATGATCTCTTCTGTAGCTTGTTATGTCAACAAAATTCTTAAATCTATAGAAAACACTAGAACTAAAAGATTGCACAACTAGAAACAATGCAATAAACCTTTGGCTCAATCACAATTCCATGAACAAAATTCACAAAACAATGACACATTCAGGCAAGAATCACTACACACCAAAGGCGACTACCAAAAGCATAATTTTATTGCATAATAATGGCAGACCTTTGTTACATTTTACAATGGGATATTTATAAGAAATCATCTCCTCAATTTGTGTTGAGAGTGAGAGATATCTCCATGCAATAAAATGCTTTTTAAAACATTGAAAAAAACTAAATATATACAAACTAACAATTAATTTGGTTCTTAGAGGGACTCCATCCATATTTTATTAATTAATTGGATACATGAGCCCTTTAAATATCAAAAATAGAGAAAAAATGAGAGAGAAAGTAGGAGGAAGCCTTCAGTTGAAGTGGAAGTGCATGGAGGCATCAAAAATGGAAGTTGCTCCTTCACTAGGCATGTGTCGAAGTTAAACTATCGTTAGAATGTGTTCTCGATGCATGGAAGGTGCTATTTTTTGAACTAGTAGTTAAAATTGTAGAGCTATGGATGTGCATGAAAATGCAAATGTGTGGAGCTATGCACCTACATGAAAATGTGGACATGCGGAGCTGCAGACTTGTGCACCTCGGAAGCTCAATTTGCCAAAAAATCAAAATTTTGAATTTTGAAAATAGTTTCTGGGTTTGCTCAAATGGGATTTTAGATCACTGTTTGTGTACATTCTTTGCCCCTTTTTTATGATTTATACCCTCTTTATAGCCAATCACTTTCATAAACTTGAACTCCTTCTGCTTCTTCAATCTAAAATCCCAAGGCACCTATGTTGAATCTTGTCATTAATAGTTGCATAAGATAAGGAACCTGTTCTACTTCATGTGTCCAACCTCTGTATCCTTGACCTTTGTCTTCTCTCCAACTATGCTATCCTTCCTAGTAAGAAACTAAGTGATCTAGATTATCCAAAATGATCAGATGTTTGAAACTTTTTCATATTTTTTCACAAGTTTTTCTAGGCATTTTTAAATGGCTTTTTCAGAGGTCTTCTGCTAAAAATTTCAAGTTGAAACTTTCATCGGTCCCTAAAACTAGGCAATTGAAGAGTCCTTATTTTAGGGAGTGAAATTAGATTTTCAGTTCTTCTTTCCAATGGTGTAAACAAATTTGAATTTCAAGCTCTAGGTCAAAAGTTATGACCCCAACAAGTTGAGGATGCCATTTTAACCTACACAAAGAAGCACATATTAGTCTAGAGAGATGAAAATGCTTAATTGAGAGAAAGAATACAAAACACTATTAAAACACCTAAAAAGCCACTTAACATCTCTGAAAGACAAATTTTGGCGCACCTTGCACACATCAGAGGTGTGCTAGGTGTGTCCTTTTATTTTAATTTTTTAAATTTTTTATCATCATTTTTTTTTCAATTTTTTGAGAAATGTGTAGGTGTGTTGCAAAAGAGTGCACATGGAGGATAGCACATGGAGAAGAGCACATAGCTCATGGAAAAGGCAACACAATTTGTTATTATGGGTGCATGCACTAGGAGGGCACATGTGGTGCCTTGAAGTGGCGTGCGTAGTGCCACCACAGAGGGCAAGCACGATGCGCCTTCATGAGGGGCGTGCATGACACTACCATAGAGGGCATGCATGGTATTCCTTCATGAGGGGCATGCATGGTGATGCCATGGAGGGCACACATGGTGCCACTCATGAGGGGTACGTGTGGCACCTCCATGGAGGGCATGTGCGGCGTGCCTTCATGAGGGGCACACGCAGCGCCACCAAGGAGGGTGCGCACAACACCACTCATGAGGGGCGAGTGCAGCACCACCACAAAGGGCGAGTTTGGTGCACCTTTATGAGTGGTGTGCATGGCATCACCATGGAGGGCATGCACAATGCACCTTCATGAGGGGCACATGTGGCACAAGAAATAAAAGAAGGGTGCAGTTGTTTGAACGCACCTTGTGTGCAATGAGCAGAAAACCAAAGTGCAATGAGAGTAAAATAAAATGTTAAGGGGGGGAATGGGTTTTAAAGCCCCTTGAGAAAATGGGGTACGCATTGCATCCCTGTGCGAGTGTGCGGTGCGCATATCGCAAGCCGCGCATGCACTTTTTTTTGGACTTTTTTTTTTTTTGTGTTTTTTCTAATTTTTTAATTTTTTTTTTGTTTTTTAACTTTTTTACTCTAATACTTTCTCAGATCTTGAATTGTGAGTTTGGAAGCCCAAAAAAATGTAGGGGGGTCCCCATTCCTAGTGAGGAATGGGGCATGTGTTGTGAGACCACAACATGTTCCAAGTTCTCAAATTTAGATTTATCACCAACCATGTGGTTAGAACAACCACTATCAATAATCCATGTATCATTCTTACTAACATGAGAAATGAGGGCCATCTTAATATTCTCATCATCTAATTCATCCTTAACAGCAATGTAAACCATTTCATCTTCTTCACTACTATCAGAATCTTTAGCCATGTAACAAGGTTTCTTACCTTTGTCCTTGTAGCTTTTGAAATCCTTCTTTCCTTTGTACTTGGCATGCTTCTTTTCTTATTTCCTTATACATTTGGACACCTTGCAGCAATGTGACCAACTTCTTCACAAGAAAAGTAGATCAACAAAATTTTGCCTTTTTACTTTCCTTTTCCTTGGGGAAATCTTCTTGCAGGAAATGCTTCAATGAATTCAAGTTCTTCATCAAAACCATCTTCATCTTTACTGTTAGACTTCTTGCTTTTAGACTTTGCAACTTTCTTCTTGAGTGATAGCTTGGCTTGGAATGCAGACTCAAGGTTACTGGAGTTAGGAACATAATTATCTAAATTATCTAACTCAAATGTTGTCAACCTTCCCACTAGTGCATCCAAGGTTATATCATTTTTAGGATCACATCTCATTTCTTGAATAGTTGACACTCTACTTGCACAAATAGGAAGAAGGGTCATGAGCATCTTTCTTACCACTATCACAACATCAATTTTCCCTCTTGAGGCTCTAATTGCACACACACTGGCTTTGATTTTTTCACTATACTATGCAATATTGTCATCTCCTTTCATCTTCATCTAATCAAATTAACTTTTGATACTTTCTTTCTTAGCTCTCTTGACATTTTCATCTCCTCCATAGATAGCTTTTAGCTTGATCCACATCTCATAAGTAGTAGCACATCTTTTGCCTCATCAAATTCAACATAATTGAGAGTGGAAGCAATGTTAATCATCATAATGTTATGATTCTTCTTTTCTATAATTTCTTCCACAGTCACAGTTCCAATAGGTTCCACATACTTGGTGTTTAGATATTTCAAGCCTAAGTCTCCTATTGTTTCCAAATGCAACTTCATGAATTTCTATCATGCTTGGAAGTTATCTCTATTCATCTTAGGAATCTCCCATCTATAAGACATCTTGATGTTTAGCTTAGGTCCTTGAAACCTTCTCTATAAGAACCAAATGTTCTGATACCAATTGTTGGAAATGTAAGAGGAGTAACTAGGAGGGGAGGAGTAAATCAGTTATGATGAAAAAAAATCCCAATCACTGAAGATGTCACGACAAAACAAAACAAAACTCTATTGAAACTGAAATACTATTGTAACTTGGTTAGCATGAAAACACTCGGTTAACATAGTAACTCGATTTACACTAAGAATGAGTGTCACTCGATAAACACTTGTTTAATACTGAATATATGCATTGTTACTTTTTTAACATTGAACATGAAAATCTTATGATAGTAAGTGTGATTAACCTTAATTAACTTAGTTTCAGAATCATAAAGAAAATATTATGAACTCAAGAGACACTAGGATTTAACATGTAAATCTAATTTGGGAAAACCACCAATTGCAACTAGTTACTATTTTTCACTCTTCTGAGGTGAGCCCTATTAGGATCCACTCATGTTAAAGGTTACAAAACACACTGTTAGGTGTGACTATGTTAAATGATTTAGTTCATCCTATTAGGAGTGGCCCTTTTAGAGGTGTTTAGACACTTCAATCTAGAAATGCCACCTTGTTAGAAGATTTGGTAAATAGCTATTAAGATAACTCTATTAGGATATTTGATTCATTGCTACATTTATTAGAGAGTAACAATGATATGACTTAATTGCTGATCCAACTATATTTTTTGATTTCAAATATCTATTCTATATTCTAACGTCAATACTTGATCCTTCTTGATTAGAATGTTCTTTGTAGCTCGCTCAACTCCTAATTTGCTTCCTTGATTTATTTTTGCATTCTCATCCTTCTTATCCTCTAATTCAATCCTCAACTTGACCTTATACTTATATGTTTTACCTTGTCAAGTTGGCTCGAATACAATTTCAAATAAATGAAATTCATCCCATGAGTTGGCTAGAACTAACCAAAAAAACTAATATAGGAAAATCCCTCGTTAGTCAGCCCAACTTGGTCAACTCTAACTCATAAATGATTTTCCTTCATAGTTCCTTTGGTAGTTGAGTAAGCTTGGTAAATACTCGTTCCATGCCAACTTTTCTTTGGTAACCGAGTGAGCTCGGTAGACACTATCTTCCTGCAAACTCCTTTTGGAAGCTAAGTGAGCTTGGTTAACATTGGCTCTAAACTTGGTTAACACTAAAATTCTCATCATACACTACAACTTCCTTTGACTCTTGAGTGAGCTCAACATATACCGAATTCTTGGTATATACTTGACATTTGTGTAACATCAAAGACAACACATAATTGAATGATTGTATCCAACAAATGAAACCACCAAACTACTCCTAAAACCTGAATGAAAAATTTCACCTAAAGAAACCTCCATTAATAAAATAATAGCATTTTTAATACCCATCCAAGTTTGGAAGAAATACAATTCATGGCTTTGCCAAAAGTGCCTCTAATTACCATTAAAAAGTAACTTAAAAACCCTCCTATGGTAAAATATTCTATGTTGTGTAAAATTCTTATTTTTGAATAATAGTAGGATCTTTATAAGTTTACCTTGTTATAATCCTCTATCATGCACATTATGTTCTAATAATATACTTCATTTAGGTTTTATGCAACCCCCTACGCATTTCAATCTTTCTATTAAAAACTACATAGTTCCAACTTCTTACCATAAAATATATGCAAATCCTTTTAAAAATTAAATACAAACCTTAAAAGAACACATGCCTCTTATGATTGGTTTAAAATCAACCAATAAAACTCATTTAAGACCTTTGTTTTCATTGGTTATTTCTCTATTAGGTCAATTCCACTTGATTATTCTCTTCCTTTTAAAAATTTGTACCTTGCATATCAACTTGGAGAAATAACATTATAATATTTCTCATATGAAACTCCTTTATTATGTTTGGCCACCTTTCATTTCATTTGGACCCCCACACTACCATTTAATTAATAATATCATATTTCCACAATTCATTTCTAATCATTTTATATTTTTAGAGTTGATTGTGTATGTTTGTTTGGCACCAAATCCACAATCAAATCCAGAAACATAAAATTATTATATATTTAATATTTTACCTCTTTCCATGTGACACATTGAAACCTAGAGGATCATTATTTTATCAATATTTTTTATCCTTTTAAAGCTTTATTTTCTCACCATTTAGTCAACACCCATTTTGACTACTAACTGGGTACCATGTGGTAGCCTCTCATTAGCTTGCATGTCCTCTTCACTTACCTTTCCATACCACCTTGTCGCTAACCTTAGCCTGACTCAATACCACATGTCATCATTCACATGTTTTTATATTGTTTAACTACCTTGCATCTTCTCCATGTGAATTTGTGATGACTATTAATTTCTATGGAAGATTTAATGGCAGACCTGCCACTTGTCACTCCTTGATTTGCCTATTCTTCTATTTGACCATCACCTCACCAACCCTAGGACCTACCTCTGCCACATGTCCTAATTTTTGTATTTTTTCAATGCTTTTGGTGGACCCACTTTTTCAATACAAAATTGTATTATGTCAAGACTTGTCACTACTTACCATCTCACTATCTTCAAATGCATGCTACATGGAAGTGTTGGAACTATGGCTAAGTAGGATAAGTAAGGCTTATCAGTTATGGCAACATATAATTCTAGAATAGAAGGAAGAATGTACAGTTGAAGATTCCATGATTAGAGATATAAAATTGTCTAAGTGTTATACAATTCTAATATCAATAAAAAAACAATTTTTTTATTGTGAAGTCTTCAATGATATTTGGCTAATGCACAGTTAAGGATAAGTAGTAAAGATAGTCCTGATGATGTGGCTAAGTGTGTAGTATGGTACAGTCAATATGACCTTAATTATATCAGATTCACCAATAAAGGAAGTGAACAAAGCACAATAGAGCACAACAGTAAAAGATGAATTATAGATTAAGGAATTATTTTATTTACAAAATAATTACTTAATTATTTAGGAACAACATATCCACTCTCTTGAGGCATCCAAATGGGAAGGTATGTTTCTCAAACTGGATCTTTCTAAAGCTTATGATAGGGTGGACTGGTCTCTCCTTGGGAAGGTCCTCTCGACTTTTGGCTTTGACAGTAAAGTTTGCAAAATTATCTCTCAATTGGTGTCCACCTCCTCATTGGCTGTTATGGTTAATGGAGTCCCTTCTAATTTTTTCAAACCTTCCAGAGGCCTCAGACAAGGAGACCCCCTTTCGCCCATTTTGTTCATCATTTTAGCTGAATGCTTAGGAAGGATTATAGATTGTAGAAAGCGTGAGGCTTGTATCAAAGGGATCCTTCCCTCCTCTAATTGTGTTCCCTTCACTCATCACCAATTTGTTGACGATACTATCTTGGGGGGGGAAGCTTCTGTCAAAGAGGCCAGAGCCCTAAAGAAGATTCTTGATACTTACTCCAGTGGGACGGGTCAGCTGATTAATTGGAACAAAATCTCACTCTTTTTCATCAACACCTCTGAGTTTAGACAAAGAAAAATCGCCAGGATTCTGGGTTGTGGGGTAGGCTCTTTCCCCTCTACCTATCTTGGTCTTCCTTTGGGATCCTCACCCCCGGAGTCTTTTTGGAATGGTATTTTGGACAGATTCAACAGGAAGATGGCTGGTTGGAAAGGGGTCTCTCTTAGTCAAGCGGGGAAATGCCTCTTAGTCAAATCTTCTCTTCAAAATCTGCCAATCTACGCCCTGAGCCTCTTTGGAATTTCGGGGAAAATAGCTGAGAGAATGGAGAAAATCCAGAGAGACTTCCTTTGGAATGGTAATGAAGGGAAGAAAAGATATCCTCTTGTTGCTTGGGAGAAGGTTTGCCTCCCTACGAGGTACGAAGGTCTGGGCATTAGAAAGATCACTCACCTCAATAAGGCTCTCCTAGCTAAACAAATATGGCGGATCTTCAGTAGCACCGGTGAATGGAGGGACACCCTGGTAAACAAGTACCTTAGAAGACCCACTCTTCTTTTCACCCTTTTTAATGAAGATATCCCAAAAGGATCGAACATTTGGAATGGGATCATGAAAGCCAGGGACCTGGCTAAGGCCTGGATATCATGGAAATTGGGAAATGGGAAGGACATCCAGTTCTGGTCGGATAGATGGCTTTCCCAAGATCCACTTATCAATAACCCTATTTTTGAGAGATGGATGCAAGCTTGTACTGATCAAATTGGGTCCAAAGTTTGTGATTATTGGAATGGCCAGGAATGGAGTGACCTATCCCTCATCTCTGAGGACTTGACTCCTATAATGCTAATGCTCAATTCCATGATTCCTATCAATTTGGGGGATGAGCTAGTTTGGATGGATAATCCCAATGGAAGATACTCTGTTGCCTCAGGCTATAATTCCCTTTGGAGCTTAAAAGAGAAGGCCCCTTGGGCAGAGGGTTGGACTCCAGGTCTCACTCCAAAGATCAACATTTTTTACTGGCTGGCTCTTCAGAACAAAATCCTTACTCATGACAATCTCATGAAGCGAGGACATGTTATGCCAAGTAGATGTCCCTTGTGTAAGAATTAGGCTGAGACCGGAAATCACATTTTCATCTTATGTGACTATGCCAGGGAGGTGTGGAATGTCATCACACATGATAATGAAACCCTCTGGTGCAAATCAGATAATCTCATGGATTTTTTCCATCAGTGGAAAGGTCTTTGTAAGATTGCTGGTCGACAGGATCACTCGGACTGGATTTTACCCCATTTTTGCTGGGGAATTTGGAAGGAAAGGAATAATAGAATATTTAGAGACAGAGAGGAGCCGGCTATAATCCTTGGCAGGAAGGTCTCGAAGAATATAAAGGAAAATCTCCAAGTGCTGAAGGAGGAAGAAGAAGAAGAAGGGGACAGAAAGATAGCTAAAGAAAAAGACAGGAACCTCAAAAGGCAGGATGCTAGCTGGCTTCTCCCCCCAGATGGTTGGTCAAAAGACAACTTTGATGGGGCTTCTAAGGGTAACCCAGGCCCTTCAGGTTGCGGTGGAATCATAAGAAATAGCTATGGGGAGGGAATAGCTGCCTTTGCTTCCCCGCTGGGAATCCAGACTATTCATCTGGCTGAAGCAAGAGCTGCGAGTAAGGTGGTCAAGTTTGCTTTTGAAGCTGGGATTACTAAACTCTGGCTTGAGGGGGACTCCAAAAACATTATTAATACCATTAATGGTATTTCCCCTCCCTCGTGGATGATTGCGAACATAATTGCTGAGACTTGCGCCACTCTCACAAAGTTCGATAAGGTCCACGTCACTCATGTTTATAGAGAGGCAAACCTAGTCGCTGATTGGTTTGCTAATAAAGGGGTTAACGCCACCAATAATCTGTCCTGGCATGCCAGAAAAGATTTTCCAGCGGAGGCAAAGTTGCTCATCGACCGAGATAAAATCTTGGGAAGGACGGCTCAAATCCAATGCAATTATGGATAATAAAGATTGCTTAATAAATGGTAAGTGCCATTATTGGCATCATGATTTGCACCAGCAAAAGGGGTTTCCTCTAACTTTTTGACACGTTCGAAAGGACGATACCATTATTTTCAGAAAGGGGTATACTCACGGGTATCATAAAAGAAACATCACCATTTTTTCGAATGCAAATAACTTGCACAGATCAAAGTTCATGAGAATTGTGGAAGTTGATCAGGTAAACATGACGGGTGAGAGGAGCAGAAAGGAGCCGGTGGGGGAAGTTCAGAAGTGGAAGAACAAGGCCAAAGTTTGGAGAGAGCTGGAAAAGGGTGGGGTTACTAATTTCTTCGAGAAACTTCATGGCTCGGATCCTAAGATCACTAACAACATGGTGAATTTGTGGAATAATGGTAAGGTTAAGGTGAACGGGGTCTACTTTCAAATTACTGAGGATGTGGTTGCTGAAGTCACGGGGATTCCGATGGAGGGGTATAAATTCTTCAGAGACAAGAAGATGTCTTCTAATGCAATCAAGGATTTTGTGAAAAACACTGAAGAGCTGAACAAGCTGGGCAAGAAAGAGACATTTTTTGTAACGGATACTATAAAGAAGCTCTGGAGGTATGTTCTCTATGCTGTCATTGAATATATAACCCTAGACCCCAGGTTTGATAGGGTTAGGACTCACCATTTTGTGATTCTGAATCATTTTCGACATGGTAGTAAGATCTCCTTCCCGTATTATCTTTTTAACTCGATGAACAAGGCCATTTCTAGTTTTAAAAAGAAAGCTACCGTCAACCCGGCTCTGCATGAGGGTCTTCTGCTTCTGATTCATGAGCATTTCCATGCTCAAACCATTAGCAAAAACCCTATCCAGGGGGCGGATGTTGACAAGAGCAGCTCCAGTTTTTCCTCAGATTCTGACGATGTCGAGAGCATCAGCTCTGATGAGGTTTTTGAGCATTCAGGTAAGAAGACTAAAAGCCATAAGAAGGATTACCCCTCTATCAAATTACCCAGCAGAAAGAGCCCTAGAGGTCATACCCCAGCTAAAACTGGCTCTGCTGAGGTGGAGGAGGAAATGGATACTGATGATTCTGACAAGGTTTCAAAGGAGGAGCTGGATGAGGAGAAACTAAGAAAAAGACAGAAGAGGGAGGGAGAGAGCATGGAGCGCTCCAGTAGTCAGGAAAAGGATTCTCTGCCCATTCCCCTCTCCCCTATACATCCTCAGCCTCCTTTGGAGGAAAATGATAACTCTGGACAGATTGAGGGGGAAGTGCAAGTTAATAATAGAAGGAAGGCTTGGAAGAACTTCAATGTGAGAATGGCCACTATGGGAATCTACAAAGAGGCGATGAACCCCCAACTCCTGGTGGACGACCTCGAGAAGCCTAGACTCAATGAGCTAATTGACCCAGCTATGGTGGCTATTTCTAATAATGCAAGAGAAACGGGCATGAATCTGTTGAACAATGCCCGCAATAGCATGATCAAAAACTTCAGATCAATTAAATGGCTTTTCCATGAGCTTGAGGATGTCAGAGATAGGGTTTCCCAAATGGAAAAAATCAAGAGCAAGACAGGTACAGAAAGCCAAGGCGACCGGAACAGCTGGGAGACTTTGATGGAGAGGAGAGTAAAAAATATTGAGAACTACAATCACAACCTGGCAAGTCAAATGATCTCCCTCCTCGCTTCGATCAACGACAACATCCTCTCTCTCTTGGAAAGTCTCAAAGATAGGAACCAGATGGAGGAAGATGATAAACAGAACAGAGACAAAGATAGGCTAGATGTGGATAAAGCCAAGGACAGCACTATGGAGCAGGATTTGACGAACACCCAGGATCATAAGGAAGAAGAGCAATAAGAGTGCGCTGAAGCTGCCCAGACCATGCTCGAGATGGAGAAGTAGTCTGCTAGGTTGGGTCTCTGTCCTTTGGTTTTTGTTTCTCCTGGCTTTGGCTTTTTGTCTGGTCTCTGTTTTTCTGGTTGGTTCTCTGGCCTTTTTTGTGGGCAGTTGTTTCGGGCTGGGCCTATGGGCTTATTTTCAGCCGTAAGGATTATGTTTTGGCTGGGCATTTTTTCGCTTATTTTCAGCCTTTCTTGTTGTTAAACTTGTGGGTTTCAGGACCCCTTAAAACCTGTTTACCTTATCAAAAACATCCTAGATGTTAACCCTAAGTTAGCATGAGCTACTTTTATATTTAGCCAAATGTGTGGAAGCATCTAAACTGATTGGACAAAGTTTTGAAAAAGGGAAAATATAAGAAATCATTGTTTACGAAGTGTGGCAGGAATGAGAACTATGTATGTGACATGCGAACTTATGTGAAGGCTCTATGATATGAATTATGATATAAGATTAGAGATATGCCAAGGAAAATAGTCAACACTAAAGAGGTTATTCTATCTATCTCATTTTTATAAAGGAACAATATTGTATTATTGTATGTTAGGGCAATGGGATCTTCTTGCATATATTTGCAATTGTATGGCCACCTCCTAATAGGGTTATCACTTTTAATAGTGCCTAGTCCTCTAACAAGGACTAAGACACTATATGTACTTCATAGACTCCTAATAGAGTTAATATTCTTAACATGATTCTTTTGTTTAGTGGATCATTTTATAGGTACCATCTCCACTGGGGTTTTCCCTTGGTCGGGGTTTCCCTAATTAACAAATTATGGTGTTATGAGTTCTCTTTGTGTATGGTTTTATTTGATGTTTGACATTATTGGTTTTCTTTCATATGCATGTTGTAAAGTAATTAATAATATCCAGTTGTGAGAAAAAGTTTGTAGAATACTAATTCACCCCCCTCCCCACTTCTCTTAGTATTATCTATTTCTAACAATTTCTATCAGAGCACAGTTACTCAGAAGAGGCTTAACAGCTTGATTAAGATCCCTATGGATAAAAAAATAGTTAAAGAGGAACCTTGAAGAAGCCCTTGAGAAAATTGATCTTCTTACAAAAGAAAGAGATAGCCTGAAAGAAAGGTATGAAGATGCTAAAGATTACATTGGGAAACTAAAAGATAAGATTGATCATATCAAATCTAGAAAAGACCCTAGAGAGTAGACTAGTGATAGTGATGAGGTAGCAACCCTTAAGAAAGAAAATGAGATTTTGAAATATAAGTTGAAGATGGTTGAAATGAAATTAATCTTGAAGAAATATGATAGAAAAACTGAACCAGATCTAAAGTCTAAGAATTCAATTTAAGATCTCATCTGAAAAAAGTAACATCTGAACTAGATTTTATCATAATAGAGCATGCCAAATTAGAGAGATATACTACCATTGTGAAAGAAGAATTGACCCAAGATAAGCATTAGTTATAAAATCAATATTCTAGTAGTGAGAAAATTGATGAACAATTATTATATCAGAGATATTCTTATGATAAGATAGGTCTTGGATATCTTATTGGAGAAAAATCAGCAAAGAGAACTAAAGTTAGAAAAGAACTAGATCCAATTATTGAAACCCCTGAACCTAAGGATAATTATCAAAATAGGATTGAACCAAGCAAGTCTACAAAATTACCCAAAGAATTTGAGCAATTAAACCTTAAGAATTTGATGAACCCAAACAAATAGAGCAAGTTGAACCACCTAAAGAAGTAAGACATGAATTCAAAGGTAGATTTTTTATATGTAATGAAGTTAGTCATATGAAGGGAGATTATGCAGGTATGCCTTTAAAACCTATTACTAATTTCTATTGTTATATTTGTCATGGTTTTGGACATAAATTACTATACTGTGTGGAACTTAAGTTTGATGGTAATAATGGAAATAGTAGAATATTTAGGGATAATAACCCTGTAGGTCATGAAAGAGGGTATCCTCAAGAAGACCCAATGATTGTGAAGGAGCTAATGGAACAAGGAGGAATATTATGTTTTATAAGTGTAACAACTTTGGACACATTGTGAGGAATTGTGGAGCACCAGTCAATTAGAATGGACCCAATCACAGAAAGAATACAGCAATATGTTAGCTATGTAATAACTTTGGTCACATCGCAAGGTTCCACAGAATGGAAAAAAGGAACATTAATAGAAACCCATACTATAGAAGGAACAACAACATAAATGAAAAAAGGAATGGTAGTAGCAATAATAGTTAGAAAGAGAAAGTTAAAGAGAATGTTGAAGAATTTAAGGAAATGTTGAAGAATTTTAGGAAGCATTTGTGAAGGAAAATGATCCATCAAGTTGACATGTGGTTTTGGAAGAATAGTTTTCGAATGTGCCTGATGAGAAATTGAAATCAGCCATAGTGCATGATTCATATAATTTGAATTAGACACTTTTCTATCAAAGATAGAGCATCAAAAAAATGGAATAGAAGTTAGAGATCGAGTTAGAAGTTGCCAAGTTAATAGAAGGTCTAGCAGATCACAAGGAATCTATGATTAAGAGCGCAACTCATTTGAAGATTGTATGAGGTTGTACAAATGAAAACAAGTTTATTGGTTAATAGAGAAAAACTTTTACAACATTGGGTGGATGCACAATCAATACGAAGTTCAATTTGAAAATATTTAAGTGATGCGAACAAGCTTTTGAGTACCATTCGATTGTGTGAAGAATCAAGAGGCAATCAAGAGAAATTTGACAGCAAAGTAAATGAAAATTTGAAGCATTCATAGTGTGAAGTAAGAAAAGCCCTAGTTATGCAAATTTTAGGTATTTTACAGAGAATCTTAGTTAGATTTTCAAAATTATTGAATCAGCTTAAGATGGAAATTCCCATAGTGTGTGACACAAATGAGAGGTTGAGGTACAATTTTAAGAAACACCCATTTGTGTCAATGGAAGATAATCCTTTGGGAGCATTTTCACAAGTTTTTCCAAGAGTATTGTATGTGGAGGGCATATATTCACTACAAGTTTGATTCTATTGGTGACAATGATATTCACAAGGATATGGATGTGGTGTACAACAATGGTTTATCATTGAAACAAGGTTTTCAGCACTTAGAAGAGCTAAATATTATCAAGAAGATGTTCTACATAGAGTTTGACAAATACGAATGGAGTAGAATAATTATGAGAAAAATCCATGAAAGAATATTCTAGGTAAGAGACATCCTTGTCATGATTGATAATGACATGATCCACAAGTTGACTAGATTAAGTAATGAAGGGGCCAAACCATTGAATGAGAAGAATATGAAGAAATTCATTAAGACCAATCTAAAGACAAAATTAGAGGGAAGAAATATGAGAATTGATCTCATTAAGGAAGATGATATAAGAATAATCAACAAGATGAATCATAGTTCAAGGCTAAAATCTATACCTACTAGATTCATTCATGCAACATACCTTATGACTATAAAGAAGGAAAAGATCAATATGTGTGAAATTTTGAAGCAACAAGTGCTTGACAACATTGAGAAGTTGAAGAAGACAAAAAGCATGGTGTTCTAATTTGAATATTTGATAATTCACTTATTCTTCCAAGTTATCAGAAAGTTTCTAGGTATGCTAGATAATGAATGGAATAGAAAAAAGTGCACAATGAATTTTATTACTTACCATTATAGGAGACAATTAGAAGAAAGAATTGTTGAAGAAATAACCAAGATGATGAAAAAAAAATTAGTCTAAAATGAAGAAGAGATATAGGATCTCTCCATCACTAGTGGAGAACTATAATGATGACATATGTTTCATGGTTGAAACTAATGTCACATGCATGGAGGTTGTAGGACCAAGAGTTAAATTCATAGACCCTATGGGATATGAAATGAGTGTAGATCTTATAGAAATATCACACCACCCTTACCAACTCACAACCAAGAACACAACAATATAGAGACAAAGAGATGACAAAATGCTTCACAAAGCATGCCTTTATTATACTCAAAAATTCTTACAAGATAAACAATATGACATCATAGATATGACTTCTTTCAAAAGAAGTTTACAAATGCTTTAACATAAGAGAACTCCCAAATAAGAGTTTCCACAAGAAGAGTCTTCACACCAAGAGCTTCCATGAAGAGAACTTCCACAAAGAAGATCTTACACATTAAGATCCTTCACCTCCAAAGATTATATACAAGAAGATATCACACCATGAGAGCTTCACTACAAGAGCTTACCCATGAAGAGATTGATTACAAATGATCATAAGCCTAGCTTAAATAGGCACTTACTATCAAAGATGTTACAAACACAACCAATGTGGGATATAAAGATAAATACAAATAACTTATAATAAATATTAATTTCCCACCCAAGTAAAACTAAGCACCATTACAAAGATCATCTTGGAGTTTGATAGGGACAAGGAATACCCTAGATGGGGAACTTATGAAGAAAAGATGAAAGAATCTCATAGTGAACTCTATAGAAAGGAAATCGAGAAGAAGGTAGACAAGAAGATAGAAGCTGTCTTGAAGGAATTTACTATGACCAGAGAAGAATTCAATGAGGTCAAAGATATTTCCTTAGAAATGAAGGCAAGTGGAAAAATAGAGATATTTTCAGCCACACCCATTGCAATGGTGGGACCCTCTAAAGGTGCAAAAATAGAAAAATTTGTTTCTCAGATACCTACTATACCCTATGTTGTAGAAGCACAAGTTTAACCCTCTATTGCACATATAGTCAAGAGTCCTAATGAAGAACAAGTCACAATTATTGAAGTCAAATAAGTTAATCCTCCAAGGAAATTAGAAGGATTCACAAAGGTAAAACAAGAAGTTGAGTTACCAAGCAAGAAAAGAACCAAGCAGTTATCAAGTTGAAAAGGCAAGAGGAGGAAGACATTGCAAATGATTGAATCTAATGAGTTAGAGCATGATGAAGAAACATCAGACAGACCCACAAAACAAGTAATTTGAGAAACAAGGACAAACATTTGGAAAAAGCCTTGGAAGCCTATGGTCGTGAATTTGAATATGTAGATCATTAATGATAACAATTTTGTTCAAATAAATAAGTATTATAGTTTTTATAGCAACATGGAAAGACTACAATTAGAAAATGTTGTAGTTAGGAATATGATATTGAAGATCAAGGGGTTTGAAGATATACAAAAAAATATTCTAGAAGATCTGTATAATAGACAGGTTAATAGGAAAAGAGTCATTTAAGAAGATAAGAAAATTAGAGAAAACCTGATAAAGAAACTTTTTGAAGTTAGGAATGATGATGAAATGAATGGAATAGTGAAGTGTATTGAGCCCTTACTAAGAAATAAAAGACGAGCTATTCTCTTTGATGGGAGGAAACTATAAAGAAGTTAATAACAAGATAGAGGAAGAAATTTTCAAATGCATGACTTCTATACCTAAGGTCAAAGAATAGAGTGTGAAGTTAGGGGGATAAATCCCTATTTTTATTGAGAAGAGTACACCAAAAATAGTAGCAACAGAATTCAAGGACACTCATATGACAGATCTATCTTTGCAAATCTATATTGGGACCGACAACATGCAAGTTGGTGCTAAAAAGATAATAGTAAACATTCTAGATGATCCTTTCAAGGATCTTGCACTAAAAATTGTTGGATATATTAGTGATTACTCCATCTTTGGTGAGGAAGAGGAGATAAGAAAAGTGAAGCAGGAGAGAAAAAGAGAAAAGAAGAAAAGAGGAAGAAAAAGGAATGTGCAGAAAAAAGTAAAAGTATAAAGAAGAAGAAAGAAAGAAAAAGAAAGAAGAGGAAAAGAAAAGGAAGGGAGAAGAAGAAAAGAAGAGTAAGGAAGAAGAAGAGAAGAAGAAGAGAAAAGAGGAAGGAAGAAGAAAAGAAGAAAGAGGAAGAAGAAAAGAAGGAAGAAGAATAAATAAAGAAAAAAGAGGAAGAAACAGAGAAAAGAATGAAGGAAGTAGAAGAGGAGAAGAGAAAGATGGAAGAAGAGAAAAGAAGAGAAGAAGAGAAAAGGAGAAAGGAAAAGAAAGTAGAGGAGAAAATGAAGCAAATATGGAAGGTTGTGATGTAAGAAACTACATTTCAACCGCAACTCAAACATACCACACTAAGGTTGACAAAGTAATGAGGAAAATTAACTAGTTGTTATGCCTATAACAAGAAATTTAGCATTGATTCCCACACTCCTAGAAAAATCTGATGATGATGATGACCAAAAGGATCTTATATCTTCATTGAGTAAATTTCTTGAAAAGAACAAGATAGTGAAATATTTGGAGAGAGCCTTGGGAGAGGTCTTGGAGAGAATGCAAAGTGCAGTGACATCCAAAATATAGAACTTAATTTGTAGAAAAAGGAAAAAGATATGGTAAAGGTGTTTGATGAAGAATTCACCACACTATCAAATATTGCATTGATACAGACACAAATAAGGCATGATGGACAATTGTTTGGTACAGTCTACACAAACGTGTAAAATGACTTACAAACATTGGATGTTTGTGTGAAGGAGTTAAGAAGTTTTGTTGAAAAGGGAAAGAAGTTATATGGAAAATTTGTTATGTCCTATAACTACTTAAAAGACATTGACAATAAGATCTCAAAATAGATGAGTGAGCTTCAAACACTTACTAACAGATTGCAACAACCAAATGTGAATATTGAAGACATTGAGGATGAGTTGCAGAAAGTTCATAATGCCATCAAGATTAGTGAATTGGAAAAAGAAAGGATAATTAAAATATTCTCTATATTTAGAGAACATATATCCCCTAAGATAAATATGCTATAGAAGAAGTTAGAAGAATATCTTATTGCAAAGACATCTTATGAGAAGTTTGCATATACTAATTTGAATGCAGTAGAAGTGGCATCTTATGCACTATGTGCACTTCTAAGCACTATAGAGGCATTGAGAGGTACTTGGAAGAAACAACTAGAGTGGTTAAAGACAAATTTTACAAATTTCATCTCCATAATATCAACTTAAGCCATAAGAGGTAATTCAATTTTGACATGTAAATAATTTTTGACACCTTTGTCATTGATGTCAAAGGGAGAGAAGAGGATAGGAAAATTGTATAGAATAAGAAATAGATATATACTAAGGGGTAGTATTATTATTAGGAGATATAAGGAAAAGATGGTTATAAGTGTAATGATCCACAAGTTTTGCAAAGGCCAAATTTTGAGAAAGTTTTTGAGTAACATTTTGGGACTTAACCAATTTTCCTGTATATTGTCATCAATGCCAAAGGGGGAGATTTTTGGAAATATGACTAAATAGGATGAGTAAGGGTTGTCATTTATGGAAACATATAATTCTAGAATGGGAGGTGGAATGTACAGTTGAAGATACCATGATCAAGGACATAAATTTATGTAGGTGTTAAACAATTTTAATATTAGTACATAAACTATTTTTGTTATTGCAAAGTCTTCAGTAATATTTGGTACATGCGTAGTTAGGGATAGGTAGTATAGATAGTTGTGATGATGTGGCTAAGTGCATAGTACGATATGGTCAGTACTATGTTAGTTATATCAAATTTACCAATAAAGGTAGTGAATTGAGCAAAATAGAGAACATCAATAAAAGATGAATAATAG
This sequence comes from Cupressus sempervirens, assembly GCA_028749045.1. Classification (NCBI taxonomy): domain Eukaryota; kingdom Viridiplantae; phylum Streptophyta; class Pinopsida; order Cupressales; family Cupressaceae; genus Cupressus; species Cupressus sempervirens. The sequence continues at coordinate 237,969,429 of CM053788.1, read as the reverse complement.
ATTAATGAATTATTTTTTTTATGATATAATTACTTAATTATTTAGGGACAACATCTTAGAGGTTAACCCTAAGTTAGCATGAGCTAATTTTATATTTAGCCAAATGATTGACTGGACATAGTTTTAAAAAAGGGAAAAGTATAAGTAAGAAAGCATTGTTTGCAAAGTGTGTGGCAAGAATGGGAACTATATATGTGACATGTGAACTTATATGAAGGCTCTATGATGTGAATTATGATATAAGATCAGAGATATGCAAAGGATAGAAGTCATTAGTAAAGAGGTTGCTATATCTATCTGATTTTGTATAAAGGCACCATATTATATTAGTGCATGTTAGGGAAGTGGGCTCTTCTTGCATACATTTGTAATTATATTACCAACTCCTAATAGGGTCAGTATCCTTGACATGATTCTTTTGTTTAGTAGATCATTTTGTGAGTGTCATCCCCATTGGGGTTTTCCCTTGGCCAAGGTTTCCCTAGTTAATAAAATATGGTGTTATGAGTTCTCTTTGTGTATGGTTTTTTTTTTTAAGCATTATTGGTTTTCTTTCATATGCATGTTGTAAAGTAATTAATAATATCAAGCTTTAGGAAAAAGTTTGAAGAATATTAATTCACCCCCTCTCAGTATTATCTATTTCTAATAGGAACATGGTCATTGCCTACTATCTCACTATTCTGAGACATTTGCTACATGGAATATGGTCATTCATTAATTTGTCCAAATAATTGTCTAGACTAATTTGAGGCATCCTCAGTAAGTGGATGCCAAACTAGCCTAGTAGACCACGCACATAGCTTCACCATGTGTTAGAAGGCATCTTCTTAAGACACTCTCTCAAATGAGTGTAAATAGACAAAAATAGTTAATAATTTTGTGACACACCCAATATGGGATATTTCCAAGTCTTCCCCTACATTGAAATAAATAGTAAATTATTCAAAAGTGACATGGTTGGCATTTCTCATGCACACTTGTCCATTTTATGATGAATGTTGCTCTTGGCCTACTTTAAATCAGTCTGCATAGTTAAACAATGCCCTCCATGCAACTACATCACAAGTCATGAAGAAAAGACTCTATAATGTGAACGTTTTCAGTAGAGCAACATCTTCCTCCTACATCACTAACCCCACTTGACATTCTCTACAACATTACTTAATCAACCTAGAAAAAGTACCATTCCCTATGTAGATTAAAACACAACCATCATGTACCATGGAATGTAACAAAATTATGAAATAGCCCCTGCCATTATTTAGACCACACACTCATCACCACACTATCTATCTTGGGAACAAAACACTCCCCTTCACCTATTGGTCCCATGTATAGATCTATAATGGACTTCCATGTATTGAGAAAAAATACAATGCACACACTGAATCACTATAAACCCACTCCCTCCCTTGACACACATACCAAAGATAATACTCTCCTCAAAAAAGGCTTGTGCCCCTATATACCATTTGGTTCTCCGCCAAGGTTAATCAACACCCCAACTTGGTGATCAAGGCACAAAAAAGGGTAACACATTTTCCCATTTAGCATTGATAAGGGTTGAAATCCATCATGAAAACATGTCCACCAATTATTTTTCTCTAGCAATGATTTGGGCACTCAATATCAGGTTTGGTGACACAATTTTGCAATATTAGTTCTTCTCTCTATAGAAAATTATTTTCAAAATTTATAAGTGGCATTCATCAAAACCTAAAGTAAAACCTCATAAAATGAGCACCCAATGGGTTCTCCACTAATTATCTCACTTATCCACATTCATCTACTTAGGTCAACATAACTAATTATGTATCCTTTTATTTCAAATTATATATCAATCATTAAGGAATTTTTACTAAGACTAGGTCAAAGTGGATCACCAAGTGATTAGTCAAAATTCATTGATACATGTAAAATTGAAAATATTTCAAGGATATATAAGGAAAGAAGATCTCCCACTTTCTAGCCTTAAAAACTGACAAGAACACATAGTTAGAGCCTTCAAACATGTTCTTTTGTCCATAAACATTTAGTTCTAAAAGAAACCACCCTTGCTAATGTATGGATAAATAGTTAATTTTTTGTAAAGTTTCTTGTTTGAATTTTGATCCGCCATTTAACATGTCATGAAACAATAAACTTCATCTAGAATGGGTATTGCAAACTTCTCAAATAAGCATATAATGAAATGAAACTTGGGGCATCTGTTCATTCTTACAAAAAGACTATGTGACCATAAAGTTTAGTTCTTAACAACAGTCATGGCATATTTGGAAACTTTTCAAAGTAGGCAATAAAATTTTATAGAATTTGGCACATTGAAAATTTGAACAAATTTGGTTTCAAATTTGATTGGGAAATAAAGCAAATAGATGCATGGTGACCTAAAAATTTGGACATTGTTTCATTCTGATAGTAGGATCACATAGATGCAATTTGGGCCTTTGACAACTAATATGGTTCATTTTTTAAGTCTTCAAATAAGCAATTTAAAATTTGTAGAATATGGCACACTTGTAAAGTAGTGATTTTGCAAATGGAAAAAACATATAAAAGTGTGCAAATGATTTCACAAAGATCTAAAAAATTGCATGGTTAAAATATTTTATATGTATAATCTATGGGTATATTAAATTTTCTCTCATCTATCACAGATTCAGAATTATGATCTCACAAATAGGGCTTGCAATATTTCTGCACATGATCAACATTAAAACATAAGAAAATGAATTTGGAATCTCGTTGGAAATTGATCAAACAGATTCAAAAAGGGTTGAAAACTCATACACATAATGTATTTGATCTTTAGAACATAGTGGTGAAATAAATTCATCAATTGGGTGAACTAGTTCAAAGTCATTCTCAATCAAATAAGGATTTTCATAGCACTTTGATAGTTAAGCAATAAGTTAAGAATTGACAAGTGCTCAAAATGGTATCTCACCAAATGACTTGAAACTTGAAACTGACTAAGATTTCTTGAATAGGATAGATTTAAAATGTGGGACTCATAAAATTCTTGGTAGACCTCAAAATAGAAGTAGGTAAAATAGGAACTAAAAGCTCAAATATGGGTGTACTTTCCAAGGCTTTGACCATGGCAATCCAAAATTATTTGCAATTTTTTTAGAGAGGTTTTGTTGTTGAAGATATCCTTAAAGGTATTGTAGTGGCTAGTAAGGAATTAACCAATGTTATCAAAGAGTTAGTTTAATTGTGGGCTCTGGTCTTTGGTTGGGTTATTGGTCCTAATTCTCATGTTTCTATTTTGTTTCTGAGTTAGTTTAATTGTGGGCTCTGGTCTTTGGTTGGGTTGTTGGTCCTAATTCTCATGTTTCTATTTTGTTTCTAGCTTTTGTTTAACTGATTACTATTATGTTATAGGTCCTTTTAAAACCTATTTTTGAACTTTGATCATTTATTTGCAAGTTCGAAGTCCTTGTAAAACCTAGTATTTTTTTTTGTGTACTTAGGTTCTAGGTCCTTGTAAAACTTGGGGTTCTTTACTTGAATATCTTTCTACTAGCTGTAAGGGGTTTTGGGTCCCCTCAAAACCTATTTATACCTTAGTCTAAACACTCCCTTTAGAGGAAAAAATAAATCAGCACAACCCAAATATATTTAGGGGTTCTCTATTAGATAATTGAGAGAGGGGTTGAATCAATTATATCTAGTTATCTGATAGGCCTTTAAAATAGTTTACTACCACTTTAGACTTCATAAAATTTCTCAACAATAACTCGGTAACCACATTCAACTTCTTAAATAAAACTTATGTCAACTTTACTTCAAATTTTTATCTCAATGTTCTTACTTATACTGAGTATCAGAGTAATAACTTAGCTTTTACAAAGCTGCAACATAAAAAAAATGCATGAAAATAAAATTTGCAACACATAATAATTCATACTTCTGACACATATATTTAATGTGGAAGCCTTGTGAAGGAGAAAAAACACCTAGGAATTGGAAACCCAAAAATTTCACTCTTCTAAAGTGAGCTCTCCTAGGAGCCAACCTTTTTAAAGGTTTACATGCACATTTTTGGTGTGAACTAGTTAGAAGATTTTATCCAAAGATCATCTAGACCCTATAACTCCTTGTAATCACTAAAGAGCAGTCTCTTATCTCAAGGACTTACAAACATCACTAATCAATGTTACCATATAGGACTTCAAAGACTTGTTAGGTCCACTCACTTAAGATAGTTTATCTTCTACAATGGTAAGAAATTAATAGTAAAATGATCTTCTAGGTTTAGAACTACCTTTCTTATTCATATCTCTACTTCGTTTGTTTTCTTCCTTCTGATGTCTATCTAGCTGATTCACACAATTTCACTTTCATTCTACACTTCCTCTACTTGATATTTTCACTTCCCTTTTGCTTAGTTCACCTTATTCTTTTTTTATTCTTTTTTAATAATAGTTTACAATGACAAATTGCAACAATAGTGTGATTTGTTTGTGATTTTTATGTTTTTTTGCAAGTGTACCTGATGTCATCATTATATTTACATTGGTGTCATAATTGCAACATCCATGTGATTATAAACAAAAAAATAAAACACAACATTAATCATTCCCCATTTAATTTGATCTATTATGTAGAGTTGTGTGCGAAAGAGTACGGAGAGCTCCAAATGAGGGTAGAGAGCTCTGAACATTGGTGGATATCAATGGATATCTAGTATTTTATTTGTGTACCCTTGTGATCTTTGCAATTCAATGACATGCCCTTGTGGTCTCTGCATTTCATTTTTGTTCCCTTTTGATCTTCGTGCCCTTGCTCTTTGATTTTTTTTTTTTGTGTCATGCCCTTGTGATCTCCATGCCCTTAGTTTATGATTTTCTTTAAGGGGATAAGAGGTACCTATGTAAATGTTATTTCCTTTTCCTTCTAAACATGTATCTCTTTATATTTCCCCCAATAGGTGATTAGAAAAGCCTTTCTTTCACTTGGGGTCCTAAATCAAAGATTTCTTCTGGAGCCATCATTCCCTTGGGGATGTTGTTATCTCAGACTTCTCGATCCTTCATTCCTTTATAATATATTATAGTGACTTTTTATTTCTCCTCACCTCATGATAACTTATAGCCAATAGAACTAAAAATGTTGCCTTTATCAAATCATTGCATTCCATATCTACCACCACCAACCTATGTGTAACCAACAAGCACCACCATTTACATAGGTTCTCTCTCTATTTTGCTCTCAAAAATATATGAATTATTGAGATTTTATACACTTTCTTGTCATTCTTCACAACTTGCATCGATGGAAATTCCAACTTTTCTTACATTCTCAAGATCTATCAAACAATAAGTCCCATATGCATTGGTTGTATTTTGTCAAACAATTCACACAATCTCCTTTTCATCATGAGTGAGTGCATTGCATGCATGGTTGGTGCTCCATTGATTGCAACCCAATAACTATATGTCCCATGTGTGACCACATGGTGAGATGCTATACATTATGAATTTCCTACACCGATGTTCCTTGCTAAATATACCTATGATGTAAGTATGTTTATTGAGCATCAATGGGTGAATTGTCATTGAACTAGAAAGGTGAATTTTGTACATCACTTTGATTGCTAACATTCCACATGTCCATAGTTATGCAATTGTTAATCAGATAAAAGTATCCCTTCAAATTAACCGAAACAAATTTTTTAATGGGAAATGATCAACTTTGAGTTTAGACCTTACATTTTTAATGACACTTCAAGCATTCATGTTGATTTACCCTCTTGATGGTGCTTGAGATAATGCATATCATTTCCTTTTGGGAAATCAAATTGACATCTTGCATAGTTATCAAAATGTTTGGCCTAGGTTCATGCATTGTGCTAATTAAAAATCATGTGGGTAAATCATTTTCAGATACTAGGATTTTTAAGCACATAATGGAAGTTTGTGATGTTTAACAGAATACTATGAACTTAAGTAACACTTCCTCCATTGCCCACACCCCCCCCATGTATAGTACTAGAGTATTGGTGCTCTGCCAAAATCATTTAGCATAAGATCCTTCTCTTTAATAGATTTACAATACATTGGTAGTCAACTTGATTTTGTAAAGATCTTGACATAAAAAGAATAGTAACATTTTACCTTCCATATTTAAGATTATAAATTGCTAAAAGTTGTCTAAAAAAATTACCCAACTAATAATTTTGATCCAAAGAGAATACCCATTTTAATACTAAAATATGGGGTCAAAATGTAGGTGGGTTGTTCCTGCCATTAGAATTTGGTCATTTTTCCCAAATCTATACTTCATGTTAAATAATTTTAAATTTATTATAAATATAAACTCCAAAACATTTAGTCATTTGTTTAATTAGATCCAACCCTCTAGAAAAAAAAAAACTTAACTACATATTTGAAACACAAGTGGCACTTCTATTTGTTACTTATACTAAGACATCTTATGATGGAATCTAAATCATTTTATAAATAAAACTAACTTCATTAATCCAAAACCAATAGCATCTCAATATCATCACAATAAAGGTACAACCACATGACTCAAAAAATTGTAACTAAACCCAAATACCTCATCTTCAATAGTCTAGTGAGTTAGATTTATTCTCATCAAAATATCAATGCTTTGAATATTCTAGTTCTACACTGGCACACCCAAAATAATATATCTCCAAATACAACTCACTCAAATACTTTATGAGTTACGTAGATAATTTTATATTGGCATATTATTCCTTCAAAGGGTTTCATCTATGATTCATCTTAAAGCATATTCATAACAATAATTTGGAGCTCTTAAAATATAGAAACATAACAACTCATAACCAAAAACATAACGTGGAGATAAAAAGAAGAGAAAATATTTTACAAAGCATACATCAAGAAATTAGAATTCCTCATAAATTCCAAGACTGCATTTTTAGAACTTTGCCCTCCAAAATATTGATGACTTGGAAGCTAGGATGTTCCTACATTACATAGATGGGCATCTTACCATTTATTTTATTGCTCAAGTTTTTGAAGGCCATTTTTTAAAATCTGGAATGGTGGTTGAACATATTCAAACATGAATTAGGGCCTTCTTAAAAATGTCATGATTTCCCTGCTTTCTACTTAAGTTGTGGAGAAAATGGAATGGATAAACTTATTTAAATTGAAGTCAGATTGATTTTTATACAAATGCATATGAAGATTGTGTTGGTCTGATTTTTCACAATGTAGAAATTTTGGGAAATTTTTAGTGAAAAATCATTTGAGTCTTTGTGTCTTGCAAATTAGGGTTTTTTTCCTTGTATTTTTCAAACCCTTAGATTGCCCTAGTTCATGTTGTGATCTCTGTGTTGTTGAAATTTTATCAGCTTCTCAAAATTGAACATCAGAACAATCAGTTGAAAAACCCTAAATGCCTTTTTGAATTTTACCTTATCCTTGAAAACCCTCGAAAATAAAATTTTTTTAAATGTGCTCTTAAGGTATATTACTTTTACCTCAAGGAAGGGCTTGCGCAAGCATGAATTCATTATAATTTTATTTAAACCTTATGTGGTCGTGCTTGGCTTACAAATTGCTTAATCATTCTATTAAGAAATACCTCTGATAATACAAAGTTTTTATAATCATTGATCTTGTTCAGATCAACAGGTATCGCATTCCCACAATTTTGAGATGCAAGCTTTTTAAATAATGTGGGCATGCAACTTGGTGACACATAGCCCTTGCCTTTTTAAAGTTTTAGTGTACCATAAAAGGAGTCATAAGCTATCAGAAACTTTTATAGGTTCGTCAATACTTTTCATGCATGTTCTAGATTTCCTATGATGTCATTGGTTGAGTTACTAACAAAGATATGCCTTTTTCACCAAAAAGCGTCAACCATGGATTTCATTTAAATAAGGGGCTAGCACTTTCTCACAAGAAGGAGATGCTTGTGAATTAAATAATGCGAGGAAATGAAAGTGGTACAAGTGGCACAGTCTGACAACATGGGCCCACAATTCCCAAGGGTGATGTTGAGGTGTCTTCCATGTCAAGTATTAGATGAGTTGGAATGGATGGAAATATTTTATTCATCACTTCAGCCAACATGTTATTTAAGACGCCTAATTCTATAACCATTGATCTGTCAAAGATCAAAGGCTAGTGCATGCCCACATTTTGAAGTTGTACGATAGATAAATAATGTGGGCAAGCAATTTTTTGATATGGCAAGGTGGGGTCAAGAATCTCTAACTGTATTTTGTGGTGTGCCACACTGTAAATTGATCATTGATATGTAATGCCAGATGTTTCATTGAAGAAATTTGTCTGCCAAATGGAAATGAAGCCTTATTAGCCATAGATCTTTCAAAGATTGAGGGTTAGTGCAATCCTACATTATGAAGTTGCTAGTTCAATAAGGAATGTAGGTAAGCACCTTTCTGACACGTGTCACAATGGGGCCAAATTATGGAGGAACACTGAGTCACGCCATGTGGTTTTCCACTTGTGCTTAGCTGGAAGTACTTATGCTACGAGCATAGAAAGTTTCAGAAGTTAATGCAGTAGTTAGATAGGTCAAAGCATGAGAGTTTAAAGCAATCATTTCCATTGGCCCAAGTAGATGAAGTGACCATAAAGTGCAAAAAAATTCTTACACCATTGATCTTGTCTTGATCAACGAAGGGTGCTTTCCCGCATTGAGAACTTGAATGAAGTTTAAATAAAGTGGGTATGTGCCATGCGGATACGTGTCCATGGTGACATCATTATTCCTAGCTCAGAAAGATTAAAGGATATAAGCAATATCACCATTGATCTTTCAAAGATCAACGACTGGCGCAATCTCAAAATATGGAGATGCTCATTCAATAGGGAAAGCGGGAATGTGCCAGCTTGACATGTGGAAAGAATGATGTCAAGTACTCTTTCACTCAGAAGGTGATATGGAACCCACTTGTGTGGAGGTTTTTAGAAGGCACAAACTCACATGGAGACTTCCTATTGGTTAGAACAGTTGATTGGGCCTTAGTCAACTATAAATTTGTGTAGTCGTTGATCTTGTCTTGATCAAAGATTGGCGCTTACCCATTATTTTAAGATGCAAGAAATTTAAGGAATGTGGGTAACCATTAATGTGACACATGGTCGCACTCCTAAGGACATAAAGCTTATTAATTTTTTAATTAAAGTTGTCTGATCCAGTGAAATCAATGGATGAGATTTGAAATTCTAATGCAACTTGAGGAAAAATGGCTACTGGAAGTTAATTTGGTTTAGAGCTCATTCATGTGATTTCAATGCTTGAATATAATTCATGATCTCACCATTTACTGAACCACTAAATTGCAAAAGGCTATTAGAATACATAAAATTTCCAGATCTAGGGCACAGAATTTCACAGAGAAATTTGACAAATTGCAGCACAAAATTTCATAGAGCAAAGCAAAATTTTGCAGGTAAGTACTTTCAAATCTCCTGAGTAGTAAGAATTTGGTGAGATAGATTTTTTTAAAATCTCAAAATGCTTCCACGTAAATAATTTATTGGAAAAAGTGATTATCTGAAGCACTTTGTACATGATGACTTTCTGGAATAATTTCCTTTATTTGTACATGAAATAAAAAAGGGGAGGGAGTTGGTTCCTAAACACCCTAGGGTAGCCATACCAGAGGGTTTCTATGACAAGGCTAACTGGGTATGAGATGCCCAAGTATCCATGGGAGCTCTAGAGTTGTTTAGAAAATGATTCTCAAAGCAAAAATTGGACACTCCTATGAGCAATGTGTGGGAATTTGATATTGGTAAATTAACAATCCCGACAGTTTTCTTTGATAGTGATTTTTTGATGGATTTGGCCAAGAAATATGATCCAATTACAAGGTGGGTAAAGAACCATGTTGGAGTAAATCTTTTTAGGGTTTTCCCTTAATTAATTAGAGAGGTTTTCAATCTTAACCCTAACCATGTTGTGCATGAAACTATTGATATGGATGATTTTCAAGTGAGGTACGATGCACAAAGGGTTTACATAAGAATAGGGCCACTGTAGGAGCATGCTATTAAAATTGGCACTTTGCCTATAATTACAGCTAGCACCCCTGAACCATTACTAAGGAGGAATTTTAACCTTAGGGCTCAGGCATTGTATTTTTCTCTTTGCAAGGTTTTTGGAATGGATGAAGCCGAGCAAATCCCAGGCTCAATTGTTCTCATAATGGCTTAAACTCTTCAATTTGGGATGAGCACTATTCTAGATTTTGCTACTTTCCTTGCAAAGGAGATTCACAATGGTTTGGTGGGGATAGCATGGGGAAAAGTGGATAAACCTTTCTGTTGGTATTCCTTACTCATGTATGTATGTTTGTATAAGGGATTTACCTTTTTCTCCAAGGAAATGGAATTGGGAATAACTAGAGATGGAGAGAGGAATTTAGTACAGTTGTGGAGTGTGGATATGACCTTAGAAGCTATAGATGCTAGTTATGTGAGGTTTGACAGATACTTTGCATCAAAACTTAGGTTACTCTTAAGAGGAGACAGACCTAGGATTCCACAAGCACTACTAGAATTGTTCAAACCCAAGGACCATGCAAAAGGGCTATTGGTCAGTCATAATTGGGGGGATATAATCCCTTACAATGTTTCAACGATAATAAGAGTATATGGCTTTTTGGGAAAGCCTCATGTTCTACCTTTCCATGTGCCTTTGAAAATGGGGATAGCAGAATTGTTATGGTAGATAGGCACTATTGATGAAAGAGATATGCCAAAGAAGGGTACATTCTTTCCAATTGTTACTGTAGTGCATCATTTTGTTTTTGTGAAGAAATGATGGAAGCATCTCAACTTATTCCTGGATAGATACAACATGGTAGAGTCCCATGTTAGATTTATTGATCCTGAAGGTTTCTATGATCTCTTATGAGAGAGGACAAAGGCTGCTCATATGGTACACCAGGTATACTATCTTGAGGATTTTATTAGGAATATTTTTTCTTTACAAGAGCAGGAATTGAGAAAAGAAAAATGGATGGTATTCAGTAAGACTTTAGAATTCATTAATGCTTTTGACTCCAGTTATGACCCCTTGAAAGATAAGAAATATTGGGGAGCCAAAATACAAGCATTAATGATTAATTTTGCTATAATAATCCAAACCATGAATGAGAAGAAAGCCACATATGTTGAGGCATATCCAGACAAGGCTACAGAGGTACAAAGAAGGATAAGTAGCAGAAATGTGGTGGCTCCTGGCCAATATACTTTGTAGAGAAGGGTAGGTTATATGATGATTCAAAGTGTGTAACAGGCACCCCTTCATCATAGACCAAGACCAAAAAGTCCATCTGTAGCTAGTGCTCCAAAAAGGCAAAAATTGGAGCAAGGATATCCTTCTTCTCAAGTAGAACAATACTCCCCAAGCCAGTCCCTAATCTGGATCGATGATGAGGCATCTTTAAGGGAGCAGCTTAGAAAAATGGGTGGAGAAGGGGATGTAATTGTTACTTCTATAGACTTGGAGATTGGAGAACCACAAGAACCTCCTACACCTTCCTTGGATTTAACTATTGTTGATTACCAAGGTAAGGAAATTGACCCTATAGTTTCCCAATCCTCTAAGAGTTTTATTAATGATGAGAATTTTGTGAAGTCTAGAGCATTTGCACAATTTTTGTGGAGGCTAAACATAGGCAATTTTGAGAAAATTTGTGAAAAATAAAGGCAGAACAACCTGGTAAATCGGATTCTGCTATTAAGGAGGAGGTAAAGTCTAAATTTTTGAAAGATTTTTCTCAATTTACACCTGAGGCCGAAAGGAAAATAGTTAAGCAGTCAAGAATCCTTATATTACCAGAATGGGATATAGTGAATGCCATAGTTTTTGATTCGGTAAGAAAGCAAAAGGATGTCCAATTTAAGACTAAGGAAGAGGTACTGTAGGCTCATAGAGGAGTCAAGTTTAGTGATGACCACCAAGCTCTTGTAATTTGGTATATTGAGAAAAGGGATAAGACCAGGATCCAGGAAATTTCTACTGTAGAGCATACTGGTGCATTGATAGTATTCAGGGCTGGTGAGGTTGGTAGTAAATAGATAACTGGAATGGCCTCAGAAATGTTGAAATTTAGTGGTGTTGTATCTAGTCAAGAAGAAGAAAGATTTGCCCAACTCAATGCTAGGTTTGAAGAAGTTTTGAAACCATATGAGGAGAGAAGTATGCAGATACAGTCATTGGAAAATAAAGTATCTCAAATGGAAAAGGTACTTGGGAAGAGAAAAGTACAAGAATAGTAGATCTAGAATTGCATATCCCCCAAGGCCACCTATTGAACCTTTTAAATCAACTCTAGTTGTTGAGGTACCAAACACCCCAGAAAGGCCACAATTCTATACTACAGAGGATTTGGAAGAAAAGAATAAATTGTATGCACTGCATGTGGAACTAAATAATCAATTTGAAGAGAAAATGAGGTAGGGTATAATGTATCTAGTAGACAGAATAGAATGGCCCACATTTTTTGATCAGTTAGCAAGGATTTCAGCTATCAGGGATGAATTGAAAAGAAATGAAGCTGTATTCAAACCCATTGTATAGAAGTGGATAGAAAGAAATGAAGATATCACTGCTATGTGTATATCTGTCATCCAGCTGCCCTGTCATAAAATAGAAAAAATGTTTGACTTGTTGAATAAATTGCAAGGATTTGATGATAAGAAAAATTATTTTCAAAAAAGATTAAATTTTTTTTTTCCAAGTATATTGCAAAAAAGTTTGATTTATTCCCTTGTGCATTAAAGACTGTTGATAAAGTGAAGGAAAAAGAGGAATGGAAGAGGGAGTTGGATGAGATTTTTTGTGAAATGATAAATAAAGTTATAAATGAAACTGGACACTTGTTATGGGCTATGACAAATGAGGAGTTGGTTAAAGTGAAAATATTCTATAACTCCATCAGAAAAGAATTGGTTGATATAGAAGCAATTGGAAATTCTCTGATAACAGTACAAAGAGAGGTTATAAATTTTAATTGGCAAGAGGACACTATCTCCAATGAGTGGAAGGAAAATTTTATGTCTATAGAATGGATAGAAGGAGATGATGAGGTGGAGGATAATAATGAAGAAGAGGGTACAAAAGTAGAAGCCACCTCTTCCATTGATGATAAAGCCAAAGAGAATCCTTAGGTAGCAGGAGATGACTCATCACTATCATATTTGATAGCCACCTATCCCGAGGAACTAGAATGCTAAAGGAATCCGATCATAGTATTTTTGTCTTTCCAAAGGGAATAACAAAAGCAGACCCAAAAAAGGATTTTCAATGTACCAGTCTTTCTGTTATTCATAGTTTTGTCTTGTTGTGATAAGTGTATGAAAAAATCTTTTGATGGACACCTGTCAATCACATTTTCCCTTTGCTTGTTACAACTCATGTCTATATAAATGAGTTTTCAAGGCAATGTGATGGTCTGAAAACTTGTATAATTTTTGTGTTTCTCAAGAAAAGTACAAACAGTCGGTCCAATAGTATGTAGTTGTTTTGAGTTTGCTTCCACTTGTACTCTCTAGTGATATTGAAATGATAGAATCAGCAAGACGTTATGGGCTTTTCTTTGAATTCTATTGGTTATTGTATTAGTCATTCAAAAGGATAATATAAAGGGGTATTAACACTATATTTGTGTCACCAATTTTTGTCTCCATTTTATGAGTTTGTTTACTTTGAAGTCACTTAAATAAGGTTTAATTGGCTAAATGCAATATGGATAGGTTGTATGTTGGTTTTATTGTTGCTTATAATTCAAGGAATTATGGAAATGCTTCAGTGAATTAGTAGGGTTTGTGAGCTTATAAAAGGGATATTTCATAAGAAGGGAAATGGGTGATTACAATTGATTTATTCATTTGCAAGTTATTTGAATTAGATCTCCTACCAATAGTCAATTTTCTACCCAATGGATAAGGCACTAGTCACATGAGTCAGAAATGGATAAGGGTGTATTCTGCTACTACATATCAAATCATTTTTTAAAAATCAAAATTATTTCATTCCATTTTGTTTGAAGTTACAAATGCTAGTTACCACTCATTTGCATATAGTTTTTTGAGTTTTAGATAGCCACTAATTCCAAGAATACTTGTAAACTATAGGAGATTTATAACCAGATCTGCTTATAGGGGATGCATATAGATTTGAGAAGCTTTTAGATAAAATTTATAAACTGTGTATGTGCCTAAGGGTAAAAGATGAGAATCAGGATGAAACTAAGATAATTTCATACCACAGTTTGCATTAGAATCATCCCTAGGTATACCCGCCTTGGTTTAGTAGAGCCTAAAGAGTAGAAAACCATTTTTGGTTTTATTGAAGTTGGGTCAAAGTTGTTTATTCATGTAATTGCTACAAGGAATTAGCTAATCCTTATATTGTGTGAGTAATTTCAATGTGATATTGAGCATTTTGTTGCTCAATAGTTTCAAACACCAACAGATTGAATTTTAGAAGGAAAGTAGAATATCATTTTTCTTTTATATTTTTAATGAATGTTAGGGGATTCAGAAATATGATTTAAAAGTTAATTTAATTTAATTTAGTATAAATACATATATACATACATACATATATATAATATATACATGCATACATACATATACATACATAGATATATACTATGTGTATGTATGTACATATGTATGTATATGTATGTATACATGCATGTATATATGTATGTATATATGTATGCATGTATGTATGCATGTATGTATGTGTATATATTAGTGTATATATATGTATGTATATATATATACATATATATACATATATATTGTGTCTATGTATGTGTATGTGTATACACACATGTATATTGTGTGTATGTATGTATGTATGTATGTATGTATATACATATATATACATATGTATATGTATATATATACATACATACATACACATATGTGTGTTTCTATGTATGTACATATACATATAGATCTTTTTTAAGTTCCTTATTATATCTTAGCACAATAGAAAAATTGATGCAGCTGCATACATGTTCCAAAATCCAAATAATAAAACAATAAAACTCACTCAACCTGTGCTAAGTGACTTACCACAAGATCCCGCACAAAAATAATGCATACTAGAAAAAATGGGTAGAGTTTGCAAGAAATTTTACAAAAACATGTCATAGCAGATATTTTTAAATGGAAACAAGCCATAACCTAGTTAAACTTGGTCTAGTTGTTGATTAGTTAGGTTGATTACAAATTCTTGTAGAAATATCATAATATTTGGTACAATAAAATGAACCATCAGTTGTTCCTAGCCAGCAAGATCAAATACAGTTTTCCAAGGTGATAAAATTGCATATGATGATGCATCACTTGCATGCTAGGCATGAAGTGCATTCCCCAACTTATAACAAATGGTTGGATATAAAGGCTCCATACACTGGCCCAATAATGGAAGCCAAGGATGTAACCATGTATGTATTGGCACAATATCCCTATGAGGATCCCAAGTATCTACTACATAGGTTTAGGGTCCCTTGGCTCCCATGAATTTGTAGCAGCTATTCTCACTACTGGAAGAATAACTTCACTCAAGAGCTAAGTGTAAGGAGTTGAAGAAGCAAGTTATTCTTATGTGTAAATTCCATAATCACAAGGTTCATTCCCTTGTAGAAGCCTCTGCCACAATGATATTACTTCTAAGCCATGCAAAGGATGTTGAAGTGGTTTCCAACCTTGAAACACTCTTATAAGCAATGGCAAAGGAAATGCAAATGCAATACATAACAAATTGCACAACTTGTAGTCCTCCTAATATTTGGATAGTAAATTCTCAAAGACACTTGCAAGTGATTCCAATGTCATATCATCTACCACAAATACTTACCTAGATTTTATCTAGTGCTCCCATAATATCCTCTATCTTGTCTAGTTATCATTTCTATCATGCAGTCTCTTTCTAAAGCTACTCCTTCTCCTTCTGGTATATTGCCTTAGACTCTCTCTAATACCTTAAATTTTGATCAAACTTATGAATATCTACTTCTACCATATCTAAAATCAACTTCACATTATGTTGTAACTCTAGCATAGGTTTTTGATCCTTGATAGCTTTCATTTCAGCATTTCACAATTCAAGTTTTCAAGTTTCCTCTTCATTATATGTTTGGTTTATCAATGATTTTTTCCAGTTCAATTATGGTGCATCTCAACTAGTTTCTCCAATGATGCAATCACCCATCTATCTCTATATTGTGCAAGCACTATTTGATTTGTAGAATCTAGATAGATATTGATAGTTCCAAAGCCATAAACC
Source organism: Cupressus sempervirens (assembly GCA_028749045.1). NCBI lineage: Eukaryota > Viridiplantae > Streptophyta > Pinopsida > Cupressales > Cupressaceae > Cupressus > Cupressus sempervirens. The sequence continues at coordinate 237,953,130 of CM053788.1, read as the reverse complement.
TGAAGATCTTGTGCATCCCAATTTAAAGAAAAAGTGGATGTCATGTTCTTGTGCATATGTTTCAATCACTTCCTTAAAACTCAACTGAGGTACACCCATGAAATTATTCAAGTGAATCTCATTGCCCATAGAATTTGAGTCTTTTTGTTGACCATATGTTGTTGTTGAAGTGCCTCAATTTGGTATTGCTCCATCACCTTAAGATAGCATACATTCTCTCTAGGTTGTTCTACAGTCATACCCTCTACAACTTGATTCATCATTTCAAGGGCTACATTTAGTTGACTTCTTATCCTCTCATTAGTAAAAAGCTCAAGGAAAAATAATCCTTTCCACCATAGAATCCACTATGTTACTTCATTAAAATTAGGATTTGAACACCACCAATAATACAAAACCTACTACCACTGTGGTAAAAATGTTGCCTCCAACATTGCAACCATATGATAAATGGGAAGAGCACATGCCCAAGCCATAACCTAGTTAAATTGGTCTAGTTGCTAATTAGTTGGGTTGATTACAAATTCCTTGTAGAACTATCATCATATTAGGTATGATAAAATGAACAATTAGTTGTTCCCAGCTAGCAAGATCAAATACAATTTTCCAAGGTGATAAAATTGCATATGTAGATCAAGGATAACTTTAGTGGCTAATATTCACCAATTGGCTAATCTTACACATTGGCAACCCCAAATATGGCTAATTTTGTTACACTTTTAGGGTGGCCATGTTGCCTACACTTTATAAAAATTGGGTCCAATGCTTTTGGTCAATCACCAATAATAATACATAAGTATTTGTAGTTTAGTGACGACTTCCCCAATAGAATCTAACTTTTCCATGTGGTAAATTGAACATTTTCACCTACAATTTCAAAGACTTGTCCTAATCTATGACCATATTCGCCAATATTTGGCAAAAGTTTAAGTTAGATTATAGGTTAAGTACATAAATTTGACATGCTTCTCTATTTCAAAAACTTTCTATGAGACTTTTATCTTTTCTTACTTTGTCTCGAGATAAATTTGATTAGGTGACACGTGTCTTTATTTCAAGGACTTTCTTTAAAACTTGGTATCCTTTTAAAATTTTATCCTAAAATAGGATTTATACCATTGGTTTAGGATCATCCAACAATTACAAATAATAGGGGTGTTTCCCAAAACCACCATTTAATAATTTGGAGTGAAACTATAATGATAATAGTGGGCTAAATTTAGCCCTCAAGTTTGATAATTAATTAGGCTCCATAATAATAATAATAATAATAAATCATGGTTTCTAAGTATGTGTATTTCTATTTGTAATTTTATTCAATAATGAAATATTTGCCAGGATTTTATAGAATTTTCAAATATTTGTAAAAAAATTACCAAGAAAATTAATTTTTTTTCCTACATAAAAAAAAAAATTCGCCAATAGAATTTTTTTTTCCCTTGAACTAATGTTTGATTCACCAAAAGTTTATACATTTTTCCAAAAGAGAGTTTCTTAAAGTTATCTCTAATGTAGATGCATCACTTGTATGCCAGTCATGAAGCACATTCCCCAACTCATAACGAATGGTTGGATATAAAGGGTCCATACACTGGCCCAACAATTGGAAGCCAAGGATATAACCATGCATGTAGTGGCACACTCTCCCTACAAGGATCCCAAATATCTACTGCATAGGTTTAGGGTCCCTTGGCTTCTAGGAATTTGTAGTAGTTGTTCTCACTGTTGGAAGAATAACTTCAATGAAGAGAGGAGTGTAAGGAGTTGAAGAAGTGAGTTCTATTTTTGTGTAAATGCCATAATCATGAGGCTCATTCCTTTGCAGAAGCCTCTACCACAATGACATTACCTCTAAACCATGCAAAGGATGTTGAAGTGGATCCCATCCTTTAAACAATCTTATAAGCAATGACAAAGTAAATGCAAATGCAATACATGACAAATTGCACAACTTGTAGTCATCCCAATATTTCGACTGTAAATTCTCAAAGTCACTTGCAAGTGATTCCAATGGCACAGTACCTACCACAACACTTTCCTACATTCTATCCAATGCTCCCATAATATCCTTTATGTTGTCTATCTATTGTTTCTACCATGCAATCTCTTTCTAAAGTTGCTCCTTCTCCTTCTAGTATATTTCCACATATTATCCCTCGTTCCTTAAATTTTGATCAAACTTCTAAATGTCTTCCTCTACTATATCTAAAATCAAGTTCACATTGTGTTGCAACTCTAGCATAGGTGTTTGATCCTTGATAGCTTTCATTTAAGTATTTAAGTTTTCAAGATTGGTCAACACCCTCACTTGTGGACCTCTCACATCATACGCTTTTTGTATTGTTTCAACACCATGTTCTTGCTTCTAAGCTAACAATTCTTCAAGTGCATTTTCTTGTAAAACATTAATTTTTTTGAACAATTGTAAACTCTTAGCATTGATAGTCTTCCCTTAAAAAAAATCAAAATGAAGAGGCATAAATGAAACACAAAAATTATTACATTTCCTTCATTGCACCCATATCTTCTCTTTATGTCCCTAAGATAGACAATAATGTCTATTGGTTCTCATCAACAACTAAAATAATTAGTTCTCTGCCAATATCAAAATTTATCAATGGGAGAAAGATAGTCCAAATAAGTAATCAATATGAAATGGGAGTTGTATTGATGTGGTAGATGGAGATATAAATGGAGCATATTATAGGGGTGAGATGGGTCAATCATTTGGTGAGAAATGTGATGAATATGGATGAAATGCAAAGGTGGGATGTTGAAAAGGAATAATCAAGAGCGTTAACTCAATTAGCATCAATTCAACCTCAAACTCCTCAAATACAATAGAGAGAGGATGAGTTGATGCACCTAGTTGAGACTTATACAGTATGTATTAATTTATTTTTTAATTATAAGAAAAGTTCAATAATGGTTTTCATAATATACTCTTTTATTTATGTCATTAAGTAAAATGGATATGTATTATTTTTATAGAGGATGTTGAATAGGTTAAAGGGCCATTCCCTAGATGATGATACTTTAGATGCTTCAAGTACATCACATGTTATATCTTACACTTGTGTTTTTCTCGAATATTTTTTTAAAATATCTCTAACAATCTTGTTTTTTTTGTGCTCTAATAATCTTATTTTTCAACTCCTAGCATTGATCCTATGTTCACTATGCCTCCTGCTACAAGGAACATAACTGAAGAGGTAATGTCAATTGCAATATCATAAACATGTAGCATGGCCATAGATGTAATGGCACCACCTATTGCTAAGTAGATACTTTTTTTCCTCTCTCATTTTTCATGTGTTTATTTCACTTGAACTATTATTTCTTAGGGGACATTTTGTAATATTGGACTCATTTTATGTAGGAGGCAATGAGGACATCTTGGATGTACCTATGCTAGATGTACAGGAATACTAAAGAATTATGATCAATTTCTCATGAAAAATGAAGATGGACTTCCCCTCAGAGTAGCCCAACTTTCAGGTACTTTAAATATTGATCCTTTCTTAAATTTTTTAGATGTTAATGGGGAATTTAAATGTTAGTGGGGGGTTGGGTGGGTCACATGGTTTTCTTTGCTTAGTAGAAAATATTAAACTATTCTTCAAACCAAGTGAAGCTCAACATTAACCTATGGTTGCATGACAACTAACTATGTGAATCTCTTAGTTTTAGGCAATGCAAAAGGAGGCCATAGTTCAATATGCAATCTTGATTCATATGCATATGACATCGGGTGGAGCTATAAAATGCAACAGTTTTTCATTTTTATTAGAGGTCTTTAATTAGGTATTTTAAGTTATATACCATCACAGAAATTGTAAATTTGACTCTTATAGGCCAGGATAATGTCCTCAACATGCAAGAAAATCAAGAGTTTCTATGTGTTGGCTTGCTAAGGACATTCTCTTGGCCATAGAAACTAGAGTTCTAATGTTCATGATGGTCTATAATTTTAAAAACTTAATAGACTTGTTAAATAAATGTAAACGTGGTGCATTTTTCAGCCGTACCTATTGTCCATGCATATTGAACGGATTTGCTTGTGCATTCATGATTCAAAGTGGAAAAATCTTATTTTAGTTGTGACAAAAAAATGAAATGCACTAGAAGATGGGAAAATGATGTCACTTTTGCAGCTTTGGAACCTTTTTTTAAAATATTTTCTCACATGTATCCACATGAATATGAATATTTTGTCACACATATCATTTAAGAACATTGTTTTCTTCATATTTCAGGTTGTTTTCAATTAATAATCTCGTAGTCCCTAGATAGCTAACATAGCCCACTTCACCAAAGGACATGTGTTACAAGGTACATGTTCTAGATTATTTTTTCATGGATGATGTAGGAATTATGAGAGAAGTATGCTTTAGAAGAACCAACTTATCAATGTTGTATTATTTGGTTTCTTTTTTCATGTATAATTTCATCATTTGATGTGATATGGGAAATACAAACAATCTCTAGATACACATCATTTATTTTCATAATTTTAAAATGATTGTAGGTGTAAAAAAGTAAATGGGTTCTATTACAGAGAAGGTACCATTCAAAAGGCCCTCAAATGAATATTTATATGTAAGAGAAAGTGGGAGCTCTAAGGGACATTTGTTGGTTACCCAAATGAATATTTATTTGAAAGAAAATGTTGGACTTTTGAGGGATCATCCATGGACTATCCACGAAAGATCATGAATCTACTCCTTTTTATGTTTTCAACCTCCTAATTAATTTACTATTTTTATCTTGGATTATGTGATTTCCAGGAAGATCTAAAATAAATGAAGGACATGGACCTGGATGCATATAAGTTTTCAATATCTTGGTCAAAAATATTACCATGTGAGCCACTTTTTTAACCCTTAAACAAAAGTGACTAGCAATTAGTAGTGCCTTTCTTTAAAAAGTTTTTTGTTTTTGGTGAGAATAGATGGTACAATCAAAGGTGTAATTAACAAAGTTGGAGTGGCCTACTACAAAAACCTTATCAATGAACTCTTAAAACATGGTAAAAATTAATCCTATTTTCTATTATGGACATAGAAATCTCTATAATTTTATGTAAACCATAACCAAGTCATGTTTCTGTTAGAGTAAATAATTAATTAATTGTTAATTATTTATTCTATTACTCAAGCTTACTTAGGTTAATGCATGTAGTTGAGGTTAGTTATTGACAACACGGGAGTTTTTTCCCTTTAACATACTTATCTTTTCCACCTCTTGTGGATGTGTGCTTAGTTGTCAACCTTATCTCCTACCTCATTCCAGCTTGTTCTAAAAGCTTCCATGAGGCCTTTTTATTCAGTCTCTCACTCATTGTAAATTCATTCCATTTCCATTTTCACATAGCAATTGTAATTTCCTATTGTAAAATATTCTTGTTTAGTATTTGCTTCAAGCTCTTTGCTCCCTAGGTTTCTCTTTAGCAAGCTATTTGTGTTGCAGGTGATCATGGTGCATTATCAGAGTTGAATTCTCAACTCCTACATGGTATCAGAGCCTCCCTACTGCTTCTTGTTGGAAGGATTTTTGAAGCCATAATTTGGAGTCACAAACCCTATTTTGTTTGTGCAATTTTTCTTCAAATCAGGGGTAGAGCAAATTTTTGGAGCATTTTCAACCCAAATGGACACTGCCATTGGATCCGAAATGATGTTTACAATTAAGATTCATATAAAAAATTTCATTTTTGACTTCAGGCTTTTTTTTGGAAATTTTTTGGCCTCCTAGGTAGCTGTACAAAATTTCAGAGCAAAAAAATTAAAATAAAAATTTAAAAACACGTGCCGCCATAGCAGCGCCAAAGTGCCACCCAGCGGCCACTCGCTAGCCACCTGAACCCTGCTCCACCGATGGCTCCAACATGCAATAGCGTCGCAAAATAGTGCCATTGCAACTCTGCCCCAGCTCAGCCAAGGAGCCACCACCACTCCGCCAGGGATAGCGGCACTGCCAGGTTTACCTCCTGGGTGCCACCGCCACCGATGGATTTTTCAGCTCCACTACCTTGTGGCCACTCTAGTGTGTGACATCATTTTATAGACTGCTGACATCATTTTCCAGCGACCGCACATTGATTACATCACCTTTTTGACAGCTTACGTCAATTTTTTGACAATTTGCTGATGTCATTTTTTGGCAAGCTGACATCATCTTTTCATTTGCTAATGTCACCTATCTAGTTTTTGATGTCATCATTTTGGCAACTGATGTCATCAATTTGGTGACGGTCTTCTGATGGCCATACAAGCGTCAAATTTGACCCAGTGTCTGTAATTTTCTAGCAAGGTGCATTTTTGGAGCAGCAGTCAGTTTTTTGGCCATAACTTGAGCATACGGAGGTCTTTTTTTTATCAAAAAGAAGCATTAGAAAGTTGACTTAGAGATAGAGACATTTGTGCTGGTTTTGTAAGATTCTGAGTTCATTTGAGCTCCCATTTTTGGTGTCAAAGTTGAGGCTTGTGTTTCCTCCTATTCTACATCAACAAATCCATTTTCTTTTCCAATTTTTTGCTTTCCACAGTTGTTTTTGTGGTATTTGGAAGATATTCTTGTACGTTTTTTGGGGGGGTGTCTTTCTTTTCTATAATTTACTTTAGTTAAGACCCTTCTACTTATGTCTTCTTCTTTCTCTCAATGACGGATTCATTTGGGACCTGTCTCACACCACACAACTACCACACCTGGAAGGCACAAATGACTAGGCTTCTCATGTCAAGAGGTCTATGGTCTTTTTTGGATGAGAATCAGCCTACTCTTACGTGACCTTTTGAGGTTCTATAGCATAAGAACAAAATGGATGAAGCCATGAGACTAATTGCACTCAACATTTTAGACAGTCTACTATTTCACTTCAATGGTTAGACTACTCCATGAGGTTATTGGAAGAAATTTTAGACTTTGTTTGGGTAGGTGAATGAGTTTCAAGCACTTCAGTTGGATGTAGAATTAACTTCTTTGTCACCAAGAAACTTTTCCACCATCAAGGACTTTCTAATGAAGTTCAAATCCCTACGTGCAGTTTTATAGGGATGTGGGAAGAACAATACAGATAATGAGTGCATATTTTTTATACTCTCAAAGTTGAAGGGGCAGTATCAGGTTTTTTATTCTACTTTCTACTCCACCATGGATGCCCTTGGAGACAAACATAGGATGCCTACATTTGAGACATTTTGTGACAGGTTAACTAGGGAATAGGCAAAGATCCAACAGGTGGATGGCTCTTGCTCTTCCAGCCAAGCATTGGTTGCTCAAAATTCTAAGGGGAAATCAAAGAAGAAAGGAAAATCGAAGAAAGACACATCAAAATCTGATCCTAATCCTCCTACAAACCATCCCAAGGGTAAAGATTCTTCAAAGGTGGGTGAGTCTACCTCCAAGACCAAGAAGAAATTGAGTGAGAACTACAATTTTTGTTGGAAATGATTAGAGGCTTTAGTGGAAGCCATGAAGGAGCATCACATTTTAGCTCCTTAGTCTTCATCTCCACCTATAGGGAAAGGTCATGCTCTTTCTGCATGAGCTATGACTTTAGCGCCTTTATGGATTCTTGATTTTGTGGCTTCTCACCATTTAACAAACACTCCTAAGTTGCTTACTTCACTTGCTCCTTGTGCCACCACACAGATTGCAGTTGGGAACTCTTCACAACTTTTAGTTTTGGGTTCTGGCACTGTTGCCTTGGTCGGGGGCTCTCTACAGGATGTACTTTGTGTTCCTGATATTTCGATGAACCTTCTATCTATCTATCAAATTTGCGACTCTAGCTCTGGGAAGACAGTTGAGTTCTCACCACATGATGTGGTTATTTGGGACTTGCATGATCTGGAGATGATCGTGGCCACTGGGAGTATTGATTCTGCATCACGCCTCTATAGATTTGATGGATTTGAGTCTTCTGATGACACAGGTTCATGTTTAGTTGCACATGTAGATTCAGTAAGCAGACTTTGGCATGAACATTTTGGGCATGTCAATTATAGATATCTTTAGTAGATGAGCACATAGGCACTTGTTCTTGGGCTTCCCTAGATTTCCTGTCCAGATGGTGTTTGTCAAGGATGTGCACTTGGCAAGAAACATAGGGATTCTTTTCCACATGGATGAGCCACTTGTGCTTTATCACCTTTGGAGTTGATTCATACTGACCTCATGTCATTTCCTACTCCTTTTTTGGGTGCTAGATATGTGCTTACATTCATTGATGACTTCTCCAGATGCACATGGGTGTACTTTCTTAAGTACAAGTCTGATGCCTTCGACTCATTTTGAGTTTTTAAGGCATTTGTAGAGAAGCAATCTAGACTTTCTATTCAACAGATACACACAGACAATGGGGGGGAGTACGTGAACTAGGCTTTCAGAGATTTCTATTCTAAGCATGGTCTTTAGCATCAACTTTTAGTGCCCTACACTCCTCAGTAGAATGGTGTGGCCAAGAGAAAGAATAGAACCCTTTCAGAGATGGCAAATTGCATGATTTAGTCTAGGTCCACGGATTCATTTTTTTGGGCAGAGGCAGTCAATTGTGCCAAGTACATTCAAAATCAGATGCCTTACAAGGCACTTCAACATATGACTCCTAAGGAAGCTTGGTCCCATGTCAAGCCTGATGTATCATCATTCAGAGTTTTTAGGAGTATGGCATATGCATTTTTACCTGATGCTAAGAGGAAAGCAATGGAACCGAAGAGCTGACCACTAATTTTTGTTGGCTACTGTGAGGATGTAAAGGCTTACAAGTTATTTGATCTTGATTCCAGAGAGGTCCTATTTCAAAGGGATGTCCAGTTTGATGAGAGCCCTCCTGTAGTTCATTCCTCACCTCTAGTGCCTCCTCCAACTCCCACTACTCCCTCTTCATCTCCACTTTGTTTCATGGATGATGAGGATGATGATCATGGTGATCCTGATATACCTCCACCACAAGATCCTCCCCATATGCCTAAATGGGCTCGAGCTACTGTTGAGGCTACAGGATCTCTAGTTGGTGACCCATCCACATCCTATCACACCCATTCTCACACTGCAGGTTCCATTCTACTCAGTTATGTTATTAAAACTGATCCTCAGACTTTTGCAAAGGAGACAGGACATTTAGAATGGGACAGTGCAATGAAGGAGGAATATTCTTCTTTGATGAAGAACCACACATGGGATCTTTGTCCTCTTCCTAAGGGGAGAAAACTAGTGCGTTGTAAGTGGATTTATCACACTAAGTATGTTGTTGATGGTTCCATTAATAAGTATAAGGCTTGTCTTGTTGCGAAGGGTTTTTTGCAAGTCAAGGGTGTTGATTACTCCAAGACATTTGCCCCTGTTGCCAAGATGAATTCTATTTTCCTTGTCTTATCCCTCGCAGCTTCATAGGGATGGTTAGTTTATCAGATGGATGTGAAAAGTGCCTTCCTGCACGGTGATATCATAGAGGAGATTTATATGGAGTAACCTCCAAGTTTTGTGCAGGATCCCACCTTGGTTTGCAAGCTTCGATGTTCATTATATGGTCTCAAACAAGCCCCTAGGGCTTGGTATGAAAAGATGGACTCATTTCTACTATCTACAGGCTTCACTCACTGCCATTCCAATCCCACAATGTACATTTAGCATCTGGGTGATGAGATTTTGATTCTTGTTTTGTATGTTGATGATCTTATCCTTATAGGTAGTTCGTCATCCATGCTCCAAGATGTTAAGCGTGCACTGATGGACCAATTTGAGATGACTGATCTTGGTTTGCTGCACTACTTTCTTGGTCTTCAAATTCATCAATCTCCCACTGGCATTTTTGTGTATCAGCACAAGTATGCTCTTGACATGCTTCATTTCTTTCACATGCTTGATTGTAAGGTTGCTTCTACACCATTTTAGTTAGGTATTACTTTGTCTACCTCCTGCTCTTCATCTACAGTGGATGCTACTTTGTATCGACAGTTGGTTGGCAGCCTATTGTACCTGACACACATGAGCCCTGATCTTTCTTTTGTGGTTGGCCTAGTCTCTCAGTTTTCTCAGGACCCTCATGAGAGTCATTGGCAAGCTGCCAGGCGTATTCTGCACTACATTTAGGGCACACTTATGTATGGCATTCACTACACTACAAGGACTCCACACATTGTTGGCTACACTAACTCAGATTGGGTCGATGATGTTGATGATCAGAAGTCTACTTCTAGATTTGTCTTTTTCCTTGGCTCTAGTCCCATCACATGGTCGTGTAAGAAGCAACATGCTCGAGCACTTTCATCTACAGAGGCTGAGTATAGGGGCATAGTTCTTGCTAGTCAGGAGGCTTTATGGCTTCGTCAGTTGATGACTGAGTTTGTATTTCCTCTTGATTGTCCCACTGTTTTGTGGTGCAATAATCAGAGTGCCATCTACATTTCATGCAACCCAGTGGAACATCAACGTACCAAGCACATTGTGTTGCATATGCATTCCATTCGATAGTTGATCAAAGATGGTGTTATTGCATTGGAGTACATTCCTACTGCCGGTCAGGTTGTAGAAATCTTCACTAAACCTTTTGCATTGCCATGCTTTCTTTAGCTACAGTCAATGTTTGGGGTTACGAAAGTTGTCCTTGGGGTGATTGGTTGAGGCCATCCTTCCTTCACTTCATGTTTTTTTTTAGCATGTTTTTTTTTACCTCTTTTTGGGGGAGAGTTTTTCCCAGGTGTTTTTCTCTCTTTCCCTATTTTATAGAGGTTGCATTTAGTTGCATTGTACTTGGGTACCTAAAATGGCCTCATTGTCGGGACCCATTTTGCATTTTTCCTTTGTTTTGTGAGCTTAAGGCATTCCCCTAAGTTCCACTTAAGGGGGGGTGTTAGAGTAAATAATTAATTAATTGTTAATTATTTATTCTATTACTTAAGCTTACTTAGGTTAATCCATGTAGTTGAGGTTAGTTGTTGACAACATGGGAATTTGTTCCCTTTAGCATACTTATCTTTTCCACTTCTTGTGGATGCGTGCTTAGTTGTCAACCTTATCTCCTACCTCATTCCAGTTTGTTCTACAAGCTTCCATGAGGCCTTTTTATTCGGTCTCTCACTCATTGTAAATTTATTCCATTTCCATTTTCACATAGCAATTCTAATTTCCTATTGTGAAATATTCTTGTGCAATATTTTCTTCAAGCTCTTTGCTCCCTAGGTTTCTCTTCAACAAGCTATTTGCATTTTAGGTGATCTTGGCGCATTATCGGAGTCAGATTCTCAACTCCTACAGTTTCCAGATATAAAGCCTTTTATGACTCTATTTCATTAGGACCTTCCACAAGCTTTGGAGGAAATCTATGGATGCTTTCTTAGAAAAAATAAATTGTATGAAACCCTTCCACATCATGATATCCTTTTTGCATCTATGTCCATGTACTATCAATGTTGACATTATTGTTTTTTAACTGAAACATTGACATGGTGGTGTATTTTGCTATATTGCTTTAATATTAGCATAGTGGTGTATGAAATGATGTATTGTTGCATCTATGTACATATTTATTTTTTATTTTTTAAAAATATTGTTGTATGTAAGGCAGGCCTAGAACAAATTTGAACCCAACCCAAAGAAATTTGAGTGAATCTTGAACCCGAATCTGAACCGACAACTTAGCCAAATTTCTTGACCTCAAGGAATTTCAAACCAGGATGCTCAAAAATCTCCACTTCTTCCCACATTGCATCCTCAAGTGAAATATTCTTCCATTTCACAAGATACTCCAAAATAATCTTGTTCCTCAACCTTTTTTCCCTCTCACCCAACACCATTCCAAGTTCTAGGATCAATTTTCCTTCATCATCCACAAATGAAAGCACTTGTGAAGGGGTATTTTTCTATCTAAGGGATTTCTTCAAATAGGAAACATGTAGGTCTCTTGTTTTGATTGATATACTAATGAGAACAATTGGAATAGGGTATTTTGTTTAGTGGTTGGGTTCATTCTAGTGTTTCTTGACAATTACTACCATTTTGTATTTTATTTCAACCATCTTCTAGAATTAGCTAGATGTTAATTAGCTAGGTTGATTACAAATTCCTATAGAACTATCATCATATTAGGTACAATAAAATGAACAATCAGTTGTTCCTAGATAGTAGGATCAAATACAATTTTTCAAGGTGAAAAAATTGCATAAGTGGATGTATCACTTGCATGTTAGGCATGAAGTGCATTCCCCAACTTATAACGAATGGTTGGATATAAAGGCTCCATACTCCAACCTAAAAATGGAAGCCAAGGATGTAACCATGCATGTATTGGCATAGTCTCCCTATGAGGATCCCAAGTATCTACTACATAGGTTTAGGGTCCCTTGGCTCCCATGAATTTTTAGCAGCTATTCTCACTAATAGAAGAATAACTTTAGTGAAGAGTTGAGTTTAAGGAGTTGAAGAAGCAAGTTTTGCTTATGTGTAAATTCCATAATCATGAGGCCCATTCCCTTGCAGAAGCCTCTACCACAATGACATAACCTCTAAACCATGCAAAGGATGTTGAAGTGGTTCCCAACCTTGAAATACTCTTATAAGCAATGGAAAAGCAAATACAAATGCAATACATGACAAATTGCACAACTTGTAGTCCTCCCAATGTTTGGACTATAAATTCTCAAAGACACTTGCAAGTGATTCCAATGTCATAGTACCTACTACACTACTTTCCTGGATTATATCTTGTGCTCCCATAATATCCTCTATGTTGTTTAGTTATTGTTTATATCATGCAATATTTTTCTAAAGTTATTCCTTCTCCTTCTGGTATATTGCCACAAACACTCTCTTGTGCCTTAAATTTTGATCAACCTTATGAAATTTTGCCTCTACCATATCTAAAATTAACTTCACATTGTGTTGTAAATTTGGCATAGGTGTTTGATTGTCAATAGCTTTCATTTCAAAATTTCAACATTCAAGTTTTCAATTTTTCTCTTCATTATATGTTCGATTTATCAATGATTTCCTCTAGTTTAATTACGGTGCATTTCAACTAGCTAATCTCCAATGATGGAATCACCCATCTATCTCTAGATTTTGCAAGCACTTGTTGTTTTATAAAATCTAGATAGATACTAATAGTTCTAAAGCCATAAACCTGAAGACCATCATGTGTGTGTCCCACTTTAGGGAAAAATTGGATGACATGTTCTTTTGCATATGTTTCAATCACTTCCTTCAAACTCAACTGAGGTGTGCCCATTGAATTGTTCAAGTGAATCCCACTGCTCATGGAAGCTGAGGCTTTCTATTGAGCATATGTTGCTACTAAAATGTCTCAAACTGGTGTTGCTCCATCACCCTAAGATATCTTACATTCTCTCTAGCCCTAGGGTTTTCCACAGTTGTACCCTCTATAGCTCGATTTGTCATTTCAAGGGCTACATTTAGTTGACTTCTTATTGTCCCATTAGAAAGAATCTCAAGGAAAAATAGTCCTTTCCACCCTAAAAACCACTGTGTTACTTCATTAAAATTAGGACTTGAAAAAAGCCAATGATACAAAACCTACTGTCACTTTGGAAAAAATGTTGCTTCCAACATAGCAACCACATGATAAATGGGAATAGCACATGCCCAAGCCATAACCTAGTTAAATTGGTCTAGTTTTCAATTAGCTAGGTTGATTATAAATTCTTGTAGAACTATCATTAGATTAGGTAGAATAAAAAGAACAAATAGCTATTCCCACCTAGTAGGATCAAAAATAGTTTTACAAGGTGATAAAATTTCATATGCAGATGCATCACTTGCGTGCCAGGCATAAAGTGCATTCCCCAACTTATAACGAATGGTTGGATACAAAGGCTCCATGTGTTGGCCCAACAATGGAGGCCAAGGATGTAACTGTGCACGTATTGGCATTGTCACCCTGCAAGGATCCCAAGGATGTAACCTTGAGGAGTTTGTTGTGTTATTTATACTTAGAAAGTTGACTAAGTATCACTCAATTTATATGGTACGATAGATAGAGTCTTGATCAGTGTAGTTCATAGAATTCATATTGGCACATGCACACTTGAGAAAAGGTAGTCGAGAGGATGATGCATCTACATGAAAGTCTATAGGTCAGGATGAATAGTACGACCAAAGTTATGGATAGTTTACCAATTACAATAGTATACATGCAAAACAAAGCATAACAGATAATTGGATATTTTGGGTAAAGGAATTTTTATTTTAAAAAATTACTTAACTAATTAGAGATGACATCTTATATGTTAACCCTAATTCAAAAAAAGATAATAATATACTTTGTAAAGTGTGTAAAAACATGAAGGCCAACTAGGAAATAATATTGTAATTATAAAGATATAAAGAAAAGATTGAGAATGTGATGTTTTGTACAAAAATATATGTTATGTGTGATATGTGAATTCTAATGTATGATCAGAGGAATGTGAACTGAGATTAATTTTTGTGATGAGCAACAAAGCCAATATCAGATATTGAAGATATCAACAACAATATAAAGAGGTTTTTGTATATATCTCTTTGTATTAAGGAACTACACTGTATATTGCATGTTTGGGTAGTGGGCTCAGCTTGCATATATTTTGTATTTGTATTTAACAACTCCTAATAGGTTTGAGGCTTCTAACAAGGCCTAAGTTCTCTAACAAGGACCAAGACAGTATACAAATGTAATAGACTCCTAACAGGGTCAATATCTTTTACAAGATACTTTTGATTAGTGGATCATTTTGTGGGTACCATCTCGCCCGATGTTTTCCCTTGGCCAGGGTTTCTCTAGTTAAAAAAATATGGTGTAATGAGTTCTTGTATTGCATGGTTATGTTTACTATTCAGCGTAATTAGTTTACTTTCATAAGCAAGTTATAAGGTTTTTAATAATATCTAGTTTTGGGCTAAAGTTTTTAAAATACTAATTCATCGCCCCCTCTTAGTATTTCTTATTTCTAATAGATTATGCCTGTTTTACCTCTTAATCCCTACCATCCAATTATCTTTAAAAGGAGAGAGCTCTCCTCATTCTCTCTATCTAAGACTCTCATGTTAATATTTTGTTGTAGGTTTTCTTTGTGACTTTGGAGCTAGCTTTGAAGGACTTGGAGCACTCTTGCATTTGTACTTTATATTTGCTTTCTCATTCTTGCATTATGCCATTTTAGTTTAGGTTTTCTTTAGTGCTCTAGAATAGCTCACCTAGTTTAAATAGGGGTTTTGTAATATCTAATGCTTATTAGTTTACATCTTGCATCTCAGTTAGTTTAGCTTTCATCTTGCATTGCATACTCACTTGAGTATTCTTGGATATTGGCACTCATTTCCTCTACTCTTTGAATCTTTCATTCTATGGTGCACCTTGCAAGGGTTGTATAGCTTTGGTTCATTTGAGAGACACCATTTAACTTCTTACAGCTTTGCATGTTATAGATAGAGAGTTATAATCTACCTCTTGAGATGCTCTTTTCATAGGTATTCTCGAGAGTATGGGTTTATAGAAGTATGACACATTTTTTGACATACAGAGAGCACACGTTGTTGCAGTGCAAGGTAGGAGAATCCCCAAAGGAGATGTCCTAGCCCCCATAAAATAACCACATAGTGGAAGTATACAAATAACATAAAGATTTAGATCCAAATAATGCCAAATCTCATAATAGAATGATAAAATTGACATCCAATATGCCTAGCTGTAAGGCCTTCTGGGTTATGGCCAAATACATAAGAAATTACAATAGTAATTTTTCGAGATCTCATAGGATCTGAATCCTAGCTAGCCTAGATCCACAATCTAGTAGAAAACCCCAAGAAGGATCTAAACGTGTGCTCGCAAGCCACCAAGCAACTTTCTTGTTTCCCAAGCCACTGCTACTAGCTCTGCTCACAAATGTCACTCTGCTCACAAACTTTGCTCTGCTCAGCTACTCCTATCTCTAACTAACTTCCTTCATGCTAAATCATGAATAATGAGAATACAATGCCCTCTACTTATACCAAACCAAGCCACAAGTTAGCCTAGCAAGTTACATTACATAAACCCTCACATTAAATAAATCCTCAAGCCACAAGTTACATTTATCATTAATTTTTATTTTATTTTTTAAAATTATATTTTCTTCCAATTTTTGTCACTTTCTCTCTCCTCCAAATTTATTATTATTATTTTTAAATTTTTTTTTTAAAATCATTTTTTTTACTTTTTATATTTAATAAATATATCACACCCCCTTCTATTTTTTGATGCAAGATGCTCCTGCATAACACATGCCAATAATGCCTCTATGAATTGTGCTGATCAACAGGATAATGTGTTGATAGATAAACTTTGTGAAACTTAGACAATTTTCTTAAGTCCTCAACCCAAAACTTTATCCTTAAGATCTGCTCACTCAATCTTGATTATATGTTGCAATAAATGATAACTACATATTGTGTAACCTAGCCAAATTGCCATAAGGTAAAATCTTAACACATGATTGAGAACAACATCCAAGGCACATGCTAATACATCCAACCATATGTATCTTTAAGGTCAATAATATTAGTAAATGCATATCCAACAATATCTAAAAATTGCATACATCAAAAATTGCATACACAATGTATGTCCAATAATGTCGTATAGGCATAAAATGTGCATCCCTAGATATCTACTTCTTCCTACTAGGGGAAGAAAAAAAATCCCTAGCCATCTTTGATCATCATGTAGAGGGAGATGTTGTGGATGAAGCGATCTTCCTAACACACTCATTAGTTTGTTACTGTAGACTCTTGTGCAACTTGACCTGTTACAGTCAAAAGTATATGTGAATCAATAACTATCATACAAAAATGAAATATTCATACACAAAATAAAATATTTTCTTACCACTAGCTAATAATCCCTCTCTACATCCACCTCAGGGCCACATGGACAATCAAGAGCAATAAAACCCTACAATAATGATCAAAATTATCACTCAATTATACTTTACATGAATATCATCTCTAATTTCAATACTAACTAAATTGTAAATAACAAATAAAATTATACAAACTCTTTCATACCTTAGTCAGTGGCTCTGAATTAGCAACTATAGTAGCAACTCCCTAGTCAATAGACTGACAAAAATATGGAGGAGTCTCTAATGTCAATAGTTGATAATGATACAACATGAGACTTGGATTTAGTTATAAGAAAAAATATTTTCTTATACCACATCATCAATTTTAAAAAAATGGTACCTTCATGAATGTAGCACCACATCCTTTATTGTATGATGTTCATGTCAAATGTGCAACATTTACCTATTGCACATGTACATTTATATCTACTAGACATCAAATTCATCACATTCATTTGCAAAATAATGTATTAGAGACATACAAATTAAAATGCATTAGTACATGTATATACCTCTAGAGAAAATGAAGTCATCTGAATGCCAGGTGACCCTAAATCAACATCACCATGACCACTCTAACTCTACATATGATCATGTATTAAGACAAATCAGTTAATTATTCATTCATTTCTTAAATAAACATATTTAATTGAATCAAATCAACATGAAAACAAATACACCTCTACATGCATGGTATCACACCCATGCTTAGAGTCCAATGTGAAAGTCGGGGGTCTGCCATATAACTAATGCACATGGATGTATTAATTTGAATGAATGCATTAATACATGCTCTTGGAGTCATCGATGTGGCATAAAACCAAGCTCTAAATTTTGAACAATTTCAAGACATGCTAATTTATTGGTCATTCATGTACATATAGATGTGAACAAAATAGTTTAAATATAATTATTAATATTTACCTGTGTATCAATGTCAAATGTGGCATTGAGGAAGTCATCTATCATCATCCTCTCTATTGGAAGTACCAAATGTGCATAGATATCCACATGATGTGCATATGTGAGCTCCACTAGACTAATGAGACTCATCCACAATCAAAGGAGTCACATAGTGAATGAGGCTATGAGACGAAGCTCTAATGGTTCCTAGTGTTTTGTCCTCTACATGTTCCTTCACAACATAAGGAACAATAACATACTCCACCTTTGGCTTTCCAATAGGTGCCCTAACAACATTAGGGCCATGAAGTTCCCCCAACCTATCAAATGATGATCCCCTACCTTTACTATGAGGAGAAAGAATATCAAAATAATTGGGGATCTCCCCAAGGACAAACTCACAATACAATTTCATCAAGAAATACTTTGGAACCTGGTGATTGTTACAAGGAGGGGCATAAAACTCCATCCACCATCTATCCCAAAAGTTATTTTTAATATCTTCATTATATATTATTGATAATTGAATGCAAAATTATAAAACACTAACTATTAGACGCTCTAAGGTTTTTTAAGGAGTGTTTTTTTTTAATAAAATGATCATGATCCATGGTGGAGTAACAATCATAAGTGTATTTTTAATTATTGTGATCTATTGTGGAGTAACAATTCTAAGCATAGTTGGCTTTGTATGCTCATACTTATTTTTCTTTAATGTGTATTCATGTTTTATATATTTGAACCCCTTAGTTGTAGTTCTCAGGGTGTTTTGTTCTCCTAGACTTTTAAACAAGGCACATATGTCATCTTTTGTAATCTTCTTATTTTAACATCTTCATAGGATAATTTATTAGTATAATATATATATTTTTTGTTCTTCTCTTTTATTATGTCATTGATTTAAATCACCAATAATAGAAGCTACCTGACTCACAATGGTCTCAAGGGATTGTGCCAATTATGCCCTACTAGGACTATTTTGAAGTGAATTCTTAAGCCTCCTAATAATTGTTTCCAACTTAGTTCTCCCTCTTTCAATTTTATTCAACAAATTTTCTTGGGTCCCTAGAGGAAGTCTTTTGGTTGGTGGAGAACATAGAAGTGTTTGTTCTTCATTTTGAGCATTTTCTAGTTGATGTTGTGGAGGGTTTGGTAGTGGATTTTGTGGGATTTTGTGGTGGACCATTCATAGGAGGATTAGGCGATGTATTTTCTAAATTACCTGACAATTAAATAGTAGTACTTTAAAAAGCTAAACAAAAAAAAAAAAATTGATTTGAAAACATTGGAAAACACAAATTTTAACAAAAAAAAGAGTTAAGATTAATACCACTTCCATTGGTTTGGGATTTCTGATGGCGTGGAGTCATTTTTATAAAAAATGGGGTTAAAAACAACCACAAACAACATGTTTAGACTCCTTGAAAAATAGGAAGCCACCAAACTCACTGAAAGCAAAATGGAGAGAAATGGGAGGAAACCCTTGGGTTTTTTAATTTATAACTTTTTTCAACGGTGCGATCACTCTACCTTATTTATAATATTTTCAAATAGTGTGATTGTACTATAGCGCAATAGTGCTACTTTTTCAATTTCATGAGCCTAAGGTTGGTTGCACCTATACCATAGTGTGATCGCACTATATCTTAGATAAGAAAAAAAAATTGTGGCATCTTTTTGGTACCACAACTTTGTGCACTTACCCCCAATTTTTGCCCAATGACATTCTCTGTAGTAATTTCCAACCTCAAACCCATACAATAGGTGACATCTCTCTATAATCAGTTGAGCCTGACAATCACATAAGACAAAGGTTTATCCAAAAGCTAGCAATCATTCTAGATGTCTATAACATGACCATTTCCTACTTTCCATCTAGCTGTTAATTTAGCAGTTTACTTAGCTTGTTAGATGCCCTTCCAAAAAGATGAACTAAATAAACTTTCATTATTATCAAGAAATTTTTCTAGCAAGAGGAAATCAATTAAGTGCTTTCTATGCATAACATTGTTCCAATAGTTTCTACGTCCATAAATCTACCAAATTTTCTTAGCCATTAAAGCATAATTTATTGTTTATAGAGATATTCAACCTAATCCTCCACATTTTTTTGGTATACAAACCAAATCCCAAGCAACCAACACCATTTTTTTCTTATCCTCCACACCTATCCAAAGAAAAAAATTATAAATTCTTTCAATTTCCTATTGAAACTTCCTCGAGATTCTGAACAGGCTAAGGGCATATGCTAGTAAACAGTGAGTATATTATGGTTACTATTGTTTAAACTTTTGTTTGGATGTATAAA
Organism: Cupressus sempervirens; assembly: GCA_028749045.1. Classification (NCBI taxonomy): domain Eukaryota; kingdom Viridiplantae; phylum Streptophyta; class Pinopsida; order Cupressales; family Cupressaceae; genus Cupressus; species Cupressus sempervirens. The sequence continues at coordinate 237,933,042 of CM053788.1, read as the reverse complement.
TCTCCCTTTATCAAATATAATCAATCAAACATTGACCACTATGCTCACATGACATAGGTTCTTAATTTCATTGGTTAAATTTCCCCATTAAGATCAAGGTAGTGATAGAAATGATGGAAATTTTACCCATGCTTTTATTTTTAACATGGATATGGCCCTAGTAAACCAAGTAGGAAAAAATAAAAATGTCATTATCTTTATGTGAAGAAAAATATAGGACAACATAGACAATGGATCAAATTCACAAACTTATACTTGAACTTAAATTTTCTTAATTATTTTGTATTATGGTAATAGAGACATTATATAACTTGCAAACAAATCACTTTTTTTTTTTTTCCAAATAGACAATGTTAATCTACAAAAATTCTAGCAAAAATTTCACATATCTCCAAAGGAAATGACAAAAAAATATAAAAGTGTGAAATTAAAAAAAAAAACTTCACTCAATAGAGGTGAACAAAATGAGAATAGTAGTTGAGTGTTCATCTCTTCTTTGTACTTCATCTATATTGGTCTAGTCAATTTTAAGAGCAAAAGGGTGAGGTGGGAGTGTATCTTTTAAATTTGTTTAAAATATAATAAAAAAGAAGTATACAGTCTAATGAATTATATGTACAAGTTGCTATAATGTATGATTAATTTTAAAATGATTTACTTTATTTTTATGTGATTTTTACTCGTCAATGTAGTACTTTTATATTTTATTGCTTTCCTACTCTAGTGTGAACCTTTTTACTAAAACTAGTATCATATTTAATTGGGTCAACAATTGGTACTTTAAAATAATGCTCAACATTCCAAACTTTTTGGATTAGAAGGATGACTGATACATGCAAGCACTTTTCAACCAATAATGAGTGATTGAAATTCTTATTGCAAAAAACAAGCTATGCGAGCAAAAATGTATGGCTTAAGCAGTAAACTATTGATCCCACTTTTGTATTTGACTTATATAAATTGGTAAATCTGATAATCAATCCACATTTTTTTCAAATTGTTCATAAAATATGTTTTTGATATTCAAGTAGCCAGAACTAGGGAGCTAGCCCTTTAAATACAATAGTGGTGAAACAACTAGTAGACAACCACATAGACCCCTAACAATTTAAATCAAAAACATAAGTATCAACATAACAGTACTAGAGTTATTACTCTTAAAAGCAAAAAAGTTTAACAAGTTAACAAAGGCATGCAGGTGGTCATCACATCGTACCACCTACAACCAATATCCAAGTTCACTAGAAAAAACAAAGCCATCACCAGAGGATGGAGAGAAAAACCAGAAGAGAACCAAAAAACACCAAGCATCGGGAGGCCACTAACTGGCATCTTTTTTCTTTCCCTTCCCAACTAGGAGGACTTTAGCCCAATCTTCGTTGAGGAAGTTGTAGAGTAGCTTTGAGTCCTCCTTCCCAAAGCCCTCCTCCTTCAACTTGTGAGCTAGAAGTTGGAGAGTGTTTGCAACCACATGGATCACATTTAGAGTGAACTTTGAGAAGAGGGTGAAGTCCTCCTCTATCCCATTACATCTATCCTTCAACTCCTATAAGTCTTTATGAGTGACAACCCCATCCTCTGAAATACCTAGGTTTAGAGCTCTGTTGCAATTTGTCAAAGAGTTCCTTTTTTCCTACACATCCAGATTTTTAGTGGGGGCCCTAAAATTTTCTAGCTCATCTTTCCTCATAGGGGAGGAGATAGTGTCAGGGGAGGCTTTATCAAGTTTGGAGTTATCCTATTTATCAACAGAAGGCATGGTGATGGAATCTAAAATATGTGTGGGATCTTGGATGGGATCCTTGGTAGGGTTCTCCACCTCAAAATCCCAAGTTCCATCAATGGTGTCATCCCACTTCTCCCCTCTTTATTAGTCTCATCTTTCCCCTTCTCCTAACCATCCCTTGAGATCTTATCTCTTTCCTTTGAATTGGTGTCTTCCTCCTCCTTCTCCTGAGAGTGACTGGCCTTTTATTTGTATCTACCTTGGGTCTTAGCTATTCTTCTCAACCTTCTTCTACCTCCACATAATTCATCATCTGAATCCCCAATTTCTACCTCCACCCTCTTATCCATTTTAATTTTTTTATTGGCAACTGTCTCCAAGGCCAGGGTTTTTTTTTCCTACACTTAACTAGGGTTTGGCCTGGTGAGGGATGAGAAATAGGGGCATAGCTACCCCCACAAACTCCAGACAAAGGGGGAACCAAAGGGAAGGAGATTATCAATGGCTATCACATGGGGAGCACAAAGGACCAGGTGGAACTGGAAATGAAAATTTGTAAAATATGTCAACAATATTACTTAAGCACCATGTTTATTTCAAACCTAGCTTTTTTAGAATGAATTATCAAATTAAGATACTTTGAATAGAAAAGTAATCTATGAATCCAAATATTTTGCTAAAAATGTCAGAAATTGTATAGAACTCATTGAAGTTGTAGATCCAAATATCCATAACTTTATAATCATGGACAAAATCAAAAGTGTCTCACATGTTAAGTTATTAGTCCCTACCGATTATATACGTAGGGAACTAATTTTTTCATTAGACCCCCTTGATTAATTGAGATAACAAATAAAATTTACAATTCTAACATTTTGATGATAATATTTTCAAAATCAAGTTCTGAAATATAATTTCCTCTTTCTTATTGGACATAAGCATTTTTGTTGAGGATTATTTTTAATTTTGAACACATCAAAAGAAAAAAAAAAATGAGGTGATGATATCAACACATTTATTACACTAACAAATATTTATTGTACTGCCAGAAACTATTTATTGTGAGATCAGAATTATAAGACAAGGTAGTCACTTTAGCATGTTGGGGTTGCTTATTCGGATAGTCTACCAACTTCAATTCATTGTTGTGAATTTCAAAAAAAATTTAAAGATGAGAAGACATGTTTCTAATAAGTTTTTTTTTAATAGAATTTATTCAAAGCGTACCTGGCTAAGATTATGTTGTTGTTTAATGTTTCAAATTCTTTTTAGAGAGTGTATATAAAATGTTTTAAATTATTATTATCTTCAAAACAAAAATACACTTTATTTAAAATACATGTCATTTAAAGTCTTACTTTTTTCTTTTTTTTAAATATAAATTTATTTTTAAAGATATTATAATTATCTAATTCAATTTAAGAATCATGACATAAAATTTATTTTTTTTAAAAACAACAACAATCTAAGTTTAAATTTTATTTCAAATTACTGTCAAATTGATCGTTTTCTTTCATCTATTAATAAGAAAGATATAAGTTTTGATTTCAAAAATTGTGATATTAATTATTATTTTTTAAATATTTTATCATGTAATTTTTTAAATGATTTTTTACAAGAATTTACTCTAATTTATTTTTACTAATAAACCTCTAAGATTCTCATTTTAATTTAATATTTTTCATCAATATAGACTTTCTTTTTTATTGGTAAGAGGTCAAAGCCATGATTAATTATTATGTGTTATGATTAAGTTATTATTTTTTAAGCACTCAAGTAGATTCAAACCCAAGACCTCTCAGATAAGAGGCTCACAATTTACCGTTGTGTTGTAGGCTCTTGCCTTTCATCAATATAGACTTAGTTTCATGACATAAATCACAATTATATTTTATGTTACATCTCTACATAATTTAAATTTAAATTTTTTATATCAATGATCACATTAGAAATATGGTCAAATTGATAACATTTATTGATGTTTTTTTACTATTTCTCTTATTTTTCTATTTGTATGTGTCATGCAAAATAAAGATGAACATCATTAAAAAATTTATAAATATCTCATTAACACTTGCACAAGGTAGGGACTCAAGCTTTCTACCATTGCCACAAAATTGATGGTCAATACAAAGGGCACCATTTTCTATACTTTTATTATACATGTGGTTCAACACATGAAGAGAGAGTCCACAATACATGCATGGGGTCTGAGCGCACTCATGCATCTTTATTATTAGACTGGGAGATTCATCAAATATTAGTGGCATAATATTTCTCAAAATCCTCTAAAAATATATTATTTGAGTCACTGACAGTATTTTCATATTCACCAGCATTCCCTAGCAATTTGGTGATGTACTATATTGGAGGTTTAGGCCAGATTGGCTATCAAGTATAGAGGTTGTATGGAGGCCTTATCACCACATGGTAGCATGGAGAGACTTAGAAATGTAGCTAAGATGGATGTAAAGATAGAGGCTACTAGAGGGAAGATACAACTATATATATTGGTGCCTTACTATTATGACAAGGTTGTGTGGCAATTTGGTCTTTAGCGAGGTCCTCTGACACAAGTACCTTAATATGCATATAGGCAAAGATACATAAAGAGGCTTAGGACCACACCACATCCAACTATTGATGGCATAGAGTTGAAAGATAATGAGAGTCTAGATGATGTCAAGGTGTTAGAAATTTGGCTAAGTAGATAAGTTGGAGTTCTAATTTATGGCAACATATATCTTGTATAAAGAAGGTACAATGTATAGATGAAGATTCAGCAGTTAGACATAGAAAATTGTCTAATATCAACTAAGTTATCTAGTAGAGAAGATATAATTTTGGTATACATAGTTGACCAAGGCATTATAGGCACATGTATGGTCAGGTATGGACAAGACAGAGTGTCAGGCTTACATGTTCAAGTGCACAAGTCAGTATGGTCAATACAAAATAATATATAAATATGTTACCAGTTGTAGAAGTATATAGAAAAAATAAAGTATAACAGGAAATGGTTAATTGTGAGTTAAGGAATTATTATTTTTACAAAATAGTTACTTGAATAATTAGGGACAACATCCTATATGTTAACCCTAAGTGTGAAAGAGTTAAGCATATGAAAGAATGAAGGCTGACTGGACATCATTTTGAGAATTGTAAAGATATAAAGTAAGGATGTGAATGTGAGGTTATGTGTGCTTCTTATGAAGACTATAAAAACTATATGGTATGTGAATTATGATGTATTATCAGAGAATTGAGATTTTTGTGATGAGAAAAAAAGGTAAAGATAAGATATTGAAGATATCAGCACTATAAAGAGGTTTTGTAATTATCTCTTGTATTAAAGATCTTTATTGTATAAGTTACATGTTTAGGTAATGAGCTCATCTTGTAAAAAATTTTGTATACTTGTATGTACCAACTCCTAATAGGGTTGAAGAAACTCCTAATAGGGTTGAGGCTTCTAGCAAGGCCTAAGTCCTATAACAAGGACCGATCTACAATATAGAAGTAATAGGTGTTGCAAATTTGATTGAAAAGCTCATTGTTATTAAAGATCAAAGAGGGAGATTGTTGTAGAAGAATGTTTTCAATCATTTTTTTGTCATTGATGTCAAACCTACTATTTGTAGGGATGATATTTTCTTATAAGATCCAAGTACTATCACTTAGTTGATTGATGAAGAGGATTTGATCAACAAGATGTAACAAGAGCACCTAAGGGAAAGGTTGAGTTATGATGTTGTAATGAAGTGCAAGAATTAGCTATGAAAATGGTTAAGTAATGTATTGATGACATACTCAAGGATACAAAGGCTGGTCACACTTAGAAACATTGGAGGAAGAAGTTGTAACAAGTTTGACTGCAAAGCTTAAAATAAGATCATAAGTGGGTATTGAGCAAGTTAGTTGAAGCTGAGCAAATTTTCAATAGAAGCTGAGTAATAGACAATTCTAGTGTGTGTTGTGTGATCTTCATGTGCCAAGTGAAGATCAGGTGTCAAGCATCAAAAAAATTTCAGTTGGTGCCGAGTGATCTTCAGGTGCCGAGCATCAAGAAAAACACAGTTGATGCCGAGTAACACAGTGTGTGTTGAGCACTAGTATTTCAACAGTGTCGAGCTGCTACATTATTTCAAGTGACAAAGATTCACCAAATCTAAGTTAACATAGTGGTTACATTTAATTTTGTGAATGAGTTGGAAGATAAGGATGATGAGTTGGTGGCATAGAATCCTATGTAAACCATTTTTGGGTGAATTCTAAAGGATCATTCAAGAAGTTTCTAGACGAAATAGAATATGGGTTAGATGCAATAAATCCTACCTAATCCATGCAAATTTAAATCAAAAGAATTGAAGAATCAAGTAGGAAAAGGTGCTCCAAGACTTCTATTTAAGAATTCATAAACCAAGACGCAAAGAGCTACTAATATTATTGTTGCTAAAGAGCCAAATCTGCAAAGTAGTTATAAGCATGTCAAGGAGGAGACATCCAGGAGAAGGAAGAACACAGAGGCTTTGCATCTATGAGTGGTCATGAAGAGATGATTGCACTAGTACATTGAGTGTGGAGACTCAAGGAGACAAAGCTTGAAAGAAGGGCAAACTATCAAGAGTTGTAGAGATTGAAGGTCAAGCAAGGGTATGAGCTGAGAAGTGATCTAAGATTTGCAAGATAAGTTGTATGTTATAGTCAGGTCAAGATTTTCTAATACTCTCTAACAATTTTATTAATCAAAAAATCCTATGGGCTTAGGTCAACTTAATAGCCATTTGTAAATCCTTTAATAGGGTGACATTCCAAGTGAATGTTCTAAAGTCCTTTAACCAAGCCCACTTCTAATAGGGTGGTTAAATCCTCTAACAAGATCACATTTAATAGTGTTTTGTAAGCCTTTAACAAGGTAGGCCTTTCATAAGGCATCACTTCAGAAGAGTGAGAATTGAGTAGCATGTTACTGGTGGTTTTTCCCAAATTGGGTTTTCACATAAATCACTGTGTCATGTGTTGATTTCTTATGTGTTATACTTGCATGTTGATTTATAGTAACTTGTTGATTAGATAAGTTAAAGCTTGGATGAATAAATGGTTGAATGGGTTCACTACACTTAGTGAAAAGTTTGAATAGGATATTTGGACCTTGAATAACTAATTCATGCCCCCCCCTCTCAATTATTCTAAAAAAATTCTAACAATTGGTATCAGAGACATCTGCTAATTTAGTTTCAAGGTACTAGAAGCAGAAAGATCAAGATGTCCAAGACAGAAGTTCTCAAGCTCAACAAAGACAACTTTGTTGCATGGAAAAGTTTGATCAATTGCACCTTTGATCAATAGGTGACTATGCACAAACCTCAATTGGAATAGAACATGTAACTCTAGCAGGACCTCTTCCTATAGATGATTTGAATAAAAAGGAGCATAACCATGCAATGTTGTAGATTGTCTCTACGCTCAGTTATGTAGAATATGATGACATCAAAGGCTATGACACTACATTCAAGATGTGAAAACCTTGTCAAAAATCTATGGAGGAGATCATAATGTCCAGAAAGAAAAGAGAGAAAGCTTGAGAGGAAAGTTTGATGACATGAAGATGGAAGAAGGTGAAAATGTTGCTCAGTACACTGCAAGAATGAAAGAAGTGGCGAGTGCAATAAGAAGTCTAGGTGGACAATTGGAAGAAGAAATAGCTATCAACAAATACTTAAGAACTCTACTCCCTATCTATGCTATAAAAGTTTCAGGCATCCAAGAGCTTAGGTGTGTAGAAGGGAACACACTAACCTTTGAAGGAATAGTGGGAAGACTTCCTACATTTGAGCTATCCAACTTTGACAACTACAAAATTGAGAATCTTGAATCTACTTTCAAGGACAAGATGACAATAAAAGATACTAAGGAGGATGCATCAATCAAGAAAAGAAGAAAAGGAAAACATGCATCCAGTGATAGCAGTACAAATGAGAAAGATGTGGAACAATTATAAGCACTACTAGCTAGGAGATTCCATAGAGGTAAAGGAAAATTAAAAGGTAAGCTCCCTATCATATGTTTCAATTGCAATGAAGTAGGTCATATAGCTGCAAGATGTCCACAGAAGAAGAACTATAAAGAAGGAAACAAGTATGGGAACAAAAAAGAAGATGATAGCAAAGATTACAAGGAGAAAGGCAAGAGATGCTACATTGTTGAAGAATATTATGATGAGAATGATGATGAAGTAATCTATGTAGCCATGAAGGATGAATCAGATGAAGATGAAGATGAAACAAATACATTGGTTACCTGTGTGAACAAGAATGACAAGTGGATCATAGATAGTGGATGCTCACATTACATGACAGGAGATAAAAGTAAGTTCATTACCTTTACTCAATATGATGGAAATAGTGTTAGATTTGCTAATGATGACCCATGTCAAATCAAAGGAAAAGGCTCTATAAAACTTACAAAGAAAATTTCATGTGATAATGCATACTATGTTGAAGGATTGAACTACAAATTTTTGAGTGTATCATAGTTAGGCAATGTAGGTTGTAAAGTTGAATTTAGAAACAAAACTACTGAGATCTATTACAGTGATGGAAATGTGATAGGAAAAGGTGAACAAACTAGGAGTAATTTGTTTTACCTAGATATGGAAGATGCAACATGTCTTTTTGTTAGACTTGATGATGTGTGGTTGTGGCACAAAAGGTCATGTCCTGTTAACTTTGATAATCTAATTAGCATCAGCAAGAAAAAGAAAGTCAGAGGGTTGCCCAAGTTGAAGAAACCTGAAAACACAATGTGCAAACAATGTCAACTAGGAAATATGACTAAGTCTAGTTTCAAAAGAAAAACATACACTTCCAAATAAGTACTAGAGTTAGTCCATACAAACTTATGTGGCTCAATAGAAGTGCAAAGCTACCTAGGAGATAGATACATAATGCTATTTGTAGATGATTATTCTAGGATGATGACTGCTATGTTCTTAAAGCAAAAATCTAATGCATTCCAAATGTTCAAGTGGTATTTGGCTAGAGTTGAGAAGGAAAGAGGAAAGAACCTGAAATGCTTAAGGTCAGACAAAGGAGGTGAGTTCACATCAAGAGAGTTTAAAATATTCTACAATGACAAAGGTATTAAAAGGTAAATATCAGCACCAAGAACTCCACCACAGAATGGTATTGTTGAAGGGAGGAATAGGTCAGTGATTGATTGTGTTAGAACCTTGATGATGGAGAAAAATATTGCACTAAAATACTGGAGAGAAGCTATAAGTACTCCAGTCTACACACTAAATAAAGTTCAAGCCAAGAAAGGTACAAATACAACACCTTTAGAATTATGGCATGGTCATTCACCTAATGTTGAACATTTCAAAGTATTTGGTTGTAAATTCTATATTTTAAAAGATACTAGAAATGGAAAGTTTGATGCAAAAAGTGATGAAGGCATATTTCTTGGATACTCCACTAGAAGTAAGGCATATAAGTGTTTGAATGTTAACACTAACAAAGTTGTGGAGAGTGCAAATGTAAATTTTGATGAGCATGCAGATGTTTAGGTTGATGAGTCAAATTAAACAGAGGATTATAGATCCTTTGTATACTTTTATGAAGGAATGATAGTTGAAGACAATGCTACGAATCAAGTTAGGAATCAACAACAAACTTTAGTTTCTGTTGAGTCACAACTAGTGAATGTTGAGTTACATTTAGAAGCCAAGCTGTAGAATACAGAAAATGCACATTTTGATTCTAAAAATAGTATGCAATAAAGGAATGATGAAATGTTAGATGAAGAAGAACAAAATGACTCTGAAGCTGAAGGATCAAACGTGGAAAGAAGGACTGAACCCAAATTAGCCAAGTATGTGAGAAAACATCACCTTGTAGATCAAATAATTGGTAACAAGGATGCAAGACCAATGACAAGGAATAGGCTTAGGAATGAATCATGTCTGCTGAGCAAGGTTGAACCCAAAACAATGAAAGATGCACTACAAGATGATGACTGGTACAAAGCTATGGAAGAAGAAATAGATCATATTGAGAAAAACAAAACATGGTCTCTAGTTCCTAGACCAGCTAATAAGAATGTGATTGGTACAAAATAGGTGTTTAGAAATAAACTTGATGAGAATGGTGAGATAACAAGAAACAAAGTTAGACTAGTTTGCAAAGGCTATGCACAAGAAGAAGGATTGGATTATGGAGAGACATTTGCCCCTATTGCAAGAATGGAAGGAGTAAGAACATTACTTGCATATGCTACATATAAAGGTTTCAAAGTTTATCAAATGGATGTGAAGTCTACTTTTCTAAATAGTATACTGGAAGAGGAAGTTTACATAGAACAACCAGAGGGATTTGTTGATGAAAAGAATAAGGACATGGTCTACAAGCTACACAAAGCACTTTATGGATTGAAGCAAGTACCTAGAGCATGGTATGAGAGGTTGCACAAATATCTTGTGAAGATAGCATTTGAAAGAACAGATGACAACAGCAACTTGTACATCAAAACTGAAGAAGGTAAAGACATTTTGATATCAGAAATCTTTGTTGATGATATAATATTTGGAGAAAAAGATGTTCTTTGCAAAGATTTTTCTGATCAAATGAAGCATGAATTTGAGATGTCAATGTTTGGAGAAATCAAATTCTTTGTTGGCTTACAAGTACATCAGTTGAAGCATGGCATATTTGTAACCCAATCCAAATACATCAAAGAAGTACTCAAAACATTTGGATTAGAAGACTCAAAACCAGTCAGCACACCAATGGAAACAGGCCATAAACTATCCAAGAATGATGAGTCTATTGAAGTAAATCAGACATTATATAGGTTAATGATTGGAAAGCTGCAATATGTTGTACATAGTAGACCGGACATTGCATTAGCTATTGGAATAGTAGCAAGATTTTCTACCAATCCTAGAGAAAATCATTTAATGGAAGTATAGAGAATATTAAGATACCTGAAAGGAACTGATGACTTTGGTTTATACTACAAGAGGAATGAGAAGTTTGAATTGAAAGCCTACATTGATGCAGATTGAGGAGGCAACATTGATGATAGAAAAAGCACCAGTGGTGGAGCACTTTTTTGAGAAAAAAGGTTGATTATATGGACTAGCAAAAAGCAAAGTTGCACCTCACAGTCTATTGTTGAAGCTAAATATGTTGTAGCTTCTATAAACTATACCAATATTGTATGGATCAAACATTTGCTGCAAGGTATGAAGGAAGAGGTAATTGAGCATGTGATACTTTATTGTGATAATACAAGTGTTATCAATATAAAAAAGAATCCAGTAATGCATGCTAAAACTAAGCATATTGTAATCAAGTATCACTATGTAAGAGAGCTGGTGGAAGAAAAACAAGTGAATATGGAATGTGTTAGCTCAAAGGAATAGATTGCTGATATCTTCACAAAAAGCACTACCAAAAGATGCTTTTGAGTATCTTAGAGGTAAGTTAGGGGTGATACCCCTAGCTAAGGCTACTTGAATGAAAAAGAAACTATGCCCTGCATCAAATAAGCTAAATATTGAAGATTTTATACATTGATGTAGAGGATGTTTAATTTGGGCTCCATACCTAAAGTAGTAGAAGTGCTAAAATTTCAAATCAGTCACAAGCAAGGTGACAAAGGAAGACATTGAATAAACTTGTAAAAGCTACACTTTCATATTAAAGATGCTAATATGTCTTTGGCATTGTTGTCAAAGAGGGAGAAGTAGACAACTGATCAACAATTGTTGAAGATAAAGAATCAGGAAAGAGGGAGAAGATGTTTAAAACTAATTAAAGAAGATAGAGGGAGAAGTTGTAAGATGTTAATCAGAATAGCCGAAGATGAGCAATACATAGGGAGAAAGACAAAGAACAATGATATAGCAACAAAGAGGGAGAAGTTGAAATGAAGCAATCAGAATAGTAGAAGGAGATGTGATGTTACAATTTACTTTTTTGGCATTTGACTTACTATTCTAACCTAGTAAGCTTGTGGTTGAATAGTTTAGTCTAATGGTTGATCAGTTTGGTTTGCCATCAATGCCAAAGAGGGAGATTGTTGGAAATCTGATTGAAAAGCTCATTGTTGTTGAAGATCAAAGAGGGAGATTGTTGTAAAAGAATTTTTTCAATCATTTTTTTGTCATTGATGTCAAACCCTCTATTTTTAGGGATGATATTTTCTTATAAGATCCAAGTACTATCACTTAGTTGATTGATGAAGAGGATTTGATCAACAAGATGTAACAAGAGCACCTAAGGGAAAGGTTGAGTTATGATGTTGTAATGAAGTGCAAGGATCAGTTAAGACAATGGTTAAGTAATGTATTGATGACATACTCAAGGATACATAGGTTGGTCACACTTAGAAACATTGGAGGAAGAATTTGTAACAAGGTTGACTGCAAAGCTTAAACTAAGATCATAAGTGGGTGACGAGCAAGTCAGTTGAAGCCAAGAAAATCTTCAGTAGAAGCTGAGTAATAGACAATTCTAGTGTGTGCTGAGTGATCTTCATGTGCCAAGTGAAGATCAGGTGTCGAGCATAAAAAAAATTTAGTTGGTGTCGAGCATCAGGAAAAACATAGTTGATGTTGAGTAACACAGTGTGTGTCGAGCACCAGTATTTCAATAGTGTCGAGTTGCTGCATTATTTCAAATGATGAAGATTAGCCAAATCTAAGCCAACATAGTGGGTACATTGAATTTTTTGAATGAGTTGGAAGATAAGGATGATGAGTTGGTGGCACAGAATCCTATGTAAACCATTTTTGGGAAAATTCTAAAGGATTATTCAAGAAGTTTCTAGAGGAAACAAAATATGGGTTAGGTGCAACAAATCCTACCTAATCCATGGGAATTGAAATAAAAAGAATTGAAGAATCGAGCGATAAAAGGTACTCTAAGACTTCTATTTAAGAAGTCGTAGACTAAGAAGCAAAGAGTTGCTGATACTGTTGTTGTTGAAGAGCCAAATCTAGAAAGTAGTTAGAAGGGTGTCAAGGAGGAGACATCCAAGAGAAGGAAGAGCATAGAGGCTCTACTTCTACGAGTGGTCATGAAGAGATGATTGCACTAGTACATTGAGTGTGGAGATTCAAGGAGGCAAAGCTTGAAAGAAGGGCAAGCTATCAAGAGTTGCAGAGATTGAAGGCCAAGCAAGGGTATGAGCTGAGAAGTGATCTGAGATCTACAAGATAAGTTGTATGTTGTAGTCAATTCAATATTTTCTAATACTCTCTAGCAATTGTATTAGATCTAAAAATCCTGTGGACTTAGGTTGGCCTAACAACCATTTATAAATCATTTAATAGGGTGACATTCCAAGTGAATGTTTTAAAGTCCTTTAACTAGGCCCACTTCTAACAAGGTGGCTAAATCCTCTAACAAGTTCAAATTTGATAGTGTTTTGTAAGCCTTTAACAGGGTAGGCCTTTCACAGGGCATCACTTCAGAAGAGTGAGAATTGAGTATCATGTTACTGGTGGTTTTTCCCAAATTGAATTTTCGCATAAATTACTGTGTCATGTGTTGATTTCTTATGTGTTATACTTGCATGTTGATTTATAGTAACTTGCTAAGCACAGTTACTTAGAAGAGGCTTAACATCTTGAGTAAGGCCCCTATAGATATGGAACAATTATAAAAGAATCTAGAATAATATCTTGAGCATATTGACATTCTTACTAAAGAAAGAGACAAACTGAAAGAAAGATATGAAGATGCAAAAGACTACATTGGAAAGTTGAATGACAAGATTCATCATTTCAAATCAAGAAAGTAACATAAAGATCAAACAAAAGATAGTGATGAAGTATCAAGATTGATGAAATAAAATGTGATTCTAAAACATGAGTTGAAAATCATTGATCTAAAGCTAAGCTTGAAGAAAGATGATAGCAAATTTGAGTTATATCTATAATATGAGAAATGCAGATCTAAGATCCCATCTTACAAAAGTCACATCTAAACTTGAATCCACCAAGTTATAACATGCAAAACTTGAGAAGTACAATACTATTGTGAAAGGAGAGTTAACCAAGACTAAGCAATAATTAGAAAATTTATATTCTAGTAGTGAGAAAATTGATGAGAAACTATACTTTCATAGATCTTCCTATGATAAGTCTAGTCTTGGATACTTTTTTGGAGAAAAATTAGCCAAGAGATTTGAACCAAGAAAGGAACCAAATTCAGTTGTTGAGCATCCTCAACATAAGAAAGATGACCATAATAAGATTGAATCCTATCAATATAAAGAAATATCTAGAAGTTGAGAAATCAAATCGACCTTAAAGAATTGATGAACCTAAGAAAATTGAGCAAGTTGAATCACCCAAGAAAGTAAGGTATGAATTTAAAGGTAGATGCATTGCATGTAATGAATTTGGTCATATAAAAAAGGGACTATACATGTAAGTCATTCAAACCTATTTCTAATTTTTATTGTTACAATTGTCATGGTTTTGGCCATAGAAAAGTTGATTGTAAGAAGCCTAAATTTGATAGTAATAATAGCAATAGTAGAATGTTTAGAGGTACTAACCCTGCAAGAGAAAGAAGGAGAGCCAATAAAGGAGCTAATAGAACAAGGAACAACATTGTTTCTTACAAATTTAACAACCTTGGACACATTGCTAGAAATTGCAAAGCACCTATTATCCAGTTTGAACCTAATTACATAAACAATGCACCAGTATGCCAACTATGCAATAACTTTGGTCATATAGCAAGATTTTGTAGAATGGATATGAGGAACATCAACATGAACCCAAATTTAAAAAGAAACAACAACATAAATGTTAGGAGAAATTATAGCAATAATAACATTCAGAAAGATGAGTTAAGAGAGCATGTGGAAGAATTCAAAGAAGTATTTTTCAAAGCAAAATGTCCATCAACATTGCATGTAGTATTGGAAGAACAATCATTTGATGCACCTGAAGGAAGACTAAAGTTAACAATCATTTGTGATTCATCCTATTTGAATTGAGCATTTTTTATAACTAAATTAGCATCAGAAAGATAGAAAGGGAGCATAAGGAGAATCATGCCTTGTGCAGTTAGTAGGAGGTATTTCATGATCCATTGAAGCTATGGTTAAGAGTGCATATGACTTGGAGATCATATGCATATGTGCAAAATAAAACAAGTCAAGTGGTAATTAGAAATAAATTCTTACAAATTGTGTGCTTGCGCAATTAATGCAGAGATCGATTTGGTAAGAGTTAATGGATGTGAACAAGATCTTGTGTACCATTTGATCATGTGAAGAGTTAAAGAGTAGTAAAGTGTGAAGTGAAAGCAAATTGAAAGCTAGTTCAAGGCAAATTGAAGTGCAAAGTTTAGAAAACCCTAGTTCTACATTGAATCAAGGTAGTTTGCTTTTACGCAAGCATTTGAGAAGTGAATTAAGTTAAGAATTCAAGTGTTAAAATGGAGAAATCTTTGTTTCATGATGTTGAGGAAGAAACAATACCTAACTTGAAGATAAACCCTATGAAACCCTTGGTAGAAGACCCTAGTGTTGCATTTTTAAAAAAAATAGAAAACATCATTCACCTAAAGGATGTAAGAAGTTATCTCAAAAGCAAGTTTGACAATAGTAGGAGAAGAACATGTCTCTAAGAAATTCAACCTAATTTACAACTAGGACATGAGTTATAAACAATATTTTGAGTATCCAAAGGATAATGACCTAGTGAAATTTATGTTCTATTATGAATTTGATAATGAAGAATGGACTAAGATTATACTAAGAAAAACTCATGATCGAAAGTTTTGGTTGGGAGACAATTAGTGGAGATTTAAGCCAACCTAGTTCATGAAGTTATTGGTTTATACAATAACGATAGTATACATATTAATGAGAAAAATGTCAAGAAAATAGTTCTAGATAACACAGTCAATTTACAATGGTAAAGGAATAGTCATTAGCAAGATCAAGCAAGATGATGTTAGATTTTTGAGTAGAATCCTTGCAACAAGGATATGTTCTAGTTCAAGAGAAGATGGCATAGTAGTTGGATTCATACAAGAAGCCTATAAGATTTTATTGAAAGAGGTTGATTTGAGTGAGATTCTTAGATCGCAGTTGATTGACCTTAAAAGAATTTAAAAAGGTCAAGAATAGTCAATTCAAATTCCAATCCTTAATTGCACACATATTTTTCCACTTGATTAAGAGGTTTCCACTCATGCTAGTATTTGAATTGATTAGCAGTGACATATGCACAATGGAAAAGATATCAAAAATTCACATTAGGCACCTTATTGAAAAGGTGAATAGTAGCACAGATGTTTTTGTGAAGACAATTCAGAATGAATTGAGGGAAAGATTCAAAATTCCACCCTCCATGGTAGAAAAGTTTAAAAATGAAGATTTTTTCATGGTAGATACTGATTACTCTTACATTGAAGTAGTATAACCAAGAATATTATATGTTGAGCCATTGGGCTATGAGGCCTTTAAGGTAGAGATTGAAGGATATCTTAAGACAATCCTTAATTCAAACAAGGATGAAGAATTTGATAGATTTGGGAATTATGAAGAGCTAATACAATCAGTCAACCAAGCACAAATTGAGAAGACAACAAATAAAAAGGGTAAAACAGTGATGAAGAAGATTGTGCATCAAGTGGGGATGATAGTAGAAGAGGTGAGTGTAGTAAGGTAAACCAGCATAGGTATGAGGTAGATAGGTTAGCCGATATATGTACTACCCTTGGAATCAAAAGTACCATCTGAGGGAGTCACAATAGAAATACCATCTACAATATCACCTATAGCACAATATGCAACAGTGTCATAGGGAAAGACACTTATTACACATACTATTATAGTAACCAAACCATTAGAAGAAGAAGAGGAAGTGGAAGTGGTTGAAGTCAAGAGGAAGTTAGTCTAATTGGCTAAGGTAAAATAAGAGTATCCTAATTCCCCAAGGAAGAAGAGAGTGAAGGCTATGGAAGTCAGACCCAGAAAGAGACACAACAAAATAATGTAAATATGCCAAAGAAAAAGATAAAAGGACAAACTTAGCTTGAGAAGCCAGTAGAGAAGCAACCAGAAGTTGTGAGCACAAAGAGAAAGGCTTGAAAGCCTAAAACTTGAGAAACTCAATCATCCAATAATAGATGAAGATAGCTTTGTACAATCAAACAAATTTTATAATCTCTACACTAGAATAGATAGATTATAGCTAGAGAATTTAGTTATTAGGCATATGATGTTGTCAAATAAGAATTTTGAAGTTATTACAGATGAGATACCTAAGGATCTCTATGAGATACTAATGAATAAAAGAAACAGGGTAGCTAATGAAGACAAAGGCATCAGATAAAATCATATCATAAAGCTATGTCATATTGACACACAAAGGTGACTATTGACACTTTTGAAGATCCATTTAAGATTATGGCTCTAATATTGGCAATTTGACCAGCTACACTAGCTCCAAGGAAGAAGATGAAGAAAATAAAAGGGTAGAAGAAGAGAAAAGAAATAGAGAAGAGAAAAATAAAAAGAGAGAAGAAGAAAAGAAGAGGAAGGCAGAGGAAGAACAAAGAAGACTAAAAGAGAAAGAGAAAAAGAAAGAGGAAGAAAGAAAGAAAAAGGAAGAAGAAAACAAGAAGGAAGAAGAGAAGAAATGAAAAGAAGAAGAGGAGAAGAAGAAAAAGGAGGAAGAAGAAGAGAAAAAGAGGAAGGAAGAGGGAGACAAGAAGAAGGAAGAAGAGGAGAAAAGAAGAGGAGAAGAAGAAAAAGGAGGAAGAGTAAATGAAGGAAAGTGCACCTAGTTCTTCTATGACACCCCCTCACACTTGCAAAACTGACAGGTTCTTATGATGATGATCAAATTGAAATGATATCATCACAAAGCAAGATCATTGACAAAAATACGAAGGTGAAGAGCTTGCAAATATCTCTGATGGGAGTTATAGAGAAACTTCAAAGCACCTTGACTGTAAAGCTGATAGAATCAAACCTAAAGGATAGAGAAAAAGATGTAGTACAAGATTTTGATATCGAGCTCAAAAATTTGTCTCACATTGCATCCATTCAAGCTCAAACAAAGCATGATGTGTAGATGTTTGACATTGTCCTTCAGAAGATAAAAAATGACCTTTGAGCTCTTGATACATGCATCAAGGAGCTAATAATATATGGACAAGAAAGTAAAGCATTGTATGCTAAGTGTGCAATGTCATTTAATTTCACCAAGGATAGTGATGATGAGATGAAGATAAAATATGAAAAACTACATGCATTGGTAGATCAGCTTCAACAGCCTAACTGGAAAAGATTGAAGATACTGAGGCATAGATAGGAAAGAATTATGATGAAATAAGTCTCATTGACATGAATAGAGGGAGGATAACCAAGAGGTTCTCACTTCTAAGAGAACTTTTATCTTTGAAGATAGAAACTCTAGAACAACATATAGAGGAATGTCTTAAGGCAAAGACACCTTTTTGAGAAGTTTTTCTAATTAGATCTAAATGCGGTGGAAGTAGCATCTTATGGACTTTGTGCCCTTCTTAACATATTAGATGGAGTTAGAGATTCATGTGAGAAGAACATAAAGATTTTAAAGACAAGTTTTGATGATTGTATATCATAGATATCTACCTAATTACAAAGATATAGATCCATAATTTTGACTTGTATATAAGTTTTGACACCTTTGTCATTGATGTCAAAGGGGGAGTAATATAGGAAAATTATATAATGAGAGAAGAAGTAATAGTATGATGTATTGATAGATGTAGAAAAGGGGGAGTAGTAATTATGAGAAGTATTAGAATTGAAGGGGAAGTTAAAATGTGATAGGAGATATAAGGAAATGTGGCTATAAAATATGATGATCCACAAATTTTGAAGTTTTGTAAATTTTGTTAAGGCTAAGCTCTTGTAAAGTTTTGATCAACATTTTGGGCCTTAACCAATTTTCCTATATGTTGTCATCAATGCCAAAGGGGGAGATTGTTAGAAACATGGATAAGTAGATAAGTTGGAGTTGTCATTTATGGAAACATATATCTTTTATAAAGAAGGTACAATATACAGATGAAGATTCAAGAATTAGACTTAGAAAATTGTCTAAGTATTAGCCAAGTTATCTAGTAGAGTAGATACAATTTTGGTATGCACAGTTGACTGAGGCATTATGGGAACATGCATGGTCAGGTATGGACATGATAGAGTGTTAGGATTACATGCTCAATTGTGCACGTCATTACGATTAAAATGAAAGAATATATAAAGATTTTACCAGTTGTGGCAGTGTACAAGCAAAACAAAGTATAATAGGAAATGGTTAATTGTGAGTTCAAGAATTATTTTATTTACAAAATAATTAATTGAATAATTAGAGATAACATATTAGATATTAAACCTAAGTGGGCAAGAGCTAATTTTGTATTTTGTTAAGTTTATGAAAGAATGAACGCCGACTGAACATCATTTTGAGAATTGTAAATATATAAAGTAAAGACATGAATGTGGGGTTATGTGTGCTTCTTATGAAGACTATGCAAACTATATGGTATGAAAATTCTAATGTATGATTAGAGGATTGCAATTTTTGTGATGAGCGGCAAAGGAAAAGATAAGATATTGAAGATATCAACACTATAAAGAGGTTTTATAATTATCTCTTGTATTGAAGATCTTATTGTATAAGTTACATGTTTTGGTAGTGAGCTTAGCTTGTACAACATTTTGTATACTTGTATGTACCAACTCCTAATAGGATTGAAGAAACTCCTAATATGTTTAAGGTTTCTAACATGACCTAAGTCCTCTAACAAGGACCAAGCCACTATACAAATGTAATAGACTCCTAACATGGTCAATATCTCTCACCATATACTTTTGATTAGTGGATCATTTTGTGGGTACCATCCCCACTAAGGTTTTCCCTTGGCCAATTATTTCCCTAGTTAACAAAATATGGTGTTATGAGTTCTCTTATTGTATGGTTGTGTTTACAATTTAGTATAATTAATTTTCTTTCATATGCAAGTTATAAGGCAATTAATAATATCTAGTTTTGGGCTAAAGATTGTACAATACTTATTCAACCCCCCTCTTAGTATTCCCTATTTCTAACACAAGGTCTCGCATATAGTCAAGGATACAAGGGTTTTAAGGGACTACTTACAATACATTAGGATGCAAGGCATGAGACCTTTGATATAATATGACTATCCTACTTGAGATCGGGGTCCATACTTTAGGACTCAGCATGGAGATGAGAACAAGGAGGATTCACCATCAGAAAGAGATTCCATAGAGGCAAAGGAAAGGGAGAAAATGTTTGTAATTTAATTGGTATAGAAGATGAGGCACCAACATCTCCTATAGAAGCTAAGACTCTATGATCTCAAGAATCATGAACCCATCAAGATGCCCACACCCCAAAAACAATGGGTAGAAAGAAGATTCCAGTCAACTAACATCCACGCAACCTCTCCAAGACATAGATCCCATCTTTATGAGGGAGATTTAGGTATGAGAAAATTGTAAATGAACTTAATAAATGAAAAATTTATGAATATGTGATAAATGATATTTTCTAAAATATGTGAAATGAAGCTAGCAAAGAGGAGTGCAAATCCTTTGTGAGAAATTTCCTAATGAACATAGTTGTATCATCAAGAATTCCTTCCATGTAATGGGTCAGATATAAGAGAGCATGAGATCCTAGGAGTCATAGGGATATCTTCACACCTATAGAAGTGGAACTATAATTATTGAAAAAGAGGGTGGAATAGCCAAAGCACAAGATACAAGAGAAACAATATAGATCATAGAGTTGGTCAGAGAGGAGTTCATCTAGGAGCCATACCTTCACCTCAACTACTCACAAAGAAACACCACCATCCTACCATAGATCTATGAGATTGGTCTCTCACCATCCTGTGGATGATGCATGATGTACCATTTCAATATCAAACACATTTTATATAGTTCCTTCTTTGCATACCAAAATATTTCTATGAGTATATATGGTGGAATTAAATTTTTATTGTCTCTTTTATTATATCTATGATTAATATTGTTCCATGATTAATAGAATAAAAATTAAAGGAACAAACATGAAATGATGACAAAAATATATGCACTTAACATTATTTAAGTACAACGATTAATTAAAAACATTATAAATCACATTTTGAGAAAGAATGAGTAATACTCTAAAGGAAAGTACATAAGATAAAATATAGATGACTAAGCATAATAATGATGAAAATTCATAATATTAATATATTCCTTGAGAGGCACATCATGTTAATCTCATATTTGTTTTGACAAGGTAGTGACAAAACACTTAGTCATTATCTATCAGTATTTCTGTCATTATCTATTAGTATTTCAGTGCAAGCTGAGTGATCAGAGCAAGCCGAGAAATTAATGCGAGCCAAGTGATCAAAGCATGTCGAGAAGATAGTATGTCCTAAGTTACTCATGAATCGAGAAGACTATCCATGCTAAGTGATTCAGGAGCTAAGTAAACAGTGTATGTCGAGCCATTCAGAATGCAAGTTACAACATTGAGAATGTAGTGATGGCCAAGCATTAGAACCTTCAGATGTCGAGTGACTAATTTTGGACATAGTTGTTTGTAATGGTACAAACTTCTATGTAAACCATTTTTGGGCTGACATAACGATTGTTTTACAATTCTAGAAGATGGAAATAATTTACATAAAATAATGAATAGAGGCCCAAAGAGTGACAACACAATATTTTGATATTTGTAATCATGTGAAAATCCAAAAATATCAAATTCTTAAGATTATAGATAAAGCCAAAATTATGCCTTTTATTTTTGTTTCTTCCATGACCCTCTTTCTATCTACAAGGAACGTGTTTTTATAGCACTGGAATTATTATCTATTACAATGATAATTACAAAAAAAAACAAAATTGGTTCCATTTCCATTATCAAGAAAGGTGATGCTTTAGATTCCATCTAGGTCCACCACATTTTCTCCATCTTTCACTCCCTCTTCATCATCCATAGTTGCATGCAGTAGGTTAAGGAGGTCAGCCATAAATTCTAGACCCCTTTCCTCTTCCACTTCAGCTAGCATAAAATTGAATTCAGTGTGGTCTCTCTCTCCTTCCAGCTCGAAAATATTAATCTCATAACGAGTGTAGCTAGTCCTCAAATCCCACAAGATAGTGAACATACTTGAGATAATGTCAAATTTTTCCAACTCTACTTTTATGAGAACAATTTGGAGCATAGGCTTGAGCTCTTCATTATTGTATCCTTCTACAACATGGACTCCCATCTAGACAAAAGTGAATTGTAGCTGATGCAACTTGCAAGATGATCGTTGAAGAACAAGATGCTCAAAGGAATGAACATGTACTCTATTAATAAACACTTCATTCAGCTATTGAATTGTAATGGCCCCACTTCTCGAGTAGAATTTAATGATAACTGATAATAAAATATATTTTAAAAGTATCAATAAGATGAATATAATATTATAATATCACCATAGTTAAAAGTAATATATTATATTAATACAATAATATATTATATTAAAATATATAATGAAATGACATAAATAATGTAACAACAAACAAATCAAATGAATCTAATAATATTTTGACATAACTCTAAATTATATTGTCGATCATTGAAATAAATTATAAAAATATCAAATATATTATTTGATTAAATAATATAAATAATACATATATATTATCATTCAAAAATAAATACATTAAGATATGAAACCCTTTGATATAAATAAAACATGTTGAACTAAATATATCAAAAGGAATTCACGAGCGGTGGTGACCATTCATCTATATGCATATGTAAGAAAGGCATTGAATGGAACATGGGGATATACTTTATATATTATCGGATCCTTATAAATTTGGGGGGGAAGTAGCATTGAAGGGAAAGACACCATACTAGGAGCAAAAACTCAGAGATGAGAATAGGAAGATAAATGAAGACGTTCACATATGTGTTCAATACAATACAGTCAGTCGACAATATAAGAGAGGAAGAATCTAGCATCGAATGATAGCAGGGAACGAACGAGGAATATCATTGTAGAGAACAAACCTTTATTCCCCGACAACGGAGGCAACTAGGAAGGTAGAGTCGTCACACCATAAAAAAATGATTAGTATAATCAAATGTGAACATGACTCATTTCCCACTGGGGGAGGGTATGTACGCCTCGTTTGTAGTGCCAAGCGCCTCTCGAAAAAGAGTACGAGGTAGTCCCATATCACTGTCACCATATGTAAACCCAAAAACTATGGCATAGTGTCGTAGATTATAAAACCCCCTTTCCTTTTTTTTTTTTCCCCTACTATTAAATCAAAAAAATTCGACCCAGCGATGGTGTACGATTGGTGGGGGAATATAGCCAGCAATAGAATGATAGCAAGCATTGAATATGGAGGGAGGAATATGGAACGGGTAGCAATCAGCAAACAAAATATAGGAGTTCATAGTCTTCCATTTTATTCACAGGACACAACCCTTCAGACGCAACTCATATAAGAAGAAGTGACAGTCTATATAAAGCACTTGCAACACACAAATAAGCCCAGTCAACATCTCACAAACACAGAAGGGAATACACGGCAGCTAATAGAACAATGTGAAATTTTATAAAAGATAAAAGATATAATTTTTAAAAGACTAGATAGAAGATATTCCACAAATGGAGATGGCAACTACAATGACCAGCATCTAGTATGGATAACTATAGTTGGAGATACAAATATCTTCCACAATATTTAATCCACATTGACGATAGCTTTTCTTTGAAGATAATCAGTTGCATATATTCAGATACTTGTATATTGATATTCCTAAGAGAAGTAACATTCTATGAGAGGTTTTCCAAGTTGCACAAATTGAAACCTAACAAGATGAACGGTAGCATAACCTAGATCTTAAAGAATAAGAGTATATTAATTTAAAGTAATCTATAAAGCCATTATTGGAAAGTAGACACCATAAGCACATACAGGATCATTATTTTGAGACACAGCTATAAGACATTCAAAGCAAATATTACACATATATATCAGAAAAGTACTAAAATATTGTGAAGATCATAATATTGCAAAGAAGTCTACGACGCAAGTCTACCCATGATTTTAGTAGCATAGCTCTAGAGATATAATTTGTAAGGAGAGAGCATTTTTTTGGTGATTGACATCTTTTCTTTGAGGGAGCCAGCCTAGGGACATTACATGAATTTTTTGGCACATGAGAAATTTAAAATCTCGTACTTCACCACCTCGTGACAAGACACACCTTATGCCAAGTTCAATAAAACATCCCATTACTAAATTATGCCAAGATTGCCTTATTAAATGCAAGGTAACCTTGTGATGATTGTGCTTTGAAAAACCCACAATCAGACAATTCTTGGATTCGTGAAGCTTCAAAGCTTTAGTTAGGAGTTGCTAACTTCTCATAAAGAGCGAGTGACGATTGTTGGGTCAATATGGAAACATTGTGACTGTTGTTGTCGCTCGCAGGCTTTACAAAATTCGTGATAATGCGATAGTGCATATTGTGGTCTTAGCAAAAGTAGTGACCAGCCGACAAGGAGAATGTTTTAAGTTGTAAAGTGAGGAGTTTTGAAATGGGGTATATGCAATTCATTGCTAGCAAATTTATCCTTCTAGACTTCTCAATTATAGATATATTTCTTATTTCTTTGTTTGATTTTCATTTTTTAATTATTATTTTTTGTCCTCGTGATTTAGGCCTTCCTTTCATCATAGCTTTTCTCTGTTTTATTCTTTCAATCCTCATTGTTTATTGATTACTATATAATTCACACTACATTCCTATAAAACCTTCTACCTTGCTTCTAATTTTTAAATCCATCAAGGACTTGAAGACATTTCCACAAGGTGTGGCCCCAAAACTATGGACTTTTGAAGTACATTTGTTGTTATCAAAAAAATAAAAAATTACATTTGATATATATTGATCTAGTTGCTCATTTTTCATATCTTTTAAAATTTGTTTAAACAAAATTAAAATTTGATAAAAATATAAACCTTTTTCTTTTTCTCCCACAAAATCTAACAAAACTAGGTGTCTACCCCTTACATGGTTGGAGACAATATGCAAACTCAATAATAAATTAATAGAAAATAAAATTAACATCGAGTTGGAGTTAATTGTGCTCATGAGCCCTTTTGCTTTTAAGACTAAATTAGTCTAATATATTTTAGCCAATAGGCTATATGTGAGAACTTTGTTCCTAAAAATTTACCTTTTTGGCTGGAAAAATTGTTAGTTTTTTACTAGAAAACTGTCAGCCCTTGCCGTTAATTATTTTTCGACCAGTTTTATCTCACTCTCCTCTTTTTTTCTATTTATTTAATTTAATTAGCTGTTATCTACATTGTTAAGCCTTGTTTTTTTTTCTTATTTATTTATTTATCTCCATTTTTAACTCTTCTATTTAATTTATCTATAATTTGAACTCTTATTTTTTCTTTTTATTTAGAAAATTAATTAGTTGTTGATTTGATTCAAGACCTATAAGATTATGACTTAATCATAATAATCAGAAATAATGTCCTGATCCAGGCAGTAAATGCATGGCTATGTTTTTGTAAATCCTTGAAATTAAAGATAAGAAGATTATCGAACTGATACAGACGAATTTTAACCAATTACATGCAATTAAATAATTCTCTTACTAAAGCAAATCAACATAATTGAAAAATGCAATAAAAGAACATCACATAACTAACAGAAAGAGAGATGAGAAAAGAGGCACAACACAATTTGATCTTGGAGTTTGCCCTGTTAGGACTACATCTCCGGGTCCAACTCCAACTGGTGGACCGATCCGATTAACTCCAAAACAAGTACAAAGTGCTACAAAAGTAACCCCTTATAGAACAACAACATCACACTGCTCTATTTTTCGGGACTGAAAACACATCCTCTAGATTTTCTCTCTCCTCAAGTATTTAATTCCATAAAAATTATCAATATTCCATCAGCATAATGCTCACATCAATTCCCCTATCAATTTTTGCATCAATTGCCCTAGCTCCATCAGCTGGATCAATTGAATCTCTTATGTTTAATGTTGAAAATGAACCTACCCCCCCTTTTTATACATAAAATTTGCCTAAATTAGGCCAAAAACATATAATTTTAAAAATAGGCCCCTTTAACAAAAACATTTTGAAAAATACCCCTTTTGTTTTTTATAATTTTGGCATTATAACAATTTGGGGTAAAAAAACAAAATAATAACATAACCATAAAAGTCTATTTAAAGGGTGGCGGTCGACTTGTTAAAGCATAAATAAAAATGCGCACATACATATAACAAAGCGCGTTGGTGGTGCGATTTCTGGCATATCTTTCAGAAGGTAGTTGGTTGGGAGTTCAACTCCTGCCGACAGCCTTTTTCCCAAAGTAGGTGGCATTGAATGCTTAAATAGTGAATGCGACAAATAAGTTATAAAAATGATTGGTGGCCTAACAGCCACTGACCATTTTGGGTCCCCATTGGTTGGGGGTTCGACCCCCACTAGCCCAAGTCTTCAAATTGTTTGCCAACTGCATCCAAGTCACCGGTATAACCGCTACCACGTGTCCATTGCCGGTGCTATGCTTGCCACGTGGATATGCCACACAAACACCAAACTCGAATACCACGTCAGCTTTCAAGGTGCCACATGGGCTTCCCTACCATACACGTGGCACCTTTTGCACTTTTTTTGCCTCATAGAATGCCATGTGTCAACTTCTGACTAATTGTTAACACTATGATGATGTCATCCGTATGGTCATGCCACATCATCAACCACTTTGGTCAACCAACTTTGACTGAGCATATCTTTCGCGTACGAGCTCCAATTTTGACGAAACAAACATTTTTGGAAAGCTCTTGACGAGACCTATGATTTGATGCTAACTTTAACCAGTTTTGGAGAGTTCAAAATTTTTCTTTTCTAACGGCCTTTGACCAAGGTTTGACCAACCTTTGACTGGCCATATCTCGAGCATACAGACTCCTTTTTCGCCTATTCAAGTTGTGTTGGATTTAGAATTTTGAGGACTTTAATCTAGTACTAATTATTGGAATTTTGGAGATACTATAAAATTCTGTGAAAATATCCTTCGGACTAAACCTCCCCACTAAAAAGAAGCTTTCGAACCTCCGAAAGTTTATTTTTACATAGAATGCAAATGAGGGCATGTTCGCCTCACTTGTCCAGTATCATCTGTACAAACCGCTGGAATTCTGAATAACTAAACCATCAAACACATTATGAAGAATGACATGACACGGTTAATACAACCAACCATAAATCCACCAGTTTCCACTATTACATCCATCACCCACATAGTACCAACTAGTAGAAATAGAAACAACAAAACTAAAACAACTGATGAAATGGAAAAAGTATCAACATTTTGGACCTCTCGTACAAAAACATCATTAGAAAATGAACCTTTTAGATCCTCTTTTACCATCACAGACTGAAGACTTGATTCTGCTTGCACCTGATCCTCACTAACTACTATAGACATGAGAGTCAATTTACTGCTTGCATTTACAATCATTTTCAAATGTCCTATGTTTACAATCGATCTTGTATTCTTCACGTGATGAGCTCTTATCATATATTCAATTCCATCCTTAAACAAATGATACTTGTTATGTTCCCTGTAGAAGATAGCTTTCCTATCATATAAGTATGAGCTACCCAACACAATCCCACATATATCAAGTGGAACCACATCAAACTCAACCTCAGCTACTAAATTAGATGTTATTGCAAATCTTAACTTACATTGCTTAGTAACTTGCAATCTATTATCATTGCACACCCAACCTTATGGATAAGGTTTCTTATGTGGCTTGGTTTCTTAATCCCAACTGTTTAACAACTTCTTTTGAAATTAGATTAACTTGGGACCCACTATCTACCAATGTGTCAATTTTAGTGTTCTTTGAAATCACCCTTATATGAAAAAGTTCATACCCTTTACTATCTTCAGGAACAACATGACTTTTGGAAGTAGAAGCATATGAAACATTAGTGATAGAATCAACATAAGCTTTACCTTTCAAACTCACAGTCGATATTGTTGCTTCATCACCAAAATCTGATCCAAGATCCTAAACAATAGATGTAGTCTTTTGCTTACCCTTATGATTCTTAAACCACTTTGGTTTCAACTCTGGATGTAATTTCCAACACTTTTCTTTTGCATGCCCTTTCTTCTGACAATGTGAACAAGTAGGCTTGTCGCCTTCCTCTTTCTTTACCATGGCTACTTTCTTGCCCTTCTTGTGTCCTTCAGGAGGAACAAATTCCTTCTTTGTAATGAAACTTGTGTTTCTTGCACCTGCTTCAATATGGGTTGCTTGAACACACACTTCATCAAAGTTAGAAGGACTAAACTTCAATATCGTATGCTTCAAATACGAGTGCATTCCACCTATATACTTTAACAACATATCTTGCATATAAAGAGGAATTCCAAGAGTTAATGCCTTCTTCCTAAACACCTGTATATACTCTTGTAATGACTGTCCTTTACCTTGCCTTAGATTTTGCCAATCCATAATGGCTTGTTGCATATAACCCAACGGATAAAATTGTTTCTTCAAAGCAGAAGTAAATTCATACCAAGATGAGATGATTTTACCATGTGTAGCAAGATCATCTCGGATTTTACTCTCCCAGCAGACTAATGTGGTACCTCCCATTCTGAGAGTAGCTAGCTAGATTTTGGAAGAATCATCCAAAATCTTCTAAACCCTGCAGTACACTTCAATCTGCGTAAGCCAATTATCCAATTTCTCTGCATCCAATTCACCACTATATACAGGCAAGTCAAACTTAACATCCAGCTTTAACAAAGGCACATTAACATGCTCAAGTTTCTTTAAAGAATAAGTAAACAAAGAAGATGAAGAAGACAAAGAAGATGATGAAGACGGGGATGTAGGTTTAGGAGGGTCACTACCACCTCCTACTCCTTCAGCTTTCGCATCTTCTGATGAGGATTTTGCTTCCTCCTTTTTCTTAGCTTTATTTGCCTTTCTCAATTGTCGTTCATGCCTTTCTTGGAGAAGAATGTCCACCAAAGCCTTTAATTCCACAAAAGATCTCTATAACGCTTCTGCATCAAACTCAGGAAATTTCTGTTCAGATGCCATCTCTAATCGAGGAAAAGTCCTTCTTTTCCCAATTTCTGGATTGAACTCTTCAAGTTCACCTTCTCCTTGTTTCAACTTCAACCTGGATAACATTCACCACCTACAATTTCTCTGCAAAACAAGCTCTAATTAGCTCTGACACCAAACTTGATCGGATTCAAGACCTATAAGATTATGACTTAATCCTAAAAATTAGAAATAATGTCCCGATTCAGGTAGTAAATGCATGGCTATGTTTTTGTAAATTGTTGAAATTACATATAAGAAGATTATTGAACTAATACAGAGGAATTTTAACCAATTACATGTAATTAAATAATGCTCTTACTGAAGCAATCAACATAATTGAAAAATGCAATAAAAGAACATCAGATAACTGACAAAAAGAGAGATGAGAAAAGAGGCACAACACAATTTGATCTCAGAGTTTGCCCCATCAAGACTACATCTCCTGGTCCAGCTCTAACTAGTGGACCGATTCAATTAACTCCAAAACAAGTACAAAGTGCTACAAAATTAACCCCTTGTAGAACAACAACATCACAAGGCTCCGTTGTTCGAGATTGAAAACACATCCTCCAAATTTTCTCTCTCCTCAAGGATTTAATTCCATAAAAATTCTCAACATTCCATCAGCATAATGCTCACATCAATTCCCGTATCAATTTTTGCATCAATTGCCTTAGCTCCATCAACTGGATCAACTGAATCTCTTATGTTCAATGTTGAAAATGAACCTACCCCCCCTTTTTTTTATATTAATTTTGCCTAAATTAGGCCAAAACCATATAATCTAAAAAATAGGCCCCTTTAACAAAAACATTTTCGAAATACCCCTTTTGCCTTTTATAATTTTGGCATTATAACAATTTGGGGTAAAAAAACAAAACAATAACATAACCTTAAAAGCCTATTTAAAGGGTGGCGGTCGGCTTGTTAAAGCATAAATAAAAATGCGCACATACATATAACAAAGCGCATTGGTGGTGCAACGACCGACATATCTTTCAGAAGGCAATTAGTTGGGAGTTCAACTGCTGCCGGCAACCTTTTTCCCAAAGTAGGCGGCGTTGAATGCTTAAATAGCGAATGCGACAAATAAGTTATAACAATTATTGGTGACCTAACGACCACTGACCTTTTTGGGTACCTGTTGGTTGGGGGTTCGACCCCCACTAGCCCAAGTCTTCAAACTGTTTGCCAACTGCATCTATGTCACCGGTATAACCGCCGCCACATGTCCATTGCCGATGCTATGCTTGCCAAATGGATATGCCATGCAGACGCCAAACTTGAATGCCACGTTAGTTTTCAAGGTGCCACGTGGGCTTCCCTACCATACACGTGGCACTTTTTGCACTTTTTTTTGCCTCATAGAATGCCACGTGTCAGCTTCTGACTGGCTGTAACACTATGATGATGTCATCCATATGGTCATGCCACGTCATCAACCACTTTGGTCAACCAACTTTGACTGAGCATATCTTTCGCGTACGAGCTCCGATTTTGACAAAACGAACATTTTTGGAAAGCTCTCGACGAGACTTTCGATTTGATGCTAACTTTAACAGTTTTGGAAAGTTCAAAATTTTTCCTTTCTAATGGCCTTTGACCAAAGTTTGACCAACCTTTGACTGGCCATATCTTGAGCATACAGATTCCTTTTTTGCCCATCCAAGTTGTGTTGGATACATAATTTCGAAGACTTCAATCTAGTACTGATTATTGGAGTTTTAGAGATACTTCAAAATTTAGTGAAAATATCCTCTAGATTAGTTGTTATCTCCACTTTTAACTTATGTTTTTCTTTCTTTTTATTTAATTTTGATTTTTAAAATTGATTGAAGTTTTAGTTTTTTAATTATTTTAATTATTTTAGTTTTTTTAATTTCAAATATTAATCTTTAGTTTAGCTAATAGAATATTTGTGGGAGGAGTTCCTATTTGTTTACTATATTTTTTAATATTTCTCATATTAATTTTTGGAGATTTTTAAAAATAATTATTTTATTCATATATTCAAGCCAATAGACTTCAAGTTAGTTTAGATTTTAGTTTTTTATAATTATTTTTGAAGTTTTAAGTTTTTATTTATTTTTTAAATTAGTTTAGTTTTTCGCTTTAAATATTGATTTTGAGTTTAGCTAATAGGAATAGCGATTAGGATATTAGTATGATTGAAGTTTTAGTTTCTAAATTAGTATAGTTTTTCATTTTAATATTGATTTTTAGTTTAGCCTTTGTGGGAATTGTTATTTTTTAATATATTTTATTTAATATTTCTCATATTAATTTTTCATAAATAAAAAAATTACAGAGATTGTTTTTAAATGATTTTTTTTTTGATATATTTATTTTGGTAGATTTTAAATTAGTTTTTTTTAAATTTTTTAAAATGATTTTATTCATATATTTAAGCTAATAGACTTTAAATTAATAAGTAGTAGATATTTTTTCATAATAAGTTAAATTGTGATATTGTTACAAGGGTTTAACTATGTAGTTTTTGAGTCAAACTCATTGACTTGTGTTTAATGAGTAGTGATTTACAAGAATCTATCTCTCATGATAATAAATAGAACACTTAGCAGTCATTGGATCTAGGTGATGCTCAGAGATGTGAACCACCGAGACTTCCCTTAGTTTAGTTTTTAGTTTTTATAATTATTTCAGTTTATATATTTTGCTCCACTCTATACGTGTTATTATTTTCTTATTAGTTTTTCATAAGAGATTTTTATGAAAATATTTTTTAGATGATAACTTATTAGTATATGATAAATTAAATAAATAAATATTATTTATTTGATTTATTGCAAAATTAACTTTTATTTTACTTAAAGTAAACATCTATCGACTCATTGTTGCAAGCACACAAGCTTACGAATGCTAGTACTAACTACTTCCTAAGTTTACTGGAGAATGTAGGACATTCTTATTCATATAAATATTAGAAACATCCATGAACCAATAGAACTAATCGTTAATCTCTCAGGCATAATAAGAAATGAACTCTTACATGACATTGGGCAGGCATGTAAACTCCATAAGAAAGAACGAAAATGAACTAAATATTTAGGTGGAGTCAACTCTAGTCTATGCATTGGAAAAGTTTTCCAGCCGCATGATGAAACACAATTTTCTAGTACGAAGGAATCACGGGCCGTTATATTATTGAAACGAATCACGAGCTTATCTGAGAGTCGAATACATTGCATTCCAATTTACATGCAATAACAGCTCATCCATTCAGCGTATTGCCGATCTGAAAGTGGACTTCACTTACACATCCGAAGGGAAAATAAAGCTTATAAAAGCATGTGTCATACCAGAGAAACAGAAATTAATTTCTTTCTCAATTTATCGTTAAACATGACGATGGTTTTTTCACAACTTCTGGTTTAACTTAACTATGCTTTTTTCATACCTTTTGTTAAAATTTCACAACTCGTAGTTAAACTCGTCGATGCTTTTTCACTCTTTGGCTCGTCTGAATATTCTAAGATTTTGTTTAATTAATACTCACCACAATATCTAGATGGAACAGATCGGCAATAACGCAATTACTTTCACAATCTCCAGTTACAAGGATGCAGACGACCTGTTTGACAAAATGTTCCTACCATGATTTGATAAATGCTCATATTTTAGCCGGAGTTCCATAATTGATTAACGAAAATAAATACATAAAAACTTATTCAACTGCCTGTTTTAAAATAATAATAATAATAACTTCAATTGTTTTGCTTACCTTGTGCGCTCCGATCTTCCCAATTTTTCCCGTAATTGTAATGGGTTGAACGCCGCTTAGTAGAAACGACCAGCTAACTGTACATATGAGATTTGGGTAGTTAAAAGGGAATTTTTCTTTTCCCTAAGATTTTGTTACTGTGTGGTGTGTCAGAAGATTCCTTTGTGTGATGGGAAAACCAATTGGCTGCATTAGACAGAGACGATGCGGGATCAGCAATGGCAGACAGTAAGGACATTGCCAAGGTTTTGCTGAGTCCTCGGATCTTAAGTCCCAGAAACAGGTTTTTCAGTTCGTCCTCCAGGCGTTTGGTTGATGCAGATTCAATTAATGTATTTGACTATTTTAGAACAGGGATGAACAAGGCTTTAACCAATGCAGATGACTGTGAGACAACAATGGAGGATGATTGTGAGGGTGAAGGTTGTAGAAAGAGGCCTTTTAGGATTCTGGAGATGTTTTTCATCGGTATTCTCATTGGTTTTGTAATTAGGAATATAGTTACGGGGGTGAAGAAGCTCGCGGCTAGGAAATTCACTAGACATTTTCTTGTATTAATTCTTGTGGCACTAACCATTGGATTGCTGTTTGTGAAGTTAGGCTCTATTCTATGGGTTGGACATCACTCTGAACAGGTATGCATTTTTAAATTCTCTTTATGACAGATTTGACCAATCTGGTTGGTAAATTTGTGTTTCTATTGAAATTCCTATCTAGATTGTCATGCTTAGAACATGGCTTGGGTTACAAGATACAAATGTGGGTTTTCTAGCTTGGTCTATCGGGCTTCAATTGCTTGATCAGCATGGCAATTGCTTTCCCCTGCCACTAGATATCATGTTGCCTGTATTGCATCCTTCTATATCTCGCTACATTGTGATTCGGGTATCTAATTTTGAATGACATAAAAATGGCGGCCACGATGAACACTGAAAACCTATTTAACCTATGGAGCTGAAAAAAAACAGGAGCTGCGGATTATTTATTCCCATGCAAGTGATAACTAACAATGAAAGCAAATTTACTTTGAGGGTCTGACCCTGTATCCAAGTGCTCTAAGTAATGTATTCCCTGCATCCTTTCGTGCTTTGACCCCAACTTTCCATAGAGAGAAAGGGTTCTCACTAATCTGGTGGCTTCGTAGACCCCTAAAATGCCCCGGGAAGTATAGACATCCTAGGTAAGATGTATGGAGATGTACCTGGACTGGAATCTGTTGTTTCTGGCTCACCATATTCATTATGATATTTTGGTACGTTCGGGTTTTCTTTCTTCAATCTTATCACCCCTTCCATTTTGTTGGCCTCCAAAAGCCATTGTTATCCACTGAAACTCTGATCGCGGCATTGATCGTGGAATTTCTTTCCAAAGCAAAACCCACATTTTCACAATCCATCATTTTCTTAACAAAATATTATATTGTTATTTAGCATTATGTTTTCTATATAAACTTAGACCCTGACCTATTAAATAACTCTGCAAAATCTTCGTATATGTTCTATTATCCCTTGATGTTTTATGAGTAGAGATAAACTTCCAGGAACCATCATTGATTCATTACCCTCTAAATACATATAAAAACTCAAGTTTAGGTTATTTTTTCATGTGAGGCGGTGGGCTAAATCAGCTTTTCCAGGATTTATGATTACTTCTAGTTTTTATCTTAAATATTGAAAAGTAGAGATAAACTTCCAGGAACCATCATTGATTCATTACCCTCTAAATACATATAATAGGTTATGGCGGTGGGCTAAATCAGCTTTTCCAGGATTTATGATTACTTCTAGTTTTTATCTTAAATATTGAAAATCGGATTCAGGGTTCAATATCAATGGGTTTGGCTGATCTAAACGTCTGGATCAGGCATTCTTTTTCTTTTGGTTGAAAGCTGGACCTACATAAAGTTTTGAAGTAACATTCTCCACTCCTGGACATGTTACTACATGCGCACATATCCTTCATGATACAGAGATTTTCTTTTTGCAGAGTCAGCAATTTCAACTTGTGCGACTCTTTTAATGGACGTATCTCCTTATCATTACACCACAACCCTTTGAACTATAATTGTCTGCATTCTTCAAGCATTACTGAATATCAATGTCACTAAATTTCTACAATCTATAAGTTAAACTGTTTTTTTTTCTTTTAGATTTGATTGTGTAAGTTGTTTTAACATCAACATTTTGAGTCATGCTCTGTCTTCTAGCAGAGAAAGCTTTAAATACTGATAATATTGATCCTACAAAAACATACACAATCAAATCTAAAAGTAGACAGCAGCACGGACTAACTTTATTATATTCCTTGCAAAGGACCACTATCATGTCATGGCATAGTGCCCTGTCATAGACAAGGTTTGTACTTTAATAGGACTGAAGATTGCTTGACAAGTACTTTCTTGTCATCTTAGTCTGTTTTATTGTTGTTGTTGTTTTGTCGGTGACCGAGGGTACCGCACAATCCAGCCCAGTGCTCATTTTGAGGGGAGATTAATCTGTTGGGGTGTGGGGTCATAGACAAGGTTTGTACTTCA
The DNA here is from genome assembly GCA_028749045.1 of Cupressus sempervirens. Taxonomy (NCBI): domain Eukaryota; kingdom Viridiplantae; phylum Streptophyta; class Pinopsida; order Cupressales; family Cupressaceae; genus Cupressus; species Cupressus sempervirens. The sequence continues at coordinate 237,897,796 of CM053788.1, read as the reverse complement.
ATAGGACTGAAGATTGCTTGACAAGTATGCTCTTGTCATCTTAGTCTGTTTTATTGTTGTTGTTGTTTTGTTGGTGACCGAGGGTACCCCAAAATCCAGCCCAGTGCTCATTCTGAAGCGAGATTAATCTGTTGGGGTGTGGGGTCATAGACAAGGTTTGTACTTTTATAGGACTGAAGATTGCTTGACAAGTACATTCTTGTCATCTTAGTCTGTTTTATTGTTGTTGTTTTGTTGGTGACAGGATACCCCACAATCCCCACAATCCTGCCTAGTGCTCATTTTGAGGCAAGATTAATCTGTTGGGGTGTCGGTAAGGGCCTGTACATTCCACATATCATTTAGACACCGGCTTTGGGGAATTGAACTTGAGATCAATAAAGAGCAAATTCACTGCCCAAGCCAATTCACCTACCCGTTGCAGGCTGTCATCTTAATTCTTTGATTTTGTTTCTTCTATTATAAATTAACATTGGGATTATTAGGGTTCAGTCTCAGTAGGTTAAACATTTCGTTCAAGCACAACTTCTGCCAAATCCATCATTTTTTGCTATGACAAGCAAGAGATATTGTAGGAAGATCAGCCATAAATTAAAATATTGGGGCTACTTCTTTTTCAAATAATCTATATTATACTACTTTTACCTAGAATATTTCTTATAAGTAATGCTCAAAGTCATAGTAAATATATCTGGCTAGGTTTTTTTCCTTCTAATATTATGTCAGGCAGCAGGATTTCGTACTTGTTCGATTTTGTGATATACTTGATAATTTTGAAGTATTGTGGGTCTGATTTATCGCCTTTTAGTTTTATCTTTGCCTTTAATCGTCTTATTTCATTCATATATAATTTCGTCTTCTAAATGTTTATAGATATTTTAAGCCTTAGGATTCTGATTCTGAAGGACGGCACATATGTTCTGTCATGGAAGCGTTGTCTCCAGGAGTTTGTGTTGTCGAATTTATAGTCAAACTGATTTTTCTGCAATCACTTGAAACCATAGATACACTATTGGCAGAGTACTCTCTGAGTTATAAAAGATGTTAAGTTTTCTGGCTTGGCAAGTTTTTGTTGGCAGTGGGCAAGCATCTCTTGTGGAGTTTGTGTCATGGCTTAATCACCATCTGTGGTTCTACAAGACTATTGGTTGTATCGGGTATTGATAGGTCAATTTAGGTCGATCTTTTGGTGCAACAACAACCATGTCCTTTCTAACAATTGGTATCAGAGCTTGGTCACAAGTTTGAATCCTGCATGCCATGGCGAAAAATGTTTGGAGGGGGGATAATCGTCAGCCTCCTCATGGGTTTTGTAACATGGCTTAATCGCCTCATATGATTCTATAAGACTATTGGTTGTATCAAGCATTGAAAGGTCAATTTAGGTTGATCTTTTGGTGCAACGGCAACACTATACTTTCTAACAGTTTTACGACTTTTATTGACACCAAAAACTAGCCAATTTTTTTTTGCAAAAACTTGTCGAGTTTTTGCCAAAAGCTCAGCAAGTTTTAGTTAAAAACTTGGTCATAATTTTATAATAACACTCAAACAAAAAAATGGCCCAAATTAATTTCCTTTCTTATTTCTTAACTTGTATTTTGCTAAGAGGGGGAGAATAGTCTTCCCAATAATTGCAAACTGATTTCTATTGTTTTGAAGCAGATTTGAGGTGCTTTTTGAGAAAGGTGAATGACAAGCTATGGTGAAGGGGAATGAATTTGGTTTCACACTAAATAACATTGAGTTGAATGAGTTGTCAATGCTACTGCTAGGAGAAGCTAGAGGTAGAGCTTATCTAGGATGAAGGGCATGCTACAAACTAAGTCAGACATACCAAGCGAGGAGGCACAGTCATGCCAGTGCAATTTCTAGGACTAGACCCTCTAGTTCTACCTCTCCCTTAGTTTTTACTAGAGATGGGAAGAGGAAGATTTAATTGTAATGATATATTTAGTTTTATTCTACATAAATTATTTACTCTTTGCTTCCAGCCATCAGCATTCGTCACAAGAATGCAATTTTGTACCCACTTTATTTTTAAATATATCTAGACAAAGCTTGTTTTTTTTGTTCTTATTTATTGGCTCATTGGATGCATCTTCTTATTGAATTTTGTAGAAAAAAGAAATATTTTGAATTATATTTAAACAATTTTTCAAGTTCCCGATTTTTTATCGAAAACTGACCGAATTTTCCCTGAATTTTATTTTTAGGCCTTGACGAGTTTTTTGCTTTGATAAGTTTTCCAACTATACTTGAAACTAAACTACCATACGTTTGACAACCATATAAAGCTTTATATTAGTTATTTACATGAGATTTATGGCACAAGATCTGAAGGTACATATGATTTTAGCTATCCAGTTAGGATGTAAGTTTAAGCGACTGAAAAAGTTTTATATTATTTTGTAAATAAGATTTATGGCACAAGATCTGACGCTGCATATGATTTGATCTATCTATGAAGATGTTAGGTGAGCTTTTGGATTAAAACTATGTGAGTGTCTTTTTAATTTCCACCCAAACATTTGAATCACAAACATTGATGCAAAAGAAACTTTTACAGGTTAGTCAAAAAGCTTGCTAAGCAAGATCCAAAGGATTTTTAAAAAATTCTTTCACCACTCAAATAGAGATAAATATCAACTTCTCTTGACATGGCATGCGTTTTCTTATCATTCATTGCCTAGCTTCATTATACAATTTATGATAAAAGAAAGTCACTTCTTTTCGCTATTTTATTTTGTAGATTCTTCCACTCGACACAATCCTGAAACCTATTGGGGATGCTACTGTAAATAGAGTTTTAGCAGAGGATTCTCAACATGTTGCAACCACGTATGGATCTTCCATTCTGATTGAGGCCGTTGATTCTTCTGAAGTCTTGCACGTAAGTAACTCAACAAGAAAGGAATCAATGTCAATATGGAACATGAATATGAATTGCAATTCTTTTTTCTAAAAATAATTGACGTTATATTTCATTTAAAATTTAATAATATCAGTGTTTGGATCCAGGAAAATACTGTAAGCAGTGGACTCTGGTCTAGGCCAGATAGCAAGCACTTCTTCCAATGCATAGATCGTCCTCAACATTCAAGGCGTACGTCAACACTTACCTAGAAAAACTCCTGAATTGGATGCTAAACTATATTTAATATTTGTGAAGGGAATCAATAAAACATTTTTCATTGACTAAATTGCGCTAAAATTCCCAACTGGCCCAGGAGAGAAGCACAATGGATATCTTCTTGTGAATGCTAATGGGGGATTGAATCAGATGCGCACAGGGGTAAGTAATTTTAAATACAACAGGCATGAATATTTTTGGTCCTCACTTCTTCTGTATTAAACTTAGTGTGCACTCTTGTATACTTACGCTACACTTCTCAACCTGCAGATCTGCGATATGGTTGCCATTGCAAGAATCATGAATGCTGTGCTTGTTATACCAAAGTTAGATCACAGCTCTTTCTGGGATGATCCAAGGTATTTATATATTTATTATTTTATTTTAATGAGTCTGCACCTCACAAATTCTAAAAAATATTGCACCTATTTTAAAATTCTTAATATGTTTCTTCACATTGGAAAGCTTTTTGATGCTGCAGCGAGTTTAAGGACATATTTGATGTTCAGCATTTCATTGAAACATTGAAGGAGGATGTACAAATTGTTGATTCCTTACCAAAATCCCTCGAGAATGTTGGTTCTCTGAAGAAGGCTCCCATCTCGTGGTCAAAAGTGAGCCATCGTTCCGCTATAATAAAAGATGTGATTTCTTCCATTGTGAATCTTGAATTTGCATATTGTATAACTTCTTAGTACATTGGAGATAAATGGCCAACGTTTCTGTAACCTTTGTGCTTTACAGGCTTCATTCTACAAGGATGAGATGCTTCCTCTGCTTAAACTTCACAAAGTATTGTTTTTTACGCATACTGATTCTCGTCTTGCCAACAATGATCTCCCCAATTCAATTCAGAAACTCCGTTGCCGTGCCAATTACCAGGCACTGAAGTTTGCTGAACCTATTCAGAGCCTGTCTCGCACTCTTCTTGGTAGAATCCAGAGCGAGTCGCCATTCATTGCCTTGCATTTAAGGTATCTAGATGCAATTTAAGTTGAGAGGATGTGCTTTTATTTTTCTTCTTTTTTGCAGCAGGTCAATAAAGTCTCAGCAATAAAACCCTTTTTCGCAATGTGATTTTGAATCTAGGTATGAAAAAGACATGCTAGCATTTACAGGATGTGCACATGGATTGTCATCAAAGGAAGAAGAGGAACTCAGGCAAATGCGGTTTGCAGTTGATCACTGGAAAGAAAAGGAAATTGATGGGGAACAAAGACGTATACAGGGAGGTTGTCCATTGACTCCTCATGAGACTGGCCTTTTTCTAAAGGCTTTAGGCTATCCCTCTTCAACTAACATATACATAGTAGCAGGCGAACTTTATGGGAACGGCAGTATGGAAACCCTGAAGAAGTATTTTCCAAATGTTTATACTCATTTAAGTTTGGCTAATGAGGAAGAACTAAAACCTCTTAAACAATACCAAAACAGATTAGCTGGTTTGGATTACATCATGGCTTTAGAGAGTGATGCATTTGTTCCCACCTATGATGGAAACATGGCCAAAGCTGTTCAAGGACACAGGCGGTTTGAAGGATTTAGGAAGACAATCAGCCCCGACAGGTTTGCTGGAAAGAAATATCTAGCTAGCTTTATTTCAATTGCCAACCACTTTTTACTTCAAATTTCAAACTTAACTTTTTAGGGTTCAAGTTTCCAACTAATGTCTTCATCTTTTTCCTATTGCAGACAAAATTTAGTAAGGTTGATAGATGAGTATGAGTCGAGAAGTATTACATGGGAGATCTTTGTGCGGCAGGTTAGGGAACTCCATGCTCATAGAATGGGAGCTCCATATAGTCGAGAAGCCGGAGAGTTTCCTAAAACAGAGGAATATTTCTATGCAAATCCTTTCCCGGGTTGCATTTGTCAGAAAAAGCAATTGCCCAGGCGAGTGTTGAATAAACAATTGTGAATACAGTATGATTCAGCTTGAGACTGGCTTAGGTAATCCCATGCAAGTTACGTATTTTCCCCTGGAATTCTTCTCTACACTTAATAGGTTCTAGCTTTGGCATGTAGATTGGAATTCCTTGAGATATAGGCTAAAATCTTTATCATTCTTTCCCCATTAAAAAATAATGTGCAGCCTTTCATATATTTACACATGCAAATATTTTAGTTCTGTTGGTTTTGGGCAAGCACGCTCGATGATTAAGTAGATGATGTTCATAGTATCAAAGATCCCACAAAGGGACAATCCATGAAGGAAGCTTTTTAATGTACAAACATGATATTTTCCACTTTTGGAGAAAACAAGTTGTGTTAGAATTCACATGTCTCTTCACTTGCCCTTGTTCATTCATTTGAATTGCATGGTTATTGGCAGTTGTGTAGTTTACTGAATCATATATCAATTCGGACATTGAGGAGGCACTAGGGGAGAGGATCCAGTACTTAAACACGTTCCAATGGTTGTGACAGTAGTTGTTAACTTAATACCCACACTTGTTGATTTAATATCCAACATTTTTGACAAGATTGTACCAATAGATGTGACTTTAAAGTTGTTCTTATTAATGATGATTACCCATAAGTGAATGAAAAGTGTCCATTTTCCCAAAAAACAACCAATAGTGTGATGCCACATCAGCTGCACAAGTATGGGGGTCTCCAATGCACTATGATTGGTCTCACTTTTTTTTTTGGGTTGTTTTGGACACTTTGAGAAAAAGCATGTTGATGTGGCATCATATTTGATGATGTGGCTCTGAAACTTTAGTTATAAGCAGGGGACTTGCCAAGTAAGCTACTATCAAAAAATGAGAGTGATTTGAAATTTCCACATAAGATTTTGAGAAGCGCGAAGTTAGGGTGCACAACTACTGGGTCCTCTCCCCTACCTACTTTGCACTTTATGATTTTCACATTTTATAGTAAGGCCATCGCCATATAGCCAGGTCAATTGAATTAGCATTTTTCATTCTTAGGCACGAAGATTTTAAAAAATAAAAAATTAAACCATACTATGTCTTATGTTTAAAGGTTGAGTTTATTATAAAATTTTCAGGATACAAGCAACATTTATTCAATTCTGAGTGTTGTTTGAGAAAAAAGAGAACAATAACAAAAAAAAATGAAAAGATGATGCTCTTACAAGAAATAAATCTTTCTAGTTTATATTGTAGAATCAATAAAACTTAATATTAAATCTTTTTACTTTATATCTTAAAACCAATAACAATCAATATTTAATTATAAAATGTAAAAAAATCAACATTACCAAATTAATTATCAACTAGGAAGAATAGAAACTAAAGCTACAACACTATTATTGGATACTTTAAAAAGGATTACATTGCACTTATTTAAGAGGGCTCAAAAACCTCAAAATTTGGCTAAGACAGTATTGAAAATATAGTGTTTCTCAAAAATCCTTTTATTTTAGGAGAAACATTAAAGGTGGGTGAGCTTTCTCTTTTTAGAGCAATTTAAAAATCAGAATAGTTATTAAAACTACAATAAGCACCTATTTTCGGTTGAAATGACTTTTTTATAACTAGCGCGAACCATTCAATCTCTATGCAACCGTCTTTTATGTGTAGCCATATTGTACTCAAATATTAACAGTTAAAGAGTTATGAATTTTATTACTAAGTCGAACCTATGAGACATTTTTGTACCTCCTAACTTTTGTCCCCAATTGCCCATCCCCAAAAAAGTCCACCATATTCATATTGATCGAGCTTTCATTTCCTTTGCATACTATACAAATGGTTCTTGTGTTCCCCTTGTACCACCTAAAACCCTAATTTCACCATTATACTTGTCAAGCCCATTATTCATCTCAAAAAGATGAACAGTTTTCACAATCCATTAGTCATATCTCCTCGTCGGGCCCTGACCTCGGCTAGTTCTAATTTTTATCACGAAGAATGGTTACGGCTACTCACCATCCATTAACGTACGCGTTTAGCAATCACTCACAGGCTAGCAATCTCCTTTTTTCAAAATTAAAAGATTACTTATACTACCATCTGAGACATGGCATAATCCTCAACCATTTGAGCATGAGAAAATAACTTTGAAGTGGAAATGGTGGTGATTTCTATTGTGTTTCCACAGTTAGAAATCTTATTCTTTTGATATATCAGTCATCTTACTACTACTTGCACCCAGTAGCTCGAAGATTCAATGGCTTTAGTTCATGGCCATTGCATGGCAAGGTTTCCATATTCCTGACAATCATAAAACCCCCCTTAAATATTGGGAAGTGAGGTTTCATCGTCACTGTGTACCTAATAGGCTCTTGAACAAGTTTATTGTGCTGCAAGGCGGTATAAGGAGAAACCAAACACATTTGCACTTCGCGCTATGTACTCCAAGCTTCAAATAACAACTATATGAAAGAAAAAAATCAAATGGAAAGAAAACTTGTTATAATTATGTATGTAAAGAAAAAATAAAAAGAAAATGGAAGTCATTACAATAGATAGGAAGTTAAATGGTAAGGTTGAAATAACAAAGTTCCAAATGTTAGGACTTGAAAAATAGGGCTGAAATAATATGTCGAAATAGTGGGAGTCAAAATAATAGGGCTGAAATAATAAGCTAAAATAGTGGAACTCGAAAAATAGGGCCAAAGTGATAGGTCCAAAAAAATATGGCTGAAATAATAGGTTCAAAATAATAGGACCCAAAATAAGAGCAGGTCTCCATGCGGTTGCTAAGCTTATTTTAGCTATCAGTGGGTGCTGAAATTTTATAGGGCGAAAATTGTGGAGGTAATGGCCCCATGATCATTATATTTTGGTGCTTGTTTTTTAAGTAGCCATCATAAATAGAATGTTTGAATTAAATTACTCATAATAAATTTTAAAATTAAAACTTGAGAAAAACTAGAAGGAAAAATAAGAGGGAAATCAATTTATGGTGTCATGTGTGATTTTGTGCTATTTTTTCTCAATAAACACTTATTGCTTATTTCAACCCCACTCTTTTTACCCAACTTATTTTTCATTTATAAACAGTAGTTGGTCCACAAAAATAGGAAAAGATTTCAAAATATCATTTCCCTCTAATTAAATATTTGCATGGGAACACTCCCAGTACTTAAAATTAAGCAAAATTTGCCTTTAAGCGGGCATGGGGACATTGGATAATAAGCTTGAAATAAAAGATCAAAATATGAAACAATTTTTTTTTTAAATATACTTTTCTTTTTATGAAAGATTCAGACCTGCGAGCTAGCCCAGGAAGGTATGAAGCCTGCGAACTACCATCCAGCTAAGGTCACCACATAATTGTTTTAGGAACCCAATACGGGCCCAATTGTGCCTGAAAACCTATTTGGCTTACAGCCAAGGATTGAGGGGCATCCACATCATCAAAATCACCCGAGATGCAATCCCAACCTCATCCCTTATGATGTCGGAGCCTTGCACTCAACAAGACTTGATCCCCAATGGGCTCTTTGTGAGCCATTCAACTTCAAGTCAATAGACCATGGACTCATTGACTTTAAATATACTTTTGCATGCACATTCATGGTTTTTTTGTGGGGAATAGGGGGTTATGAAACAAATTCATGGAATGTCAAGAGACATCCATTGAGGGATATGAGGAGTCTTTCACAAGTTATAAAACAACTCTTAACTTTATTTTCATTTTGTGTTTTTGCATGGAGGAAGAGGTGGAGAGTTTTTGAAGAGCAGATTTGATGCAAGGAGAGATGGAAAGCTAGGGCTAGAGGCACACCCAACTATCCAATCACCTTGCTAAAAAAATACAATAAAAGAAAACAATACAAAGAACAACACCAAGGGGAGAGAGAACAACAATACTTTATTCATTCATCCAATTATCAACATGCATGCCCTATTGTAAGGCTTTCTAGGCTATGGCCAATAGAAAGATTCAACTTCAAGAACCACGATCCAACTCTAAACGTTCTCTTCCAGGATCATCTGCTCCAAACTCTCTAAGTGATGCCTAACCTAAACCTAAACACCCTTATTTATTCTTGCCAAAATGACTTACAAAAGATTCTAGATTATTACACGATAGAAGGTCGGCCTTAAAACACTACACACATCCCAAGACAAGATCCTTACATTAAATTCACAATCTAAATTAAATACTCAAGTTGGCTCAAACTAAGAACCAATCACAGAAAAGCTTAGTCAAAGAAGGACCCGAACATCAACACACATCAGGTTCACTCGACACATGAAGGAACACTTTGTTGGACTAACTGTTAGCTTTCCCCTTTGGGATTCATGACATGGCTTAACCGCCTCCTATGTTTTATAAGTCTAGTGGTTGTATCGGGCATTAACTGGTCGATCTTTTTGTGCAATGGCAACTCTAGCTTGTAACAAGTGGTATTAGAGCTTGGCCACAGGTTTGAATATCCTCAGGTAATGCTAAGGGGGAAATTGTTGGACTAATCGCCAGCCTTCCCTTCGGGATTTCTAACATGGCTTAACCACCTCCTATGTTCTATAAGTTTAGTGGTTGTATTGGGCATTAACAAGTCAATCTTTTGGTGCAATGACAACTCTATCTTGTAACACACTTGACCACCAAAGCACTCAGTCAATACTGATCAACTCGGCCAACACTGAACAACTTAGCAACAACTGTAGCTCAATAGACATTGGATCTTGGCACTAATAGGCAGAATGAATCAAAGATGAGCAGGATAGAAAGGCAACCTAGGATGCTCCTGTATCAAACAACCAAGGTTGAAATAAAGGATTCTCCTGAATCATTGAGATGTCACAACTTGAGTTGAATCCAACTCAGATTGAGAAATCCATGTAGCATCTTCAACTGGTTTGTTCTTCCACCTCACTAAATACTCATAGTAATCTTTTCATCATGTACTTTTACCAACTCTCTAATCCAATATATGTTTAACATCTTCAATATGCTTCTTAGGAAAATCATCTAGTACAACAACTTCATCATCTGATTCATCAATACTTATGTAAATAAGCAACATTGAATATAGGAGATATATCCATGTCATCAAGTAACTCAACTTCATAAGCATTACCATTTTCAAACTTCCTCAAGATCTTACAAGGTCCAAATTCTTCATTTTCAACTTATCATACGTTCCAACAAGAAATTTGTCTTTCTTCAAATGAACCATCATCTCATCACCAACTTCAAAAATATGATGTCTCCTAGACTTATCAACATTCTATGTATACTTTTGATCACTTTGTTCCAACCTCAACTTCACTTCCTCATGCAAATACTTCCCCTTCAGCACTTTTCTTCTCCTCATTAACAACATTCGTCAAATCTGATACTTGTCTAGGTTGCATTCCAGTAACAATCTCAAAATGTGTTTTCCCTGTACTCCTATTTACAGAATTGTTATATGCAAACTCAGCTTGTGCCAATACTATATCTCAATTACTCAGTTTATCTCCAACTAAACATCTCAACAAATTACCCAAGCTTCTATTCACAACCTCTGTCTATCCATCTGTCTTCGGATGGAATGTAGAACTAAACTTTAATTCAATATCCATCTTCTTCTACAAAATCTTCTAGAAATAACAACCAAATTTGTTGTCTCTAATAGAAATAAGACTTCTCAGCAATCCATGCAATCTAACAATCTCTTTGAAGAAAATCATAGCAACATGCATAGCATTTGATGTCTTGTTACATGGTATGAAATGTGTCATCTTAGAAAATCTATCCACAATAACAAATATGAAATCATACCTCTTGTTGTCTTAGGTAATCCAAGAACAAAATCCATACTGATGTCACTCCAAGGTTTCTTAGGAATAGAAATAGGTGTATATAATCTAGTATTCTGACTTACTCCTTTTGCAACTTGACAAATTCCATAGCTCCTAAAAATATTATGAGCATCTTTATACATCGGTGCCAATAATACTTCTCCTTAAGCAAACTTAGTGTCTTATCAATGCCAAAATGCCCAGCCAATCCACCACAATGTTTTTCCTTATTCAAATTAACTCTCATAGAACTTCTTGGTATACACAACTGAATTCCTTTGAACAACATACCTTCTTGAATCAAATAGTCATCATACTTACTTAGTTGATCTGATACATTTGGTGCTCTGCACTCTCTCCACACCTCAAAAAAAGCAGGGTCAGTATCATACAATGCCTTCATCTCATCAAAACCAAGAACTTCAACCTTCAACTTGGTCAACAAAGAATGTCTTTTGCTCAATCCATCTACAACTTGGTTAATGACTCCACTCTTATGCTTGGTCACAAATGTGAAACTCTGCAAATATTCAACCCACTTCATATGTCTCTGAGTCAACTTATGTTGACTTCCCAAATACTATAGAACTTTATGATTAGTGTACAACACAAACTCCTTAGGAATAAAATAATGTGTCCACTTCTTTAGGGATTGAACAATAGCATAAAACTCTTGATAATACATAGAATACTTCTTTTTAGCATCATTCAACTTCTCACTAAAGAAAACAACAAGTCTACCTTCTTGACTCAATGCAGCTCCTTTTGCACTACCACTTGCATCACATTCAACTTGAAATACATTATTAAAATTAAGCAAAGCTAATATAGGTAACTCAACAACCTTTTGTTTCAAAATTTCAAAACTTTTATCAACTCCATGTGTCCACTTGAAATCATTTTTATGCCCTCTCATAGTCTCAGTCATAACATTACAAACAAAACTGAAATTCTTTATAAACTTTCTGTAGAAACTAGCCAGACCATGAAATGATCTTACCTCACCCACATTCTTAGGTGTAAGTCGTTCCAAAATTGCTTTAACCTTTTTAGGATCCATTCTCAAACCATCAGCTGAAATCACAAATCCCAAATACACAATCTCCTCTTACATAAAGGAACACTTCTTCAAATTAATCAACAACTTCTCATCTTTCAATCTCTACAACACTTTTCTAGTATGCTTAAGATGCTCTTCCTTAGTCTTATTGAATATTAGAATATCATACAAGTAAGAAATCACAAACTTACCTAGAAATCTCTTTAAGACCTCATTCATCAACCTCATGAAAGTACTTGGTGCATTAGTCAAACCAAAAGGAAATACCAACCACTCATGCGAACCATCTTTTATCTTGAAAGAAATCTTTCATTCATCACCTTCTCTAATTCTGATCTGATGATAACCACTCTTCAAATCAATCTTGGTAAAATACTTTGCTCCACTCAAACAATCTATTATGTAATCCATCCTCGACATAGAAAACCTATACTTCACTATGATCTTATTAATAGCTCTAGAATTAGTACACATTCTCCATTCTTCATTCTTCTTAAGTGCCAATATAGTAGGTACGTCACATGAACTCAAGTTTTCTCTAATCAAACCTTTCTGCAACAACTCCTACACTTGTATGTTAAGTTATTAATTCTTAGTAGGTGTCAACCTATATGGTTCTTTATTTAAGAAACTGTCTCTAGGAATTAGATTCATACAATGACATACTTGTTAATAGTGGTAAACCATCAAGAATATCTTCAGCAACAATCTCCTTGTACTCATTCATCAATTTTTCAATTTTGGTTATCACTCGACCACTGTTGTCTTTTGTAACTTGACCTCTATATGTCATTCGATTATTACTACATTCTGTCACTCGGCCATTACTCGCACAACTCGGCCTTCTAGGAATTATAGCAAAACAAACATGGTTCTTTTTAATCTCCTTCTCAATTGTTTTCCATTAACCATGCAAACTCTAAAAATAGTACAATTCACTTTATTAGTTGTTCCAATCAAAGGCAACAATATTTTCTTTTCTACAGTCACCCAAAGTGTATATTGATTTAATCTACCATCATGCACAACATGTCTATCATACTGCCAAGGTCTACCCAACAAAATATGGCAACAATTCATAGGCATACTATCACATAGAACTTCATCAAAATAATTTGCAACCTTGAATTTCATAATATATTGATCACTTACCAAAAAATTATGCTCATCCTTGACCCATGAAACATGATGGGGTTTAGGGTGTCTCATATGTAACTGCAACTTTGTAACCAACTTCTCTGATGCCAAATTTGTTGAACTACCACTGTCAATAATTACTTTGCAACATTTTTCTGTCATCTTACATCTAGTCTTGAAAAGACTTCTCCTATGAACAGGTTCCTCATCAACTATCTTATTATAAAAAGTTCTCCTTACCATCAGGTCTTCTCCAACCCTAGGTCCATAAGGTGAACCCTCAAGATCTCCTTGAATCACAACATTTCTATTACCTTGTTCATTTTCACCAGAGTACCTACACTCTAAGGATCTATGCCCTTCTTTTTCACATCTAAAATAATTTCCATGAAAACCACCTCTAGAATAAGAATTACCTATTTCTTAATCAATGAGAAGAACCTCCTTATAGCAATATCGTGAGAATGCTCGAATTAACAGAATACAAAGTGATAGCAGAACTCAGAATAAATCTATTGATCGCAGGCCACTTCGAGGGGGTAACCTCCTTTGAGCAAGCTCAATACAATAAATTCGTCCGTACCCATCAAGGGCCTCAACCTATTCTTATATACTGGGTACGATCTAGAAAAGTAATACTACCTATGCATGTGGGATAATAAAATAAACTCACGGGACGACTTACAAAGCATATGCGTCCAACAACTCTACTCTAACAAAATAAACAGAAGGAACACACAGGTTCCTAACATCCCCTCTCCCTTAGAAAAAAGCTTTGTCCTCAAAGCTTAAGGTGTGGAAATTGTTGTTGAATCTGAAGAAGGGGTTCCCAGGTAGCATCCTCTGGTTGCATGCCATGCCACTGAATCAAGACCTCAGAGATGGAGCGAGAGCGAAGCTGGCGAGTGCGCTGGTCAATGATTGCCACCGGCTCCAGGATAATGGATCCTTCCGTATCCATTTCAGGGAGAGTAGTTTGTGCTCTGACAGTGGTACCCAGAACTTTCTTTAGACAAGAAACATGAAAAACTGGATGAATGCGGGAAGAAGGAGGAAGTTCCAGTTTATAAGCAACTGAACCAATCTTCTGCAGAACCTGATAAGGCCCATAAAATTTTGGGGCCAGCTTATGACGCCCTTTCAGCTTTAGGGAGGATTGTTTGTATGGCTGTAGATGAAGAAAAACCATATCCCCAACTTGAAATGAGCGCTCAGAACGGTGTTGATCTGCTTGCTGTTTCATCCGATTACGGGCCATGTGAAGATTATCCTGTAAGGTACGAAGAATCTGATCCCTGCTGCGGAGAACTATGTCAACTGCCTGGACTGGTGAGCTGTTGGGAGTGTAGGGAAGGAGCACTGGAGGTGCCTGACCATAGACTGCTTCATATGGAGTCATTTTAGAGGCAGTGTGGTAAGAGGTATTGTACCACCATTCAGCTAAAGGGAGCCACTTGGCCCACTGATGTTGCTATTCGGAAGTGAAGCAACGAAGATAAGTTTCCAAGCATTTATTGACAATTTCCGTTTGACCATCAGTTTGTGGGTGATAGCCCGAACTCATCTTCAGTTTGGTGCCAGTTTTCTGAAACAGTTCAGTCCAAAAATGACTGGTAAAAGTTGCATCACGATCAGAGACAATGGAAGAAGGGAGTCCATGAAGACGAAATATCTGGTCCATGAAGATTTGTGCAACAGAGGAGGCAGTATAGGGGTGGCTGAGGGCACAAAAATGACTATATTTCGAGAGACGATCAACCACAACCAAGATCACTGTCTTGCCACCGGATTTAGGAAGCCCTTCAATGAAATCCATAGAAATATCAGTCCAAATCCGTGTAGGGATGGGCAATGGTTCGAGCAAGCCAGGAAGGAGGGTCGTTTCACCCTTGTGGCGTTGGCAAGTATCACATTCAGCCACCATCTGTTGAATCGTCTGTTTCATTCCTTTCCAAAAGAAGTTTCTCCTTGCTCGCTCATAAGTTTTGAGGAAGCCTGAGTGCCCTGCTGAAGGAGAAGCATGGAGTTCATAAAAAATAGCCTGATGGAGAGCTGGGTTCTGAGGAAGCACTAGCCGACCCTTGTATCGAAGAGAAGCACCATCCCAAGAGTAATGTGGTATAGCAGAAGGATTATTGGCTAGCTGGTGAATGATTTGAGATAAAGAAGAGTCACTGTCATAGCCCTGCTGAACAGACGCTAACCAATTGGGAATGGGCTTAGAAATAGCGGAAAGGGAAGCTTGAGTATCAAATGTGCGAGAAAGAGCATCTGCCACAATATTCTCCTTACCCTTCTTGTAGGTGATCTCATAATCATACCCCATGAGTTTGCTGACCCATTTCTGTTGTGTAGGAGAGGATACCCGTTGTTCCAGGAAGTATTTCAGACTTTGGTGATCGGTTCTGATGCAAAAATGACTCCCTAAGAGGTATGGCCGCCACTTATGTACAGCATGCAAAATAGCCATCATTTCTTTTTCATAAGTAGAGAGGGCTAGATTCTTACCAGAGAGGGCTTTGCTAGTGAACGCAATAGGATGGTCATCTTGCAGGAGAACAGCACCCAATCCATTGCCGCAAGCATCACTCTCAATAGTGAAGGGTTTGGAAAAATCTGGCATCGCGAGAACAGGTGTATTGCACATAGCCTGTTTCAGTTGTTCAAATGCAGTCTCAGCAACAGGGGTCCAGGAGAAGGCATCCTTTTTTAACAGAGCTGTCAATGGTGCTGCAATTTTCCCGTAATCTTTGACAAACTTGCGGTAGTAGCCAGTCAACCCCAAAAAACCCCGAAGGCTCTTGAGAGTTTTAGGATGCGGCCAAGTTTTCATGGCATCTATTTTTGTAGGATCCACCCGCACTCCATGGTGTGCAACAATATGCCCGAGATACTCCACTTCCTCCTGGCCAAACACACATTTAGATAGTTTTGCACAGAGTTGATGATCAGAGAGAAGTTGCAAGACAAGCTCCAGATGATGGAGATGCTCAGCCCAAGTTTTGCTATATATGAGGATATCATCAAAGAAGACCAGAATGAATTTCCGGAGGTATGGTCGAAATATGTTATTCATCACTGCCTGAAATGTTGAAGGAGCATTCGTGAGGCCAAAGGGCATGACTAAAAATTCATAGTGACCATCATGTGTGCGGAAGGCAGTTTTAGGTATATCTTCCTCATTAACCCGAATTTGATGATACCCAGAACGAAGATCTAACTTGGAGAAAAAATGAGCCCCATGAAGTTCATCAAGAAGTTCATCAACAACTGGAATGGGAAACTTGTCCTTTATAGTGAGATGATTAAGTGCTCGGAAATCAATGCAGAGTCGCCATGACCCATCTTTTTTGCGAACAAGCAGAACTGGAGAAGAAAAGGAACTGGTACTAGGGCGAATAATACCTTGCTTCAGTAAGTCACGGACAAGTATCTCGATTTCGGTCTTCTGATGAAATGGGTAGCGGTAGGGCCTGATGTTGGGCGGAACACTGCCAGGAAGGAGCTGAATACGGTGGTCCTCTGGACGAGAAGGAGGTAATCCCACAGGTTCAGCAAATATACCAGAATACTTGTCCAAAATGTGTTGGAGATCGGCAGGAGTGCTAGAGACTGCTGATGGCTGCATCTGAATGGAATGGAGCTGAGCGATGACACCATGTGAATTCTTCTTAAGAAGTTTTTCCATACGGTGTGAACTGATGATGCTGAGAGACCCTGGTTGTAAGCCTTTCAAAGTGTGTTGGTGCCCCTCAGCTGAAAACTGCATCCAAAGTTCAGCAAAATCCCAGAGAATGGGGCCAAGAGTGCGTAACCATTGGGCACCCAAAACCACATCACAGCCACCTAAGGGTAAGGCAAACATGTCAGAGCGCATGTTATAATCTCCAATAGAGAGACGCACATTGCGACATTTCCCTTTACAAGGTAAAGTGCCCCCATTGGCAATCATGACTTCAAAGCTAGAGCAGGGATGGATAAAGCAATCAGCCTGTTTGGCTATGCGTGGATCAATGAAGTTATGAGTGCTACCAGAATCAATGAGTATAGTAAGAGGGATCTTCTTGAAGAAACCCTGGACCCGCATGGTTTGTGGAGTAGTGACTCCTGCCAAAGCATGGACAGATATCTCTGGTGGAGCTTCTGGGGAAGGAGGTTCAGGTTGGTGAGGCTCAACCTCAGCATCCACTGTTTCCTGAGCATCTACATATTCTTCCAGTTCCGGTGGAGAATCCACATCCAAGAGATAGAGCTTTTGTTGAACACATCTATGGCCCCGAGACCATTTCTCATCACAATTATAACAAAGCCCTTTGTCTCGCCTAACTCGCATCTCTGTTTCAGACAAGTGCTTGATCGGAGTAGTTCTGGGAGCTGGTATGACTGGAGGGTTGTGAGAACCTGTATTTCTGAATGGAACAAAATTAGATCTGGAGCGTTGTAGAGCACTAATCTTGTCTTCCGCTAACTTAGCCAACCCAAGGGCTTCCATCATTGTAGTAGGTCGAAACATTTTGACTTCTGAGCGAAGTGCATCCTTTAGACCACTGACAAAACAACTACGGAAGAATTCATCAGACAAGCCCTCTGTGTGATTAGCTAATTTTTCAAACTCTGTCTGGTATTCTCTTACAGTGCCTGTTTGACGCAGTTTAGTGAGTGCTCCTGTGAAATCATCAAAGGAACTAGGGCCAAAGCGCTCCAAAATGAGGGTGCACAATTCGCTCCACGTTGGACCTACATTAGCCTTGATGTACCAACGGAACCATTGAAGAGCTTCATGTTCCAAATGAAAAGATGCAAGGGAGACTTTGTGGTTATCCAAAGTATTATGCAAGCTGAAATACTGCTCTGCCCTATAGATCCATCCAGTCGGATCAGAACCATCGAAGCGTGGAAAATCAAGCTTTGGTCCACGGAAATTGCCAGAAGAGGACCCAGTATCTCCTGAATGGTTTCGGCTCATGGCTGACTGCTGAAAGTTAAGACCCGGAATTTTGTCATCCAGATCTTGAAGTCTGGTTTTGAGGGATGCAATTTCCTCTTCCATGATTTTTGCTCCTGTACGCGTAACAACCATAAAACAAGGTTTTTTTTTTTTTTTTTTTTTTTTTTTTTTTTTTTTTGAAATGGGTAGAAGATGAGAAACAAAAACTTTTTTAGTTACAGCAAACTTGGATTTGGGTAAAACTCATATAGGAAATGGGTGTTCGACGGGTGGTGGGAGACTATCTGGGGACAAGGGAAAAAGAAAAATGAGGGTTTCAAGGGTAGGGAGGCGAAATGAGGCGAACAGTCCAAGAGGGATAAGGGAGCAAAATGAGGAATTGAATCTTGTGGCTCAGTTTGGTGGCGATTGGATGAGAGGTGAAAAAGATAGGGCAAACCCTAAAATTAGATAAATGAGGGATTTAGGGCTTTGATATGTAAAATTTGGGGTTGGGTCGCCAAGGAAGGAAGTATGCGAAATGATATTGCAGACGTTCTGCGGAAGTATGAGCAGAAACAGAAAGCAAACAAGGAAGCTACGACTAAAAAACAGAAAAAATTTTACTCTTTTTTTTTTTTTTTTTTTTTTTTTTTTGAACAGTCGACTTAGAAAAATTCACTCACAGACAGAACAACTGAAAAGAGTTATTGCAATAACAAGAGATATTAGAAGTGAGAGGAACCTGAAGGCCACGACAGAAAAAAATTTGATGTAATTTCCACCCAGCGAGCCCAAGAGAGTGCTCTGATACCAGATGAGAAGAACCTCCTTATAGCAATATCGTGAGAATGCTCGAATTAACAAAATACAAAGTGATAGCAGAACTCAGAATAAATCTACTGATCGCAGGCCACTTCGAGGGGGTAACCTCCTTTGAGCAAGCTCAATACAATAAATTCGTCCGTACCCATCAAGGGCCTCAACCTATTCTTATATACTGGGTACGATCTAGAAAAGTAATACTACCTATGCATGTGGGATAATAAAATAAACTCACGGGACGACTTACAAAGCATATGCGTCCAACAACTCTACTCTAACAAAATAAACAGAAGGAACACACAGGTTCCTAACAATCAAAAACCTCCTCGATAAAAACTATCACATTTCCACTTAGTCTTGCCTTTATCATCACTTTTCCACTCAAATTTGCCCTTATCTTTGCCAAAATTGTCAAATCTACCACTTTATCCATAAGATCTACCTCTACCTCGTTGGAATCTACCACCTCCTCCTCTTTGTCTTTGTTCATGCTTCTTTGTCAAGATCTATTCAGCTTTCAAGGCATATTGATATGTTTCTTCCATAATTTCCAATTTTACAAAACTTATCTAATCTTGAATTCTAGATCTCAATCCATTTAGATATCTTGTAACTTTCTCTACCTCATCATACACATGTCTGAATTTGATGTCAAATCTATAGAATTCCTTAGTATACCCCTTCATAGTCATGTCCTTTTGCCTCAAATTTTGCATCTTTTTCAATAAGCTAACTTGGTAATCAACAGGAAGGAACTTCTTCTTCACTTTGTTCACCATTTTCAATCAAGTTTAGATCTTCTCTTTTCCTCTTATTTTTCTGTCAGTTTGTGAATGCTCTAACCATAGTGAGGCATGACCTTTCAACCTAGTGACTGCAGTCTTCACCTTCCTATTATAAAGAGTTCCTTCAAACTCAAAAGAACTTCTCCATATCAGAGATCCAATCTAACATAACATTGGTGTCCAATTTTCCATCATAAGGAACAATTTCTATAGTAGGCTTTGAATTTTCCCTAGACAATACTCTCATCAATATTTCCTCATCTTGATCTTCCTTAAGTTATGGATTAGGGTTTTGTGTCATTGTTTCATCATCACTCACATCATCAGTATGTGCTCTTCTCCTCTAGGTTGTCTCCATAACATCTAATCTAGCTGCAATTTATCTCAACATGTCCATAATAATAGTGTTGTATGCTCAAAAGGTGTCTCTAAACACTTCTATCTAAGTGATTCCATGAGATTGGAATGCTTGAATGTCGGCTTAGAGTTTCCTATCCATGGAGTGCAAGGGTATGTTTAGAGCAATGCAAATAGCTCCTAGCTGAGTCTTTGAGAGACAACCCTTGCTAGTAAACCATGCAATGGGAGGTTCTTTGACAAGAGCAAGAATGCCAATGTCCAAGAGAACTCTCAAAATGCAATGTAAATACGAACTAAGCTAGCATGCAATGCAAAATGTAACTATATTGAACAAGATGAGATTGTTGAAAATCCAAACTATTTAAGCTATGTGATCTAGATTATTGTAAAATATAAGCTAAGATATATGATTCTAAGCTAAAATGCCATGGTATGAGAGAATTTAGACAAGAGGATAGAAGTTCTCCACAAGCTCTCAAGAAATCGATCGATAAACCCACAGCATAACAATATTCAAAAAATGTGGATCCTTTGAAAAGGGGAGAGCTCTTTCTTTTAAAGGAAAATGGATGGTGAGATGAAGAGGCAAAAAAGGCATAATCAAGGGAGGAGAATGCATCTTGATTAATCCATGTGCACACAAATCTCACCTAATCAAGATCAATGATTGACTTTAAGATGCAAAAGATGTGTGGAGGAGAATAAAGATTACACCCACCTTGGAATGTGTGCACCTCATATGAGACAAAAAGCCTTTTTCTTTTATTTCTAGAATAGGAATAATGCTTTTGTGTGTGCAACTTAGGATAAGAGATGAGTAACGAATTTTATTTAATTAAAAGGGGGACATGTTCTTTTAATTAAATATGAACTTAGGATAAAATACTCAAACTATAGGTTATAATCAAATTAATTGATTTTTAGCAATTTGGTCTAGGAAAATGATTAATTAATTTAACCAAAGTGTTGAAAAAGGGGCTAATAGTCTAAGTGACAATTTTTAAGTGATTACAAGTGTTAGCATTTCCTCTACCTTGAACCATCTTGCCAAATAGGTTTCTACAAGATCATAACCCTCTACAAGTTATAGGTCAAATATGTAGATTTTCCACCCTACAACCAAATCCAACTTAGGATTCTACACAATCCAATTATTCAAAGATGAACCTCAAGCTCTGATACCACCTGACATAAGGAGGGATGGAAAGATAGGGCCAAAGGCATACCTAACTATCCAATCACCTTGCTAAGTAAACACAATGAAAGTAAACATCACAAATAACAACACCAAGGAGAAGGATAACAACAATACTTTATTGATTAATCCAATTATCAACATACATGCCCAATTGTAGGCCTTCTGCATTATAGCTAATACAAAGATTCAACTTCGAGAACCACTATCCAACTCTAAACTCGCTCTTCTAGGATCATCTGCTCCAAACCCTTTAAGTGATGCCTAACCTAAACCTAAACACCTATATTTATTCTTTCCAAAATGGCTTTTAGAAGATTATAGATTATTACATGATAGAAGGATGACCTTAAAATGGTCTACACACATCCCAAGGCAATATCCTTCCATTAAATTCATGATCCAAATTAAATATGCAAGTCAGCTCAAAATAAGAACTAATCATAGAAAAACTCAGTCAAAGGACTCAAACATCAGCATACATCAAGTTCACTTGGCACATGAAGGAACATTTGGCCACCAAAGCACTTGGTCAATATTGAACAACTTGACCAACCTTGAATAACTCGGCCAACATTGAACAATTTGGCAGCAACTGCAACTTGGCAACCAATGGAACTCAACACTAACATATATAATGAATCAAACATTAGCAAGATAGCAAGGCAAGCCAGGATGCTCGTGCATCAAGATTGGAGTTTTTGAAAAGGAGTAGATTGGAATTTTTAAAGAGGAGTAGATAGAAGTTTTTGGATCAAGTTATATGTAGATGATATTTATGTTGGAAATATAGATGGAGTAATTAAGAGAGGGGGTGAATCAATTACCACAAAAACAAATCCACAGATCCCTTAGATGTCTTATAAAACTAGTTATTGTTGTCACTCGGTAGCCACACAGAAAAATGTTGTAACTCGGTAGATGTATTGTATGTTATCTTAACAGAACTTAAACATTCACAGAGATTTAATAGGCATGCATAAAAGAAATAACTTGAACACAAGAGACACCAGATTTAACATGGAAACCCAATATGGAAAAAACCACCAAGTAACTAGCTACCAATTTTCACTCTTCTAAAGTGAGCCTTGTTAGGAGCTAACCCCATTAAAAGTTACAAAACACATTATTAGGTATGAACTTGTTAAAGGATTTAATCACCCTGCTAGGAGTGGCCTTGCTTTAGAATAATTCAATAGAACTGTCACCTTGTTAGAAGATTACAAAATGGTTGTTAAACCAACTTTGTTAAGAGATTTGGAAATCACTGCTACAATTGTGAGAAAGTAACAATGAGTTGACCTAAATGAGATGCAACTGAATTGCTGATATAGATCTTTGTTCTGCTTCATTAGATCCTTATTGATCGAATAAATCTTTGCTACTCATCAAGGATATCTGATCCTTCTTCAAAATTCGCTCACACTTTCCTCTTCACACACTCAACTCACTTGCATGCTCACTCATTCATACTTTAAAATTTACAACTTGACCTTTCATATATACCTTGCAAATTATCAAGTCAGCTCATTTACAAGTTACAATTATCAATAATCATTACATCAGTTAGCTATATTTATTACATGAAACAGTTAAACTTTATTTTCCAAAATAGTGAAATCCTTCATTGGCCGACCCTACTCAGTAAATACTGCTCCAGAAATAATTTTCAGTGTTAACCAACTGAAGCTCGGTGAACACTGCAAACTCTGCAAAATCCTTTTGAGACAAGTGAACTCACTAAACACTGAATTTCTTTCGATAACCTCATGAGCTCTATTACCACTGACTTCTGCCATAAAATCTTTCAACACCTGAGTGAGCTTAGTAGACACAGTTTCCACAAAGTAACTTTCAGGAATGCTTGGTAGACTTTGGAATTTGCTTTTCTGACCAACTAAGCTCAGTAGACTCTGTAATTTTCTTTGCTAACCAACTAAGCTCGGTAGACTCTGTCTAATAATTGATATGACATTTGTGTAACATCAAAGACAACACACAATTGAACAATTGTATCCAACAATCTCCCTCTTTGGCATTGATGGCAGCATAACATGTCATAGTAGATGAAATATGAAAACAAGTCTTTTTCTGATAGAACATTTCTCCCTCTTAGATTTTATGCCACAATCTTCTCTAATGTTGTAATCTCCCTCTGTGAAGGAATTACATAGCTTCTTTTCAAACAGCAAACTCTCCATAATCAAATTTAAATTTCAAAAAGATATGACAGTATACTCTCCCTTTTTGACAACACATGCCAAAGACAACACAAGCCAAATGAGTAACAATGTACCTTAAGTATTGATTCATATGCAATGTTTTCATGACAATGTTGCATCAACTGATAGATCTTCAACTTAGTACCTGTTGATGCATCATTAAAACTTCATTTTAGTGAGCTTCAAATAGGGGAATGACCCCTAGCTTACCTCTTAGATACAAGAATGCATCCTGAGGTAATGGCTTGGTGAATATGTCAACAATCTGCTCTTTTGTATGGACATATTCCAATCTGATCTCCTTATCCTACACTAATTCTCTAACAAAGTGATACTTTATTGCAATGTGCTTAGTTTTTGAATGCATTACTAGATTCTTGGATATGTTGATTGCACTTGTATTATCACAAAATATAACAACTAGTTCTTTGATCTCAACTTTCATGCCTTCCAATAACTGTTTAAACCAAACAATATTAGAATAGTTCACTATTGTTGCAACATACTCTGCTTCTGTTGTAGATTGGGATGTACAATTTTGCTTTTTACTTATCCAAAAAATCAACCTCTTTTCAAGAAATAATGCTCCACCACTTGTACTCTTTTTGTCATCAACGTTTCCTGCCCAATCAGCATCAGTAAACACTTTCAAGTCCAAATTTTCTGCAAGTTTATACCACAAACCATAATCTTTGTTCCCTTTAAGTATCTCAAGATCTTTTTTATTACCATCATGTGATTTTCTCTTGATTTTGCTGAAAATCTTGCTACAATACCAACTGCAAGAGCAATATCAGGCTTTGTATGAACTACATACTGCAACTTTTCAATCATTGATCTATATAAGGTCTGATCTACCTCTTTTGATTCATCATCCTTGGTAAGCTTTAGTCCAATACACATGGGAGTCCCAACTGGTTTACAATCTTCCATAACAAACTTCTTGAGTATCTCCTTGATGTATTTTGATTGAGCAATGTAGATACTATTCTTGCTCTACTAAATTTGAAGACCAACAAAAAATTTAATCTCACCCAACATTGACATCTCAAATTCCTTGTTCATTTGCTCTGAAAATTCTTTGCATAGATCATCATTCCCTGTAAACAAAGTATCATCCACAAATATTTCTGCCAAAACAATCTTGTTATTTGGTCCTTCCTTGATATCCAAGCTACTGTTATCATCAGTTCTCTGAAAACCAATCTGAATAAGATAGTTATGCAATCTTCCATACCATCCTCTAGGGGCTTGTTTCAGACCATTCAATGCTTTGTGTAATTTGTAGACCATATCCTTCTTGTCTAGATCAACAAAACCTTTAGGTTTCTCAATGTAGACTTCTTCATCCAGAATACCGTTGAGAAATGTTGATTTGACATCCATCTGATATATCTTAAATTCTTTGTATGCAGCATATGCAAGTAAGGTCCTAACACCTTCCAGTCTTGCAACAAGAGCAAAAGTCTCTCCATAGTCAATTCCTTCTTCTTAAGAGTAGCCTTTACATACTAGTCTAGCTTTGTTTCTTAATACCTTACTGTCCTCATTCAACTTATTTTTGAATACCCACTTAGTTTTTATCACATTTTTATCTTTGGGCCTAGGTACAAGAGTCCATGTTTTGTTATTCTATATTTGCTCTATCTCTTCATTCATAACCTCAATCCAACTTTCATTTTCTAATTCATCTTTGACATTTCTAGGTTCAAAATCAACAAGTAAACAAGTACCTTTTAGCTTACTTCTTTTCATAGTACCTTCAAATTTGATCTGGTGCATGATGTCTCCTAACATACTTGGCCAATATAGGTTCCTTGCCTTTTGATTGAGTTCCACTATTTTCATTTTGAATTTCAATTTATAGCTCTAGTTGATCTAATTGTTGCTTGGGTCCTTCAGACTCGGTAGGCATTGGCTCAGTAGCATCTGAATGTGACTTGGGTTTCTGCAACTCAGTTTGAACTTCTTGCAACTCGATGACTGAAGACTCAAGAGTAGAAGTTTCCTGATTAACAGATGTATCTAGCACTGTATTAGGTTCAATGAAAACAAATCTCCTCTAATCTTCTACTTCCTTTTTTCTTTTTTCTTTAGTCCTTTCTGCAAACTCATCAACTTTCACATGTACACTTTCTATGACTTTGTGAGTAGATAAATTCAAACATCTATATGCCTTACTCTTGCAAGAATATTTCAAAAATATTATTTCATCACCCTTCACATCAAATTTACCTTTTCTAGATTCCTTCAAAATATAATATTTTCTTCTAAATATTTTTAGGTAACTTACATTAAGTTTATAGCCATACCATAACTCATAGGGAGTCTTGAATGAGTCCTTAAAATGTACTCGGTTCAAGGTATGAACTACAGTGTTGATAGCTTCCTTCTAGTATTTGATAGCAATGTTCTTTTCAATCATTAGAGTCCTTGCACAGTCCATGATAGATTTGTTCCTCCTTTCAGCTATTCCATTCTGCTCAGGAGTTCCAGGAGTTGATACCTATCTTTTGACTCCTCTTTCAATACAAAAGTTATTGAATTCATGGGAGATGAATTCACCACCTCTATCTGATCTCAAGCAGTTCAATCTTTTTCCTATTTCCTTTTCTACTTTATCCAAATACCATTTGAACTTTTCAAATGCTTCTGACTTCTCTCTCAGATACATGATAGTCATCATTCTAGAGTAATCATCAACAAAAAGAATGAAGAACTTTTCTCCAGTATAGCTCTCAATTCCAATAGGTCCACACAAATCATTATGCACAATTTCCAAAATTTCTTTAGACTGGTAGTTTTTACTTTTAAATCTAGTCTTTCCCATCTTACCAATCTGAAAATTCTTGCATAGACCAATATTAGGTTTCTTTATACTAGGAATGCCTCTTACTTTCTTGAATTTTCTTATTTTTACTAGGTTATCAAAATTCACATGGCATAACTTTATGTGCCATAGCCAACTTTCTTCAACTTGAGCAATAAAACATGAACATTCACCAAGTTCAAGATAGAACAAGTTACCTTTTGTTTGTATGCCTGATCCAATCAGCTTTCCTTTGTCATCTAGCGGTCTTGCCTTTCCATGCATGAATTCCACATTGAATCCAATATTGATTAGTTGTGCCACACTCAACAGATTGTGTTTTAGTCCTTCAACCCAATAGGCGTTATCACATACAAGCTCTTTGGTTAGTGAGATTCTTCCTCTTCTTTTTATGCAACAAGGTTCATTATTACCAAACCTTGCACTGCCACCATCATAGTCTTCAAAATGTTCAAACTTATTTTTATCACTAGTCATATGATGAGAGCAACTATTGTCTATGATCCATGTATCATTTTTGCTTACATGAGATATAAGTGCCATCTTATCTTCCTCATCATTATCAAATTCATCTTTCACAACAATGTAAACAATTTCATCTTCACTATTGTTAGAATCCTTAGAATATTTAGCCATGAAACATATTTTCTTATCTTTGTCCTTGAATGATTTGAAGTCTTTCTTGCCATTACACTTGTGACCTTTCTTCTCATCCTTGTTTTGCTTGTTTGGGCACCTAGCAGCAATATGGCAAATTTCTTCACATGAAAAATAGATCAAAGGAACCTTACCTTTGTATTTTCCTTTGCCTCTAGAATATTTCTTTGCTAGTAGAGCTTCAACCACCTCAAGATCACTATCAAAACTCTATTTTAATTCTTCTTCACTTTCTGACTAAGAATCCTTTATCTTTTTGCCTTTTTCTTTGAGTGAAAGCTTAGTTTCAAATGTTGATTCTATGTTCTTGGAAGCTACAAAATATTTGTCATAGTTATCTAGCTCAAATGCAGTCAATCTTCCTACTATGGCCTCTAAATTTATCTTATGATTTGCTTCACATCTCCTTTCTT
The DNA here is from genome assembly GCA_028749045.1 of Cupressus sempervirens. Taxonomy (NCBI): domain Eukaryota; kingdom Viridiplantae; phylum Streptophyta; class Pinopsida; order Cupressales; family Cupressaceae; genus Cupressus; species Cupressus sempervirens. Next base: position 237,870,543 of record CM053788.1, on the reverse strand, counting down.
CAATTGCAGAAAATCTAATTGCATAAATGGGAAGTAATATTCTAAGAACTTTACTTACAATTGTTTCTTCTTTGATATCTCCTCTAGTAGCTTTGATTGCATTGATGCTTGCTTTGACTCTTTCAACATATTTAGCAATGTTCTCATCCTCTGTCATCCTCATTTGATCAAATTGTCCTCTTATACTTTCTACTTTGTCTCTCCTCACATTGTCATCACCTCCATAGATATCTTTCAGCTTGTTCCACATTTCAAAGACAGTTTTATAGTCCTTGATATCATAAAATTCTTCATAGCTTAGAGCTGATGCAATGTCTCTCATCATGGTGTTATGAGTCTTCTTCTCAGCAATGTCATTGACAGATACTGTACCAGAAGAGTTGTATATTCTTCATCACGATATTTCAGTCATGTATCTCCAATGAAAGCCAGATGGAGTCTCATGAGACCTTGCCATGCTAAAAAGTTATCCCTGTTAAGCTTTGGAATTTCCCTCTTGTAAGACATCCTGATCTTTAATGTAGAACCTTGAAATCTTTCCTACAAGCACCAAATGCTCTGATACCGATTATTGGAAATATAGATGGAGTAACTAAGAGAAGGGGTGAATCAATTACCATGTAAACAAATCCACATATCCTTTAGATGTCTTATAAAACTAGTTATTGTTGTCACTCGGTAGCCACATAGAAAAATGTTGTAACTTAGTAGTGTATGCATAAAATGTGGGCACACTTCTATAAGTCATTATATTCAAGATTTCTCAAAAATGAGGTCTCGAATGACGACTCATAGCTGTTAGAGTAAATAATTAATTAATTATTAATTATTTATTCTATTACTTAAGCTTACTTAGGTAAATGCATTTATTTATTATTTTGTATTTAATGCGTGGAGTGGTTAGTTGTTGACAACACGGGAGTTTGTTCCCTTCTAGCATGTTCCACCTTTTGTGGATATGTGTTGAGTTGTCATCATTATCTTCTACCACCTTCCAACTTGTCTTACAAGCTTCCTTGAGGTCTTTATAAGCAACCTCTCCTTCATTGTATTTTCATAAGGCATTGTGCATATTGTAAATACATTTTTTTCTTGTGTTTGCATATGTTGTCTCTCATGTCCGTTTAGGGTTTTTCCCTTGCTCCTCGCTCTTCCTTCTTTGGCTTCTCTTTGACAGGTTTTCGCATGCAGGTGATCTTTGTCATCTTCGGAGTTGGCTTTCATCAACTCCAACATGGTATCAAAGCCTTCTTGCTACTGCTTCGTTGAAGAAATTTTTAAGCCATGATTTGAAGTCACAAACCCTAGTTTGTTTGTGCATTTTTTCTTCAAATCAGGGGAACAACAAATTTTTGGAGCACTTTTAGCCCAAACGAACATCACCATTGGATCCAAAAGGCCATTTGCAATCAAGATTAATATAAAACTTGTCGAATTTGGAGACAGAGCTCTAAGAGGTAAAAAAAAAAAAATTAGCCCTATAGGATGTCGTACAACGTGCAGCCGCAGCGTCTCTAGGCGGCCATCGAATCACTGCCACCGAGTAGCAAGTTAGTCGCTGCCACTGTAAGCACCGTTGCAGAGCCGCTGCCACCCGCGGGCCACCCCGGCGTAGCTCCTCCAGCACCTCCGCCAGCGGCGCTTCGACTTCTCGCCAACTCCACCTAGTTCTGCAGCCCAGAGCTCCGGCTCTGCCTCTTTGTTTGCCCAGTCGCACAACAAGTTTCCACTTCAGCAGTTTTTGTCACGTCAGCACCTGTGGGGGTGACACGTGGCCTAGGTGCCACGTGGCACTTTTCCACGTGGACCCTGCCACGTCATCTGCTTGCCACGTGGCTGCCATGTGGTCTTTTTTTTGTGGTGATGACCACCAAACCATCAAATTTAATGGCTTGAAATGTTGACATTAGCATGATGTCAACACTGCATCATCAAGCCTCTTGCACCTCTCTTTCAGGTTCTGTTTTGGAGTTACCTTTGGATTTTTGGCCATAACTTGAGCATACGGAGGTATTTTTCCGATCCGAAAGAAGTGTCGAAAAGCTGGTTTTGAGACAAAGACATTGGTGTAGGTATTTTTAGATTTTGATACTTTTTTGTTATCCTTTTTTTAGTTGAAGTCTGAAGTTGTATTTTTGACTCTAGCAAGCATATCTTTTGTGTCCCAATTTTTTTTTTGAAAACATTATATTTTTGGAAAGCTAGTTCTGTCAGCTTTTCAGAAATGTGGTCATTTTTTATGTTTTTGGTCCATGCTCTTTCTATCATAGTTTTGGCATTTTTTCTATATGGTGGATATCTTGAGTATTTTAAGCCTGAGGATCATTTCCCTACATGGTTTCCTTTGTTTTGAGCTGAACTTTATTTTTTTGTAGCTTATTTTCAATTTGATCATTTTAGCTATCATTTTGAAGCACTTTAATGTATCACACTGAGATAAAGTGCCACTTTTGCATTTCGAAGGTCATGAACGTTGTTTTGAGTCAGTTGTACATGCACTATTTTCATAAAGCACCATGGGGGGATAGTTGTTTGTTGTTTTAAGCATTCTCCCTTTGTCAAGTGAGTGTCCCTTCCATGACATTAGCCCCATGTAGAGTTAGTTTGGCCGTGTCTTTATACGTGTTTGTACCTCTTTCCCTATCTTGTCATTCCTTGTTCGTCTGCAAGAGACTTTGGCCCACCTTCTCAGTTACCTGTCATCACACCCTGTCTGCATTAAGGGAAGGTTATGTTGTTGTTCTAATGCATCCTTGGTTTGATGGTTCGATAGTGTGAACTATGTATTCAGTGGTTGATCCTATGTGCAAGGCAATTGCAGTGGCTGGCTAATTATGCATTTTGGTAAGATGGATCATCTACCATATAGACATGCTCAGTTCATGCCTTCTTCTTCCATGGAGGTTCTTCAGATCAATAGTTTGGAAGATTTGCGACTTCTTCATGCTTCAGTGATGCTTCTTCATGATCACTCCTTGTTCCTGTTTTAGGCGACATTTCCCTAGTTGGAGGCTTCTTTAGTTCTTCACTAGGTTACCTCTTTTTGTGGGAGGGTTTTTCCCACGTGGTTTTCTCTCTTTCTCTGTTTTTAGAGGTTTCATTTTATTGCATTGTACTTGGGTACCTAAAATGGCCTTGTTGTCTAGACCCATTCTGCATTCATCTTAGTTTTGTGAGCTTAAGGCATTTCTCTAAGTTGCACTTAAGGGGGGCTGTTAGAGTAAATAATTAATTATTTATTCTATTACTTAAGCTTACTTAGGTAAATTCATTTATTTAATATTTTGTATCTAATGCATGTAGTGGTTAGTTGTTGACAACACGGGAGTTTGTTCCCTTCTAGCATGTTCCACCTTTTGTGGATATGTGCTGAGTTGTCATCCTTATCTTCTACCACCTTCTAGCTTGTTCTACAAGCTTCCTTGAGGTCTTTATAAGAAACCTCTCCCTAATTGTATTTTCATAAAGAATTTGTGCATATTGTAAATGTATTTTCTTCTTGTGTTTGCATATGTTGTCTCTCATGTCCGTTTAGGATTTTTTCCTTGCTCCTCACTCTTTCTTCTTTGGCTTCTTTTTGACAGGTTTTCGCATGCAGATGATTTTGGGCATCTTTGGAGTTGGCTTTCATCAACTCCAACAATAGCTCCATATTCATGGAGTGTAGGGGTTTGTAATGGAGGCCCTCAGTCTGACCTAGTTTGTGCCCATGCAAGTACATCATGAAACAAGAGATTCAATGATCTAATATGCATGCAACTGGAAATAAAAAACTAATCTAAATGATAACAATGCAAAACAATGCAAGAAATGAAATCTAATCTATGAGAAGAAATAACAATGCAGATCTAATCTATCAATGCAAGATCTAAGCTAACATAAAAATCAAAGTATAGATCATGATGATGGAAGCCATGCATGCAAGAGAGAATGAGACAAGAAGATAGAAGTTCTTCACAAAAGCTTTAATATTCAAAACTCCTTCAAAAATCACTCTCTAAATCTACAACATAACAATAGCATAACAATGGGTGTCTCATAAATGAGGAGAGGGCTCTCCCTTATAAAGCAGATTGGATGATCTAGATTGAGAGGAAAAAGATTTAATCAAGGGTGGAGAAATAATGATCCATGTGAAATAAAGATCCACCAATGAGAAAAGTGGAGTGGTTGAGAAGAAAGTGGAGAGAGGATGAAGATAAATCCCATATTAAGTGTAGATAAAAGATTTATTTAATTTTTATTTGTTTTAACTCATTTTTCATCAAAAAGAGATTTAAGTGGGATATTTTATTTAATTAAAAGGGAGCAAGTTCTTTTAATTAAATAGGAAATATTTAATTAAATTAAAAGAGGGGTTCTTCTCTTAATTAATTAAATGTAGATGAATTATTTAATTAAAAGAGAGGTTTTTTTTTAATTAAATGGAGACTATTTTATTTAATTAAAAGAAAGCAAGTTCTTTTAATTCTCATTTAATTTAAGATTTCTCAAAAATGAGGTCTTGAATGGCGACTCATAGCTTCCTATTCATAGAGTGCAGAGGTTTGTAATGGAGGCCCTCAATCTGACCTAGTTTGTGCCCATGCAAGTACACCACGAAACAAGAGATTCAATGATCTAATATGCATGCAAATGGAAATGAAAAATTAATCTAAATGATAATAATGCAAAACAATGCAAGAAATGAAATCTAATCTATGAAAAGAAATAACAATGCAGATCTAATCTATGAAAGCAAGATCTAATCTATCAATGCAAGATCTAAACTAACATGAAAATCAAAGTATGGATCATGACGATGGAAGCCATGCATGCAAGAGAGAATGAGACAAGAAGATAGAAGTTAGAAAACCTCTCTTTTAATTAAATAATTTATCTACATTTAATTAATTAAGAGAAAAACCTCTCTTTTAATTTAATTAAATATTTTCTATTTAATTAAAAGAACTTGCTCCATTTTAATTAAATAAAATATCTCACTTAAATCTCTTTTTGATGAAAAAGGAGTTAAAACAAATAAAAAATTAAATAAATCTTTTATCTACACTTAATATGGGACTTATCTTCATCCTCTCTTCACTTTCTTCTCAACCACTCCACTTTTTTCATTGGTGGATCTTTATTTCACATGGATCATTATTTCTCCACCCTTGATTAAATCTTTTTCCTCTCAATCTAGATCGTCCAATTTTCTTTATAAGGGAGAGCCCTCTCCTCATTTTGGAGACACACATTATTATGCTATTGTTATGTTGCAGGTTTGGAGCATGATTTTTGAAAGAGTTTTGAATATTAAAGCTTTTGTGGAGAACTTCTATCTTCTTGTCTCATTCTCTCTTGCATGCATGGCTTCCATCATCATGATCCATACTTTGATTTTCATGTTAGCTTAGATCTTGCGTTGATAGATTAGATCTTGCTTTCATAGATTAGATTTCATTTCTTGCATTGTTTTGCATTGTTATCATTTAGATTAGTTTTTCATTTCCATTTGCATCCATATTAGATCATTGAATCTCTTGTTTCGTGGTGTACATGCATGGGCACAAACTAGGTCAAACTGAGGGTCTCCATTACAAACCCCTGCACTCCATGAATAAGGAGCCATGAGTTGCCATTCGAGACCTCATTTTTGAGAAATCTTGAATATAATGACTCATAGAAGTGTGCCCACATTTTAGGCATACATTTTTGGCACCCACCATGGGGCAACCCACCTTTGCTTGTTGGATTTTATGCAGATCTACTTGCAGACTCAGAAAAACTCTAGATTTGAAAGATTTGATCATATCTTTCAAACGGCTAGGTATTATAATCTTAAAAAAAAAATTGCAGGGTTTTGATATATCAGGGAAACTTCAGTCCAATTTTTAGATTTTTCTAAAATACTTTCGATTTTTTATGATTTTTCTTTGATTTTTCATAAAAAATCATTTTCAAGAGTAAATTAGCATATTTTTTGAAAAAATTTATAGTTTCAGAAAGCTCTCTGAATTTTAAACAAAGTTGGTTCTTTGTGTTTCAATTTTAGAGGTCATATCATGGGTAATTCGAGACTCAAAGAAACCCTAGATTTGAAAGATTTGATCATATCTTTCAACTGGCTGGGTATTTTGATCTGAATTTTTTTTTGTAAGGTTTTGATATATTAGAGAAGCTTTGATCCAATTTTTAAATTTTTTTGAAATATTTTTGATATTTTATATTTTTCATTGATTTTTCATGAAAATTTATTTTTGGGAGTAAATTAATTTTTTTTTCGAAAAAATTTATAGTTTCGAAAAGATCTCAAAATTCTAAATAGAGTTGGTTCTTTGTGTTTCGATTTTAGAGGTCATATTAGGGGTCAATAATTCAATTTGCAAAAAGTAGTCTTTTTTAACAAAATGACTCCCTATGGCACAAATTAAAAGATCTTTTCAAAATTCTAAGATTTTTGGAAAGCTCTCTGATTTTTTATAGGGGTCACTTTTTTGTATTTTGAGTTTTGGATCTGAGTTCATATCATATAGATCCGATCTTTATGACTAGGTCAAAAATCAATTGAAAAAAATGGCATTTAATGAATAGCTTGCATTTAATTTTTACAATGAATCAATGCATGATGTGAGCTTTCATTTGGGTTACTTGCTGATTATTATCACTCTAAAAAATCATATTTTTACATCTAACTCTAGTTTTGCATGAGTTGACATATATTGCATATCTTGTGTTTGCTTTTTTTGTTTGTTGCTTTGTTCGTTGTGTGCAAGCGTTCAAGCATAAACAAAGGGTACCACAAAGAAAAAATGCATTGCAAGGATTACTAGGTATTTTGTTTGATCTCTAAAATATTTAGATTTGGAATTAAAATTAAACCTCCTATGTGTTTGGCTTGAGTGTTTTACATGCTTTCATAAAACACATTTCAATTGATGCTCTTAATGGGAAATGAATGAACATAGATTTGCTTTCATACAAGTTTGTGTAAGTGAATGCTTGTGTTTAAACTTTAAGTAATTCTTGGTTCCAATATCAAATATCTCATTAAGTGATTAAGGGCATGGATTCATTCCTTGTTTACATAGGGAGTTGAATGCACCACTTTGTGGACTCACTCTATGTTTACTTGGAAAGTTAAATATTCCATTGTTCAACCCTTTTTCATTTGTGAGTAGTATTGATTAGTAGTCTTAGATTACTTTTGATTGATCTAGATTGGTATCTTGGGTTATTCAACTCGCTAATTTGTCAGTCCCTCATTTCCGCCCCGTGATTGCAAGATCAGTGCCACATTAAAGGGGAGGGGTCTATAGGAAAGAAGTGTTAATTGCTCCACTAGGAAACCCTTTTGTGATTTTTGAAACTCATTTGTTTTCTAAGGTGTGGACTCACTTTGAGTTGGTGCGAAGAGTTAAATGTTCCACTTTTGGACTCACTTTAAGTTTGTGTGAAGGGTTAAATGTTCCACTTTTGGACTCGCTTCACATTCTCTTGAAGGGTTAAATGGTCCACTTTTGGACTTGCTTCACATTATCTTAAAGGGTTAAATGTTCCACTTTTGGACTCACTTCGCATTTACTTGAAGAGTTAAGTGTTCCACCTTTAGTGCTCTAAATACTTTTGATAGTGAATTACTTAGTTTTTATTTCTAGGAGGCTTGCTTGGGGATTTCATCACCCCTTGGGACGACTTCAACTCCTGTGTTCCAGGGGAGTATAAATATCAGGAGGCGAATCCAAAGACACCTCTCTTGGGAATTTAGTTTGATATCACTTTTGGCTAAGCCTCAAAGAACTTTTTACCTTTGAGAAGTGAAGGAGGAGATTTGGGTTACCGTCTCCCTCCGGTTGTGTGATTTTGGATTCTTCTCATCTATGGATTTGGGCCTCACGTACCTTGTTTATATCGAGGACTCCTTTTAGAAAGCCATATATATCTTTGTAGACAACTTGATTAGGTGTTGTTGTGTTCTAAGTGCCTAGTAAAACATTGTCAAGAACATACACAAGTAGAACCTTTAGGGAGTAGAAATATTAAGTCACTACATGTGTTCATGCGCAAGGTTGCTTTGCCCCTTGCTCATTGTTTGAAGACTGTTTGCTTGAAATCTCCGTTTGCTATCTTGTGTGCTTGGCTCATGATAAAGAATCTATTAATACATCTAGTTGGATATTTAAAATGAACAACATCTGAGTTCTTGAGTTGAGACTTTACGATCGAATAACTTTGTTATCCCATTATTTTTAGTCTCCCTAGGTTGGTCCTATTTGGATTAGGCTACTTACCCCATTGTTAGAAGTCTTTTTGCACCTTCGGTTATTGTGCTTTGACCTCTTGAATTAGTAGTCATTGAGTTCACAAGAGATTTTGTTTGGAGTTGGTGAGTTAGAAACCGTCCTTGTTGAGAAAGATATACACTTGGATCCTTTGATATTACACTTGGAGAGTCTTAGTAATCTCTTGTCCATTCACTTTCATAAAAAAATCAATTTTAATTATTTATAATTTGAGTAAATCATTCTACAGGTCCATATGTGCTAGGGTATTCGCCCAAATTTGTGAGCACCTCTGTGGCAGTGTTGGTTTATGCCTATTGCAAAATTCTATCTTATCACATCTCTTTTGGACAAGTTAGTGCTTTTACTATTCTAGTTTGGTACCAATGTTTCTTAGGGTTATCCTATCAATTAGTACATTTTATTTCATGCCAGTTACAACAAGATATCAAGTAGATCAAGGAAAGCAACCTCAAGTTGTCTTTAAACAATTACCTTTAGTTCAAACTCGTAGAAGACATAAGGGAAAGGAACCTGTGTCTATTCAGTCACCTGAGAGTATTCCAAAAGTTTTGTTTGACCCTAGTGGTGATCTTATTGAGTTGAGTACACCCTTAGCATCACCTCATTTAGCTATGGATATGAGTTTCAGAAGAGCTCCATACAAGAAGAATCAAAGTAGTGAGTATAATGTTGACCTTTTGAGTGGTGATCCCACTCGTGGAAGTAGACCAACTTCACTCCTTATTGAGGATAGGTATTTGGATGCACATCAAAGGGAAGGGGTGAATGCACAAAGTTGGGTCGCAATTTCGCGAAAGTCAAATCCGCGAAATGAGACCTCTTAGAAACAGGTACCTAATTTTAAAAAACAGGCACCCGTTCTAGGCTCGGGTGCCCGACCCTAAATTTAAAAAATGAGCACCCGTTATTTTTAAAAATTCGGTACCCATTTTTTATTTTCAAAAAACGGGTACCCGTTTCTCAAAAAATTAAAAATTTGGATTTTTTCTTTAAAAGTAAAAAGTAGGTAACAGTTTCTTAAAAATTCATTTTTAAAAATTTTTGGTGGATTTTACATGCCACTTTTAGCTTTTCAAAACGGGTACCCATTTTTTGAAATTCAAATAACGGGTGCCCGTTTCTTACAACATGAGGCGAAATTTTTTTTCCTTCCTCAGATTTTGGTTTGGGACAGGCTTGGTGAGACCAAGCCTATGCCCTGGCCTCTCAAGATTTGGCTAAGGCATTGAACTGACAAATTCATGCCTTGCCATAATTTTTAGAGGGTCTTCCCAATCAAAAATTTTTACGAAACAAAAACCCATTAGAGCTCTCACTGTCCTAATTTCGAAAATATAAATTTTATAGAGTTATGATTTTATTTACTATTTTATTATTATTTTTTAATCAAAGGTGGTACCTAAATATAAAATAGCAATGTTCACCAAAAACTTTAATAACTTTTTTATTTTATATTTTTTCTTAAATTAATTTATATGTCATCAATCTAAATTCAATTCTTTTGAAGTTTTAAAAAAAAAATTGAAAAAAGTAAAATTTTGATCAAATTATGGTGTCCGTACACGAGAGGTTTTAAAATTTTCCTTTATAGCCAATTAAAAATTAATATAAAAAAATATATTCATTAAAAAATTCAAGAAAAATATTCTCATCAATCTTTGGTGTGTTAGGTAACTCCATTTAAAAGGATTTGCTAAAATTCATTCATTTGTGTCAAATTATAGTGTCTGTACACGAGCGTGGTATGGTCTTGAAACAAGCATTTTGAAAAAGTGGTTTTTAAAGATCCATACCAAAAAAAGAATCTATCATAGGGGTATACAAATAAATTACATATTCAAAAAGAAGATTCCAGGCACTACAATTTTTATTTCTGAAATGTTTTTATATTTAATATCTAAATGGCTCAAATTTTGGCATCAATTGACAAAATATTTTAAAAACAGGAAAAACACTTCCACTTTTTGGCCAAAAGTGAGACCCAACTTCTTGCACTAACCCAAAGAGAAAGGTAAACATTATGCATATCAAGAAGAGGAAGCCCAACATGATGATCAAATTGGTGAGCCTTCTAATGCTCGCGTGAATGCAACATTTACTAGTAACCAGTTTAGACAATCAAGACCATGTACACCACTCATAACACCTTTAGGTTATGCAAGTGGAAGACTCAAAGCAATTGATCATGAAAGAAAAGCCCTTCTAGAAGAAAAAGCTAAGAAGGAAGAACAATTTCAATGCCTAGAGGAAGAAAGGCAAGCTATTATTGAGATGGAAAGAAAATCCCGTCAAGAAGAACAAGACTTTTTCAAGACTTCACAACTTGACAATCAATTCAATAATGTGCACATTGGTGGTGGAAACAACTCTCCCCCATCTACCCCTCCCAAGACTCCACAAAGTGGGAGATATTCAAGAACATCTTCACAATCTTCTGCTCCTAGAGGAAGGCATGATTATTATAGGAGACCAACATCTCCTAGAGTTTCAAGAAAACCTTCATAACAAGCTCATCATGGTTCACAATATGGAGGTGGTAGCTCCAAATTTGAATATAATTCTTATGATTTCATGGCTATACCACAAGATCCACATTTTTAGCAACGTATGGAAGCATATATGGACCAAAATAGAGATGCATGCTTTCAACATTTAATCAACAAGGGTTCTAAGGTCCCTTACAACTTTGATGTGGATAAAAAGATTCAAAAGCATGATCCTTCCATGAAAGAAGAAATTTATGAATTGAAGAAACAAATGAAGAAAATATCAGCACCCAAGAGTTCTTTTTCATTTGATTCAATTTGTCCAAATCCTTTTGATAAGAGTGTTGACATGAAAGATTTTCCTAGGAAAGTCGAGATCCCCCAATATGATAAATATGATGGAAATGGGGATCCAAATGATCATGTGTGTTAGTTCTATTTTATGAGTTTTGAGTTTCATCCTGAGGAGCTTTGATCATCATCAGCATGAATTTTGATTCCTATTTCTGCTTTGTTTGTTTGTTTTCCTCCACATGAACAGTGGTATATGTTGTTTTGTGATCCCAAATTGACCTCACATTTCAAATTCTTTCTTTGACTACATGTATTCCCAAATTGATCACATTAGTCAAAGAGGGACAAATGTATGCACCCTAAAATGGTCGCCTAGACTATGGGCCCCATTATTTAATTTATCAATTATCAAATTTCTTGAATCAATGGTTTGCAATATTTTATTAAATCAATTCAAATCAATTTCCTCGATCAAATTCAATTTGTTTTATTTCTAAGGTTGATCATTTTATCATAAGTCTTATTTAATTAAAAGAACTTGCTCTCTTTTAATTAAATAAAATAAGTCCCCATTTAATTAAAAGAAAACCTCTCTTTTAATTAAATAGTTCATCCGCATTTAATTAATTAAGAGAAAAACCTCTCTTTTAATTTAATTAAATATTTTCTATTTAATTAAAAGAACTTGCTCTCTTTTAATTTAATTAAATATTTCTTATTTAATTAAAAGAACTTGCTCTCTTTTAATCAAATAAAATATCACACTTAAATCTCTTTTTGATGAAAAAGGAGTTAAAACAAATAAAAACTTAAATAAATCTTTTATCTACACTTAATATGGGACTTATCTTCATCCTCTCTCCACTTTCTTCTCAACCACTCGACTTTTCTCATTGGTGGATCTTTATTTCACGTGGATCATTATTTCTCCACCCTTAATTAAATCTTTTTCCTCTCAATCTAGATCGTCTAATCTTCTTTATAAGAGAGAGCCCGCTCCTCATTTTGGAGACACTCATTATTATGCTATTGTTATGTTGCGGGTTTGAAGAGTGATTTTTGAAGAAAGAGTTTTGAATATTAAAGCTTTTGTGGAGAACTTCTATCTTCTTGTCTCATTCTCTCTTGCATGCATGGCTTCCATCATCATGATCCATACTTTGATTTTCATGTTAGCTTAGATCTTGCATTGATAGATTAGATCTTGCTTTCATAGATTAGATCTACATTGGTATTTCTTTTCATAGATTAGATTTCATTTCTTGCATTATTTTGCATTGTTATCATTTAGATTAGTTTTTCATTTCCATTTGCATGTATATTAGATTATTGAATCTCTTGTTTCGTGGTGTACTTGCATGGGCACAAACTAGGTCAGACTGAGGGCCTCCATTACAAACCTCTGCACTCCATGAATAGGGAGCTATGAGTTGCCATTCGAGACCTCATTTTTGAGAAATCTTGAATATAATGACTCATAGAAGTGTGCCCACATTTTAGGCATACATTTTTGGCGCCCACATTTATAGGATCAAGGAGCTGCTCTCCCTCTGCTATAGATAGTAAATAAGCACCAGAACCAAAAGCTGTTGTGATAATGTAAGGTCCAAGCCAATTAGGTTCAAACTTACCCTTTTGATCTCTATTCTATTGATTCTTATGATTCACACATAGGACAAGATCTCCCACTTGGAACTCTATAGGGTGAACCTTTTTGTTAAATTCTTTTGACATACGTTTTTGATAGACCCTCATATGGTCAAATGATGCTTGTCGTTTCTCATCTAGAAGTTCTAACTCTTGAAGTCTCATGGCACAGTAGTCTTCATCTGAAACGAGACCTTTGAGAGAAACTCTCAGTGAAGGAATCTCAACCTCTAAAGGTAACATTTCTTTAGCACCATATGTAAGGGAAAAAGGAGTAGCCCCAGTAGGAGTGCGAATACTCATTCTATAGGCCCACAAAGCTGGATTTATTTGTAAATGCCAATATCTACCATTCTTATGAACTGTTCTATGCAAGATTTTAAGAATGGTTTTGTTTGATGCTTCTGCTTGACCATTTCCTTGCGGGAAATAAATAGAGGACCAATGTTGTTTTATCTTGAACTTCTTACAGAGTTGCTTAAGGTCCTTATTTTTAAACTAACCTCCATTATCAGTGATAATCTCTGAAGGCACTCCATATCTACAGATAATATGATTCAAAATAAATAGAGAAACTACCTTACCCGAGGCAACAGAAAGTGGGACAACTTCTACCCATTTAGTGAAATAATTAGTGGCAGTGATAATAAACTTGTGTCCAGATGATGAGTTGGGATGAATTTGCCCAACAAGATCAAAGGCCCAATGCTGAAACAACCAATGAGAAATAGAAGGAATGAGCTCCCTACTTGGAGTATGTATCAGGTTACCATGTTTTTGACATTTTTCACATGACTTTGCAAAAGCTACTGCATCAATCTGCATTGTGGGCCAATAGTATCCCGCCCTAAGCAATCTTCAAGCCATGGAAAGACCATTAGAATGTCCCCCATAGATACCCTCATGGATGTCAACTAACACTTGATTAGATTCATCCTTTTCTAAGCATCTAAGAAGTGTTCCATCTAGACCCTTCCTATATAAATCACCAGAGATAAGGGAATGACAAGAGGCATTTTGAATAAGGTTTCTACATTCAAATTGATTAAATCTTTCAAGTATAATTCCATCACAAATGTATGAGTCAATGGCACCATAACGAGATGATTCATGACCAACAAGGGTACAAATAACATGACTTTCTTGGGAATCATAGATAGGATGATGTAGCTCTTCCACTAGGAATTCAAATCTTGATTCATGTTGCCCTAATTGAAGAAGTGAAGCAAGTGTAGCCATATCATCAACTACCTTATTTTCTATTCGATGGATTTGTTGAAATGAGACGAATGTGAAGTAGAGTCTCAAGGAATAAACCATTTTCTTGTAAGGTACCAATTTATCATTTTTTGTTAGACAATCATCATTGACTTGGTTGATTATCAGCTGTGAATCTCCATAGATGTGTAACTCTATAATTCTCCATTCTATGGCCATTTTAAGTTCATTTGTTAAAGCTTCATATTCAGCAATATTGTTTGTACATGGAAATAATAGCTTGTAAGATTTGGGAATTGTGTACCCATGAGGAGAAACAAAAAACACACTAGCTCCTGAACCACTTTGCATAAAAGACCCATCAAAGAACATCTTCCATGTTCTTTCAGTCATATACATGAGGTGCTCATCTGGGAAATCAACTTGAATAGGTGCATCATCTTGTAGTGGGAAATTAGCCAATTGATCTACTATGGCTTGTCCTTTGATTGCTTTACGCTCAACGTACTCTATGTCAAACTCTGAAAGGATCATCATCCATTTAGCAAGTCTACCTATGAGGGTAGCCTTACATAGTAAGTACTTGAGTGGATCTATTTTTGCTATGAGGTGTATAGTGTGTGCAAGCATATAATGTCGCAACTTTTGGGAAGCAAACACAACTGCGAGGCAAGCTTTCTCAATACTGGTGTAATTAACCTCATATGAAACAAGAACATGGCTAATGTAATATATTTCTCTTTCTTTCCCATGTTCATCAAGTTGAGCTAATAATGCCCCCAAGGCAAATTTTGTTGCTAAAATGTATAGGATAAGTGGTTTCCCTGGGATAGGAGGCATTAAAATAGGAGGATTTTCCAAGTATTTCTTGATCTAGTCCATGCTCTATTGACGTTCATCATTCCATATGCATTTGACTCCTTTATGTAAGTTTTTGTTGAAAGGTTGAGCTCTATCTGCCAACTGTGAAATAAACCTCCTTATATATTGAAGACGTCCTTGAAGACTCCTCATTTGACTAATGGTTTTTAGGAGGTGGCATATCCACAATTGCTTGAACCTTTTCAGGATCCACCTCTATCCCTTTTGTTGAAATAATGAATCCTAGTAATTTGCCAAAGGCGACTCCAAATGCACACTTTTTAGGATTTAACCTTAGTTGAAATTGTTCCATATGATCTAGAATGATTTCTAAATCATCTAAGTGTGTATCTCTTTTCTTAGACTTGGCCAAGTTGTCATCCACATAACCTTCCATGTTTTATTCATCATATCATGAAAAATAGTTGTCATAGCTCGTTGATAGGTAGCTCCTACATTTTTTAATCCAAAAGGCATAACATTCCAATAATAGGTACCCCATGCACAAGCAAATGCAATCTTTTCTTGGTCTTTAGGAGCTATCTTAATTTGATTTTATCCAGAAAAACCATCCTTTAAGGAATAAATCTCATAACCCGCGATCATATCCACTATCATGTCTATATTAGGAAGTGGAAAATCATCCTTTGGGCATGCTTTATTAACATCTCTAAAATCTGTACAAACTCGAATGGTTTTGTCATGTTTTGAAACTGGTACAATGTTTGATATCCATTCAGCATAGGCAATAGCTCTTATGAATTTTGCACCAAGAAGTTTATCTAATTCTGCCTTGACTAAGAGAGCTATGTGAGGATGCATTTTTCTCAATTTTTGCTTAACTGGTTTAACACCTGGAGCTATGGATAAGCGATGCATAATAAGATTAGTGTCCAACCTTGACATATTTGAATAAGTCCATGCGAAATTAATCTTCTTTTCTTGTAAGAATTTAGTATAGGCTTCTTTTTCTTGTGATGACAAAGACTGAGCCAAATGTACCATTTGCGGAGCTTCATCCATACCCAAATTGACTGCTTGTGTTGGTTCAATAAGTATTGAAGATCTATCTTGAAAATAACTAGGAAAAGAATCAAGTACCTCATCCTTAGGTGCCTCAGAGAGGTTTTCACCCTTGGATACGTCCTTTCTTTTTACTTTTTTTTGTTCTGACACCGCCACATAGTGGTTTTGGCCATCAGAACTCCTTTTCTTTTTCTTTTCTTTTCTCTTTATTTTGTGACTAAGGTACTTGATATTTGGCTCTGTCATACTAGTAGATGGTTCACTGATGGAAGAGACTACAGGTTCAATGGCATTCAAATAACAGACTATTTCATAGTCATTTTTAAATTTTAAGATCTTAGGTTCTTGGTTGCATTGGGACCAATCAATTAGGTCAGGATGAACAAGGGATAAATCAATGACAGGTTCAAGATTGTGAATATGGATGATATCTCTAGTGATTGAAGATGTAGAGTCTGTCAAGTAGCTTCCTAAACTACCCAAATCAAGATTCATCCTCAAAAGTGAAGAATCATCCACTAAGGCAACATGTGAGTTCAAATCCTCTAGTCCTACATGTGACTCATTAAATAACTCAGGTTGAGAACTATATGTATGAACAACATCAACATCCATATCAACTGTGGAAGATTCTAAGAAATAATCCCATTCATACTCATTGGAATCTATTTCAAAATCTCGACTAGGATGCTTACACCATGAATGCTTGGGATGTCTAGATGTGGAAGCTTCAATACTATCAAGAGTCACACTTTCTTGTTTTAAATTGGTAACTGTCTCATGAGATACTAGATTATCTAAATCTCCCCAAAGGAGATTAGTAGAAGGGACCCAATCTTCACACATATCTTGTTGTTTTTCTAAATTAGGTATGTATTCTTGTTCTTCTTCACTATCTGACTTATCAAGGATAGAAGCAACATTCTTATTGTAATCCACATACCCTAGGCCGACTGACTTCTTAGAGTTACATCCAAAAAGTTGATGATCAAGGGGTTTAGCTCTAGCATCCAATCTATTACTAAGAGGACCATGTCTAGGATAACCCATTTTCTTAACAAAAGAATACCCTCTTCCATAAGCATTAGGTGAAGGAGTGAAATCTTCATTGTGCATATACTTCTCTTCTCTATAAATCCAATCTTTAACAACCACATCTTCTTTCTCATCTTGAATAGGCACTGACGACTGTACAAATGTGTCAAATAATGTCATAGCTAAAGAGGAAGGTTTCATCTCTTGTGAAGGTTTACCATAAGACCTAGGTGAAATTGCTAATGCAGCGAGGGAGTTAAGTTGATATCCCCCCATGCCAAGGTCTATGGACTTAAAATTGTTCTTGCAATCAGCTAAAACTGCATTAAAATCATCTGCGTGTCCATTAAGGGGAACATGATCACATGCTGAAATCGAGTTGATAGACAAAGTGTTATCCCCAGGAATACATATCTATGTTCCATTGTAAGGAAACTTAACACACTAATGATAAGTAGATGGTACTGCTTGCATATCATGAATCCATGGTCTACCAAGAAAAATGTTGTATGCAAGGGGTCCAACATCAACTATTTGGAATAAAACATCTTTTTCCATAGGGCCAATCCTAACAGGAAGGACAGCCAACCCCTTTGAACTTCTCTCTGCCTCATCATAAGCTTTGATAGTAATCTTTCTTTTGCTATCAATAGCATGTTTAGAATAATCCAATGTCTTTAAAAGACTCAAAGAACAAATATTAAACCCAACATCCCCATCTATCAACACATGCCTAACACGGGTCCTATGTATCATAACCTCAATATGAAGGGCAAGATTGTGTGGATGGCTCAAAGATTTATCATCTTCCTCCGAAAAGGAAAGATAATGAGGGCTTGCAATATGATTAACCATGTTCTGGAATTAATCAATGTCTAAATTATTGGGGACATTCGCCATGCGTAAAGCATCCTCAAGGACCTGCTTGTGTCTCAGAGACAACTCTAAAAGCTTAAAGATTAAAATCTGAGCAGGAGTTCTTTGCAATTGATCA
Organism: Cupressus sempervirens; assembly: GCA_028749045.1. NCBI lineage: Eukaryota > Viridiplantae > Streptophyta > Pinopsida > Cupressales > Cupressaceae > Cupressus > Cupressus sempervirens. Next base: position 237,852,697 of record CM053788.1, on the reverse strand, counting down.
ACAAGAGTATAATTTTATTTGGGATTAACCACTGGTTTTGAAGGAACATTCTTGTATTGCACTTTTTTTGGCTTACTTGGTTGGTTTGAACTAGGTCCATTGATAACAAGGGGACCTTGACTTCGCGTAACAGCATTGAGACTTTGGGAAGACACTTGCTTAGGTTTACTTGACTGGTTTGAATTGCATCCTCTAATGACAAGGGGACCTTAAGATGACTCTCTAGAGTGAGCACCCCTTAGCACCAAAATAAGTTTTTCGCCAAAGGTAGGAGAGTTCAAATTTAAATTATAACCATTAGGATCTTTATCTTCCATCATGTTGACACTTTCTTCTACAACCTCAAGCATATTGAAAACATTTTTTGTTTTTGTATAAGTATAATTGATTGCAGCCCTGCCATTCTTAGGTTGGGAAGCTTCCCCTTTCTCATACTTAGGCAAAGGCTCTTTGAATGTTGTGTGATTAGCATTGGTATTTAGTCCATCTATTTTAAGTTTTCCATTCTCAATAAGATCTTGAACAATATGCTTGAATCTCCCACATTTTTCAATATTGTGTCCAATGCCATTGTGAAGCTTGCAATAAGCCTTCTCATCCCACCCCCATGGCTTAACTTCAGGTATGTAGAACTTTGCAGCATCATAAGGGTGCACAAGATCACGTGCAAGGAGCTTTGTGAATATCTCTTCATATGTCTCACCTAATTGTGTAAAGTTATGTTTCTCTCCTTTAGACCTTTCTTGATATCTTGGTTTGTTACTCTGTTGATTAGCACTAGCCAAATGGAGAACAGCTTGGTCTTTAGGGTTTGAGGAATCCACAACTCCATCATTGACCACTTGTTTTTTCTTATTCCAATTTATGTTCTTTCCTTTATCCTTGTTGTTGTTGTTATTATGACCATTATTGTTGTTGTTTCCATTTTTTGTCAAAATACCTTGCTCTCTCAAAACATCCTCAATTCTAAATGCAGCTTCAATCATGGTATCAAAGGATTCAAAAACCATCTTCTTAACTTCATAATTCATCTCAAGAACCATATTACTAATGAGGATTTCAATATTTTATTTCTCAAGAATAGTCCTAGAATAACGAGAGCATTGTCGTCTCCATCTTTGCAAGAAAGAAACAAAGGGTTCTCCTTGATTTTGCTTTGTGTGACATAAGTCCAATAGTGAGACAGATAGTGAAAGATTGTATGAAAAGTGTTGAACAAATCTTTGAATTAACTCATGAAATGTCTTAACAGGAGGAGTTATATTGGTAAACCATTCCATGGCTTGAGCCTTAAGACTCCTTGGAAATAATCTCATAAGATATGAGTCCTCATGATGAAACTCAAAACTCATAGTATAGAACTGACGCACATGATCATTTGGATCCCCATTTCCATCATATTTATCATATTGGGGGATCTCAACTTTTCTAGTAAAATCTTTCATGTCAACACTCTTCTCAAAAGGATTTGGACAAATTGAATCAAATGAAAAAGAACTCTTGGGTGCCGATATTTGCTTCATTTGTTTCTTCAATTCATAAATTTCTTCTTTCATAGAAGGATCATGCTTTTGAATCTTTTTATCCACATCAAAGTTGTAAGGGACCTTAGCACCCTTGTTGATTAAATGTTGAAAGCATGCATCTCTATTTTGGTCCATATATGCTTCCATATGTTGCTGAAAATGTGGATCTTGTGGTATAGCCATGAAATCATAAAAATTATGTTCAAATTTGGAGCTACCACCTCCATATTATGAACCATGATGAGCTTGTTGTGAAGGTTTTCTTAAAACTCTAGGAGATGTTGGTCTCCTATAATAATCATGTCTTGAAGTTTTCCTTCCTCTAGGAGGAGGAGATTGTGAATATGTTCTTGAATATCTCCCACTTTGTGGAGTCTTGGGAGGGGTAGATAGGGGAGAGTTGTTTCCACCACCAATGTGCACATTGTTGAATTGATTGTCAAGTTGTGCAGTCTTGAAAAAGTCTTGTTCTTCTTGACGGGATTTTCTTTCCATCTCAATAATAACTTGCCTTTCTTCCTCTAGGCATTGAAATTGTTCTCCCTTCTTAGCTTGTTCTTCTACAAGGGCTTTTCTTTCACAATCAATTGCTTTGAGTCTTCCACTTGCATAACCTAAAGGTGTTATGAGTGGTGTACATGGTCTTGATTGTCTAAACCGGTTACCAGTAAATGTTGCATTCACGCAAGCACTAGAAGGCTCACAATTTGATCGTCATCTTGGGCTTCCTCTTCTTGATATGCATAATTTTTACTTTTCTCTTCCCTTTGATGTGCATCCAAATACCTATCCTCAATAAGGAGTGAAGTTGGTCTACTTCCACGAGTGGGATCACCACTCAAAAGGTCAACATTATACTCACTACTTTGATTCTTCTTGTATGGAGCTCTTGTAAAACTCATATCCATAGCTAAATGAGGTGATGCTAAGGGTGTACTCAACTCAATAAGATCACCACTAGGGTCAAACAAAACTTATGGAATACTCTCAGGTGACTGAATAGACACAAGTTCCTTTCCCTTATGTCTTCTACGAGTTTGAACTAAAGGTAATTGTTTAAAGACAACTTGAGGTTGCTTTCCTTGATCTACTTGATATCTTGTTGTAACCGGCATGAAATAAAATGTACTAATTGATAGGATAACCCTAAGAAACATTGGTACCAAACTAGGATAGTAAAAGCACTAACTTGTCCAAAAGAGATGTGATAAGATAGAATTTTGCAATAGGCATAAACCAACACTGCCACAGAGGTGCTCACAAATTTGGGCGAATACCCTAGCACATATGGACCTGCAGAATGATTTACCCAAATTATAAATAATAAAAATTGTTTTTTTTATGAAAGTGAATGGACAAGAGATTACTAAGACTCTCCAAGTGTAATATCAAAGGATCCAAGTGTATATCTTTCTCAACAAGGGCAGTTTCTAACTCACCAACTCCAAACAAGATCTCTTGTGAAATCAATGACTACTAATTCAAAAGATCAAAGCAGAATAACGTAAGGTGAAAAAAAGCTTCTAACAATTGGTTAAGTAGCCTAATCCAAATAGGACCAACCTAGGGAGACTAGAAATAATGGGATAACAAAGTTATTCGATCGTAAAGTCTCAACTCAAGAACTCAGATTTTGTTCATTTTAAATATCCAACTAGATGTATCAATAGATTCTTTATCATGAACCAAGCAGACAAGACAGTAAATAGGGATTTCAAGCAAACAGTCTTCAAACAATGAGCAAGGGGCAAAGCAACCTTGCGCATGAACAAGTATAGTGACTTAGTATTTCCACTCCTTAAAGGTTCTACTTGTGTATGTTCTTGACAATGTTTTACCAGGCACTTAGAACACAACAACACCTTATCAAGTTGTCTACAAGGATATACGTGGCTTTCTAAAAGGAGTCCTTGATATACGCAAGGTACATGAGGCCTAAATTCGTGGATGAGAAGAATCCAAAATCACACATCTGAAGGGAGACGGTAACCCAAATCTCCTCCTTCACTTCTCAAAGGTATAAAGTTCTTTGAGGCTTAGCCAAGAGTGATATCAAACTCAATTCCCAAGAGAGGTGTCTTTGGATTCACCTCCCGATATTTATACTCTGCCAGAACACAAGAGTTGAGGTCATCCTAAGGGGTGATGAAATCCCCAAGCAGGCCTCCTAGAAATAAAAACTAAGTAATTCGCTATCAAAAGTATTTAGAGCACTAAAGGTGGAACACTTAACTCTTCAAGTAAATGCGAAGTGAGTCCAAAAGTGGAACATTTAACCCTTTAAGATAATGTGAAGCAAGTCCAAAAGTGGAACATTTAACCCTTCAAGAGAATGTGAAGCGAGTCCAAAAGTGGAACATTTAACCCTTCACACAAACTCAAAGTGAGTCCAAAAGTGGAACATTTGATTCTTCACACCAACTCAAAGTGAGTCCAAAAGTGGAACATTTAACTCTTCACGCCAACTCAAAGTGAGTCCACACCTTAGAAAACAAGTGAGTTCCAAAAAGCACAAAAGGGTTGCCTAGTGGAGCAATTAACGCTTCTTTCCTATAGACCCCTCCCCCTTAATGTGGCGCTGATCTTGCAACCACAGGCATAAATGAGGGGCCAATGGATTAGTGAGTTCAATAACCCAAGATAGCAATCTAGATCAATCACAAGTAATCTAAGACTGGTAATCAATACTACTCACAAATAAAAAAGGGTTGAACAATGGAATATTTAACTTTCCAAGTAAACATAGAGTGAGTCCACAAAGTGGTGCATTCAACTCCCTATGTAAACAAGGAATGAATCCATGCCCTCAATCACTTAATGAGATATTTGATATTGGAACCAAGAATTACTTAATGTTTAAACACAAGCATTCACTTACACAAATTTGTATGAAAGCAAATCTATGTTCATTCATTTCCCATTAAGAGCATCAATTGAAATGTGTTTTATGAAAGCATGTAAAACATTCAAGCCAAACACATGAGAGGTTTAATTTTAATCCCAAATCTAAATGTTTTAGAGATCAAACAAAATACCTAGTAATCCTTCCAACATATCTTTTCTTTGTTGTACCTTTTGTTTACGCTTGAACGCTTGCTCGTAATGAACAAAGCAACAAACAAAATAAGCAAACATAAGATATGCAATATATGTCAACTCATGCAAAACTAGAGTTAGATCTAAAAATCTATTTTTTAAGAGTGATAATAATTAGCAAGTAACCCAATTGAAAGCTCACATCATGCATTGATTCATTGTAAAAATTAAATGCAAGCTATTCATTAAATGTCATTTTTTTCAATTGATTTTTGACCTAGTCATAAAGATCGGATCTATATGATATGAACTCGGATCCAAAACTCAAAATATAGAAAAGTGACCCCTATCAAAAATCATAGAACTTTCCAAAAATGTCAAAATTTTAAAAAGATCTTTTAATTTGTGCCATGGGGAGTCATTTTGTTAAAATAGACTAGTTTTTGTAAATTGAATTATTGAACCCTAATATGACCTCTAAAGTCAAAATACAAAGAACCAACTCTATTTAAAATTTTGAGATCTTTCCAAAACTGTAAATTTTTTCAAAAAATATGTTAATTTACTCCAAAAAATAATTTTTCATGAAAAATCATAAAATATCGAAAATATTTCAGAAAATTCTGAAAATTGGATCCAAGCTTCTCTAATGTATGAAAACCTTACAAAAAAATTTCAGATCAAAATACCTAGCCAGTTGAAAGATATGATCAAATCTTTCAAATCTAGGGTTTCTTTGAGTCTTGAATTATTGACCCCTGATATGACCTCTAAACTTGAAACACAAAAAACCAATTTTGTTTAAAATTTAGAGAGCTTTCTGAAACTATAAATGTTTTCAAAAAATATGCTAATTTACTCTGGAAAATGATTTTTTATGAAAAATCAAGGAAAAATCTTTAAAAAATTGAAAATATTTCAGAAAAATTTAAAAATTGGATCGAAGCTTCCCTGATATATTAGAACCCTGTAAAAATCATTTTAGATCAAAATACCTAGTTGTTTGAAATATATGATCAAATCTTTCAAATCTAGAGTTTTTTTTGAGTCTGCAAACAGATCTAAATAAAATCCAGCAAGCAAAGGTGGGTTGCCCCACAGTTGGTGCCAAAAATGTATGCCTAAAATGTGGGCACACTTCTATGAGTCATTATATTCAATATTTCTCAAAAATGAGGTCTCGAATTGTGACTCATAGCTCCCTATTCATGGAGTGCAGGGGTTTGTAATGGAGGCCCTCAGTCTGACCTAATTTGTCCCAATGCAAGTACACCACTAAACAAGAGATTTAATGATCTAATATGCATGCAAATGGAAATGAAAAACTAATATAAATGATAACAATGCAAAACAATGCAAAAAATGAAATCTAATCTATGAAAAGAAATAACAATGTAGATCTAATCTATGAAAGCAAGATCTAATCTATCAATGCAAGATCTAAGCTAACATGAAAATCAAAGTATGGATCATGATGATGGAAGCCATGCATGCAACAAAGAATGAGACAAGAAGATAGAAGTTCTCCACAAAAGCTTTAATATTCAAAACTCCTTCTTCAAAAATCACTCTCCAAACTTGCAACATAACAATAGCATAATAATGGGTGTCTCAAAAATGAGGAGAGAGCTCTCCCTTATAAAGAAGATTGGACGATCTAGATTGAGAGGAAAAAGATTTAGTTAAGGGTGGAGAAATAATGATCCATGTGAAATAAAGATCCACCAATGAGAAAAGTGGAGTGGTTGAGAAGAAAGTGGAGAGAGGATGAAGATAAGTCCCATATTAAGTGTAGATAAAAGATTTATTTAATTTTTTATTTGTTTTAACTCATTTTTCATCAAAAAGAGATTTAAGTGGGATATTTTATTTAATTAAAAGGGAGCAAGTTCTTTTAATTAAATAGAAAATATTTAATTAAATTAAAAGAGAGGTTTTTTTTTAAATTAAATGGAGACTTATTTTATTTAATTAAAAGAGAGCAAGTTCTTTTAATTAAATAAGAAATATTTAATTAAATTAAAAGAGAGGTTTTTCTCTTAATTAATTAAATGTGGATGAACTGTTTAATTAAAAGAGAGGTTTTCTTTTAATTAAACGAAGACTTATTTTATTTAATTAAAAGAAAGCAAGTTCTTTTAATTAAATAAGACTTAGGATAAAATGATCAACCTTAGAAATAAAACAAATTGAATTTGATCAAGGAAATTGATTTGAATTGATTTAATAAAATATTGCAAACCATTGATTCAAGAAATTTGATAGTTGATAAATTAAATAATGGGGCCCATAGTTTAGGCGACCATTTTAGGGTGCATATAGGTAGATGTACTGTATGTTATCTTAATAGAACTTAAACATTCACAAAGATTTAACAGACATGCATAAAAGAAATAACATGAACACAAGAGACACCAAATTTAACGTGAAAACCCAATATGGGAAAAACCACCAAGTAACTAGCTACCAATTTTCACTATTCTGAAGTGAGCCCTATTAGGAGCCAACCCTATTAAAATTTACAAAACACACTGTTAGGTGTGACCTTGTTAAAGGATTTAATCACCCTGCTAGGAGTGGTCTTATTAGAGGACTTTAGAATGATTGAATAGAACTATCACCTTGTTAGAGGATTACAAAATGGCTCTTAAACCAACTCTGTTAAGAGATTTGGAAAGCACTGCTACAATTGTGAGAAAGTAACAATGAGATGACCTGAATGAAATGCAATTGAATTGCTAATACAGATCTTTGTTCTACTTCACTAGATCCTTACTAATCAAATAAATCTTTGCTGCTCATCAAGGATATTTGATCCTTCTTCAAAATTTTCTCACACTTTTCTCTTGACACACTCAACTCACTTGCATGCTCGTTCATTCATACTTTAGAATTCACAACTTGATCTTTAATATATACCTTACAAATTATCAAGTTGGCTCATTTATAAGTTACAATTATCAATAATCATTACATCAGTCAGCTACATTTATTACATGAAACAGTTAAACTTTATTTCCCAAAATAGTGAAATCCTTCATTGGCCAACCTTGCTCGATAAACACTACTCTAGAAATGATTTTCAGTGTTAACCAACTGAAGCTTGGTGAACACTGCAAACTCTACAAAATCCTTTGGAGACTAAGTGAACTCGGTAAACACTGAATTTCTTTTGATAACCTTGTGAGCTCAATTACCACTAACTTCTGCCATAAAATCCTTCAATACCCGAGTGAGCTCAGTAGACACAATTTTCACAGAGTAACTTTCAAGAATGCTCGGTAGACTCTGGAATTTGCTTTGCTGACCAACTGAGCTCGGTAGACTATAATTTTCTTTGCTCACCAACTGAGCTCGATAGACTCTATATGATAACTGATATGACATTTGTGTAACACCAAAGACAACACACAATTGAGCAATTGTATCCAACAATTTATGTTTTTTATTTTTATTTGTAAGTTAGTTTTGCATTTAGATTTAGATTTAGTTTCAAAATTAAATGTAATATTTTACTTTAATTTAGATTTCAATTTCAAATAGTTTCATTTACATTTAGAATTGCATTTAAAATTATATAGATTTGCACGTAATAGTTTAGCCTTACATGTTTGATTTAGATTTAGAATTGCATTCAAAATCTATTTGATTTATATGTTTAATAGCTTTTCATTTGCATGTTTTTAATGTGCATGTTTCATGTTAGTTTTAGATTTGCATATTTCTTATTAGTTTTACATTTCCATATTTCAAAATGATTTTGATTTGCGTATTTTTATTTGTATGGTTCATAATTAATTTATATCATTAATGTGGATGTCGATGCTATCATGTTAATGAAATTTATATTTTATTAAAGTTAATGATTTGTTTAAAATAGACTAACCATATATTTAATTTAGATTTTCTCATTATTCAATTAGATTAGGTATGTGTTTTACTTAAGTATTTTTCATAAAAATACTTATATATATATATATATATATATATATATATATTACAAACATAAATATTATATGTGTTAAAAATATAACAAACATAAAAATTATTTATATATAATTATGTTTGTAATATTTGAAGAGTAGACGACAATCCCGATATATTTTAAACATTACAATCTAAATGTTGTTAGAAATGTTTAGAATAATTGAGGGGGTGAATCAATTACTCAAGGTCTGTATGTACCACTTGAACAATTAAACATTAACCACTTCACTGGTTTTCTTATCATGTTGTTGCTCGATCTCTATTGTAAAAACGTCATATACTTTGACTTGATTGCATTATAAAAATATTATCAAGTATAAACATTCATAAAACACTCATCATAGTTTTGACACTAGAATATAACATGGAAACCCAATTTGGGAAAAACCATCAGCAACATGTAACTCTTTCAAAGTGAGCTCTGTTAGGAGTCAACCCTATTAAAGGTTACAACACACACTGATAAAGGTGACCTAGTTAGAGGAATTAATCACCTTGTTAGAAGTGGCCCTATAAGAGGACTTTGATCATTCCATTTAGAATATCACCCAATTGAAGGATTTACACAAATTGTTAAGTCTTGAAATGGCTATTAGGTCAACCTCTTTTAAAAGGATTTCAATACAAATTGTTTACAATGATAAGAAAGAAAATAGTACATTTGATCTATGTGATTACAACTCACTTTTACAGGTTTAGATCTTTTTTCAGTCCTTATATTAGTTGATTGATAAGCCTTCCATTGTCTTCTCTAACCTTGATCTGCTTGGACACCCTTCAAGCAATCAATCCACTCTTCTCATCAACACTTAAGCCTTCTTCTCTGATTTACTTACCACCAACAACATCACATCTACAAGATTTCTCCTTTAGCTTCGCATTCACACTCACTTGTGTGTTTTTGATCAACCTTTCTTTGTATACACTTGCACTCCTCAATCCTTTGTATATCTTTTTGTTCATCTGTGTACTTATTTAAATAGGCAATTTACACTTCACCATTTTCTACATGCACCGTAGATCTTAGGGTTTACAATCAAGTTCAACTTGATTCAATGCATTTGTCCATCTTCTTGATCATCTTCTAGAAACTTCTTTAGAATCCATTTGTTAGGTCTTTACCTAATCTCCTTCTCAAACTTAGTGATCCAACTCATCAATCTTATCTTCATAACATTTTACATCTCCCAAGAAATCAACTAAGTTGGCTTGATCTTATAATTTCTTTGAATTTGATCTTTTATTTTTACTTGACACTCTCAAAATTCTAATACTCAATCAGCACTAAAATACTTGGTCGCTATAACTCTTTCTAGCTTGGCATCAACTAACTTTCTCGATCAATGCCAATGCTCAGTCAACAATAGATTTGCTCAGCACTAATTGTAGCTTGGTTGACACTAGCATTACTCGACATTCCTTAGTATTTACACGTTTACTCGACGTGGCTTGACTTTTTTGTAAAAACCAATTACTTTTCTTTATCAAAGTCTATCTAATCAAATATTCATTGTAACTTCCTTTTCATAACTTCAACCTTTTCTCTAGGTGCTATAGTTATGAGTAACTTTTTCAAATCCTCTTCATCAATCAAATAGATATAACATTTGGATTAAGTAGCAACATGTCTCATCCATATATTTGACATCAATGACAAAACAACAATTGTTCCAATTGTAAGTGTCCAACAATCTCCCTCTTTGGCATTGATGGCAACATCTCAAATATCTAAATACTAGTAGTAGCTAAGTTACCATACAATCCAAAATATTTCACTTGCATGAGTGACTAATATCCTTAGTTTCATTATGATTCTCATCCATACAAGCTCCCTCTATTAGTTTGTAGCTCTTTCATGAGTCTCTCCCTCTAAATTTTATCTCTCTATTTTTAGTAATCTTTCTCTCTTTTTTATTTTCAGTAATCTCTCCCTCTTTGACAACAATTCCAAAGACGTATAGTTGTCTCAATTTCAAACTCTTAATACATCTAAATTATGTAGATTTTTCATTTCTGGTCGATTCTTGTCATCTATCAATGACTGATATGTTTATGTTGTACTAAAGTATTCTACCTTAGACATGTCCCAAAGTAAAGTTGTATTGCACCACTATGTAGAATGTTCTGATTAGCATATGTGATGCAATGCACCATGGCTTCTTGATTAGCCTTAGATAGGGGAATCGCACCTAGTTTACCTCTAAAATATTCATGAGCATCTCTGGGTAATCCTTTTGTGAATATGTCAGCAATTTGTTCCTTTGTATTCACATATTCTAGCTTCACTTCTTTGTCTTGAACTAATTCTCTCAAGTAGTGATAATTGATAGCAATGTGTTCTGTCTTAGTGTGCATCACTAGATCCTTTGAATTTTGATAGATAACCACTTGATATATAATTTCTTCTTTCATACGTTTCAGTAACTATTTGATCCACATTGTGTTTGAATAATTCACTGCAACTGTTACATACTTAGCTTCAGCTGTTGATTGGGAAATACAATTATGCTTCTTGCTTGTCCATGACACTAATCTCTTTCCAAGAAAGAATTCACTTCCACTGGTGTTTTTGCTATCATCAATATTTCCTGCCCAATCCAAGTCAATAAAAACATTTAGTTCAAATCTATCACCTTTTTTGTAATATAATACATAGTCTTCTATACCTTTCAGATATCTCAATATCCTTTTTACAACCATCATGCGATTCTCTTTAGGATTTTCTTAAAATCTAGCAACTATCCCAACTACCAAAGCAATATCTGGATTGTTGTGAATGATATATTACAATTTTCCTATCATGGATCTGTATAGGGTCTGGTTCAAATCAGTAGAATTATCGATCTTAGATAGCTTATGTCATGTAGACATAGGTGTACTCACTAGTCTTCAATCTTCCATACCAAAAGTCTTTAGTATTTCCTTGATGTATTTGGATTGTGAAATGAAAATACCAAATTTCATGTGACATACTTGTAATCCAACAAAAAAATTGATTTCACCAAACATAGACATTTCAAATTCCTTTTTCATTTTATCAACAAATGATTTACATAATGCTTCTCTTCCTCCAAATATAATATCATCAAAAAATATCTCAGATTACAGCACTTCATTGTACCATTCTTCAAGTACATATTGTTGTTATCATTTCTCCTCTCAAAACCAACTTTCACTAAATAGTTATGTAGCCTTTCATACCATGCTCTTAGGGCTTGCTTCAATCCATACATAGAGCTTTGTTTAGTTTGCATGCCATGTTCCTCTTGTATAGATCTACAAATCCTTCAGGTTGTTCAATGTATACTTTTTCCTCTAGTATACCATTTTAAAATGCAGATTTGACATATATTTGATATACCTTGAATTTTTTGTAAGCTAAGTATCCAAGTAGAGTTCTAACTCCTTCAAGTCTAGCCACAAAAGAAAAACTTTCTCCATAGTCAACTCCTTCTTCTTGTGTGTAACCCTTGCATACCAATCTTGCTTTTGTTTCTTGTTATTTCACCATTTTCATTGAGCTTGTTCCCAAAAACCCAATTTTTCCCAAGGACATTTTTGTCTTTAGGTCTTGGTACTAGGGTACAAGTATTGTTATTCTCAATTTGGTCAATTTCTTCACTCATTTCTTGTATCCAATCTTCATTGTCTAAGCATCTTTTATTGTCTTGGGCTCAAACTCACATAATAAGCATGTATCACCTTTGAGTTTTCTTCTTTTCATAACACTTGACTCAACATCTAATTATTTTATCATGCTTATGATGTCATCTCACATATTTTGCTAACATGGGTAGTTTTCTTTTTGGTTCTTCTTTAGGTTCGTCTAGAAAAATAATCTCAGGCTTTTTTCTTCTTCCTTGTTAAGGTTCTAAACGCTCAGTATTCACTATTTGATGGGAAATTGCAGCTTAAATTGTTTCTTCACATTGAATGTTGGGAGCATGATCATCTACATAAATGAATGTATTGTATTCTTCAAGTTCTTAATTACATGAAGTATCACCTTTTTTCACAAACTCATCAACTCTCACATTTGAACTTCCCACAACTTTGTTAGTGTTAGAATTTAAACACTTATAAGCTTTGTTTTTTATGGAATAACCTAGGAATATGCCTTCAACACTTTTTGCACCAAGATTTTCATTCCTATTATCTTTCCTTATATTACATCTACTTCAAAATATTTTGAAATATTTATGTGACACGATCTTCTCCATCATTGGTGTTCTTGCATAGTCCATTATTGATATGTTTCTCCTTTCAGCTATCCCATTCTGAGGAGGGATCCTTGGTTCTGACATCTATCTTTTAATTCTTTTGTCATTGAAAAATGTATTGAACTCATGTGAGATGAATTCACCACCTCTTTCAGATCTCACACACTTCAGACTCTTCCCTATTTCTTTTTCAACTCTAGCTAAATACCACTTGAATAATTGAAAAACATCATATTTAAATTTAAGGAACATCATAGTCATCATTCTAGAGTAATCATCCATAAATAGAATGAAATATTGATCTCCATAGTAACTTTTAACACCAATGGGTCCACATGGGCCAATATGAACCAATTCCAAAAATATCACTAGCAGTGTATGTTTTGATCTTAAAAATAGACTTGGTCGTCTTTTCTAATTGACATTGTTTACACATAGAATTGTCAGATTTATAATCCTCTTACCTTCTTCATCTTACTTATATTCACCAAATTGTCAAAATTCACATGACATAATCTTTTGTTCCATAACCAAATATCTTCTTGTTGTGCAAACATACATGTTTAACTTGATAGGTCTATATAGAATAAGTTGCCTCTTGTCTGCTCACCAATTCCAATTAGCTTATCATCATGATTGTGTATCTTGGCCTTTCTATTGTGAAATTCAACTTTGTAACCTAATTTGTTCAGCTGTGAAACACTCAACAAATTGTAGTTAAGTCATTCAACCCAATAAACATTGTCATATGTTATCTTTCTAGTCAATTGAATAGTGCCTTTACCTTTTACAACATGTAGGATATCATTACCAAATTTAACACATACACCATTGTATGGACCAATATTTTCAAATTTGTCTTTATCACCAGTCATATGATTGGAACATCCACTATCAATTATCCATCTATCACTTTGTTCACATAAGAAATTAATGCAATTTTCTCATCTTTGTCATAATCTCTTTCATAGAAACATATACTACTTCATTATCATTACTCTCAAATTCATTATCAGTCTCTTCTTCAACAATATAACAAGATTTCTTACATTTTTCATACTTGCTCCTCCTATAGTCTTTGTCACCTTTTCTTCCTTTGAACTTGCTTTCTTTCCCTTCATCCTTATTTTCTCTGTGAGGACATCTAGTAGCAATATAACCAACTTTGTTGTATGAAAAAAAAATGATAGGTAATTTACCTTTGTATTTACCTCTTCCTCTTCCAAACCTTTTTGCAATGAGGGCTTCAGTTCCATCAATCTCATCATCAAAATTATCACTTTCAATCTTCACATGTTCTCCTTTCTTCTTACTAAGAACCAATAGTGACTTGAAAGTGTAGTTATCAAAATTAGACATCTCAAAAGTAGTAAGTCTACCAATTACAACCTCTAATGTCAAGTTGTTATATGGTGTGCATCTCAGTTCTTGAATTGTAGAGACTCTAATGGCGTAAATAGGAAGTAGAGTTCTCAATACCTTTCTTATCATTGTTTCATTTTCAATTGTTCCATTTTCTCCTTGAATAGCATTAAAAACCTCTTTACTTCTTGTGTAGTATTATACGATGTTCTCACCTTCCATCATTCTCATGTCATCAAACTTACCTCTCAGGCTTTCTGATTTATCTCTTAGAAAATTATCATCACCTCCATATATGGTATTCAATTTGTCCCACATCTTCTTTGCATTGTCATAATCTTTTATAACTTAGGGCTAAAGCAATCTCCAATAATGTTTGGTTGTGTTCTAGCTTATGTTTCAGTTGTTCAGTAGTCAGAGGAGAAGTTATGTTTACATATTCCTTGTCCAAAAAACTAATAGCAGTGTCACTATTGTTGGATGTGTGCAACCCCATCAAGGTCTACCATGTAAGAAAGTTCTCATTTTTCAGCTTGGGTACATCTCTCTTATTAGTCATGACCTTTTGCTTAAAGTACCTTCAAAATTTTCTCTTTAAGCACCAAGCTCTAATACTAGTTCTTAGAAATGATTAGAATAACTAAGAAGGGAGCTTAATCAATTACTCAATGTCTATATGTACCACTTGAACAATTAAATGTTAAACACTTTATTATTCTACTTATCCTGTGGCTACTCGATCTCTACTATAAAACTTGCATTGCATAATAAAAATATTATCAAGCATAAACATTCATAAAACATTCATCACAGTTTTGACATTGGGATATAACATAGAAACTCGATTTTGAAAAAATTACTAGCAACATGTCACTCTTTTTCACTCTTTCAAAGTGAGCTCTATTAGGAGCCAACCCTCTTAAAGGTTGCAATTCACACTATTTAATTGTGACCTAGTTAGAGGATTTAATTACCCTATTAGAAGTGGCCTTGTAAGTGGACTTTGATCATTCTATTTAGAATGCCACCCAGTTAAAATATTTATGCTGGTTGTTAAGTCTTGAAATGATAGTTAGGTCAACCTATGTTAAAAGGATTTTAATACAAACTATTTACAATGATAAGAAAGAAAACAATAGGTTTGATATATGTGATTACAACTCACTTTTTCAAGTTTAGATCTCTATTTGGTCCTTATTTTGGTTCACTAATAAGCCTTCCATTAACTTCTCTAATCTTGATATTCTTGGACACCCTTCAAGAAATGAATCCACTCTTCTCATCAACACTTAATCCTTCTACTTTGATTTACTTATCAACAACAACATCACATTTGCAAGCTTTCTCCTTTAGCTTCACATTTACACCCACTCGTGTATTTCTGATCAACCTTTCTCTATATACACTTAAAATACTTGATCCTCTATATATCTTTTCATTCAGCTTTGTACTTCTTTAAATAAGAAATTCACACTTTATCATTTTCTACATTCATCATAGATCTTAGGGTTTATGATCAGATTCAACTCGATTCAATACATCTGTCCATCTTCTTGATCATCCTTTAGAAACTTCTCTAGAATCCATCTGTTAGGTCTTTACCTAATCTCTTTCTTGAATTTAGTGATCCAACTTATCAATATTATCTTCAACAATTTTTAAATTTCCCAAGAAGTCAACTAAGTTAGCTTGATCTTACGATTTCTTTGAATTTGATCTTTTACTATCACTCGGCAATCTCAAAATTCTAATACTCGGTCAACACTAAAATACTTGATCACTATAACTCTTTTTGGCTCAGCATCAACTAACTTCCTTGGTCAATGCTAATGCTTGGTCAACACTAAAATTGCTCAACACTAATTGTATCTTGGTTGACACTAGCATTACTTGGCATTCCTTAGTATTTACACTTTTACTTGGCTTGTCCTAACTTTCTTGTCATAAATAAATACTTTGCTTATCAAAGTCTATCTAATCAAATGTCCATTGTAACTTTCTTTCAATAACTTCAACCTTTCCTCTAGGTGCTATAGTTATGAGTAACTTCTCAAATCCTCTTCATTAATCAAATAGATATGACATTTAGATTAAGTAGCAACACTTCTCATCCATAGATTTGACATCAATGACAAAATAACAATTATTCCAATTATAAGTGTCCAACAAATGTTCCATTTAAAATAGTTTTGATTTTTATTTATCTTATTTTGAGCATTGTTCATTTTTTTTTAAATTATGCTAATTACTAATACTTTTTTATTTTTATTATTTCAATTTTTTTTTATAAGTTTGTAGGTTACTATTTGAGCTATAGATGCCTCAAACAAAGAATCAAACATTATTGATACTAGCCCGACAACTTTAGTAGCCTCAATTGATTTCTTTGAGATTGAGTTTGACATGTGTGTGTGAATAATTAAAGAGTCACACACAACTATAATTAAAGTTGTGGAGAACACAACATTGTCAATTGACTATGTTGAGAAAATGGAATAATACAGATGGAAAAAGCCACACAATTTTCTCTATGACACATCTACAAAAGTGGATTGGTTTCCCCCAATGAGGAAAGAAGTCTTTTGCGATCACTATTCAAATAAAGGTCACAATACAATCTTAATCATTAAAGAATATGTCATGTATTTACACCATTACGAAGAAATATTTTGTATATTGTCCATTCCTTTCTTTGATTTCAGACTTTTACTTCTTCTAATTACCTGTATTGGGAGTTGTGTTTCTCATTGTTTTATGTAACATTCATAAAGCAGAGAATAAGAGAAAAATAATATTCTTTTACAAAAGATGTCTTAAATAGATGCAGTTATTAAATATGTTAATTTAAAAAGGTCATCTTATATATATATATATATATATATATATAGATAGATAGATATAGATATATATATACATATATATATATACATACATACATACATACAAACATACATACATACATACATACATACATGTATATGTATGTATGTATGTATGTTACATAATAAATTTAGTATAAACCCCACATTATAATTCTAAGCAACATCTTTATTCAAATTGTAACCCTTATTTCACCAACATTAATGGAAAAGCATAACTCTATATTGATTTCCTTCATGATCCAATATGCATATTTATTGAATATAATTCTTAAACATCACAATAAAACTTGCATTAGCATTATTAAACAATATACAATGTTCTCACATAATTATGGAGAAATATTTTTTGTACACTTGATTCTTATCTATTCTTTCACACTTTTTACATCATCTAAATATTTGAGTTGAGACTTATAATTCCTAGTTCATGAACAAGATATAATTAAAAAAATTCACTATTCAAGTCATTTTGAAACTTGTATCCTAAATTTCACCATAGCTCTACTCCAAATAATCCAACACTATACCTAAATCTCGTACTTCCCTTAACCACATCCCTTCTCTTAATGTAACACTTAACCACTAGTTAACTCTAAATATAGAACTAAGTGTCATATAAGTGAAATTATGAGCCTTGGATCCTAACTCTTTATGTGAATATACTAAGCATTTAATAAGTTATATACCTGAGATCAACCCTATCTCTAATTGTACTACTAACTAGCAATAATATTATATTCTTAATAGGGAGAGAGGGGGGGGGATCTCTACATATAGTGGGAAGGGATGGGAGAGGGAGAGAGAGAGGGGGAGAGAGGAAGTAAATTAAAAGGCATTTAATCGTAGGTGTCACAATATCACTACTAATAGTTTATATAATAGCACCAATTATGGAGAAGTATTTTCCATATAGTTGGTTCTTATCTATTCTTTCACACTTTTTACATCAATAGAATAGTTGTATTGGGACCAATAACTCTCCTTTCATGAACAAGATATAATTTTTTAAAAACAACTAATCAAGTCATGTTTAAAACCTATGTCCAAATTTTGGCCATAGTTCTACTCCAACTAATCCAACACTACACCTAAATCTCATACTTCCCTTAATCATGTCCCATGCCTTAGTATGATACTTAACCAATTATTAACCCTAACCATAACACTATGTCTTGAATATAAGTAAAAGTGTAAACCTTGGATCCTAACTCTAACCCTAATTCTTTATGTGTTTGTACTAAGCATATAGTAAATTAGATATGTAAGATCAACTCTATCTCTAATTATACTACTAACTAGCAATAATATTATATTTTTAATAGGGAGAGAGAAGGGGGGGGGGGGGGGGGGGGGAGAGAGAGAGAGAGAGAGAGAGAGAGAGAGAGAGAGAGAGATTAGGGAATGTATCTAGAAAGAAATGAGGGAGAGATAGATTAGGTAGTGTATCTAGATATTAGGGAGGGAGGGAGGGATATATATAGGAGGTGTATCTAGTGAGTAGGAAGGGAGAGAGAGAGAGAGAGAGAGAGAGAGAGAGAGAGAGAGTGTGTGTGTGTGTGTGTGTGTTCTACTCTAAATACTCAAACACTACACCTAAATCTCATACTTCCCATAACCATGTCCCTTATCTTAGTGTACCACTTAATCACTTATTAACCCTAACCATAATAGTAAGTGTTGAATATGAGTCAAATTGTAAACCTTGGATCCTAACTCTTTATGTGATTGTACTAAGTATTTAGTAAATCATATACCTAAGATTAACCTTATCTCTAATTGTACTTCTAACTAGCAATAATATTATATTTTTAATAGAGAGAGAGACAAGGGGAGAGAGAGAGATGTATCTACCTAAGATTAACCTTATCTCTAATTGTACTACTGAGTAGCAATAATATTATATTTTTAATGTGTGTGTGTGTGTGTGTGTGAGAGAGAGAGAGAGAGAGAGAATAATTAGGGGGCAAGGAGGGAGAGAGATAAAAGGTGTATCTAGATATTAGAGAGGAGAGAGTGTGAGATATTAGGGGGTATATTTAGAGAGTAATGAGGGGAAGATAGATTAGGTAGTGTATCTAGATATTAGAGAGAGAGAGAGAGAGTGGATTATTAGGGGGCATATCTAGAGACAAGAGGGGGCTCATATTATATTTTTGATGAGATATTTTCAATAGATAGATTTTACAGATAGGGGTGTTGATAGGAATATGATGGTGTGATAAGGGACAAGAGAGAGGGATCAGGGGGCATATCTAGAGAGTGAGGAGGGAGATAGGGAGAATAGGAGGTGTATCTAGAGATTAAAGAGGGATAGAGAGAATGGGGATGTATCTAGAGAGTAGGGAAGGGGAGATAGGGAGATAATGGTGAGTGTATCTAGAGATTAGGGAGAGTGTGTGTGTGTGTGTGTGTGTGTGTGTGTGTGTGTGTGTGTGTGTGTGTGTGTGTGTGTGAGAGAGAGAGAGAGAGAGAGAGAGTGCATTATATTAAAATAATCGTAGGTGTCACAATAGTACTAATCATAGGTGTTATAATAGCACTAACCCACATAAAATATTAACTTGATAATTACCTTAACACTAATCTAAAGTGTAATACTAGCATTAAGGCTAACCATAATAAGAGAAATAACCCTAAAAATAATCTTAATTGCAATAATAACACAAACCATCGAAAGCACTAGAGAAGTTGAGAAATAGAACTTCACAGAACCTAAAGAACTGTTGGAAATGATTGAAAAGATCATGAATGAAGAATGATGGAACTGGTAAAGAATGTTTTCAATCATTGTTTTGTTATTGATGTCAAACTTGCTACTTGCAGGAATGACAATTGCTTAAGTGATCCAAATACTATCAATTGGTTGATTGACAAGGATGAGGAAATAAATAAGATGTAACTAGAGCACCTAGAGAAAGGTTGAAGTTATGATGTTGTAATGAAGTATAAGGATCAGCTAAGTCATTGATGAAATAGTGTATTGATGACATACTCTAAGACACAAGGAAAGGACACACTAAGACACATCAAAGATGTAAGGTTTAACTAAGTCATTTGTAGAACCTGACTAAGTTTCATTTGTGAGTGCCAAGCAAACTAGTTAAAGCTAAGAAAGTTCAACTTCAGTGTGTGCCAAGCAATCCTTCAGGTGTCGAGCATCAGAAAAAAGGTAATGGATGCCGAGCAAATAAAGAATCATTCAGGTATCAAGTGATCCAAAAAATTGTATATGCTGAGTAACAGAGATGTTCATATGCTAAGCTATATAGAAGTCAACATGTGCCAAGTAACTCAGGATCCAACAGGAGCCGAGCAATATAGGCAAGCTTCAAGTGTCGAGTAAAGTAGAAACGTAGTATAAATTGAGTAACACAGAAGGTGCCATGCATTAGTAAACCAATAATGCCGAGTTGCTACATTATTGATAAGACAAAAAGATTCACCAGATCAGTAATGATAAGTTTGTTACATTGAATTTTGTGAATTAGTTGGATGATAAGGATGATGAGTAGATGTCATAGAATATAAACCATGCAAACTAATTCAAGGCGAATACAAATGGACTTATCATGAAGTTTCTAGAAGAAATAATTTGGAGGGAAAACAATATCGTTCTCTCAGATCAAATCAAATTAATGAGTGGGAAGATTTGAGCAAGAAATGAAGAACAGAACTTCTTTATAAGGAATTATAGGTCAAAGATCAAAAGTGTAGAGGGAGTTGGTCATAAGTGTGGTTGTGCGAAGAAGCCAAGAGAAGGCTAGTGTGAAGTGTCGAGAAGAGGACACAATGAGGAGTAAGCACAGAGCATCAAGACTCTAAGTTGATCAAGTGACCATAGAGTGCATTGGCATAACGAGTGGAAGAACTCAAGGAGACAGATCTTGAAGGGTGAACAAGTTGTCAGCACTGCAAGGAAGAAAAGCCAAGCAAAGAAAAGAACTGAAGAGTGATCTAAAATATGCAAGGTTAGAGTTGCAATCTTTATCAGGTCAAAACCTTTCTAATACTTTCTTACCATTGTATTAGACATTGAAATCCTACATTGCTAGGTTAGCTTAACAGCTAGATGGATAAGCCTCAGGAAAGGATAAAAGATCCCTAGGAGAAGGACAAGAGATCCTCAGGAGAAGGATACGAGATCCATAGAGAGGGATAAAAGATTCTTTTGAGAAGATGACTATAAATCCCATGGACTTGGGTGGGCTTAACAACTCTATGTAAATCCTTTAACAGGGTGACATTCTAAGTTGAATCTTCTTAAGTCCTCTAACAGGGCACACTCCTAACAAGGTGTAAAAATCCTTTAATAGAGTCACATTTGACAGTGTGTAAAGCCTTTAACAGGGCAGGCCTTTAACAGGGTAAACCATAAGAAGTGGTTGAAATCTATTGCGTAGTAATTTTGTGGGTATCATCCCCACCCCAGTTTTACCTTCTTATTCTTAGAGGATTTTTGGGTCACCAAAATCCTTAGTGTTATGTGGTGATGCATGTTTACTTTTCATGATTGTTTAATGTTTAATTGCATGCATGATAATTTCAATTATATGCCATTAAGGATTTGAAAATTTGTATTGGACATTATTGGACCTTGAATAACTAATTCACCACCCTCTCAATTATTCTAAAAGAATTCTAACAAGAACACCTCCATGCAAAATAACCTATCACAAGGAAGAATGGAGAAAAAGGAAATAAATGGCTTTGAAAATAGAAAATATCTATTTCATAGATAATGGAATTGGATTACAAAATACAATAGATCTATCCTTATAAAAGGAGATCAAGACCTAATTGTGAAACCCTAAAAGGTAAACATTTAATAATTAATATAATTATTAATTACCATTAATGCATGAAAACAAAATATTGAGAAGACATAAAAGGTGACTTAATAAATTTATTAAGTTAAACCTTTTACTGTAACACCCCCCTCAAGATGAGCGATAATGCATAAAAAGAAAAGGAAACTACAATGCAAAAGGCAAACTTAGATCTAGACAAAAAGGCTTGATGAGGTACCCAATCACAACCAAATATCTATAAGTAGAGAAATAAAAAAACCACATGGGAAAAACTCTACTCCAAGAAGAGATGCAAAGCATGCTAAAATTCTAGTGAAGGATTGCAAAAGCCTCATGTAATGCCCTACCCGAAGATCCTTGGAAATAAGGATTAGCATAAACCAACATATTTTTATTTGTTTAGGATAAGATACAATACATAATTTCCACACAAGATTGCAATAGAATAATAACACATCTAACCACCGAAGATCCCCAAGTATCACTACTTACCAACGCATTCTTAAACTACCACATGAATTAAGCATATAAGGTGTTGATCTCATTTTGGTTTTCACAAGGCAGTGACAAAATACTTAAGTCATTACTTAACAAATCTTAGTATGTGTCAAGTAAGTAGTGTATGCCTAGAAATATACATAGTTAGTGTCGAACACCAGTATGTGTCGAGTAGATGGTATGTGTTGAGTCACTCAAGTGTCCAGCAAGTCATATATGTTGAGTGATTCAAATGTTGAGTAAAATAGTAGTTTTTGAGTCATTCATGAGTTAGGTTACAACATTAAGGATATAGTGAATGCTAAGCATTAGAGCTTTCAAGTACTGAGTAAACAATTTTTGGCATAGTTGTTTGTAATGACACAAACTACTAGGTAAACTATTTTTGGGTCAACTTAAGGATTGTTTTACAATTCTAGAAGATATATACAAAGGTATATTGAGAGTCCCTCTGCAGTACATGCAACCAATTAGAATAAGGGATGTATTAAGTGACAAAATGGATGAACCATAATCCTTGATTCCTACCTAACCCTAGCTCACCTAAGAGTACTTAAGGAGGGAAAACCCTAAAGTGTTTGCATGTGTGTATGAGAGGAGAAGAATGAATGCTACGTGCAGAGAGATAGCATTCATGGTGACTATGAAGTTTATGGTAGACATATGAATTGCAAAATCAGTTAGAGAGAACAAAGTAGAGTAGTTATAGGATAGAGGAGACATATTTTATCAGGAGGATCAAGGATATACTTGCAAAGATAAGATCTGATATCTAGTAGCAGAGTGCTAAATGAAGGATCATGGTGTTGAATCATTTTAACAGATGATACCAAGCAAATCTCCTAATAGGCTAGTCTTAACAGGCTTGTGTAAATCTCTTAACTAAGTGCTTATTTAAGTTTAAGTACTCTAACAAGTTACACTTTTAGCAAGGTGTTGAAATCCTTTAATAGGGTAAGATTTAACAGTCTTTGTAAGCCTTTAACAGGGAAGACCTTTCATAGGATAGATCACAGTTTATGATCAAACAATTGGATACACTTTACAACTACAATAGTGAAGATTTGTGGGTATCATCCCCACCCCAGTTTTACCTTCTCATTGGAGGGTTTATGGATATCAAACTTATTGCATTTTATGTTATTTGTTTCATGCTATAGATGAACATGTGTAGTTAGCTATTTTAGTTTACATGCAAATTGTGAGATGGATGTGTGGTGAATGTTTTATGGGTAAAGTTTTAAAGTGTTGATTCATCTCCCCCCCCCCCCACCCTTTCAGAGTTTACTTTCCCATTGTTATTTCCAAAAATTGGCATCAAATACTTGTTCTTTGGAAAGGAAATCTTTGCAGGTTTGAGAAAAGATCTTGAAAATGGAAGTCTACAAGTTGGGAAAGACTATTGAGAACTAGAAGATTGAAATTTAGCTTTCTCTACACCAACTCATGGAAGTAAGAGATGAACTACAACATTCATTGAAGAGAAGGAAAGAGATAGTTATTAAGCAAAATAACACTCATTATCAAGAGGAAGAAACTTCAAGATTGTTTGAGAATGGAAACTCAAGTGTGTTTGATGTAGCATTTGTAGATCTGATGGAAAGGAATGGTGCCCTAACTGAAGAGGTTAGAAATCTTAAGATAGAACAAGAATTACAGTCAATATTGATATCTGAGGTGACCTAGTAGCAAAAGAAAGCTAAGAAAGAAAAATTCATGATTGAAGATGACAAAAGAACATTGACCAACAGATTAGAAGAGAAGACATCATAGGGAAATAGGATTGCTCACATGCAACTGGAAAAAATGAATCAAGTGATGATTGTCAATCATGAATTGAATGGAAAGGATATTGAGATTACAACCCTAAAGTTACAAAATGAACAACTAAGGAATGAACTGAGAAAAGAAAAGGGATTTGCTGAAAGTTTCAACAAACCTAGTGAAGCCATCAAATACTTTGAGAGACTAGTGAGATTTCCTAGATCTAACAATGATACTACTTGATTGGGATACACCAATACTAAAAAGGAGAATCATCTAAAAGTGGTGAACAAAGAAACAACAAAGGTAAGAACTACAAACCCACTTATCATAATTGTGGAAAGTTAGGTCATACAACAAATGTTTGCAGAAGCAATAATGAAAATTATAACCCCAAGCAGAAATTCAAGTGTTACTGTCATAAGTGCAACAAGCAATGACATCAGGCACATGAATATAGGACCTAGACCTTAAGCACACAAATATTTGAAGGATATTGCCACATTTGTCAAAAATATGGACATAAGGCATGTGAATATAGATATGATGCCAATTGGACATCAAACAAGTAGATAGAGGTACAACAAAATGGAAAATCCTACAATTGGGATTACAATACAAGGTACAATTATCACTACTATCAAGAGTACGGACATGTTCCTAAAAATTGCATTAGAACACATATCATGGGCAACTACAATAGGTGGTTGAGTGAAACTACATGCTTTAGTTGTTTTAAGATTGGTCATATTAGCAAAAATTGTCCAACCAAATCACCAGCACCAAGTAATGGTAACAATAAAGGCAAAGAAAAGGTCAATTTTGACAAGGTCAAAGTGCATATGAACAAATCATGGAAGAAGAAGGAAGATTGTAGTACATCAAGTTTAGATGAGGTCACTTCATCTAATGGATCAAGTGATCACATCACCCCCAACTAAGCAATCATAAGGTATGTGTGGGACTAATATTTCAAAGTTATTTCATACATCAGTTCCAAGAATTTGAGATCTGAAAAGATAATATATGCATGAATTAAGATGAAATGTATTGGTTAGAACCTAGAAGAAATCTATAGTTTTGTTAGTTTGCATGTTGTTGTCGAGTGATGGAATTGCGTTAGTAGTGGTTGAGCTTGTTGTGGTTACTGAGCATAGTGAAAATCATGTATAAGTTGAGTGAGTGAAAATCCTATGATAGCCAGGCTTACAACTGTATAAGCATTAAGCATTTTTTGTTGAATATCAAGGGTTATATAGTTGATTTTTGATTCATTTTCATTCATCAATGATTAAAGAGTGCATGAAGAGCATAAGGAAAACTGAGGAGAAAGATTCAAGTGTTTGCAAACTGGATTCAACTGCTATTCATTATCATTCGTCAAATTCAAAAGGTATTTCACTAGTGTCAAGTTTCATTGTTTGAATTTTCATGAATCCCAGTTACATAAACTGGTGTCTATCTCTTCTATGAATGTTAGGAAGGAAAGAAAAGAATTTCTTAATGTGCAATTAATTATTAATGAAGTTAGACAACCACCCTTCCAAGCTATTCCTGAGATAGAATATAAGGGAGACTCGCTTGGTGTGCTATCGATGATACCACCAAAAGTCTTAATGATTCAAGATGTCAAGTGTTGTTATACATGAAAAGTTGGAAGTATAGGAGACATGGAGATAAGGGAGTTGAACAGTCAACTTTGTGATGATGGAGTCTTAAGGGAAGAGACAAAAATTGTAGAAAGGAAAGGGTTAACCTATGCCCTAGATTTCCCTAATGTATTCAAGACATAATGGATCAAGATTGTGCTCAGTAGAATACATGATGACTTCATATCATTGGAAATGGACCAATTAAGATCACTAAAAGGATCATCAACCAAGCGACAAGGTATCCTACCCTAAACAGACCTAAGAGCATGCAAAATGATTTAAAGAGATAATTGAGAAGAAAATAAGTGCAGTATGGAACAAGAGGGGAATGTTTATAGATTCTATCTCAGACCCCCTAATTGTCTTTGATGTGAAAGTGATAGGTCACAAGTTCTTTCAATCTAGCAAACCAAACAGTGTGTCTTGCATGGTAGTAGATTTGGGATACAAAATAGTGAAGAGAGACCACACATATGACCTTGTTGAGTTATAGCTTCAACAACTATATGAAAAATTGGAGGCCATAAGGAAAACTAAGAGTGCATCTTACAAATTCAGCTCTTTACTAGTTTGTATATTCTTTTATGTGCAAAATACATTTCCTACATTTAGAAAAGTTTCTTGGAAGACCAATAGGTCTATTATAGTTAAGATTGTAGAATTCATAGAGCAACTTGGAGATAACTTTGAGTTAGTGATGACTAGTTATTTTGAGGATTTTAAGAAATCCATGAAATAAAGACTAAGGATTTGAGTGTCACTAGTGGAGAAACATTACAATGATGTTTTATTCTTAGTTGATGTTGATTATACATATGTGTAGGCAACTATTCCTAGGGTCAAATAGCTCAAGCCCTTGCCTTATGAAGTCAATGCAGATGAGGCATCTATAGCTATTACCGCCTTATTGGTAGAGGAAGTTGACAAGAGTTCCAACTCATTTAGGAACTATGAGGAAGCCAAATCAAGAATCACTTTTGATTTGAAGACAACTATTGTGATAAGGAAGAAAAACAAGCTTGTGAAGAATCTTAAGGAGAGATTTGGTGAAGGGGAGAGGAAGAAGAAGATGAAGATGAAAATGATGAAGAAGAACATCAAGTTGAAGCCCCATTAGCGATCACTCAAGGCCAAGGATAAGATCAAGAAGAAAATGTAGAAGGTGTCAAGGAAGAAGAAGCTGAGGAAGCACCCAAGCCTATTGAAAAGAAAGACTAAGGAGCCAGAAGTGGAGAAACCAAAGAAGAATTTTGTGAAACTTTCACAATAGAAGCTAGTAGTACCTTCTACTAGATCTAGTACAAGAGAAGTCACTAAGAAAGTCAAGGTTGCTGAGAAACCTAAAGGGAAGAGGACTATTGCTTCAACAAAGCTAAGCCAGCCAGCCAAGAAGATATATGCAAGAAGAAAATACACTCCAGTGGCCAAATCAGATGAGGAGAAGACTGAATCTGATGACATCGGTCAATTCAAGGTGGTAAGCCATAGCCTCTCCTTTGACTTAGATAATTTGTGTGACAATATAAAATCAAATGCAGATTTCATCTGGTTTTGCACACATAGATTTTGGTAAGATAGGAAAAGTTGAACAAAATACTATTGAGGAAGCCATATATGTGATGATGGCTACATTCAAATCAACTCCTATTGATATCGCCAACTCACTGCCTAAGAGTCTATACGTTTGAGTTGAACAGAAATGGAAATATAGTTTACAAATAAAAAGACAAATCAAGGAATTCACTCTATCCCAAGTAATACCAGAATTGGATAAAATAAATGTTGTCAAGGCTATGAAAAAGCACAAGACAAAATTTACGCCCAAATATAGAGCTTTCCATATATTGAATAAGCAGATTAAGGATGTGGTAACCAAATGCATAGTCATTTGAAGATCTATTTATGGGTTACCTACTCTTGCAATAAAAGAAAAAGGTGAGCAAGAATTGTGAGAACATAAGCAAGTTGAGCAAGAGACAACAAAACCAACACAAGAGGTATCAGTAAAGGATAGTAGTGTGGGAGGCACTGAGGAAGCTACAATACAAGAGGCTACAACTAAAGAAGAGCTGTAATATGAACTGAATGTATAAGATGTACAAGTGTCCAACAACAATCCTCTACATGTAGACCAAGTGAGTCACCATGACTTAATACAAATAAAGGATGTTCCTGACAACTCTACTCTAAACATCAATCCCTTGACTGATGAAGACATGAAGAGACTTTTGATTGACTCCACCACTACAACAAAATTATGTAGCCATCCTATATTGGTGAGGGTAGATGAGATTAAGAAGGAAAAATTGGCATCTGCAAGGGAGAAATCAAAAGAATCATCCAAATTGCCCCCTCAATCTATAGAAGATAAAGAATAGGAAAGTGAAATCACAAGAATCATCCAAATTGCCCCCTCAATCTATAGAAGATAAAGAATAGGAAAGTGTCACTACTAATATATAAATTGCATTACCTATTATGGTATATCAGGAGAAGGATGTAGTGACACCAAATATCAGCAGATTAGTGCCAAATCCTTTAATGCAAGTACTATTCACTATTTAGAAGGATGGGACAGTCCATATAGGTCAGAAAGCTAGCCCTGCACCTATCTCACAATTGCAAGGTGAAGACAACAACAAAGTGAAGGACAATGATAGGACTAAAGAGTTAGTTTTGACTACTAAGATAGAGGAACAAATTGCTATATAGACCTTGGTTACCCTACCAGTTTATGTATCACCTCCTATTAGTCAAACTCTTCAATGACCAAGTACAGATGCTATACCACTACAAATATCAAGGCCTAGTCCTAGCACATCTACGTATGTTTAAGGCACATCTTATGGAGATGTAAACTTAGATGAGGTGATTGAACTATCAAAGTTTGATATTGCAAAAATCACCATAGAACAAATGAGCATTCTATAGGAATTTCTCGAAAGAAAGAAACAACAAGAGTTGCTTAGATGAGAGCATAAGCAAATACAAGTACTTCATGACATCAAAGAGATATTTCTTGATGCATTCATTCTACCAGAGTTACGTGATGAAAAACCAATTATTGAGCAATGAGTCAACATATTTGATAATATTAGGGATGAAGACTTAGATTACAATGTTAAACTTCTAGAATGGTCTGAAAAGAGGTTTCACTCTAAATTTCTTAAAAAGATTTCTAGTGCTATTGTAGTAAGACAAGTTGACTTAGCAATCAAAATGGAGGATGTGAAAAAAGGTGTTGTAGAATATATTTTCTCTATACACAAAGCTTTGTGATGTGAATTTATTCACACAAGAAGTGTAGAGGGCTATTGACGAGCTGCAAGGAGATCTACAGTCCACAAGTACCACATTGAAACAATCTCCTAGTCAAAGCGAAACTTAGTTTCAAAGACTACTATGTACTCAAGGTAAGCTAGCCACACTACAAGCATAAGATGCAAACATAAGGGCTACCTTGATTAGTATCTAGTCCATGTTGACCCCACACATGGAAGTATTGCATAAGGAACTAGCCTTTGTTGAAACATTGATGAAGAAAGTTAATCAACTTTCAACACATGATGGTCTAGTTGACATTGTTACCGAGCTAGAGGTTCAATACCACTCTCTAGAGGTAGCATGCAATAACTAAGATGCGGCATTAAAAATAATCATGGAGGTCCACAAAACATTTTTGGACAAACACACTATCAGTGTACCACTCAAATGATAGAAGTGTTAAAAAAGGGGGGTTTATAAATTTTTTGCAATAAAGGGGAATGAGAAAGCAAATTGAAAAATGCATTGTATATTTTTGAGTCTAGGGGAGTACTCATGTAGAAACAAGGAACAACAAAAGATCACACACTTACTCAACATGAGTACAAAATTTAGTTACAAAAAGGAAATATCAACTCACGCGGAGTTATAAAATTTTGGTGCAATAAGGTATGACAGTAATGTCATCAATTTTGTAATTTTGTATGAGAGCCAAGTAATGTATACAAATTTTTTGAGTTATGCACATAAGTTAGGTTGTATATGCATGACATAGTGTTTTTGCCACTCATGTTAAGGGGGATATTGTTGATTTCATTTTGGTTTTGAGAAGGTAGTGAGAAAACACTTAAGTCATTACTTAATAGATCTCAGTATGTGTCGAGTAAGTAGTTTATGCCAAGAAATATACATAGTTAGTGTTGAGCACCAGTATGTACCAAGAAGATGGTTTATGCCAAGTCACTCAAGTGTCGAGAAATTCATATATGCCAAGTAAAATAGTGGATACCAAGTCATTTAGGAGCCGAGTTACAACATTAAGGATATAGTGAATGTTGAGCATTAGAGCTTTCAAGTGCCAAGTAAATAGTTTTGGCATAGTTGTTTGTAATGGCACAAACTCTTATGTAAATTATTTTTGGGCCAACTTAAGGATTTTTTTACAATTATAGAAGATATATACGAAGGCATATTGAGAATCCCTATGCAGTACATGCAACCAATAAGAATAAGGGATGTATTAAGTGACAAAATGGATGAATCACAATCATTGATTCCTACCTAACCCTAGCTCACCTAAGTCTTCTTAAGGAGGGAAAACCCTAATGTGTTTGCATGTGTGTATGAGAGGAGAAGAATGAATGTTAAGTGTAAAGAGAGAGCATTCATGGTGACTATGATGTTTATGGAAAAGATACGAATTGTAGAATAGTTAGAGAGAACAGAGTAGAGCAGTTAAAGGATAGAGGAGACATGTCTGATTAGGAGGATCAAGGATATACTTGCAAAGAGAAGATCTAATATCTAGTAGCAGAGTGCTAACTAAAGGATCATGGTGCTGAATTATTTTAACAGGTGATACAAAGAAAATCTCCTAATAGAGTAGTCTTAACCAGGTGCTTGTTTAATTGCAAGTTTAAGTCCTCTAACAAGGCACACTTTTAAAAAGGTGTTGAAATCCTTTAATAGGGTAAGATTTAATAGTCTCTGTAAGCCTTTAATAGGGCAAGCCATTCATAGGGTAGATTATAGTTTATGATCAAACAAT
Source organism: Cupressus sempervirens (assembly GCA_028749045.1). Lineage (NCBI taxonomy): Eukaryota > Viridiplantae > Streptophyta > Pinopsida > Cupressales > Cupressaceae > Cupressus > Cupressus sempervirens. Next base: position 237,821,930 of record CM053788.1, on the reverse strand, counting down.
TATAACCTTAATTGGAAACACTTTACAACTATAGTAGTGAAGATTTATGGGTGTCGTCCCCACCCCTATTTTACCTTCTAATTGGAGGGTTTCTAGGTAATAAACTTATTGTGTTATGTGTTAAATTTTTTCATGCCATAGATGAACATGTGTGGTTAGCTATTTCAGTTTACATGCATATTGTGAGATGGATGTGTGGTGAATGCCCCTCCCCCCCCTCCCTGCCCCCACCTCTTAGAGTTTACTTTCCTTATTTTCAACACAAGGTTCATTCCAAGTTATGAGTTAGCATTGCACACGGGATATATTTTAAACCCAAAATGCAAGTTCCTAGATGATTAATCATACAAGCTATATTTATCACAACAAAGATACAAGGAAAAAATCCAAAAATACACACCCAAGCCCATCTATTTTTTTTCTAGGAAGATGTGAGACCTAAGAGTGTATCCAAAACTATAATTCAAATTTCTAGAAAGTAAGCATAGATACTCACTATTTTTCGTGCAATAAAAAAATACCAAGCTTGTGCAAGTTAGGATTCTCCTCACGTGAGCCTTCCCTACAAACCATGTGAGTTTTATTTCCAAGCTCAAATGAGAATTTAATCTACCATATGAGTTGATGCATACTCACACAAGATTTTACTCTGTTGCATGAGGGAATGCCCTTCCCAAATGACATCAATCTAACAACTATAAAAATACAAGAAAGAAAACATAAAAACATAAATCCTCCACAACAGGGAGTACTAGATCCACATAAATCAAGGTGTGATCTCTCGAGAGCATAATAATGAATCTAAGGGTCTTATTTGTATAACATATAGATCACAACATCTATCCATCTAATCAACATCAACATAATAGAAGAGGTACATAAGAAACATCACAATGGTACAAAGTAAAGGACCTCAAGATGCTATATTCAAAATATGGTAACAAAGCATCAATTAAAAGTATAAATCACAATGGAACATACTTTGAAATATCCAAAGAACCCAAGTGAAGCCTCAAGCTCTGTATCTAACTAGAAGAAGGCCAACTCTATAAATCGGTCCCCAACAGTGGTATAGGTAGCTATGCCTCCCAACCATGTAGTACCCATAGGCCCACTCCCACCATGCTGATGGAGATAGTGATCTGACCACAAACACAAGAACAATCATCTAAGGCTAACACTCACATCAAGCAGAATAGGAGATTGAAACTAAGATCATGAGACAATGCAATATAATGAGTCATGGTCACACATTCTATGGAGTGACTGTGTAGGGACTCTAGTGGAGTTTAGGTCAATTGGCATCAAAAATCCTAAGCTATATTGGTATGGTGAATCAACACCCTCAGGAGACCACATACTTGGTGTAGTAAATAGACTCCAACAGGATGCCACACATTATATCCTCACAACAACTTTCGTTGAAGACTGTAGAACATACATACACCACTTATCTTATCATTAAGTTTTATTACCCATTTATTAATTTTGTCTATCACTAGTTTAAACCTATTCACATTACCTTATCAGCCTCTTCCAAGTCGAGGTACATGAGAGAAGCCACTCTACACATCTGCCCAACATACCCATGCTCATCACACAATGAGTGTCTGTAAGTAATGCAATTTTCTAATCCAACCCTAAATGAATCACATCTCAATTGACCCAAATCCAATATTTTGGCTCTTGCAAGATCTCATCATACATACACACATGTGCTTGTGTGTGGGCACAACCACCTTCATGAAATCAAGAACTAGTAAGGGTTGGATGAGAAAATACAAGAAATACTAAGCATACAATTTACTCAACTATGCATATTGTCAGAAGTACAAACTTGACACAAATTCTAATGAAGTTGAAGTAAAACCATGGTTGAATTAGAAACCTAACATACATAGTAAACCTATGACAAAAACATGTGCCAAGAAAAACTTGAGAAAACTAGGTTGTATGCAAAACAAGGTGATGTAAAAATTGCTAAAAAATCAACATTGTCAAAAATGACAAAATTATAACACATTTCTCAAATGCAGGTCAAACACCCAAAAATCAAATAAAAATTGAGCTACAAACTTGTATACAAAATTGGGTAGTACAACACTAAAAAAATTTACCATTTAAAGTCACACGGCAATAAAATACTCATACCTACCTAACTAGGTCAAATAAAATATGAAAACAAAGGGGAACACTAGTTCTCATCCTCCAATCATTTAGCAACAAAAAACAAAACTTAAAACAAGCTAAAACAATTAAAATGAAAACAACCCTACCTCACATGCAAGTGGGCAAAATGAGAAACACCCCAGTAAAAATAAAAAGGTTGTTGAATTTGACAAAATATTCAAGCAAATGAAGATCTTCTCACTATAGATCCAACATGACCACTCTTGCATTGAGCCACTAAGTCAATCTCCCACCAAAAACAAAACAGGAAATGCTCACAAGGGGGTTTGAGCAATTTCTCTCCCAAAACATTAAAAAAAAGTGAATAATGACTTTAAGAGTTTTGGGAGCTTTCTTATTAGCATTTTTCCAAATAAATCATAATTTTAAAACATGAAAGACTTAATCACTTAATACACCCCTTTCCCAAATAAATTAGGCAATTCCAATTGCTTGGAATTCAACTATAAAAAAATAGCTAGTAAATTAAAATAAATTAAATCAAATATAAAATTTCCCTTAAACAATTAAATCACATTAATTCAACAACTTTCATGACCACTATAGATTCCTAAATGCACAAACATGCTCACTAGTCTAGACACAAATGCATAATGAATCTGGATTTTACCAAATAATCGAAGGTTTTATTATTTTAATTAAAATATATGTGTTACCCATATAGGGATGGCATTGGCTTGGTATGAACAACCAAAACACTAACTCCATTTGCCACTTCTTGGGATATAAGTCCTATACATAAAAAACACAATGAAGTGTAGATGTACAATAAATAATATAGCTAAAGCAAAAGTTTGCAAAATCACGTAAATAATCATTAAATTAAATTCATTAAAAAACTTCATTTAAATCATTCATTTGCATCATAGTAAGAGTCTATTGCAAGAACAAATCAAATATCCATAGCACAATCACATCAACCATAAATCTAATAATGTCTATCATGTAACAATAATTGGAGTTTATATCTTAATACAAAAACAACTAGATATCATCATAAAGCATCATGTCACATTACTAGCATCATCATGCAATATGATCAAATAAGACATTTTAGCATCTATTAGCTATGATATTTTCAATCAAAATAATGTCAATTCATCATAGCATCTCTAATGCACATATACATGAATATCATAAAGTATCTCTCAAAACAAAATAAGACATGGCATAGAATACAAACTCGGGAGGCACTACAACTCCAAACTAGAGAATGTCCTAGGAGATAGGAACAAAAGGATGATTATGAAGAACATTATTAAGGCATACAACTTAAAGCTACAAACTCTATCAAAATATAACTACTCATCTAAAGAACCTCAACTAAAATCAAACATGACCAAGTAAAGAAGACTATAATCTACATGAGTGCCCTTTGATGACACTACTCAAATCAAGAGGCAAACAAAGGAAACCAACTAAACTCAAAGATGCATATGGCATAAACTCCAAAGCCTAAAGAGTTAATCAATTGAATATGGAAGGTTGCATCTAAAGTAGGAATGAAAATAAAAGTATCCATATGGTAAATGATTCATCTCACAAAAATTCATAGGTACCCACCCACTACATCTATCTAGTACATAGGAACAAATATTGTATACATAGATCACTCCATCAAACCAAGGAATCATAAGAACTGATAGGAGAAACCCCCCCAACAAAAACAATGGTGAGGTGATAGGAAACTAAAAAGTGGCCAATAAGAATTGCATGTCAAGGAACCATGATCAAGATGCAAAAAAAAAAACATAATAGTGTCTTGAGGTGATCAATCTTAGACACATCATGAGGCTAATGTCATGTAAGGGACACTCATAGGACAAAGGTAGATGGAAAAAGAAAGGCAAACACCAACCCCCCTATGGCACTTAATTAGAGTAGTACATGTAAAATAAGACACAAGATATGGTAGATCTCAAGAATATTGAAATATGTATGAGTGCCCTTAGATAACACTACTCCAGTCAAAAGACAAAACAAGGAAAATAACCAAAGAAAATATATAGATATAAATATGGAGCTCTATCTTAGTGTGTTTGCAAAAATATTTATGATAGAAGTCAAGAAATATCATAAGAGATATAAGGTTGGTACAATATACATTACAGCCCAAGACAAGTCATCCTATGCAACAAAAATAATCCTTGGACTTGAAATAACCAAGATATCCACCAGAGTGCAAAAATGTAAAATAATAAATAGAATATACTTGGAGTAGAATATGGAAAAACAACTACTATCATTAGAAAGAGCACATAACAAGACTTTTAATGATATAAAGTTTTCCCAAAATGGAGATCAAATGCTCAAGATATGTCTCCTAGAGTGGAAAATAGAACCCTTAACATTGATAGAAAAAATGCCATAAAAAAAGTATCGAAACTGAAAAAATATCTACACCACTATGGTAGGCTTAGAACCAACTTTCTGAAAATATTTTGTTTACAAAAAATGGAAATTGTATGCTTGAGTTACGAATGAAAAACTAAAGCTAGGTCCAAATTGAGCTAGAAGGGTTAACATGACATGTTGATGTAGCAATAAATGAATGACAAGCCCAAATTTGACAATCAAATGGTCGTCGTAAAAAAAAGAAGACCAGTAACTGAAAAAACTTGCAAAAAAATCCACCTTACCAAAAAAAGATCAGTATACCAAAAAAGGTAGTCGGTATCAAAAAATTTAGTGGCCATAAAGATGCCACATGTCTAAAGCAAAGAGGCTAGTGAAAAATTGCCTATGCAAGCCAAAAACTACCTCTGAGCAGAAAAAACACTAAAAAAGATCTGAGAAATTGTTGAAGAAGCCCCCAAAATTGTTGTGGAGGCAAAATAGCCCACACAAAATGGCCATCAAAAAATTAGCCATAAATACATTGCCACGTATTAATAAAAACTTCAATGCTAGAAAAGCCAATCCTGAACACTATGTTGGGGTTTCATAGAAAATAAGTGGGCACTCCTCAAATGGTGTGTGATGCAAGGGGCACATTAAAAGCAATGGCATTCCTTCCAAAATTAATGTGCCCACTACTTGTGTGTACAAAAAGTGTCACACTTCTATAAACTCTTATTCTTGATAATACCCATGAAAGAGGACATCTCAAGAGGTGGCTTATAGCTCTCTATCTATGATGTGCAAAGGCTCTGAGATGGTGGCTCTCAAATGAACCAAACTATGTAACCATTGCAATGTGCACCATAGAATGAGAGGTTCAAAGATGGGAGCAAGAATGCTAGCATCCAAGAATCTAGAATGAATGTAATGCAAATGAAAGCTAAATAAGAGAAAGTAGAATGCAAGTTAAACTAGAAAATAAGTATTACAGCCTCTATTTAGACTATATTATTTAAGCTATAAGCATGGAGAGAAACTAGAATAAATGAGAAGCATGAAGAATGAAGAATAGAAGATAGAAGAAGAGGAGCTTCACAAGTATGATATCTTCAATCCTGCAACGTAACGTTAGTAAAAGAGCAAAATTATGAAGTGAGGAAAGAGTTCTCACTTTTAAAGAGAAATGGATGATAGAGATCATGAGGAAAGATGCATGTGATCAAGGGTGGAGTTTGAAAGTGGGGGTGATCCATGTACACAAGAATTTCCACCAATTGTGATGAAGAGTTGACTTTTGTCCCCCGTATTGGACAAAAATGTCTTTTATTTTATTTTTAAATAAGGGAAATACTTTTGTGTGTGCAACTTCGGATAAGAGATGAGTGGGTAATTTTATTTAATTAAAAGAGGGGCATGTTCTTTTAATTAAATATTAACTTTGGATAAAGTGGTCAAACTATAGGATAAAATCAAATAAATGGATTTTTGGAGATTTGATCAAGGATAAGTATTAGATAAATTATGCAAAAATGCTAGAAAGGGGGCTCATAGTCTAGATGACCATTATAATCCTAATAGTTCTCCTATCGTAAGTGTGTCCCTAACTATAACTCGATATCTAACCCTAACTCAAAGAGTAATCCTAGTCCTAACCTGAATCCTATGTCTAACCCTTCACTTATCCTATGTGTAACCCTAATCCCAACCCTAATCCTATTTAACCCTAGTCCTAATCATAACTCTAACTCTAACCCTAACCATACTACTAAATTTAACCCTTTCTCTAATTGAGATTCCTATTCCTAACTATATTGTCGAGTCTAAACCTTAATCCTATAATAATAATTATAACCCTAATCCTAATCTTGATCATAAGCCTAGCCCTAGCCCTAACCATATTCATAATGTTAGGTCTATTGTAACCCTATGTATAACCCTACTTCTAACCCTAAGTGAAATTGTGACTATAAATATAAGCCTACCTATCACCTTAATAATTACCTTATTGTAACCCCAACACTAACCCTATCCCTAACCATATTATGAATGTGAAGTCTAATGGTAATCCTAATTTTAATCCTAAGACAAACCCTGACCATAAATATAGATCAAACTATCATCATAATAGTTGTCTCATTTTATGTATGACTCTAACCCTAGCCCTACCCGAAAACATAAGTTGAATTGTAACCCTAACCTTTCTTATGATACAACAAACTAGAAGAAACCAATGACCTTTCTTACTATAGTCTTACTAAGGACATGATAGAAGCATACTCTCAAATTGAAAAAAAAAAGTAGAGGAAAAAATGGCATCGTCACATGAGTTCTCCTCAAGTCCTCTATATGCACATAAGTCAACTTCTTTAAGGTCATTTTCTTCTTCTAGGTCTATATATTTTACTCCAAAACATGAATTGCCTTCATCTTCTAGATCCAAAATCTCTTTAGGTAGCAAGCAAGTGATGCCTCCTTTGATCATATACAACCTATGCAAAATTTCATGATAAACCTATCATTGACTGCTATGATGAAGACATGGATGCATGTTATGCACTTGAGAAACAACACAAATATCCTCAGTATACTTTTGAGAGGATCTTTACTCCCTTGGAAGATTATTATGGTTCTATTTTGCAAACACTTCTTGATAATGAGCTCATCACATTGCCTAAGTCTAGCTCATACGGAAACCCATTCTTGGAAACCTATTGTGTTTGTCATCGATCTAATGAACATAGCACTTCATATTTCATAGAGATGAAACATAAAGTCCAAGACCTCATTGATGACAAGTTAGTTGGAATTGCAAACTTTATACACTCATGTGATGAGGATACTTCTTTTGAGCAAGATCTTATTGATGAACCTATGTCTATTGATGGTTTCCTTGACACCTCCACTTCTTCCAACATGCATAAAACCCCTCAAAATTCAAATATTTTCAAAACACCTCCATTAAATAAATAACCTAATTCTTTTCACAATGGCAATGTGTACTCTCAAGGGCTACCTCTAAAAGAAACTCAAGCTAATCTACATTTGGCTGCAAATCTTTTCAATGCTACTAAGGCTAAAGATCCTAAACCTTCATGTGATTTTATTCCTACTATGCCTACTTCAACTAGCCCTACATTGCCTCTTCAAGATACTACCATGTAAACTTCACATTCTCCCTTGTCCTTTGAAGTGGCTCCATGTCAAGAGGATTCTAAAAAAGATAAAGATATACATGTCAAGAAAGATCAATATCAAGCACCCTTTCATCTCCTTCAAGATGTCATCCCTCCATATCCTATGTCTTATTCATCTCCCAAACATGACAAGGATACCACTTCCACTATCTCCATTGAGATTATTGAAAATTGTGAGAAAGTCAATGCCTATGCTATCCAAAGAAAATTTTCAAGATCAAAGTATATCCTCTTGTTCTACTTCTCCACTTCAAAAACATTCTCAAGCTTCAAATTCTCTATAAAAGGTTTTTCTATTATCAAATCTACTCATGAGTATATTGATGGCCTTGGTCATGTTTCCTACTCTAAATATGTTGATATCCCCACCACTTATCCTTTTACATCTTCCAAATCTATCCTTGGTCCTTACCCATCAAAGCTAAAGCCTTCAAACCTTAATTCCATATAGGGGCCTTACATTCCTCCATCTCCTAATTTCACTCCTAGATCATCACCTACTTCTCCCATTACACCTCAAGATCAACAAAGACACTCATTCTTGAAAACATTTCATCGACCCATCCATCTAAATTTTCCATATTAGTCTTATCCATCCACAAGTCCCAAGTCTTTTGGAAGAAATTTGGAAGTACAACATAAAAATAAACACAAGAATCCATTGAAAATTGAAGATCACTATGTCCTGTCTAGTCAATATGTGAGTACAAACAAAGAAAAAATATTCAAGAGACCATAAAGGTCCACTAACCAAAGAGTCAAATCAAATCAAATATGTGTTCCTAAATCAACTATTGAAGAAATGTGTTCTAAAGCATCCAAAGGAAAAGAAAAGTCAAAAGCTATATGGATTCCTAGGTCCCTTTTGAAAGAATTGAATATTGAAAACAAACTAAAGTTGATATTCAAACTTCCAAGGGCTTCCACTCCATCTTCTTCTAAAATTACTTTATTGTCTCATATATCAAGACTTGAAGTTATTTCACCAATGACTCCCCCATCATTCCATCACCCTTAAAGGTGTGTGTCAATGTTGATCTCTCCTACTTTCTCACCTACCCTTATAAAATCCTTTCAAGCCTACACTTACCTTCTATCTGTACTCCTTCTAGCCTTCCAAGATATGAACTCTTATCCTCAATACACTTTTCTACTATCATCTCCCTTCCATCACCCTGTTAGCATCTTTGAGCATCCCTTTCTACAGTCTTGTCTTATTACGACTTATCCTTCCATTAAAAGCACTATCCATTCTATCTAAAAATATTTTAAAAAATTAAAAAGAAAGATAGAAAAAAATGTGCCTTGGTGAAAACCTGGTAACCGGTGCCTTGTAGAAAAAGTAAAGAGCTATAAAGTTGTCTTATGGTAAAAACCACTTCTTCTAGTGCCTTGGATGAGTACCATGATGAAAACTTTGAAAATAGGAATCATGCATAATTCTTCCATCATCCATCCATTCCATCATTCCTCTTTGATCTTGAAAATGTTGAACTATCCCTGAGCATTAGCTATCTTATCCATTGTCTACCTTATCATGACCCTTCTTATCCCAAAATATTTCACTTCTAGCCTCCATACAAGCTTTGTCCTTGCTATTATATCCTATCACTATCCTATTTGACCTCATAATTGACCCCTTGGTCTTGATCACATAAAGTACAACATGGTTTTCATAAGCCTCTTGACATGTCTACTCTTTTAGACTACATAATTTTTTGGTATCTCACTTATTAGCTTCCATTATTTATCCTATATGTTATATTTCTTAGTGGCTTGCAATATTTATCCTATATGTTATGTTTCTTTTGGCTTCCATTGATTATCCTATATTCTATCTTTCTTATTGGCTTTAACTTCTTATCCTACATGGCTTGTCCAAAACATGTTTCATATGGCTATCTTTCCCTAGCTTGGATGCTCTTGAGGAGCTAGTCCTTGAGGATCACCTTTCACTTGCTTCATGCAATATCTTTTGCCTATTCATCTTATCTACTAGCTTGCTACTCCATCATACCCTTCACCTTGCCAAACATTAGAAAAAAATAATGTGATCTTTCTTTAGAGCTAGTCAATCTTTCCAAGTGGTGAAAACCTGGAAATAGGTGCTAATTGAGACCCTTGCATCTATGTCTATCAGTATCTTTCTTGAACTCATGAAATATATTTATATCCTTGTGATTTTCCTTTCCTAGCTTGGAAATAAGTCTCCTATAGGTCTAGGGGTCACAAACTATATAGTTGTTCAAGATCTCATTGTTTTGTTGGTGTTTAGTTGGCAACTCGCTCAATAGTGTTTTTCAACACTTCCCTTGACTTTGAGTGTTTTTCAACACTTATCAGATGCTTTGGATACACTCTAGGATTTTGAGATATTTCTTACTAATAGACTTGAGTCCTAAGGAGAAAGTAATGTGACTCTCACGCACTTAAACACTAAAATTAGCTGAGACTTGTTGGCTTATTTTTCTTTGTGTCTTCTCTATGACAATTTTGTTGATGATTTTTCCCTCCCTAAGAGCCTCTTGAGGATGTCATGAACTAGAGGACTAGGGACATGGAGCATTTTTTCCTTTGATTTATGTTTGTGGGTGTACTTTGTTAGATCTTAGGTGTCTTGAGCATCTTGCTTGACCCACTTGACGCTTAGGATCTTCAATGTTACATCCTTTTCTTTTTTTCACAAGTGTTTGCTTCTCAAAATTGTGTGTCTCAATGTAAGCATAATCTTGCTATACTAAACCTCAGGAATCTAACTGCATAGTCATCTTGGCCTTTATGTCTTTGATGCATAGGTTGAGTTCCCACATTTCTATCTGATATAGATCATATTCATACCCTCATATTTTATACTAGTGATGATTATATGATCTTTTGATGTCCCTAATAAGGCTCGATGATAAAAGCTAGGAGCTACTTAAATAACCCTTGCAATTGCACCTTTGCATACTAGCTTGAATTCCAGGTTCATTATATCTTAGCTTGCATTTGAGTGTCAAGATAATCTTCTTTATCTTTCATGGATGTGCTCATCGATTTCGTTCATCTTCATGATTCTTCTCAATCATGTCTTCATCTCTTTTGACCTTGTCATCTCATCATTCTTTTCTTTTCCTGTCATCAAAAGGGTTCATCTTATCATCGCATTTGTCTACCCTTTTGGGTCCTTCATATAGTATTTTGACCTAATTTCAATTTCCTAGATCTATTTTTTAGATCAATATCGAAATCTAGGTTAATCTTGCTAGTCAAAATTGTATTTCAAAATTATTCCTTCTTCTACACAATTGTCAGATCATTTGAGGCTTAATCTTTGCACATTTTTTAGGCAATCATCATTTCTTCATCATTTCTACTTTCTTCCATTCTTCTTATTCATTCTATTTCATTTCATTTCATCAAATTCTCATGCTTTATCTTTTTGGTCAAATCCAATCAAACAGGGGCATAATATCTTCATTGATTGGTGGTCATTCTTTTGCCTTGATTGCTTAGTTGTCATTATGGACTTTGGCTTATCTCAATTCGATCAAATCTAGCTCATTTTTTCATCTCCTATACCTCATTTTGATTTTGATCCTAAGGGGGCATGAATACATTGTCATTGCTTTGGTTTGTTGCATATTGATTATGTTATGACTATATATTCCCTTAGGAGCATATGCTTGACCTTTCCATTTACTCTTGATTCAACTATCACTATAGAGCTTATGCTTGACCTTTCCATTTTCTCTAGGTTTATTTCTCTCCTAGTGTTTATTTTTTCTTCTAACTGACTATGCATTTGGGATCTACTATCACTATGTACTTCATTCTTTAGAGTTACATCTATCTTTTAGTTTTTATCTTGGTTTCTTCATTCTTTGATGTAATATATTCCCAGATCAATCAGGCATTAGTCAAAAGGGGCAAATGTAACCACCCAAAATGGTCATCTATACTATGAGCCCACTTTCTAGCATTTTCACTTAATTTATTAATCACTTATTCTTGATCAAATCGCCACTTTGCTATTTATTTGATTATAATCTATGGTTTGACTACTTTATCCTAAGTCTTTTATATAATTAATATAACTTTCTCCCTTTAATTAAATAAAATTCCCAAAGTTCCACTTATCCTAAGTGTGCACATGAAAAACATTATTCCTATTTTAAAAAGAAAAGGAAAGGCATTTCTGTCTCACATGAGGGGCACACTTTCTACGTGAGAGGAATCTTTATTTTCAAAGTAAACTTAATTCTCCTCCACACATATTTTACCTCTTAAATTCAATTTTTGATCTATCTCAGGCTCTTAAATTCAATTGTTGATCTATCTTAGGTGAGATTATTGTGCACATGGATAAACCCTTGGTTATGCCTCTTTTGCCTCTTAATCTCAACCGTCCATTTTATTTAAAAGGAGGCTTACTCCTTACTCTCTCATAAGCTTACACTCTCATGTTAATGTTATGGTGCATGTTTTCCTAGTGACTTTTGAGCTTTTGAATGGCTTGGAGCATTCTTGTATTTGCATTCTCATACTTGCAACATGGCTTGCATGTAGCTTAGTTTTCTTTATGCTCTAGTTTAGATCACATAGCTTAAATATGAGGTTTTTTAACTCTCTTTGTTATCTTGCATTTCATTTAGTTTAATTTTCATTTGCATTGCATCCTTTATTGATCCTTGGACATTAGAACTCTTACCTCTACTCTTTGAATCTTCCATTCTATGGTCCACCTTGCAAGGGTTTTCTTAAGCTAGGTTCATTTGAGAGCCACCATCTCATAGCTCTTGCACGTCATAGATGGGAAGCTATAAGCCACCTCTTGAGATTATCTTTATCATGGATATTCTTAAGAATAATGGTTTATAATAGTGTACCCTATTTTTGGTATACAACCATCATAGGAGTCTAGGTTATTAAGAGGTAAATCAAGGAATGTATAATAGCATGACAAAGGAAACCAAGAAGTAGAAGCTCTCATAAATACCTTCTAAGTAGACATGATGGACCCCATGACAACAAACTTCAAAAAATTTGCACGAGTTGAGGCCATGCTATACCTTTGTATAGATCATTTATAGTGCCTACCCCTAGTTTTTTTGTTTTGTTATATTGCCAAATTCTTTTAGGCCAATTTTTATGGTTATGTTATTTGATTTAGTGGTACTTGGTTACCCAATTTGATTGATGTTATTTCATACTTGGTTTATATATTTGATGAGCTACTTGATACTCAGTTATTTCATGTTTATTCTTTTGATGATGATGTTGGAAATAATTTTTAAAAAAAATAAGGGAGATTGTTGGAAATGACTGAAGAGATTATACATAAAAAGTAATGGAACTGGTAAAGAATGCTCTCAATCATTGTTTTTCCATTGATGTCAAAGTTGCTACTTGCAGGAATGACAATTTCTTTAGTGATCCAAATACTATCAATTGGTTGATTGACAAGGAGGAGGCAATCAATAAGATGTAACTAGAGTACCTAGAGAAAGGTTGAAGTTATGATGTTGTAATGAAATACAAGGATCAGCTAAGCCATTGATGAAAAAGTGTATTGATGACATACTCTAAGACACAGAGAATGGGCACATTGAAACATATCAAAGATGTAAGGTTTTAGCTAAGTCATTTGTAAAGTCTAACTAAGTTCATTAGAGAAAGAGAGCCAAGCAAGCAAGTCAATGCCAAACAGATTCTTAGTTGAAGCCGAGCAAGTTCACTTTTAGAGTGTGCTGAGTAAATATCAAGTGCCAAATAGAAAAAAAGTGCCAAGTAAATATCAAGTGTCGAACAGAAAACAAGTGCCGAGTAAATATCAAGTGCCGAACAGAAAACAAGTGCCGAGTAAACATCAAGTGTCGAGCATGAAATAGGTGCCGAGTAAAGATATAGATGTCGAGCAGGATACAAGTGCCGAGTAACACAAAACAAGTTGAGTATCAGTAAACCAATAATGCTTAGTTGCTGCATTATTTTGAAATAGAAGATTCGCTAGATCTAAGCCGACAAGGTTGTTACCTAGAAGTTTGTAAACCAGATAGAAGATAGAGTGATGAGCTGGTGGCACAGAACACCATGTAAAAAGGTTTTTAGCGAATACAACTGGATGCTAGACAAGGTTTCTAGATGAAGAAGAAATATGGGGTAGATACATTGTATCCTACCTAATCCATTGAGACCCTAAAATTGGAGAGGGAGAATTGAGCGGGAAAGATATTTCATATTTCTATTTAAGAAGTCATAAGGTCATGAAGCAGTAGTGTGGTGGTGAGAAAGTATGAAATCATGAGCTGTTGAAGAAAAGTGCTAAGGAGTAAGAGAACAAAGAATACTCTGTTTCACTGGATGACCACAGATATGATTCCATTGGTTTGATGAGTAAAGAAGACTCAAGGAAACAAAGCTTGAGAGGAAGACAAGCTAACAGAACTGAAGTGATTAAAAACCAAGCAAAGGATTGAACTGAAGTGTGATATGTAATCTGCAAGTTATGTTGTAAGTTGAATCAGATCAAAGCTATTGTTGTTACTTTCTAGCAATTGTAACAGTTAAGATAAAACCTATGAACTTAGGTTGGTTTAATAGCCATGTTGTAAATCCTTTAATAGGGTAACATTCCAAGTGAATGTTCCAAAGTCCTTTAACCAGGCCCATTCCTAATAGTTTGGTGAAATCCTCTAACAAGGTCACATTTAACAATGTGTTGTAGCCTTTAATAGGGCAGGCTTTTCACAGGGCAGACCATCAGAAGTGGTTAAAATCAATTGCGCAGTTATTTTGTGGGTATGATCCCCACCCCAGTTTTACCTTCTTATTCTTGGAGGGTTTCTGGGTTATCAAATTCTTGGTGTTATGGTGTGATGCATGTTTACTTTTCTTAGTTGTTTCAATATTTAAATTTCATGCATGATAAGTTCAGTTATGCACCATTAAGAATTTGTAGAGAAAACAGAAAAAGTTTTATCATGGCATTTGGACCTTGAATAACTGATTCACACCCCCCCCCCCCCCCCTCTCAATTATTCTAAAGAATTATAACAGATGATACTTTGTATGTTCATATAGTGATTTCACTCGTTTCATGATGATAGCTAGATGGATGATTTATATATGTTTTTCATGGTTACTTGCCCCATACTTTCAAGTGTATGGTGGACATGTGTGTTTTACTTTATGTTTGATGTTTCTGATGTGGTTGAGGGAGGGAGTTGTAGTCACCTACTAGTCAAGATCTATATGATATACCACTCCCCACCATTGTTTGTTTAGTTTAGATTTATATGCACATGTACATGTTCAACTTTTATGTAGAGTGCAAGTATTGGGCATTGACTTCTATGAATTGTTAGGATGAGTGTACCCTATCATAGTATCTCAATGGTAAAGAGGGGAGATAGTTCTTGAGTCCAAATCCTAACCCTAGGCCAATTATCCTAGAATATAGGACAAGTATCTGAGTTATGTACCCTTCAAAATTTGTCAAGTGATGTGAATTCAAGATTTTGACCCTTTGAGTTTGATATCGTACTTTATCTTTTAGAATGGGTTTTCTTCTTAAGTTTGTGGGTCTATTGTGATTTTTAGTTATTATTAAATCAAATGGAGATAATATTAAATGATTTAATTTAACAAAAAAAATAAAGAAAAATCAAAATTTTAATTATATTTAGAGGAAATAAATTTAAATATTTAATTAAAAGTCCAAATTTGGCATAATTATATATATTTTTTGATAGGTAACAGTTTTGATTTTTCATTAAACTTAAAAAGAGGAATTACATTGGGTTGCCAATTGCAAAAGTTGGCCAAAAAAATTATGAACATTTATCTTCCCTACACCGCAAACATATATCAACGTAATACATTAAAAGGGCATAAACACCCTACCAAGAACAACAACATCCCAACCCACAAAAGCCCACATAATAAAGACATTTAGTTGCCTAGGGCAATGACACCATCCATCTCCACCAACCACCTACGCTTAGTCCTTGAACCATTGCACCACCTCCTCCCTTGTGAAATTTGGAATGGTTCAGTCATCCTCGACTGACCTTGGCATGCCGAGAGGGTTGGTTCCTTAGCAATGCATGTTGTCCATTTCACTCGTGCCCACGTCTTTAGTCAATGAGATGTCCAACCACATTCCTTTCACAATGGAGTCTCCAGTAATCTTCAGAGTCTTCCTCTCAATCTAGTGTCATAGTGGCTATCCTGGAGCTTTAACACTCTTGCATGGCATTGCCTTCATAAATCCCTGCCTCTCCTCACTTGACAACCAAATCTTCTCCTACAGAAACTCCACAATCTTCTTTCACCCTTTCTCTACCTATGGTACATGCACCCCTTGTGGAAACTATAAGGGATTGAATCAAAGTATCCCCTCCCCCAACCAACCTCCATGGCTCATGTCCCATCTCCAATCCCACATCCAAGATGACTCTATCCATAATTTCCTCCAGCCCCAGTAGCCATTGTGGGTCAACACATGTTTCCACAGCCCATTAGACTTCCTCCTTAGTCCCTCCAACGTGTAGTGCCAATGCCACAAAGAGTGAAGCCACATCCAAGTTGGAGTGTCTCCTCCAGTAGGAGTCCAAGTACTCCATTCTATACATTTGTTGGATGTCATCCAGGAACTCCATATCATCAAACATGAAAATTTTCTTCAAACACCCAACCATAATCTTTCTCTCATACGTTTGCGTCTAATTATCTAATTCAAGTACAAAATTGGCCTCTATTTCCGTCTCTCTACTAAAAACCCTATGAAGTGCCCTTCCTTTCCTCATTGAAATCACACACTTCAGACAATCTAGAAGCCTTCTCTATGCGGGGTGCCAATATATAATTACAAACTTTATCATGCTTTAGGGATTGATATCTCTTGAATGTCATCAGGGGTATTGGTTCATGATTTGAGTTGTAGTCCCCTCCATAATCAGCAAAAATGCCTTTTTGGCCTCTTCATAATGCTTCCCAATCTTTTTTCCAAGTTGAGAAGTCTAAGGTCTTCAAAAAAAAATTTCTGAGTCCCCAAAATTGCATTCATGCCCATATTCGCCAGCTTATCTGCCACCTTATTTGCTTCTTTGTAGACATGGGAAACCTTAAAGTCCCCAAACTCCATTAGTAGGCATCTAATCTATTTTATGTGTTTGTCAAGATGTCATGCTTCCAACTTCCCTTTCTTAATTTTGTAAGTGATTATCTTTGAATCCCCTTCAAGATGCACTCTACAGATATCCAATTTAATGCCTAAGATTAAAGCCTCCTTAGCTGCTTGACATTCTGTCATATTATTCGTTCCATCTTTCAGTCTTTTGGCTATAAAGGCAAGAGTGTGGCCTTGATTATCTCTTGCTACACAACCACAAACAAAGACCCCTAGATTTCCCCTAGCTACCTCATCAAAGTTAATTTTCACTCATCCTTCCTCTAGTGGTGGCCAACACATTTTTTCCCTTTTTTGTTTAGGATTAGCCCTTACAAGCCCATTAACGGGCCTTTGTGTAATTATATTTATTTAGTTTAATAATAATTAATTTAGAAGTTTCATTTTTTTAAATGAACTCTAAATATTATATTAGTTAAATTAATAAATATACTTCCTAATTACGTCTTATTATTAAACAAAAGCAAGTGAGAATAATTTTTAAAAACTTTATTATAATTAAGACACAAAAAGTATGTATGAAGAATTAAATAAATAAAATAATAAAAGAGAAGGCTTTTGCATATTCGTAAAATCAAAACCCTAGGTTGAGAAATTCTTTATCGAGAGATTAGAGCCCATTTCTCCACACATAGGTTTTGGGGAGCAAAATTTGGAATTTGAGAAAAAGAATTATTGAAAGTTTCAGAGGGTTTGGATTTGCATGCATTCATAGGTTGTCTCACATTTTAGCTATTTTTTTGAGGTAGGGTTTGAAATCCCATTGTAGGTCTATTTTGTGTCTTCCTGGGTACTTGCATAATGCTTATTAATTTATTGTATTAATCTTTGGATAAAGAATTATGTTGTAGATTTTGAAAAGAAAAAACTTATTAATCAAGAAAACGTGATAGGGGAAAAATGTAGAAAAAATTATAAAATTATTATGACTGTATTCATTTAAAACCCTTTCTAATTCGATCATAGAAAATTGGAAGAAAACAAAAATTTGAACAGTTACATTTTGAACTTTAAATTTTTCATGTGATTATCTCAAGTTTTCCAAATAAAGATAAATATTCTTCTTATATCTAAAATAATTTAATTGCAAAATATATTGGAAAATTAAAAGAATAATTGAGAAAAAATGTTAAATGAATGTTTATTTTTATTTTAAAAAATTATAATTTAATTTTTAGATTTATTTAGTTCAAAAAAAATGATTAATTATTTATTTTAGAAATTTAAAAAAAATTATTAATTAAAAATATATATTATTTATTTATTTTGAAAATTAAACAAATAAATAGTACTCTTTTTTTTATAAGTGGGTTTTTAATATTAATCCTTTTTAAAAAACTCTGAGTGGGTTATAACTTGTTATATATTTATTAATGCAGGTGGACTTATAAGTTAATAAATATATATTGTGACGTGGCTATCTTTAAAGAAGAGTTGTAGTTGAGTTAACTTTATAATCATCAAGTAATGAATATTTAAATATTATGAGAGAAATTGTAAATAGTTTAATTATAATTATAATTTCAAGTTTGAGTTATCTCGACTTGCATTATGAATTCAAGGAAAAGTCAATATTAATATTAGACTTAAATAGAAGTCAAATTAATATTTTAGAAAAGAAATTGATATTAAGATTTAATCTAATAATATAATTTATGTTATTAATTAAATTAGTTACGATTTAAGATTATTTAAATTAATAATATGATCATGTTGCATGATTGATAATCTTTATCCACTATGATACAATTATGAAATGTGAACTTGAATTTGACACAAATCAACTTTTATGGAATTATATTATTTTTGAAACTAAATAGCTACACTTGTTTTAAATGCATGCGAGATGTCATGTTTTATTTTATGGGGGGTTTGGGGGAAACCTAGTAGTTTGACTAGATAAGCATATTTACCAGAGGCTTGGGAAGTGGTTGTTTTTGTGATGCTTTTATGTGATGTTGTTTAATCCTGATTATTTCATTCCCAACCAATGTGCTACAGTCATGTGTTTCTATGATGAGATCGAGTTATTTTTTGTAAGCTCATGTATTATGATTTTCTTGGTGTAACCTTTGAGGTTTTTGGTTAGTTATCTATTAGTTCTTTCTAGTTGCTTGTATAGGAATGAGGTGAATATTGTGATTTTCTTGGTGTAACCTATGAGGTTTTGATCAATTATCTATTGGTTATTACTATATATGAGCAATGTTAGTATGCTAATAGAAACCAAATTTAAATAAAGCTTCTACAAACTAAACAAAATTCATAAACTTCAAGATAGACTAAGATGAGATCTCAATTGAGAATATGAGCCATTAATGGACTCTCTCAATAAGAAGCTCTCTTGTTGAGTAGCTTTATCTAAATGGATAGGATGTATGCTCAATATGCTTCCAAAGGCTTCAATGGATGATTGTGGATTTTTAGTGTGGATAGATGGCTTTAGTATGGATTTGGCTCTCAAAATAGCATTATAACTTTACTTCATGGATTGTGTTATTTTGCAAAGGGGAAGGATCCAATTTATAGGCAAGAGGCTTGAGGAATTGAGGGCTAAGATGCAAGGATGCGGAAAAACTCATGGAGGGCTTAGATTGAATGAGAGGAGAGCACATGGATTGTGCTTCCTTACAACCAATCAAGGAGTGACACATGTCACAGGGTGAGAGGATGGAAGAAAGGGCAAGGATGAGTCAACAAAGGAGGCTCAAGAGATAAAATCTTCATAAAGACCCTTCATAAGTGCTTTGTAAGAACATTTATGACTTTGTGGGCTTTATAAAGTTTTGTGGTTGAAGATATTTGTGAGAGATACCATGAAATTCGAATTTGAGGGTTTAGGGGGGTTTTAAGCTTGCTTAGGGTTGAAAAAATGATTAGAGGAAGGGTTAGAGATGGTTTAGGACTAGGCAAGTGGATGGCAAGTGGATTGCAATTAATGAGGGTGGGTGAAGGAGGAGATATTTGTTAACTTTGGCTTGAGTTAGCAAGTCTTAACCCATGTTTAGGGAATGTGACAAGGTTAGGAGGGGATTAGGATTAGGTTTAAAGACATCTTCTAGAAGAGTCTAGACTTTGGATGAGGATAAAGACTTTCTAGAATAGTCTAGAACTTCTTAGGATAAGATTTTATGAAATAAATAAAGTTTTATTTATTTCAAAGGTTTGGGTTGAGGAGATATTTATTAAAATATTTTTAATAAACATGAGGATTAATATTTAATCTTCATTAAATATTTTGAGTTGGGATTAGGGGTAGGAAATGATGGGATTAGCCTTTAATCGAAATTAAAGAAGGATTAGAAGATTTTGGAAGAGGTTATTGGTCTTAAGAAGATTGGCCAAGTTTTGGACAAAAAATAAATTTTTTATTTATTTTAGGATTTTTGGTCAATTTATTAATTAAATAATTAATAAATAAGGAAATAATGTTTAAATAAGATTTAAACATTTTTGGGAGGGATTCCTTAATTAAATATTTTTAATTAAGATAAAGGGATTTAATGGCATAAAAATTAATTAATTAATTAATTAATTAATAAATGATGATGTCATCAAGGATTTTTTCAAAAAATAAAAATACTTTATTTTCTAAAGGATTTTTGGTCAATTTATTAATTAAATAATTAATAAATAAGGAAATAATGTTTAAATAAGATTTAAACATTTTTGGGAGGGATTCCTTAATTAAATATTTTTAATTAAGATAAAGGGATTTAATGACATAAAAATTAATTAATTAATGATGATGTCATCAGTGATTTTTTCAAAAAATAAAAATACTTTATTTTCTAAAGGATTTTTAGGTGTCTACAATTACCAGTTTATTATATAGGACTAAGGTGAATATTGTGATTTTACGAGCTTAGGGTAGGTTATCTATGTGTATGCTAGTAAGTGGCTTGCAATAGAGGTCAAAGCCCTAAAGAGGGTGCTTGGGTAACCCATTGTAAGTTGTATTAATTAGTGATAACATTTCATTAAATGTGTTAAAATGAATTAACAAGAGTCAATTTCTTGCCTCGTCCATTCCTCGAGTGCTAGTATAGGCTAGGATGGGAGTAGAGAGGATGCTTGGTTGTGACCTTGTCTCATTAGTATGCCTTGTATATATGAATGGATACTAATGTCGCATAGTCCCTAGGGGGTCAGAGTCCAGAGAGGCCGCTAGGGTAACCTTAGAGTTGGCTCATGTAATGCAACTTGTTGCCATGCATATTAGGTTTCCTACATGTCTTTGTTGCCTTTGGGATTAGATGTTACTTGTGTACTTGGTACCTTTAAGATAGATTTCTATCAGGATTACCTGACATAGATACTTGTTATGATTTTGGATTGTTATCTATTTTGGGACTTGAGATTATCTCCTCAACATAGTGGGAGTGGGCCATTTAGGTTCCACGAGGTTGAGTGGTAGTTTTTCTTATATCATTGAGATCCAACATCTGGATGTACTTGTGTAGTTGTTCCATTCTTCTGATCTTGTGATTATGTTCTATGGTCATATGTTGATTTATTGGACTTTGATTTTTGGAGATCTTATGAGATGTTGTACCTTATCATGATGTATATTCTTTTACTATTTCATAGCCTATGACTTGTATAGAGGATGATTTTCATTTTGGGTTATGCCATGTGGCATCTTATGTACTTGTATATTATTTCATTTGATTTCACACTTATGGTTATCCTATGATGTGGACTTTATTTTGTATTAAATTTAATCTTAATAAAACTTATGTATGTGATTTAGCATCATGGAACCCTTCAGAAATGTAACTATTATTGTATAACTTATGTATGTATGTATGTTATTTCTTCCACTATGTTATCTCTTGTTGTTTTCATCTTTAAAAAAAAAGTTTGGCAAACTTAGTGACATAATTGGGTTAATTTCTTTTGGGTTCCTTGGCGGGGCATTACATCATCTGCCCAAGTATTCAAATAGAGTTGTGAATCTAAAATAGTAAAAGGACACATGGATACTATGGTTATTGAACCTCAATAATCCCAATAAAAATATGATACATGAGTTTGCCGTTGCATACAAGAACTAGAAACTCACCCTAGGAGCCATGTTGGAAGATGATCATGTTGACAAGGTAGGAATCAATATATCTATCTAGTTAGTTTCTATAAAAATTTTATGATGGTTTTAGGTTTTGAGGATAGGTGTCCTCCAAACAATGTTTAGTTGACTTAATTATTTCTTTACCTGCCAGGAGGTCAAGTTTTTAGGGAGACCTCTTAGCTATCTAAAATTGTATATGTTGGTGCATAGACTTAAGCAAGGGTTAGAAAAACTGAACATAAAAACAATATAGATAAATATTAGTTTCAATTTTATTATTATTTTTGAATGGAAATGGAATGAACTTATATGCTTTGAAATATAATTATCTCTGTCTTTGAACTTTTATAATGGAAATTGTGGTTTGGCAGTAATTTGAATCTATTGTGTTCCAATTTATGAAGTTGGTGTTTCTTGAGGAATACTAACTTCATGCCTTTGATGGTTTTGTCCTACTTAGAGTATGTTTCCATTCTATCTTTAATGCTTGTTAGATAACTTGTGGATTCAATTAAGTTTTTGGGAAATGAAAAACTTTTCTTTTCAGTTCTTGTAGTTGCTCTTATATTATTTAGTACATTAAGCCCCTTATCTAAGAGTAAGGTGTACGGCCTTAAGTTCTCTCAGGTTAAAAGTACCCATGTGTGTGTGTGTTGTATAAGATTTGTTGAAAATCTTATGAGTTGTACCTTTTGCAATTCAGAGGGAAGTGAACATTAATGCTTGCCCAAATGTTGTGAATTATTTGTCTCTGAAGGGGGTAATAGAGTCTAGCTTGCTAGCATTTATTGAAGAGACAAATATGTTCACCAACACCATGCTTGCCACACAACAAGTGCCCATAGGAAAATTCCCAACCTAACCCCCAAATGAACAATCACTCAAACGACATAAATATGAGAGTTCATGTCTAATAATATTTTTTCATATGCACGTGCACATGCTCATGGATGAACACAACTAACTCCACAAAAATGATAAAAAATTAGCAATGCATGGGTTGGATATTAGAACTGTGTGCTAAAATTTTGACACACTTCTATGAGTTATTATATCCAAGATTTCTCAAGAATGAGATCTTAAATGATGACTCATAGCTCTCTATTTATGGAGTGCAAGGATTTGTAATGGAGGCCCTCAGTTTGACCTAGTTTGTGACCATACATGTACACCATAAAATGAGAGATTCAAAGAGGAAAAGAAAGAATGTTAGTTTCCATGATCATCAAATATGCATGCAAATGAAGATGCAAGCTAATCTAAATGATAACAATGCAAAGCAATTCAAGATTAATCTATGAAAACAGATATGACTCTAAGCTATGAAAATGCAAGGATGAAACATGATGATAGAGGCCATGGATGCATGAGAAAATAAGACAAGAAGAGAGAAGTTGCAATGAAGCTCCAATGTCCAAACCCTAAGGCTCAAACTCCTCCAAAATCACTCTCCAAACTTGCAGCATAACAATAAAATATCCATTAACCTTATTATTTTTATTATGAAATTAGGAGGAGAGGGCTCCTTATATAGTCAAGTGTGGAGGTGGGAGGCTTCTCACAACCAATATGGGATAATAGGGTTTGATCTATGTGAGACAAAATTCCACTAATGATAAAGTAGGAGTGTTTGATAAGAAAATGGAAAGAGGGAAAAAGAATCTCACTCAGAAATATGTGCATTTAAGTGTAGAGAAAAATGAATTATATTTATTTATATTTATTTTATTTCTTTTTTTCATCACAAAGAGATATTTTAGTGAGGATTTTATTTATTTAATTAAAAGAGGGATTATCTTTTAATTAAAAGGGGATTTATTTTATTTAATTAAAGGGAAGATTTTCTTTTAATTAAATAAGACTATTTTATTTAATTAAAAGAGAATTTTTCTTTTAATTAAATAAGACTTAAGATAAAATAATCAAACCTTAGAAAATATTGAAATGATTGAATTAATTATGATTAGATCAAGGAAAATGATTTGAATTGATTTGATAAAATATTGAAAGGCATTGATTCAGGCAATTGATAAATTGATAAATGGGGTCCCATAGTCTAGGCGACCATTTTAGGGTGCATATATTTGCCCCTTTTTTACTAGTGTGTGGTTGATTTGGGAAAACATGTAGTCAAAGAGGGGCAAATATATGCACCCTAAAATGGTCGCTTAGACTATGGGCCCCCATTTATCAATTTATCAATTGCCTAAATCAATGCCTTGCAATATTTTATCAAATCAATTCAAATCATTTTCCTTAATCTAATTGTAATTAATTCAATTATTTCAATATTTCCTAAGGTTTGATCATTTTATCCTAAGTCTTATTTAATTAAAAGAAAATTTCTCTTTTAATTAAATAAAATAGTCTTATTTGATTAAAAGAAAATCTCCCTTTTAATAAAATTAAATAAATGCCCTTTTAATAAAAGAAAATCTATCTTTTTATTAAATAAATAAAATCCTCGCTTAAATATCTCTTTGTGATGAAAAAAGGAAATAAAACAAATAAATAAAAATAAAAATCTTTTTTCTCTACATTTAAATACACATATTTCTAAGTGAGAATCTTTTTATTTAATTAAAAGAGGGATTTTCTTTTAATTAAAAGGGGATTTATTTTATTTGATTAAAAGGGAGATTTTCTTTTAATTAAATAAGACTATTTTATTTAATTAAAAGATAAGTTTTCTTTTCAATAAAATAAGACTTAGGATTAAATGATCAAACCTTAGGAAATATTGAAATTAATTGAATTAATTACAATTAGATCAAGGAAAATGATTTGAATTGATTTGATAAAATATTGCAAGGCATTGATTTAGGCAATTGATAAATTGATAAATGGGGGCCCATAGTCTAGGCGACCATTTTAGTGTGCATATAAGAATTGCCAGGAAACAATAAAGTGTAAATACCTCACTCAATCGAGCATCTTGCTAGGAGTACAGATTTGACACAAATCCTAATGAACACAAAGTAAAGCCATGGAAAGATTGTAAACCTAGCAAACATTCCAATTCCATAAACTAAACACATGCCACACAATTCCCACAAAATCTAGGTGACATGCAAAATGAGGGAACAAAAAGCCCAAAAATAAAACATTCTAAAATTTGACAAAATTTAAAAGCCACCTCCAAAATGAGGTCAAACACCCAAAAATCAAATAAAACTTGATCTACAAGCTCACATGCAACTTTTGAAAACATAACTCCACTAAAAATTTCAAATTACAATACAAAACTTATAAAAATATTCATTCTCATCCAATTGGGTCAAATTAACACATGAAAATGGAAGGGGACACTAGTTCTCAACCTCTAACCAAATCACAATAAAAAACGAAAGGTAAAATAGATCAAAATAAAAGAAACAAGAAAGCCCTAACTCACATGCCAAATCTAGGTATTACAACCATAGATGAAAAACTCATTGTATGCAACAAGACACTTGGCAAAGAAGGAGATCCACACTATGAATCCAAAGAGATCAACCTTATGATGATCAGGCAAGCAAAACTCTCCCATTGAGAAAAATAATAAAAATTCCAAAGAGGATTTGGAGAAATTTTCTCCAATTCAAAAAATGAAAAGAGTAAAAGTGAGTGTTAAAACTCCCTTTGGCCAATATAAGCACTTTTATAAAAGTGACTAATAAATTAGGTCATTAAATAACTCAATAAACTAATTGGTCCCTTTTCCCAATTAAAATAGGAAACTCCAAGTTTTTGGAATTCAATTATGACTATTTAGCTAGTAAATAAAATACAGAAAATAAATTATAAAATTTTCCCCAAATCAATTAAATTAGCAATTTAATAACATTTTTTGAAACAACTACAAAATCCTAAATGCATAGACACACTGATGAATCTAATCGCATAATACATCATTAACATAGATTTACCAATAACTAGAGGACTAATAATAATTAGATAGAAACATCACCCATATAGGGACAACATTGGTTCAACATGAACGATCAATGTCACTATCTCCTAGTGTCACTGCTGGTGAATGTACTTGGTACCTATTCGGCAAAATCTTAGGGGGTTATATTGATGGAGCCTTAGGAAGTATGGTTTTTTTTTGGAATGATAAAAATATTCACGAGGAACTTGTATCACAGAATAGGAATATGATCAATATTAGATTTTCTAATGCTAAGGATGGCACTTCATGGGTGCAAACTAATGTTTATGCACCTAACACTAAATGGGGTAGGAAAGCTCTTTGGATTGAACTTTCTAACTAGAGAAAGAACTTTGCAGATGAGGACTGAGTCATTATGGGTGATTTCAATACACCACTGAAAGAGAATGAGAAGAAAGGGGGCAATTAGACCAATTTGGACAACATAATGGATCTAATGGAATTTATTGGTAATCATTTATTGCATGACATGGATTTGCAAGGTGTTGAATACACTTGGACGAATAGAAGGTTGGGTAAGGGTCTCATCCAAGTAAGACTTGATAGAGCCCTTATTAGTAATGGTTGGTTTCAAAGTTATAAATGTTCCTTATTAGCTCATGTGAGAGCAGGTTCTGATCATTATCCCATTTTTCTTTTGGATGACCTTGTTACCATTAAAAAGCACCATTCTTTTCACTTTGAAAAAATGTGGACATTACATCTCGGGTTTGAAAACCTTACTGATTCCTGATGCTCAGCACTTATAACAAACTAGCTTACACAGCTCTTGTTGCATTTTTGTATTGCTTGGCATCGTCTGTGACTCGGCACTCAAATATCACTCGGCACTTGTATAATGCTTGGCACCTAAAGTCATTTGACACTTGATCTTCACTCGGCACCTGAAGGCTTCTCGGTACCTAAAGACTGCTCGATACTTGAAGATCACTCAACACCTATTGGATTTCCTGACTCGGCTCATATTGTGCTCGGCTCCAATGTAGAAAATGGTTAAGTGTGTTGGCCCATTTTGAGACTAACAATCTCCCCCTTTGACATGAGTGACAAAAACACTTAACTGACCTTATGAGTACATTCACTAATCTGCTTGGTATATACAGATGTTTTAAAACCTTGATCAAAATTTTGTAACTTACAATATATACCTCAAAATTATGGTAACTCCCCCTGAGTTGATTGTGCCATTATTTGCGCTATCTTAGTAACCAAAATTTGATGTTGCATATCATGCTCCCTTTTTCTCTTGTCTCCCCTTGTTCCCCTTGTTAACTTGTCTCTTTGCCTTCCTCATTCATCTTGTCTTCCCCATTCATCTTGTAATCTCTCCCTTTTTGACACTTATGTCAAAGGATTTTAAGAGTTAAGACCATATTTTGCCAAAAATGTGTTGTTTACCTCCATAATCATCCTAAGAGTGGCATCCCAATTATGCAAATAAATTTCTAATGACTTGTGTTGGATGGCAGTCTCAATAGCAAGGTGAATAAGTCCTTCTGAAGTAGAAAGATTAGGATCTTTCTTGAGAACAATTTCAGCATAGACTTGTTCTTTATGGAGTACTTCTAAATGTGGGGTAATGGAGGATTGGAGCTGTATCAATTTTGCCTTGATGGTGGCCTCTTCTATTGTTAATACAACTATTTCTTTCTGAGTGTGAAGCGTTTGAGCAAAATGCTTCTCACTTTGGGCTAGATCCTTGGGTAGCTGCATGCTTGAAACATTCAAATTCCTCTCCAGACTCATTATCTTTTGGCTAGTTTCCTATGTGAAGTATGAAAAGTCACACAACTTTGTGTACAATGAGAATATATTCTCAAGTACCTTTTTCACTTTGTCTATTCTCTTTGCCAATTCAATCTGTGAAAGTGCTATTTCACTAGATATTTTCTCATTAACTTTCCCTTGAAATTTTCTTTTAGACCATTCCATAAGTTTTTCATTTGTCTCTTGGTCTGCATTTGTCACCTGGTCAACAATATCTGATAATTGCTATATGATATGCTTTGACTCGTCTAGTGACTGAATACTGAAGGCATCCATAAAGATGTCTTTGATCTCATGTAGTGTTTGCTTTTGTTTATACTCCTTCCTGAGTCTAAGGCTTCTTGCACTTCATTGATTTGATCAATGCTTATTGTTTTTGAGTCATAACTTGGTATGACTATCTCCTCATCTAATTCAGGGTCTCCATAGTGAAGTACCCTTGCAACTTTTGTAGAACTTGACCCTGGTGCAGATATTTGCAGTGGCTATTGTGAAGGAGTCCCCAAGGTAGGCAAATTTATCAATGTTTGTATTGCCTCCCGCTCTTTAGGGGTTTCCTCTGTTTTCTCCTCCTGTTGTCTACCTTGATCAATTATTGTAATTTTAGGAAGTGCACCTTGAGTTTGTGTTGTAGGATCAGATGTAATAGTCTGTCATGTTTGTTCTATTTCTTTGTCTACTGCTACACTTGGCTTTTCTATTGTTGTGTCAACTATGCCTAATGAAACAACTATTCGCATTTGAAGTTGACCACTAGTAGCTATAGAGATGATGGAAGGTGGTTCTTGTGGATACACCTTATCTCTAATTGTGTTTTCTACTAGTTTTTGTAGTTCATCCATACTGACCAATATTGGATCTACACATAATCTTGCTTGTTGCGTGGATTGGTCAAAGATTCTTTTGAGATCCTCTGCAGTTAATGGATTGATGTTCTAAGCAGAAGTGTCAGGAACATCTTATATTGTTACAGTTTCTATAGGTGTGATGAGTACATGAGGAGGGCTAGAAGGCGGCAATTATGTGTCTTGCACACTCTGGTCTTGTTGCTGCTCTTGCTCAGTTGTTGCCATTTCATCTTGCTTTTGTGTCTCCTCCTCTATTTCTTTCTTTTCTTCTTCCTTCTTCTCTTCTTCTTGTTTCTTTTCTTCTTCCTTCTTCTCTTCTCTTCCTTGCTCTACTTCTATCTTCTCTTCTCTCCTTTTTCTTCTTTCTTCTGGTGGGGCAGTAGCTTCTTCCTTGTATTCTTCTTCAAGAAAATCTTCAATCTTTTTTGTACAAGTTCTTCCATGATTTTTTTGTTCTTTGTACAATTTCTTCCATTTTGTTTTGGAGAATGAAGAATGCCCTGTACTTAGGTGTAAACCTAGCATTATGCCTTTTGATTGCTTTCTTTATTTTCTCCTTAGTCAAATCAGGCAGTATGTTTGCTAGGGTTGATTCTCTTATCTCCTTCTCCATTTTCTAAAAAAAATGCTATCTGTCTTCTACAATTTTAGACAGTTCATTTGGCAATTGTCCATCTAGTTAAAGAGGAATATACTTGAACTGTGCCATCATTCCATAAACTAATTCTTCTATTCTATTTTGTTCATCTTTAGTGAACTTATTGAAATCAACTTTATTTATGTTGCTTAAGTCTCCATTTTCAATCTTTTTACATAATGTATCAACTGAAAAATGGCTTACCTTTTCAGATTGATCTTCTTCATCAGTATCAGGTTGAGCCACATATTTTCTTCTTTTCCTTGGCTCTTCCTATGTCTCCTTGATTGTTTTCTTCT
Organism: Cupressus sempervirens; assembly: GCA_028749045.1. Classification (NCBI taxonomy): domain Eukaryota; kingdom Viridiplantae; phylum Streptophyta; class Pinopsida; order Cupressales; family Cupressaceae; genus Cupressus; species Cupressus sempervirens. The sequence continues at coordinate 237,792,478 of CM053788.1, read as the reverse complement.
TTGTAGCATCTTCTTTAGCTTTTTGTGTGGAGGCCCTTGTTGAAGCTCTGGTTGTTGGCTTTTGTCATGATGGCATGGAAATTTTCTTTGGTTTGGACTAAGCTGTAGGCTATTCTGTTGCCTTTCTCTTCTTTGGCTTGGCTATGGCATCCTTGGCTTCTTCTTCCTCTGCACCTTCCTCTTTGTCTTCACCTAGGCCTTGAGTTAATTCCATTGGGCCTTGTTCTTGTTCATCCTCATCATCATCATTGTCATCATCATCTTCTTCTTCTGCTTCAGCCTCTATTCGTTCACTAAATTTCTTCTTAATTTTCTTCATCAATTTATCTTTCTTCTTCAATGTGGAGGTAGTCTTTAATTCCATATTTATCTTTGACCTTACCACATCATAAGTACCAAAGTGTGGGGCACTCTTATCTGTCTCTTCTACCAATAATGCAGTTATGGCTGCAGATGCTTCATCTATGTTAATCTCATAACGAAATGGCCTTAGCCATCTCACCCTTGGAGTTTCTGCTTGGATATAGGTGAAGTCAATATCAACTAAGAAGCATATATCATTAATATGTTTTTCCACTAAGAAACTAGTATTCTCACCCTTTGCTTCATGGATTTCTTGAAATCCTCAAAATAGCTTGTCATCAGGGTATCAAAATTGTCTCTCATTTGTTCCATATATTCATTAATTTGGGATATGATAGTTCTATCACTTCTCCATGTAACTTTTCCAAAAGAGGGAAATTCATTCTGAACATAAAAGAATACACAAACCATAATTGCTCCAAATTTGCATTGTGCACCCTTTGTCCTTCTTATGGTTGCTAGGTTTTCATTAATTTGTTGTAGTTGCAATTTTGCAAGATCATAAGTATGATCCTTTTTCACTAGTTTGTAGCCTACATCTACTACAATACATGGCACATTGTTGAGTCTATTGTATTGGTAGAATTTGTGGGCAATAACTCTAACAACAAACTCAACTAGAGGATCCTGAATGGTGTGAATTATCATTCCTCTTTTGTTCCACTGAGCACCAGTGTTCTTTTCAATAACCTCCTTGGATTCACTTCTCAAGGTCTTGTGTCGATCTAGGGTAGGATATCCAGTTACCCTATGAATGATTCTTTTTGTGATTTTGACAGGGACATCTTCTAACCAAAGACTACCATCATGAATCCTGCTCAACATAAGTCTGATCCATTTTGTTTTAAATACGGTGGGAAAACTCAAAACTCATGTTAAACCCTTCTTTTCAGCAATTTTGTATTCATCTTTCAACACTCCATCAACACACAGCTTTGCATAGGCTTCTCTTATTTCCATGTCTCCTATGGGTCCTATCTTACAATTATAGCATTTCCTTACATCCTGAACCATAACAACATTTGGGGGTATGCAAGAAAGGGCTCCGATGGGAGCGTTTTTGTATGCAACTTTAGGGATAGAGCGAAAATCAAGTTGCCAAACCTCATTAGATACTAATTGGACTTCAAACGACTCTTTGTCCTAGGTTGTCTGAGAACTCGAAGCCATTTATGCAAACTAGGGTTTCCTTTTCACAGAAATATGAAATTGTGTAGCTTGGCACAAATGAAAATACCTCAAGATCGATGAAAATGCATTGTAAGAGGTTGCAATCTACTTGGAATGTTGGATTCTCTACTATGAAGTCACTCTGCTCTTTTTATCTTCTTTTCTTCTTGATCGCGATGAAGAGAAATGATTGAAATCGCAATAATATGCCCTATTTTCATCGCATTAAATGCTCACCTACAAACTCAGCTTCTGAAAAAAATTTAACCTTACTCGGCTTGCACTACATTTCCACTTTACTCGGCTTCCATAGGAGTTACTCAACTCGGCATCAGCTATCAACTCGGTTGTTGTTAAGAACTCGACATGTATTGAAGTTTTACTCGGCATCCTCATTTGAAATTTTGTCTTGGCATCTTGTTTCATGTAGATTTATACTTTGCATTGCTTCTTCATGGTTTAGGGCTGATGTATGATACTTCCTTATATATATCAGCCCTATAGACTCTTTCTTGTGTTTAGTTGAATGATAAATGATCACTTGACCTTGTGGGTGAAGTGACCCTTTCATTGGATGAACTTGATTCATTCTTTTTTTGCCATGTTTTCTTCATGTCTATTCTTATGTGTTCCACATCAATCTTTTCTTTACCCTTGTTTACTTCAATCTTTGGTGCCTTTGACCTTGTAGGACAGTTTTTGTTGATATAACCAATTTTCAGGCAACTGAAACATGTGGTTTGGTTTAACCATCTTTTATAGTTCCCTTTGAAATGTGTTCTTATGTAGTTCTAGGGTATATGTCCATATTCCTGACAATAATGATAGCTATACCTAGTGTTGTAATCCCAATGGTATTGACTTTCATTTCCTTTTGTTTTTGCTGGTTGATTTGATGTCCACATAGGCTTTGATCTACATTCAAATGCTTTGTGTCCATACTTCTTGCAATTATGATAATGTCCATCAAATCTTTGTGTCCTTGTGACTTTGGATCTGCAATCTTGTGTCATATGTCCTTGCATGTTGCACTTGTGACATTAACTCTTGTTTTTGGGTGCGTTTAGCTGATTGAATCTTCTACTCCTGCAAATATTGGCAGTATGCCCCTTTTTATTACAGTAATGACAAATGGGGCTAGAATCCTTACCTTTGTCACTTCTTTGCTCAACACTCTTTGATGATTCTCCTACTTCTGTGCTGTTGTATCCAAGTCCTGATGTTTCATGGGCAGATCTTGGAAATTTCATCAACTATTCAAAGTACTTGATGGCTTCACTTGATTTGTTGAGATTCTCTGCTACCTCTTTTCCTCTGTTCAATTCATTTTGTAGTTGTTCATTCTGCATCTTCAAAGTAGAGATCTCAATATCTTTCATATTGAGTTCATGATGAAGGTTCATCATTTGGGCAAGTGTATCCATCTGCATGTTTGAGATCCTTGTTAGTTCAGTACATTTTTCTTCAAGTTTGTTTGTAAGATTTCTTTTGTCATCTTCCATCATGACTCTATCCTCAACTGTTCTTTTATTTTGTTCAATAATTTCACATAACATTATGGCCTATGATTCATGTTCCATCTTGAGAGATCTTATCTCATTTGCTTGAACTTTGTTTTTCTCCATCAGTTCTGCTATTGCTACATCAAATTCTTTAGTGTCTCCATTGGCAAATAGTTTTGTGGTATTTATCTCCTTGTAGTTTATATCATTTTCAGCTATGGCTATATCCTTCCTTCTTTTCAAGGATTTTCTCAGTTCCTCCCTTGCTTCCTCTACTTTGTGTAGAGCCAGTTGCACATCAATCACTTGATTGTCAATAATCTTCCCAAGTTTGAAGACTTCCATATTCAGATCTTTTCCTCCAAGATGTTAGACTTCTTCTTGTGAGAACCTTGCAGCTCTGATACCAATTGTTGGAATATCTTAATGGAAAGAATGCTTCTGAGAGGGGGGGGGGGGGGTGAATCAGAAGTACTAGCTTTTAACCTATTTTTCACCAATCCTTAATAACATAATATTGAAATGTACATGCATGCATATCAACATTAAGCAATTATGAAAAACATATGTGCATCACCACATAACACATGAAATTTTGGTGACCCAGAAACCCTCCAGGAATAAGAAGGTAAAACTGGGGTGGGGATGATACCCACAAAAATTACTGCAACAATAATGTTTAACCACTTCTGATGGTCTGCCCTGTTAAAGGCTACAACACATTTTTAAATGTGACCTTGTTAGAGGATTTACAAACACTTTACATGAAGTGTTACCCTGTTAAAGGATTTAATCACCTATTTAAAGGATCTACAAAATAACTGTTAAGCTAACCTATCACCATAGGATTTCCTTTTTAATATAGTTGCTAGAGAGTATTAGGTATAATAAACCTGAAAGCTTACAATCCTTTGATTGCTAAATACAGGCACTTGATCTGCTTTCTTCGATCTTGATCCTCTAAGATCTAATACTTTTCACTCTAAAATAGTTTCCCTTACACACCCTCGTCCATTCACATATATAATGAGATTTAGTCTTCCTTATAAAGACATTTGAAGACTTAAGGTTAGATGTGGATCTACGATCCATATTGAATCTTTGTTTCCTGCTCATTCCTTGCACTTGTATTATTGGTTGCATGCCTTCTCCATTTTTCTTATTGGTTGCATGTAGATTACATAGGAAATACAAAAGATTTGATCTTATCATTTTAATCCTTTGAGATTCATCATATGTCAGCCATGAAAATGATTTACATCTAAATTTTTAAAGTTACAAACTCATATGTGCATTCTGTGTTACTCGGCACTTACTGATTTTTGATGCTCGGCGCTTATAACAAACTAGCTTACTCGACTCCTGTTGCATTTCTGTATAGCTTGGCATCGTCTATGACTTGGCACTCAAATATCACTTGGCACTTGTATAATGCTCAACACCTAAAGTCATTCGGCACTTGATCTTCACTTGGCACCTGATCTTCACTCGGCACTTGAAGGCTGCTCGGTACCTGAAGACTACTCGGTACCTAAAGATCACTCGACACCTATTGGATTTCCTGACTCAACTCATATTGTGCTTGGCTCCAATATAGAAAATGGTTAAGTGTGTTGGCACTCAAATGTCAAAACCATTTTGAGACTAACAAAAAGATGGAACAGGGAGACTTTTGGGAGTATTTTTGACACCAAAAGTAGGATTATGGAAGAATTAAAGGAGATTTAGGATAGCATTTAGTTTGAGGTTTATGAGAATGTTTCTAGGGAGAAGGAGGATCTGAAATTGATTAAGTTTCATAATATTATTACCAAGGAGGAGATGTACTAGAGACAATGGTCTAGAAAAGTGTTTATTAAAGAAGAGGATAGGAATACTAAATTTTTCTATATGCCTACTTTGAAGCATAAAATGACTAATACAATTTCCAGTTTAAATGTTCAAGGTGCTATTACTGATGAGGATGAGGATATTAAAAGGGAAGCCATGAATTTTTTAGTGGTTTGTTGGAGAGAGAACTCAATTTGGATAAGGAAAAATAGAAGGAGTTTCTTAAATGTATTCCAAAAAGCATATCTGAAGATCAGAACAAAAACCTCACTACCATCCCTTTCAATGTTGAAATAACTAAGGCAATTTTTTCCTTTAAGGGGGATAAGGCTCCTGGTCTGGATGGTTTTCCCTTCCTCTTTTTTCAAACCTATTGGCATATCATTCAAGAGGATATTTTTAATGGAGTTAAAGAATTCTTTGGTTCTAGAAAACTACTTAAAGAGCCGAATGGTACTTTTTTGGCATTGATACCCAAAAAGTCAGGGGCTGACAGTATAGACCAATTTAGACCAACCAATCTTTTCAATTATTTTTATAAGACCATCTCTAAAGTTCTCACTCTTGGGATTTGGTCTTTATTACCTAATATGATTTTGAGACATCGGAATGGGTTTGTTCTAGGTAGGCAGATTTTGGATTCTATTATCTCGGTACATGAAAATATTCACTCCCTCACTAATCTAAGAAATAAGGGTTCTTATTAAAGTTGGATTTATCCAAGGCTTATGATATGGTGGACTGGGAGTTCTCAAAGTGTGGACTGGAAGCTTTTGGGTTCAGTAAATTTTTTTTGAGTTGGTGCATATGTTGGTTTCCTCTGCCACCTTTTTTGTTCTTGTTAATGGATCTCTAACTCCTTTCTTCTAGGGTTCTTGTGGATTACAATAAGGGGATTCATTATCTCCTATCCAATTCATCCTTATGGGTGAGTGGTTAGATAGATTTGTGGAAAAGATGGTTCAAAAGGGGGAATTTGTGGGTTTAAGACCTTCTTCTAAGGATTTAACCCATTCTCATTAGCAATTTGTGGATGATTCAATTGTGATGGGAGAAACCTCGGTCAAAAATGTGAAAACTATTAAAAAGGCTCTTGAGGATTATGAGTAGGCTATGTGACAGATTATTAATTGGAATAAAAGCTTGATCTATTTCATTAATGTTAATGTGCATACATGAAACAAAATTAAAAGAATTATGGGATATGAGGTTGGTAGCCTTTTGAGGTCATATCTTGGTGTACCTCTTTGTCTTGACCCTCCTAAGTCCTTCTAGAGTTCCCTAATTGAAAAAATCCACTCAAAGTTAGCTAGCTAGAAAGGATCCCTCCTTAGCTAGGCTGGTAAGATAATTGTTCTAAAATCCACTTTATAGAACATGCCCCTATATGCTTTGAGTGTCTTTAAGATTCCTAGGAAGTATACTTTGGCCATTGAAAAAATTCAAAAGAATTTCTTATGGATTGGTATGGCAAAGAAGAAAAGAATGGCCTTGATTACTTGGGATAAGGTATGTATGCCCATCAAAAAAGGAGGGTTGGGTCTAAGAAAGATTAATAACATGAATGACTTTTTATTGGCTAAGATTATTTGGAGATTACATAATGAAAATGAAGAATGGAAAGACATATGGAATCATAAATACAACTGGGAGAATCAAGGCTTTAATCTTTTCCTTGGCAGTCAAGATACTCAAGGGGGTTTGGTGATTTGGAAGCAGGCTCAAGAAAAAAAGAAGATTACTAATAAAGGGGTAAGATGGAAGGTTGGAAATGACAAGTCTATTCAATTTTGGGATGACATATGGATTCTTGATCATGCTTTGAGTTCAGACAAGAAATGGAATGGGTATATGGATCAATGCAAGACTATTTTTGGGACACATGTTGCTGATTATTGGGAAGAAGATAAATGGGTGAACCTTACCAAAGTTGATGAGGCTCTTAATGACCTTAACAAAATGTTGAATGTTGTATTTTTAGTTCATGAGGAGGATGCTTTAATATGGAAATTTAATCCAAATGGATTATTTTCAGTCTCATCTATGCATGGTAATACTTTTGAAGACTATCATGTGCCTTGCTGGGCTAAAGCTTGGTTTAAAGGCTTGACACCCAAAGTTAACATATTTTTTTGCATCTTATTGTAGGATGAAATTCTTGCTACTAACAATTTAATGAAGAAAGGTATGTGTCTTGTTAGTAGATGTTAGTTTTGTAAGGAAGAGGAAGAGTCAGTTAATCATTTGATCATTCATTGCTCTTATACAAGAAGATTATGGGAAAGGATTTGTGGACTTCTGGATGTGGATTGGGTTTTCCCCCTTAGTATTCAAGATTTATTCTTAGCTTGGAAGTCTCCTTCTCGTAATGCTTTGCTTATCAATTTATGGGATTTTATCCTTCCATATTTATGTTGGGGTGTTTGGAAGGAAAGAAGTAATAGGATTTTCAAGAGTAAGGAGTCTACTTCCATTCAAATTTTTCATAAGATTAAGCATATAGTGATTGATAATATTAGGATAATTGGGAAAGAAAAAGAGACTCAAGATGATTGGGAAGCTAAAGTGATTTAGAACTGGAAATTGGAAGGGATCAAATATTCTCAGAATGATAGTAACCTTAGAAATTTGGCTAGGTGGGATTGTCCACCATAGGGTTGGTATAAGATTAATTTTGATGGGGTCCCAAAGGGCAACTCCAAGGTAGCGGGTTGTGGTGTTATTATCAGAAATGAAACATGGATAGTTTGGGTGTTATGGCTATTCCTATTGGGGATCAAACCAATCATGTTGCAAGAGCTAGTGTAGCTCTTTATGGTCTTTTATTTGCCAAGAGCATGAATTTGGAGAAAATTTGGCTAGAAGGGGATTCCCTTAATATTATTAATTGTTTAAATAAAGTTAATAACCCCTCTTGGACCATCCAAAATATTATTTTCAAGGTTAGTAATTTGATTAATTCCTTTGTTTAATGTGTTATCACTCATAACTCTAGAGAAACAAACAAAGTGGGCAAATGGGCTACAAATGTGGCATGCAAAAGCCATACTAAGATGATATGGAATTATGCTGACAACATCCCTACTAACAGGCTATTGTTGATAGAATACGACAAGGTTAGAAGTATGCAAAAGAATTTTAATAATTATGGAAAAGGAATTTAGGAATAATTATGATTTGCACAAGAATGGGGAGTTGTAGATTATGATTATTTTTTATGAGACAACTCATTTATTACCACACGGGTTGTGGGCTTTTTTGCTTAAGAGAAAACTTTACTAGTATTTTGATACAAAGATCTCCATTTCATCTGCACTTGTTAGGACTATGAGGAATTGTTGCAATTTGAGGAATATGGGTGATAAGAGAAAGAGGGTTGAGCTTGCAAGTTGCAAGGAATGGAAGTAGAAGACTAAAATTTGGGATATTTTAGAACATGGGCAATTTGCGTGCTTCATGGAGAAGTTAAAGGATAGTGATCCATCCATAACCTACTAGTTTATCAAGACTTGGAAGAATGGCAACATCTTGGTGGGAAATCAGAGAATGGAAGTCACAAATGACATTATAGTTGAAGTCATCGATCTTGATATGGATGGGATCAACTTCTACAAAGATAGGAAGCTATCCGATCGTGTTGTTGATGAATTTACGAAGATGACTAAGGAGAGAAATAGGTCGGTCAAAATTGGCAACTCATATTTTAGCCTACATTCCATTTCCAGGCCATGGAGGTTTATTATGTTTGTTGTGATTGAATACCTAACCCTTGATGGTCATTTTACTAAGATTTTTGGGCACCACTTTATGCTGGTAAACCATTTTAGGCATAGGATTATAATTAATTTCCCTTTCTACCTAAGGTAGTCGCTAGATAATACCATTTTAACTTATCTAGAATGACCCTGAGGGGCATCATGCTTTCTATGAGGGTTTGATGGTGTTGATCATGAATCTTCTTAAAGTGAAAAAAGTGGACAAACCCCATATCAGTAAAAAACCCTTGAGTGTGATACTGAGGGGAGTGATTAGGATGAGGTTTATGAAGAGGAAATAGAGGATGAGGAAGAGGAGATGGTTGATAAGAAGAGGAAAAACCTTTCACCTAGGAGATTGTCTACTAAGAAAAGGAAGAATAAGGAGGTGGATTATGAGATGGAGACAGAATCTGATGAGGATAATAAGGAGGTTATAGGGAAGAAAACCAAGGGAAAAACTAGCACTGTTACTAGAACCAAGGTGAAGAAGACAGACAAAGTTATGAACATTCCCTCAGATGATGAGCCTTTGATAAAAAAGAAGGAGCTGAGAGGTAAGAAAGTGCAATCTCAAGGAAAGGTTGATGACATAGGCATCAAGGAGGCAGATAATGAAAGAGACACTATGGATATGGATGAGGAAAACTTGAATTAGAGCAAGGACTATGATGAACATGGGTATATGAAGGGCATCCTTGGAAACCTAAGTGTGATGATAAGGGATATTAGTAGTATGAAGGAACATATGCAAGATAATAGGAGGGATTTTGATCAGCTAAGTAGGACTACTAGAGGTGAGAGGACTCTTGGTCAACATTTGGATAAACTCTCTAAGGTTATTGGAAATATGAAAGAAGTCAAGAATTTAATGAAGATAATCCCACCACTGGAAGTGGAGAATAGAGCTATGGAACAAATGATGAAGGATATGTAGAAAAAATGGATGTCATGGGAAATAGAGTTGACAACATAGAGAATGCAATTAAAAAACTTGCAGATTAGAGTTGCTCCATCTTGAAGACTATTGCAGATAACATTAAAACTTTGCTAGGCAAATTGGAATAGGGGAGAATTAGGGGTCTTACGGACATGAAAGAGGATCAAAGCCCCAGTAACCGCACCAAAGCTAATTCAAAGAAGACTGAGGTGCTGGAAGACAAAGAAATTGATGAGTTGAAGGCCTCTACTGTAAACATGAATATCCTTGCAGATCAGGCTATTGATTTACTAAAGACTCTGTAGCTATCTTGGTGTTTTCTTTTTGCTATTTTTTCCTCTTTGTTGTGTTAAGGCTTCTTGTCTTAGTTTGCTTAGTTTTTTGGTGCTGATGCACAGTTCCTTGTGGGCTTTCTATGCTTGTTTTGTTTGATACTATGTAAAAGGTTTCGGGTCCTTCAAAACCTATTTTTACTTAAAAAACAAGTAAAAATATATTGTAGATGTTCAATATATAATAACCAAAGCACACAAAGACACAAAATCATGTGAAGGAGAAGATACTATGTAAATCTCACAAGAAAGTGACTATGACTCTATTCCTACTTTGCACTGGCACCAATAGGAAATAATGGTGTAATACATCATAACACCATATAATTGTATATTAAAGCATTTAATTTAAATTATTCAAATAATCTATTTTCATCATTGCGCATTTATTTACTAAAGGTAAAAGATAGATATACACATCGTAAAAAACACCACCAATGAATCCAATAATATATATCTAATTTAGAAATCATAATCCTTGTCGAAATAAAAAATAAACTAGATATTTTCATAAGACATCATGACACAAAACTAGCATCATAATGTAGATATGATCAAACTCAATAGTAACACATCTAACATATAAAAACTATGATAATACTAATCAAAATAGCGAGTCATCAAAGCATCTCAACTTGCAAATACACATAAAAATCTATCAAGGTATATCCTAGATCAAAATAAACCACATAAGAGAATGCAAACATGGGAGAAACTAAAACACACAAATATTAAAATTAGGTTATGCTTCATAATGTACAACTCCAACCACTACTACTCTCGATGACACCTACATTACAATAGTGTACAAAATATTAGTATTAGAGAAATAGAACTAGCTAAATGGAAACATGAATAATTAAAGTAAGGTCTACTCTATGCATGGTAGATGAATATCATATAACCATCCTATTTATAACCCTTGTATTCCCAAGGCACGAGAAAACTAATTCTCTTGAGAAAACAAAATTTTTATAAACAACATAAATATTATGAACATGTTTAATAGAAAAATGTAAGAGGTCAAATAAGGTGTGTAAATATAAGACTTCCACTTTTCACTAACATTCAATACAAGAGAAAGAGGGACTTCCAAACACAACCCTCAATATAACTCAAGTTAGATTGGAAAAATCTAAATAGGACAAAGGGATGTAAATACTAAACCCAAGTTATACTAAGGAAGTATGCAAGCAAGTAGTTTTTCATGAAATGCTAATCAACTTTAAATGTGCAATGTGAATATAAATTGAACCGATTGATTAAGTGACAAGAGTAAAATAGATCAAGGTTCTATATGCATGTAATGGGCCTAATTAAGATATGCAAATAGGTATATGCTAAGAGATAAGAAGAAGGGTGGCAAATGACCTTCAAATATGCAAATGAAAATGCTTTTCAACTCCAAAAATTATGGAATTGAAATTGTGATTGAGATTTTGGCTGCTAATCTATGATCATAATAGAAAACCCTAAAAACCTAAAAAATACCATATCTCCAAGAACAAGTTACAAGATGAAAAACATGTTCTTGGAGCACATAAAGGAAGTTAACCCAGAGTTTTCTAAAGTTTTGCAACTAATACCTTTTAGATCTAAATTCACAATTTTGATACCTTATTGTTGCACACAAGGAAAACTGATTGTTATTGAGGGGAGAGACTTACCTTGGTCAATCCCCCATTTAGGAATTAAACTTGAAATGAAATGAAATGTAAATCATTTAAAGAAGCAAGACAATAGTAAATATTCAACATGCTTGATTGAAACCCTTCTCAATAAGGATTTTGCAATGCTTGAATGTTGTAGATGTTGAATCTTCAAAGAAGGATGTAAGAAATCTCTATAAATGTAATGGATCTCACCAATACCAAATCAAGGAGCCATGGTAAAATAGAAGAGGAAGAAGATGAATGCCACAATGTAGATCTCCTCCCTTGATGGCCAACAATGCACTAGATCTTGAAGAGGAAATGATCATAAAGGGTCCTTGAATATTTGAAAATGCCTTGAATTATTGAGAGTGTCTTGAAGTATACTAGCTTGAATATCCTTAAGAATTCTTCTTGATGTCTAATGGATGTGAAAATTAGGTTCCCATGCTTCCTTTTATACTAGTTCCCTAGCGTGAAAATAAAGCAAGTCAAAATGGTCACCCAATTTTCCAAGTTAAGTCTCCAAGACAAAATTGGCCCCAAGACCAAAAATTCCTAGGGTACTGATGTAGGTATGCTCTGATACCATTGATGACGGGCCACACCACCCGTACCAACTCACAACCCAAAATGCAACAATATGGAGCTAGAGAGATGACAAAAATGCTTCATAAAGCATCCATTAATACTTGAAATCCATTATAATATCCTCCAAATGAAAGGACTCCAAATTCTTACAATATAAGAGATATTTTCTCTCTAAGAGCTTCTACAAGAAATTACATCCGAAGAGCTTCTACTTGAAGAGCTTCTATTTCTCCAACTTCCTTTAAAAGAGCTTCCATTTCTCGAACTTGATTACAAATGATAATAGGCCTTTCTTAAATAGGCACTTCTAACCCAAGACATTACAAACACAACCAATGTGGGATAAAAGGTAAATACAACTACCTTTAAATAAATATTAAATTCCCACCCAAATACAACTAAGCACCCAACAAATATTAAATACATGATTTAAGAATCTTTCCACAAACTTCTAAGATGCCACCTACACACTTCGATTAATGGAATGACAACTATTTTTATTATTTTCTATTTATGCCACCCATGCACCTTGAAAATAGAAATTCCTTTTTTCAACTTTTTTTCCTATTTTATTTTTTAAATTATTTTTCCTTCCATTTTCGTCACTTTCTCTCTCCTCCACAATTTTTTTTTTTTTCTCTTTCTTTTTTTTTTTTCTAATAATTTAATTTTCCCATGCAAGATGCTCCTGCATCAGATTCCCTTGGTAGATAGAAAAGTGTGTCCCACACTTTGATGTCAAAAGAGAGATATATAACCATCTTCATCTTCACCACAAGCTTCCACCTCAATAGGGACAAGAAAACTAACATGCAAATCTTCCACATTTTTTTTGCTGATGCATGATGCTCCTGCATCCGACTCCCATGGTAGGAAAAATTTTGTGAATATGGATTCACAAAATGAAGTAGCCACTGTTGACAGATTCTTTTACTCTTCCTCCAACACATAGCTAGAACAAGTATCCGATGCTGAAATTTCTCCTTTGCAATGAACTCTATCCAAGTATAAATCTCATCCTCATCCAATCTTGTTGAATTAATCACACCTATAATAAATCCAACAACACCATACCAATCTTCCTTTGCATACCATACATCACTAACAAGATTCTCATGCAAACCAATATCTTTCAAACTCATCTTAAATTCAACATCATATAATTCATAAGAATTTACCTCTTTGACATAGTCATCTTCACTTGCCTCTTTCATGTTGTCAACAATGCATGTAACTACTCCACTTGCTTGATCTCCAACGAAGGCACTATACTTTTTCTCCATTGCTGCAATCTTCAAATCATCTTGATCTACTTTTGGCGCACAAATATGGTTATCTTCATGCTCTTCCTCTTCCCGTTCATCTTCTTCAACTTTTAGTTCACAAATAATTTCCTCTTCATCCACTTGCTCTTCCACTGGATCATCTTCCTTTTCCACATCCAAGGAATTATCAACATCTCTTTTCTGGTGACATGCTCTTCATTTCCACAACTCAGCTTCTAATTCATTCACTTGCTTCTGCAAATCAACTAGCAATGATTGTTGATTTCTTGCTCTAAATTTCTCAAGTCAAGGAATCCTAAGAATCCATCCAATCACAAAAGTCATCTTCTTCTTTCTCTTCTCCATAATCAAGTCTTTAGAAGACAAATCTCGTCCAAAACAAGAACCTCATGCAAACTACCTCACAGTCGGCGCTCTGTCTACACAATCAAGAACTTCTTCACAAACTTCACCCAACTCAAGGTCCTGGTGCAAATTGCCTCACGTTCGGCGATCTTTCTGCACGCTCAAGAACTCTCGCTCTACTAAACTTCACCCAACCAAGGTCCTAGTACAAACTGCCTCACACTTCGGCGATCTGCTTGTACACTCAGGAACAACCTGCTCTGATACCACTGATGACGGGCCACACCACCCGTACCAACTCACAACCCAAAATGCAACAATATGGAGCTAGAGAGATGACAAAAATGCTTCATAAAGCATCCATTAATTCTTGAAATCCATTATAATATCCTCCAAATGAAAGGACTCCAAATTCTTACAATATAAGAGATATTTTCTCTCTAAGAGCTTCTACAAGAAATTACATCCGAAGAGCTTCTACTTGAAGAGCTTCACTTGAAGAGCTTCTATTTCTCCAACTTCCTTTAGAAGAGCTTCCATTTCTTGAACTTGATTACAAATGATAATAGGCCTTTCTTAAATAGGCACTTCTAACCCAAGACATTACAAACACAACCAATGTGGGATAAAAGGTAAATACAACTACCTTTAAATAAATGTGAAATTCCCACCCAAATACAACTAAGCACCCAACAAATATTAAATACATGATTTAAGAATCTTTCCACAAACTTCTAAGATGCCACCTACACACTTCGATTAATGGAATGACAACTATTTTTATTATTTTCTATTTATGCCACCCATGCACCTTGAAAATAGAAATTCCTTTTTTCAACTTTTTTTCCTATTTTATTTTTTAAAATTATTTTTCCTTCCATTTTCGTCACTTTCTCTCTCCTCCACAATTTTTTTTTTCCTTTTATTTTTTTTTCTCTTTCTTTTTTTTTTTTAATAATTTAATTTTCCCATGCAAGATGCTCCTGCATCAAAGCAGGAGCATCATGCATCAGGTACAGGTTGACTTGGTCAAGTTGTACTAGTATAGGTCGATTGGGTTGACCTCTACCATGGTTATCTTGAGAAGTGGTAACCCCAAGGTCTCAAAAATTGCATAGATTAAACTAGAAGAAAAAGAATTAAGTGGGAGAAAGAGTTGGCTAAGCACTAATACATCCATGGTCCATAAAATTGCTAAAAAGTGGGAGTTAAAATGTCTTAAATGATGGGTGCTTCCATTTTAAGATGATGCAAAGTACAATCAACAAAATAAACTAAAGAACATGAAACACCCATGCATAATGATCTTTACTATCATTTTTCTTGAGCTAATCAAGTGTGCTTAGAGGGTCATCTCTCTACTTAAGGGTACCTAATATTACTTCATGATCAATGTTACTAATAGTCCAAAATTCTTTCTTCTTTGGTCTTCCTTGATGCTTCAAAAACTTAATTTTTTTTTCTATAACAAGGTGTGAATACATGAGAATGGATTTGTGTTTCTCATAATCTTCAAATGCAGGCATGTCACTCTTCTGATCATGTTGTTCATGACTATATTTCCACAATAATCATTAAGCTAAGAGGATACATGAAACCATCATCATCTATAGTTAGTTGTGCAAGCTTTTTCTTTCATTGTACAAAACATGCTAACTAGTAACTTGATCTCTCATTCCCAATCTCTACATTTTCATTCTTATTGTCAAAATTATACTCAATACTTTCAAATTTAATGTCTTTTTTAGTTGAAGTAACATTTAAAGGTGGTTCTATGGCCTCACCTTCACCACTATTTAACATACCTTGTCTCCTCTTCTAATGATTTTTCCTATCTCTTTCTCTACGCACTTCAATTTCTTCATTTTTATTCTTTCCCTTTCATTGACGACTACTCATCCCCATTATAACAAAAAAAATATGATGAATAATTATTGCTAATAAAAAATTGAGAAAAAGATGCTCCAAAAAGTTTTATTCTATTTGAAAACATGTGAGTGTCACTTGTAAAATAAGTGTAGGGGTTGTTCAAATCAAAAAATGGCTCATTGCCCTACTTTGTCTGGAGCATATTAGGTATCACATGTATATCATATATGTGATAATGATTAGATGCATGATAAGGAAACATATGAAATTTTGCGAAGTTTGGAATGAAGCCAATAATTTACCATCAGTGCCATTGCTAGAGGTATTAGGTATATGATACATATTAGGTACCCAATATGGATGGGTATGCAAATTTTACTAGAGAGAGGGAGATATATAGAAGGGGAGAAGTGGAGAGAGAGACACTCAGACTCTCTCTCTCTCTCTCTCTCTCTCTCTCTCCCATTCACTCTCTCTCTCTCTCTCCTCCTCCTCTTTCTCTTCCCCTCTCTTCATATATGCTTATCTCTCTGTCTTTATCTCTCCACCTCCCTTCTCTCTGAAAAGGGCAAAGAGAGGGTGGGCGGGGGGGGAGAGAGAGAGAGAGAGAGAGAGAGAGAGAGAGAGAGAGAAGGGTAGAAAGATTGAAGTGGAGATAGAGAGAGAGGGATAGGGAGCAATAGAGAGAGAAGAGAGAGATGTGGGATAAATACCCAATGCCTGGAACTTTAAAAAATACTTTATATATATTATATAATGTAATATACATTATTATAGTAATATATATTATTATAATTTATTAGGATCTATTATATGGTATAATATTATATTTATTATATTGTTATCATATCCACTTTATTTTTTATTTGTTCAATCATATCATGTATTTGATCAATGCATTTAATGTATTTGATAGGTATCGGGTATCCAATAAATTTAGATACCCGATATACATCTGATACAAGACACCTCTAGTACATCTAAGGATTTGCTTTGGGATTTTCCTCAAGTTATCGCTATGGGATGCCAAACTTAGATGGTTAACTCAAAAACTATATTTTTCATATTTGTTTCAATCTCCAGACTTCAACTATATAGCCGGCATGAATTTTTCACTCAAATTTGATGAAACAAAAAGGGTTCCTCAAGTAGATTCTCAACTTTCCATTAATATAATTATTGTCAAATTTTGAGTTGAATAAGTATTTGTTCTTTATTTTCTCATTGGATTAATTGAGTTACCTCTAAAGTCTTGATTGATATATTGATTGGAAAATATCTATAACTTTCAAATGGCATTACATTTTTGAAACCTAAAATATGCATCACATTGTATGCTTCACCTACTACAAGATACAATTTTTTCAATTTGATGAAATTTAGACCAAGTTAAAGTACTTAGACACAATAGCTAATTTTTTATTCCAAAAAAAATATAGTAGAAAAATCATGAATAATTATTTACTTGGGAAAAAAACTACAAGAATATATGTGTCACATCCAAACATTGGTCTACTACTTATATTTATAATCTTGCAAAAAATTATTATGATTTGATTATGTTTAAGGTGGTCAAACATACACCTACTTCTTATCTTTTTCCTGAACTTTTTGTACAACTCCATTAGAATTTGATATTTTTACTTCATAGATTTTTTTTTTTGAAAAAAAGACTAGTATATAAAAACTAGATCCATTTTTCTACAAATTCCCTTCTTACGTGTTTTTGATATAAGATCAATAACTTGTTCAAGTTTTTATATCAATTTGGCTAACCTTGATTTTCTAAATTTTCATTGCCACTTAAAGACCTAATTTAATATATCGTGATCTTGCACATACCCTTTAGTTCTAGGCTATTCTCATATTTTATAACTTTTGGTTATGTTTGTTAGTGACATTAAATAGAAGTCTAAACTTGACAATTTTATGTTTTAAGAAAAATTCACATTACTATGAATTAATGTATGCTCTCAAGTGAGATGCCATTTTAAATGTTTGTAGACTTTTTGACATACTAATTTAATGAAGTGTACCAATGGTTTAAGAGACCACTTTTAAGGTTTTGGATTTTTTTGGTACCTTCAAGATGCATGCTTTAGGGGTCTATGATGCCAAATTTATGTGTGTAAACTTTTTGTTGACTTTCTTTTAAATTTGTGATTTGTACAATATTAAAAAACTTTTTGATCATTTTTTTTGTTTCTTAGTATATTTCTTAAGGTAGGATGCTTATTTTGGTTTTTTCATACTTCACTATATTATTGGCACATTCTAATATTTTCCATGGTCCTCACGAGAAACACATATATGTTATTTTTTGTGTGTGTCCAAGCTCTATTATGTCTTGTTTGATGTATTGGAAAACAACTTTTGTGCTTAAGCTCTATCTTGCATCTTGATTGATTTATTGATTATGTAAGAGTATTACCTATAATTTAAAAGTATATTAAATCTAGAAACTTAGGAGATTATAAATCCACATCTGATAAAGGATGACTTACAACTGCACTATATTTTTTCGGATATGTAAATAATGCTTACTATTGAAGTTTGAGGCCCAATATAACATAATAAATTGACACACCATATCAAAAAGGAAATTTAACAAGGAGAAAAATCCTTGATGTTTAATTCCTTGTAATACCAAAAAAGAAAATTTGACAAGAAATTAATCCTACTACTATACTAATTAGTAAGTGTACTTCCTCAACAACATAAAGAGTTAATTTGACAAATGAGAAAAATACTTGAAACATAGTCTATTAGCACACCACTATAAATAATCATAAACATGACAAGATGTGAAGTCCTTCATAATGCCTCAGATGGAGTTGCACTTTTCTTGTGGAGACATCGGCTATGATCTAGTTTTTTATTTATAATAATTTCAAAATTGTTAAAGAACACATAGTTGCCCTATTAGAACAAAAGAGTGGAAAAAGAGGAATTATATATAAAGAAGAGCATATAAATGGAACAAGATGATAAGTAGAGGAATAAGTGGGGTATTAGTATGAAGGAGAGCCCAAATACTAACATGGCAACAAAAAAGAGTAAGAAAAGTTAAAGTAAACATATGGACAAGGCAATTTGGGAGAAAATAGAATACTATATCAAGTACTTCAATCCTCCATATGCCACCTTCAAAATAACTATATAAGAGTGGAAATAAAATAGAAAACAAAAATATTAGTGACTAAGTTAAGGTTTAGTTGCATCAACTTAGGTGTGAAATAGAAAGGTGAACAATTTCTAAAAGGAGTGCAAAACTAGAATATCTTTGACTCAAAAAAGCTCTTGAGTCGAATTACAAATAGAACATGTCATTTCTTTGCTTTAAATCTAGTGGGACATAATAGCATTTTATCACAACGTATAATAAAAGAAAGACAAAATATTTATAAAAAATAGATAACATAAAAACCAAATAATCACCAGTATTCTACAATATAATTGGTTGTAGAATTATCCCATAAACCATTTAACCTCACATATACTAAAACCTTTCATTCATATATATTTAAAATTGGAGTTTGACACCCACTTTGTCACTTACCTTAGTGAGTTTGACAATAATAAAGTATAATTTGCATGTGTATTCGAGACAAAAACATAGCGGTTATACTATACAATTGGAATCTAAAAGAAAAGAAAGATCAAATAATCACGATGTAAATACTTATTTGAAATTCAGTTTTCTACAATATAATTGGTTGTAGAATTATCCCATAAACTATTTAATCTCACATATACTAAAACCTTTCATTTATATATACTTAGGTTTGGAGTTTGACACCCACTTTGACACTTGCTCTCTGAGTTTGGCAATTATAAAGTATAATTTGCATGGATATTCTAGACAATTACATTTAAGTTATTCTACACAACAAAAATCTAAAAGAAAGACCAAATAATTAATGTAAATACAATATAATTGATTGTAGAATTATCCATTTAACCTCGCATATACTAAAAACCCTCTATTCATATATAATTAATTGGGAGTTTGATCCCTACTTTGAACCTGGTGAGTGTGATAACCATTTTAACGCTGATTTTGTCACCTGGTAGACAATTACCTGGTGCGACAAATCTGCCCACAAGTCGCCATCGCCAACTAATTGCTCGTTGTCAGCTGAAGCAATACTCTTCCCAGATGTACATTTTTTACCTCGCTCTGGACAACTTGAATTCTGTGTCGCTATTCTGGATTGCGGCCCAAACGATGAAACACACAGATAAGATGTTATCGGGTGCGTGCCATTCCATTTATTGTAGATCATCTGTACCTTCCAAGAAATTAAATTTGCAGGTTTCTCTGATGACCATACGAGGCATTGTTATAATGTCCATGCCTATTTTCTTTATAACCACCAAGATTTTTTTATTTAAACGCTGTTAAGGTGCCCACAAATTTTATTATACGTTCCACATTCACATTTGCATAAGGGCTGTGACGTTGTTCAGTCGAAATTAACTTGAAGTTCTTTTACAATACATCTTGCAGGTTGGAAGCTGCCCTAGCATTGCCATTGTGAAAACTTAAAATGTAAGTGTGAAGGAGTGGCAAAAATGTGCGGAAGAGTATTGGGTTTGGCATTGTCACTTTGGTTGTTGGCTGCAGCTCATGCTTCGATCCACGAATACACCAATGCCGGCTTTTCTCCACAGATGAATGCATTCTCCTTCTATGCGGGCAGTGAAGGGCTTTATGCTTCTTCAGCTACAGGCAATGGGAAATCATTCATTAAGTATGTTCTCACTACTTTTACCCTTTATTTCTTAATTGGAGTGGGGTCTATTAGTTTGAAAGAGTTCGGAATATTATAGTCAGGGGAGGATTACCCCTCATTTAACTGTATTAGAAATCCGGATCTATGAAGAGAAAAAAATGACTTTTCATAACATGTTTGATGAGAATCATTCGGATTTGACAACTTTTAAAATTTATTTATAAATTTTGGTGTCCTACTGAATGAGATTTTTGGAACTGGTTTGGAAATTGGCTGCTGCTGATGAATGTCTAGATCTGTTCTAAATTACGGAAATTGCTGTTTCATTGAACTTAAGAGACATCCTTTTCTTTGTGAGACTTGTGTATAAAGAATTGATAATTTCATTAAGCAGTTATCCTGTTATACTTAGCTGCATTGACTTCACCCTAGCTTCATCCTCAACGATTTTTTCATGACCATTTCTGCGATTGCTTGAGAAATTTTGTGGATGGCAATTGCCCGTCACTGAACAAGAGTCAACTCATACATGCTTGTTTCAATGGCAAGAGAAAGCTTAATTTTGGGACAGTTCTACCTATTTTTCGGTCAAAAGCTTCGTTTGTGTTTTGACTTTTAGGATGTGTTTGTTTATCCAACGAATATTGCCAGGACACTTTGAGTTATAAAGCAGGTTCATGGTATATATGTGATCTGTACATAATATTTTCCCCAAATGAATAATGCTGACAAATCATTTGTGGGTGCTTCGCAAAAGAATTTCAAATGAGCGACTTCCTGATTAGGATAAGTTTGTTTGGCAGGTTTGACTTACTTACTTTCCGAAGGACTAATGAATCTGCTTCCAAGCACGGGGAAATGGAGCATATCACTGGACTAATTGAAGCAATCATATTTGATATAAAGGATAAGGATTTGATTGGGATGACCTCACATTCTGGGGAAACTTCACTCTGCTGTACTCCCGACCTGGCGAAGTCAGAAGGTTGTAAACTAGGGAAGATCATTATTCGACAATCTTCTAATGGGACAGATTGGCCTCGCCGTATTTCTTTCGTTTTCAAAGGAAATAATTTGGAAACAAAGACCCAGCCAGACACCATCTACATACCAAAGACTGGCATGTACAATCTATATTTCATGTTCTGTGACAAACAACTGAAAGATACTGTTGTGAATGGCAGAACTCTGTGGAAGAACCCAACAGGGTATTTGCCAGGCCGGCTGGAACCTTTAAGGAAATTTTATGGTTGTTTGTCTTTGGTGTACATAATTCTTGGACTTACATGGTTTTTTGAGAACGTACGGTTTTGGAAAGATATTATACAACTGCAAAACTGCATATCCGCAGTTATATTTCTCTGTATGCTGGAAATGACCTTGTGTTATTTTGAATATGCTAATTTCAATGCAACCGGACGCAGACCTGTCAGCATCACTTTCTGGGCAGTCACCTTTGGGGCTATTAAGAAGACTGTCTCCCGCCTTCTCCTCCTTGTGGTTTCTATGGGTTATGGTGTGACACGGCCAACTCTTGGAGGAATTACTTTCAAGGTGGCTCTTGTTGGAATAATTTACTTTGTGGCTTCAGAGGCATTGGAGCTTGTAGAGAACGCTGGGAATATAAACGATGTCCCTAGAGAAGGAAGGACTTTATTTGTGATACCTGTTGCACTTTTGGATGCCCTATTTATAATATGGATCTTCACTTCCTTATCAAAAACCTTGGAAAAATTGCATGTAAGTTGCTCTTCACTCTTATTACTTCTAAACTGTGTTTCTTCTAAAAGAATAAAGGGATAATAGACCCCAGCATAATGTGAGGCTTAACCATGGAAATAGACAAACATAGACATTATATTTTCGAGTAGCATCTCATTCCCTGGAAGATATCTGCAAATTTAGAGAGATTATTTTCGTAGTTCTAATTTTTCTCCATCATGAAGGGCAGTCATGTAGGACTCTGGAATTTTTTTTGTCCTTCTTGATACTGCAAGTTAAGTTAGAATTCCATCTACATCATTTAATGATCATTAATTTACTGGTATTGAGACAAAATAATAAAAATGTATAGTTTGTGTGGAAGGGGGATTTCACTAATACTTTAAATGCTAAAAGAGGCACAATAATATGCCAATAGGAAGACCAAAATTCATGTAAAACTTAAAACTGCTATAGGCATTGACCTACTGAAATACTTCCAAATGAAGTCAGTATGCTTGACTAGAACATGATGCTTTATATTTTATCCATGTCAGGTGAACTAGACTGCTCAGGAGAAGTAGCAGGCGAACTATCTTTAAGATCAGCTGCAAAGCTGTGAAGATTAACTATCGGAGGAAAAGAAGTTTTGCCAATATGACTGGCAACAAGGACCTCATCCTGCCCAACAGGCACTGAAGAAGGCTGTCAGTTGGAATTGATCATTCTTCCACATAAAATAGGGCTCTGGTTCCCCAAAATCTATCATAGACCATCCATCATGATCACAAGTTTCTTAAGGTCCAGTAATCTCTTTTCTAACAGGGGCTTGCGGTTAATTTAACAGCACTGTTAGTGATTCATTAGTTTGCAGCAGTTTATCTTGTCATCTGTTTATGAAAAGGAGCCATGTGTTTTTTCTACTTCTCAAATGGTAATCTATGTTGCTGGTTTTCGTTTGGGTTTGAGTATGTGAGTAGGGTGATTTTCCCTGGGTTTGGCTGTTCAATTTATGATATTGATAAAAATATCCATAATTTGCAAAAGAATAAATACAGAATTGAAAACATAGCTGAAAGTGATAAAGATATTGATAATTCAAATCAAGTGCCAAATCAATACAAATTTATAATCAATAATCTCATCATATGTTTTTTTGGGACCAGAAGTAGACCCAGTGCCACTCCCAGTAGCTGTAGTTGTACCATGCAAGTCCTATGAATGAGCCTTTGTTTTCCTTGAAAAAGACTGGAAAGCAGTTCAACAAAAGCTTCCAAGTTGGGACAGTCAAGGGCTACATCTCAATTCCTTGTTGCCCCTTCTTGTAGTTGATTTACTAATGTGACAGGTTGGGCAAGTTGAAATGCACATAGATCAACTCCTCTACCTTTTTTGCAGCCAACAACTTGCGCTTGATTGGGTGGATAAAGCATTGTGTACGCTAGTATAGACGGAATACTCTCACTCGCAAAAACTCATCAAGCCTAACAAAAAACCTGGGAAAAATTTGGCTAGTTTTTAAAAAAATCTTGGGAAAAAACTTGGGAACCTAATTGAGAAGATGCATCCAATGAGTTAATTAATGAGAAACACAAGAAACGAGAAGAATTTAGATATATGTAAATGCAAAGTGCGTACAAAATCACATTCTCATGTAGAATGATGAAGGCGAAAAGCAAAATAGTAAATAGTTTCTATCTGTAAGAATTTGGTATAGCGCTGATATCATGTAAGAATCTGCCTCAAACTTTTGTATTAGGTAAGAATTTGCCTAAGGCAAGAATGAAATGCCAAGATCTAGAAGCTCAAGAGATAGCACAAGAGAGACAAGATATGATCAAATCAGAATAGATTAATTAGATAACTAGATGAATACATTATAGAAGTGCCTTGTATATAAAGACAATCAAGATGACTAGGAGTCATGCAAGAGATAAGCATAACAACTAAGAACATGTCCACCAAGAATGGATTATCCTCTATTGTGCATGAATGTACATGCAACAATGAGAGGATAAGAATACAAAGGTGTATCCCATAAAGAGATGTAGTAGACAACATGTGCTCAATTGGAGCACAAACTATTGTATTGTCTACAGGACAACTCATATGAATATGCAAACTCTTAGGTGTCTACATGACAACTAATATGAATATGCATTGTCCCAAGTAAACTTAAGTAAAGTGCAAATAGGAAATACTTATTTACACCAACACCTCCCTTAAGTGCAACTTCGGGGAATACACTTAAGCTCACAAAAGCTAGATAATAATGCAAGATGGATCCCGGCTATTAGGCCATGTTAGGTACCTATGTACAAGATGCAAGTGCAAAAGATAGATGCAATGCAATCTCTCATAAAGCGGAGAAAGAGGGAAAACCACATGGGAAAAATCCCCTTCCAAAAAGAGAGATAAGTACAATAAAAGAAAATGAGAGAGTAGACCTTATGTGAGGAAAAGATCTCCCCATAAGAGAGAAGAAGAGGAAGAGAGACCAAGTAGCCCCCCTTCAATGTAGAATGTACAAGAATGGTAGATGCTCCAGGATTGATGTAGAAACTGTGCCATGAGCATAGAACAACATTCCTCCCCTCAGGAAGAAATAAAACCAAAGGTGCATCAATGAATCCTCCCCCATCTATAGGAAGAAACCTCAAAATGTATGGAATCTCTGAAACTTGCTTAAGTGTACCGATGTCAATACTAAAAAGTGCCTCCTCCAAATCATGTGTATATGCCACTTTGGTGAAAAAGACAATTCAAGATCAACTAAGGATAAACATAGAACATGAATCAAAGATTAGTGTCTCCTCCGAAGAGAAAGTGACCTCCAACTGCTGTATCAAAGTATCCACCATCATGTCAACCTCGAAAGAATGATTAAGTAGAGAGTGAAGATGAGGGTCAGAGTGTTCCCTCACAACAACTAAAAGAGGATCATCTTCACCGAAGAGAAGATGAATGTCATCAATAGTGTATCCCAAATTTGCAATGTAGGACTCCATAAACAAACCTGCAATGTCTATCAAGTAGTCATCCTATGGAACTGAGTCTAGAAGACAAGGAGTATCCTGCTGCACTGAATCACTTGAATCCATGGCTGTGTGCATACAAGCATCATCAAGAACAATAGTTGATGCAATATCAATAGGAGAATTAGTAGTTGCAAATGGATTCTTTGGATCATCAAGACTCTCAATATCATCAAAAGTTTGAATCTTCCATAAGGTATGCTCATCATAGGGAATGTAATCTACATCATCAAGTGGAAGGAGACAATCTGCAACTAGATCTTCTGGTAATGGAGGAACATGAGGATCTCCAAAGTGTTCTCGAATAATAAGTCAACATGTGCATAGTCACTTAATACCTTCTAGCTTGCTATCAACTTCGGAGAAGAAAGATGAACCAAGGCTATAAGCAATCAATCTTGTTATATGCATATTCCTATCACACCAAACTAACTTTTTGAACTTTGACTTGGGCTTAGGAATAAGTCCATAAGGATTAGGCAAGAGTTTTATCCATCTACAATATGTAATGATTCCCTTTGCCTATGATGCATGATTATCCCTAGAAAAAATACAATTGAACGATGGATTTCCATTCCATGACTTTACCCATGATATGCTTATCTCATAAAAAACAAATTAATGCACTCTCCAAAATGCGGAAAAAGAAAGAACCCCCCCAAAATAGATGCTTTGGCACTTTATACTTAGTGCATGTACAATTGCCACTTGTCAAAACGAACCAAAGTGGACTTCTAATTTTGATGGTTACAATAACAAATATGAAGTTATATCAGACTCAACAAGATAACACACAAGATCTCTCAAGGATCTAACAAATTGCAAGTGCCAAAATAGGCAAAAAATGACAAAATGTTGAAAGTACTATGTCCACTCAAAATTACTCCAAACTGATACCAGATCTGGAAAGTAGACAAAAATTTATGCACTAAAAAAAATGCACTTGAATATGTGTCCATATGAGCTCGAACGAAGCCTTTGAAATTGCGAAAATATGGATTTGTGATTTTCAAGAAATTTAGGAATAGAGATTACAAACAACTTGGACCATTGTGTAGATCACATAATTCTACCCAAAAACAAAAAAATCCTCGAAAAAAGGAGTCCATATGAGTGAAATATCACAGTTTGAAATTCACCTCTGTAATTATTATTTTTTAATCGCTGCCGTTGTATCGCCAAAAATCAAATTACTCTAGATTTTGTCTTAGATGTTTGATTTTGATAAAACAAAAGCTGATTTAGGGGTTTTTAAACCTTTTGAATGTGATTCCAACATCTGATTTGCACTAGCAAGTTTCAATCTTGACCTACATTTTTTCTCTCTCTCCAATGGCTATGCAATGAACGCTCCTTTAGCTTTGATACCATGTAAGAATTTGGTATAACTCTGATACCATGTAAGAATCTGCCTCAAGCTTTTGTACCATGCAAGAATTTGCCTAAGGCAAGAATGAAATGCCAAAATCTAGAAACTCAAGAGATAGAACAAGAGAGACAAGATATGATCAAAAGAGAATGGATTAGTTGGACAATTGGATGAATACATCATAGAAGTGCCTTGTATATAAAGGAAATCAAGATGACTAAGAGTCATGCAAGAGATAAACATAACAACTAAGCACATGTCCACGAAGAGTGGATTATCTTCCATTGTGCATGAATGTACTTGCAACAATGAGATGATAAGAATACAAAGGTTTATCCCATAAAGAGATGTAGTAGACAGCATGTGCTCAATTGGAGTGCAAACTATTGTATTGTCTATCGGACAACTCATATGAATATGCAAACTCCTAGGTGTCTACATGACAACTAATATGAATATGCATTATCCTAAGTAAACTTAAGTAAAGTGCAAATAGTAAATACTTATTTACACCAACACTATCAAACTAGAAGTAAATACATCATTACAATAACTTCTTCCTCTTCCTAGCTCTACTAGCATAAAAGGGAGAGGCTTTAATCCTAGAAGAGGAACCCTGCATAGTGTGTGACTGTGAAGTCTATGGTTGTGCCTCCTGGCTCGGTATCCTCGTTGACTCGCTCTCCATCTTGGATGTATCTCCTTTTGCCTCTAGCATTGGCATTGACTCCTCATTTGACTCCTCATTGTCCTCCTCAATGTCATCCAATGTGAAATCCAATCCACCCCCCTCCTCCATGGCCTGCCTCTCCAAATCAGCAATGTCATCTTCTAAAAATAGTGGACTCGGCTCTTGTGTTGTCCAATCAGAATAAGGATCTATATCATCCAAATCAAGTAGACTGAGTACTGTACCTTGTGCCTTTTTTATGTGCAACTTAAGATTATATTGTACATTAACAAGGTCATTGAAGCATTTTTGAGTCAATTTGTTTCTCTTCTTTGTGTGGATGGACTCAAATAAGATCCAATTGTGCTCACAATGGGATGAGCTACAAGGCTGGCACAAAATTCTGAGAGCATATTGTTTTAGATTCATGGTATTGCCACCCCAACTTTGCGACCAAGCATTTGCAAAATAAAATATTAATAAGTTATAAAGCAATGAGAAAAGAGAAAACATAACTTATCAAATGACAAAATTGTAAATGGTTTATACTTTTACGGTTTACCTGGGGTTTGAGTGCATCTTGCTCTCTTTGCTAGAATAAAACGAATTACTGATTGATTCCACATAGATTTGTTGTTCGGTCACAACAAGGTCTATTTGCACAACATCGGATATCATCCTTTCAATGCATACAAAGAGGCCCTCCATGACCTCTCCATTAGGATCTAAAAAGGAATCCTCATACCTAAAATAAATAGAAAGTGAAATCAAGTCTTAGTACACAACTTAAAAAAACTAAGTAAAATGAAGTTTTAGTAAAATCTGAAAAAGAATCATAGTACCTGAAATAGGGGTTGAGGAAGTAGCCTACTGCATGAATGGGTTGGCGGAGCATATTGTTCCACTTCCTATCAATTATTTCCCAAATGGGATCAAACTTAAGTTCTGTTCCCCTTGTAGCAATTTCTAACAGAGTCTTTGGCCCTATCCATGGCCTCACCCTATCCATAGCCTCATAAAGACATCCCATTGGGGTTTGTTCTTGTTGGTATAAATAAGGATTTACTATTTACACTTTACTTAAGTTTAATTAGGATAAAGCATATCCATATTAGTTGTCACGTAAACACCTAGGAGTTTGTATATTCATATGAGTTGTCATGTAGACAGCACAGTAGTTTGCACTCCAATTGAGCACATGTTGTCTATTACATCTCTTTACAAGATACACCTTTGTATTCTTATCCTCTCATTGGTGCATGTACATTCATGCACATTGGAGGACAATCCACTCTTGGTGGACATGTGCTTAGTTGTTATGCTTATCTCTTGTATGACTCCTAGACATATCAGTTGCCTTTATATGCAGACATCCTCTATGATGTATTCATCCAATTGTTTGATTAATCCGTTCTTATTTGATCATATCTTGTCTCTCTTGTACTGTCTCTTGAGCTTTTAGATTTTGGCATTTCATTCTTGCCTTAGGCAAATTCTTACATGGTATCAAAGCTATACCAAATTCTTACATGGTAGCAGAACCAAAGGAGCGTTCATTCTGTAGCCATTGGAGATTTTTTTTTGTAGGTCAAGATTGGAGCTTATTGGTGCTAATTAGATGTTGGCATCACATTTACAAGGTCCAGAAATCCCTAAATTGGTTTTTGTTTCATCGAAATTGGACATTTGAGGCAAAATTTAGAGTCATTTGATATTTGGAGGTGCGACGACGACGATTCATAACAAATAATTACAAAGGTGATTTTCAAACAATGATATCTCCCTCATACAAAATCCTTTTTTAGAGCAATTTTTTTTGTTTTGGGTAGAATTTTGTGATCTACATAGTGGTGCAAGTTTGTGATCTCTATTTCAGAATTTTCCAGGAAATTGCAAATCTTGATTTTTACAACTTTGGAGGCTTTGTTTGGGCTCATACGGACACATTTTCAAGTGCTATTTTTTTTTGAAAGTGCATGATGTATTGTCCACTTTCCAAATTTGGTATCAATTTGGAGTAATATTAAGTGGACATAGTACTTTCAGCATTTGGTCATTTTTTGGCCTATTTTAGCACTTGTAATTGATTAGATCTTTTAGAGATCTTGTGTCCTAATGGTATTGAGTCTATTATTGCTTCACATTTTCTGTTGTAATTATCATAGATAAAATTCCACTTTGGCCAAATTGAGCAAGTGGTAATTGTTTTTGAACTACATATAAAGTGCCAAAATCATCTATTTAGGAGGGGTTCCTTGATTCATTGCATATTGTGGGCTATATTGATCTGTTCATGATGGATGAGAATGATTTAATTACCTTGAGAAAACAAAATTATAAACAATGGAGTGAATTAGTTCGCTCGTATCTTAGTAAGCATAATGCATTGCCATATGTGAAAGGACTTTCATACAAAGATGACACTATTGCAATCATTTGTCAAGCACTTTATCTATATATGGATATGGAGGTTATGGATTCACTTGATGATATGAAGTCAATTGATCCTTATGGTATTTGGATCTATCTTTGGGAGGTGTATGGAGATCCACATGTTCCTCCATTCCTGAAACATCTTTTACCTCTAGTTGTAGCTCCTTCCTCTCCAATTGAGATCACTACATCTAGTGTTATTTTTGATGATGCTTGTAGTCATACATTCATGGATTTAGGCGATTCAGTGTAGCAGAATAATCCTTGTCTTCCAATTGCAGCTCCTTGGGATGACTTCTTGATAGACATTGTAGGTCTGTTTATGGATTCCTACATTGAGGATATGGGAGACACTATTGATGATATACATCTTCTCTTTGTTGAAGATGATCCTTCTTCAGTTGTTGCGAGGGAACACTTTGACCCTCATGATTCCCCACTTGATCTTTCTTTGGAGTTTGACATGATTGTGGATACTTCTTACAACATTTACAGGAGGCCTCTTTCGCTTTAGAGAAGACATTTGGGTCATTGGAGATTGATTTACATGACTCTCAAACTTCACTTGAGATATCATATTGCATGGTTGATCATAATCATGTGTTGGAGATTCCTAGTCAATTTCCTGAGACATCATACCTTTTGAGGGCTCTTCCTACTGATTTCAGAGGATTCTTTGGTACACCTATGATACCATTTATTCCTAATGGGAGGAACATCTTTTAGTTTTCATGGTGCAGCTTCCACTTTGATCCAAGAGCATCTTTCATGTGTGTACATTCTACATTGTGGGGGGGCTTCTTTGATTCTCTTCCTTATTCTTTTGAGGAGACACTTTTCTTTGTAGTTTGAACCAAATTCTTACATGGTGCAGCTACCATTGGTTCCTTGCTTGTCACCATCTATTGTTGGTCTTGAGCTTGATTGGTTCGTGGCATCTTCATTAATCAGGACATGGTGACACATCTTTAGACTTCAGAGACAACATACCTCATATGGATTCCCCTTCCATATGCCTGTCCACAATGGGAAGCCTTCTTGCATTTGTATTTGGTGTATCTTCTTCCTAAGGGGAGAAATGTAATTTGTAGACATTGGATAATCTCCTGTCTTCAAGCACTTTCCATACTTCAAGAGTTCATTCATTATGGGGGGATTTCATTTCTCCTTATTTCATTCTTATGGAGGTATTCTCTATTGTATATGCATGATGTATGTCATAATAGGGGGTCTTGATTACTCCATCCATACATGCATCTTGCTTTATTTTTCTTCTCTCTTTTTGGGGAAGGGTTTTTCCCATGTGGTTTTCCCTCTTTCTCCACTTTATGAGAGATTGCATTGCACCATTTTTTGCACTCGCATATTGTGCATGGGTACCTAACATGGCCTAGTAGCGGGGACCCATCTTGCATTTTTATCTAGCTTTTGTGAGCTTAAGTACATTCCCCTAATTTGCATTTAAGGGGGGGTGTTGGTGTAAGTAAGTATTTACTATTTACACTTAAGTTTAATTAGGATAATGCATATTCATATTAGTTGTCATGTAGACACTTAGGAGTTTGCATATTCATATGAGTTGTCATGTAGACAACACATTAGTTTGCACTCCAATTGAGCACATGTTGTCTACATCTCTTTAAAAGATACACCTTTGTATTCTTATCCTCTTATTGTTACACGTACATTCATGCACAATGGAAGATAATCCACTCTTGGTGGACATGTGCTTAGTTGTTATGACTCCTAGACATATCGGTTGCCTTTATATACAGGCACCCTCTATGATATATTTATCCAATTGTCTGATTAATCCATTCTTATTTGATCATAGCTTGTCTCTCTTGTGCTATTTCTTCTTACAGGGCCCTATCAACTAAGTGCATAACTTTAACTACGGGCTCAAACATCTGCAATTGAAATTTGAAAAATACAAATTAGTTTAGAAAAAAGATTAATTAATGAAGTTACTAAGATAGTAAGTTACAAATTAATAATGAGACTTGAATCAAGAATAATTTCACAATTTCACAATTTCAATAGCCTTGTCCAAATTGTTTTTGTCGAAGACTTCAAATTTCTTTGAGTAAGGTGACTCAAGTCATTCTGGACTCACAAGCATTTGTTTCAAAGGAAATGTTGTACTAGTAATACTTTGCAACGTCAAGAAAACCATTGCAAACCTTGTGACAACAGGTCTCACCAAATCTCTCTTTAGTGAAGAATCTCATCAAATTTAGAATCCAAGGCTGATTATAGAGATACTTGGTGATTTGCTTTGCATCTTCCACAACTGGAGTCACCCAATCAAGTTTTCCAATGTCCTCGAAACGAAGGTCAAGAACATGTGTTGCACAAAGTGATAAAAAAAGAGTGGGGTGCTTCTTTTGGAAGATTCTACCTGGTATATCAATAAAAATTCAATAATTAGTTTCCAACTTTCCATATTTTACATCAAAGCTAAATTAAATAATATCATAGAATTAGATTCATTATTCATAGACAACGTAGAAAATTAAAATTACCTTCTGCCACATATGTTGTCGCATTATTTGTGATCTACTCCCACCTCCATGACAACATTCTCCAACAATAATGCCAACGTGTGCATTTTTCACCTTATTGGAGGCATCAATAGATTTCCAAAACATTACATCATCTTTGCAAGCAACCAAAAAATTAATAATGGTTCTATTCCTCGCATTTGTCCACCCATCAGATAGAATAGTACATCCATATTTCTTTCTCTCTCTTTTTTCTTCCACCACTGCTCTTGCCCCATCAACTGCATTGACAAGCAACCTACAAAATTAAAGTGAAATCAAGTCTTAGTACAAAATTTTGATTTAATAAATAGGAAATAACAATCAAAACATCAAAATGAACTCAAGTAGATTTCGATTATACACTAACCTTCCACTCAAATCCTTGCGAAAAGGGGCCTTGTCCTTTTCCTGAAACTATCATTGTGGTCACCAAATTAGCCAATAAGGACTATCAACCACACTCATTGGGATATTGTCAAAAAACCAAAAAATCCACACATGCAATATTGGTTTCTTCATGCACCTCCTTGTTCCATCCAGTGGCCACTAATGATGGTTGTGCACCATGTGTGTTTTTGGGCACAAAATAACTGCCTATCATTGGTGTTGGTGGTGGTGAAGAAGTTAGAACTAGGTACTCTAATTGAGGAAGTGGAAATGGAAGTGGAAGTGGTAAAAGAGACATTCTTTTTGCGGATCCATGAGCCACGAAGAGAGCCCACTATGTTCTCAAGTGCTGCTTCTTCTTCAACAACAATAGGAGTACCTTGAGTGTCGGCTATGGCTGCCCTCATATCGAATCTTCCCCTCCTTATTCATTTTTTTCAATTTCACAAGTTGCAAGTAGGGTATTAATAGATCTTTTTATTTCTTCATTGCTTTGTCACAAGGATTTGAATCCGGTTTCCTAATGCCTTCAAGGTGATATTTGAGGCGGTTTATGCCTCCATGAATTACCTTTTCACATTTTATGCATATCACCTTCCAAGGCTCATTTGGAGCTTCATAGGCATACCTTCATGCTTTATCTCTTGCGTTTTTAGGTTGGGTGCCTATATATCTAGATGGGCATGGTGTTAGTGGTCACACTTCCTCTGAACTTGCCATGCTTATTTATCGCTTAATTGCTGCCCTACATGTAGAATTCTAAAGCACAAGTCATTTTATTTAGAAAAATAACTAAACAAAGTTAGAAATAGAAACTGAACTTGTCATGCTTATTTTGGTTAAATCCTGCCCTACACATAATTCTAAAGCACAAATCAATTTTTTTAGAAAAATAATTAAACAAAGTTAGAAATAGAAACTATGTAAATTAGTTTGAATATTTTTAGACATCATTCAAAGTTAAACAACTAATAACTACACAAACTGTTAGGGTTTGTTTTTTTGGGAAAAAACTACATATTCTTCAAGAAACAGTGACAGATTCAAAAAATCTTGTCAAAAATAGTGTTGAGATGTCTTCAAATGATTCAAAATCATTTCTAACTACTTAGGAATGAATTTGAATTCATTCACATGAAACAAAAAAATAGAATGTTTTTAAAAAGTATTATAACGAACTCAGCAAACATACCTAGGAATGAGATATTCCTTGCAAAAGTGGATGAAATCTGCTTGAAATCCACTTGAATCTGCCTTCAGTAGCTTGCAATCAGCTAACAAGGGCTTGGAAGCCTTTCTTCTCCTCTACACAAACCTCAAACTGCTGCAAATGATACCTAGCATCAAAAAGTACCATTTTTGGTGTTTAAACCCTATCACGTGGCTGCGGGCAAGTTTTTTGCAAAAACTAGGCATCTGGGGGCTGTGAGTTTTTCTTGGGAAAACTCGCAGAGCAGTCATCTATAAACTCTAGTTCTACTTTGATGAAGAAGAACTCACAACCGTTTCAGTTTGGAGACTATCAAGAAAACAATTACAATTAGAAATATAATAGCTGCCAAAGAAAAGTGTAATATTCCAGCAGTAATTTGGTATAGGGTACCCAATTTTGATGATGTTTGAAAGCAGGGGAGGATAGGGATTATACACAAATGAAATGATGCAGATAATGGATTGTAAATCACCATTAAACCTTATGACAATTTGCAACTACAGATCTGGAATGTTAATTGTCAATTTGACAATAATTTCAGTAGCAGAGAACAATAGTAGTGCATACAAGTTACCAGCAGTTAGTTGCTTTGTGGATAGCCTGTATTTATACCCCAAATACCCAAGCCTAACCTCCTGATAGCTCTCAGCCCACTGGAAGATCTGTTAGGGTTTTCTGGGGTGATTGTGATGAGGGTTTCTGTGGTCTGATAGGCCTATATCACCTAGGGTCTTTGGTGGGTTAGTAAACTATAGGATCATGTAAGAGCGGCCTCTAGTCTGATTATCATGCCATAACCCCAGATGGGCATCAACTATCTGATTTGCAAGCATCCAACAAGGTCTGGAGTCATCCACAGTGAAGTACGCCACTATACTGTTACTCAGTAAGAAGCAGATCCCAATTTCTTGGCAAATTTGCGAACAGCAGTACCGAGTAAGCCCTTGTAGCAGCAGAACCAGGTAGAAATCACTCAAACCCTTGGCAATATTTACCTAGGTGTAACCATTTTATTCACTCATTTTGTTGGCTAGTGACATAATTTCTCGAGTTTCTGTCCACCCACTTGTTAACAATTTCGGTTTGTCCATCTGTTTGAGGGTGAGAGATGTTATGGTAAATCGATGTTGTTGTAGTTGTATTAAATAGAGGAGGTGAAAACTCCTTGTATAGATTGACAAAGACAATGCAAAAATAGAAACTATCTAATAAACCAAAGATTAACTAAGATGACCATTAAGGAAACTTTATAATATTGTAATACCCTCTCTTAATGGTCATTGTCTAACTGCTGTCTTTTGGTCACAAATTCTTGAAAATATTTTGCTGCCTTTGTGATATTGCTATCAGGATTTAACTGCGTGATTTTTGAGTCAAACTCATTTAATGACAAAAAATTGTTGTGCAAAATGTTAATGACCAAGAAGCCAAAATATGTCCAAAAAAGAATAGAGAAGGGTGCCCCTTCTTTAGAAAGCTTTGCAAAAAGAGACAAGAGTTTGCCACTTACCCTCCCAGAATCAGCAAAACTAAATCATTATAAACCTATAGCGAAGCTTCTCTTCCTTGGAGATAAAGACAAATATTGAGAACAACTAGCACGATTTTGAGGAAAAATCAGCTAACCCTCCAAACTTTGTAGATAAACTTGATGCCCTAAAACAGAGTGCAAGAAGCCATATGATTTTTTAGGAGAAAAATCAGAAAAATGAGACACAAATTTTGAGGTAAACAAACGATCAAAAGCAGACAACAAAATTCAAGGCACGGATCAGAGAATGCAAGACTTTGTTCTTGGGGAAAGTGGTAACAATTATATACCCAAAGGAATTGCACACAACTTTGAGAATTACAGAATCATAATTTGTTTTCAAGGGGAAAAATTATGAAAACCCATTAGATAATTTTTTAAGGGAAAAAACTATGAAAACCTATTTTTTTAAGGGAAAAAATTATGAAAACCCATTATTATTTTTTAATTGCAATAATTATGAAAACCCATCATAGAAACCTTAATGTGACAAAACACGAGATTTCGCAAGGTAAAACAACACATGCAACCACATGCAAGAACATGCAACCTTCAAAAATTACCTAGAGACTTTTGCCCAAACCAAGAAATCGTGCAATCAAAACCCTCAACTACGGTTGCAATTTTCAACAACAATCTTTGAAGACAAACCACAAATTTACTAAAATACATCTAATGATTTTTATATAAAAAAACCGAAAAACAAATTTTGGGAAAAAATTCTAGATCAATAGAGGCTCATAATTTTCTTAAAAAATTTGCCAAATTTTATGAAATCCCATTGACCCGCTTTGATACGATGTTATGGTAAATCGATGTTGCTATAGTTGTATTAAATAGAGGAGACAAAAACTCATATAGATTTACAAAGATGACACAAAACTAGAAACTATGTAACCAAAGATTAACTAAGGTGACCATTAAGGAAACGTTATAATATTCAAACTACAGTAAACAAGAAAGGAAACAACACAGAATTAGAGAAACACCACGGAAGAAACTCCTATTTGATATTAGCAAGTTTTTGCAAGCCTAAAGCAGCCTACCATTCTTTTGCTAGGGATTTCACTTGGTCGACAAGGAAGCCTCTAAGATGTCCTCCTTAAGAACAACGATTTCAACACTCCGGACCATAGGCTTGGCTTTCCTTCTTCTTGCAAGATTTTCCAATTTGATATCCCTTTTCCTTTTCTGAAGTTTTCTCTAGAGCACATAGAGACAGCAAGTAAAGTCTCTATATTTTCTGCAGTTAAGGAAGCACCTCCCATTTGATATCAGATGTTCTGCAGGCTTGAGACAGCCAATCATTCTTTTGTTAGGAAGATCACTTTGTCTACAAAAGAAGCCTTTAAAGGGTCTTCCTTTGTAACAATGGTTTCAACATTCTGGTCCATAGTCTTAGCTCTCATTCTTTTTGTAGGTTCCAACTTGATATCCCTTTTCCTTTTCTGAAGTTTGCTCTAGAGTACATGTAGACTGCAGCTGAATTCTATATAGTGTTTTTTCTAAGGCCAACATTTGAGCAAGATTTTTGTTCAATTCATCTTGATTTCTTCATGCTTCTTGTCCTTGGAGCGTGGCAAATAATTTGTTAACTTCTTGCCAAGCCTCATCATCGAAATGGTGATTTCTTCCTTGTCTGTCCAAAGAACTCAATCTCCTAGATTTTCTTTTTGAAGTCCTAATGTTGTCATAAAAACCATCCCGTAATTTGACAAAAACCAGTTCATAATGTTATTATGTGGGTTTAGAGTCTAGACTATCCTTCAGCATGTTACTGCAGCTTTTCAGTCTGATCCTGTCTTGCTCATGTTGGAGATTAGCTGTTCCCTTTTGCAAACTCCCAGCAACTTTGAGATTCTTGGATTTGGAAGAAATGTGCCAGTTTTTGCTCATTTGAAGGGTATTAGTGGGGTTGGAAACTGCAAGGGGAGATAAAAGGAACTGAGATGAGGGCTAGCCAAGGAATCCTCTTCCAAAACTCTCTTCTTGTTATCCACAGGTTGGGTTTTCTAATGGGCACAAGACATAGTATGGCTGTCAATTGGAGTCGGAAATTCCTTTTATGAAGGAATCTCTAGTGGGACCAAAATTTTGACTTAATGAGGATGGGTTTGGGTTTGAAAAGGGTTATTCGCCACCATAGCATTAGAGTGTTGACACATGTATTATCATCAAAACAAGGAAAAACATTCTTTGGTGGTGGGGATGAGCATGACACAGTCACACCACCTTTTGCCACAAGCAACGATAATTCTTGATAGGCATAGATAGTGGCACACATTCCTCTCTTCTTGCTTTGTCCATCTAAGACCAAGGGCGAACATAGGTAACATAGGGATTTGGAAGAAATGTGCCAATTTTTGCTCATTTGAAGGGTATTAGTGGGGTTGGAAACTTCACAGGGAGATAAAAAAAACTGAGATGAGGGCTAACCAAGGAATCTTCTTCTAAAACTCTCTTCTTGTTATCCATAGGTTGGGGTTTGTCATGGGCACAAGACATATTATAGCTCTCAATTGGAGTAGGAAATTCCTTTTATGAAGGAATCTTTGGTGGGACCAAAATGTTGACTTAATGAGGATGGGTTTGGGTTTGAAAAGGTTTATTCACCACCATAGCATTAGAGTGTTGAAACATTTATCGTCATCAAAACAAGGAGAAACATTGTTTGGTGGTGGGGATGAGCATGACACAATCACACCACCTTTTGCCACAAGCAATGAATTCTTGATAAGCATTAGTAGTGGCACACATTCCTCTCTTCTCGCTTTGTCCATCAAAGACTAAGGGAAAACATAGGTAACATGTGCATCTCCCAACCTACAGGTAGAGACATTTAATGTTCCAATGCAAGACAAGGTAGATGATTCTATTGGCAAATTCTTCTTTTCTAGTGTCATTGCATTCCAATTTTCTTACTTTTTTATCATAAGGAGGTTGTGATTATAAGAGAAGAGTCACAAGTGGTGGCATCATTGTCATGGATGGGCGGATGGACATAAGGCATTATCTATTCATCAATATCATGCCAAATGTAATGAGGGCCCTTCTTCCTTAGGGTTGTTGATTGTTTAGGGCACCACAAAGATGTAGATTGTAGAGTTTTAGTTTCACATCCTCAAAGATGTTATTGAGGAGTTTAAACCTGTGTGTGGTATAGGTTGGGACAAATGTGGCCCACGTGTGCAGAGCTGCAAGGAAGTTGATTGAGGTTATCTACAAGTAAATATGATGGGCTCCTTCAATTTTATGCCATGGATAACACACTAACAAGCATTAGGAAAATAGCCTAGATCAAACAAGTAGCTCTTGATTTGAGAGGCATGCAAATGGTTATTTACAATAACCACACTTTACATGCACTATTTCTGACCTTATTGAAGAAAGAAATTCTCAAACCTGTTGAGACCAAATATGCCTCATACATCATTTTCTCAGGGAGGATGACTATACTTACAAGAGCCATAGAAACTAATGGATATTACATAAGAGTGTGATTAAGGTTCAAATCCAAGTCGAAGTGGGCGAAGAGGGTGAAGGAAGTGGTGAAGAGAATTTTTTTGGTTGATCAAAATGTGTTGTTTCCTAGTATATCTCTATTTTCACAATGATAAGAGATGGATACTCTGATGCTTGAAATCTTGGAGAGGTGTATGAATGCATTTGGCCAAGTAAAGGTTATATTGTTGCCAAATAAAGGTTATATTGTTATACAAGTGAAGCCTCCCACTTTGTAGTAACACTTTCTCAGATATGTCTGTTGTGTATTAAACCTGAAGTGATATGTGCAAAGGCTTGGTAGAGTTGTCCTTATGAAGATGGTGGAAGGAAGAGGAGCTTCTTGAAAGCACTTCATAAGATCTATGATATTGAGCATGCTTTCACCATTCATTGTGAGTGGACCAAATTTGTCACTCTCAAAGGATTTCCAAGAGAGACACAGTCAGAAAGATTGAATATAGTATAGGAGGATATTGTACTAAAGTGGACAATGCATGGGCTTCATTCATTAATATCCATGCTAGCCTTCTGCCTTGTCTCAAGTTTGTAGTTCTTTTATTACAAAGAGAACTCAGTTTACACATAACTTCATCTATAATATTAATAGGAACAAGTTTATGTCTAGGAGACTGAAGTTTGTAGCTGTTTATAATGTCTTGTATATAATAAACCACAATACCTTTACATACAAGGAGAGTTTGACAATTATTAGGCACAAAGAGGATTGGCTACTCTTCATTTGGAGGAACATGAGCTAGATGGGATTAACAGCTCTATGGATGAGGCATTTGCCACATTTTATAGTGATGATGGTAAAATTCTTAGACCATTGGGCTGTTTGCCAATTGTAGTTTAATAAAATTCTGATATTGAAAATTGGAATATATCAATGTTCCATGGAGACATGTCCCCCCCCCCACCCAACAATTTTTTTTTTTTCCTGGTAGGGAGACATTTCTAAGACTAGGGGACTTGTGGGAAACAACCTCCCACAACACCACCACCTCTACCAAGGACATTTCCAAGTCACTTCCTCTATGGCGCATGCCAATACATACTGATTGGAACCTTCAACCTCATGAAAACTAGTTTGCCTTTCGTGAAACATTTGTATAGATGTAATATTGTAGATTTTTCCTCGAAGATTTCAATCGACCTCTATTTGTATGTTACTCCTTCCCACCCATCATTGCTAGCCCTCCCATCTCCATCCCCTCATCCCCAAATTTCGTCCCATGGTCTCTTTGCACCCTAATCGTGTCCTCATGTTGGGAAACTTTGTGGAACTATGGAATGAATTAAAATATCGATATTCGACATTTTCAATATATTGTATATCATACTTTGTAGTTTCATTTATTACTTCTTTTACATTATTTTAACCTATTTTTCCAAGTGCTATATTATATTTGCACTACTGTCATCCTGCTGTCCTAAACTTTGGTTCCTTGGTCCCTACATCCCCCAATTCAAAAACTTTGAGGAACATTTGCAAATACACATAAGTTGGTTGCATATCGTTGTTACAAGATACAAAGAAGACATGGCAATGGATTTATGTTTACATGGGTTTTTAATAGGTTCCCAAATGGTTGGATTGATTACAAGGAGAGAAACTCATCGAGTGCATGGCAAAGAGATTTTGAGAATGCATGTTTGTAATGCTCCTATGCCTTGTGTAGATGACTCTAGCGCTGCTTGTGCAGCCCCTTGACAGTTCATGCGGTCTAATTGTCCCATCCGTACGACCAATCTGATAAGATCCTCTTTCTCCTTCTGCCCATATGACGTGCTCTCTATTGTACAATCTAACTCTCAACACCTATTATGTACGGTTAACCTCTCTGCCCGGGTTAGTCTCCCTATGTATGGGGTTTTGTCTTGCATCACACAATCTAGCTCAATGATGATCGGTCCAATTGTTCAATGACTAGTCTGCCAATCACCAACCTGTATGGTGGTCTCTTCCATCCGTATTACCCTTCACAACATCTTATAATCAATCAATTTGTGTGTCGCTAATTACTTGATGCTGCGATATTTTGGATTAATGGAATTGGTGATTAAATCAAACAAGTGTGCTAAGAAGGCATACAAATAGATATGCGAAGATTAGGTTATATATATATATATATATATATATATATATATATATATATATATATATATATATATATATATGCATTAAATTGGTCTTCAAATGAAGACTTCATAGATTTAGACCAATAGGTAGAATAGGGTGAGGAGTTACTCCCAAAAGGGAGGGTCTTGCACCTCCGAGAATTTGTAAAGACAAAGAACAAATAAGATTCACCATACCTACAACTATGCCAAACTCAGTCTTGAAAATGGGCTCCGGGAAACTTCTTGAAGAGTTAGAAATAGGCCAACATGGAAAACATAAACTAACTATTAAAATAAAATAACCCAAAAGATATTTTCATTTAATTTGGGGCCATACAAATCTTTAATTATATTGAGGACATTATAGTCCTCTTTGTCCAAGAATTGCTTGCCCTCAAGAATTTCTAGACTCGTGTGTTCAAGATCTTTTTGCCTTCCCTTGTGGCATCTTCAATCGGTAGATCTCTCCAATAAACTAGGTACTACTTGATGATTCGTGACCTCAACATTTTCTCATCGACATTGATGATCTTTGTGGGCTTTGGAATAAATTTTCCTTCTTTGTCCATGGGTGGGAGTTCTTTAGAAACTGTGACATGTCTGACTTTCTTTATAAGGCATCAAACATGAAAGACATTGTGAACTTGACAATGCTCTGGAAGCTCCATCTCATAGGCAACTTCACCCATCCTCCAAACCACTGTGTAGGGTCCATAGAAGCATGACCTCTACTTCTCGGCACTACTTTTCTTCAATGAAGATTGCCTATACGGTTGTAGTCGGAGGCAACCAAATATCCTACCATAAAACTTTGCTCTACCCTACGTCCATCGACATACGTCTTTTGCTGATTTTGAGCCCTTTGCAAGTTCTCCTTGAGAGTCCTCAAGGTATCCAAACTTTCTTGTTGCCAGTTACTTTCTCTTGGTGCATGACTATCGCCTAATGCTAGATCCACAAATGACAAGGGCTCATAACCATAAAGTGCCTTGAAGGGCGACATACGTATCAACATGTGATAGGTATTGTTGCAACAATGTTCTCCTAAGTGCAACCAATGGACCCACACCTTTTGTTGTGCTGAAACCTAGTACCTGAGGTACCTTCCAGCTATTTGTTCACAATCTCCATCTGACCATCCGTCTATGGGTGGTAGCTCGTACTCAACAAGAACTCTGATCCTGACAACCGAAATAAATTCATCCAAAAGATGTCACGGAAATGGCTATCCCTATCACTATGTTCTGTAGAAGGCCATGCAAGCGAAACACCTCTAGAAAAATAACTTGACCATTTGAATTGTCTAGCATCTTGTGGGAATGGCAAAGAAATGGGCATATTTGGTCAAAATGTCCATCACGACATAAATGTGATCTCTCTCTCTTGCACTTACATAAGCACAATGATGAAATCCATTGAAATGCTCTCCCATTTTTGTTTAGGTATTCGAGAGGGGTAATCCTGCTGGCAAGGTATGCTCGAAGTTATTTGATTGGCAAGTGGAACACTCTTGTACTTACCGTAGGACATTGTTTTCCAGTCCCTTCCAAGTGGATTTCTTCTGATCTTGCCTATATGTATTGAGGTACCCTGGGTTTCCTTCTAGAGGTGCGTCATAGAATCTTCTTCTTCATCTTCGATTTGATACTAAATAGATTCTATCCTTGTAGTAGATGATGTTGTAAGTCACCTTGTACCTTTCATCTTGTATTTATCCATCCATCACTTTGCACACAAAAGAATTCTTGGAGTTCTCAACCAACATATGTGCCTTCCAATTTGTTAAGATTTGTGATGGTGAACATATGGCAGTTCTTCTTGCTAGGGTGTTGACTACCACATTATTTTTGCCCTTCATGTACTCAATATCAAAGTGATATGCTTGGGTTTTTCTTACCCATTTTTGTTGCTTCTCATTCAAGGTCTTCTGCTCGAGGAAATATCATAGGGTGTTGTGGTCTTTTTGCTCCTACTAGGTGTTAATGTTTTATGCCCAAAAATTAGATAAACAACATAAGAAGAGTAAATAAGATGCACAGAAAACACAAAAGATTTTTCCTAGGAAAACCCTTCCACTTGATGGGAGAAACCTAGCCACACTAGCAAAAAAAATCTATTTTTATGATATTTGTTATCAGGATTTAACTTTGTGATTTTTGAGTCAAACTCATTGACCCATGTTTCATGAGTAGTGATTCAACAAGAATCCAGCTTGAGCACATTTAACTACAAAGTTTCCTCCATAGTTAAACCCAAAGCTTGCAACCCCATTTGTAAAACCTTCACCAAGTGTTGTGCCTTATGAAACATTCATTAGAAAGCCCCTTAAGCTCATCAATTGATAAGTAGGAGATAATTTCCACAGCAAGTCAAATTATGATATTGCTATTAGGATTCAACTGTGTGATTTTTGAGTCAAACTCATTGATCCATGTTTCATGAGTAGTGATTCAACATGAATCCATCTCTCATGAGAATAAATGGAACACTTAGCACTCATTGGATCTAGGTGATGCTCATAGGGGTGAAGCACGGGGATTTCCCAGGAGGTCACCCATCCTAGTACTACTCTAGCCTGAATGCGCTTAACTATAGAGTTTCCTCCATGGTTAAACCCAAAGCTTGCAACCTCATTTGCAAAACCTTCACCAAGTGTTGTGCCTTATCACAATACTATTGAACTCTGTTTTTGCTAGAATTTGCTTTGCAACTTCAACTCTGCTTTGTAACTTCAAACACTCTACAACTGGTAATAAAATTCCGGCTCTTTTTACCTTTTATCTCTTTTCAGCAAATCAGAGCATGGCATTAATGGCATTAAAACGACATGCCTGAAATCTTTTCAGTACTTCAAAAGTTGTCCTATATTCAATCTTTACACTGTTCATACCTTCCTCTCATCATCTATTTCCAGCTTGGACATGCACTTTAGTCTTTGTTTTTTGCCTTTAAAACTAAAAGTAGCGG
The DNA here is from genome assembly GCA_028749045.1 of Cupressus sempervirens. NCBI lineage: Eukaryota > Viridiplantae > Streptophyta > Pinopsida > Cupressales > Cupressaceae > Cupressus > Cupressus sempervirens. The sequence continues at coordinate 237,748,627 of CM053788.1, read as the reverse complement.
TGGCGATTGACCTCTTTTCTCCACTTCTCGGTGCCTTTATGACTCTCTTTACTTTTGGCGGCGATTGCGTGAAAATGGTTACTGTAACCATTTCGCATCTTCGCCACTTAATTATTGAACCACCAACTTCAGCCCATGAAGTAGCGAGACACTACTTAACCTTCTTCGCAACATTGCTGCAGTTAAGGGCTTACCATTCTACACCATGGAGATGTGACATTAACTGTAAGATCAAACATTATCTCTCCATCGCCACCCAAAATCAAACAGCTTGCAAGTGACCCGCGAATTAGCGAACCCAGTTACCACAACCATTTTGCAGCTTCGTAACTATTCAAGTAACTGTCTTACTAACCGCAGTGATCTAGTGATTCATATCATGAATGGTTACTTAACACTTTATTGCAACATCTCTCCTTTAAAATCTTATCACGGCTTAACACCCGCAAAGGCACGAAAAATGCTCATGTCATCACAACCTGTTAGCTTTGCTCACCTTTTATCCTTGCGAAGCAGTGAAACCTCTCTTTTAGACCTATTGCTAAGTCTCCGCGGTCTATGACTTAACATCTTTCAAACTGGTGATGCTACGAAAACCTTACCTTAACTCTTTTGCCACTTTGCAATAGTTAATAGCATATCATCCTTAACCTGTGCAACGATGCCAATACCATTTTAAAGCTTAACTGTCACCCTTTTTGTGGTTTTGCATCCATATACCCTAACTCGTGATTTAACCTTGTGATGCTACGATCACTAATTTAAATCTTGACTACCATGGTTACATTTCGCGGCCTCGCAACTTAAAAGTCACCATGCAAATCACAAGCCGCGAACCCGCAATTTTGAGCTTCTCTCCACTTCGCAACCTTAACTTGAATGCTAGCCATGTTGCCCGCGATGTAGTGTGAACCTTGTAACTGATTGCTTTGCAACATCGCCACCCTCAAAATGGTTAGAGAACATAATGGAGAGATCTAGCGATCAAAAGGCTTTTGCCTCTTCGCAACTTAAAACACTTAAGGCCACAATCTTATAACATATGAAATAAAACAAAGAACTTAGGGATATGAAAATTTATACCTATAACCAAAGTTTTATAGTATCCCTATTTATTATTTGCATACCAACTCATGAACGACCTTGCAAACCATAAGACGTGAGCAACAATTTAGGGTTTTTCTTGAGAAATGACAACATTTTAAGAAACCCTAAGCCTGAAAATATATTTTCGTCCTGATTTTCACAACAAATCAAGAATTTTAAGCTTAGTGAAAAATCAAACCATCAGGTCCTTACCAAATGTGGTTGGCAGTTAAGGCTGGGGCAGACAAGTGAATTTGTGAAGGATGCCATTTATGTCATGGGTTGACTTGTTTGCCTAATGTTCTTGATTAGGGGTGTGCACATGATTAGAGGGGGTGGTTAGGCTTAATGAAGAGGGACTAGAAGGCAAGTGGGAAAAGTAGGACAAGAGGAGAGAGAATGAGTAAAGGAATAAAAATTCCTTTTAAATCCAAGTGGGAGGATTCAATTAAGTAAATAAAGGATTTACTTAATTTAATCAAGGAATTAAGGTGCAAGCGGGGGATGTACGAAAATGCAAGTGGATGGTGGGGAGGGGGATGCATTTTTTAGTTGATTTGAATTCAAAATTGGAGGAAATGGGAAAAGGTTATTTAATAAAATAAAATAGGAATTTATTTAATTAAATAGGATATCAGACTACAGATAAATTGCGACTATAGAAGAAGTGGAGTTATGACAATTAATTTGATTAAATAATTATGATCAGATTGAGGTGTCTACACTAAGGCCCTGTAAAATCATATGGACTGGGTGCCTTGAACACTTCTCAGCCATGGTAAATGCCTTGGCTGATTCTCATCTTCTTTATATCAGTGCTTATAAATCTGCTCTTAGTTTATATGATATTCTATTATCTTCACACACACCTCTTCTCACATCTTTCTTTCTTTTATATCCTTATGAAGAGGAATATCTCTTTGAAAAGAGATGTCCAAATAAGAATGCTCGACTCTTATCCTTGTATTTTTTTTCTATATCTGCATCAACACCTCATTTACTAAGCAGATCTGATATAATTTAATTTCTTACACCATTTACTTCTTGCTTGCTCTGAATATTAAGTGAATGATGTCTAAACTTTTAATAAGGAATAATATAAAGAGGTTAATGCAAGGATAAGAGTCATGTATTTTTAGTTGGACATCTCTTTTCAAAGAGATGTATCTCTTCATAAGGATATTAAAGAAAGAAAGATGTGAGAAGAGGTTGTGTGAAGATAACAGAATACCATATGAACTAAGATCAGATTTCTAAGCAGCGATATAAAGAGGATCTATAGAAGAGAATATGAAATGAAGGAAGGAGTGAATGCCATGTTCTTATAGTACCAAAATTTTAGCATATGCCATCCTTGCTTCATAATGGTTCTCTTGGTTCCACAAGCTATCATGTACCGAAGGTTGTGTACTGGGGTATTACGAGAACAAAGAAGCCCTAAGTGTGTGATCTCACCCGTCTTGAACCAGAGACCACTACATTAGTATAATTTTAGAGTAAAATTCATCATATAGCTGCAACTGCCTCAGTTTTCCTAACCTTTACTAATTTCTTTTTTCCTGTGCAAAGCAAGGATAACTATCATGACATGTCTATTGTGTAATCTCTGGTTTCACTGAATTACACAACTGCATATCTCAACCAGGAATTTGTGCAAGGTGATATTTGGGATGACTGATGTGTCCTCTCATCTTCAAGCCACAATAATTGCACTTGCTTATTCCTATCTTCGTTCTTAATGCGCCAGGCCTTCATGTGGGATCCCTAGACTTGGCACCACCACAATTACCTAGTTATGCCAATGTTAGAAACTATAATTTATAAACCTTGGTTTTGAAAGAAGTTTACAAAACAATGGCAAAATTTGAAATATTAAGGACCTGTAATTGCTAGATCACAAGAAGATGAAATGGTAATTTTGGGGCAAGAAACTAACCGTACCCACTCAGCTCTTGGCAAGAATTTTAAATCACTGATTGGAAAGAACTGAAATTCTCAGTGATGGGTTTTTATTACTGTAGATATCCCTTTCTTAAAGATATGGGGTTTCTTTTGTCATATTGTGATGCACGTGGAGATATTGGGATTTTGATTTACCTTGAAGCTAAGCACTTGCATTTTGTATAAAGTAGAAACAATTATGTCAATCTTGATTGCCTGACTTTTGTTTAATCCTTCTTAGAGGAGTAGATACCATTAATCCGCCTGTAAGACCTATCATTTAAGGGGTTTTCCTTAATGTCTTTCTTTTGTACGATATTTGGAATTTGGCATGTTCTTTCTCTAATTTGTGATTTGTCAATATTTCTTATCAGGTGCGGAAAAGTTTTGCAAAGCTTGATCTCTATAGAAAGTTTACAAATGCCTTAGCAGTATCTGTACTCTTTTCTGTCACTTTCATTGGCTATGAGGTAGAAACTAGACCTTCTGTGCCTAGTCTTTGAAATAGTACAATTGATTTCCTTCTTTTTACTAGAATTGGATACAAGTAAGCTACTTTAGGACCTAAAAATAGCGCTACTATTATTGTACATGAAGTCTGCTGATTTTCAATTTCGCAGTTATATTTCAAGGTAACAGACCCCTTCAATGAAAACTGGGAAACTTCTTGGATTATCATAGCTCTCTGGAACTCACTTGCATTTGTACTGCTTTGCGTGGTTTGTTTCTTGTGGGTACCATCCCATAATGCCACACGGTAAGCTACAATATTTTTCTCATTCAAGCTTAGTTTAGGCCTTTTCAATGTTATTTCAGGGATTCCTCTTTATCATGAATAGGTGACCTATAAGCTTGTTCCTTCTCGACAACCAATTTTAGGAACCAAAATTTTTAATATATGCTATCCTAATCAGAGTGCATGGTCCTCTGCACAAGGCATAGAACTGCAAGGCTAGAGTTTGTGATGCATTTATCTGGACTTACTTCTTTGACTTGAAGTACATTGAAATATTTCTTTGGTTGGCTACTGTATGATTGTGTACAGGTATGCATTTTCTGATGAGGCAGGAAATGTTTTTGATGAAGAGGAGCTTGTTGCTTTGACTGGAGGAATTGTGAAACCAAAAGGTGACGTTTCTATCAAACAAGATGTTTTTAGTCTTGGAGAAGAGATTGAAGAAGATAAAAGAGAATAAGTCTTATATTATTCCAACTTATATTCAAATCGGAGGTTGTCAAATTAGTTGGGAATATGTCCTTTTCCCCCATTTATAAACATGGTTGCCACCCATTGTTTCATTTGGATGTTTTGTTTCATCGTGCATCTCTGTTTCTATTAATGCAGCAAATTGTATGCGGATGGGAAGCACCATGTGGTATAGCATTATAAGAAAGTTGTTGCCTTTATCACGTCTAAGGTTTTTTGAGGCAAATAAATTAGAACCAAGTTCTAATTTATAACAATTAGTACCATAGAGACCCATTTCAGATATTGAGGCTTCAAATAATATTTTATTCAGTTCCTTTTCATTATGACGAATTTCTCTCTCTTTTGGGTTTATAGATGGATGAATATGTTAAATTAATTACTTATAAAAGATTTGATTCCCTGATACAAGTTGACTCTCTTACCAACTCTTAGCAACAATCTAACGAATGAGTGCTTTGTGCAAGGGTCTGGGCCCCTTTCAAAATTACTATTTGCCTTAATCAGGAACAATCTCCCAAATGCCTTGACCATCGAGCACTACATTCAAAGACTTTTGGATGACCCTAAGAAGGCCATTTTAACAAATCCCATCTTAGTTTTGTAGTTATTCAAATTCTTAAACAAGTCCTATATGAAAGAACAGGCAAAGCAAAGGAGGTCTTCAATGAAAATAAACTAAGGCAAAACATGCCCTATGCTTGCCATAGGTTGAAACCAATGAGATGGGGTGAGCATTGTGCTCTCATTTAGTACCATACTTGGTTTTAGTACCGTGCTATTTGTAAGCAACAACCTTGCAATGGTTTTAGCATATTCGATATAATTTTCTTACAATAAAATATTATACACTATAAAATGAATCATTCCGAGATGCAGATGGTGCCACATTGATGTTGACAGTCCTTTTCCATGGTGATGATTTATTGGCATCTAAAGCTAGTCACCTTCAGTTTTGTGAATTATTTTTTTATTTCAATGTTCTCTTCCTCAGTCCCGTCAATGGCCATACCCCTTGTTAGAAAAATGAATGCATGGAGTTTGAGAGAATTGGATGTCACGACCTTTAATGAGTGGCTTGTACTTCTTTCCTGCATTTAATATAGAGATTCAAATTAGATTGTTTCCTCTGAATTGAGGACTCAAAGATTTTGATCAATTTCCATATACAAACTTAAGATGCCAATGAACTAGGTGATGACGAAAAGTCCTTAGACAATCTCAAGGATGAATATCACCTTCCAAATCTATTTAGGAAGGCACTCTTTACATCATGATACACATTCCGTTAAAATTGGGCTACTATGGACGGAACTAAAATGTGATTCATTTTATTAGGAGCCAGAGTCTTGTATTTTATCCCTTGATATTGCAAATAGCCTTTTGCTCGAGAAGAATTGTGTAGTCATGCAGAGTATAATTTTATTTTTGTTTGATCTTGTACACCCATTAACAACATATAATGATATTTTGCCTGATACGACTCAACCAGCTACAAGGTATTATTTTTCATCGAGAAATCATATTTAACTTACATGGTAGGCTCGCATTTGGATTCACCGCTTGCTTCTACATATTGTTGTGGATTAATGTTTACAACTCGAAATAGAGCAAACTGAAGATATTCCTCCAATTTGAAAATCTATTTTCTTGCGCATTAGGGTTAAGTAGGAAGATTTGTGTCGCACGTCTTGAATTATGGATTAAACTATCTTGGTCTTTGTTGTTTTTGTGAGGTGACTATTTAATTTTGTCACACAGTCGGAGTTGAAGTTGAAATGAAACGTGAGGCTCCCAGAAAGACTTTGGAGTATCAATATACACCTTTGGTATCCTATGTTTCTTTTAAAAATTAGATATCCATAGCTTGACACAAGCACATACTGCTATGCCATTTAAAACAAAAATAGGCAGTTGATTTCTCATTTAGTAATCCTTAAAGCAAAGATAATTGATCTTGTAGATCTATGTGAACTTATTTCACCGACATATTGACTTGTAAATTAATATTTAAAGAACATGAAGGAAAAACCATGAGGCAAAAGAGAAAAAAAACTAAGCGTGGAGAAAAACCTTTTGGATAAAAGACCCTACAGTTTATGGCATCAACCCTTGTATTAATCAACAACAAACAATATTACAATGCATTCTTAGACTCTTAGTCCGTTTGGTTGCAGGAATTGTTGAATGCAACATTCAGTAATGCTGGAATAAGCCCACTTTTGGAATTTGCGTATTCTTAAAATAATTTTTGGAATATCATTTGGACTTGTTTGGAGTCTATGGTCCAACATGCCTCTAGTATTTGGTCTCGTGGCCAATGCCAGTGTGTTGGGGCAACAGGCAGTGCTGGTGGTTTAGCTATATTTTGGGATCCTCAAAAAATTTCTCCTCTTAGCTGGATGTCTTCTCGCTCAGCTCTCTCTATGGTAGCTTTTGCTCTAGACTCAGGAGAGGTAATCATGGTTACTAATGTGTATGCACCTGTTGATCTTGTGGGAAAGGAGGAACTTTGGGAACATATTCAATATGTTAGAAATTGTCATCCTTATCATCCTTGGGTGTTAGCAGGGGACTTCAATTCAGTTTTAAGTCTGGAGGAGAAGCATGGTGGTTTGGCTAGATTGGGGTCTTCTTCTACTCTTCTTCGGCAACACATATCTCTTTTGCATCTCTCTGATGTTAAGCCTTCTAATGGTCTCTATACCTGGGATAATCGCAGGACTGGTGTTGCTGCTATCTTAGAACGTTTGGATAGATTTCTTGTTTCTTGCTTCTGGGTTAGTGGCACCCTTACTATCTCTTCAGAAATCCTTGATTGGAGGGGTTCAGATCATTGGCCAATCAAATTTACCGCTATAGGGGCTTATGTACCGAAGCATCCTCCTTTTAAGTTCCAGTTGATGTGGCTTCGTGACTCCTCTCTTCATGATTTTGTTTTTTGTTGGTGGAAAGATGGTGCTCCTGCATATGGTACTGCAATGTTCTCATTTTCTAAAAGGCTTCAATATGTTAAAAGGCAGCTCAAGATATGGAATAGGGAATGCTTTGGGAACCTTCACTTTATGAAGAGGCTTGCTCAAGAAGATCTTCATGTCATCACAAGGGAGATTGGAGATCGAGGTTTCTCAGAGGATCTTGGCAAGGCTGAATCCCTTGCTTCTAGAGCTCTAGAAGAATGGGAACTTCGAGAGGAAATTTTTTGGAAGCAAAAGGCTAGAGTTGATTGGCTCCAGGAAGGTGATCGAAACACTGCCTTTTTCCATAAAATAGTGCAATCTTGCCGGAATCAGAGCACTATCTCTTCTTTGGTTAATTCTCAAGGTATCCAACTGAATTCCTTGCCAACTTTGTTCCAGGAGGCTATTTGGTACTTCTCTACCCTCTTCTCTGAGGACTCTCCTCCTGTTGATAATGAAGAAAATATTATTTTGTCATGTATTCCTTCCCTTATCACTCACGAAATGAATGATTATCTCATGCATCCTATCTCTTTGGAAGAGCTGGAGGAGGTGGTCTTTGGCATGCCTAAGGGGAAGGCTCCTGGTCCTGATGGCTTTCCAGTTGAATTCTTTCAAGAATTTTGGGACATCATTAATCATGATTTGTTGGAGGTGGTTAAAGAATCCTATGCTAGCAAGCAGATGCTTCGAGCTTTGAACTCTACATTCTTGACTCTTATTCCTAAGAGAGAGGGTGCTAATCAATTGGAGTTTTTTAGACCAATTGCCTTATGTAATGTGGTTTACAAAGTTATTACTAAGTTGATTGCTGAGAGACTGAAAAGGTGGCTTCCCATTATTATCTCAGAAGAACAAGGTGGTTTTGTTGCTGGCAGGCAAATTTTGGATGGGGTGGTTATTGCTACTGAGGCTATTCACTCTATGGCTACTTCAAGGGAGAGAGCCATGTTTGTTAAGCTGGATATGGCTAAGGCCTACGATAGAGTTAAATGGAGCTTCCTAAGGAGTATTCTTTTTTCTTTTGGATTTAGCTCTGACTGGGTGAGTTGGATTATGAGTTGTGTTACTTCTGCATCTTTTTCTGTTCTTATTAATGGTCAACCTTCTCAACTATTTGGTGCTTCTAGAGGCCTCCGCCAGGGTGACCCTCTCTCCCCATATCTATTCATCATCATGGCTGAAGGCTTGGGCAGATTCATTAAGCATCATGTGTCCCAGAATTCTATTCAAGGTTGGCGGTGGGGTAATGGCTTACCTTCTCTTTCCCATCTTCAATTTGTTGATGATTCTGCTCTTGCCGGTCTTGCTAGGATCAAGGAAGTTGAAGCTTTTCGACATGCTTTGGACGTTTATTTGGCAGCTTCAGGCCAGAAAGTTAATGAGCACAAATCTTCCATTTACTTTTTTAACACTCTTGATTTTATTCAACACATGATTGTTGGTATCCTATGGTTTCAGATAGGATCACTTCCTTTGACTTATCTTGGCATTCTTATTGCTGTTTCTAGGCAGCCACGTCTCTTCTGGCAAAATTTGATTACCAAGCTTCAGGATAAGGTAAATCATTGGACTCATAGATGGCTTTCTACTGCTGCCCGGATTACTCTTCTTCAAGCTGTTATACAAGCTCTTCCTACTTATAGAAGCATGGTTCACGCTGCACCTATTTACTTTCTCAAGGAGTTCGATGCTTTTTCTCGACAATTCCTTTAGAGTGGTAATTTGCGTAGTACTAAATGGAGCTTGGTTAATTGGGCAACTGTTTGTAGGCCTAAAAAGGAGGGTGGTCTTGGTCTTCGATCTGCTCTATTGAGTAGTCAAGCTTTGGCTGCTAAACTTTATTGGCGATGGTGCTCTGGACAACATCAACTTTGGGCTCGTATTATCACTCATAAATATTTTCATGGTGCTGATCCTTGCTCTGTTTCTGCACTTCCTCTTGAAGGTCGTGGCTCAATGGTTTGGCATACTTTGAAGACAGGTGCGATGTTGGTGAAGAGGGGTCTGTTCTGGATATGTAAAGGAGGTTCTCAGGCTTTGTTTTGGTCTGATGCTTGGGATGGATTCCCTTCCATTTTATCCATATACCCTCATCTTCAGCCTCTTTGTGACTCTTTTCTTGCCGCTGGATGGGATAAAGTGGCTCATTACAAGACTCCTTATCAATTGGGACCTGTTGTTGGTTACAGACGGAAGCATTCTTCTGATTGGCCTCCTGGAGGTACAGACATGGATCGTCAGGACCTTTCTCAAATTCTGGCCTCTAGAGAGTGTTCTTCTTTGCTTGGTCCAGATGTTTTGGCTTGGGGCGGTACCTTGTCTGGTAAATATCATGTCTCTGCCGGGTATCAGGAGATAACTAGACAGTTATTTGGGGATGCTGAGGTCCCTTGGTGGAAGCAAGTTTGGAATAAAGTTTCTTGGTCCAAGTGCAATTTTTTCATGTGGCTAGTGGCTCACAACTGTTGTCTTACCTGGGATAATCTTTGTAAACGTGGATTTCAGGGCCCCTCTTATTGTGTTTTGTGTGGTAATGGAGAGGAGTCTGTCTCCCATCTGTTCTTCCATTGCTCCTATTCTACTCAGATATGGCACCTTTGGTGGAGCGCTTGGGGTTGCTCTTGTCGGCATGCTTCCTCTTTGCCTGAGTTCTAGGCCCGCTTGGGTAGTGCTCCCTCCAAGTCTTCTTCTCTCCATGCTACTTGGATTGTTGGCCCATCTTTCATGCTTTGGCATATCTGGTTGGAGAGGAATCGTCGCATATTCCAAGATGTTCGGCTTGGTGTTTTGCATCTTTGGTGAAAAATATCACATTCTTTTCAGGAAACTATTCTTGTGAAGTGTGAGCTTGATGGGGGTATGGATCCGATTGATCTTGCTATCTGTAATCGCCTCAATTTTCATCTGCAGGATGGGGCTGCAGCTCATAGGTTTCCTTCTATGTTCAGGCAACTTCACCATCAGAGGAAGGGTCGGGTTAATCGGGATGGGCATTGGACTCCTCCTCCCTGTGGAGTTCTGAAAATTAACACTGATGGTTCTTCCCGTGGGAATCTTGGTCCGGCTGGTATTGGCGGAGTGGCTTGTTGTAGTTCTGGGGATGTTAAATTTTTCTTCTCAGTTCATAAGGGTGATTATACTAACAATCTCATGGAAGCTCAGGCTATTTTATATGCTGTGGAACAGTGTTGCTTGCGGGGATGGAGTAAGATTATCTGTGAGTCTGATTCCCAGGTGGTGGTGAACATGCTTTCTTCACAAGAGCTTGAGGATGTTAGTTGGCAGCTGGCCACTGTTGTTAAGCAGATTCTTTTCTTCTCTTCCTCTTTTCAGTTCATTAGGTTCACGTATATTCCTCGTGAATGGAATAGAATTGTTGATTGTTTAGCCAAATGGGCTTCTAGTCATGATCCGGGTTGGAATATTAGGGATAGGAGGCAACTGTCCTTTGAGATGGTGCAAGAATTTGATGATCTTGTTGCTCAGGATCGAGCTCCTTGTTGAGCTCTCCTTGTTGTATTCCTTTCTGTCTTAATAAATTTTTACCCCTCTTTTTGCGGAATTGGAAGAGGAGTCGAAAGATGCATATTCTATGTTTGGTTGCAAGAATTGAAATCAGAATTGGAATAAGCTTTTTTTTTTTTTTTTTTCATAATGTGAGCATCAAATGACATTAACGAGTCTTTTTGGAGTTGGACTTGCTCAATACATTTGAGAAAAATTTGTTTGAACTCCTCGACTATGCCTTTGTCATTGCATGTCTCACCACATTTCACCACAAAATAACTTCCCTCCAATAATTTGGCTTATGCAACTAGGGTCGGACCGACGAAATATAAAATTTGGTTTTAAAAAAAATGGAATAGGAATAGGGTATTCCTATTACACCTTTTGAGTAGGAATTCCGCTATGCTCATTTTGGGCTAAAATTAGAATTAATAAATTCTAATTCTACTTGTCATGTTTATAATCAAACGCTGAATTTTCAAATTCTAGCAGTTGGATTTTCCTATTCCCATCGAATTTTGACCACCAAATAGGCCCTTTTAGGTCCATTTGGCTACGAGAATAAGAATACATATTATGGAATTGTTATTCTAGAATAAGAAATAAGAATATGTATTCCTATTCTTGTTCTGTTGAAATTTGATGGGGAACACACTAGACCAAATTTTTTTATGTTTTCTAAAATAATTAAAACTGGAATAGGAATATGTATTCCAATCCCACCTATTTAGGTGGAAGTGCAATTGCTCATTTTGGGCCAAAATTGGAATACATATTCCTATTCACAATTCTGATTTGGTGCACCCAAACGGTGAATTTGAAATTTTAAGAAATTACATATGCCTAATCCACTCATATTCTGGCTGCCAAACAAACCTTAAGGCTTAATATGGAGATTTACATCTTTCTCTTATTTGGAGGAAATTTGGTTGCATAACTCCTATAAAATTAGCAGCTCTCCTCACTCACTACGTGAGCAAACACTTGTATTTATACAACCTACAATGCATAAATTACATGTTTCCAAATCCCCTCTAAGTATGAAGATGCAACATGGAAGGTGCCAAAAACATTACAAATAGAAAATGTAGTTTCCTAGTTGACAACTCATGCAAAATATGCAATCGCCAATTATTATCAGGCTTGCACAAGAAACTTGCACCCACCAAAATGTAATAACTACACCTCCAATGTTGCTCACATTCTATGTAGGCTTAATTTGAAATGAAAAATTTCATAATGCACAGCTCTACATATAATAACAACTTCCAAATTTGTAATAATTATTGTTGAATTCTTATGGACTCGTTTGAGTCTACTATGTTAGTTGAAATCACTTCCCATTCAACAACCATTTTGAAATTACCTATGACCTTTGTTGTCTAACGTTGTAGGTTACAACTACTTTTGGGCTAGAGCATTTGGTAATAACATTGAATGTACCTTTTGCAATTGTTGTAACGCCCCGCTAAGAGATCCAAAAAAATTAACCTAAAGTTTTACTAAGTTTGTCAAACAAATTTTTTTTGATAACATATAACAACAATCATAAAGTAGCAGAAGCAATAACATACAATTATACATAAGCAAACATAAGAGATTACATTCCTTAAGGATCCCAAGACGTCGAGTCACATTTAATTTTTAATTAATACTAAATCTAATAAATACCACATTCACATGAAATAATAGTTACAAGTCCAAGTCCATTTAAATAATATACATTTGTTCTGAATGTCGCTTGGCAATAAAATTTGGAATGCACAATCATTCACTATACATGTCATAGGGTATGAAAGGCTAAAAGAATATACATTTATAAAATAGGTTATATCATCCTTTTCAAATCCATGAAACAAAGTACAATACAATAAGTAAAAATCATCCACCATAAAGATATAACCATCCATCCTAATACACAAAAATACAATGAAAGAAAAAGTAGACAAGAAACTCCAGCTACGGCAACAACAGATAGATCTCAATGGTAAGAGTAAAAATCACTACCACCCGACCTCGTGGCAACCCAAAAAGGTCCACTCCCACTGTGCCGAGGAGATAGTCTCAAGTCCCAAACAAGATATCAATCCAAGTAAAGGAAACCCTAAAAGTAATCTAACTCAAAGGTTCCAAGATAAATTGACATCTAGACCCAAAGGCAAACACAAACACATAGGAATTCTACTATGTAAGAAGGCAAGTGTCATCGTACGAATCGACACTATAGTTACCCTGGCAGTCTAACTTGACCTCGACCCCCTCGTGACTATATGTGCCACTAGTATCTTTTCGTATTAACAATGCATACTAACGATGCATGGTCGCAACCAAACATTCTCTCTACTCCCATCCTTGTTAATACTAACACTTGAGGCATGAGTGAGAATATACAAAGACTCTTATTAGGTTCATTGTATTTTCATTTAGTGTAGTGTTTTTACTTATTAAACAACTTACAATGGGTTACCCTGGCAACCACTTTGGGCCTTGACCTCCATTGCAAGCCACTTCTCGACATTACATATAGATAACCTGCCTTAACTCATGAAATCACAAATCAAAGAATCATAGTATATCACCTTATTCCTATACAAGTGACTAGAAAACATCAAAAGATAATTCACAATAACCCATCAGTTCTTTACAAGCAACTGGAAGACATTTCAAAAATAATGATCGAAGACTCGAAAAAGTTAAGTCAAATATGTCATAACATCTATCTTGTTATCCCGCAAGGACACTGAAAGCAATAACCAATAATAACCAAACTCATCATAGAGCATATTAATCACATTACCATGGTTGAGTTTAAAAGGTCAAGATCAATTCATCATAATATGACAAACATAGAACTCTCAAGCCTCTGGTAGACGTCCTAAAACTGGTCAACACTCTAGCCAACCCAAACTCAAAACATAGACAACATACAGATAACAGAGTAGTTTCATAGTTTGGTTTGATTTTGAAAACACATGGTTGAGTTAATAGTAAGGTTTGTATTTTCGTTCAATGTAAGGTTTTGAACATATGAATTTACGTTTTACCCTTGACCATATAACCCATTTCTTATAATTGAATAAAATGCACAATTACCCTTATCAGATTACAATTAAATGTTCAAAATACTTTAAAGGTAATTGTTTATAAAATTATTAAAATAATAATTATTGATCTAAGATAATTACCATATTATTAAAAATCAAATTATTAATAATAATAAACTAAATAAATTTAAAACTTATTTAAGAAAAATATGTATTATTAATTCAACTTAATTAAAACTGAATTCAATTAAATTAACTAATAATTATTAAAAACAATGTTAATCATATATATATATATATATATATATATATATATATATATATATATATATATATATATATATATATCCTAGCAATTCATTGATAGGAAAAATGCGACAACCATACAAATTTTCAATACAAAATTTTCATTCCGTTTGAAACCCTTCCTAGTTTAATTTTCAATTTTAAATCTATTGAAAGAGGGTTCTAATGATATTTTTATCTCCGTGTATATAGAAGAAACCCACATGCATACAAGTAATTCCAAATCACAATATTGAAAGATTTCTCACAAAGAAATTCGGGTAAACAATTCACAATCACGAAGAAGACAAGGATATTTAAATAACATAATTAATTGGGTGAATCAAAACACAAGAATCTACCTGGTTCTGATGCTAAAATCGAAAACATCCAAAAGATTGTAAGAGAAATTTCTTCTCTCAAAACCTTCTCTTTGAAAATTCCTTCTCCAAAATTCTCCATTCCTCGAAAATGAACCCTCAAATGCTGATAAGAAGTTCTCTCCTAAATTCAAGGCACTAATTGTGCGATCACCCGAGCGAACTCCTTGATCACAATTTTTTAACTCTCTATTATGTTTTTCGAAACTTCATGCACACTTTATGCAATTTTAAATATCTTTATTTAAATTTACTTGCTTTCTTTTTTAAATTAACTTATTATATTTTAATCTCATGCATACTTTATGCAATTTTAAAACTCTTTAATAAATTAGTATCTTTTTCATTCTTTAATTTATTTTTGAAGCATTAATTGATAAAATATTTATTAACTTAAGTAATAAAAATATTTAACATTTATTTACAAGTGATCTCCTAAATATATTATTATTAAATTAAATAAATATTATTACGCTTTAAATTTAAACTATAATTTTATCTTTAAAATGAATTCTTTATATTTAATTAATTTTTCAATTAATTAAATATAATTAAATATTCAAAAATATTATAATAATTTCTATTAAATTAAATCATTAATTTAATCTTTTAATTTGACTTAATTAATAGAAAAATCACCAAAGACCTATAAGACGAAATACGAAAACCCATCATAAAGTACCACATACAAGATCAAACTCAAAGGTTATAATTATGAATTTATGTCATACGACGAATCCAGAAGGTTAATCATCTTAGATACTCGTCCTAATTTTCTAGGACAAATGGGTTTAAAAGTTAGGACTTGGACTCAAGAATTTATCTCCCCTCTCTTACCATTGAGATAATGTGATCGGGTACACTTATCCTAGCAATTCAGGGAAGTCAATACCTAGTATCTACAATTTGCATAAAATTCACAAATGTACAAACACATATATACTAAGCTAAATAGGCAATGGTAGGAAGTCGTGCATCGTATAGATCCCGACTAGCAGGTGACTACAACTCCCTTCTTTAACCACATCAGAAACGTCATACATAAAGAAAATATACACACACATTATACACATGCAATATGGGGTAAGTATCCATAAGAAAACACGCATGATAATCCATCTAACTAATCATCATCAAATAACTGAAATCATTGTAATAATCATCATCATCATGCATAAATGAAGTAAATAATACCAAGTAGTTTCATCATAAAATCAACTAAATATGAAACAATGTCTAATAATCTGAAAGATAATGCTGCTAATCAACAAGCATAAACTGGCCTAAAAGAGTTCAACAATAATAATAAAATGTAAACTAAGGGCATACACTACATCCACCCCCTAGACTTAGGCTTACTCCTGGAAGCCTACAAGAATGGTAAAACTAAAGAACTCACTATGCGGGTCCCATTGGACCCTTTCCCCCCGTAGGAGGATATGACTCCACTAAGAACACTCTCTGGGACCTACCCATGTCTGCAACCATAGGATCTGACGCTGAAGGTCTCTGATTTGAGAATTGTGATTTCCCTTGAGGGCAATGTGATGACTTCTGTTTGCGTTGTGCGCATGAGAAACACTCTCTGTCAAAACTCTTCTGCACTCTAGGTACACTAGACTATTGAACACTACCCCCACTAGGATAAGACTGAATACTCTAAGATGATCGGTCATACTGGTTGCGCTTATTGCACTACACGTTGCGATATTTCTTAGAGATGGAACCACCGTCACCACTTTGAGTTGGAGGATAAGATCCTCCCAGCTGTTGATTACCTCCAAAAGGAGGTTTCCTACTACCACCTGAGTTGTGGTCGCCCTTAGATCCTGATGCTGTAGGTACTCCCACAAAACCCCCATGTCCTAGGTTAACACTCTGCTCTACAAGAATGGTTCGATGTACCACATCTTTGAGGGTTTTAGGTTCAAATACCTTAACAGCCTCAACTAGACAGTTGTTCAAGCCTTTGATAAAATGTTGTGCCAACTGTGCTAGGTTATCACCAATTCCTTAATAGGGCATGAGTTTATAGAATTTGTGCTCATACTTTGCTATAGTCATAGTGAACTATTTTAGGTTGTGGAATTCATCTGCTCTATGCTGGTTCCATTCCTTTGGTAGGAATCGCTCATAGAAGTTTTCCAGTAATAACTCCCATGTGACATTGTTCATGTTTATGCCCAACTTATTCTCTTCGATAGTCCACCAAGTGGCTCTAAAGAGTTCCAGGTTGGTAATAACAAACCTCACTTTGACATTAGTGTCAAAGTCCTGAATAGTAAAAACCCTGTCAAGAGCAATAAGCCACTACTCGACTACATAACCTGAAGCCATCTTATTAAAGGGTTTGACCTTGGACCTTTGAAGGTCCTTCATCTAAGTAGCTACAATTGATCTCTGTCGATCCCTCCAAGGGCTCCTAGACCTAGGTCTATGCTCATGTCCCGCTTGATGTGCTCCATCTTGACCATGAATATGAGGTAGGTGATCAATGATGGTTTTCATCATTTGCCTCAGGTCAACTTCATTTGAGTCGGACTGCTACTCTCTATGGTTCTCTTCCTAATGCTCACTGACATGTTGTTCCCTATTCTCTTCCTGAATAGGGCCTTCATGGACAAACTCATGTACATTGATGTTTCTGCCTCGTCCACAACCTCTACCATGACCAAGGCTACGACCTCTGACATAATATCTCATCCCAAATACCATCCTATAATAATATCCAAGATACAAGATGCTATAATAACTATAAGACATACTACTATGTAGTATATGTAAAAGACACATGTTTTGAAAACAATATAAGTTCAATTTTCAATTTTGCCTAATTTTAGGTTTATGTATAACCAGTTTTGAAGTCTAAATGTTCAAGTTTGAAAATATACAACTAAAAGTTTAAGTTCTATTTCAGTTCAACTAGTTCAAGTTTTAGTTTGTAATAGATGTACATAACAATTTAAATTTCATTTTAGTTCAACCAGTTAATAACTAGGGGCGTTCCAATATTCCCAGAGCTCCCAATGTAGAACTCGGTCTCTAATACCAGATGTAACGTCCCACTAAGGGATCCAAAAGAATTAATCGAAAGTTTTACCAAGTTTGTCAAACTTTTTTTTTTGATAAAATATAACAACAATCATAAAGTAGCGAAAGCAATAACATACAATCATACATAAGCAAACATAATAAATTACATTCCTTAAGGATCCCAAGACGTTGAGTCACATTTAATTTTTAATTAATACTAAATCTAATAAATACCACATTCACATGAAATAATAGTTATAAGTCCAAGTCCATTTGAATAATATACATTTGTTTCGAATGCCACTTGGCAATACAATTTAGAATGCACAAATATCCACTGTACATGTCACAAGGTATGAAAGGCTGAAATAATATACATTTATAAAATAGGTTACATCATCCCTTTCAGATCGATGAAATAAAGTACAATACAATAAGTAAAAATCATCCATCATAAAGATACTGTAACACCCCGCCATGTTACCCAAAAGAACTAACCTAAAGTTTTCACTAAGTTTGTCAAACATTTTTTTTAAAAGTTAAAGATAATAACTTAACAACAACAGTTATAACATAGTAGAAGCAATTAACATTCACATAAACACATACCATGAAACATATTACAATTCTTAAGGGTCCCATGACATTGAATCACATTTAAGTTTAATTAATAATAAATCTAATATATAATAAAGCCACATCAAATAATAATATACTAGTATGAAACCATTTAAATAATATACAATTATATATGATGCCACTTGGCAATAAATAGAATGCACAACCATCCACTGTATAGGTCACAGGGCATGAAAGGCTAATATAATATACATCATGAAATAAACTACATCATCTCTTAAGATCTTATGAAATCAAATACAATACAATAGTACAACCATCCATCATAGAAATACAAGAACATATAGAAAGGAACATTTGCATAAGCACATCCAGTAGTGACATCTGATAGTCGGATCTTAATGGTATAAAAAAATGCACTACCACCGAACCTCGTGGAACCTAAATGGCCCACTCCCACCGCACTGAGGAGATAGTCTTAAGTCTCAAACATGATAACAAACTCAAAAGTCAAAAACCAACATCTAGATTTAAGGAATCACCTGAAAGAAAACTATCTCAAATGGTACCAAGACACAAGTATCAATTAATCCCAGTGGCAACACAGACACATAGGAAATCTACTATGCAAGTGGGCAAGTGTCATCACATGAACCAACTCTAGGGTTACCCGGCTAGTCTTTTAATCCTCTAACCCCCTAGTGACTCTATGCGGCACTAGTATCCTTTCGTACTGACAAAGCATACTAACGAGTCAACTCTAAGGTTACCCGGCTAGTCTTTTAACCCTCCAGCCTCTTAATGACTTTCTGTGGTACCAATATCTTGTTAATTCATTTTAAACCCATTTAATGAAATGTTATCATTTATTAAATAACCTACAATGGGTTACCTTAGCAACCACTTTGGGCCCCGACCTCCATTGCAAGCCACTTCCCAACATGACATATAGATAACCTACCCTAAGCTCAGTAAAATCAAATGATCACAAATGACCACATACCATACATCAGTTCTTAAACAAGAAACTAACAAGTATTCAAAAACACTGATCATAATCACAGATTCCACCAATATGATCATCCTAATAGGACTGATCCCAAAACCAAGTATACATAAACCAATACATGTCATAACATGACATCACCAAGAACAAATCATACAAACACCTCAGTCCTATACAAGCGACTAAAAAATAATCCAAATATAACTGATTGAAGACTCAAAGGTTATATCAGATAGGTCACACCATTCACTTTAGTTTCACACAAGAACACTAAAAAGCAATAACAATCAATGCATCAAAACATCTCATAGAGCATACCAGACACATTACCATGGTTAAGTATAAAAGATCGAGATCAAAACATCATCATGACATCACAAAATAGAACTCCCGAGCCTTTGGTAAACATCCTGACTAGCTAAAGCTAAGTCAAACCTGAAAACCCCAACACTAGTAAATCACACATCACACAAAGTGCATACAAAAGTGAATTTCATAATTCATTAGGTTTTGAAAACCCTAAAGTTCAATATTTACTAAAAGTTTTCAGATTAAATCATAGATAATTCTATAATGGAAATCAATTTTCTCAAACAAGAGTTTCAACCCAGAGAACTTCTAAAAACATAAACACAATAGACACGAAGAAGACAAGAATTTAAAAAACGAACAACTACTGCACAAATCCACAAGATCCTACCTGGATTTGATGCTAAAACAATGAACGTACAAACATGCGAGAATCTTCATTTTTCTTCAAAAATCCTCTTTTAGAAAATTGGCTCCTCCAAACCTATGTATCTAGAAATGAGTTCCAACTTTCTTAAAAAATAGTTTTTCCCCCAAATCAAGGCTTTGATTATGCAATCATGCGAAAACCCTTTGTCTTTAATTACTATATTTTAATTTTCATGCACACACTTTATACAATTTAATTAAAATAAACTTTATTAAATTAAAGCTTTCTCTCCTTTATTAAATCATGCGACATTTTTAATATAATATTTATTATTTAACTAATAATATTATTTAAAGTTTATTAAAAAATTCTCAAATAAATTATTATTAAATTAAATAAATATAAATACGCCTAAATTAGAACTTTAATCAAATCTTTTAAATTTAATTCTTTCATGCACATTTTAAAGAACTTTTAAATTAAAATATTCTTTTATAATTTCTTTTCCTTCACTTATTAGTTAGTGCAAGCACTATTTAAATCATAGTTTATTATTTAAATTAATAAGAATGATTAAAGTTCATTATTTAAATGCAACTCTAATTTAATAATTATAATTAAATAATTATAATAAAACAATATTAAATCTTTAATCTTTTGATCTTTTAATTCTATTTTTATCCAACTACTTAAATTTGACTTTTAAAATAAATATTTTAAACTGAAGTACATATTTAATTAATTAAATAAAATCATATTCTAATCTTTCTTTAACCAATTTTCTAAATTTAGACTTCTTATTTAAAGCATAAATTTAATTAGTTTTTAATCAATCACATATTCACATGTTTTAATATTTTCTTTTTAATCAAATAATATTTATTATTCAACTAATAATATTATTTATAGTTTATTATTAAAATAAAACCCTTAAAAAATAATTATTAAATAAAATAAATATAAATATGCTAAAATTAGAACTTTATTTTAATCTTTTAAATTTAATTCTTTCATTTAATTAATTCATGAGACATTTTTAATAATATATTTATTAACTTAATTAATAATATTATTTAGAGTTTATTATTAAAATAAAACTCCTAAATAATTATCATTAAATAAAATAAAAATAAATACGCCAAAATAGAACTTTAATAAAATCTTTAAATTTAATTTTTTTATTTAATTAATTTCTCAATTAATTAAATATGATTAAATATCAAATTTGTTTATAAATTTTTTATTAAATTAAATCATTAAATTATCTTTTAATTTGATTCAATTATAACAGAAAATCACCACATACCCACAAAACCAAAAATGACAAATCAACTAAAGGTAAAGAACATAATCAAACTCCAAGGTCAAAATCACAAATTCACGTCACATAATGAATTTGAATGGGTAAACTAACTCTGATACATGTCCTATTTTTTAGGACAATTGGCTCAGGGTTTAGGATTTGGACTCAAGAGTTATCTCCCCACTTATACCATTGAAATACTGTGATAGGATACACTTATCCTGGCAATTTAGTGATGCAAGAGCATCCTGGGTTGCATTGCTATCCTACATGTTTTCAGTTTTTACCTTGCTGTTGAAATCATGTTTTCTGGTTTCTTGGTGCCTGTTGTAGACCATGTAACTAATTTTGCACAATGAATGAGAGGATGCTCTTATCAGGGATTGAAGAGGACCTTGAGTACTTCCTCGTGTCAAAGATGCAAGTTCTAATTCCTCATAAGTTGGAAGGTATGGTGATTCTCCTAGAGTATCGATTTATGGAAGTTCTGCATGATAGTTTTCTGTACTTGACTTTCAGGATGGATGTACACTTATCCTTGGTGAATTAGCTTTTGCACACTTAAGGGGTTGTAGAGGACCTAAAATACTACCCACTGTTTGAAGTGAGAGTTCTAATTCAATCAGAACTTTATATCGCGATTTTGCTCAGACATCGATTTCTAGAATTTAATTGTTGTTACAGGCTGACTTGTAGCTCTTCAAGTATGTAATGTTAGGTTTATTTTCATGATAGGTATTTAATATTTGCTAAGAGCCGACTTGTGGCTTGTCTGTGTTCTAGAATGATCTGTAAGCCATTTTGGCTAGTTTAAATAGAGTGTTTAGGCTTAGACCTAAGGCAATTTTAAGAGAGGATTGGAGAGTAGAACTAGAAAGTGTGAATTTGAAGTTGGATCTTAGATCATGAATGTATTTGTATCTGGTATTAACTCAGAAGGTGTTACAAATGAGCATGTATGATGATATGTTTATGAATCAATAAAAAATATTGTTCTCTCTTTATGGTGTTGTTCTCTTTTGTGTTTGCTTCCATTGTGTTAACTCTTGCATGGTGGTTTGGGTAGCTGAGTGTGCCTATTAGCCTTAGTTACTCCTAGCCTCCCTACATCAGGTGGTATTAGAGCTTGAGGTTCATCCTTGTGGTGATTGGATTGTGTAGAACCCTATTTCAGATTTGGTTGTGGGGTTGCAGATCTATGGATTTGACCTATAGCTTGCAGAGGGTTATGATCTTATAGGAACTTGATTTGTAAAGATGGTTCATGGTAGAGGAAATGCTAATAATGCTATATTGGATCAATTGAGACAAATTATAGCTAGATTAGATGCTGTAGAGACAACCCAGAGGAGAGGAGCACATCTTGATGATGTAAGTGATGATGAAGCAACAACACCAAACCATGAGAACCTGAAGAAGATCAAGATAAGGAAAGATTGTTGAGAGTATTATCTAGGGTACATTCAAAGCCTGCTATAGAAGTTGTTCCTTATGATGGAAAATTGGATATCAATGCTGTGTTAGATTGGCTCAGATATGGAGAAGTTCTTTGAGTATGAAAATACTCCTAATAATAAAAAGGTGAAGATTGCAGTTACTAGGTTGAAAGGTCATGCCTCACTGCGGTGGGAGCATTTACAAACTGATAGACAGAGAAGAGGAAAGGAGGAGATCAGAACTTGGCCAAAGATGGTGAACAAGGTAAAGAACAAATCCCTTCTTATTGATTACCAAGTTAGCTCGTTGAGAAATATGCAAAATTTGAGACAAAATGACATAATTGTGAAAGAGTATATTGAGGAATTCTATAGATTGGACATTAGATCTGGACATGTGGATGATGATGTTGAGAAAATTGCAAGGTACATAAATGGATTGAGATCTAGAATTCAAAATGAAATAAGTTTTGTGAAGTTGGAAAGTGTGGAAGAAGCATATCAATATGCCTTAAAAGCTGAGGAGATCTTGACAAAGAAGCATGAACAAAGACAAAGAGGTAGAGGTGGTAGATTCTAAAGAGGCAAAGTTAGATCTTATGGAGAAGGTGGAAAATCTGACAGTTTTGTGCAAGATAAAGACACATATGAATGGAAGAATGATGACAAAAACAAGACCGAGTGGAAAGGTAGTAGTTCATACCAAGGAGGTACTGGATCTTACCGAGGAAGAGGTAATTCTGATTCTAGAGGTAGTTTTCATGGTAATTTTTTTAGCTATGGCAAAGAATGGCATATATCTTTTGAATGTGGATCTTCTGAAAGTGGGCAGAAAAATAGAAATGTTGTGATTCAAGGAGACATTGAGAGTTCACCAAGTGGACTTGAGGTCAGAGAAAATTTGATGGTGAGAAGAACCTTATGTAATAAAGGAAGTGATGAGAAACCTGCCCTTAGAAGAAGTCTTTTCAAGACCAGATGTAAGATGGATGAAAAATGCTACAAGGTGATCATTGATAGTGGAAGTTCAGCAAATTTGGCATCAGAAGAGTTGGTTGCACTTGCAGAGGTTGAAGCATCCCAAACCTTATCATATTTTATGAATCAAAGATGAGCATAAGATATTGGTAAGTGAACAATGTATTGTGAAGTTCAAAATTGGACATTAATTTGATGAAGTTTTGTGTGATATTATGCACATTGATTGTTGTCATATTTTGTTGGCTAGACCTTGGCAATATGAAGATATGATGTGCATGATGGAAGATTGAATCAATATACTTTTTGAGTAAATGGGAAGAAACAAATATTGTTGCCTTTAATTGAAAGTCTAGATAAGGTCAGTTGTACTGCAATAAAAGTTTGCATGATTAGTGGAAAGCAATTTGAAAAGGAAGTAAAGAAGAATCAAGTTTGTTTTGCTATAGTTCCTAGAGGACCAAGTGTTGGCAATAATGATAGAGCAATAGAAGTTAATAACGATAGAGTGACAACAGAAATTGTAGAATTATTGAATGAGTATAAAGATATTGTTGCTAAAGATATCCCTAATGGTTTATCTCCAGTAAGAAGCATAAGTCATTATATGGATATGATTCCTGGAGCTAGTTTTGCAAACAAAACACAATATAGATTGAAACCTATAGAGAATGATGAACTTAATAGACAAGTGCATGAGTTGCTGTAGAAAAGTTTGATAAGAGAATGTTTGAGTCTATGTGTTGTACCTACTGTATTAGCACCTAAAAGGAATGGAGAATGGAGAACGTGTACTGATTCTAGAGCTCTTAATAAGATCACAATGAAATACAGGTTTCCTATGTCGAGGATGGATGACATAATGGATTGTTTGAGTGGAGCAAAGTGTTTTACCAAGATTGATTTGAAGAATGGCTATCATCAGATCAAAATTAGAGAAGGTGATTTGAATGTGGGTGAGGTAAGACCATTTCATGGTTTGGCTAGTTTATATAGAAGTTTATAAAGAATTTCAGTGCTGTTTGTAATGCTATGATTGAGACAATGAGGGGAGATAAAAAGGAATTCAAGTGGACACATGGAGCTGATAAGAGTTTTGAGACTTTGAAACAAAAGGTTGCTGAATTACTTGTATTGGCTTTGTTTGATTTCAACAAAGTATTTCAAGTTGAATGTGATGCAAGTGGTAATGCAATAGGAGCTGTATTAAGTCAAGAAGGTAAACTTGTTGCTTTCTTTAGTGAAAAGTTGAATGATTCTAAAAGAAAGTATTCTATGTATGATCAAGAATTTTATGCTATTGTTCAAGCTTTAAAGAAGTGGAGGCATTATTTGATTCCTAAGGAGTTTGTGTTGTATGCTGATTATAAAGCTTTACAATACTTGGGAAGTCAACATAAATTGAATCAGAGGCATATGAAGTGGGTTGAGTATTTGCAGAGTTTTACATTTGTAATTAAGCACAAGAGTGATGTTGCTATTAGAGTTGTTGATGCATTGAGTAGAAGACATTGTTCGTTGACTGAAATGAAGGTTGAAGTTCTTGGTTGTGATGAAATGAAAGAGTTGTATGATGCCAATCTTGATTTTTCTGAGGCATGGAGAGAGTGTAAGACACTAAATCTGACGGATCACATAAGTAGGTATGATGATTATTTCATTCAAGAAGGTATGTTGTTCAAAGGTATTCAGTTGCATATTCCTAGAAGTTCTACGAGGTTGAATTTGATTAAGGAAAAGCATAATGTGGATTGGTTAGACATTTTGGAATTGATAAAACATTGAGTTTTTTGAAAGAGAAGTATTATTGGCCACAAATGTATAAGGATGTTCAAAAATTTGTAAAGAGTTGTGGAGTTTGTCAAGTTGAAAAAGGAGTGAGTTAAAATACTGGTTTGTATACACCTATTACTATTCGTGAGAAACTTTGGAGTGACATCAGTATGGATTTTGTTCTTGGAGTACCTAAGACAGTGAAGGGGTATGATTCCATATTTGTTGTAGTGGACAGATTTTCTAAAATAACTCATTTCATACCATGTAAGAAGACATCAGATGCTGAGCATGTTGCTAAACTTTTCTTTAAAGAGATTGTGAGATTGCATGGATTACCAAGAAGTATTATTTCTGATAGAGACAATAAGTTTGTTGGTTATTTTTGGAAGAATTTATGGAAGAAGATGGGTACTGAGTTGAAATTTAGTTCTACATTCCATTCCCAGACAGATGGACTAATAGAGGTTGTGAATAGAAGCCTAGGTAATTTGCTGAGATGTTTAGTTGGGAATAAGCCAAGTAATTGAGAGATGGTATTGGCACAAGCTGAATTTGCATATAATAATTCTATGAATAGGAGTACAGGGAAGACACCTTTTGAGATTGTTACTGGAATTAAGCTTAGAGGAGTATCAAATTTGAGAGATATTGCTAGTGAAGAAAAAAAAAGTACTGCAAGAGAAGAATTTGCTGATTTTATGAAATCTTTACATAAGGAAGTGAAGTTGAGGATAAAACAAAGTAATTAGAAGTATAAGGAAAATACTGATCAGTCTAGTAGACATCATGATTTTCAAGTTGGTGATGAGGTGATGGTTCATTTGAATAAGGAAGATTTCTTGTTGGAACATATAGTAAGCTGAAGATGAAAATTTTTGGACCTTGTAAGATCTTGAAAAAAATTTACAATAGAAATTCTTATGAAATTGAGTTACCTGATGACATGGATATATCTCCTATATTCAATGTTGCTGATTTATACAAGTACTGTGAGTTAGATAATGAAGTTATTATATAGGAGGACTATCCTAAGATGTAGATTGAAAAAGTTGAATAAATATTGGATTAGAGAGTTGGTAAGAGCACAAGGGGAAAATATTATTATGAATATCTGGTGAAGTGGAAGAATAGACCTATGGAAGATGCTTCATGGATTTCTCAATCTGAGTTGGATTCAACTTAGGTTATGACATCTCAATGATTCAATAGAATCATTTCTTCCAACCTTGGTTGTTTGATGTAGGAGCATCCTGGGTTGCACTGCTATCTTGCATGTTTTCAATTTTTACTTTGCTGCTGAAACTGTATTTTCTGATTTTTGGGTGCTTATAGAAAAGCGTGTAACTAATTTTGCATAATGAATGAGAGGATTCACTTTTCAAGGATTGAAGAGGGGCTTGAGTAATTCCTTGTGTTAAAGGCACAAGTTCTAATTCCTCATAAGTTGGGAGGTATGGCGATTCTTCTAGAGTATCAATTTCTGGAAGTTCTGCATGACAGTTTTCTATGCTTGACTTTTGGGATGGATGTGCACTTACCCTTAGTGAATCAACCTTTGCACACTTAAGGGATTGTGGAGGACCTAAAATTCTACCCACAATTCAGAGCACGAGTTCTAATTCAATCGGAGCTAGGAGATATCATGATTTTGCTCGGACATACACTTTCTGGACAATGTTAGATTTATTTTCATGATAGGTATTTAATATTTGTCGAGAGCTGATTTGTGGCTTCTCTATGTTCTAGAATGACCTGTAAGCCATTTTGGCTAGTATAAATAGAGTGTTTAGGCTTAGAGCTAAGATAGTTTTAAGAGAGGATTGGAGAGCAGAACTAGAAAGTGCAAATTTGATGTTGGATCTTAGATCATGAATGTATTTGTATTTGGCCGTAACCTAGAAGGCCTTACAATTGAGCATGTATGATGATATCTTCATGAATCAATAAAGAATATTGTTCTCTCTCTCTCTCTCTCTCTCTCTCTCTCTCTCTCTCTCTCTCTATGGTGCTATTCTTTTTGTGTTTTTTTCAATTGTGTTAACTCTTGCATGGTGGTTTTTGTAGTTGAGTGTGCCTATTGGCCTTAATTACTCTCAACCTCCCAACTTCATGCAGGGAAGTCAATACCCAATACTTGCAATCTGCATAAAATCCATGTATGTACAAATGCAATATTCTAAATTAAATAGGCAATGACAAGAAGTGGTTCATTGTGTAGATCCTAACTAGCAGGTGACTATGACTCCCTCAACTAGATCAGAAATGTCAAAAATAAAGAGAACATACACGCACACCATACACATGCAAGTATGGGGTAAGTATCAATAGGATCCACATAAAAATCATTTGTCTAACTAATATCATGAAATAACTGAAAATCACTAAATGAACATATATATCATCACCGAAACAATCATGAAATTACTAAAATAACTAGTACTAAAGTAACTCAATGCATATATTAACTAAATATGAAATACAATTAATCAATTCTGGTAATCCACCACCGCTAATCATAAAACATGATCAAAAAACTAAACTAAAAGGATTCAATAATATAACAAAAAATTCAAGTAGGGTAGGCATTATAGATATAACCATCCATCATAATACACAAAGATAGAATGAAAGGAAAAGTAGACAAGAAACTCCAGCCACGACAACAATAGATGGATCTTAATGGTAAGAGTAAAAAACACTACCACCCGACCTCGTTATAATCCAAAAAGGTCCACTCCCACTGCACTGAGGAGATAGTTTCAAGTCCCAAACTAGATATCAATCCAAAAATCAAAAGTAATATCTAAGTCAAGGAAACCCTAAAAGTAATCTAGCTAAAAGGTTCCAAGATGAATTGACATCTAGACCCAGAGATAAACACATACATGTAGGAATTCTACTATGTAAGCGGGCAAGTTTCATTGCACGAATCAACGCTAGAGTTACCCAGGTAGCCTAACTTGACCTCAGCCTCCTAGTGACTCTATGTGGCACTAGTATCCTTTCATACTAACAAGGCATACTAATGATGCATGGTCACAACCAAGCATTCTCTCTACTCCCATCCTAGTCTATACAAGCACTTGAGGCATGGGCGTGAACATACAAAGACTCTTATTAGGTTCATTTTATTCCCATTTAGTGTAGTTTTTTCACTTATTAAACAACTTACAATGGGTTACCTTGGTAGCCATTTTGGGCCCTGACCTCCATTGCAAGTCACTTCCCGACATTACATATAGATAACCTACCCTAAGCTCATGAAATCACAAATCAAAGAATCATAGAATATCACCTTAGTCCTATATAAGTGACTGGAAAACATCAAAAGATAATTCACAATAACCCATCAGTTCTTTACAAGAAACTAGAAGACATCCCAAAAATACTGATCGAAGACTCAAAAAGGTTAAGTCAAATATGTCATAACATCCATCTCATTATCCCGCAAGGACACTAAAAACAAAAATCAATAATATAACCAAACTCATCATAGAGCATACCAATCACATTACCGTGGTTGAGTTTAAAAGATCAAAGATCAATTCATGATAATATCACAAACACAGAACTCCCAAGCCTTTGGTAGATGTCCTAAAATTGGTCAACACTCTAGTCAACCCAAACTCAAAACATAGACAAAGTACAGATAACAGAGTAGTTTCATAGTTTGGTTTGATTTTGAAAACACATGGCTGAGTTAACAGTAAGGTTTGTATTTTCGTTCAATGTAAGTTTTCGAACATATGAATTTACGTTTTACCCTTAACCATATAACCCATTTCTTATAATTGAATAAAATGCACAATTACCCTTATCCTATTACAATTAAATGTTCTAAATACTTTAAAGGTAATTGTTTATAAAATTATTAAAATAATAATTATTGATCTAAAATAATTACCATATTATTACAAATCAAATCATTAATAATAATAAACTAATTAAATTTAAAACTTATTTAAGAAAAATACGTACTATTAATTCAACTTAACTAAAACTAAATTCAATTAAATTAACTAATAATTATTAAAAACAAACTATGTTAATAATATATATATCTATATATAAAAAATTAAATAATTAATAATTAGTAAATTTTAAATAATCTTTTAAGCAATTAATAATTAAATTTAATAAAATTAAATTATATTAAAACCATAATAACAAAATACATAAATGAATCGATGCATTTTTTGAAGGCCTGCCAACCTTATACCCTGCAGTGGCAAGTTATACTGTTGCCATAGACAACAATATTACTACTACTGTGAGCAACAATATTACTGCTGCTGCGAGCAGCAGTGTACCTACTGCAGCCATAAAGATGGCGACAACATGTAAGGGGGTGGGGAATCCCCACCCCCTCTCATTTAATATTTAATATTTATTTTAATTTATTTTATGTTATTTTATTTTTAATATTTATTATTATTATTTTTTTTAAAAAATTTAAAACAAAACCCTCCCACAAATTTTATATATATATATATACATATATATATACATATATATGTATATATATGTATATATATATATGTATACATATGTATATACATATGTATACATATGTATATACATATGTATACATATGTATATACATATGTATGTACATATATATGTATATACATATGTATACATATGTATATACATATGTATACATATGTATATACATATGTATACATATGTATATACATATGTATACATATGTATATACATATGTATACATATGTATATACATATGTATACATATGTATATACATATGTATACATATGTATATACATATGTATACATATGTATATACATATGTATATATATGTATATATATATATATATATATATATATATATATATATGTATATATATATATATAAAAGATTTTATTTTATTTGAAACCCTTCCCAATTTAATTTTCAATTTTAAATCTACTGAAAGAGGGTTCTAATGATATTTTGATATCCATGTATATAGAAGAAATCCACATGCATACTAGCAATTCCAAATTATAATATGGAAAGATTCGTCACAAAAAAAACAGGTAAACAATTCACAATCACGAAGAAGACAAGAATATTTAAATAACTTAATTAATTGGGTGAATCAAAACACAAAAATCTACCTTGGTTCTGATGTTAAAATCACAAACACCCAAAAGATTGTGAGAGAAGTTTCTTCTCTCAAAACTTTCTCTCTGAAAATTCTATCGCCAAATTTTTTCGTCCCTCAAAAATGAACCCTCAAATGCTAATAAGGAGTTCTCTCCTGAATTTGAGGCACTAATTGTTCAATCACCTGAGGGAACTCTTTGATCACAACTTTTTAACTCTCTATTATCTTTTCCAAAACTTCATGCACACTTTATGCAATTTTAAATATATTTATTTAAATTTACTTGCCTTATCTTTTTCATTAATTTATTATATTTTAATCTCATGCATACTTTATGCAATTTTAAAACTCTTTAATAAATTAGTATCTTTTTTATTCGTTAATTTATTTTTGAAGCGTTAATTGATAAAATATTTATTAACTGAAGTAATAAAAGTATTTAACATTTATTTACAAATGATCTCTTAAATATATTATAATTAAATTAAATAAATATTATTACACTCTAAATTTAAACTATAATTTTATCTTTAAATTTAATTCTTTTTATTTATTTAATTTTTCAATTAATTAAATATAATTAAATATTGAAAATATCATAATAATTTCCATTAAATTAAATCATTAATTTAATCTTTTAATTTGACTTAATTAATAGAAAAATCACC
Organism: Cupressus sempervirens; assembly: GCA_028749045.1. Taxonomy (NCBI): domain Eukaryota; kingdom Viridiplantae; phylum Streptophyta; class Pinopsida; order Cupressales; family Cupressaceae; genus Cupressus; species Cupressus sempervirens. The sequence goes on along the minus strand of CM053788.1, from coordinate 237,717,646 downwards.
AAAGACTTATAAGACGAAATAAGAAAACCCATCATAAAGTACCACATACAAGATCAAACTCAAAGGTTATAATCACGAATTTATGTGATATGACGAATTTGAAAGGGTAATCATGTAAAATACTTGTCCTAATTTTCTAGAACAAATGGGTTTAAAGATTAGGATTTGGACTCAAGAATTTATCTCCCCTCTCTTATCATTGAGATAATGCGATAAGGTACGCTCATCCTGACAATTTAGGAAAGTCGATACCTGGTACCTACAACCTGCATAAAATCTACGCATGTACAAACACATATATACTAAGTTAAACTAACAATTACAAAAAGTGGTGCATCGTGTAGATCTTGACTAGTAGGTGACTATGACTCCCTTCCTTAACCACATCAGAAACGTCATACATAAAAAAAATATACATGCACACCATACACATGCAGTATGGGGTAATTATGCATAAAAAAACACATATGATAATCCATCTAACTAATCATCATCAAATAACTGAAATCACTATAATAATCATCATCATGCATAAATGAAGTAAATAGTACCAAGTAGTCTCATCATAAAATCAACTAAATATGAAACAATATTTGATAATCTAAAAGATAATGCTATTGATCAACAAGCATAAACTTATTGACATATTAGTCAAGTTTTTTATTAGTGACACACACTTATTTGGATTATATATAGCTACCGAGCTTATTGTACAACTATTAGTGTTTGCTAAGTATTTCAGTTGTCACCGAGTTCTACAGTTGCTACCAAGTCCTTTGGACAAATCTTAGTGGTTATCGAGTAGTCATAGTTATAGTGAAGATCAATAGTGTAAACCATGCATCTTAGTGTATGTTGAGTTTACCAGTGCAAGCCGAGCTGTGCAGTGTTCACTGAGTTTGCAGTGTATGTCATGTGAGTTTAGTGTTAACTGAGCTATTCAGTGTTAACCAAGTGATTCGATTTATACCAAGCTTGAGGTGAGAATGTTTACTGAGTCATGTCATGGTAAATAAGTGATTTAGTTTATATGCCGAGTTTCACAGTATCTACCGAGTCACCAATGTAGATTGAGTTCAAGACTACTTGGAAGTGATTAATATGGACCTAGCTTGTACATCTACTGAGTGCATAACGATGTCGAGCATTGACAGTGGATGCCGAGTATCAAAACCTCACCGAGTCAGTCTTCAGAACCCAAGTATCTTTAGATGGGATAACTTTGTAATATTTGTGTTAAGTTGTATTATGGCCAACTTTGTAATTTGTATAATTAGATTGGTATATATATGTAATGTATTGTATCATATCAATATGAAATATAAGCGAGAAATCAATGTAATCCTTAGAGAAGAGCAGAAATAGCGAATTGAAAAGGCCACAGTAGTATAAGAAGCAACAAAGACATATCTATCACAACAAAGTGATTAAATACTTAAAGAAATCTCATTCAACAAACCAAGTTGTAGATCAGAGATCATCTATTGTGTCATCCTAATAGGTGGATTAGTCAAATCCTTTCACAAGGTAGACCTAACATTCTTTTGTAAATCTCTTTATTGAGTGCATACTTCATTTTATGTTTGTAAATCCTTTCACAAGGTGGACCTAACAGTCCTTATTGCTCCTAATAGGATAGATCATCAGAAGTGAGCATTGTAAGCTTTAATAGGCTAACTTTATATTACAGTACTAAAGTTTTGGGTATCATCCCCACCCCAGTTTTACTTTCTATTTGGAAGGTTTCTAAGTCACCAAATCTTTGTGTCACAATATTATCAATTCATTCATGTTTTTAGTTTCTTATGCATGCAAGTAGATCCGAATATATGTGATGAATTAAATAATAATTGGATTGTTGAATTAAGAGTTGAAATTGTTGAAGATTTAGAAGTTATCGATTCACCCCTCCCCAATCAGTAACTTAGCTTAGTCTTGAATATTTCCAAAAATTGGTATCAGAGCTTAGTGGTTGTTAGGAGAAAGTTTAACATCTTGAGCAAAGATCAAGGCCATGGAGATATTCAAACTTGACAAAGCTATTTGCAATGAAAAGTTAGATTTGGAAATGACTATTGCTCAACTCAAGAAAGCAAAGGAGCAACTCTCTCAATCCTTGAAAAGAAGAAAAAAACTTGCACTACAAATGAATGATCATCTCTACATTGAAGAAAGAATTGAAGACTTTCATCCTTCAAGTAGCTTAGATGAAGCAAATGATGCAATTAAAGAGCTTTTGAAAAATAATGGTTCCCTACAAGAAGTAAGAAAACTTAGAAGAAAGCAAGAAATTCAGGCAGTAAGGCTATGTGAAGTCATGGAAGAAAAGAACAAGATAAAAGAAGATATAGAAGGAAATAATAATGAAATCCAACACCTATCCCTTTAGAAAATAGACCTTATTGATAAGCTCTCTAATGAAAATGAAGAAATCATGAGCCTAAGATTTGAAAATTAAAGATTGAGGAATGATCTAAACTCTAAAAAGGAAATCAATGAAAGAATGATGAAGGCTCAAGCAGACATGAACCAATTGTATGAGAAAAAACTCTATAGGAAAAAAGGAAAAGCATGAATTAGATACATAGAAGAAGGAGAATCATCCAAGCAAGGAGCTCAAAAGAATCAAACACCTACTTGCAATCACTTTGGTAAGATAGATCATACATCTAACAAATGTTGGAGCAATGGGAAAGCAAAATTCAATGGAAAATGCTACAATTGCAATCAGCATGGTCATAAGGCTAATGAATGCAAAGAGAAACCAAGATTTGAAGGCAAATGTCACAAATGCAAGAAACATGAACACAAGTCATCAGAATGCAAAACTAAGGTATTGAATCCAACAGAAAAAATTGTGAAAATAATATTCGGTTGGGACTACAACACCTGGTGCAAATGTCATTATTTTGGAGAATTTGGACACATTGGAATAAATTGTGTAAAACATCATTTGAGGAAAAGAGACACTACTAAAAGATGTTTCATTTGTATAGAACTTGGTCATCTTGCCAAGAACTGCATGAATACGGGTAGAATTGAAGATGAGAAAAAGGAAAACGTTGCTAACATTCAAAAAAAATGAAACAACAATGGGTTCCTAAGTCTACTGAGGATTCAAGTCCAAGTAATGATCAAGTGACTCAAGAATTGGGTGACTCTATCATTTCAATTTAAGTTCTCAAAGGAGAAACTGGAACTATGCTATCAAAGAAGACATCCAAAAAAATTCCAGATTGACAGAGCAAAATGATCCAAATCAGTATTTAGGATACAAAGGGATAACCAAGTACAAGTGTCTACTGAGTTACCTTCTCTACTGAGTGAGGTTGGGTCATAGACTCTACCGAGCAAGGTCTGGAGTGATAAAGATTCTTACGATTACCGAGTCACGAAGACTTCACTGAGTGTTCTATACAAGCATAGTGGATGATAGTCTGCCAATATGATGTTAGTTGATCAACCTTTGTATCGAGCATTTATGGAATTTTTTTAACAAAAAACATGAATTCGAAGTCATTTCTCATTGTGAAATTTTGAATGCTATTGCAAAGTGTGATCTTCAGTGAAACCAAAGTGATTTGAGTGAATTTCCAATGAAAGTTTTCAAATTTCCTCAAACCCTACTAAGTGAAGATGACATCCAACAGTAGCAAGGTTAAGTGAGGATTTGACATGTTGGTTTGTAGAGTGGAATGGAAAGCACCGGACTTCAAGCTCACTCCAGCGATCGTTGAAACCCTAGATTGGAGTGGAGCTCAATCTCAAATCCCTCCAAGTTACTTTTGATTAATGATATTTGAACACATCTCAAATGTGTTATTCAAGAAATTGGTACATTGGAAATGGATGATTCCCTAGGTCAACTTTGTGTTAATGGAGTTTTGAAACCCGAGCACCAACACTTGGAAACCAAAGGTTTAACTCATATCCCTCACATGCCCCATGAATTTCAAGTTAAATGGACTAGTTTTATCCTAAGCCAATTGCATAATGGTTAGTTGTGGTTGGAACAACCAATGTTAATCATAAAGAAGATGATTCATCAAATCACTGACCTCCCAATGCTAGCCAAGGCCAAAATGACAAAAACCCTACGTCAGGCAGAATTGGAAAAGAAAACCCTAGCAGAATGGGACAATAAAGGAATGAAAATCACTAGTGTTTTTCATATGGAATTGAAGTTTGGTATTCACATCATTACACATAAGATTTGTAGCTCTAGTAGGTTGAATAATGTGTCATGTGAAGCTGTAGACATGGCATACAAGGTGGTAAAGAATAACTTATCATTCGACCTTGCTGAGCTATTGTTGAAACAACTTAACAAAAATATGGAAAGCATAAGGACTTCAAAGAATAACCCATGTAAGTTCAATTCCCTATTAACTTGTCTATTCTTCTATGTTTAGAAATTCTTCCCTTCTAAAGGCACTGTGGTTTGGAGAAAAGATGTGCCTATGCTTTATCAGATAAATGAGTATATTGTAGAAATGGGTGAAAATTACAATAGCATTATGGATAATTATTTTGATGCATTCAAAGAGAAAATGAACCATAGGTTCTGAATCCCCAAGAAACTAGTAGAAGATTATAAGGATGATGTATGTTTCATGGTGGATTGTGACAAAGTGTACATTCAAGTAGTTTAGCCTAGAATTGTGTGTGTAAAACCTCTTGGTTATGAGGTCAATATTGATGAAACAAAGGATATCATTGAGGCACTTGCCAATGAACCAATTGATCCCAAGGCTGCATACTTTGGAACATATAATGAAGCAAAGGCCAAGATTGAACTTGAAATAAAACTTCCTTAGGCGGTAAACAAAGGGAAGAAGAGAATTGCAAAATTGAAATCCAATTCAACCCTTTTGTTAACCAAGGGAAAAGGTGAAGATGAGGAAGTAGAGGAGGAAGAAAAATTTGAGGAAGAAGAGCCATTAAAGAAGAAAGGCAAGGTAATTATTACCAAGCCAACCAAGCCATCCATTACATTTTTCACTAGGAGATCTTCAAGGAAGAAATTTGACAAGGAAGGAGGAGATATTATATTCAAGAAACCTCCACCTACCTTCCAAGATAGACTAAAAGATCTAGAATCAGGGGTAGGAATAACAAATTTGAAATCATCAAAATATGAAATTAGGACAACAAAGGAGCAGAAGTAGATTGAAGACTTGTTAATGTATAAGATGGGTAAATGGAAATACTCACCAGACTAGCTTGCCTCTCAAATTTACAATGAGTTGATGAATAAGACAAAGCCAAGACGAGATTTTTCCATGCAAACTGTAAAAGACATGTATGGGAAAAATTTGAGGTAGCTATTACCAAGCATATCAGATGCTAAGATAAAAGAGTCATTGAAGAAAAATGAAGAAAAATTGACTCTAAAGTTTAATACTTGTCTAGTTTTGATTAAGGACATTGAGCATGTTGTAAGGAACACAACACAAACACTTGGAAGAAAATTTATCTATTATATAAACCAAGTGATTTTCTAGTTAATGTGAAAGATGATGATGATGAAGAAGATAAGGAGAAAGATGAAGAAGAGAATGTTGAAGAAGTAACTCATTTTGACAATGAAGAAGATGAAGAGGATAAAGGACAAGAGACTACCGAGGAAGCAAAGATAGATGATGAGGAGACTGATCAAGTTAAGATAGCTACAATAGTCATTGCCTCACTTCCTCACTCTCCAAGCAAACCAGTAACCACATCAAGCATGAAGACAACTCCAAAAAGTTTGATTGTGACCACTAGTGCCAATCCAATCATCCAATCATTCTTTGCTCCTACTTAGCTTAGTACATCACTGACAGAAGTGACCTCCATTTCATCTACCAAGCTACATATTCCTCCTTCATCTACTGAGTTGAGTACTTTAGTTTTGAGCACACCAATTTTGGATTCTTCAGGTATTTCTATAAATATTCCTTCAGTTAGCATAGTATCAGTTTTCACTGTGTCTACTATTGTTTCTATTCTGGGTACAAAAGCAGTAAGTATAAGGACAGTTGAGTCCAAGGTTCAACCGAGCACAAAATTTTTAAGTAAGGGAAAAGAGCTAGAGGAAGAAATTGATTTAGATGAAGAAATTGTTATCCCTAGTTGGGACATTTCCAAGCTTGCCTCAGACCAAATGTAGTTATTTGGTGAACTCTTCTAGAAGAAGGCTAAACAACAAAAACTAAGAGAAGAGAGAGATAAGGAATTTAAAATAATTGAAGATGCAAAGAACACTTTTGCAGAAGCTATAGGTATTGAGGTTGAATCTTAGCCAATTTTGTATTAGCTAGCAGAGGCAGTTCAAAAATTTAACGAACACACTAAGGGACAAGCTAAGTTAGTAGAAAAAGATGAGAAAAAGTTTGATAATAAAGTGTTGGAGCACATTGCTCAGTAGATAGCCATTTATCAGATAGATCTTTCTACAATTTTGGGCAATTTAGAAGCATCTTGTACAAATGTGTCATCACTTTTTGGAAAGCTTTGTGATGTTTCTGAGTTTACTAAGGAAATAAAGGACAAATTGTCCAAAATAGATGAAGAGTTGAAGGCTAGTGCCCAACAACTACAACTTGACCCTAGTACAAGCTCCACACATTTCATGAAAATGAGATTTTTGTCAGATATGCAATCAAAATTGCTTAGAGAAGAAGCAAGAATTAGATCCACATTGATTAATATAAAAAATATGATTCTTTCCACCATGGCTACACTATAGAAATATATTGTACATTTAAAATCTCTCATTCATTACAATAACTTCTCTATTGCAGATCATATGATAGAATTATCAGCAAAGATTCAAAATGCACTTCACACATGCAAGATTGTGCAAGACATTTGGGATAACACCTTGGTGAACATTCTCAAGGTACATTCAGACTTTCTATCTCATTTTGGTGTTACTATGTAAATAAATAAAGTAAAGTCTTTGGCATTACTATCAAAAAGGGGGAGAAATACATATAGTATGGGGGAGAACATGCAAAGAAAGACATATGGTATGGGGGAGAACATATGCAGTATGTGGGGTAAGATATGTACAAAGTGATATATAGCAAGAAGAATGTATAGTATACTATATAGTAGAGCTTTATCATGTAAAAATATATGCCTTACAAAATCAATTTTGAAAAATCTCAAAAACAGTATACTCTATTGAGCTAGTATTACAAGGAATGGATAAAAGGTATTATGAAAACTTTCTAAATTCAGTTTTGGCTAATAAGTGTTTTTGTTACTAATGCCAAAGGGGGAGATTGTTGACATATCAGTCAAGTTTGTTATTAGTGACCCACACTTATTTAGATTATATATAGCTACTGTGCTTATTGTACAACTATCAATGTTTGCCAAGTATTTCAATTGTCACCGAGTTCTACAGTTGCTACTGAGTCCTTTGGACAAATCTTAGTGGTTTTTGAGTAGTCACAGTTATAGGGAAGATCAATAGTGTAAGCCATGCATCTCAGTGTATGCCAAGTTTACCAGTGCAAGCCGAGCTATGCAGTTTCACCGAGTTCTAGTGTATGCCATGCGAGTCCAATGTTAACTAAGCTATTCAGTAATCATTTTATATCGAGCTTGAGGTGAGAATGTTTATCGAGTCATGTCATGGTAAACAAGTGATTTAGTTTATATACTGAGTTTCAAAATATCTACCGAGTCACCAGTGCAGACCGAGTTCAAGACTACTTGAAGTGATCAATATGGACCAAGCTTCTACATCTACCGAGTGCATGATGATGCCGAGCATTGATAGTGGATGCTGAGTATCATAACCTCATTGAGTTAGTCTTCAGAACCTGAGTCTCTTCATGTGGGTTGACTTTGTAATATTTGTGTTAACTTGTATTGTGGCTGACTTTATAATTTGTATAATTGGATTGGTATATATATGTAATGTATTGTATCATATCAATATGAAGTATAAGTGAGAAATCAATCTAATCATCAAAGAAGAGTAGAAAGAGCGAATTGAAAAGGCCACAATAGTATAAGGAGTATCAAAGACATATCTATCATAGCAAGGTGATTATATACTTAAAGGAATCTCATTTAGCAAACCAAGTTATAGATCAGAGATCATCTACTATTTCATCCTAATAGGTGCATTAGTCAAATCCTTTCATAAGGTAGACCTAATAGTCTTTTGTAAATCTCTTTACCAAGTGCATACTTCAATATATGTTTGTAAATCCTTTCACAAGATGGACCTAACAGTCCTTATTGCTCCTAACAGGGTAGATCATTAGAAGTGATCAATGTAAGCTTTAATAGGCTAACTTTATTTTGTATTACTAAAGCTGTGAGTATCACCCCACCCTAGTTTTACTTTCTATTTGGAAGGTTTCTGGGTCACCAAATCTTTGTGTCACAATGTTATGAATGCATTCATGTTTTCAGTTTCTTAAGCATGCACATAGATCAGAATATATGTGATGAATTAAATAATAATTGGATTGTTGAATTAAGAGTTGAAATTGTTGAAGATTTAGAAGTTACTGATTTACCCCTCCCCTCTTAGTAACTTAGCTCAGTCTTGAATATTTCCAACAAAACTGGCCTAAAAGAGTTCAACAATTAAAAAAAAATGTAAACTAGGGGCACGCACTACAATTGTGTAATAGTTTTGCCTATGGGGGACTCAGATATTCTTGGTTTTGCTAGAGATGGGGTATCCACTATTATGAAGGTTAGGGTTCTCCAATACTATGAAGGTTGGGGTTCCTCACTTTCCTCCCCCCCACCATTTTTGCTATCAGTGGTACATTGTTTTCTTAAGTTGCCAACTCTGCTTTCTTGAAGGTGAAAGCTCATCCCATTGTTTGTACCAAGACCTCCCTTGTGGTGGTTTCTAGCCCAAATGTGATGGAAAATGTATATTTCTACCAACATTGTGGGTTGGTTTATGTGTTTGTTAGTTTCAGGTCCTCCCTTTTAGATCACGAAGTCTTTGAGAATGCTAGTCTCTAGCAACATTGAGCTATTTCCTTGTTGAGATACCTTATTCCTAACATTATCCCTCTTGTCGAACACATTTGAATAACCAATAAAATACCATGATTTTAATTGTTAGGATCCAAACAAGGAAACCACATCAACACTGCCATCCAAGAAATCACCTGAATCTCCAACACTTTCTTATGCTTCAACATGATACCAAATCCAAAGAACATTAGTATCAAATCCAAGAGATAAAAAATGCCATATGATATTGCCACTACTCCATAGTGCTTACATAAGCTATATCCAAAGCATCAACATCTATCCAACTTGAAACCCATCTCCAGAGCCCAACTCAACAGACTAGCAATCCTTTAAGAGAAAGGTCAAACACAAATATTTCAACAACCCACATAACTAGAAAATGGAAGCGATGACAATTCTAAACCATCAAATCATACTTACCTCTAAGTTATCAAAAATATAAAAAGAATATGCCAATTACATATCTAGCCCATAAACTTAAACCAATATTTGTGTACAAACATGTCATTGTAAGTCATACACATCAAGGAACCCCCATTACAATGGTAATGCAAATTTGGAGAAGATTAAGGCATACTTGCAAGTCTACCAATAATAACACATAAAAAGTGTAATCATATAGCACCAAGGAGCATCTATAAATATATGCAACCACTCTGAGTACAAAAAGGAAAGAGATAAAAGAACACCCATGTAATCACCAAAGAACCAATGATGTACAAGTGACAACTACACTCCACAAAGGAAATAAATAAAAGAACGTCCATGTCATCACCAAAGAACCAGTGATGTACAAGTGACAATCTATGGCCACAAACTAGTGATCACCACAGCTTCACCCAAAATTTCAATAAACAATGTTACACAAATTCATACATCTAGGAATAAAATCAAGACTAAATAGAGATCCTACAAAACATATACATGTAGAATGGAAAACATACATATCTCGTTCATAAGGTTCCTAGAGAAAATCTATAACAATAAAAACCAAGTGTTCAATAAAAAGGATCAAACATTACATATGCATCACATAACCAACATGGATGCAAGCTTCTCACACTAGGAAGACCAAACTCAAATTAGCCACTTTTGAAGAAGGAAACCAACCCATAAACTATCCCCTAAGATCCTCACAATCAATGAATGTCATCATAAGAGCCAATTTTCATAAGGAGATGACAATGCAATCAATCCTTCAAAATTAATCCTTTAGAACCGTCCATCTATAGCTCAAGAACTATAGCTATTAAAGTTAAGCATACAAAAATTTGTATGAAACAAGAATGAGCAAGTAACATTTTAGATGAAAAAGTGTTGACTAGACCAAAAGTGGGAATGAGAGTGCTTACAAAAATTAATCAAACCATGAAAATTATCTCCAAGAACAATCTCTTCATAGGTCCATACTAGGTGAAAGCTCATAGGTCTTCTTATTAAAACCGTCATTCATCAAATGTCTCTAAGTACAAGTAATCACCAACCTCCTAGTATCCATGAGAAATCATAATGAATCAATTTATACCAAAATTAAAAAAGAAACATAACATCATCATATGTAATTAATGAAGAGAGATTAAATAATTAATACCAAGAGAACCATACAAGATCAATTGTCATTATTTTAACTATGAATCTATTGAATAGTCATGGCACCATGATTTAAACATCTCCTAGGAGATCACTCACAACCAAAGAAAACATATTAGACTTGTTGGTAAACAAACTTGTTACTGTAAAATTGGCACAATGGAGTGTATGTGGCAAACTATTCACAATAGTTGGATAGCCCCTTGGTATGTGGTCTTCCTCTATGTTTAGAGGGGCAACTCCCTCGTATGATATAATTTTGAAGTTTTTTGAATAAATATGAAATCAAACTTTAAAAGATGAGAAAGCTCATGAAGACGAATGCACCACACAAATTCACAGCTTTCATGAATTAACATATAACCACTAATAACAACAATCAAGATCTACACTTAAGAACTATTACTAGCAAAATGCTATTCCAAAGATTCATAAACATCCACACAATATCGTGAGAATTCTCACTACAAAGAGAATCAACATTTCTAACAATTTAGATTCAAAAGGAGGGAACTCAAATTGCATATTTCTTTATTTTCTTGCACCAAGAACCTAAGAGGAATTCTTAATTATAAAGACAAAATTTGTACATACTTTCCAAATATCATCTTCTAATCAAAATTTTAGCATAGTGCTTCCTTTTTCTAAAGTCCAAAAAAGTCCCTTTATAAAGCCCAAAAGAGCCCTTATATAGATATAGAGGTTAATAACTACCTCTTTGTGGTTAATAACCACCTCCAAAATATGTAATTTTGGAGAGTTTAATTAACCTTGATAAAATTAACCTATACAAGGAATACTTTCAAAAACAATACTTTAGCTAGAATTTCTAAGGATGTATATATATCCAATCACTGGTCTTCCAGCTATCAACTCTATCTATCTGGACATAATTGACTTCTCCCAAAAAGCCCTATAAGCATCAAGGATAATCATCATTGAATCATAATTCGGAATGAACACATTCTCCATCCTAAGTTTGGTTGTGAATTATTTATCCTGGATCTCTTTTGACTCTTGTCGATAGGCTGAAATGTTGCAATCTTCCAAAGTGACTGCAACCAAACTAAGCTTCATCATAGTTTTAGCATCTGATATTTGTATTTCATGGTTCAATTATTGATGTTTTTTCTTAGTTACACCAAATGTCTTCAACCCCACACTGCCTCTTTATTTCCAGCTTAAAAATGATAAACCAGACATTCTATCAAATAGATCTATCAACATTATTCTATAATATCTTGATCAATCCTTGACTATCATTTGATCACATTCTCTATGATTTCAGATTTTGCATGTATGTAGCTTACCACTATGCATTTGATTGAGGATCACCATGTTTTGGAGCTCGTATCGGGCATTCACAAGGATATTGTTGATGATCATTTACTCACACTGAAAAATTGTAATAAATTGAATATTTCTGTGTGAATCTTCTAATATCGCCTTGGTGTATCCATTATCTTTATTGTTGAATGCTATGATGTTACTGCCTTGTGATTATTTTTTCATGTCCATCCTATCATTTCTCTAGGATTTGAATAATGTATGCAACACTCCATTCTATACATGGATTATCAATAACCAAGGAAGACCATTCGGTGACACTATGTTGAGAAGATAGACAACCCATGTGTCTCTATTAGTGAGGCAATATCATCTATAGGCATAGAAATTTGTTAAACTGCTTATAAGTATGGCTCACGTTAGAAGGAGAAGGTAGACATTACGATAGCCACAATGACAAATAGAACATTAGAAATTCCAATCTTCTCAATGACAAGTTTAATATTTCTAGTCCTTGGAAAGCATCGATAATAGCAAGAAGAAAAACAACAAGGAATCCTTCATAGGTTAGAAGGAGAAGGCATAATTGCAGCTGGAAATATAAGTACAACTCACGTGTTTGGATTTCATTTCAAACTTAAAACTTTGTCACATACTGCAATCTTGGCAGTGAGATAATAGAAATGGTTTTCAAAGCATTTGGTCAAACACTTGTCGTGTTTTAATCCATGAAGCTTCACATCTTCATAAAACTTGAGCTATCTGCACCTTATCGGGTTCCTTTATCATGTTTATATTCACATTCTAATTGACTTTTCTTCTCTTCAAAAACCCGAGCTCCCATAACTGATAATCATCATTTCTTGTTTGTTTGTTGCCTTTATTCACAACATGTATTTTAATGGCAAAGAGCATTCAAAGGTTTGAAAATGACTGCCTTCTCTTCAAAATGTGAGCAATTTCTAAGACAAAACTTCAGTCCATAATATGGCTCCAACATCGTACTCTTCTTCTTTCCTTTTACCATTACAAGTTTCCTCTCTCTCGATATGTGTTTGGCTTCCTTCAACAACCAGCCGGTCAACGATTATTCCAAAAAGCTCACATGCATTCTATGATTCCACACTTTTCCTCTATAATTACATTGTGAACTCGGAGTCCCACATGTTGTCTAGAGGCACTCTGTCATACAGTCCATTGGCATTCGTATTCTTGTTATTTCAAACCACTTGTAACTCTCTTCACATCTTAGCAATAACTCTCTCCACATCTTAGCAAATGTGTTACTGGAAACATGAATTATTATGATCATTGATTTCAAGCCATTCACATATCCAATCCTTCATCAAGAAATTCAAGAGGTTAATAACCGTCTCAAAAATGCATATTTGGGACTCAAACATTAACCTCTCTTTAAGAGGTTAAAAGTGAGAGAGAGAATACATAATTTTGGAGAGGTTAATTAACCTCCTCCAAACTATGTAATTTGAAACTTATCATTAACCTTTTGAGAGGTTAATGGTTAATCATAAAATTGAAATCACGTATTTTTGGGTCTCTCCATTAACTTGCGATAACTTTGGGCTCAAAAGCTAGATTTTGAAAATTCAAAGTGCTGGGCAGAGCTAAGAACAAGCTGAGGATATTGAAGGGCATACTTTCTCAAAAAATCAGAGAGGAAATGACCATTTTAATGATTAAAACAAGGCATATTTTGAGAATAACCATAGCACTGATAAGATAAGAATTGAGACAATTTTAGTAATCGAGCAACAAGACTCAAAAGAATTTGTACAATGTCAAACCTCAAAAATGATATCTAGAGTAAAAAAAAACATAATATTAGACATATACTAAACCAAGAAACATCTCCAATTACAAGAAGATAATTATCTCCAAATGGTGAGCATACAAATAAAAAAGAATCTTTCTCTAGAAATGGGATCTAGGATCTCCTTCAAAATAATTGCAACAATAAATAAGATCATACATCACCAAAATATAAATTGACAATTTTGCCAAAGCCCACACTAAATTGTGATACCAAGCTCTCCAAGCATCATAATAAGATACCTAAAAACCATCCAAGTTTATACATATACAACTGAAACGTCAAATAATACTAGAGTAATATTAAGATCCCCTATTAGGATTAACCACAGACATAAATAAAAATTACACACAAATATAACCAATAATATAAAATAATAAATCGCACATAAGAGAACACAAGACACAAAGATTTAACGTGGTTCACCCAATCCCTAGGTTAAACCCACCAACAAGTCCAATATTATTATCCAATGATTACAATTTAAAATCCCTTATGGCTCGATACTGCCACAAGAGGCTATAATATCATCATACATTATGAAATCTCCAACCCTAAGCCATTTTATACAAGCTTTTTGCCACTTACAAAATTAGGGCTAGAATAAGTCGTCAAATAGAAAAAATAGCAACCGATGCCTTTTACAATAATAAAATCATTTGAGCTTTTTAGGGCGTTGCCCTCGAAAACCCCCATGGTGGTGTTGCCCCTTGACCCCACCTTGTACTACAACAAGGAGTGCACTTTGGGGTGTTGCCCCCAAACCCTTGTAGTAATAATGTGGGGGGAAATAGCGATGAATAGAGCGAGAAAATATTAACCTTCAAGTTTGATTAGGCTCTACATCACAACATCTCCAAGTAAGGATGAAACACTATCAAATAATATTGTCACATGCTCCTACCAATATTTTGTAATCAAGTTAACATAACATCATGATAACCGTGCTCCAAGTCCCAATAGACCACTTTCTAGCAGCTTAAAATAACATCCACTCTCTCATTTCAAAGCGACATGTCATGGCACAAATGCTCATAAACAAGCCAATTAATGAAGTCTCCATTAACATTAAATCAATCTTGTGGATATAGACAATCCACATCTAAACCTTAAACACAACTAGTGGGTAAAGATGACCCACCCAACTATACAACTTATACATCCGAAAGAAATGAGGCTTGCAAACTCATCATCATATTAGTAACATGAAAAATTAAAATATCAAAGAGGACAACCTATACATTTCAAGACTCAAAACACTAGACCACCAACTAGATTTTTTTCTCTAAACAAATCCACATATAAGCATTGTAATCAAGGAAGTATAAACCATTCCTATAAATATAAAAATTATTTGACAAGAAACTATTACATATATCAAAATCACATATTGTTGTTAATACATAAAACCTACAAAACCATCATATTCATGAACACATATGAAAATCCATATCCACTTATCATCTTGAAGATCCACAAGTCTCTAAACACTAAAATAATTATACCAAACTAGTGGAACAACATAGATAAGCATAACCATAGATTTTTAATGGAAAAAATTATAAAACCCCCAAAACCAACCAAGATGAAGATGATACATGCAAGTGCAACCAATCAAAATAGGAAGAAGAGGCTTTAGGAACTCTAAGCCCATTTTTCAATCAACTCTACAATCACTATCATAAACATGCATATAGAGGAACTGGACTATTACAAAGCTTCTAGATAATTGATATATCCCTCTAATAATATAATCTAAAAATAAAATTGAATAATTTCTATAATTATTTAATAAAAATAATTTATTGATTGATAAATACACAATTTATATTATAATTAAATATCGATTGATAGATAACCAATTAAATTGAATATTAAACTAAACTAATAATTGTTTATCAATTTAAATATAAAATAACTAAACTAACTAAATAAATAAACACTATTAAATATATTAACTAAAAATATGAGACCTGTGATTGGTCACAAAATGACGTAACCAATCTAGACCCGCACATTATAAAATGTGATTAAAGTTAGGACAAAAGGATGGAATGAAAAAAAGATAAAATAATCTATGTGGATTCCATTTGATGAGCAGACAAAAAACGCCTTAGAAAGATTTAATCGAAAAAGGTCAACATAAATAAAAATAATAAGAATAGAGAAAAGCAACCATTATCAGGTATCAAGCACCACCCATTATTGAAAGCATGGAATAAAATCACTTGAATATATATTCTTAAATTGCAAAAACCATTTTAAACTTAATTTCCTACCTAGCACCCCACGTTGGAATTAGAAATAATAATAATAAAACTTGGAAAAGGAAAAGGCCAAAATTATAGCGTGTGAGGCTCATTTGAGATTTTGAAGGCATGTTTCTAATTTTCTTAGTAAGATAGAAATATATTAATATGATTTAATGTCATTTCATTTATTAATTAATTTAAATACATGATAAATGTTCAATTCTATGTAAATATAATATTATCAATAATATTACAATTATAGAGTAAATATGATTATAATGATGTATATATGTACATAAATATATATAATTATTTATTTATATTGAATGTCACATATCAAAATGAATATATGTATATGTGTGTGTATGTAGACACACACACATATGCATATATATGTACATACATATATATGTATATACAAAAAGAAAAGATATATATGTATGTATACATGTATATATGTATATTTATACATATATACAAATACACATACACACACACATATGTATGTGTGTGTGTGTATATATATATATATATATATATATATGTATGTATGTATGTATGTATGTATGTATGTATGTACACACACACACACACACACACACACAGATAACTAAATAATTATGAATTGATTTTCAAGCTATTATTTGAATTGTGATCAAAAGGTTACAATGTTACCAAGGAGGGGCTTGTCTAAGCCCAAGCCATTGGATCTTTGTCCCAAGATAGGGTAGGGGTCAACAATCCATAATCTTTTGTGATATGGACTTGGACCTATAAACTTTTGAGGGAATTCATTTTCACATTTGGCATCTAGGCAACTTGGATAGCATCTATATCTCTCGGTCCTAAATTCAACTAGTATCATCATTTGATAGCTAAAATGAAAATTATTAATATTGCAATTCCATTAAATATCATTTATAATAATGGACACAAAAATGGGACATTACAATCATCCAATGATCAAATCCATAGCCTACATGCATTCATGGACAATACAATAGTACATTATGAGTCCAAGAATTTAAACCATGCACCTAAGATAAGCACATCACACCATAGTCATGACTGCCCAAGTTTCTCCATTAGACCAATGAGTCAAAAATAAATACCCAACATAATGCATTTCTATACACAACATAAAATGTAAGAATAACAAGATGCATTAGATTTATTATATGTTATCAAATGGTAGCTCAAAATTGATATCACATTAAATAAAAGAACATGCTCAAGTCGACAAAAATCCATTTTCGTAATCCTTCAAATCCCTGTTGTAAACCAAAATCAAGATCAACTTCAAGACTTTCACTAAAGCAAGGATTAATCATCAACCAATTCATTATGAAAAAGATACCCTCAAGACTTCCAAGCTAAGAAGCTTTAAAAGGAAGAAATATCCAAAATCTTAAATAACATGAAAAATTACTTGTAATGCTTGTAAGACATGGAATTAAGCTATCATATTGATTGAGATGAAATGCAAGAATCCCATGAAGACCTCTAAGAATCAATATACACTTCATGTATCCTAGGCTTCTTTCTAAAATTAGGTTTTCACATCTTGACAGAGACACATACTACTATGCCATTAAAAGAGAAAAAAAATATAGTTGATTTCTCATTTGGAACCCTTAGAGGAAAGATAATACAACCTCTAAATCTATGTAAAATTCCACTAGCATACCAACATGTAAATTAATAACCTAAAAGAAAGAACAAGAGAAGAAAGAGAAAGAACACCAATTTACATGGGAAAACCCTTTTGGATATAAATCCCTTACTCCAATGCATCAAACGAATGTATCAATCAACAAAGATCATTGTTACAATGCATTTTTAGGCTCTAGGTTTGAAGAAAAATATTAACATCTTGATTTTCTTTAGAGGAAATCCAGCCTCATAACCTCTATAAAATGAACAACTCTCCTCACAATTCCTCAAGAAAATACTTGTATTTATAGAGCTTACAATGCAAAAGATTACAGGTTTCCAAATCCCACTCTTAAGCATGAAGATGCAACATGGAAGGTGCAAAATGTAAGGAGATGGCTATGCAACCAACTTATTTCCATGCCATTGAGTCATTCGTGCATCACTATCCATTCCATACAATGACTATGGCTGTCAGTCCAATTGAGAGAAAATCTCCCAGAAATCTCTTCCCACTAATGCATGTAAATTAAATTTGGCATCAAATTTTATGATAGATTTTAATAGAGTTATGTTCTTATTAATAGCTTTTAATAAAGTTGATGTTTCTTGATTAAAAAATATTTACTTTTAAAGTGTAAATTTTATTTATGTAAATTTTATCAATAAGAGTTATATAATTTATTTAATATGTGTTGAGAGATATCTGGAAAAATACATAATATTTTTTATTTATTTTAAAGTTTATTATTTTCATTTATTTTATTTTAAGTCTAGTTTTTATAAACAATATCATATATTCTCATTTAACATGAGGTTTTTTTAAACCATTCTAAAAAATTGATTTCTTAAACATTTAATTAACATAAAAAAGATAAATTTATACAAAATATTATCAAAACAAATTTATGTTAATAAGCCAATTTAGAACATTATTTTTTGATGCAATTAAGTTGAATTCAACTTACAAAACTATTGTAATAAATTATCTCACTAAGAATTTAATATACAATTTAGTATATTTAAAATTTATTGATTTTAGTTAAAAACAAATATAATTGTTTTGCCTTAGACATTACTAATTCTCTCTCTAGTTAAAATAATTTCTAAATATGCAAAGGTAGTTGATACTCTTTCAATTCTATTTATCGAGTAAAAAAAGTTATTTATTTATGATCATATTGTAATCATATATCTAGATATAAGTTGTTTGCTATGATAGTTTTTTTAAATTTAAATCAATATTTATGTTAGTTATGAATGGAGGCTAACATATATTGACATGTCCTCTACATAAATCTAATGAAAGAATAATTTAATATCATACAAAT
The DNA here is from genome assembly GCA_028749045.1 of Cupressus sempervirens. Lineage (NCBI taxonomy): Eukaryota > Viridiplantae > Streptophyta > Pinopsida > Cupressales > Cupressaceae > Cupressus > Cupressus sempervirens. The sequence goes on along the minus strand of CM053788.1, from coordinate 237,698,699 downwards.
CATTAAATCTTCACTCAACACATGACAAGTGAAATATCAAATAAATTCAATTATTTCTAAAATCTATGTGACCCAAAGAAAATTAATTGATTGCCACATAAAATGGCTAAAATCCATAAGAAAGTTAGCTAATTTTCAAAAGATTTAATACTTGTCCCACTCAAAAGTATATAACATATAGATAGTCATCTACAAGGTACTATCTCTAAGAGCCAAATTTTAAATAGTTTTAAAACCCTCATTAGGTAACTTACATTACACTAATTTAGAATAACAGTTATCCAAAAGGATATTGCCCATGCAATGGGAACACCAAAACCTCATCGAATGCAAATAAAGTATATAACACAAACTATACATGATATACTATCTCAATAAATAAAATATATTTATGAAGTTTATAGATTAGAGGTATCAATGATAAATTTATGATCCATAGATATGGGTATCAACATTTTACTTACACCATATTTATTTGTATAGAATGTGGAATCCATTGCAATGAGTGAGTTATGTCACTAGTACATTTGAGGTCATTTTCTGATCTTTATTGGTCAAAATTTTTGACCAAATTTCAACCAAATTCGACCAAATTTGACCAACCCATTGGTCAAAAACTACACAAAATTGTTGGCATGATTTCTACCAAGCATTGGTCAAAATTTCGACCAATGCTTGGTAGTTTTCTACCAAGCATTGGTCAAAATTTTGACCAATGCTTGGTCAATTTTTTTTGAGGCTCACACTTGTTGAGGTCCACTTCAGCAATGGCCCTTCCTGTGAAATTGCTGTCTAAAACCTTTCTAATGAGATAATGTGTTATGAGCTCTTCATCAGTGGGATGAAACGTGAATCCAGGAGGTAGTTGTGCATCACCCATATCATGACTGTAACTAAAGTTAAGAGCCTCTATTATTGAATTCTCTTCCCTATCACCCATATTCATTTCCTTTGCTATGAATATGGGTGATAGGGAAGAGAATTCAATAATAGAGGCTCTTAACTTTAGTTACAGTCATGATATGGGTGATGCGCAACTACCTCCTAGATTCACGTTCCATCCCACTGATGAAGAGCTCATAACACATTATCTCATTAGAAAGGTTTTAGACAACAATTTCAAAGGAAGGGCCATTTCTGAAGTGGACTTCAACAAGTGTGAGCCTCAGGGAGGGTTCAATTCCCTCCTTTATTATTCACTATGCATTCTAAACGTAACAAAAATCAGTCTAGATTAAACAACTTAATTTCTGTAGCAACATGGGCATTACACTAGAGGATTTGACATGCCTTTCCCTCAAATCTAAAAACCAATAATTATCTCATAATGGAAACCAACTTGGTTTGTATCTCAATTATAATCAAACCATCCAACATTCTTTCTAATGGAAGGCTTTGACAGTATCAAGGGCATAATGAAGCAATTTGAAGCAATCACAAAGGAAATCTTCTAGTTTGCCATATACCGATTCAAACTTAGATATATCTTGCCGATCTAACAACATCCCATCATTAAAAGTGCCAAAAAGGCATGCAAACATTTGTAGATCAGCATAAGATCCATAATACTGAAATGTAATTGTAATATGCACTTGGAGATAATGCATAGAACCTCTATTTGCAAGAGTCATTCTATGAAAATTCCTACAAAAATAACAAAGTTCCAGATACAAGCAAAGAATAATGTGCTACTCATCTTGCATCCTATGCCTTCCCACACCTGAGATATTAATATCTTTAATTTATGAAATAGTAAACGCTGCCACCAGAATCTCTTCAAATTCTCAAGCTACCAACTAGTAGCTTGTATAATATTTTTGCACTTCGATTCTCATTCAGCCACCTCAAGCTACAAGAGCCTCTTCTCATATAAAAAGAATGCTGCCTTTAAAAAATTAAGTTATGCCTCCCAGAGCCTGATTTTATTCCAGCCTATGGCAACCTCATGATCACATATATGTATGCCATAGAGATGTGTTAAAGAGACATCATACTAAGATAGCTCTGTAGTCTACTACTCAAACCCCAGTAAGCTCTCACAAACAAAAGATTATACTTCACTGTCAAAGACTAAAATTTTACAGTAGAAAATCTGAAAATTATACTTACAATTTAATAATAGGATGAGCCACTACCACCTAAGTATCCACCACCCATGCCATGACTCGAATATAAAGACGAGTAAGAATCTCCACCAATTTGAATACAACAGGAACTAGTTAATATTGTAGCAAAATTAAACAAATCAAAATAGAAAGATATCAAGTTACATACATTAGCATCGCTAGATGAAAAATAGTCAAACACATCACAACCTCTGTTTTCACACTGAGAAGATGCATCATAGGAGATGACAAAATAAAGGAATTAATTTAGTATTTATCTTCATCAAGCAATAGGCATACACATGATAGTTTCTAAACTATAAATTGTGTTGTCTTCAATCAGAGGTTGATGTGGATTTTGTTAATGGATGCATAAAAATCATTACAACTGCCAAAAAGAGGAAAGGACGAGCTCAAGTAGTTCATATATAAGCTTTCATTAGCATCAAACCCTCTATGTTGTATGGGTAAACCATTCAAAAGGACAGTCAACATGACATCTTCAAACTAGTCATCATGTAAACTATAAAGAAATAACCATCACAAGATTATCCATGATCAAATGGTGAAGGATCCTTAGCATGACATCTAGTATTGAGCAATCATTCCTAGATGAAGGAAAGTACTCATATTAGAGAATCACAACTATGGATAAATCATCATTTAGAACTATTTTCACTAGTAGCTAAGATATCAATCTACATCATACATGGAAGAAGTTGAAGAGCAGTCAATACACATCAACATCATGAGAAGAAGTGATTTGGTTAATGAACTGATTACTAAATCAATATGGAGTGATACAGGATAGAAAATGAGGAATCCATAATGGATATTCTGGTTCCCAAGTGCTGATAAGTATTATAGCTACTATGAAGACCAAAAACCAAGTGATAACTGATAATTGATCATATGTATATCCAATGATGGTCCATGATTACTATGTAACAGAATGATACACAAATCAGGAGAAGCTATATCAATAAATATAAATAATCAAGAGGACATCAATCAATATATGACTGAGCAATAATAAGCATACAACACTCATAACCGATACTGATATGGAGGAATAGTAATTATGTTATGATAATGATTAAGTGAAAAAATGACAAACTTTGAGATCTATTGAACCAATGAACCATATTATTATACTAGCTCATGCACATTGACTAGTGAGATTATTACTATTGGCATCCAATAAGGAGAATATTATAATCAATAACTAAAGGCTGATTAATTATTGAATGAAAGAATGCAAATCTAACAAGGAAAAGGTGCATCTAGAAATGATCATGAAGGGATATAATCTTCATTATTAAAAAATGTTATACTAACTGATCTTATGGTTAGAAGACTTGTAACGGTAAGGTGTGATTAGAAAAGGAAATGAAGGGACACAAGACATGTCCCATACAATGGCACTTCTCACTCAAGGATGCAGATATAAGAAATCTTTTCCATTGATCATTCAAAAATACAATACAAATTAGACAAAACACAAAAAAATTTAACACAAATGTCTTGTATTCATTTAAAGAGGTTCTTCTAAATCTATTTCTTCTTTCAGTCATTTTATCTTTATTATTCCTAGCTAAAAGAAATGAATATTTCTAAGTTTTGAATCTACATGAACAATGCACAACTTTTATTCAATAGAGGTATGAAGAATATTCGTGATAGATAGTCATTGTTAGTATGCTCCACAATACTGTAAGCTGGCTTGTTATCGTATGTTTTTATTGTCTCCAAGTAATGAGCACACTCTTCCACACTAGAATCTCCAAACAATAATCCTAATTAAAGACAAAAAAATTCTCCCATTTAAAAGAAAAAAATTGCACAGGTTATTTACAACAGGAATAAGGGGAAATATATCCTCAAAAGGTGTGATTAAAAAAAGCACACATAATGAAATTCTTGCAACATCAACCTTGTAGGGTAAAAAAGATTACTTCAAGTTCAAAGTGATTAATATTACAATAAAACTAGAAAATAAATCATCATAATGTTGCATAGTTGAGCAAGTCTCACCAACAAGCAAGCAATTATCAAACATGAAACAATTACAACAACACTTGAGCATTGTAGGCAAAAGCAACTGACTCACAGGGATAAAAATCATTTCATTGATGCAGAGTCTATGATTTTTAGCTCAAAATTTTTAGAAAACAAAATCCAGTAAACATTACAATCAGTAAATACGCTTAAAAAGCATTGGACTTGGAGACTTCTTACCTTTAAAACTTCCAACTTGTGTAATTGTATAGTGTACTGTCAATTGGATAGCAAGTAGCATATTACCAATTACACAATTTTATTACAAAGTTATATAATGTAAATATAAGGAATTAGAATAATCATCCCATTATCCCTATTTATCCTAAAAGGAGACATTACACCTTTCTCACTGATATTAGTAGTTAGAAACATCAAAAGTGCAGTCCAACATATTAGGTATTACCTTAATGGTGTCATCATTTCATGACTCAATCCTTATGTTCTCTTTCTCATCCCAATGACTTCATGGTTTTTAAATAGTCAAGGTGTGCCATGATCCATTTGATAGGATGGTAATAAAAACAAATTCCATGGAAAAATTAAAGAGGTGTTATGAAATCAACTTTGTTCCACAGTACACTTGATGACAAAGTAATGAACTTGACACGTTTGATGCTACATTGGATGAGATATGCTAAGGGAGTATTAATAGAAAAACTAGATGTTATTGCCTTATTTGCCAAGTTGGGTCAATGAGAAAATGTGTAGATTACATCTCTTGAGACTACGATGATGATGCAATTGACAATCAAGAATAAGTATGGATTGGGATAGGAAATTCAATAATATCAATAGAAAATACTAAGATTTCATGGATAGAATTTGATGCCTTGGATTTTGTAAGTAGTCTAATAAATTCATTTTGTTCTATCTTTACTGATGTAAGCAAGGTTTGAGGTAAAGAAACTAAGACTTGAAATGATTCCTATGCAGTTTCAGTCAGAGAAAAATGAAAACTTTCCAACTTCTTTCAAGTTAGAACACTGGAACTTTTAGACTAGGTGGATATAGTGGAAAACATGAAACATGGTAACTTGTATCATAGAGATAGTGCAAATATAGAGAGTTGTTACTCACATTCTCCTAGATATTAGATACAAAAATATACAAACTCTATAGGTTGACATCATAAATTCTACCATGAAGTACCAGATTTGCAATTTTGCTTCAACCATTTTAATTCTACTTGATATGCCAAATGATTATTAATTATAATCAAAACTAAAAATTACTATTTTAACCTCTATTCTGAAACTGGACATGAAACTTACACTTTCTATTGCTTCTCAATGGCCATTGAGAGCTTAAGATAAAACTGTTGCAGAAATGGCAAGTGACGATAATCTCCATAAAGACAACTAGAATTTATGGGCTACATCTAGGGTATGCATGATCAATCCTTACTGAATAGTGGCTTGCCATCCACTCTTTTTTGGTTTTAATTTGTCTTTTGTTTATCTTTGTATTATTGCTATTATGTGTTATCAACCAATTCTCAATCTATATATAGGACTATTGGTACTGATCAAACAACTAGAAAGAAGGAGAAAGGGAAACATCATGCCTTGTCAAGATGCCACTATCACTTTTCATTGATGATCTTAGAGGATCTGTCAAAAAATAATGAACTCAACTTGCCTCTATTCAAAAAGGTTTCAAGCTAAACAACACAGGATTTGGGCACACGTAGACAAGGAGATGGAAGATATGGAGTGGCTAGGAACACATGTTGATAGAAGAGATCAGATTAGTGGATATCACATTCATAGAAGAGAGATATCAAAAATAGTAAACCATATAATTGTGTTGATATAATCTTTCTACTTTGAAAATATTCTATTCACCTTGACTTTGGTTAGAGAAGGTAGAAGTTAGATGGGGGTCAAGAATGAAGGATAGAGAAACTTTTTCTGGCAGTAGCATGCACTTTGATGGAATATAGTAGCCATCATAACCTCAAAGGTTATCACTAAATGATAGTTGATGGAATTTCTCAAGTGTGAATTCTCTCTCATGAGTGTTGAAGGCAAGCATGTCTAGAATGTTTCAAAATGAAGTGCACCATAGTTCAAAAGGTGGGATAAATGTTTTTCTGCCTCCTACCACAAGCTCTAACAAAATACCATTAGTTGGGCAGCAAAAAGAGGTCACTCTCATAGGGTCAAACCAATAAAAAAGTGCATAAAGTTGCAAACACTACCCTAGTAGGAGACAATATTCAAAGAAGTACATATTATAAATGACATGCATTGATGGAAGAAAATTAGGAGTATTGTGAACCATCTCAAGTGCTTCAAGATTGGTTTCTCCCACATGGCCTTATCCAATCTTCTTTCTATTTCTCCCCCCACATTATTTCATATAGCTTTTGAGCTGAAGAGTTCAATGGTGGTATAGCTAATATAGTAGTAAGATGCTATCATCACTAGCTTAGCTTGATCAAGTAGCATAATGCACCTTTCTAGTTTGTGATCCATCACATTTATATGCTCCCTAAGCAATGGTAGTCTATAAATCACCTGGCATAATGCAACTTTTTGGCCAATAAATGATTACCCTAATCACCTACCATAATATGGCTTGCTAGTTTGTGATCCAACATTTTTATGCTCCCTAATGATGGTCTATGAAGCACCCAAGATATTACAACTTGTTGAGTTCATTTGAATTTCTACATAACACATCTTGCTCATTTATAAATTTGTGTAGTGTGTGAGCCACCTAGCATAATGCAGTTTACTGGCATGTTTTTTCCATAGGAAATTATAAGACACTAAAATATTTCCTTTCATTTCCTCTAACATTGTATACCAGCACAATACATGAAACTACAGATATTGAATTTAAAGATTTTGAAGTGAACTTAGTGCTTTCTCTCAAATACTAGATAGTTGAAATGAGTTATCTTGATGGGGTGCCCTCCTCTTGAGTAGGATTGGTCCTCCTTTGCATTCCTTAATATCTTCATTTCAAACCATTTGGGAGGGAAATTGTCACAGTTAAGGCTTGTGCTCAACATGTGTCCAATGCAAACCTTATGCCTCAATCATGAGAGATTTGGCATTTTGCAATGGACTGCAACAAAGATGTGCTTCAATCCTCTTGTTTTGTTCTTCAGAGACAAAATTGAGAAATGAAATACATCATTTTGTAATACCAAGAGCCTTAGCCACTCGCATGTTTTGAATCTTCATGTCCCCTTGTTATATAGTTTTGGATCAAGGAGGAAAAATTCATATTCTCTTCATAACAAAAATTAAATTAATTTCTAAGCCTAACTTAGATAAAAAATAATGTCCTTAGGTACATCTAGTTGTTTGACAATATGATAATAAGACGATTTGAAGGCACTTCTAGAAAAATTGGTCTTCTAAGAATATACTATCTCATTTCTTCTCCTTTATTAGAGTGTTAAAATTCCTAGTGATAACAAGATGCCCAAAAATACCATCACAAAGAGATATATTTACAAAGAACTTTTGTTAAGTTTCAACTACAAGTGATTTTTTCCTACGTTTATTGAGATTTATCCCCACTAGAACTGCTCACCTCAATCATTTATAGTTTCCTCAAACTATGTTCAGAGCTATTTTGTGACAATAAAGAGTTAAGTTCCAATCTCTATTGCAAAAATAAATCTACAGATTAAACTAAATTTATTTTCCCTTCTTGCAAAAAAAGCTATTAGGTAATCTCATCTCCTATATGCAGAACATTTTGGAAATGAAAATCCTAAGACAATAACTTTCAAAAATTATAGGATGCCCGTCATCTAAACCAACAACAATTTTGAGATATTTTACAGTATTATGTATATCAATCTAGGTTTGATATTTTCAATGGGTTGTTTGTTATCCAAAAACCACTTTCAATAAACACAAAAATCAATTTACATACAATATAGATGCTCTAAAATAGAGGGAAAACAAGGGTAAATAATTTTGACAATAAACAGATTTTCTAAAGCACTGGTAACTTAGCCAAAATCAAATTTCTTAGTAGACAAGATAAAAAACAAAATAAAAAGTTAAACAAGATAATTTTTGAATAGCTAGGGAATCCAATAGTTCACCAAAAAGCTCCACGCCTACCATGGTTGACTAGGCAATAGTTGGTTGTTTGATTTCCAAATGCAAAAGCAAATTCACAAAAACAAACTCTACTTTCCTAGCAATTTTTAGGTGACATTGTGGCTAGTAAAGAATTGTGCTCTCCATTTCAACCAAAGTTGTTCCAAAATGAAGGCTTTGTTCTTGTATGGTAATGCTGGCATTTTGGGCTTGATATTCAAAAAAAAATTTAAAATATGAAACATTAAAACCTTTTCATCAAATAAGGACCATTTTTAGAGGCATGGATTATTCATTGCTAGCTATGAATTTTATATTGGGAAAGACCTATAATAAGAGTAATCTGAATTTGAAGTAAAATGTTTGCAATTAAGAGTTGAGATATTCAAAACAATTCTATCTTCTTTTTTGCACTTTAAAGAGTTGTACTTGCAAACATAGAACCCCCATTACCATGAACATTCAACATTTTTTAACTCAGTGTCTCAAGCTCTCTATTACTCACCTACCATACTGATCAAGACGACCAAGTGCTGGATCATACAATCCCTCAAGTGCAGGCCTGTTCATGTTATCAAATAAAATAGGACTTGTAATACACTTTACACTTGAAGATCACACCTCTTCATTTGTATAAAAGGTAAATTGAACTGATTCGACATCTTTGGTCACCACCTAAAGCACACATCCAATTTTGTGAGAATATAGAGAAAAGATAAACTTGCTTAAAACCAGAAAGACAAAATCATAATCTCTACAATCTATTAAAGTTATAAACTTACTAGAAACAATTAGATCAAAAAAATATAGAAAAGAATCAGACTTGAAAAAAATCCCTTGTTCAAAATATTCTAAGATGAATGATGAATGATGAATGGAAGAGATAAATATGGATCAATTTTCATACAAGACCAAAAGCTATCAGTAAAATAGGGTATGTCATGTGACATTACACATTAAGCATTTAAGGCCTCCTTAAGCCAAGCAAGAGGAAAAATAGAAAATAAACTACTGGCCTGATTGGACCAATGAACAAAGGTAGCTAAGCACCCTTCAACAATCAGGTACTTTTTAATCAAAAGACACATACCTCTTCCGACCATTATAAAGTTCCAAAAAATTATCCAAGGATAATATCATCTGAACAATTTGTGTGCATATTTGGAGATAGTCGTAGAATACAAGAACCTAGTAATTAATTTCCACAATAGGCTTAGTTACATTTAGGACTAAAAGAATGTAGTGTCGTTTGCCTTCTTTAGAGCAGGTGCAGGAAAGCCAAATTGTGGGATTGCCAATCCAAGAAAACTCTTTTTGGTTTCTTGGTCATGTCAGTTTTCCTCTATGGTTGTGAAGTAGTTAATAACCTTGAAGTCAACCCTATGAGATCCTCTTAGTTGAGGCTAATATATTCTTGATTGGAGGCATAAGAAATTATTCATTTGTTAAGTGGAAAAAATAGATAAACCTGTCGGCACAGTACAATTCTTGGAGGAAGCAAAATGGCAAGTGAATAGACAAACGAGACATTCATTAGCAATATTCTTGCAACTCTAAAGATGCGATAGAAAATTGGTGCTACAAAAATTCATAGTTGTTATGTGGACAAAATGAAATGGCCGGAGAAAAACACATTATATCAAAGAAGTCAACCCCATAAGGAAGCATGATGAAAAGACCTATTTGAAGGCTACAATTAAGGTAAAACCTAGAAAATTATTAATGCAATTGAGGACCATGTCTCCTCAGAACTTCCATCTTTTGTCGTGAAGGACTGCTTGAAAGTAAATTAAATGACACTCAATTATAGAGTGTGCAACCCAAAAGGATATCGATAATCAGTTTGAAAACAATTTGAAGGTGAGTAGTTTGACTGAGCTATTTGAGGAGGCCAGGCTTCACCAAACAACAAACTTCTTGGTCAAGATTCACAACAAGAGAGCTCACATCGGAAGAAATTTGAAATCATGTTACTTTTGTGGCTCTTGGTCCCCTTAGCAGCTTGGTCTTGTGCATATCACTAAAGTTTCTCCATTCATTAATTCATTTGACAACAGAAAGCATGAACTAAATTTTTGCCAAGTTTATTTTAAATATTCAGCCCCTCAAATAAATTTAGATATATCATATAAAAAACAAATATAAAAGAATCACCTACTAAAAAATATAAGCATCACTTTTATTAATGTAGATTTATCCATAGCCAAATATGAATAATATTCACAAATGGAATACCATCCACTTTGTATACTTAGATAAACACATACCATATTATTCATTCTATTGGGTGGTTGAAACTTGCTAGGTGGCACAAGGAGAGCATGCAAGAAGAACATTGAATAACTCAGAGGTTTTCCCCAACATTTTATCTTCCCTTGTTGTATATCCCAAATAAGCGAACATATATGAGATTCATTCTCCCATAATCGCTTAAGATGGTTTTCCACCTGTTTTAATATATATCCAAACAAAACATCTCAAATCAAGATACAACTATGAGAAATACAGTCCCTAGAAAAAAAAAACAAAGAAAAATAGTAAGCAACATTCAGGACCTTATTGTAACAAAAAATTAGATCAGGCACATATATGAAGGCTAAAATATATAATATGAACAACACAAGAACAAATCAATATGCTTGTGAATTAGCAACAGTTTTTAGATTCATGGTAAAGTATCAGCTATCATAAAAATAATGCAATAACTATAATTTCCATAAATATACTAGGAACTGTTAACCAATCAGATAGCAATTATTTGGAAACTTGCAGTAATCAAGAATCTTACAAGTAGTGAATTAATTTTATAGCGAAGTAATCTACACATTAACTCACCTAGCTTAGTTTTGGTGAATTTTTGGCAACTTTTGACTTGAAAAATCATGGTATGTCTTGCAAGTTTTTATTGAGTGATATTTCAAACTATAGGTGGAACAAAAAAAGTAAAATAATAATTTCACTACCAATCATTTAGAGCCCATCAAAGAAGCTCAGTAAACATACTCTTTAGAAGATTGTTATAATATGAATCTTCCATAAAGCTTATCTTCCAAAAGTTCCAATATAATTTGAAATATGATCCATAGGTGACATTCTTCACATATTGCAAACAAATAACAAACTAGAAAACCCATGATATGACTAAAACACCGCTTCTCAATTGCTACCACAGTACTATTCTATACTTATTTTCTTTGTATAAAAATAAAAACCTCTAATATCTAGTATCGGAAAAAGAACACAGGAAAGACGAGTATCAAAATCTGAGAGATACCCAATCCATAAATTCATATTTGACACAATGAACAAAGAGATTGAAAATACCAATCATGTCAGATCATGTGGGCCAATAACAATGGTGAAAATGATAACAATGTATCCTATGGAAATCAAATCTAGATCCTATAAAAATGGAACAAAATAGTTAAAAGCAAAGAGTATCTTCCAACCAAAATATATAGCAAATGGAAACACCTCAAAGTTTAATAGTATGTCTTTATATTTCCAGTTTAAAAAAAAGAAAAGGAGGATCAAGGTATCTTAGCTTCAACTAACCATAAATAAAAAAGTACTAATTGAAATAATTATGATAATTAAGCCATTTAACAAACATAAAATATATACATAAAAGAATGTGAAAACAAGCCTTCATGTTACTACATGGTGAAAATGATATAGCCAAAAACACTTTTTATGATTTCAAAAAAATACCTTTTACTATACTAAGTCTTTAACCCAGGCTTTGCATTAGATATCCAGGAAAATGACCTGGGACTAGTAGCCTCAGAATCATTTTGTAATCACTTGGCCTTAAGGTCATCGGGAAGTGCCTGTCAAAGCACACAATACATAAGTACAAAATATAACTTGAATGATAACTTGGTGACTTGTTTGGTGTATAAAAATATGATATGAAGCTTTGTGACTCAATCCCTACCCTTATTTTAGCTATTAACCTCTCAAGTTGTATTTGCTCAATATAGGAGCAAGGAATATATGACCCATCAAGGCCTAGTTTTCGAGAAACCTCTGTAACTAAGGACATATCCTTACCCTGGACTTGATGATGAATTCACAACAATTCAAATCAACAATTTTCAAAACATCAGAAAGACAACAGTACCTCTCAAATGGATACCTTTGCTAGCCCAAAAAGTTTTGAAATGTGCTGAATACCTGTACGTACTTCCACTGTAGTTGTTCAAGCTTATCAACTTTCACTATCACTCTATCATATATGAATATATGACTTGTTTGCTTCAATGATGAAGTTATTGTGTATCCTAGGGCCATCAAGCCTCCAAGAAGATGGACACCAACTTCAAATGTTATCCTTGGAGGTATGATAAATGGATGATCTGTAACCTATTCCTACTATAACAATGAAATTCTATCATTTTAGAAAAGTAAAGTGCACCAGGTACCAATGACATAGCAACTACTTTTAGTTTGAAATGAAGACTTTCACTATCTCAAAGACAACTTCTCGGATAAAGTGGATTTCACTTTTACTAAGAAAGAAATGGATCTTTCTTAAATTGGAAGATATTTGCAACTACAAACATAAAATTTACATATCAGAATTTGCAACTCAAAAAATATGTTAGATCCTATTATAAACTGAGGCGAGGGATAGAGTCATAATTACCTCAAACATAAGGTTGTATTTTCCCTCTCTACTTCACATCCTTAGGTAAGACTGGTATGTCTCTACATCTTCACTAGGGGGCAAAAGATAGATGTCATAAGTTTCTTTAGTTTTTCCAAGATCTTCTATGCACAAAACTTCCCTAATTTGGTCCTCTATAATAACACGACTAGACTACAAAAAAAGTAGCAGGCACATGTATTAGGCAACTAAAGTGTCTAAATACAATTATCCATTGAGAAACTTAGCTAAATTATGATCTACATCAGATCATAAGATGTTATATTATAATACCTTCAAAATGTAAGTTGGGGGTTGAAACCCAAAAAATGGATTAAATTTATTGATAATTTTAATATGTGCATTATCCAGTTGAGGTTCAATATGCACCTTATACATTGGATAAACCTACAAAATCCATTCTCACATTTAATAAAAAAATAAAAAAATATCATTTGTAAATGCCTCTCATTAGAGAACACAAAGACACATATCTATAAATAATAATCCAAACTATAGTTCTTGAGAAAAAACACCAAGCAACTTTGTTCTTGGGAATCATTGCCATTTAAAATACATAAGATCCCACCAGCAATGCAAATTAAAATTTGAAGATTGTTCTCTTGTTTCTTTATTCCAATGATCAATCAATAATAACAATATACAAAAGACAAAGGCAAACAATAACCCATGCTTATAAAAGGAATTCTTAGAAGTAATATAAGCTTTAGGAGTGAACTCCATATCTTGGTTCCAGTCACACAAGACAATGGGTTTTGGACCAGAGGCTAATGTATTGTTTAACAATAATCTAAATTTAGAAAGAAAGTTTTGAATCCACAATTAGTAGCAATACATGCTTAAAAGACATCACTTGAATCCTGGATAAATGAGGAGTTTCATGGAAGAAATCTTGAAGTAAAGTATGACATTCATGACATCAGATATTGGCTATAGTAGAAAAATAGGAATGCCTAAACCATTATACATTGAATATGCCAACAAAAACTATGCATCCATGTCTCACTTCCTCAATCAGTAGGCTTTTGTTAAAATGATTTTATGCTCTACTGTAATTATCATATTATATATTTGTTAAAATTAAGTATGTTTTTTAAAGAGGAAAGTAAAATAAAATTACAAATCATCTGAGATGTGTTTTGGTATTGAGCTTCAAGGGAAAAGTGTACACCAAACCATCTATGGGGAGCAAAAACAAATGTAGGTGTGGTCTAGGACCAAACAAAAGCATTTTGACAACAAAGTTTCATTAATCACAAAGGTAGAATTTATGATAGTTGTTTTTTCAAGTATATAGGTCTAATTCAAAGATATGCCAAAAATTATTATTGGTAGTTATTTAATGCCAATTAGAATTGAGCATGTTTGTCTTGCATTTGGTATGTGCACCTACCCACAGTACTACAGAAAGGAGATTTAAGCATGACAAGACCTAGTAAAGTTATCAATATGCTATAGTCATTGACTATGGAAAACTAAAGACAGTGATGTTGTGATTCTTAAAACATATAACAATAGAATAGATGTCTCATTTAAGTACAAATAAGCTAGCTATGTGCACTTACACATCCTGTAGTAAAAGATGCAGACTTATGATTAGATATAATGTATAAACTCAAATACTCAAAAGACTGGCATGTAGCAGCCATACAACACATGCATAATCAAACTAAATATGTAAAAATGTTGTCCCTATAATTTATCTTGTGTAATGGCCCTTAAAAAAATAAATGAACCAACAAAGAGGAGATTATTCAACTTGCTATTTAGGTATGTTGGTTCCCAAAAGGAACCCCCTTGCCAAACTTTATAAGGAAAAGTCAACCTATCATTTTTTATATTTGAGAAATGAGCTTTGTAGGTTCTTGATCACAACGACCAATATCCCTAAGAACCCACTTGACAAGATCAAAGTGAACACCTCCAGTGACAAACACACAAAGATCTAATAATGGCTATAATTGTTCATTTAGAGCATGGATACCCTCAATGATAACAATCTTAGATGATGGAATTTCAACATCCCTGGAAAATAATTGACATAAGATGTTAGCCAACTCTAAACTTTAGTTCAAGAAATTCCTAAACAACATTTAATATTTCTTGCAATGCACTCAAAATTCAAAACTATTATATTACAACGTGTGACAATTACAATTAATATGTTTCATGCAAACTAAGTCAAACTTGTAGCCAGTGTGATAGCTAAGCTTAAAATCATATACAAGATTTTTTTATAAGTTTCCATCTTTTAAATCCCTTATGTTTTGAAGAAGAGTACCATAATTGGTCAGTGCTAGATCTGCCAATAAAAATATAGGGAGAAATCTTAACAATATGATTGAGACTACATTTGTTTTTCTCAGTAAAAGATGCAAACATCCATCTTTACCCACCAATAAAATAGACTTGTGCATGAAAAATTGGTAGTATTTAGAGAAAGGTCAATGGAATCCAATAGTACATAGGAGGAAAAATATAAAAATATAACCAGTCAACTTTTTCTCATTAAATTTGGATGTGCAAAAAGATAAGAATGTACTATATCTACGCATGTTCTGTATCCAAAATCATCTAAGAATTGATCAGAACATTCATATTGAGATCTGAATCTGAATTCCCAGCAACAGAAAGTAGAGAAAGAATTCCAAAATTTCCAAACGAAAAAATTTAGTGACTTTCATGTCAATTTGGGAAATGAGAACAAACTATTAGCTTCAGCTAGATAACAATAAAGCAAAGCAAAAGCACACTGTAATGAAATAACTAGATAGTTGAATTCAAATAATATCACCCATGATTATGGATGCATTGTTGTTAGCTGTTTTCAAATTGCAAAGCACATTACTCAAAGAGATGTCTAGCAAAGAATTTGCAAAAATTAAGAGAATGATTTTGACCATCTGATCAGTATAGAAATTCCTCTACAGTTTTCAAGTCTTATCTTCAAAAATTGACATATTTAATAAAGAAGAACAAATAACTCTCAAAGAATACTAAATAATCTTTTCACTTTTTATTTCATTAAACTGTCTCAATTTCTTTATTGCACTAAAACCAATGTCCACAAAAACTATTAAAATTTTGAAGAAATTTTTTGATTTCTTTATGGCACATTCTCAATGATCTTTACCGTTATGATCTATCTTAATTCTTGGCACCTTAGGCAAACCACTAGTATTCCATAACACATACTTGACCTTTCTTTAGGACATTATAATAGCTCAAGGACTCAAGATAAAAGCCAAGACTACCACATTCTGGTCTCCCTTAAGGAAGAAACAAAATTGGGATTAAAAACATATACAAGATTCTCTTTAAATGGTCCAAACAGTTGTAAACAGTTGTAATATAATGTTAAGAAGTTGCATTCATAAAGAAAGGGTCCTCCACTATTCAATTTATGAAAGAGATTCAAGACTAAGATCTCCGGAAAATGGCTTGACCACCATATATGTCCAATAAATCAGAATAAAAAAGCAAAAGAACTAATAACAAAAGACAAAAAATTAAAAAATTCTTGAGCCTTAAATGTGACACTATCAACTATAGGAGAGAAGTTGATAATTTATGTTATAAGCCCAAAAATGATGGTGTGCAAGTCAACAAGCAAGATGATGACAACAAAAACTACTCTCCATTATGATATTGCCATTAAGATTGTTTAGTTTTAATTAGGTTTACCTAAATGGAAAGAAGAAAACAGAATTTTTGGAATTAGTGTAGCCCAAACAACAAAATGCACACAGTGAGCGAATTAGCGTAGACTAAGTAAAAACTAGAATGAAATGGATTACTTGGCACTCATGAAGATTAATTACAATAAGAAAACATGCTCCAAATCAAGCTAAATATCACATTTAACTATTTAATATCCTCGATTAATTTAATTTAATTTTATCATCAATCTCAATTTATATGAATAATCAATTTATACTTCATCTAGAATCTTTATTTATTATTAAAATAATTTTATTAACATATAATTGCTTTCTACAATAATTATTATCTATAAATAGATAAATCATATGAAAATCTCTCTATATAAAATCACCACTGATTGTAAAATACTCACTTCAATTAA
This sequence comes from Cupressus sempervirens, assembly GCA_028749045.1. Lineage (NCBI taxonomy): Eukaryota > Viridiplantae > Streptophyta > Pinopsida > Cupressales > Cupressaceae > Cupressus > Cupressus sempervirens. The sequence continues at coordinate 237,681,710 of CM053788.1, read as the reverse complement.
TATTACATTTACCCCTTTCTGAGCTAACAATATTATTTCAAAGAATAGTTTAAATAATTTCAATAAGCCTTTGAATTTCACATACCTCTATACTTCTATACATACACTCCAAACTTCATTCAAATAATTGTTTGTACTATAACTTTAGAGGTCAAATTATTTCTCTCTGTTACAAATGCTTTTGAGCATGGAACAATTAGTTGATAAGAGTTTTGATTTTGTAGTCATGCTAATCATTTGAATAGTACATAATTTATATGTCAAACTTTAAATTTAGCAAATATTAATATTTTCACTTTAATAGTCAAATGCAAGAGCTTAAAATGGACACACTAGAAGTTGTAATTTATACAACAAAGCAATTCAGCACAACAATGACCTTTCAAGATTAAGTTGTCACAAGACACCAACATTTTAACCTATTGGTATAATTTTCATTTTCATATTCCACAAATTGTACAACTATCCATTCGAATTTTGTGGGTTGTCTTAGGATATGGTCTATGATAATTAGGAGATATTGTTAACAAAAAGTCAAATTATGATATTGCTATCAGTATTTAACAATGTAGCTTTTTAGTCAAACTTATTGACCCATGTTCATGAATAGGTGTTTTCTCACCCAGAAATGTGATTTCAAAAGAATATTGGTTACATAAATTTTAGGGTATATGAATTTTTTTTCACATTAAAAAGGGTGAATATTACATCAGACAAACTTTCTTTTACATATTCATGATAAATATTAAGTGGCTCAAAGTAAGCTACATACATGAATAGGTTTCTCCAATATAATTATTAGCAAGAATCCCAGCAAATAGAAACCACTAGTGGTGCTATCATCTAGGAATCAACCAATTTAGAAATTTTGAAATAGGCACTACATGACTTGCTTTATATTTGCATGCATTGACAACATCCATCATCCTAGCACACCTTACCAGTGGAAAATTATAAGGCCTATGAATGGGAAAAATGTCAAGCCATAGGTGAGGGTTTTGTTAGGAGTGAATGAAATAATGATGCTTCTATTTATTTTTAGGAGCAATAAAATCAAGGGAAAATATGTAATGTTAATGCGTGAATATAATACTCCCAACACAAATGTAACACTGATTTTTTCTAGGCAACTCAATAACAAAACAAAAATCACTAAATAAAAATGACACTGGGGCTTTGATGTTTTATGAAGCTAAATGGTTGAGTATGATTTGGAAATAAAAAAAATTAACATGACATAAAAAAAAGTTAAGTGCCTAAGTATGCTGTGGAAATTTAAAAAAAAATAACATGACATAAGAAGAAGCTAGATGCCTGACTATGATGTGGAAATAAAAAAAACCCTTCACACCATAGGAAAAGTTTTTTACAACACTTCTACACTTCTCATAACTAATATGGTTGAATGCTTCAATTATTTTCCTTATTCCCAATACCTCACTCACAAATTAGCTAAAAATTTATTAACTAGAGCAACATTTAAAAATAAAATTGATGAAAATGTTGTTTATAATTAAGGTAAAAATAGGGTTTGACTTGACTAAAAACCCTTTAACAACATATCTTTACTAGATTAAATGTTGACCATTACAAACTAAGATAAAAAGTTGTTCAAATAAAAGAATAATAGATCTAATAGTGAACAAACAATTGAAGAAAGAAAAAAAGAAAAAGAAAAAGCTAGAAAAAAATACAGAACTAAGCATGGGTCTTCAAGGTATCCACCACCTCAACCTCATGTTAGTTCATGTCATGAGCCACTTTCTTGAGCTCTTGGATATCTTGGGGAAAGTTCTTAGCCTTCCTTTTTAGGTTCACTCTCATCCTCTTTCTCGGCCTTGAACATATCTTCTTTACCTTTCTCCTTATCCATCTTGAAGTCAATAATTAATTTATCTAGATAGGCATTTTCCACATTATCCACTATGGTGCCCGTGGTCTCCATTGTCAATTTGATGAATTTGTGGCCAATGTTCATAATAGTCTATAGAGAATCCCTGATTTTGTTCAATTTTTCATCAAAACCATTAACATTACTTTCATAGTACCTTTTGAGTTTTTCAATGTCCCCCATGGTTTTCTTTAGGCATTTCGCAACATATTTATTTTCCTCCTCGGTCTATAGATCCTTCTCCATGCTTCTTGTTTTGCACCACTTATTTTCTTAACTTACAAGATTACTACACATAGCCCTTTATTTAAGTTTCAAATCTTTAACCTCATAAAAAGCCCACTTAATAAGCCTAAAGAAATCAAACACTCCATTCCTCGTAGTGGACAGAATGCCATGAAGGTACTCCTAGTACAATTTAAGGTAATAAGAGTCAACCCTCAAATCAATGGGCAACCTATTTTCCCTATACAGTGTAAGATTAATTGGAAACAAAATTGTAGCAAAAATCAATGGAAAACCTAGGTCTATTTAGACTATCTAAAGTTAGATACAAAGTATACGAATAATTGGAAAGAAAAAGGTAGTAGAGACCTCCTGGTTGAACTAGCTAAAGGGTTTCCATTTCCAATGTAGGGGCTTCACCTTTACCAACTCACAAGAGAAAACACTCTTCTTGAGACTTACTTTTACCAGCCTTGAGATCAGGAGGTTGAACAAAGGTTAATCTTTCCTTTTCTAGTAGTGAAGGGAATAGGAGTTGCATTCATTTTACTCTCTTTAGGAGGAACATGCTCTTCTTCCTCCAACTCTGATTCCCAGTGTTGCAATCCTCCTCTTAATTAGAAATACTAGTGTCATAATCTTCCTCATATGAAACACTAATTAGAGAGGACAAGAAGCTAGAGTTTCAAATTTTCATAAATTAGAAGTAAAAGACTCTTATGAAGAGCTCAATTTTCAATTAGAAAGTATTTTCTTCTTATCTTTAATACTAATACTAAGACTACATGGAAGACAAGAAGTAAAACATGATGAACCCTAAAACAAGTATAACAGAATGAACACCTAATAAATTATCTGATATGAAATTATTATTCTCTTCAAGTCAAAGTTTCTAAAACAAACATATACATAATGACTTATGACTTAACTTTTCAAGTCTACATATTTATTTAGATTGTTCTCCATTGTTATTTCTAAATTCTACTGTGTATGTTTTTCACAAATGATTTGGATCAGTTCTGTGATTCCTGTAAGATAAATTTTACTCTCAAGTCTTCAAGTACAGAACAAACTCCCGTGAGATAATATTTTTTTAATGAATCTGTTTTTCACAAATGTAGACTGCAAGGCAAGGTTGCAATAATCACATGCGGCTCAAGAGGCATTGGAGAGGCAACTGTTTAGCTATTTGTAAATGGCGTGGGCTGTTCTCCGGACAAAGTGCACGTGAAAGTCAAAATATTTCAAAAACAAATTTCTTCAGATCTACTAAAACACACTTTTTTTTTCAGATTTGTTGTTGTTTTCTGCATTTAACTATTGAAATCAACAGAAATCCATACTGATTTTTTTGTAAAATTCAGCGTGTTTTCGTAATTTTCAGAAAAAATCAATGGTGCAATTGTCGGAAGAATAGCTCCATCCTTTGTAAATCATGGAGACAGAGTCATTATTGCAGACATTGGAGACGACGGCGGTACAAAAATCGTTGAATTCCTCTCTGCTTCAGTCACATATATCCAGAGAGTGGCGTAAGCAGTCATGGATTTGGCCATAGAAAAACACGGAAAACTTGACATTTTGTATGGTAACGCAAGAATCATCTAGGCACAGAGAGGAAGCATGGCAGAGTATGATATGTTGGATTTTGAGCGAGTGATCAATATCGATGTAAAAGGTGTGCTGCACAACATTAAACACAAAACCCAAATTATGATACCCAATAGAAAGGGCAACATTATCTCTACAGCTAGTATTGCAGGAATAACGAAGAAATTGCTCTTTACTCCTACACAACCTCCAAACATGTCCTAATTGGGCTTATTCAAGACGGTGCCGCCAAGTTGGGAAATGCGGTTTACAAGTAATAGTTGCAAGACACTTTTCACGAAGTCTTTCATTCATTTTCATGAGAGATGGGTTTGTCAGAAATATAGATTATATACGCTTACCTCATTTGACAAAGATTCTATGTCTGTAGAAATCAATATACTTCGCCACCAAATCATTATGTAGTGGGAAAAGTAAAGTATTTTCTTTACCTCCCATATGCTAAGCAATTATTATTCAATTCCTACAAATTCCCCCAAAACCCACATCAGATCCATACAAATCACATAATATATTATTCTCTCAGTTGGATCTACCAGTGCAACTTATCTTTTAGCTAAATAGAATAATATTTCTTAGACTTTTATTTGGGCTAGAAAACCATAAGCCTTTAATTAAGCCAATAGGCTTTCTCCCTAGGAGACTTTGGTCAGATTTTTTAGAGTTTCTGACATTGTCGGACGCTGGAAAGAAGAAAGTTTGTCGGACTTATTTGTATCGCAACAATTGTACCTAATACCTTTACTATTGTTGTTGTATTGAGTTGTTAACTTAAAAATAAAGTGATTTTCTTTGAAGTGAAATTTACGATCACAATCATGCATAAATTCTACATTGCAATAGAAATGATGGGGTTACAATGGGACCAAAAGTCCAAGTTTTATGGTGCTAAGGCATATTTATACCCCTTTGTAAATAAATGCACGTATGTACTTTTATTGTAAATTATATATTCATAGTCGCATTGTTTCTAATCTCATTTCAATTTGAAAACATACTCTAAAGGTGATCCATTCAGAGACACTATGTTAGTTTCTCACTGATTAGGAAATACAAGATGCATTAGAAGAACAAATCCAAACAATTAATTTAACTATGACTAGACTAAAGGACCATGTCATTTCCGCATTATCATCTAGTGTTGAGTCTACAATAGCAATCTTAGATATTCAATATACTAGCACTTGCACCTTTGATAATGCAAGGGGTTATGCCGATAGTCTTATGTACTTTTGAATATTTTCTTGAGTATGTTCTTTATGTAATATGTTTGATTCAGTTGTGTTATTTTGATTTCTTGTCACACTCAAAATACAAATGCTTTTTCTGAAGAACTATATGATATAGGTGGTCCTCCTTTTGTTTGCGTATAATTGTATATGGATTGCTTTTCATTTTTGAGTATCTTTCAAAAGTGAAAGCAGGTCGGATATGAAGACCATCTATTTTTTTTTTACTCTAGATATAGTTGTAAAAATGAGTCCTTATCTTTCAATTCCATCGACTCTTCTTGATTCCATGGCGGTCCATTGTAGTTTTCAAAACGTATAACAACATGCATGGACATGTTTGGTGGTTTGGTACCCATTCTGTAGATAATATATGTGGTTTCACTAGTCGCTCCATTGACGAGTCTTGCTTCTATCCAAATGTCTATTGTAGGCATTACATATCTTTTTGATATACACATCAACTCATTTCCCCTTCCTTATGTCTATCTTATCTTACCTCTCTCTTTACCATTCACCTCTCATTATTTATATTTCATTTTCTCTATTTATCTTTTATCTTCTCTGTGTATCTATCTATAATATACTATTTATCACCTTGCATATCTCTATCAAATTATATCTCTTCATCTTCCCACTCTCCTGTCTCCTGTTCCTATTTCTCTCCCTCTCACTTCCTTCTTGTTTTCCATTCCTTCCCTCATATGCCCACTCTCTCTTACTATAAATCTCAACCAATTAATTTTAACACAAAAATAATAATCACCTAAATTTTAATTATAAATTTTAATATTACAAAAATCAATTTCAATTTTAAAATTGCTAAATATAATAACAAAATTTATTTAAATAAAATAACATTAAAATAATTTAATATTAATTCAAATGAAATAATATGAAATAATCTTTAAAATATACTATAGGCAAGAGCCTACAACACAATGGTAAATTGTGAATCTCTTATCGAAGAGGTCTTGGGTTCAAATCTACTAGTGGTAAATGTAATCGTGTAAGGAAAAAAACTCACAACTGTCACCTAGAATTCAAATTAACGAATAATTATATATTTAATATTATAGTATTTGAAATCAACAATTTGAAATTGTTATGTCATCATCTATATCTTTTTATCTCCATCTTTCTCTATATTTATGTATCTCTATGTTTTTATATCCATATCTCTCTCTAATTTGCACCCTCTCCCTATCTACCTCCATATCCTTTCCTTATATCTTTCTTATACACACATACACTTTTTTTGTCTACCCCAATCTCTATCTTATCATACCCCTTTCTTTAAGTTTTAACTCTCACTATCTATATTTTATTTTCTCAATTTCTCTCTAATATTATATAACTATCTATATACTATCTATCACCTCAAATATCTTTATTATATCTCTTCATCCCCTTACAACGCTCTCTCGTCTTCATCTACCGCTCCCTCCTCCTTCCTACTTCTTTGTCTTTCCCTTATATTTATCTCTCTAACTTTTAATCAATGCAAAACTTTTCACCTCTCTATCTCCCTTTATATTATTCATCTTATTCACTCTCTCTGGCCTCTCTCCTCTTGTCCTCCCATATATCCATGTCCACCCGATATATAATACTTCTATAAAATAAAATAAAATAAACACTTACAAATCTGCTCTAGTTATCAAATATATCAATATTTAATTTGTCAAAGTATTTCATCTTATTCTCTTAAGATTTCTACATATATAATTTTAATATTGATTTCTCTAAACTTAAATTTGAATTCATCTCATTCATAAATATTAAAATATAATACAGTTCTTAATTAGATTTTTTTTAATAAAAGTTAAGATCAAAGTTAAATCTAAAATTGTTGTTAATAGGTACCTCTAAATTTGAATACTCTCAATGTAATGCTCTATATTAGATGGCTTTGAATTAGGTCTTATGAGTTTTGAATTAAGCACGTCACCACTCTAGAATTAATTATAACTATAATATGTTAAGATTTTCTATTATCACTATTACTTTTTTAAAAATATAATATTATTACAATTTAAATACTGTTGTAGTTTTAATATATTATTTTATATTATAGATATCTTCAATATATTTACATTCATCTTTATGATGTTGCATTTTTTTAAAAACTATTGTAATCATTGTTGAAATGAAGAAAATTGTAAACCCTAATTTCACAACACTAAATAGTCTCACACAACACTTGAAATGAAACACAAGTATATTTTATATTCGATTGTCTTTAAGTGAAATTGGGAATGTTAAGTAATAGAGACACCTAAATACATAGATATATTTTTCATCTTTATCAAATTATTTGTATGAGAACTATATAGCTCTAGTTTATAATAAAAACCTACTCAGTATTAATCTACATTTGATCTAGTTTATTAATTGAATACTTTCAAGATTGAGTGAATAAGTTCTCATTTAGGTTGTTTAGTAGAGTGAGAATTGGTATTTTATCCTCTCTCTTTTAACATATTACTCAAACACAAAATAATGGCAATACATCAATCTTTTTGTAATGGATGAAGCTATCAATAATGATTAATCAATTCTTTATCAGCTAATTACAAAAAAATAAAATATATTAATGCATCTAATATGTGATATAACTTTATAAATTTATTTAGAAAATAATAAATATTATAATAATAATACTAATAATTTCTTACTTTCATTGCACCTAGAGACAATCAAACATACAACAGAAAGAATGTTGGGGAAGACGAAGTAAAGAAAGGAGCATTTACTGAGAATATCCACCCAAAAGGAGAGTGGCTTAAACATCACACACTAAGCTTAATTCCTAGACCAGAAGTGTTAAATAGTCAAAGTTGACTTATTTTTCCCAAGCTTAATCCTTCCCTTAGTGTGTGATGTTTAAGGGTGACCCCCAAAAGAAAAGAAAACATGTAAAATCTACCTCCAACGGTTGGCCGAAGCAACCTCCATATAAGAAAAATCGACATAATACCTCCACTATCAAATATTTCAATATTTCATTATTTATGAAGCATAACTTCATTATAAGAATCATTTATGTGTTTCCTTTCCCTTCAAAAATTAAGTTTGCTTAAAAGACTATCTTTTCTTTTTCCATTAAATTTACATTAGATTGCAGGAACCCAAGTTTTGAGAAAACAAACTCTACGAGTTCTTGAGATTATTATCTTCCCATCTCCTGTTGCCTTCATAAAACCCATTAAAATCTCGAACGCGTAACATTTCTATACATATTTCCCTCTAACACCCTGACAAAATATATCTCCACAGTTTTTTGAAATGGTGAATATATATATAACATTTCTATAATTATATATATGGAATGCATTGTGTAAGAGAGCCGTCAGAGAAGTGTGCAGCAACATATAGTGTCAATAGAAAATTCTAAAATTATTGAGAGTTTAAAATAGATTCCATCGAGGACGGAAACAAAACATTAGACAAGTAATAAAGCTTTCCAAGCACTAAGTATGATTCTATGTGAATTTGTTTTCAAATTTTGGTGGAGAAGTCATCAGTCGAACATATGTTGGATTGGATGCGTCCATTTAGAAACGGATTTTTAATCTCTTGGGTATTTTGTAACAATAAAATCATTGAGGAAAATAACATGTTTCAGTGATGCTGTAGATTTCACTAATGTCGAGCATCTACGAAGCTTTCCTTGCTTGGAAGAGAGATTGTGCATTGGTTTTACCAAATTTCTATTTCACTGTTTTTGTTTCTGCTTCAAAACAATCGCTTTCAATCATTTGAAATTTAAATTTAAATGACACTTTACAATGCAGAAGTCTATAGTTCTGAATTTAGTTTTAAGAAAATTGTTCCGGAGATATAGATTGTATTTTCCTAAATAATTCATTCAACGAACAATACTATCAGATTCTTATATGTTGCTAAACTAGCACTTGCATTTGAAGGAGCAAGGGGTACGCCGATAATGACTAAAGGTGTTAGTCTATATAATATGATTGCTCACATTTGTTTTTTTTGTTAGACATATAATATAATATAAAAGGAAACTTACAGATCTAAACAATAAATTAATTATTCTTAATTTGAAATAATTAAATTTAATTATTTTTAAATTCATATATATATATATATATATATATATATATATATATATATATATATATGTATTATAAAATGAAAAGAATTGTAGAAGGGGAAAACAAAAATAAAAGATCGTTAAATTGGTATGTATTTTGTTCACAAAATAAACTATCTTCGAGGAAAATAGTAGAATCTTTTAGCCACATTTTTGGTTGCAAGTTTAATACATTATATGCATTAGATGATAATGAGTAGTTTGTTTTTGGAACAAAAAGAAATTGATTTATTTTAAAAAAATGATTTCCATCACCATAAGGGACATCATCTCATAATGTCTGTAACACAACTTTATTCATTGGGGAAAAAGAATATTCAAATGCATAAACATAGCCAATTAAAAGTTGATAAAGTATCACACATAGACTCATATATATTAAGGGAGCACTAGTGAGAGTTATTGCAATCAAGATTCTTCTTTTCTTCTAATAATTGTAATAGATTATTTTTCATTCTTATTCATATTGATGAAAGGAGAATGTTAGTTCTATTTGAGAGTTCTCTAGTGATTTAACTCTTGATATAGTTGTAAAAGTCAAACCCTGTCATTTTGTGTTACCAATTGTGAAAAATCAAACTATTGCAGTCACTGATTATTAATCTCCTATCACAAATGATTATTAAACTGCTGAAAATAAATTCCCAGCTAATATCGAAAAATAACACAACTGCAACTTCACTTAAAATATGGAAAGAAATGCGCAACAGAATCAACACAATATTTTCGGACAAATTGTCCCTGGAAAAACCCCTAAGGGAAAACCAGTTCTACAGATGAGAAATTATATTAAACTTCAGCAAATCAAGAGATACAAAATTCCTTGCATCACACTGGCAGAACTCCGACAACCTCCTAATTTCTCCCGCTGATATTTCTCACTGCTATCCCTGCGCTAACACTGCGCCCTTGCTAACACTGCAAGACTGTTTGCTAACACTGCAAACTCCTTCTCCAAAATGCTTCTTCGCTAACACTGCAAGACTGTTTGCTAACACTGCAAACTGCTTCTCCAAAAGCTTCCTTGCTAATACTGCAAGACTGTTTGCTAACACTGCAAACTGCTTCTCCAAAAGCTTCCTGCCTGTTCCCTTGCTAACACTGCAAGACTGCTTCTCCAAAATGCTTCTTCCTGTGCCCTTGCTAACACTGCAAGACTGTTTGCTAACATTGCAAACTGCTTCACAAAAGCTTCTTTCTGTGCCCTTGCTAACACTGCAAGACTGTTTGCTAACACTGCAAACTACTTCACAAAAGCTTCTTTACATCCAAATGACCCAATGACCCCTTTCTATACTACTCCTATTGGTAAACCAAAGACCGAGATTAAATCTAACCAACGGCTGAGATTAAGAAAACTCAACAGCCAATAATAGAATTGGTTGCAAAGTGTCCAAAAGGAATCACTAAAATTAGTAAATAATAACCATTTACTAATTTTTGGCAAGTGGACAAACAGCTGTCCAAACCATCCATAAATACAACCGCTATTCATAGATAAGGACGAACAGCTGTCCAAGCTACCCATAAATAGTGCTGCTATTTCCGGGTCAGAAATAACAGCTGTCCAACTAACAATAATTAACACTCCCTCTTAGCGAGGAAGCTGTTCTGCATGACACCCATCTTATCTCTGAAGAAGATAAATTTGGCATTTCCCAAAGCCTTCATCAGAATGTCTGCTACCTGCTCATCTGTAGGTATGTATTGTAGTCGAACAACTTTCTTCAATTTGCACACGTGGGTCTCTTTGCTGTGTGCTACAAAGCCTTCTGGTTGTTCTATGTATACCTCCTCCTTCAACTCACCATTGAGGAATGATGTCTTGACATCCATTTGATGGATCTGCCATCCCATCTGTGCTACAAGTGAGATTACAGCTCGTATAGAAGTATACCTGGCAACTGGAGCAAATGTCTCCTCATAGTCTATTCCCTCCTTCTGAGAGAACCCCTTTGCCACGAACCTAGCCTTGTATTTCTCGATGCTACCATCTGCACCGTGCTTTATCTTATAGATCTAGCGTGATCCAACTACAACCCTATCTGTTGGTCTAGGTACTACCTCCCACACATCATTCTGCATTATTGAAGAATATTCCTCAACCATAGCATCTCGCCATACCTGATGTTCTGCAGCTTCCTGATAGCTAGAAGGCTCACTATCTACCAACTGACTAACTAATGCCACATAGTCATTGAACTTGGCTGGTTGTCTTCGCTGTCTAGTACTCTTCCTAGGAGCTCCCACAAACTCCTGAGTATCCCTTTGTGTATCTGGAACCACATGGTTCCTACTGCCAACTGTAGAGGATGAAATGTCAACCTCTAAGTCTTCCAGATGCATTTCCTATTGCACCTGTTGCTCCATACTCTGTGAATCTTCACTAACTGAGTCTACACTCGTACTGGTAACTGTACTTGAGCTTTGATGCCCTTGACTTGGTCTTGGAGCTTCTGTTGGCTGCTCACTCTGATCATCTGCTGGCAAATCTCTGGATCTCTTGAATGCCTTGTCCTCCATGAACTTGACATCCCGTCTGACAATAACTCTTTTAGTCCCCGGAATGAAAATCCTGTATGCCTTTGAGGTCTCACTGTACCTAACAAAGTACCCCCTCTCTGCAGTCTGATCTAACTTTGTACGTGTATCTCCAGGAATATGACAATATGCCAAACTCCCGAATATCCTGAAGTGACTAACATCTGGCTTCTTCCCTGTGAAAGCCTCCTCTGGTGTCATCTTCCCTAGCACCTTGTGTGGAACTCTATTCTGAATGTAGACTGTTGTATTACACGCCTCTGCCCATAAGTAACGGGGCATGTCCTGGTCATGTAGCATAGCTCTTGCTGCCTCCGATATAGAACGGTTCTTCCTCTCAGCAACTCCATTCTGCTGTGGATTGTAAGGAACAATCCATTCTCTCTTGATTCCTTCTCTGGTGTAGAACTCCTGGAAGACATTTCCTTTGTACTCGCCTCCATTGTCTGACCGAAGAACCTTTATCTTCTTTCCTGTCGAGTTCTCCACAAGAGCCTTGAACTCTTGGAATCGACTGAAAACCTCATCTTTAGTCTTCAAGAAGTATATCCAAGTCTTTCTAGAGAAGTCATCAATAAAAGTAACATAGTACTCATATCCTCTGAGAGATTTCGTTGACATTGGTCTACAAACATCTGAATGTACTAGATCAAGAACACCCTTAGATCTGGTGTCACTCCTTGGAAAAGATGCTTTCGCAAACTTCTCCAACACACATCCCTTACATACATCGTCATGCTCTGTGCTCACCTCTGGAACACCTGTCACGGTCTCACGAAGCAATCTAAGTGCCTCATGATGAATATGGCCCAACCTCCTATGCCATAGCTCTCCAAGATCTCTAGGATTATTGTTGCTCATAAGTGCCTTAGGAGTATCAAACTGCAATCTATAAAGGCGACCACTCCTAACTCCAATAGTTATGGGTGATTTCCAATCCTTGTGCTTAATCAACACATGTGTCCCTCTAAAGAGTACATTATACCCCCTATCCCGAAGAACATATACATAAATCAAATTCATAACTAAGCCCGACACATATAACACATCATGAAGAGGAATTATCTTTCCATTCTCCCTCTGAAATTGAACAATCCCTTTCCCAACAGGGTTGAGTTTGGACAAGTTTCCCATAGAAATCTGGATGTTGGTGTCCTCCTCCTTGTAACTGGAGAAGTACTCTCTAACTCCTGTCATATGAAATGACGCCCCACTATCTATATACCAAACACACTGTGAGGTTGAGCTAACCATACAAGCTATAAGTGCAAACTCATCTTCCATTCTGCTGGAGAGTTCTTCTGCACTTGCTGAAGCTGCCACCTGCTTCTTACCCTTTTTCCTCTCTGGGCAATCACTGACATAGTGGCCAAACTCGTGACATCCAAAGCACTTAACCTTAGAAAGGTCCTTCTTCTTCTTTTCACTTTGTGAATTTGATCCTTTGCTAGATCCCTTCTTTGCTTTCCCTTTACCCGCTAGGGCAACGTTCTCTTGTTCCACCTCATTTTTCTGACTCTTGTTGGCCCCATTGACAAGACTTAGTCTAAACTCCTCCTGAGTGAAATCAGTCCATAGTCGATCCCAACTCAGTAAAGTATCTCGTCCACTGACAACTTGAACAAAGACACTCCATTGTTTAGTAAACCAATTTAGGGCTATTCTCACTAGCTCATCATCACTAGGGCTATCTCCAACAGCTGCTAACTCATCCTTGACAAGTCTGAGCCTGGTGAGGTAACTTGTGACGTCTTCTCCCTGATTCATCCGGGTATTCTTTAGCTTCTCTCTGAGAATCAACTTCCTGTTAGTGGTAGCATTCTGGTACAGATTTAGAATGACGTCCCACATCTTCTTTGTTGTATCTAGCTCCGAGATATGTGGAACAATATGATCCTTGACACCATCAAGGATAATCCTCCTCGCTTTGGCATCGTCCTTCCTATATGCTGCAAGCTGTGTTGCATCCGTTGGTACAGGTACACCACTGGTAGCATAATCCTTGATACCATTCTCTTCCAACAATAAAGAAATTTTGGCCTTCCAGACACCAAAATTTGAGGCACCATCCAATCTATCCTGATCTCTCAAACCAGCTGAAGCCATCTCAAGGGTTTAAAGCAATAATAAATCTAAAGAGATCAAAATTTCTTTCCTAGGGCAAAACTCTTCTACCCTTAACAATGCTCTGATACCATGTGAAAAATCAAACTATTGCAGTCACTGATTATTAATCTCCTATCACAAATGATTTTTAAACTGCTAAAAATAAATTCCCAGCTAATATCGAAAAATAACACAACTGCAACTTCACTTAAAATACGGAAAGAAATGCGCAACAGAATCAACACAATATTTTCGGACAAATTGTCCCTGGAATAACCCCTAAGGGAAAACTAGTTCTACAGATGAGAAATTATATTAAACTTTAGCAAATCAAGAGATACAAAATTCTTTGCCTCACACTGGCAGAACTCTGACAACCTCCTAATTCAAAAGGCTTCTTTTTTGTGCCCTTGCTAACACTGCAAGACTGTTTGCTAACATTGCAAACTGCTTCACAAAAGCTTCTTTCTATGCCCTTGCTAACACTGCAAGACTGTTTGCTAACACTGCAAACTGCTTCACAAAAGCTTCTTTACATCCAAATGACCCAATGACCCCTTTCTATACTACTCCTATTGGTAAACCAACGACCGAGATTAAATCTAACCAACGGCTGAGATTAAGACAACTCGACAACCAATAATAGAATTGGTTGCAAAGTGTCCAAAAGGAATCACTAAAATTAGTAAATAATAACCATTTACTAATTTTTGGCAAGTGGACAAATAGCTGTCCAAACCACCCATAAATACAACCGCTATTCATAGATAAGGACGAACAGCTGTCCAAGCTACCCATAAATAGTGCTGCTATTTCCGGGTCAAAAATAACAGCTGTCCAACTAACAATAATTAACACCAATATCAATTTTTATTATTTGAAGCATCAATCCTACAACCACAAAAAGTCTCTTAAAATATTTTCTAGCACATTGAACTAATAACTGGCAAACATCCAAGTAGAGAAGTAATATATTTCGTGAGATGCCAAAACTTTTTAAACAATCTGAACCCTTCCAACAAGATATAACCATTGGATTTTCCATTTTTTATGTTTGTCTTCAATCTTAGAAAAGATAGACAACCATATATCATTAATAGAAGGTTGGGCTAAGAAAGGAATGCCCAAATATCTAACAATGTGAAGTTGCAAGAAAATTTAATTTAAGAACAAACTATGTACGTGGTCTAAGCTTTTATTATATAACTATTTTTATTTTGTGCTTCTACTGCCCTGCCTTGATGGCTTTCATTTTGTTGCTTCGATGCAATTGTAGTGAGTATTTCGAGAGAAATAGCTCCAGCAGCCTTTCATTCAACTCATAGTTTCAGGCCTTTCCTTGACACTAAGTGTAAGAGCAAGGTGGAGTACAAGAGTGTGTTGGAGGTGCCTCTCTTAAGAATGGCAGCTAGGGAGGCCAAGCACTTCCCTGTGGCGATGGAATCAAGTGTTTCAATTTATGTTGGCTTCAAATTTAATTTACCATTTCAATTCATGATTAATAAACAAACATTGTATAATGTTTTGCAAGTGAAAGCTCTAGATTGCACGAATGAGTACCCAATTAATCCTTGCAACAATCATTACTCCCATGTCTGGTTCCTTTACATGTTTGTTAATCATATGGGTTGTGCCCAATTTTGATTGCTGCCTTCACTCCTTGCTACCAATTCCATTGCAAATGGGAGAAATGAGTTGTTACATGAAATCTTGGGTTGACTCCTAGAATATATATTTTGGCAATATAAATAAGTCAATATTGTATTTTTAAATAATTGTACCAATATATTGAAAATAATTTATTTTATATAAATTGAACAATGTGTTTTAATATCTAACAATATAAGAAAAAGATTTATAAGTTTTATATAAATCTATTAATGTGCAAATATTTTAGACATTAGCAGAATTGATTAAGAGTTCAAGAGTGAGAGAATCTCAACCTCATCTCCTCATCTCTTATGATTCTTCGTGCACTATCTGATATTTAATAAAAGGTTTTTAGTGACAACCTCAAATTTAAGTCACACAAAACTAGAATTTACTATCCATATCTAGTCTACAATGGGCATTGCCATTGGCTTCCTTTACCTATCAGAACTAGGAAAACATTAAATTTATTCCAGTTTAGATCAATAGAACTTGAGAAATGGATGTCTTCTTATCTTCAAAAAAGTGCGAAGAAATTGCATTTTCATTAGTGGGGGGCCTGAGGCTTGTATGGGCGAAGGAAAAACTCCAAATTGCTGCTTCAATCAAAAGAGAAGTAAAAGAGTTCAAGATGTTTTATGGAGCTGCTATAGTCCCTTGACTAAAAATTACCTTGATGTAAAAGAAAGAGGGAAAAAACCAGAATAAAGTAAAGTGGAAATTGTGAAACCATAGCATACCTCATTTATATAGAAGTACTGTGAAGGTGTGAAATTAAAGTTAAAAGATGGAATCATTTAGGAACAAGGATAAAATTAAAAATAACAAACACAACTATCCCATAGTGTTGTGATAGTAAATATGTAAAGTGAAAACAAAACAAGAAACACAAGTACCGTCAAAAAAGGTTGATTCAGCCCTTGGCGCTAAGCTTAAAAGAGGTTGATTTTTCATAAACCTAAGACTATTATCAACAATGAAAGAAAAACTAGAAACAATAGTAGCAAGAATTGAACAGTGTTGTCCAAAATATATGAGAACTGAAAACAAGAACCACAACTACTATAAAAAAGATGTTGGAACTAAACCAAAAGTGGTATGTTTTTCATGCAACCTAAAAAAATTAGAGTATGGTGAAAAATTAGAAACTTCAAGAGCACTTATCCAGTAGTGCTATGATAACATATATGAATTGAAAACGATTTCCATGAGTAATGTCCAAAAGATGTTAATTCAATCCTTGAAGCTAAGCCAAAGAGCTCGATTATTTCTACATCTAAGACAATTCAAGTTGCAAATACCATTCAAGTAGCAGATATTAACGAATTGCCAAAAGACCATCCACAATACTAATCCTCGCAACATAAAGAAGAACTAGCGTATTTTACATCAATGTCTTCCTTTAGAGACATCAGATCTGAATAACAAAAATAAGAAACAGAGGAGAGAAATTCAGGGAATATAGCTCAACATGAATCAAAGACATAGATAGCGTACAACTCTTGGAGGTTTCTGCAGGCCTTTGAAATGGCAACGAGCTCGGGGGCTTTGAAACCGTCAGTAGAAAGCATGAACAAATTGAGAGATGAGAGATTCGCAGAGGTAGACACAAAAATAGAGGGGGAATAGAGCAAAGTAGGGACAACATCATTTGTCTAGCAATAGAACTGAGAGAGGTCTAGGGTTTTAAGCAATTCACAATTGAGAAGAAGCGGCAACAGCTCTCCAAGAGGAGACCCTGGATCATTGACGGGCTATTGCCATCTCACAAGCTTGACATGGCAGATTCGCGGCCAAAGTTGCGCAAGCATGGCGATATTTCGGGCAGTGCAAGCATAGATTGTGATGCTCTAAATGGAGGGAAAGGCCTACTTCAGAAGATGCCCAATTATTTGACTCTCAGGAGAAGAGGTATCCAAAACAGGGTAACCCCATGGCGAAATTTTCCATAGGTCTAGAGTCGTCATGCCCTAAAAATAGAATGGTATAAAATACGAATTGCTTATGTTTCCCCCCGCACATAGCTCCACTCGCATTGCTCACTCCACCTCCCACCATTTCTTGCAAACTAGGGCCATTCAATTCCTTGCCCTCCCATCCTTCACCAGGCCGAATATGATATTGATAATCACTTTTGAAATGTCACTGAAGTGCGTTTTATGATTTCAAAGTGCAAAAGGTAGGTAACGAATGAAAAAATGTTCCAATCGAATCACATATCTAGTTTTTAAATTAGATTGTGATCTAATAAAAGATATCACAGTTATTGAAATATATGCAATCAATGCAAACCATTAACAAAAACAACTAGTTGTTTTAGGCTACAGACAGGTTTAGATGAAAGTCTCACATATAATAGCCTATCGGCTAATTATTAATTCAATGGTCTTAGACGTATTAGTGGCTAAAGAAATTTTCTCACTATTACTCTCTTCTTTTCTAATTTTATATGGTGGATCTTTCCAAAGATCTAATATATTTCCTTAGAAATTCAAATTTTGGTGCCTTTTCCCATTTGACTGGAGCCTTAATCTATACAAGTTGGTTCTATATAATGTATGTTACTTTATAAATGTAGTTAATAATTAGAAATTTAAATTTAGTTTTTGTTCAAATTAATTACACTTATGTATATATATTTATATGCTTAAAATTATTGTATTTTATAATAAGTTTTGAAATTGAAAGTAATATTATATTTAATTATTTTAAATAATTATAATTATTTATTTTGGGCAAATTTAGATATATTATATCTTTTCAAATTTAATATGTTTTAGAAATTATTTATAGCAAGAAGAATAACTGTTTTAAATAGTAATTTTAAAAGTTTTTCTTGAATAATTTTATTTCTAAATGATATAAATTGGTATTTTATAATGTATATAATTTTTTTTTGAAAGGCTTTAATATGGTTTATTTTCATTATATGTGGGATGTTTTTGATAAGAAAAATAGGTTTTACGAGATCTTGAAACCCAAAAGTTTTACATAAACAAGGTTGATAATAAGCCAACGAAGCCCAGCCAAAATAGAGGTCCAACAGCTGAAAAAAGACCCAAAGGCCCAGCCCAAAACAAAGGCCCACAGAAAGGCCAAAAAACAAAAAAACTAAAATAGACTACAAAAAGCCTGTCGAAAAGCCAAAAGCCAGGAAGACAAAGAGACAAAGGACAAGAAAACTAGTCTTCAGTTATCTTCTCCATTTCTTGCATAGTTTGAGCTGCCTTGATTATCTTTTGCTGCTCCTTTGCCATTTGATCCTGGACCTTCTCAATGCCCTGATCCATACTGGTGAGAGTACTGATTGTGGCCTTGTCATCATCCGACCTGGTCTTATCCCTATTCTGTCCTCCCTCCTCCAGCAAGCCCCTGTCCTTAAGTTTACCAGCAAGGGATTGGATGTTGTCATTCATCGAACTCAGGAGATAAATCATTTGACTTGCCAGGTTGTGGTTATAGTTTTCAAGATTTCTTATTCTCCTTTCATTTAAGCTTTCTCTATTTTCTTGATCCTCCTAGCTGTCATTACCTATCTTATTCTTAATACTTTCCATCTAGGATACCCTTTCTCTAACTTCCTCCAGCTCATGGAAGAGCCATTTGATTGATCTGAAGTTGTCAATCATACTACTACGGGCATTATTCAGAAGGTTCATTCCAGTCTCCCTTGCGTTGTCCGAGATGGCTAGGATAGATGGGTCTATAAGCTCATTGAGCCTAGGTTGCTCCAGGTTGTCCACCAGGATCTGAGGGTTCATAGCTTCCCTAAAAATCTCCATAGTAGCAGTCCTCGCATTAAAATTTTACCAGGCCTTTATCCTATTTTTGACCTGCATTTCCCCCTCGTTCTTGCTAGTGATGACATTCACTTTTTCCTCCGAAGGAGGCTGAGACTGGACAGGGGAGAGGGGAAGAGGAATAGCATCTATCCTCTAATTTCTAGTCTCCTCATCTCTCACAACCTCCCTCTTCCATTTTTTCCCAAGTTTCTCCTCTTCCACCTCCTCCTCCGACACTTTGTCAGAATCTTCCGTATCCATTTCCTCCTCCTCCTTAGCATAACCCTCTTTTGCATGAGTTTGGCCGTGATCCCTAGGGCTTTTCCTACTGGGAGTTGTAGCAATGGACAGTTTCCTGGCTTGACCTTTTTTCTTCTTTCCTGAGGAAACATTCTCCTCCTCTGAGCTAGTGCTCTCAATGTCATCAGAGTCAGAAGAAAAGCTAGAGCTTCCTTCGTCAACATCCTCAACATGAGGAGGGTTCTTGCATATAGACTGAGCTTTGAAATGCTCATGGACAAGGAGCAATAATCCCTCATGCAAAGCAGGGTTAATAGTGGCTTTCTTCTTGAAACTACAGATTTCCTTGTTCATAGAAGTGAGAAGGTAAAAGGGTATGGAAATTCTTTTCTTATGACGAAAATGATTTAAAATCACAAAATGGTGAGTTCTGACCCAATCAAACCTAGGGTCTAGGGTAACATAATCAATGAGGGCATATAAAACATACCTCCATAACTTCTTTATAGTCTCCATCACATAGAAAGACTCTTTCTTTTCCAGCTTGTTCATCTCTGCAAAATTTTTCACGAACTCCTTAACCGCATTGGACAAAAGTTTCTTGTCCCTGTAGAATTTGAAACCCTCCATAGGGATACCAGTGACCTCTACAACCACCTCCTCTGTGATTTGGAAGGAAACCCCATTCACCTTGACCTTGCTGTTGTTCCATGAGTTCACCATGCTGTTGGTGACCTCAGGGTCAAAACCATGGAGTTTCTCAAAAAAATTCGCAACTCTGCCCTTTTCCAAATTTTTCCAGACTTTGCCCATATTCTTCAACTTCTCCACTTCACCTGCTGGCTCCTTTCTGCTCCATTCTCCAATCATGACATCCATTTTTTCTTCAACAATTCTCATGAGCCCCAATCTCTGCAAATATTTTCCAGCCAATATTTTGGCTTTGTTTCTATTATTGGGTTCATGATCGTTCGCCTCTCTGATACAATAGCGAGTGAAAATGATAACGATCCTCCAAACGTATCGAAGAGATGGAGAAAATCCTTTGAGAATACGAAAACCAAGAAACATATTATTTCTCGTACCAACATCCATTCTTTCTTTATTAAACATGATTATAGTTAGATTGACCCGTACTTTCATGGATTTTCTCTAGCTCGATTAGTGACTTAGCCTCCATCGGGATATCTTTTTTGGAATGCCAGATCATCTCTTTGTCTGCTCCCACCCCTTTCTTAGCGAACCAGTCAGCAACTGGGTTTGTCTCTCTAAACGCATGAGTGACGTGGACCTTCTCAAATTTTGTGAGAGTGGCACATGTCTCATCAATTATATTTGAAATCAACCACAAGGGAGGGGAGATACCATTAATATTGTTAATTATGTTTTTGGAGTCCCCTTCAAGCAAAAGTTTGGAAACTCCAGCTTCAAAAGCCAGCTTAACCACACTGCACGCGGCTCTGGCTTCAGCCAAATGGTTGGTCTAGGTTCCAAGCAGGAGAGAAAAGGCCGCAATCCCCTCCCCACCACTATTTCTTATAATTCCACCACTTCTAGAGGGGCCAGGGTTGCCCTTAGAAGTGCCATCGAAGTTGGATTTTGACCATCCTTCCAGGGGTAGAATCCATCTGGCATCCTGTCTTTTGGGATCCCTGTCTTTTTCTTTGACCGTCTTCCTGTCCCCTATATCAACTTCCCCCTCCCTCATCACTTGAAGGTTTTCTTTTATGTTTTTCAAAATCTTCCTTCCTAGAATTATAGCTGGCTCCTCTCTGTCCCTGAAGATTCTGTTGTTCCTTTCCTTCTAGATACTCCAATAGAAGTGAGGCAAAAACTAGGCATAATTATCTTGCTAGCCTGTAATTTTACAGAGGCTTTTCCAATGACTGAAAAAGTTGATGAGGTTATTCGGCCAGCACCAGAGAATCTCCATATCCTAATTAAGAGAATTCCACACCTCCCTAGCAAAGTCACATTGAATAAAGATATGATTTCCTAACTCAGACTAGTTTTTATAGAGCGGGCATCTGCTGGGCATAACATGGCCTCTCTTCATGAGGTTATCTTGCATTAGAATTTTGTTCTGAAGGGCCAACGAATAAAATATGTTGATCTTAGGATTGAGAACCGAGAGCCAAGCATCTGCACAAGGGGGTTTCTCCTTTAAACCCCAGAGAGAGTTGTAGCCAGAAGCAACATAATAACTTCCATTGGGATTATCCCTCCAGACCATCTCATCCTTATTATTACTAGGGATCAAAGCGTTAAGCATAGTCATTATTGGTTTCAAGTCCTCAAAAATGAGGGAAAGGTCTCTCCATTCCTGACCAACCCTATAATTGCTTACTTTAAACCCATATAGCTCCGTGCATTCTTGCAGCCATCTCTCAAAAATTGGGTTGTTAGAAAGTGGGCCTTGACATAACCACTTGTCAGACCAAAACTGAATATCCTCCCCATTGCCTAGTTTCCAAGAGACCCTAGCCTTAGCCAGGTCCCTAGCCTTTAGGATACCATTCCAAATAGTCGACCCTTTAGGGATGTCCTCATTGAATAAAGTAAAATGGAGAGAGGGTCTTCTGAGGTATTTATTTTCTAGAATGTCTCTCCATTCACCAGTGTTATTGAAGATATGCCAAATTTGTTTTGCAAGAAGCGCCTTATTGAGATGGGTAAGCTTTCTGATTCCTAGACCTCCATACCTCTTGGGGAGGTAGACCTTCTCCTAGGCAACAAGAGGGTACCTTTTCTCTCCTTCCAGTCCGGTCCATAGAAAGTCTCTTTGGATTTTCTCCATTTTCTCTACAAATTTCACAGGAATTCCAAAAAGGCTCAGAGCATAAATGGGAAGGTTCTGAAGAGTGGATTTGACCAATAGACATTTCTCAGCTTGGCTGAGAGAGGCACCTTTCCATCCAACCATCTTCTTGTTGAATCTATCCAGAATACCATTCCAGAAAGAGTCAGGGCGAGAAGAGCCCAAGGGGAGTCCAAGATAGGATGAAGGGAGAGAGCCCACCCCACAACCAAGGATTCTAGTAATTTTCCTTTGTCTTACTTTAGGGGTGTTAACAAAGAAGGTCAAGCTTTTGTTCTAGTTAATCAGCTGATCAGTCCCTCTGGAGTAAGTATCAAGAACCTCTTTCAAAGTCTTAGCTTCTTTCACAGAAGCTTCCCCCCCCATAATAGTGTCATCCACAAATTGCTGGTGAGTGAAGGGGTCATTTCTCAAAGAAGGCTTAATCCCTATAAGACTTCCATCAGACTTTTTACGTTCAATAAGCCTCCCAATGCAATCAACTAAAATAATGAAGAGGATAGGTGATAGGGGGTCTCCCTGCCTGAGACCTCTAGAAGGTTTGAAGAACTTAGAGGGAGCTCCATTAATCATAACAACAAGAGAGGTGGTAGACACCAATTGAGAAATGAGTTTACACACTTTATTGTCAAAACCAAAGGCCTGAAGGACCTTTCCAAGAAAGGACCAGTCCACCCAATCATAGGCTTTTGAAAGATCCAGTTTGAGCAACATACCTTCCCGCTTGGAAGCTTCTAAAGAATGAATAACCTCATGAACCATCAACACCGAGTCCAAGATTTGTCTCCTAGGAACAAAGCTCGATTATATGTGGGATGTTATTGCGACTAAAATTCAAACATAGATTTATTAGTAAGGATAAATTTAGATGAGAGTTTTTTTTGTAGTTCTAGCAATGATTAAAGCTAGAGAAGAGTTCAATTAAATTTAAAGCAAACAACCCTGAATATGATTAGAGAAAAAATGAAACATTTTTACAAAGATACATTTATCAAATAGCTTAGTTATATTAATCAATAGATTTGTATATGTTTGTTTTATTTTATTTTATAGAAATACAATATGTTGTATGCATTTCACAAGGTTAGGTTGTCCATTTCATTTGTGTGCATTTCACAAGGCTAGGTTGTCCATTTCATTTATGAAAAGATAATTAGAGTGGAAGGGAAATATAAGGAGAGATAAGGGGAGAGAGGCCACACAGAGAGTGTGTGTGTGGGCGAGCACATGCGTGCAAGAGAGAGAGAGAGAGAGAGAGAGAGAGAGAGAGAGAGAGAGAGAGAGAGAGAGAGAGAGATTGTGTGTGACAAAAATAAATATGAAGGGAAGTCAAAGAAGAATGAAGTAGGATGGGGAGGTATATGAAGAGGTGAGTACAAAGTGGAGAGATGAGTAGATATAGTGAAGATATTTGAGTTGATAGATAGAGTATAGATCAATATATATACAAGATCAAAGAGAAATAGAGTAAATAGAATATAAACAGTGAGAGGTGAATGACAAAGATAGGGGTAAGATAATATAGAAATAGGAATGGAGAAATGAGTGTATACTAAAACTATAAAAGAAAGGACAGGGAGGTAGATAAGGAGAATGTGTGAATTAGCAAGAGATGTGTGTGTGTGTGTGTGTGTAAAGTAAGATGGAGAGGAAGAGATAGAGATGATGAGATAAAGATAATTTTAAATTATTGATTTTAAATAGTTAGATTGTCCATTTCATATTGGACCACTTACGATTCTATAAATTCACCAAAAAATTAAATGATCTCTCTTTGGAAAATACACATTATCCAACTATATTAATATTTTATGTTATATGAAATAATTAATTCACCTCTTACATTACAAAAATGTTTATGACCGACAAAAAAAATCACCTACATTTATTTGCATACCAAATTATTATTTTTTAATTCACCATAATTATTATTAAATTTTGATACGAAAAGGAAAATTTCGCTAATAGAAAATAATTTTCTCCCTTTCCTTGAAAGAAAAAATTACCCTCAATTAGAAATTTTTCCTGCATATTTAATGTTAAATTCGCTAGCATTTTACATATTTTTCTAGGGAGGGGTTTCTTAAAGTTATCCCTGATATTGATTTAACATAATTATTTTTTGTTTGTCATAGTCTGGATTGTCATATTATTTACATAATAATACATTATATTAAATTTTCTATAGAATAATCAAATATGAACCCTCTCGACACTTTATATGACAACATATATTTCTAGGGGTCCTAACAACCCTAGGGAGATACATCATGTGTTTGAATGGGTCAAATGGGGTAGTAGGGCCTTTCAACCCATTAAATGATAAGATATGTTCATGTGTTCAAATGAGTCAAAATAGGTGATAGGTCAACCTATGACCCATTCAAACACATGACTTATGTCCCTAGGGGTCAGACCCCTAGGAACATATGTGTTCATATAATTGGTTGAAAGGGGTCATAGGTTAGTCTATGACCCCTTTTGACCCATTAAATGATAACACATGTTCCTAAGGGTCCTAGGAACCCTAGGAACATATATCATGTGTTTAAATGATTCAAATGGGGTCATAGAGTACCATATGACCTCTTTCAACTCATTATATGACAATATGTATTCTTAGGGGTATTAGGACCCCTAGGGACATTTATTGAGTATTTGAATGGATCAAAAGGGGTCATAGGGTACTCTATGGCCTCTTTTGATCCATTGTATGAAAACATATATTACGAGGCTTACTAGGTCCCCTAGGGACATACATCATGTGTTTGAATGGATTGAAAGGGGTCATAGAGTACACTATGATCCCTCTTAACCCATTATATGAAAACATATGTGGACATACATCATGTGTTTGAATGTGTTCTATGACCCCTTTTAACCCATTCAATGAGAACATATGTTCATAGGGCTCCTAGGACCCCTAGGAACATATATCATGTGTTTAGATGAGTCAAAAGGGGTCATAAAGTACCCTTTGACCCCTTTCAACCCATTATATGATAACATATGTTCTTAGGGGTATTATGACCCCTAAGGACATGCACATCATGTATTTAAATAGATTGAAATTGGTCATAAGCCTTTCGATCCATTATATGAGAACATATGTTCCTAGGGGTGCTAAGAGCCCTAGGGACATACATCATGTTTTTGAATGGATTGAAAGTGGTTATAGGGTATGTATGAACCCTATTGGCACATTATATAATGACATATGTCATAGGGGTCCTATAACCCCTAGGAACATACATCATGTCTTTTATGTAGGAGTTGGTGTACAAATGATGCAAAACCCAACTCTAGAGAATCCACAAAGATCACTTGCAAGTAAATGGGTAAAAGCACAAACCTATATCACCCTTTTGTAAAGGAAAAGGCTAACAAAACTATAATTGTTCACCTTCAATGACATAAAATTTGTATTATTATTTAGAATTTGAAAATGAAGTAAACTAATGAAATGTGTAGAAATGGATGAAGTTTGGGATTATAATTTTTAATAATTATTTGGAATAAGAATTGATATATTTTCCTAATTTTTATTAATAATTTTTTAGTTGCTAAAAAATGCTAAAAATTAGGAGTTCAGTTCCCACCACAAAACTATATGGAAATAAACTTATTTCCTTTTGAGCTCAAACTATGTTATATATAACATATATGGCTAGAACAATCAAATATGAAAAATGACTTTAGACCTATATTTTCTCTTTTATAATGATTCAAATTTCAACTCACCTGAAATTGATAGTTTTCATCTCCCACCACATTTTTTAAAGCAAACCCATTCCAACCAATAGAAAAATTATACATTCTTGAAGAGGACTCTCTCCTCTAGAATGTCATATAATTTAATTTTTTTTAAAATATGATTTAATATTTTTTCTTTCTCAAAATTGACATCTTTTCGAGTGTTAAAATATGTTCTTGTAGAACTCTTTAATTACAATATACTATATCTAATTAAAACACTATAAACTCTATATCAGAATATTCTTGATTTTGAGCTCTATAAAATGGTGTTTATATGTTACTAAAAAAATATGATAAAAAATTGTAAGAATCATTGAAATGTCAATTTTTTAAAATAATTTTATTTGTTTAGTAATTGGATACAAACTAGTATAAAACATGCATTTAATAGACATTCCTAATTGGAAAATTTTAGAACCATATATTACTTAGCTAGAATAAGTTTATCTAGACCATATGTTTGAATGAAATTGATTTTTGGATAGAAATACTCAAATTCAGTCGTTCTGATAAGTCAGCCTAAAAGGTGACACAACTTTATACTTGTAACTTGTTACAAGGAAGAGACAAGAAAAGGAGAGAAGAGTGGCTCTCAAAGATGAAAACATATTCAAGAGAGAAAATAAAAAATTAAAAGTGTTACAAAATACAAGGGGATCAATCCTTATAAAAGGAGATAAACCATTTAAAAAAGGAAACCCTAAAGAGATAATGTGACATTTAATAAAATAAAACAAATATTAAATGTCACATTCATGAAGAGACAAAAGTCAAAACTTCAATAGTGAAATCTTAAGAGTAAGTAAAAGATAATAAACCTTTTGCTCTACCCTCCCCCCTCAAGATGAGCGATAATGAAACTACAAACAATGCAAACAAAAGTAAGGAAACTACAATGCAAAAGGAAACTTGGGTCCTAACAAAAATGCCTAATTAGGTACCTAATCACATCCAAATCTCTATAAAGTGGAGAAATAGAGAAAACCACATGGAAAAAACTCTACTCCAAAAAGAGATGACAAAACATGCTAAAAAACATGAAATTAAGGAAGGTATCACTAAGACCCCCCAAGGAAAACTTGCTTCACCCCAAGCATGGTGGACAATTGAAGATAGTGTGGTGATGCATAAGATTAAGTGAAGACACTAGTACATTTGGGTTCATTTTTTGACATTTATTGGTCAAAATTTTGACCCAATTTTGGACCAAATTTTGACCAAATTCGACCAACCCATTGGTCGATATTTTTTCGATCAAAATGGGTTGGTCAAAATTTTGACCAATGTATTGGTCAAAAACCATCCAAAGCCATTGTCTAGGTTCAATCAGGAATTGGCCAAAATTTAGACCAATGAAGGTCGAAATTTCGACCAACAAAGGTAGAAAAAAATTTAGGCATTGGTGGAAATTTTGACCAACAAAGGTAGAAAAAAAATTTAGACGTTGGTAGAAATTTTGACCAATGAAGGTGGAAATTTTGACCAACAAAGGTAGAAAAAAATTTAGACGTTGGTAGACATTTTGACCAATGAAGGTGGAAATTTTGACCAACAAAGGTAGAAAAAAATATAGGTGTTGGTGGCAATTTCAACCAACAAAGTCAAAAATTTTTTTTTAGGCATTGGTGGAAATTTTGACCAATGAAGGTGGAAATTTCCACCAATAGCTACGTGTAAATTTTTTTTAGGCATTTTATAAAACAGTTCACATGCCTTGCCTATGATATGACATTTTGCATGCATCCTACACTCTCTCATCTGGCTGATGATGGATTACGCAGAGTGATCTAAAACCATGATTCTAAAAAACACACAATTAAATCCAAAATGAACTTGCACTACAAATGGATTGTGGAAATCTAATATTGTTAATTTTGCATGCATGTCTACCAAGACAAATATATGTTTAAGTTGTGATTGTCTTAGTAGACATACATGCAATTTTACCAATATCAGATTTCCACTATCCATTTATAGTGCAAGTTCATTTTGGATTTGATTGTGTGTTTTTTAGCATCATGGTTTTAGATCACTCTACATAATCCATCATCAGCCAGATGAGAGACAGTGTAGGATGAATGCAAAATGTCATATCATACACAAGGCATGTGAACTATTTTATAGAATACTTGAAATACACCGACAATAACTAATATGAAGAATATATAATTAGTTATATGATTGAGACAAATCATGTACATTGTATGTTTTCCCATCAAACTAAGGAGTCAAGGACCCAAGTATGGCTGTAGATAAGTTTGTTAATTTGTCTACTATCTTTATCCATATTTTTTCCCTTTTTAATCTTCTCGATGTCCTTAAGCATCAGATCCAGATAATGTGTTGCACTATGAGTTCAACAAATAGTGTGATGCCTATATTGAATAAGTCACTCCATGACTACAGTTGGTGTTTTGTGAGACTTGGCAAAATTCTCAACCCTAACCTATTGAATCACTTTGTCCAACAAGTTGTTACAAAGTCTCAATATTTTTGACTTCATGTGAGACATCTAAGGACTTGAAGAACCTTAATGTATCCTTTGAAGCTGCATAAAAGGTAAGAAGGATCTTGTTCTTCCCATCTATGCAGCCATTTTATAAAATGTTGCAGCCCTGTCTTCACCATACATTTTTGGTGATCATCAACTAAAAGTAGTATATTTGTTCATGATTTCCTCTAGTAGTGAACCATTAAATCCTTAACCACTAGTGTTTCAAAATCCTTGTTGACAACTATTAAGGTGTATAGCATTCCTTCCCAATATGGACTTCTTGCTATATTAAAGGTTATATTGTTGTAGCACCATAAGTTTTCCCATTTCTATCCTAACTGCATGGTGCTTCTCTTTGTTGCAAGTAGTACTTTTAGGTTGATGCTCTTCCCTTGAGACATTGCAAGGAACAAAGAAAACATGGTGGAGGAGGAAAATGGCTATAAAGAGTCTCAATAGTGGTGGAAAGTAGACCCTTAATGTGTGGGCCTATAAAAGAAAGTATAGATGCGTTGAGGTTGTCATTGTCTCTGCCATTGCTTTTATTGCACCCTTTTATCTTCTTCATGTCATAATTCGTAAGGGATCTAGTTCTCTTTGCTCTGTTTGTGCTGCCTTTGAGGCTTAGTCTCCTGCTTTCACCTACTTGAGGTCTCCCCTAGAATTATCACCATGTCATTTCCTATACTCTATCCTCATTTGTTGGCTAGTAATTTGTAAAATCTGAGGCGCACATACTTGGTATAGTTCAGAGGAAGTATAAAGTATTGTTGATTCATGATTTTTGCTAGATTGTTTAAAAAGAACATTGTGGTTTTTGAGGATTTAGAATCTAGAGTACGACATTGTAGGCAGAGGTAGAGTAGGTGCATTTGAATTTTTTCTAAAGCATGTATAATGGGGAACTTAATGGTGCATCCGTACATCAAGTATATGTTAAAAATATCAAGTTTAAAAACTCTTATTTTGCAATGAACATTCTCTCAAGTATAAGTATGGATCAATTCATATTAAGAGACTTCATACTAATTTATAACATAAAGGATAGCAAATGATTTGATGTATTAATATTCTCTAATCTATTTTATCATGGCATTCTAATACAACTCGGATTTAAAAAGAAAAAAAAGTATGGTAACCTTATCATCTTCATCTCTTCATTTTCTTTCTTTGATCTCTTCTTTTAGTTTCTTCAGGATTCCATTCCATCAGGGTTGTGCCTATATTTCCAATGAACAATTTTCAACATCATTCACTCAAAATTTCATACATGTGACTCACAATATCAAGTTACAAAACTAAAACTGTATTCAAAATAATAACTTACAAAGGACATCCTAGTATTTTGGAGTTTTCACTCATTTAAAAAAGAATTTTACCAAATTCATCTCATAACTAAAACAATGGATTCCAAATGAAAATCATAAATAGAAAATGTAACTTACGAAGTTGTATTGAAAAGATGCATCATGCGCTGTATGAGTTGACACTAACAAGAGGAGTCGCATGAGTTGATGTTCTTTTTCATGTCACAGGAGACCCTATAGTAATGGAGTCGTATTTCCTTAGCACACAATCTAATTCATCATTCAATGCAAGACCTTGACCAAGAAACTCCTCGTCCCTACATTAAATTTGAAATAAAGGTGAACTAGCTAGATAATGGGCTAATAAAACATGCTTTATTACTAGTGAGAAGCATTAAAAACTAGTTCACTTTGCATTTGTAACCTTGGGCAGGGTCTTAGCAACATGCTCGCATTGAAACTTTGATCTAAAGGAGAAGTACACAAGCTCACAACCCTGAGGAAGGCTTTCTTAGATAAGAAGTTTCTGAGTAGACACATATCCTCACTAATAATGCTGCTGTGATTTTCTTATTTAAATCCAAACAAAGTTGTATTATCTTGGGTAGAGGAGACTACTGTTGTTTGTGGTTAAGGATCCGTTAGGTCAATAGAATCACATGCAAACTGGATGTGACATTGTAGTAAGAAAACTATAATAAGAGCTAGGAGCTTGCCTAGTGATCAGGGCTTGAGACTGTACACTGCATGAAGCATTTGTAGGCATTTGAGTCTCAAGTGTCACTAGCTCAAAATCAAGTTGAAAAGGAAACTTGGCGAATAAAACTAAATAAAAATAGTCTTCTTGAGTAAACATCAACATTGTATGAACAATACCATTACAATGCACTATACTTGGTACAAATATATTGTTCGCTGAGTATAAAGAACATTGGTGGTGAATTCAAGTCCAAGTTGCAAAAGCAAAGACATTTGCATAAAAAATAAGCAACCCTGTCTGGAAAGAAAAGATATATAGAGATTTCCAGCTGAAATTACAAATTGATGCTAAAAAACTTAAACCATAAGAATTGTTCTATAGAATAATAAAGAAGAAAGATGAAGAATCAAACACCTGAAGTATACAATGTTGATGCAGCTTCAGAAAGATCATCCAAAGGACATGATATGCTCGGGCTGAAGGATCTTTGAGATTCATTACTACACTTGGGAATGGGCTCATCTTCAACCTTCTGAAGATTGAAGATGACCCCATTTTGGAGTGTAGTAATGAATCTCATATAATGCAATCTCATCGATGAAGCATATTAAAAGCTAACATATCATCTTCGCTAGCTAATATCCCTTATGAGCCATAGGAGAATGCCAAAGATAGTCATGACGGTAATAGGCACATCATGACTATCTTCGACATTCTCCTATGGCTCTTGTGGTTCTACTCTTATAACATGAGGCTTCCTTTCTTTTTTCAAGCATAAGGCTGATGCGGCCCTGTAATAAGAAATAAATGGGTTTAATTTGGATTATGTACAACACAAAGAAAATCAAAATGTAATAGCATTTTTTAATAGAGAAATGAACTATATAAACTTATAAAGCTCATAATAATAATAGGCCATAAACAAGAGCTAAATTATGAGTAGAAAAAGTGTAGACACATGAAGCATACCTGATTGATCAAAATCAAATCATTGCCAAGCCTTTTAAGCACTCCTTAATAGCACTTTCTCTATCACCAAGTTTGTAGTAGGGTTTCTATTTATTTTTGGATCTAACGTTAATATGGCATCTCCATCTAGAAATTTCTTCAGAGCCTGAAAGATTTATACATGAAGTGATCAAAAACTCAAAATCTATCATGAGAAATAGAGCTCCAACAGTAATAGTTTATACATTTGCTAAAATCATAAAAACCTTGTTCAAGGAAAAGCATCCTTTAATTCAATATGGTTCACAAGAAAAGACTTATACAAGTTTATACAATTAGGATGAAAAACATTAGTAAGGGACATTGATTGTGAGCACAACAAATATATTGTTCACAGAAATGGTAGTGAAACTGACATTTGTATTTGTTCCAAGTACAATTAATTATGTTATGTATCACCAAATGGGTACCATATGCAAAAGAAACATTAAAAACCATCATAAAATACTAGCTTTGATCAGTCTCTGAAACATAAAAATCTTAGATGATGGAACTTCAACATCCCTAGAAAATAATTCACATAAGATGTTAGCCAGCTCTAAACTTTAGTTCAGGCAATTCCTAGACAACATTTAATATTTCTTGCAAAGCATTCAAAATTCAAAACTATTATATTACAACATGTGACAATTGCAATTAATATCATAAATTAAGTATATGTTAAATAAATTAAGTATATGTCTACAAAATTTAGAGCATATTAGATTGAGAAACCTAATGAGATGCCTACAAATCAGACCAACATATAGAAATTCAATGGAAAATGTTTTATATGCAACAAGCTTGATCATAAGGCAAAGGAATGCCAAAGAAATTCAAATGCTATACCCTTTTCCAAATATTATTCCCAAGCTGACAATATGGACATAGATCCAGAGAATGCAGATCAGATCTAGACCAGAGGTGAGACTTAATAGGAATGGAGGAAACCATACATGCTACAAATATAACAACTTTGGACACATTGCAAGAAATTTCAGGTTGAGGACTAATCTGAACAATCAAAGGTATGTAAATTAGAATGTTGTTTATTACAAATGCAATATCTATGGACATATTGCTAAGAATTGTAGAGATAGAGGTAATGAAACAAGAATAAATGGTTTAGTTAAGAAGAGCAATGCAAATAGTGATGATAGAGGAAAGAAAATTGATGTAAGTGAAGTAAAGGATGAAATGAAGATGACATGGGTTAAGAGAGAGTAGATAGACTCTACATGATATATCACACTAGTCCTTGATGTGAATTCTTCATCAACAACCTAATTAGGTCAAAGACCTAAATGCGGAGAATATAGCATAAAATCTAAAGACCCTTGGAGATGGCATCGGTTTTTGATGTAGCATTAAGTTTAGTTGGAGATTGATCCTAGAATGCTACATCTTGGATTGTAGGAAGAGATATTGTCATATCGATGATCACAAAGGATTTTTTAGTAAACTAGTTTTTATCATTCTTTTGGAGGTTACAACATGAACAACATTTAACAACCGAATTGATCATATCAAAGGGTAAAAAGAGGATAAGAAGTCAGATTACTTTATAATACAACTTGAGAGCTTTTAAGAGAACATGATTTCATGTTTGGTTTGAGAAATTTATCAAAATTACAAGAAAACCCTAGCAAAGTTGAAAAGGTAGTCAATACAGAAAATCACATCTATCTTCAACATAACTCTGGATACACCACAAATTACTAGTGATTTGGAGAAACCTAGGTGTGAATTCAAATTGCACCAATTTTAAATCGATAGAAGATGACCCTGAAGACACATTTTTGCATGTGCAACATTGTGGATGCATGTTGAGGACATTCATGCATACATCAATTACAAATTGGAGAAATTGGTAGTTTGGATATTCACAAGAAATTTAAAGACTCTATGGAGTTCAAAGAACCAGAAGCAGAAATCATCATCATTTTATTTGGATTGGTGATCAGCCAATCAAGATCTCAAAGGAGATAATTCAAGAAGTCACTGGATTTAGTGCCACCAGTGGCCCCTAATCTGAAACCTACCAAAAAAAAGATTGCGAAATAGCTTACTAAGCCAAGATGGGCTGGAGAGTAATGACAATCAATGATATCACTCAACTAGATGCCAAACTTTCCTTTGTGATTCTCGGTTACAAGGTATGTTGTAGTAGGAGCCTTAATTTTATTTCAGCAACTATTATTTACATAGCTTAGCAAATGTTGAAAGATTACATATGTTTGATATTTGTGAGATTTTGAGAACTAATTTGTTGGAAAGCTTAATAAGATCAAGAAGAAAAGATCAAATACATTCAAGTATGGTTCTTTGATTGTGCACATATTTATCTACTTGATGAATTTCAATCTTGATGTTACTTGGAAAAAGGATGTATCAGCAGCATATGAGATATCACAATTTTATTGGTCTCAAGATAAGATAAGATTGATATTCTACTTTCAGGATAGTTTTAGATGCTCCAGAAGAGAATATAGAAGAGAAAGAATTCCTAGAGAGATTGTTGAGAGATATGCAAATTATATTTTCTTCAAGGTGGAAAATAACTAGTGTTGTACTGAAGAAGTTAAATAGAGAGAAATGGGGATACAACCGATGGGATATGAGATCATCCTTGGTATTACAAATCAATATGTTGAGGAAATGTTAAAGAGTCCTATTGATCTGAAGGCATAAAGGTTTGGAACATGTGAAGAGAAGTATGCAATGGTTATATCAGAGCTAACAAAGAAAGCAAGGAATAAGAAGATTAAAAAACTAGTTGACAATGTTGCAGAAAATGAGAAATTAGAAAAGAAGAGATGGCAAACATTCAAAAGGAAAGAGAGAAGGCAAAAGCAACACCTGTTAATGTAAAACACAAGCTATAAAATGCTGTTCCGCAAACCTTGTTGACCCTGCACCAAACTCCCACCCACTGCAGTCACCGCGCGCACCAAAACAAAATTAACACTATCGTGACCTTTTTTATTATCACATCTTATGTTCTGAAGGTCAAAATTTCAACAACCAATTTAACCATGGTCAAAATTTTGACCATATCGGGCCCATTTTTTCAAAAAAAAAAAGAATTTAACAACCCAAGTAGGCCTTTGGTCGAAAATTTTGGTTGAAAATGAGGGCCTAATGTACTAGTGTCATTCTCTAAGTAGTATGCACTAAGTCACCAATTGTGAAGGGGTCTGTTGGATTTATTGGAAGAGTGTGCATTTGCAAGAATTATGCAGGTGCACATATGTTAAATTCACATTGGAATGGTTAGGATTTTATTTGTGATCCTGATAGTAATTTTTAACAATGGAGTTCAAGAGATTGGACTACTCATTCTCTATTTAGTATGCACTATTCTCAAGAACTGGTCAAGTTATTTATGAAGGAAGCTTACAAAAAGTCCATTTCTTGTCAAATGTTCAAAGAATGACTATTGAGTGACCTTAATAGTTAATTTCTTTTGTGTTTGCTAACTACAGAAAGGGTGATTATCAATACCAACACATGTTATTAGAGGGTCCAAAAGAACAATATGATAAGAATATGTTTGAAATGAGCTAGATACATATTTGAAACATTGATAAAAGCAGCTGACAACTGCTTGGTATTATGCTAGTGTTTAGGAAATGTATACAAAAGTATATTTACAAACTATGTTGTAGGATGGTATGTTCACTTGATTATGCAGTTGTAATTAATATGGATGACTGAAGGAAACCATAAATTAGAAAGTACAAAAAGAGCTCCTTGTCTTCCAACTGTGCATACCTTATCCAACAAGCCCACACTGAAGCCTTGCTTGTTTTATGTTGAATAATGATCTTTGGTGGCTCATGAATGCTTAACTAGGTTAGTAAGAGTCGTGTGCCCTGAAAATGCAAAATTTCTCCTTTAAGAAAAAGGACCCACTTTTCAATATTGCTTGGTAAACCCTGTAATAATCAATTTATAAATACCCATTAAGTTATGCTCTGTTCAACTACTATTCTAGACTGCTACTTCCAATTTGGGAAAACAATTTTGTTTGTTTGCATCTGATTCAAGAACGTATTGATCGGCTCAACTTTATGAATTATGTTTATACTCTTTGAACTATCTTGAAGCAACTTATCCAGCTTTATATACAATATTGGAAGAGTTTATGTCAGATCTTCTTTAAGCTAAATAGACTGCTTCCAAACAAGGAGTTTTCCCCTTAAATGGATGATGAAAACACATCAACTATACTATTTTACCTTTTAATAAAAGTGGAAGCAAATGCAATACTGCTGTATGCGGACATGCAAGGGCCTC
The DNA here is from genome assembly GCA_028749045.1 of Cupressus sempervirens. Taxonomy (NCBI): domain Eukaryota; kingdom Viridiplantae; phylum Streptophyta; class Pinopsida; order Cupressales; family Cupressaceae; genus Cupressus; species Cupressus sempervirens. Next base: position 237,645,954 of record CM053788.1, on the reverse strand, counting down.
TATATGAGAAAAGAATGCCCAATTTCCTAATTCATTCTCATTAGGAAGCAAATGCACTATAGCTTGAGGACCAATTATCCTAATCTCGTGTGTGTCATGTTGATGAGAATGAGAAACAAGTATCTAACACAGGCTATGGTCAAGCACCCGAATGCTATTCACTCTCACTAGTCGATCATAGGTGGTATTGAAAGAATGGTTCCACACTGGGCCAAGTCAACATAGGGCACCTGCAAGAAAATTTTTTCATGGGAAAACCCTATGAGAAATGCCAATCTGATATTTGCACTCACCAAAGTTTAGAAAATGTGGCCAAAAAAGACACAATTTCATCCTGCCTTCCCAACCATATCTTCTGCCCATCAAACTCCAACTTCCTGTAGTCAAATTCTCTAAAACTTATGCATCCCCTCATAAACAACATGATTCAACATGTGGAGACCTCATTAACACCACTACTAATATCATGGCGTGCTCATACCAAACAAAATAGGCAAACCCAATGCAAAATGCCAATCTGACTGCACTCACCCAAGTTCAAAAAATGTAGGCAAACATATTTGGCATACACTCACCTCAAAAAATGCGGGCAAATATTTGGCATTTCTAGTCTTTGCATCATCTTTATCCAAAGTTGGTTAGTCAAAAATTTGTTATGACCAACTTTGGGTAATTTGATGTTGGTCGAAATTTTGACCAAAGGGGGGGAAAAAATAAATTTTCAACCAATGCAGGAATGAAAACAAAAAATAAAGAGGATTCATAGCATTGGTATAAAAATGGATGCAAATGTGCTAGTGAGATGTTAACAACTTGCACTTCTATAGGAATGTACTCCAAGAGGAGAACACCATCCTGAATCAATTGTTGGATGAAGTGCATGTGGATCTTGATATGCTTCGTACTCTAATGCTCCACTAGGTTATGAGAAATATGTATGGTACTTTGATTGTCACACCAAAGCATAGTGGGACTATTAGGAGGAAACCCAAACTTAGTCATCAATTGTTGAAGCCACAAAATCTCCTAACACTAGTAAATTTTGACCTATTTTATGATGAGCATTGGTCGATATTTTGATAGACAATGGTCAAAAAATAGCGTCACTATGATTTTATCAAAATTTGATGTATTGTAAGGCTGTCGATATATCAACAGACAACCTTGTTGAAAATGATCCCAATCTCTATCATGAAGTGGTGTTAGACCACTACTAGGAACGTTAAAACTTTGACAATTACAACATTCTTATCGATGATAGTTCTCATCTAAAATTTGAAGTTTAGGAAATTGTTATCAACAAGCTTTCCATACCCTCGATGAAAGGCCTCATTGAAATATCAATGATTAGGAGATTTTTATCAACGAGCTTGTCATTCCAATGATGAAAGGCATCATTAAAACATTAACTAATGGTCTTCAAAATTTCAATGAAAACCATAGTTAAAGAAAAATCACTAACAAACTTGTAAAGCAAGACTTCTCCCAGTGTCTTTCTATAAGGAAATTCTTATCAAAGTCCATCACAACCCTTGATTTCTTGGGCCTTCATGACTGTCATGCCCAAACTACGAGGGCAAAAACACACAATTGTTTTTTTGAATTAATAATTAAAATGCTCTAAGTTCGATAAGGTTGTGATCTCCAATGAAGGAAAAAGGGTTCATTACATTACATTTTAAGTTATAAAATTTTGGAGGAATACATCGTTAAGATTTGATGCTCTTGTTATTAGGTTGATATCGGCGTTTATTTTGTTTCAGATTAATCTTAAAATAATACATTTAAATTTCCTCTATAACTATCTAATTAAAGATAGATTTAACATTTATTACATAACATCTTTCATCTCATACAAGGTTAACATAAAAAAATAATTTTTATAATCTCTTTGCTATATAAAAAAAAAACATCTATCAATAATAATTTAAGCAATTTAAGAAAATGCTATGATTACAATAAAGAAATAACAATTAAATTAGATCTAAATTTAGAATCTAACTTCATTAAGATATTTCCATTAAGGACGACAATTAACATAATCAAACCAAATAACAATTAAATAATTCTTATATATACTTTGAAATAAAATAACGCTAACTACGAAACAAAATTAACTAATTAATTCTTGTTAGTGTAGTTTTTTATTTTTCTTATTTTGCTAGGTTTTTCCTACACTTTTAATAATCTCGCTTAGGTTAATAAAGCATGTCTTATTAAGTGAATGGTTGTGAGGTGTCACCTTCCTACATGTGAGCATCCATTAGCTATCTTGGGAAGATACTTTGCTATCTTTAGTCCGATAGATGGTTGCTCCTCATTGGTTGGTGTTGCCACCTCCTCCCTCTTCATAGCCTATATAAGCATGCTACCTAGCTTGTATTTGCATCTCTTGTTTTTGCATCCTCTTAATGCTATTTTGCTTCCAGCATTTGCATTACTCTCTTGGAGACTAACTCTATGATGCTATTTTGATTTTGTATCATTTTCATTCATAGTTTAGATATTTATTCTTTGCACTAGTTTTCTGGGTTATTAATCTTATCAGATTCTAACATGGTATCAGAGCTTTTCTATGTGCAAGAGTAGATTTTAGTTTCCTTATTTGAGAGATTCGGGGGGGAGGCAAATGAACTTTATTGTAATTTTTTGAAAAATGAAGTATGCTCTTCTCTTGCATCTTTGGATGATCCTGAGAATCAGAAAAGTTTTGACAAAAGCAGTTTTTCTCTGGGGTTTCAATCTCAAATCTGACAACCAACTTGCATATTTGGAGTTTTCAATCAGTTTTGCAGGTTCCAGCATGCCATTAATGGACTTAGGAAGTTGATCCAGCATTTGCATGTCATATTCTGGTTGCTAGGGTCATTTTTTGATTTTTGGAGCCATTTTTTTACTGTTACAGGCCTCTGATTTACACTACAACAACATCTTCTCTACATCAGCAAGAAAAATGCTTTTTGAGTTTTGTTCGCAGCCTCGAAAAACCATCTGGGTATCTTTTAGATTTTGCATGCAAGGTGTATAGTTTGTAGAATCGAGCATGCAAAGCTACAACCATGCCCCTCTCCGTTGGCAATCGCAGATTTGAACGCAGTTTTCAAATGTCTCGTTCTTGCTCATATGGACTCCGATTTTGATGATTCTTGTTATGAACTTGGCTATTTTTTTGTGCTCTATCCACTACTAGAGTTTTTTTTTTATTTTCATGCATGAATTATTCAAAAATTGCAGATTCTCAGTCATGACTGTGCACAGTTCTCATTTTGAAAACTTTGGAGGATCATAACTTTCTCATATGACCTCGTATCGAGGTGATTCTTTTTTTGAAAGTGCATGATTTTTTGAGTAGATTGCAGTGGTACTATTTGTTTCCTTGATTATTGTGCCCAAGTTTCACTTCTAGCATATGCTCTTCATGAGGGTTTGTAATGCATTGAAATCAAGACCACTAAGTATTTCTTTCTAGTGGTAGTTGTAAATGCACTAAAATAAAGTGCCAAATCATATTTCTTTGGGGGGGGGGGGGTTCTTTGATTAAGTAAAAAGTGGGGGGCATTGTCGTGGCTAGGTTCTCTTCTTTTTAGCATTTCTTCATCATGGATCAAACAAATATGCCCATCCTGACTCCATACAATTACTTTGAGTGGAAATCACGCATGAAAATTCACTTAAGGAAAGCTGGATTAAATAGGATAACTATGGGACTTGAAACTGAACCTGCTAAAGATGAAGATAAGCCTAAGTGGTTTAACAAATGTGATGAGGCATTTGGAACATTGTGTTTGTCTGTTTCTCTTGACTTGCTATTTCACATTGAGTCTTTGGATACACAAATGAAGTGTGGACAAAGCTAGAAACACTATTTGGCACACAAGATTCAATGAGGGGTCATATGTTGGAAAATGAATTAATTAGTTTGAGTCCAGGCAATTTCAACACAATCCAAGATTTCTTCACCAAATTAAAATCACTAAGGCTGCAATTAAAACAATGTGGAATTGAAAAGAAAGATGAACAACTAATTCTTAGTATTCTCTCTAAGCTAAGTTCAGAATATTCTGTGTTTGTCTCTACCTTCTATGCTACTAAGGGTGCACTTGGTACTCAATTCACCATGCCATCTTTAGATGATTTTGCTATCAATCTCACTCGAGAACAGGACAAGCTAATCCAGATGGGCACTCTTAAGTCCTCTAAGTCACATGCCTTAGCTGCCAACCAAGGCACAAAAGAACAACAAGGACAAAATAGTAACAACAATAGTAAGGATAAGAAACAAAAGAATAGCGAGGAGAAGAAGGATCAGATATCGATTTCTTCAAAAGCAACTATTGATACACCATCTTCCAAGGGTGATAAGCCTAAGAAAGAAAAGGTCAAATGTGCCTATTTTGAAAGACCTAGTCATGATGAACATAAATGTTTGCAGAAACAACTTGATCATTTGACATACATTCTTGAGAAGAATAATATCAGTGTTCTTGAGTCTATTAAACAAAGTTCTAATGAAGGGTCTAAAGAGAAAAAAGAAAACAGCAAGGGGAAAGGAAAGGGCAAGGCCCTTTTTGCAGTTGCTTCCTCACCATCCACTTGGGTTCTTGATTCGGGTGCTTCACACCACATGGCTTTATCTAAGGAAGAACTTGCATCCTTGGAGCCGTGTACTATGCCTTCTATTTTGATGGGTGATAAAACTCTTGTTGAGGTGTGTGGGAGAGGGTCTATTGATGTGGGGGATGGCACATTCTATGATGTTCCTTGTGTACCCTCATTGTCAACTAATCTCCTATCGGTACACCAGATCACTCACACAAGTTTAGGCAAGCAAGTTGAGTTCACTCCTAATTTAGTGGAGATATGTGAGTTGTACAATGATTCTACAGTTGCAGTTGGGAGAGCAGATCATCAGTCATGACTCTATATGTTTTCTCACATTGTTCCTGATCCTCCTTTGACTATTTCACTCACTCACTCTAATGATGTGAGCAGATTATGGCATGAGCAGTTTGGCCATCTTAACTTCCACTACTTGCATCAGCTTAACCAACAAAGCATGGTCACAAGGTTTCCTTCTACTTTGACATTGGAGTCACTTGGAATACATGATAGATCTTCTAATGGGTCAGATTCATTTGAGCAGTCTTCTACCTCCACTTCTAATGCAAAGAGTGATTCAGAGGACTCACCTCCTTCCTCTCCTAGTCATCATTTACAAGTTGATGATTCTCCTCTAGATTCTCCATCTTCTGTTCCACTTTGGGCTAGACAGACCTTGCAGTTTGCAAGTGATTAGGTTGGGGATCCATCAGACACCAAGCAGATTCATTCACAATTCCAGGATGCTCTACATATCTTCATTTCTACTGCCTCAAATCCACAGTCCTTTCATGAGGCTTTTGGTATTTCTGAGTGGGATATAGCTATGTAGGAAGAGTATAGTTCCTTGATGAGGAACCACACTTGTGATCTTGTCTATTTTCCTAAGGGAAGAAAACTTGTTCGATGTAAGTGGATCTACTAGACAAAATTTGCAAGCTTTACTGGGGGTGTGGGATGCTTCATCTTTTGGGGGGGCCTCTTCCTCTCACTTGGAGTCCTAATTTTCTTTGGGGAGTCTCTTTTCTCTCTCTTTTGGGGGAATTTTATGTACATGGGTACCTCATCAGGCTTGACTTGTCGGGACCCATTTCTACATCCACCTAAGCTTCTCTTATGGGAGGGTGTTAGTGTAGTTTTTTATTTTTCTTATTTTGCTAGGTTTTTCCTACACTTTTAATAATCTCTCTTAGGTTAATAAAGCATGTCTTATTAAGTGAATGGTTGTGAGGTGTCACCTTCCTACATGTGAGCATCCATTAGCTATCTTGGGAAGATACTTTGCTATCTTTAGTCTGATAGATGGTTGCTCCTCATTGGTTGGTGTTGCCACCTCCTCCCTCTTCCTAGCCTATATAAGCATGCTACCTAGCTTGTATTTGCATCTCTTGTTTTTGCATCCTCTTAATGCTATTTTGCTTCCAGCATTTGCATTACTCTCTTGGAGACTAACTCTATGATGCTATTTTGATTTTGTATCATTTGCATTCATAGTTTAGATATTTATTCTTTGCACTAGGTTTCTGGGTTATTAATCTTATCAGATTCTAACAATTCTTAACTATCTAACTACCCTTTAGATTTAAACTAAATAATATTAAAAAACAAACTAAAGTAACATAAATATAAAAAAAAACTAAACTTATTATTACAAAATTATATTAAAATGACAACTATCTAAATCATAACAAAACATATTCTAAAACTTCAGTTTAAAAAAAAACTATAACTAAACTAAACTAAACTAACAATTAATTCTAACTTAACAAAATAATAATAATAATTTTAACATTTAAATTACAACAAACTAAATTCCAAAGATTTTTTTATTACATCTACTTACTAATCCAAAATCAATCTAAAGCTTAACTTACTTAACAACTAACATACTACAAACAATTAAAGAAAATAAATTTATATTAAGCTATCCCTATAACTAACCTAGACTGCAACTACTCAAATCCCTATGCTACCTACAAACACTAATCCAAAGTACCCCTAGGACTAACCTAAGTCTTATCCTCCTTCCCATGTCACAAGACAGTGGGTCGCCCCCCCTTAAGGACAATGCGCTGCCCAATGAGGCCTGATCGCTGACCTAAGCCCGTCAGTGTAGGCCTGCCCCATTCCAAAGCGTGAGTGGGGGATTTAAAAAGGGCTAGCACTTGGGGAAAGGGGATAGGGTAGTAGGATGAAAGTTGAAAGGTAAGCAATTTTTTTAAAACAAGTACAACACCAACCTCCCTTAATGCCCATGTCAATTTGACATGCATACTTACTATGGTAGGTGGATGGGGTTACCCATGCCTAGCCTTCCAATAGGATAATAAGGCAAGGGTAAGGGAGAGAGAAAGGAGCAATAACTTTAAAAAGTTTATTAGGTGAATATGGTAGGAAAAGTTAAGCAAATAAATATAATTATTAAATTTAGTATATTTTATATGTTTACATGCATCAACGGATTTGTTTATAGGATTACATTAATTTCTTATTTAATTTATGTTATTGTATTTGCTTAAGAAAGGAATCATTTCAAGAATATGCTCTGTACACTTGGAAGAATAAAATTTCACTCCATACATTTTTCAGAGAGCTTTTTACTCTCTTGGAATACATTTTTTTGTCAAAATTTTACTAAGTATAGATTTACAAAGCAATGTATTTTTTTTTTTTTTCAAGGTGTATATTTTTTGAATAGATTTAAAACATTGATACAATAGTTTGTGTCACATTAACACCATATTTATTTGATCTCCTATACAACTTGAATTGAAACATATCAACCTTAGCCATTATTTTCTTTCCTTAACATAATTTTCATTTTGAACATATAAGAAAACTTGAAAATTTTGCTCAATTAAACCATCATCAGAACATCTTATTTTTGATGTGCATCCATCTAATTTAAAATTACGATTGAATCACATGATAAACAATTATACTCAATCACCATTTTTATTGGCAAACCTGATTCAAAGGCTCAGCCGAGAAAGAACCAAGAAGAAAACCTAGCTTCGTTGCCATTACAACAAAGTTTGAAATAAAAATTTCATAGGATATCAATCCCAAATTACAAAAATTTAATTGAATTTTCTTCATGACCCTCATCAAGGGATTTATAACAATTTCTGTAACACATTTCTAGAACCATGGAGGGAACAAAATCTGATCAGGTGACCACAAGCATGATCAAGAACAAATCAAACATGTATATTCATACAAGGCTTCCACAATAGGATTCACAATGAATCAAAACAAGGGAAAGGTGGATTTTTCCAACAGGAGATGTCAGACACAACACCAAACCAAGTGCCCAATCGGGGCTATAAATCAAGAACTTCCATTCTTCCATTCTCACATGCCAAAACTCATACGTGGTTTGTGCTGACAGGTAGGGGCCCATAACACCCTACCCTCTCTCCCTCTTGTCATCCTGAGAAGAGACTCTACACTGTTGGAGTCCAACTAAAATGACCTTTCTCAAAATTGGCCACTTCTGCCCTCTCCAAGGGTGAGTAATGCCAAAACACCCAGACAAATAAGCTCAAAAATTGTAAACATAAACATGAAAGAAAATCATCCAAAATAACATGGTTTTCAAATCTTCCCAACATACCCACAAACATACAAACATTCAAACAACAACAAGGTAGCATAAGCATGAAACAAACATGAAAACTGAATAAGGGAGATGAAAATTCCTACCTTCACAAAGAGGTAATGGCAATGAATAAGTTTGAGTAGATCTTTTCCCTTCCTTGCTCCAATCTTCCAAGACTCCTCTCTAAATGTAGAGATTGGGTAACAACCTCCACTACTCCAAGAAGGGCCTCTAAAATAAGCCTCAAACTCAGCCACCAAAAGGATCAATAACTTCTCCCACCCACTTACAATTCTAGAAACTCCTAACTCAACCCACACTATGGTTAATCACTAAGTGGAGGTGAGGTGAGACAACTCATGGTAGCCATAGTCAATTTTTGCACAAAGGCAAAAAGAGACTTTTTGAGTGATCTCAAAAGTCAATAAAAGGGGCTTAGGGGTTGGAAAAGACCCGCAACCCATACCCATACCCCTTGGGTATAATTATTTCATGTTTTAAAGCCTTAGGAATAGGTTTAGAGCCAAACAAAAGCTAGGAATTAAATAGAACCATCCAACAACTCAAAATACAGATTAAGCACTAATCTGGATTAGGGATGACTAAACTCGATTAAGAACCAAATTAGCAAAAGATACTAACTTAATCTGAATTGGTCCAAGTGTTACACAGCTAACCCTAACTAGCACGTTGAAGAGCATAAACAATTTACGAGTGTCAAGTGACACTAAAAGAACACAGTTACAAACATTAACATTCACTAATCACAGGAAAATACATACATACATCTCACAATTAAAATACTTGAATTATGAACAACAATGTTTCCAAAATTAGCACATAGGGATCAGTTCTATTCCTCCATCAGTTGTCTTGGCTAAAATATCTGCACACTCATTGCACACATCAGTAGTCCCAAAAATCACATGTACATATGTATATATATGTATCAGGAATCACATAAATTAAAACATCCATCTATAACAAAAATCAGGGTCCCTCTCATCCTATTCAATTCTTAACCATTTAAAATATCTTAAACCAAAATGTTAATCCTACCTTTTACTTAATTCATCAACATACTTATACCTAAAACCTTAAATGATGAACATCAAATATCTGGAAGTAACATCACACAACATGAAATAATATAATATGTTCTAAGCATCAGATAATGTCTCGACATCTCGAGTTGTGAGTATCAAAATAATAGTGTAACAACTAAGGCTACAAAGGGTCAGGGTGAGGCATCACAATGAAAAAGCATGCTTTGGTAGCTTCTTCCAACCTAGCCCTTGTTAAGACTCATGTGACCATTGCCACAAGGAGAAGACCCTGAAAACTGTTGGAGCTTCCAACACACCCACAATACCTTGAAGGCTTCATTCCATGAAGAGAGAGAGAGAGAGAGAGAGAGAGAGAGAGAGAGAGAGAGAGAGAGAGAGAGAGATGTAAAAGAATTCATGAAGTGGGATATTGAGATTGAAGTTAAGGGGTTGAATCAAGATACAACACATTTACTACATAATACAACCTGGGTTAATTTTCATGGTTTGTGTTAGTGCATTATTTTGTTTCTTAAATGAAGCTAGATACCTGGTAGTTGATAACTAAATAATTTGATAGATTATTTTTTAATATTGTCTAATTCTACAATGGTGTGGAATTGGTGATGCTTTGATATTTCATAATCTAGGAATTCTTCACTTTTATGTTTCCTCACATTTTCAATTGTATGAACAAAGAATCCTTCAGTTTCTTAGCAAAATGAAAATAATACACCCTTTAATTACACTTGATAAATTATACAAAATGGAACTTCATTGTTAGTAAGAAAGTATCTATTCACCTTGTGATTTTTTAAAAATCCTTCACATATTGCAAGCTAATTTCTTTTACCAAAGAAAACTAAGATTTCTATCAAAGAGTAAGTGAAACAAACATTCTGAGAAGCAACACATGAATGACCACACATTCTTTGATATATCTATTAAAGACATGATTACGTGCAATGATGGTGCTTACAACATTTTTATGGGGAGAGTGATCAATCCCTATTTTTTTATAAAAGTGATCCGACCATGTTGGAGACTTCAAATTTGGAGCATCCCCATCTACAATAATGACAATAATGCCTATTAGATACAATGATGACATGATACAAAAATAATTTATAACTAAAATACTTTTAACAAGGAAATTAAAACCACTCTAAAATTGAGAATGCACATGAAAAAATGTTCCATATGCATGGAAAATAGGCTGAGCCAAAAAATGCAACACATTTACGTTAATGACTTCTATACAAAATACAAACATGTGTTTTTGAGCTCTACTTGATGTCCTATGCATATCAATTAAGATTGCATATTGAACTAGGGTCTCCTTGTGCATTGCCTGAAACCAATATAGATGAAACAAATTAATCCAAAATATAGATTTAATCCAAAATAAAAATTTATGGAACAAGTTATATGTAATAATTACCCAAATTATAAAATCATTTGCCTAAGTTGCATATATAAGCCATCATGGTCAAACTAGTCAAGGGGATAAGGGTAGAATTTGGCATTCTTAGGTGTTGGGAACATTTTCAATTCATATTGAACCTATTATATGAGGTTTGAAATGGTTTGGATGTATTTTGTTGCAAAATGCAGAAAAATTTCAATGTTGCTTGACAACATTGTCAACATCTAAATGTAATCTCCTTAAAAATCTCATTAAATACCTCTCTCATTGGCTAGATGGTTCAAATTTTGATTTATTGAGAGGGTATTGATATATTTATGATCCAATGGGTCAAATTCAAGGACATATAAGTATGAAGTGTTGGTGTAGGGAGTTAAGAGGAACACTAGGGTTACAAGGTGATCCAAAAAGAAGAATGAAAACTGATAAGGACTTTAAGGTCATAAAACAAAGTAATCATGACCATTAGAGCCATTTGAATGAAGTTTGAATAAAAAATATGTCAAAATGTTAAAGGTTACCAATATGGGAAAATAAGCCTAACAAGGGCTAATAGATGGGTTCAAGGATAGCATTAGAGTTTAGTTGATGTTTGAGTCTAAAGGGGTAATAAGAGGCTATTTGATGTAATGGAATAAGAAATACATGTTGAAGTTGAAAAAATGGTGTAAGTTGTCAAATTCACAACATAAGGGATTAAGAAACAAAATCAGTCTATTATGCATATAGGGTAGTTACAAAGGGAGGTTGGTTTCAGTAGATTGTATTGGCCTATAAAAGATGTCAAAGCTTGATGACAAATGTGATGTTCAAATGAGTTTTGAGCATTAATTAAGGGCAAGTTTTTGCATATTTATATGTTTTGAATAATATAAAAATGCTTTAAAATGGTTCTTTCATGTTTGATTTGCTAGTACCTAAATCATATTTGTTTGTGGATGAAAGCACAATGAATTCTTTCGAATGATATTTGTTTCTAGAGAAACAATTGTCAAGGGTTTTGGAGTCCTAGTTTGTGGAATTAGGACACATTTTGTTGACAATTGGCTATATGTAGTGATGTAATTGTTTTCATTAATATCAACACACAATGTACTTGTAGTTAACCTCATAGATAAAGATACTTAGCTTTTGAGACTCATAAAATTGTCTAAGTATGAAATTGGTTTACAATAATATATTTTTTTATTTGTAAATTTTTTCTCATGTCATATTATGACTAGCAAAGTTAGATGGAGATAGCATACATGTTGATGATGATGTGTATAACCTCATACATTAGTACAAAAAATATGAAAAAGAGATATTCATGATTTACCTAGTGAAAAAGAATAGAAAAATCAAAGGAAAGGAATTATTTTATTTACAAAATAATTACTTGATCAATTAGGGCCGACATCCTAGATGTTTACTTGAAGTTGGAAAAGTATACTATGGTCTTAGCTAACCTACCAATTTTTTTTGAAAAGGCATGGTATTTATGCAAAGGACATCTTGTGAAAAGAAGTGTGCAATTGAATTGTAATAAGTGATATGCGAACTTTTTGTGAAGTGATATATGCAAAGTTTTTGAGAGCCTGATTTTTTGATCCAAGATTGAGATGAGGTCATAGATCAGTCAAGAAAGAAGACACACCACCTATGTACCTAAAGACTAATTACTTGTTTGGGCAGTGAGCTCTTCTTGTAATTGGAAGTGCATGTTTGGGCAGTGAGCTCTTCTAGCATCTACTATACTATAAATCCTAATATGGTTGGAATCTCCTAAAAGGGATTCAAAGTCTCCTAACAAGGACTCTCTATACTAAATTTTCTCATTGACTCCTAACAGGGTCCATCCTCTAACAAGGAACATATATATCAATATATTATCTAGTGGGTATCATCCCCACCAAGGTTTTCCCTTGGCTAGGGTTTCCCTAGTTAATAAAATATGGTGTTATGAGTTCTCCTTATGCATGGTTATTATTTCTATTCAACATTACTTGTTTACTTTCTTATGCATGGTTCATAGTAATTAATAATATCTAGTTGGTGACAAAAGTTTGTAGAATATTGATTGAGCACACCACCCCCCACCCCCTAGTATTCCCTATTTCTAACACATTTGAAGGATGAAGTTGTGATAAGAATAAAGGGATGACAATCAATAAATTGTTTTGTGATTTGTACTTAGGTATAATTAAATATTGATGGAAAACCAATATGTGGAGCATGGTGGTTGGACAAAGTTTTTTGTGATAGGTTGTAATCATTAATAGGTCTTAATAGAGTCATTAAGTGATTGGATGATTAGTTAAGGGACTTGGTGTTGGTTCAATTAATTTAGTAGTTTAAGAGGATATGTTTGATGTGAGGAGTTGTATCTCATTGGAATAATTAAAGAATATATCCTTGTACATGGGACAAATGTTTTGAACCACTATGCTTTGCATCATGGTTGTATTAGAGCAAGGGAATATATCCTTGCAAGTTGGTGAAGGTTAAGAGGAAGTCTATGAAAGAAAAAGATGGGTTTGATAAAATTAGAAAGAAATATACTTGAAGCATACAAAGAATTGAAGGGAATGTTGAGTAATGGAAAGAAGAAAAGAGAGCAAGATGAGAAGAGGAAAAAATTGTGTGAGGAAAAGAGGTAGAGCTATACTACCAAGAAAGAGATAGATAATGAGGCTTGATTCCATAGAGAAGAAGATGGAGTTGAAGTAGCAAAAGGATAAAGAACTTGAAAATGAGTTGGTTAAATATTTTTAAGTAGTGATGGATGGTGAAAAATATGAAGAACCTAGTGCTAAAGAGGTTCAAGGTATTGAAGTAGATGCAGAAGACAAAGGTGCTAGTGAGGACAACAAGGAAGCAAGCCCTATGGGGCTTGAGTATGATGAGTTAGTGGTGTTTGGAATAATGATGAGTCCTTTAAGTGAGGAGAAGGGTATAATGGAAGAGAGTACCCCTATGACAAAGAGTATGGAGGCTAATGATGTAACCTTGATGTGATTGAAGACTTAAAATGCCAAAAGGAATGGCATGAGGTAAGTGACAATTTGGTAGAAGAAATTATCTTAGTGAAAAGGATGTAATAGTGTTGGTGATGGGTCATGAGAAGATAATGGAGGTTTTTTATTCTCCAAGAATGGAGAATGGATATGTTGTTGTTAACAAGACAAACGAGTGTCTTTGGGTAGCATACTTGGTGAGTTTATAGATGTATGCAGTTGTGATGATGAAAATGAACATATCTGACCAGATGAAGAGTAGTAAGAAGGATTGAATGTTCACAATGCCAAGGAAGAATATTCCCAAGCCATCTTACCCCTAAAATGCCTTTGCATGTGTACAATCTCACAATAGAATATTATTTTTAGGCAGTGAGATTGGCTATTTTTATAAAGTTGAGAAAAGTTTGTTAGGTGGAGTTTGGTGATGACCAAAGGAGTCAATTAGACATGTCAACATTAGCATGGAAGAAATGAAAATCTCCTATTATTCCATGAAGTTTAATGAGATGAACCCTCACATTGGATGGAAATGGCTTTTAAGTTGTTTTGAGTCCTTGTGTAGACAATACATTTTCATACTATCTTGACCATGACAATGCCAATCATAGTAATATATTGATTCATTAAAGGTCAGATCTATATGGTTGGGAACAAAACACTATGATTGACCTTGAAGTGCATTGAGGTTATTTATTTGGTTTGAAGTGTGCATTGGGAAGGTTTGTATCCTTTCATGTGTCACTGTTATGTCGTAGTCACAATATGACATACAAATCAGATTGTGATGTAAATGGTAAAACTTCCATTGGGAGTTTTTTAATAAAGGTCTTATTTATTAGCAAATGATTTTGATCTATTTAATCCTATTTTGAAGGTGTTATGATGATTTAGTGAATATTTATTATAGTGTCAAGTTGGTAAGGCATTTGGGAAGAATTGACAGGACAATATGTTGGTGTATAGTTTTAATAGGGTTAGTTTGAGCTTCACTTGGTTTCAAGAATCCTTTCATATTCTCTACTTAACAAGGGCAACCACGTTAAGGTGGAAGTTCATTTGGACTCATCCCCCTATAATCACTCTAAATTCCCATTAACAACTAAGTAAATATTCCATTCATTCATTTAAGAAGTATATCATTGAATTATTATAATCACATAACATTTATTAACATAACATACAATTAATTAATACATATAAACATTCATCAGTAATTCCTAAACACATCAATCATTATATTCACATAACATTCATTAACATGACATATAATTCATTAATAAGTATAAATATTCATCAATAATTTGTAAACATGTCAATCATTATAATCACATAACAAGCTTCAATAACATGACATAAAATTAATTAATAATTAACATTCATAAAAAATTTCATCATTAAACAAGGTTTTTAACATTCATTTCTTCTTTTGTTGAAGATGAAGGCTAATAGGAACATCATGACTATCTTCATAATTCTCATGTGGCTCTTGTGGTCTTTATCTTATGACATGCGACTTCCTCTTCTTCTTTTGGGGACAAGGCTAATGTGCCCGTGGAATAAGAAATAAATGGGTTTAATTCTATTTTTTTTTCAAATGTTATAAGTATTTCATTAATCTAAACAACATAACATGGATTTTTATTTACTTGATAGTGGCACATCATCTACTATCACATTTTGTTCAGCCCCAACCTCAACATGCTCAACACTAACATCATGTTCTGCATACTCAAAAACTATCACATAAAGGTTAGACCAATTACAATTAAGATGTTAAATATTATTATTAATTACATAATTAATTTTCAATAGAAATTTAATATGTACCTGTATAATTGTGATGCACATCAAGACCATCATGTGTAGGATCTGTGCCTTCGTCATCATGAGTAGGATCTATGTAAGGAGTAGAAGACTGCAATGAAATGTCATGTCTGTTGTTATCATTGTTTGAAATTAACATCAAATAAATTATTTATCATGAAGTTATCAATTATTGTTATTATTCATTAGGCCTATTTAGTTGTGTGTGAACCGGTGCACCAAAATCTTCTACATCTCTTTGGCCATTGGAATTTGTGTAGTGGTGGGAAACCACTTCTTTATAGCCTTGCTTGAATCCAATTTGTTTGTCCTCTTCTGTGGGTGCTAAATTAAATTTAATGCCTTGAATTTTTTGCATAATATCATCAATATTGAATGTATTTCTTATTTGTTATTTTATATCAAACAATTGATATGAAATTTTATTTACTCCTAGTTACAAGTTGTGAGTGAATTTTCATATATCTACCTGAGCCAAGACGATGTTGACCAACCTTCTCTTTCCTAGCTTGTGTAGCCTTTGATGTGTTTTATAGCCTGTATATGTAAACTTTGAAATATGTTAGATTATATAAATATAAAGAGCAAAAATTACATTAATACTACCACATACCTATTTTTTTGGGATAGTGGGTTAATTCCTTTATCTTAGTCTTATCTCTTTTGCATCTTTAATGATTTTATTCCACTCCAACTCTAGAACCATAAGAGGATGTTCATACTTTGGGTTGAGCTTTAGAGTCCTTCTATATTGTTCTCTCACAGTCTTTATATGTTTGGAAGATTTTTTTAAGAATTTGGACTTTGTTCAAAATATTTTGACCAAAGAGCTCCTCCATAGTTTTATGAGTTGATCTTTTAATTCAAGGCCTTGATCATTGTACCTTTTAACAAAAAATAAAATTTTTAGATAAAATATTTAGTTCAAGCTATGTACCTTGAATATATTACAACAAATGAATGAATAGAAAAATGTAGCAACCAATTATATGAAGCTACACACCTTTTATGTAATGTGGGTCCAAATATCTTCAATGTTAAATCATAAAAAGTTTCATAAAAGGATAATTTTCTACAAAATAATTATAGGATTATTAGTAAAAAATGAGCTATGAGTAACTAAACTACAATTACACTCTAAATAATTACAATTTTAAAGTACCTAGAATCTTAGGCAATTTTAAGGGAATCATATATTTTTCAATCATCAACAATGATCATGGGTTGCTCTAGGAAAGGCGGGTAAATTATCACTAGTATTGGTATATGTTCTATCATCATGAGAAGGTGTACATGTCCCTATAAAAAGTTAATTAATGTCATACTATGATCAAATGAACAAGAAATTACAAATCAAATCATATTTAACACATAAAAAAATGTAGAAAAACAAGGATTTACTAGCTCTAGTTGTAGTAGGTGTGGATGTTTGCATGTTCCTTGTTGCCAATCCTATAGTTAGCAATCCTAGAGTGCTTTCCAACCTTGTGAAAAGAGGCATATGCACATCATCAACACTTGAAAAATAGTCACATTTATATACAATGTATTTTCTTTTTAAAATATAGATTGAAAAAATATGACAATAGTAATATAAAACTATCAATAATAATCATGAAGAGAATAATGTTCCTTTTGATGATTTAAAATTGAAATCACATACATGTAGTAGCTACACTAGCACCCTCATTAGGTAGAACAAATCAGTAAGGTCTCAAAAATTATTGTAACAAAACATACATATTTTGATCTAGAAATTAGTATAAAACATAAAGCTTTATTGAACTATCATCCTAGAAAAAGATTAATTGTTGCTTACTTCTAGACAATATGCTTTCTAACACAATTTAGTTATTGTTGCCTCTTTTTCTTTGATTAGATTTGGATCCATCACAAGCCCAAGAATTTGGAGATTGATGCTCTTAAGGCTCTTTTTGCACATTCTTATAGGGTCATTGGTATATGTAATGTCATCATCGCATAATACTATGGCTGCCATATCAACAACTATTTGCTCTTGTGTAATATGTTCTTTTCCCTTTCCCTAAGCATCAAATTGTGACAAAAACATTAGTAAAGCAATAAAAAAAAGTCCAACCCCTTAACAAAAATAACATAATAATATGACATTTTGTAAAATTATAATTACTCAAATTTTTATACAAAAGGTTTACCTGTACTGGAGAAGGGGTGGAGAAACATCCCTGCCTTTGTCATCTAATAGATTAGCCATGTCACCCTATGTCAAAGAATATAAATAAAAAAATCACATAATGAAAGGAATAGTCAACTTAGCAAAATACTTATTAATAAAATGGTATATTATATATTTGAGTTCTAATTAGAAGTAATCAGTTTAAATATTACATATCTAGTACTTACAAGTCCCATGATAGTAACTTTCTTTGTATCTATGTGATTCAAATTGTAATCTATTAGCAAGTCTTTCCTAAACTTATTGATTTTATCTCATATACAAAAACATAATTTCTCTCACACACCTTGAAAATGCAAATGGGTTGCTTATTAGTTGACCCAAGATGCATACTATTTATAAAACCTACAATGTTCCCTATTTCTTTTGGCCTTCCATCAATGTACACAACAAGTCTTTTACTTTGATTATTTTCTTTTCATTGTAGATAATTTTTTGATAGTGGATACCTACACATACTTTTTTTATATTGAACTATCCGCATCCAATTATTGTAATTGCAACAAGGTCCTACATACTCCATCAATTCAACAAATTTTTTTATAACTGACCTTTATGTCATCCATGGAAAATAGGCCCAAACCATGTAATGATGATGGAGCTATGTGATATATCCTCTCGTTAACACAAAATTTAGTGTTAATTGGAGGTAATTCCTTGGGTACCCATTCTTTCTAAAGATATGTGTAGCTCATGGTAACCTTGATGTCACCCTTTGTCTCATCATCATAAGAACACGATGCCCCTTGAGCAAGGAAAAATTACATGTGTTTATTAATTTTTCTTCTAATCATTTGACCTCTAGTTTGTCTCTCTTTTATAGACCTACTACATGTCTCACTATCCTCTTCTATTCCCACATTTCCCTCACTCAAAGAAGACAAATATGACATATACCTATTTGGTGGTACCTGTATCCCATCAAATTAGAGAAATAGTTGAAGGTGAAAAATATTTTTCTATAAAACGAGGCTAATATTGATGAAGTTTTCCTAAAGTTAATGTTGAAGGTAAAGAGAAAGCAAGGATGTAATAAATGTATACCTCCCTATCCATGTCATTGTGTATGATCCTTGTTAAAGGGACATAGTTTCTTGCATATGTAAATCATTTGTGTTAATTTAATTACAAATTATATGATACTTATGCTATAAATTATGTAGAGGACAACATGAACAATATGCATACATCATAGTCATTGTATACTTTTTAATTTGTTGCCTCTACAAAAAATATATTATAAGTAATCGACACCAAGAATTGAGCATTGTAATAAATATTTCAACCTAATCAGCACCTAATACATTTCCAATGATCATGTCATTGATCATCTTCTTCATCTATCTCATCATCATGAACATCATCTTCCAAATTGTTAGAATGGCCATGATCATCACTATCACCATCATCATCATCATCCCCATCACCATCACCATCACCATCACCATCACCATCACCACCACCACCACCACCATCATCCCCATCACCATCACCATCACCATCACCATCACCACCACCACCACCACCACCACCACCACCACCACCTCCTTCTTCATCTTTGCCATCATCATTATCTACTTCATCTTTCACTTCTTTTGTATCTTCTTCTTTAATCACATTATACTTTACTAGTCTTCCTCTTGGATCATGTCTAACAAAAAATAACCAACCTGATTTATGTGGAATGCCAAAGTAAAATAATATCTATACAAAAAATCTAACCAATAACACTTTGAACCTCATGTATTTCCCAAGATCATTTAATAACATTTTTGACACTCATGTTGTCGAAGTTGTGTGGGAGAGATAGAGGTAGAACGTATTGCAATAGTAATAAAATGATCTTTTCAATATATTATAAAATAAAATAATCAAAAGTACATGATGTTTTATAAATTTATCATAAATAAAGAAGAACATGACTTACCTTGACAAAGGTATGCCAATCATGCATTTTCAACCCTAGCCTAAAATCACCTTTCTTTAATATGAGATTGCTTATGTTTGTAGCAAATCCTGTGGGAAATTTAGTTTTTTTATGGCTTCAAACATGGCATCAATTTGTTGCTATATTAATAACCAAGGAATGTCACTCGTATTAATCTAATTTTCATTGCTATTTGATTCAAGGAAAAAATTCAATGCATAATTGGATTCATCAATGTCATTACAAATTTTAACCAAATTTTCTTTTTCATGCCTTCCATCCAATATTCTCCATAGTGTCTCTATTACATTCTCTCCAATATGCATTGCATCAAAAAAATGCATAATTGACAGTTGCTTGTAGTACACCAACCTAATAAATTGTCTATGATAGCTTTTAAGTCCTTTTGGAAATTGTTCATCAATGCCTTGACAAAATTCACAGACATCAATTACATCATTACTAAATAATGGATAGTATCCAAATTTTAATTTCATATAAAAATCTACATTAGATGGAATGACATTATGTTGACAATTCATTCTAGTGTATTCCAACTTCCACATGTGGGGTGTCATTCTTCATGGCTTTGATGTTGTCTCTTCTTTCCCATTGAAAATGTATTTTTCGATAATTCAATACTTATGATTTTTGTGAAGAAAGTGTCTATGCTCATCGAACACCTTTTCTAAATATTTTGAATGAGACCACAAATTAAACATTTAAATTTTCCCTTTGTCTAAAGACCTACAAGATCATGAATAATTGATGACATGTGTACTAGAAGATTCATATTTACAATCATCACACACAACTTAAACATAAAATGAAAATGAGTTAGCACTAGTACATATCAAAAATATGCATTAACAGTTTTACATACCAAAATGTGTTAGTCCAAGGGCATCATGTATTGTCTATACAAGCATTGCACAAAATTGAAATCATCTTTCACCAATTGGTTTAGAGATTTCATACATAGCGACCCCATTCCGTAACTCCAAAAACCAATCAATCAAGGGCTCCATATATACATTCATATCTTTCACTTGGTGCTTACCTAGTTGAATGAGCATAAACAAAACATATGTATTATGATCATTTTGATATTGTGTTTATAAATTAATTTAGATGAATATTAAATAGAAAATACCTGGTACAATAATTTCCAACATTATGTGCTCCCTCTTTACTGACATCCAAGGAGGAATGTTATTGTTAATAACAAAAATAGGCTAGTCTAAGTAAATAGATCTCATCTCTCCAAATGGATTGACATTGTCTGCTACCAATGAAAGCTTCAAATTATGAGATTATTATATAAATAATGACCATCTATCTTCTATGTTCTTAAATAAAAAACCATCCACATGCATTTTCATAATATCATCTTGACTTCTATTGCATGCATGGTAATCCATAAATTGTGCCAAGCTAGTGCACCTGAATAATCATTGCAGATGTGGAATAATAGGAATGCAATAAAGAATCTTGTAAGATACCTTTTTGGCTATTTGATTTGATCGATATCTACTAATGTGACAATTAGGGAATTGTGTTACAAATTCATATTTTTTATGATATGTAATATGATCATTGGGAGATGCATGTATTGTTTTATACTCCATTCCAATATCTTTCATAATGGTTGATAATTCTTCGTAAGAGCAAGATAAAATGTTTGATGGTGGTAACAAACACTCACCTATCAACCTATGGAAAAATTTAATATAAAGAACATTAATGGTATGCTAAGATGACAAAATGACACTATACCTTAGCATACGTGAGATTGCTACATTGTATATATCATTCATAACCTTGATGGTTACCAACAACAATACAATAGAGATAAGTGTTGTTTGAGAGCCTTGGTATAGGGGATTGTATGCCTTTCCAATTATAGGTATATCAAGGTTCTCTTCATCATCATCATTAGATGCATGGCTATCATCATCTTCATCATCTTCATCAGTTGTGCCAGTAACATATTCTTCAATCCTATTCTCTAGCACATTATCAGTTGTGCCAATACCATCATCTTCAATTGTATTCTCTACCTTAGGATCATCTTCTTCCATGGGAGCATTACCTTTTGGTTCTATATTCACACCTCCATGTTCCACCATTTCAAAATCCACACTCACTAAAGGATGAAATTCCTTTCCCCTTTAATGTGATCATGTTTCCTATAATGTCTTTGAGCTATTGTGATTAGAATTCCTCGATTCTTTAAGCCCTTGCATTTTTTGAAAGGATAATAACATATTCAATCACCCTTTCTTTTGAATTGAGACCACAATCTAGAAATTGTCACCTTATTTTGTTCTTAGTTCATATTGTTAGGTGTGGACTTTCTTCACAGGAAAATATTCAAGTTATAAAATTATATCAAGTATAAACATACAATGATTAGTACTATCTTGTATATAATAAAAAATAAAAATATTAATATCTCTTCAGTAAGGGTGGCATCTAAAAAAATAAAATAAATTATACAATATAAATAAATAAATAAATATAATAATAATAATAATAATAAGAAAAGATTTCATTAAAAAAATCACTATATAGACATAAATATTCCACTTTACATAAAGATATAGGTAGTGTCTTCGTGGAAAATCATTTGTACGCGTAGACGTCATATGTTTTCCCTATTGTTGTTAGTTTTGATTGGAGAATATATGGAAGTTAATCCATATTTAACCTACAACTAATTTGATTTAATCCATAAGAAATGAACATACCATAATAACATGTGAAATTTTTGTACACACAGATGAGAATGAAACAAACATCTACAAAGGCATCAATCACTAAACATTCAATAGAGTCCATAGGTAGTGAAGAACTCTTAATCATGAGTACATTGTGCTAAGGATACAATTAAAGTCTTCAACATTCACAATTTTGTTACTTTTGTAGGCTGAATATTTAGATCAATTGTACAATATCATTAAGAATGTCTTTAGATGATGAAATTATGCATCTAAACTTTCTTATTAAATGAATGTTTCCTAAAAAATTTCTTGTTATATGCTTTGCTTGTCCCATTGAGAAAACTTAAATGGATTTTATTCAATGTGTTTAAAATTTAAAGAAGTCATTTATAAACCAAGAATGTTAACTACAAATGGAGGAGAATGAAAGTAGCATTGAATAGTTATGATGTCACAATGGAGTATAGACACATTTTTTTGTGTACCAAAAATAGTTGGGGTTTGGCCAAACACCATCATGTTGTCATTAAAGTGTCACTTTGTCACTTATTGACCTAAGAAATTATGTAGGATCCTTGGGAAATCTATGCCTTAGGAAAATTTGTGAGATGAACAATTAAAAAACTCAAAGGAGCATGGGAATTCAATTTAAAATCAATCCTCTGAATCGTAAACATAACAAGAAAAACTACTAAATTTTGATTGCTTGATCACAATTTGACTAAGTTTGAAACTTTGAAACACTTATCCCCCAAACACTAAAAGATCACCATTGATATTTTGGTGATTAAAGGATTATATGTCCTAAATTTACAAGTTCCTGATGCCTAATTGTCCAAAGCTTTATCAATGGTCAAGGGACTAGTACTTTGAGATTAGATTCTAAGATTTGTCAAGGAAGTTGAAGTCCCAACACATGACAGGGATTAGGGATGTCAATATCCCTAATCCCCAGATATGATTTTTACAAAAGTATGGGGTGATCCCACAATAATGGGTTCCACTTTTTGACCAATTTTGACATTGAAATCAATATTTTTGAAACAAACCTCACGTTCGAGTGACTATATCCCTAAAAATATAAATAATTTCAAGATGACATAAACTAGTGATTTTTAGTACTCTGTTCCTACTTTTTAAACATATTTTTTAATCTAAAAAAAATTTATTTATGTCAATTTTTTCTTCTCCTCCAAAAAGTGGTACATAATAAAATTCAATATTTTTAAAGAGTGACAGTCCTCTTGGCACACATAACTTTTTTTCTAGAAAAGATAATGAGGTAATTCTTTTGGTGTTGGGTTTGTAACATCAATATCTAGAGGATGCATTTGGTTTGATTCAATTTGGTTGAATATTGTATAGTTTATGAAGTTTTGAAGTGACACCAATCGTAATTCAGACATACGTTCATTTTGACACAAATAACTTGAAGTCAATTTATCATAAATCTTTTTTTTTTTTTGAATAGAAAGCTATCTCAATAAGCTATTTCCTAGATATTTAAAATTTTTTTTTGGATCTAATTTACTAATTTTCTCAAAGTGTCAAAGTCAGTTGATGTTCAATCAGTAATGAACCTATGATGAGTTAAACTCATATTTGAAAGTCTTAATGATTAAAATATGTATTACAATTATAGTTTTTGGAAAGCTTGCTTCAAGCAGCACATTTTGGCATTTTTTATTTTATAGTAGGAGATCATTCATCTAGAATTATGGGTGTCAAAAAAGCCAAAAAAATTTAAAGAAAAAAGGGCCTAATTTTTTTTAGTTTTACATGTTCGTGCGAACATGATGTTGGTAGTGAACATTTAGAGCATGTTCACTGTGAACACATGTTTGCAGCAAACATGCGGTCCAAAAATTTTTGACTGCCAGAAACTCAACAAGACATGTTCACATGAACATATCTAATATTTGGCATTCGTGCACACATGTAAAAAATAAAAATGTTGACATTGGCTTTAGATAGGTCAGCTTAAAAATAGTGAAGCCATACTGTGAATTCGTACAACGACATTTTTATATAGTTATTGCGCAAAATTTATATAGTTATTGCACAAAATTTATCTTGAGGCAAGGGGTAATTTTTTTTTTTTTTTTTCATGATTTAATAATGGGAAACAAGAAAGGAAGGCAAAAAAAATATTCAAGGAAGAGATTTGATGAAACAGAATAAAGAAATCTTCAAAAGCTATGGCACGTTATCATTGAATTAAACAAGGTATGTAATTATATATATTAGTTTTTTTTATGGTTTTGAATTTAATTATGTTTCAATCTTATTTTTTATCTAATTTGATTTATTTATAAATTTGTTGCAGCCAAGCAACAAGGTGAAGGACATGTTGAAGAAGGCTCAACAGAAGTAGAAGAAGTGCATATGGGAGAGAGGTTAGGGATACTCCCTACAAAATCTCAAACAATGAATATTGAAGAAGGTTCAAGATCGCTCAATATAGAGGTTTGAAAATAGAAGTCAGAGAAGGGTTAGAATCTTTCCCTATAGAATCTTTAACAATGAATGTTGGAGAAGGCTCAAGATCACTCCTTGTAGAAATTCTAGTAACAAAAGTCAGAGAAGGGTTAGGATCAGGTGTAGGAACTAGTATGGATGAACTCCTAAATATTTCCCAATCTGTAAAGAATACTATTTCTCCAAAAAAATTAGATTATTTACTTAAAATGGATGTGGATAAATTGAGAAGACTTGTAACTACTGTTCAACCATTAAGTTTGTCTAAGAAAAGGTCAATGAATAAGAAGATAAGAGAAATTATGACTCAATTTGATAACACTAAAACACTTGAACAAGCTCAGTTACTTTCACTTTTTCTTACACAAAAGAAGTTGCAAGAAACATTGAAATTGTTAGGTGTAGACACAACATCAAAGAAGAGAAGATTTTCTAGCATGCAAACTGATCTGATTGAAAATGTTAAACAAGGTTTGAGAAACATAAGAAAATACTCTCAAACTAAAGATAAGTCCATGGCAAGAAAAGTGATGCTGATGTCTGTTGTAAATAAGAATATCACCCAAAATAGACAAATATCTTCAATTTCATCTAAAATGGGTTTTAGTAGGAAAACAATGAGTTAATATGTTAAGAGAAGATTAATTGTGGATGATAGTACTATGGAGGGTAATTGGGAAATTATGTGTAGAGCACCTCATTCTAATAGGATTGAAGAGTCATTAAAAAATTTAGTCATATCAATTTGGATTGATAACACTCATCCTTCATCAAATAGTAGAGATGTTATCAGGCATAGGATTGCATTTGGTCAATATGAACATCATACAAAACATTGGTTGGACACAACACGAGTTATATGTGTCATTTTATAGTGAACATCCTAATGTAAAAGTTGGGAAAAAATTGTTTGAAAAATTGAAGCCATACTTTGTGAGCTCAAATAAAGTGTTTGAAACATGTTTTTGTCATCATAATATTGAGTTTGATCTCCACTATCAGGTATTTTGAAAGTTTGTAGAAGATACATATGGTTTTCATGTTGCTCCTCCTAGTAGGAGAAGTGAGTTTATATCATCCATTGTATATGACAAAATAGATGATCCAGTTGGTCAAATAAATTGTATCAAAGGATTATGTGAAACATGTGGTGAATTGGCTCTATTTCTTTTGAAAATTGAAAACGTTGATGCAACAAAAAAATTGAATTACAAAAGTTACAAGTATGTCAAGAATGAAACAAAGTTGGGGAAAGAGACAAAAAAGTTGGAATATGTTGAAGAGGAGTTACTTGTTCTAACATTTATGGACAGATTTAAGAGTTTGATTCAACCTTATATTCGTCACGCATTTTTTGCAAAGTGGCAAGCACAATAGTTTCAAACTTTGAGAGCTGATTTCCCACTTGGAACGATTGTATCAGTTGTTGATTTTGTAGAGAACTATTCCTTTGTTCATCAAAAAGAAATTCAATCAGAATATTACTTTTCTAAGCAGGTCACTATTATGGTACCTGTTTTTTATAGACATGCACAATTAGATTTGGATGGTGTTCAGAGTACTATTCAAGCATGAGTATTTAAAAAGGAATATCATTTTTATATAAGTGATGATAAAGACCATGACATTCACTATGTAGAACATTGCTTCAATATGTTATTTTCTTATTTGAAATAAAGAAACATAAATGTTGATAAACATTATGTTTGGTTTGATGGATGTGCCACACAATTCAAATCATCTACACCATTTTATGCATTATGTAGATATCATTGCAATGATAATATAAAACACATATGGAATTTCTTCAAGAATGGCCATGGAAAAGGTGAACATGATGGTGTTGGAGCTTGCATCAAACATGCTTTGCAAAAGTATCAAATGAATTATCAAGGAGTTCATGTAAATTATGCACATGATGCTTTTGAATGGTGCAAGACACATTTTGCATTAGATGAGGTTGGGACATCATCAACAACAAATCAACAGGTACCATATAGAGTCTTTTGGGAGATAACAAGTATGGATGTGTACATTTGTCTAATTTTTATGCAGTTAAGTTATAAAATTTTATTGTTATGTTTTATTTTTCAATTCATTGAAGTTTAAATTTAATCTGTCCATATTTTCAATTTAATGAACTTTTAGGTGTTAGTAGAAAAAACATGCTTGGTTGTAGGAGGATAGAAAAGACACGTTCCTTACATTTAGTCATTAGTACAAATAATTGCAATTGGACATTGAAGACAAGAGAATATTCATGTTTTTGTGACAGTTGCATTGATGAAGATTATGAAAAATGCATAAATCAAATATGTCTATATACAGGTGCATGGATTTTGGTACCACTTGATGTTACTAATACATTTGATAAAGATGATGAAAATTTTGATGATATTCCATTGATTTCTAATGATTATAATCATATCTCTAGATTGGTAAAAGTGGGTAAGTATCATAAAAATTAATCTTAACTTGTTATTTAATTATCAATTTGAGTTGTCTTATATATGTATTGTACACATACACATGTATACTTGTTATGTAGGAGATGTCTTTGCAGTGATTGCTGAGCTTGTAAATCATGAAGGTGTCAGTTATTATTTATTGTGATGTAATGCAAAGAGGACAAAGTTATATAACCCTGAAGAGAGTGATGGAATTTTGTTTCCCATAGGCAACTTCATATATATATATATATATATATATATATATATATATATATATATATATATATATATATATATATATATATATATATATATATTATATCTATCAAATTTTAAAATACTTAAATTTGTAGTGTAGGTTTTGTTGTGATAGAGGAAACATATTTGAAGCAAGACAAAATAGTCCAACATGGAATACACTTTGTTGATTATCAACCTGACAACAAGGTTTTACAATACAACCACCTAGTCATTGCTACCGAGCTTTGTCTACATCTAGTCAAACTTAAGTGTGTACATCGCAAGTGGAGACTAGACAATTTGAAGATCATGAAAAGATATTACTTGTTATAAGTGTACATCATGGTTGAATTGACCTTTGAGATTTATTTTATAATAATCTGAATATCAACTTCATTTCAAACTATTGAATTTCATCTTGAATTAAATATGTTTTAAATTGTACTATCATACTCTTAGTTATCATTAGTTTATTAAAAAACTATATCAATTAATAATATTAATTGTACCATGGATGAATTTAATAATTTAACAACTTGATATAAATAAGCTAAGTTAGTTCGAACTTATACAATCATTATCTATAGATATGTATCAAAGATAATTTAATATGTTAAAATTCTTAAATATAAACTTCTTTTCAAACTATTGAATTTCATCTCGTATTATATGTGTTTTTAATTGTACGATCATAAGTTCTTAATTATCATTAATATATTAAAAAATTATATAATTTAACAATAAATTAATTGTACAATGGATGAATTTAATAATTTAACAACTTGATATAAATAGGCAATACAAGTTAGTTCAAACTTACACAATCATTAAAGATAGATATGTATATATCAAAGATAATTTAATATTTAAAAAAAAAATCATTTATCAACATTTTTTCAAAGTATTGAATTTCATAAGTGAATTAAATGTGTTTTTAGAATTGTAAGATTATAAGTTCATAGTTATCATTAGTTTATTAAAAAACTATATATTTTAATGTTAGTTTATTACATCTACGGTCATACTCTTAGTTTAAATTAGTTTAAATTAATATGTTTTTAAATATTATATTTTAAAAAAGTTTTCTAAAATAATGTATTGGCTTACCTAATTAACATATTTCTATCCACATAAAACTAAAATTTATCTTTAGCGGGTTAGTAATTGATAATTTAAGAAATATGTATGTTTCTAACTTCCTGCTAATCAATTTAACAAATTTGTATCTTTATTCCTACTAATTGATTTACCAAATTTATGTATCTTTAGTCCTACTAATTGTTTATTTCATATAATGATTATGTAAATAAATATAATGTTTTAAATTTATAATCTAAATCATTTGGGTAATTTAGTAGTTTTAAGCACCTATATTAATTCAATTCAATCAACCTATAAATTATTATTATTTTTCAAAATTTTAAATTAGGTTCATAGATCAATTTGGAACTTCTTTGAATATTTAACTATTGAAGTAGGTGTTTAGAGAAGCTGATTTGATTATTTTATAATGATGACAATAAAATCTAAAGATTAGAAGCTATAATCTAATTCATGAAGAATGTTCTACTATAATACAAAAAAATAACACATGTATATACATGTACACGTCTCACGAACATGTTCTATAGCTATAATACAAAAAAAATACACATACACATATACACGTCTCAAGAATAAACATCTATATCTAATACATCTCTACAATTGAAATGCATACATATGCAAACTATAAATCTCAAATAAATACATGTATGTAGAAAAATATAAAAAGTCATATATACATGTGACCATCTGACTACTGAAGTACTAAATAATCAAATAAATAGTGAAACATCTATATACATGTCATCAAGGTACTAAAATACACATATATATGTGTATGTAAACTGTCTCCAATATATAAGCATGCATCAAAAGATATATAAAGATCTACTACTAGTAGAGGGACCCCTCAAGATGCATATGAACAAAATGACCCTCTAATCAAGTCTCTTGTACATCCTCTTTTTGAGGCGCATCAATCGAGCCCACAAATAAATATATATAGACATTAGAGTTATATCTAAACATATATATACATGTGTGTACATTCAAATTAAATATGAGTGCATATATATATCTAGTTTGAAACATAAATAACTTTAAACAAAATATTTAAAACTTGTACCTAAGAACTACCGGGTGTCTCAATAGAATCATCTCTCTCACGTACATGATATCTTGAACCAATACTAGATGTAACCATGTGCTAAGTGACTTGTGCTTGCATGATTTATTATAGTTAAAGATTAAATTAAATATCTATCTGAATTGAATTTTTAAATAAAAATTCATATTTTTTAATTTCATATATTTAAATTTAAAAATAAATTATATATATATGTATGTATGTATGTATGTATATATGTATGTATATATATATATGTATATATGTACCTAGGTCTTCAAAGGTGGAAGATGATTAGCAAACTCCATTGTATCATCTATTGATGCACCTCCTAAAACTCTAACACCTACTAAACCACCCTTAGCACCATGTCCAACTACTAGTAATGATGAGTGAAGTGGACTGTGTAACTAGTTGGGTAATGGTGTAAAATCAATGCTATCAGGTTGGAACAACATGTCCATGTATGATGAAATACCCATGCTCAAACTAGTATCAATCTTAGACAGGCCTCGTAACTACTCACAAAAATCATCAAGACCCTCAGCTATGATCTTGACATCTCTAACTCATATGCCCAAGTGATTTGTAGAGTGTTGTGAGCTTGGTGCCGAATATTGTGAGTTACGTATAGGTGTATCATCTATCATTGGCGTGGCAGCCTGTGTCTATGGAACTATAGGGCTCTGATGCTATCTAATGGCATCCATCACTAAGTGAATTGACATCCCTTGTGTATCAAATATATAACTGATACTCTACAAAAAATTCTCCAAAAAACATAGTGCTAAATCCATATATGTGTGATTTCCTAAAAAAGCATGAACATCACCTTGTACTGGTAGCCCAGCAGCTCTATATGCATCATTAGAGGAGGTGCCTGAGGTGCTACTAGATGCCTCTAAAGATGGTCGACTAGGTGGATGAGGATGTCGACTATGAATATAATGACCAAGAGAATCAGATGTGATACTAGTATCAATATGTCCAATAGTGTCAATTGCTCCCCTTTGGGAAGAAATGACAACTCTATTTGTAATAAGCACCAGTGCTAGAGTCACTGGAGGCAGTCTCTGTTTAACAAAATGTCTGACATTTGGAGGTGGTAGATGCTGTGCACTATGATACTGGTCATGATATGCAATCTGACCATGCCCCTATCTACAATAATTTGGAATCTCCAAGTAGTTGACATTGAGCCCCATGAGGAACTGAGCATACAACTGTTGTGCAAAATAAAGAGGTATCTAGTCATCCTTAGGATAATGACCATGTATAGCTAAAAAATGAGGATAGATCATGCTAGCAATAACATGATCTCTACATCATGTGACTTGATAGCCTCTCACCCTACCCCATGCTCCCTCATATGATGGAAAGATATCTCTTTTGATGATGTCTTTGGGGGCCACCCTCTAGACATCATCAAAAGATGCATCTCCTGAAATCTCAGCCCTAAGCTCCCTAGATATGGAAGCTAATATGTCAGGAGTAAATGAATGGTGATCTCTAAATCTAGTATTCAAATCTTATAAAATCCTACATATAGTAGCACATATGTCTCTATAAAGACCATCATCAGAGGACAATATAGACTGCTGTAGTCTAGCAACCTCTTGCTCTGAAAATGTAAATAATGCATCAATATCAATGCATGGAGGTGGTGTAGTAGGATCTCCAGTAGGAGCTATAGGTGTAGCTTGACCTCCAATAGGAGCCAAACTAGGAACCACACTAGGACCTACACCACCTGGAGCTACGCTAGGAGCTGCAAAATGAGCCACACAATGAGCCCTAGGATGAGGTACACCATGAGCTGTAGCATGAGCCCCATCATGAATGACATGAAAAAATATATGAGGAGTCAGAACAGGAACTGCATCTACCACAACAAGAACTACATCAGATGCTGCAGCAGGAGGTGCAACAGGAGCTACGATAGGAGTTGCAAAAGGAGCCACACCAAAAGCTGCAGCAAGTTGATCATGTGAAGTCATATCTGTACAAATGTATCAAGAGCTAAGTCTACTGTACACACAATTTTTTATTTAAATTAAAAATTATACATGTAATTGAACATACATCACATGTATAGATAATCTGTAACATGTACATATCTGATAATATTTAAATATGATCACATATACATACATGAGAGTTAGAGTTATTTAGGGAGTTCTTGGGTTTTCAAGACTTTAGGAATTAAAGATTAGTACCTAAGTAAATGACTTAAATGGTTCAACATGAGATAGATTAGGGTTCAAAGTAATTGCATGCAAACAAATTGTTTCTAAGACTTGTCATTTTTAATGAAGATTCAAAGTAGCTAGTGAGTGGCTCATCAAAACTTGCTAATATGCAATTAAAAGTTTGAACAATTCAAAATATTGCTCGATTTTATGATAATCTACTTTCATTCTGTTGAGACATCATGTGTGGTGTCACAAAAGTTGGTTATCGTACTTGTGAATTTTGTGACAATCGATGGTGTTGCACTTGTGCAATAGTATCATCATCCATCAAGGGGTATATTTGACACTTATACCCTTTGTTGATTTTGTGACAACTTAGCATCACAATATATCAATGATAAGTCATTGTGTTGGAATTACACTTGAAATGTATTTTTGAAAATATTAATTATTTGAGGATGAAAATGATAAAAACTAAGAATGTTTGAGAAGTATGAAATGGTGATGATCACTCACCAAATTTTAGGTGTGATAAAAACATAAAAACCTCAATCTGAGGCTCACCCTCAAACCAAATGTGAATTATCACAACCCAAAATGAATAGAGGGATTCTAGTGCAAGATATAGATTCAAGGATGTATTCCTTTTAAGATAAATATGTGCTTATGATATATTAAATTATTAAAGTATTTTGTGATACTAAAAAAGAAATTGGAAAATAGCAAGGTATGATATTGCATCTAATGTATAAAAGTAGGCACAAGAGGTGAGATAGAAAGAGTAAACTTACCTTGAGTGGGATCACATCTAGTCAACCTAGTCCTAGAAAAAATTTCATGATTTCAACCTAGAAATTTGGTATAGATAGTTTCTTAGTAATTTCATGATTTGAACCTAGAAATGGTATCTTCTTAGTAATAAGAAATAAATAAAATCCATAAGTATGGTCGAATACATGTGCTTGAAATCTATTTTTGAATCAAGGATTTCTTTTTAAATGCATGTTTATATATACACTTTCCAATCTTAGATCTAGAATATTGGTGTTCTTTATGGTCATCAATGAAAAAGAAGAGATAAGAAGAATGGATAAATTTAGATCTTCTTTATTTCTTGAGAATTATTCTAATTGGTAATCATGTATGAAGAAAAATGTACATCAGATGTAGAATATTTCTATGTTTTGAATGGATCTTAAAAAAATGAAGACTTCAAGTTCCTTAATTGGGCATTTTCCTTCAAATGTTGAGTACAAGTCTTCAATTACACAAAAACTTGAAAAATTCATGGAAGATTTAAATTTATTGATCTATTGATTTCATGTTATCGAAAGTGAAAGGAGGAAAACCCCTTTTATATAAATTTTGGATTCAACATTGTAAGCATGATAGAACATAAAGATTGGGAAGAAGATCCCTCACATTGGGCTTAAATATTACCTAAATGTAGACCTAGTTAGCCAAGTCTTGGCATTGTTATAAAAAGAAGGGAGTGAAATCGAACAATATATTCAAGAAACACACATTAAAGACATCTACACTTGAAAATCACCAAAATGGGGTATAATAGTTCTTAGAGCCTATAATAATGGGTGTTAAAATTTTAGGAGAGCATAGCCACATTTCCAATCCTGGACTTCTTCTTATCTCTAGGTATGCCCTTTTTTATTGGTAAAGTAGAAAATTTTATTTGTTCTAGACTCTAGAGCCTTATCTAAGCCTAGAAATGGTATCTTCTTAGTAATGCAAGTAACTCAAAATACTCATGAAGTTAATTAAAATTACCTAGCTATCTATATCATGTATCTCTTACATATACTTGACATGTGGCTCAAGAAGCTTGAGGGAATCAAAAGGATATTCCTTTGGCTAGGAGTTAAAGATTCAAGAAGAGGTTATTTATTATTGACTAGGAGAAATTATACACTCCCAAAATCTTGGGGGATTATTTATGTTTGTAATTTTCATAACTTGAATTTGGTCATCCTTCTAAGTTTAGTCTAAACATTTAATCAATTATTAATTTGAACGCCTTGGTCCATAATCCATCATTTAAAATATATATAAAATAAGATGATCTAAAGATATTAGATCTTATTTTATCCCTTAGATCAAATATTTGGAGTAGTTAAATTCTAAAATATATATAGTTTTCCTATTTTGTAGTTTGATTACTAATTGTATAAGAAATATAAAGGGTTCATCTTATTCTATTTAAGTAATATGTTTTTATAATTTTCTAAGAAGTGCAATTCAAAACATTTCTATAGCTCTCTCATTTGGTATCAAATCATGTTTATTGAATCTAGTTGAGGATTGAAGAAACTTACAGTAAGGAATTGTGAATTATGATCTTTGGTGAATGATTAGGTATATCAAATACAACTCATGTGCATACTCCATTTTGACTATTATTTTTCCAGGGGCAACATAACACTGGTAACTTTACAATTAGATCATTTAGAGCCATGAGTATGATGGTGATGACTAAGTTAGGTAGATACAAAAGAATTAAAATGGATAGACAATGTTGTGAACCTTGCATGAACTTCTTCTATAATATCTTCCTTCTCTTTGTTAACATATTTAATAGAAGTAGATCTAGGCACCTCTCTTTGTTTTCGAGCTACTAGTGTGGATGTATATATAATTGGTCTTAAGAAAGTGTAAATATATGTAGGAGTTTGAAATTAGGGTTAGCGCTAGAAATTAGGGTTAGAGTTTTCAAGTTAGGGTAATAAATTAGGGTTAGAGTTTTAGTTAGTGTTAGGGTTATGATTAGTGTAATCTTTTAGCCTAGTTATAGTTAGTTTTAGGGTTATGTCCAAACATTGTTTATGTTTTCTTATGATTGTTAATGTTGTTATGTATTTATGTATATAATCTTTATGTTCTTATATGATGTACATTCTTTATGTTTGTATATAATCAAGTTATGTTCTTATAATTAACTTTTATTAATTAAATGTTGTAACATGTATTCTTTAGGTCATATTTTTTATATGTTCTTATGTACATGTATGTTATATTCTTACCTATGCATTAATCTACATTTTTATATATGTATAATTTAGGATCTCCCCTTAAGACATGTCATTGAATATAGTTAATTATATACTTAGATTAAGGCATTAAAAATAATAACATATACATAAACATGAATATTGAAAACATACATGTGTCTACATTTAACATGAACATATTTACATGTACATTTATGAAATAAAATATCCATTAATCTACATTGTTATGTATAATTTAGGATCTCCCCTTAAGACATGTCATTAAATATAGTTAATTACACTTAGATAAAGACATTAAGATCAATAACATATACATATAAAAATGTGAATATTGAAAACATACATGTCTACTTTTAACATGAACAAATATAAATACATCTATGTTCAAAATAAAAAATATATTTTAATCTACATTCTTATGTATAATTTAGGATTTGGACCCTTAAGACATGTCATTTAATTACACTTAGATTAAGGCATTAAGATGAATTTAACATATACATAAACATGAATATTGAAAACATACATGTCTACATTTAACATGAACATATATACATATATCTATGAAATAAAATATGTACATTTTAATCTACATTCTTATGTATAATTTAGGATCTCCCCTTAAGATGTATGTCATTAAATATAGTTAATTACACACTTTAGATTAAGGCATAAAGATGAATGTTGAAAACATGAATAAGGCATTAAGATGAATAACATATACAGAAACATGAATAAAACATATACATAAACATAAAAGATTAAGACATTAAAAGATAAATAACATGTACATAAACATTAATAAATTTATATGAATATTGAAAATATGTTTCTAATATTTTCTGATGTTTTTTCTAATATTTTCTCATAGTTTTAAAATCTTTTTCAAACTAATATTTTTAAATATATTTTCTAATGTTTTCCTAATATCTAAAAATGTAATATTTTTTTTCTAATGTTTTTCTAATAAAACTAATATTTTTCTCAAAAAAATTTCTAATGTTTTTATAAATAAAACTAATATTTTTCTAAAAATGTGTTTCTAATTAAACTAATATTTTTCTAATAAAACTAATATTTTTCTAAATTTTATTTTCTACACTATTGTTTTTTAAATATATTTTTAATATTTTATAATATTTTTCTAATGTTATCTAATTTTCAAGACTAACATTTTTTTTAATATTTTCTAATGTTTAAATCCTAATATTTTCTGATAGTTTTCTAATATTTTCTAAACTATTTAAAAATAAATAAAATTCTAATATTTTTCTAATGTTTTTCTAATATTTAAATGTAATGTTTTTTCTAATGTTTTTCTAAATTTGTTTTCTAATGTTATATTATTATAAATTTTCTAATGTTTTTCTAAATTCATTTTCTAAATTTTATATTATTATAAATTTTCTAATGTTTTTCTAAATTTGTTTTCTAAATGTTATATTATTATAAAATTTCTAATGTTTTTCTAATGTTTTCTAAAAATTTTTTCTAATGTTTTCTATAATGTTTTTTACAATGTTCTCTAAATTAACATAAATAATTTTAACATAAATAAACAATAAACATATTAAATTAACATTAAAATATGCTTTGAAAACATTAAAATATGCTTTGAAAACACTAAAAATGTAAAAAAAATTAAAATAATAATAGTATACATACCTGAATAGTGCGAGGACGAGAATCTGAAGGAAAATGACGGGGGGACGCTCACCAATATCGCACATTCGCTCCAACCTCTATTCAAAGCTATTATAATGAACAATGAAGGGGTAAAAATGACATTTTTATGCTAGAATTTAGTTTTAATATGTTCGCGCGAACATTATTAATTAACAATGTTCATGTGAACATTCTTTAAATTTTTTGAATGTGTTCATAGCGAACACTTTTTAAAATATATTCGCTGTGAACATGTTTTAAATGTTTGCGCGAACGTATGTAAAATACGATTTCTATTTTTTGCAATTTTTTTTTCCTTCATCCCACTAAAGTGGAACCCATTATTGTTGGTTCACCCTATGCTTATACCAAAAGGATTTAAAATCTTTACATTGAACTTTTTAGGGGTATCACCACCCTCAAACTCTGAAAGGGTCAGGGATAAGAACATCCTAATTCCCTGAAAGGGTATGTGCTATAAATAAATGGTCATTTCTATGAGATGTCAAGGATGCTAAAATCCTCAACCACAATATGTTCACATTTTCTAGTATCCTTGAAGGCCAAATATATTGTTTTTCTTATAATTTTTTTCTAAGAATGGTAAGGGCTTAAGGTGAATGAATAAAGTTCCTTTTTCAGCATTTGATGCTAATGATGCATTAGAATAGGTTGCTTTCAGTGGGAAGATAGTTAGATGAATATATAGACAAATAGTTATTACCTCTTGCTTGGTGCTATTGAAATGAGATTATATTGAAGTGTAAAACCTATAATCGAACAATCATTATTTTGTCAATGATGTCAAACTTGCTACTTGCTAGTGAGACAATTTCTTTTTGGTCCAAATAGTATCATTTAGTTGATTAATGAAGAGGATTTGAAAAGAGGAGATAACAAGATAACCTAGAGAAAGGTTGAGTTATTTAGTGTATAAAAGGAGCACTAAGACCAAGTAAGACATTGATACTAGAGTATATTGTTTATCTACTTAAAGTCTATAATGAAAGGTTACTCAAGAAAATACTAGAAGAAGATCAAGTAAGAAAAGTGTCTACTAAGCTTTGCCAAGGAATCAGTGCAAGCCGAGTAGAAAATAATAGAAGTCAAGTGAAAATCAAGAGGTGTTGACTAAAGAAGACACACAATGCAAGCTGAGTGAATGTTATTATATGCCAAGTAAAGTTTAGTTGGTGTTGAGCATCAATAAACTTTAGTGTTTTCTGAGTGAACTAGTGTTTGTCAAGTGACATAATAGTATAGATGTCAAGTGACAATAAACTGTTTTAAATCAAAGATTTAATGAATTTGAGCTAGCTAATTTGATTTCTTGAATTATGTGAAGCATGTGGAAGATAAATATGATGAGTTGGTGACACATAATTCAAGGTAAACCATTTTAAGTCAAATTCAAGGAAGATTTTAGAGGAAGTTTCTAGAGGAACTCAAATGGAAGAGAGGGTAGATTCATTGAATCTTACCTAACCCTAAAATGGATGATTATGGTTAAGCGACAAATGATCTAAATTCTCTATTTATAGAGATAGTTGGATAGAATAAAATGTTTTCATGTGCATGAACCTAAGGAAGAAAATAATTCTAGGGTATTGCTTCATCTAGTGGCTAAACAAAAGAGACTGCAGTTGGTATACAGAGCAAGAAGGCTTAAAGGGATGAATGCATGAAGGGTGAACAAGCCATCAAAGTTGAAGAGTATGAATGCCAAGCATAATGGAGGGCTAAATCAAAGATCTATAATCTACAAGTGAGTTGTAAATTTTTATTAGACCAAGTCCTACTATTAATTTCTAACAACTGTACTAGTATGGATAAAATCCTTTGGATTAAGGTTGACCTAACAGTCATTTAGAAATCCTTTAACTAGGTGACATTCTAATGGAATGTTATAAAGTCCTCAAAAAAGGATCATTCCTAATAGGGTGATTGAAATATTTTAACTAAGTCACATTTAACAATGTGTATTGTAACATTTAATAGGGTTGGCCTTTCATAGGCATCACTTTAGAAGAGTGAAATTGGGTAGCATGTTATTGATTTTTTGCCTAATTTGGTTTCTACATAAAATCTTTATGTTAAATTGTGTGAATGTGCTTATGGTATTTCATGTCTATATTTCTGCAAAGATGTTTTGACCTAGGAAAGTAACCTACTAAGTTAAGATATTGTATGATCTAATGGATGCATGTATATTATGGTTTTATGGATATGGATCTGTTAAGCATTAAAAAAATTTATTTGTACATCTAGACCTTGGATAATTGATTCAACCCCCTCTTAGTTATTCAAAAGAATTCCAATAGGTACAAAAGGAGATATGTCAACTACAACAACAATGAAGTACAATTTTTAAGGAAACCTAAAGCCCTTCAAGTTGGGTAATGGGAACCAAGAGATTATTGATAAGTACTTGGGGACATGGATTTGAGCGAGTTCACAAGCAAAAAAGCCAATCTCTTTGGGGATGTCATTCAAGACCACCTCCTTGGTCTATATTGGGCCAACAAATGTAACAGGCTTTCCTATTTCCCTATAGTCTTTGAATTTGGTTATGGCCTGTGTAGAGAACTACAAAGTGGATCAAATGAAAGTCTTTGGGAGAGAAGTGAAAGTGATCTTGGACATCACCTCACACAATGTAGAGTTGTTGGTTCACATACCCCCACCTATGAAGGTGTATCACAAGGTCATTGTGGACCTTGGAGATAGATACTACAATTTGGAGAAGGATTCCACCATGTATATCAATGAGGAACTTATGAAGAGGCCTAAAAAGGAGCATAATTTTGACAAACCAAACTTGAAAAAGGCATTCTTCCATGAGGATGCTAAGAACCGTGTTACCCTCCCGAGAAAAGTGTCAAACATTGTAAAGCTAAACAATTGGAGTCATGGATGATCATCTTCATTAAGACCTTTTTTAATATGAAAGATAAAATTAAGTGCGAAAAAGAAATCAATGACAACTTTTACACCTAATTACTAACAATGAAATTAGTTTTGAGGTTATATTAGTCTACCTTTTCTACCCAAGCTACATTTATAGCTCTAAGGATAGAAGTTTCACTCACTAATCCTACTACCATGATTTATAATCATTATCCACAATTAACACTCAAGAGAAGTATCGAGAAGGAAAACTAAAAGGTCAATTATATGTTTGTGTTTGTGGTGGTTAGCATAATTAAAGGTGATTTTGCATAGATGTTGTCTCCAAAAGTTGTTACTCAATCAAGAAATTTAGTTGTTATTTAATCTAATTTAAAACCATTTATCTCAAGTTTTTTGGCTCTCCTCTCCAACCTTATAAGCTTTCAACATTCAAACAACTAGTTTAGTACCAAAAATAGTGCACTTATCTTTACATAATTATTTTTGAATTCATAGTTATTATCTTACATATGGTCTTGAGGACACAATTTTTTTGGCAAGTATAGCGCTGGTCATGTATACTTGTATTTTGACACTGCAACATTTGTAGTTGGTTCACGGTGTGCTCTCCATGGTAGATGGTTTACTAGCAAAATGATTATGGAAACATTCATGGTATGTTTATTTTTACAAAGATACAATTTATTGTTGTAGGTAAATCTATTATACCATGGTTTAATTATTTGATTTTTGCTATATCTCATGCAACCTCCCTATCACTATGAGGCAAAATTTCTTGATATAAAATGATTGGTGTGGATCAAATATTAAAAATTATCAAGAATTTTAGTTCAATTTTCAATGAAGTTAAAGGTGAATTGACATGATTTGCTCATGATTACACAAGGAATTGACCACAATATTACTTGATTTGGATGAAAACAAACAAGAAACAAGAAACAAACATGTAAGCCACACACTTATACTGACCTAGCCTCCTACTACTCCCACGCATCCTAAATTTGTAGGTTGTATGCTAGCAAAGACATGGATGATAAGAAGGGGAGGATTAGTACCATGTTAATGTAAAAAATCAAAATTTATTAACTTTTAGAATAGTGCTAAGAAGTGGTTCCCCTTCAACCCTTTTTTACACCACACTTTACCACGTGAAACTAAAATGAAGTTTCACTTTTTTTTTTCTTTATATCCTGACAACTCAAAATTTTGACAAAAGTACTTAAGTCTCATCAAA
The DNA here is from genome assembly GCA_028749045.1 of Cupressus sempervirens. NCBI lineage: Eukaryota > Viridiplantae > Streptophyta > Pinopsida > Cupressales > Cupressaceae > Cupressus > Cupressus sempervirens. The sequence continues at coordinate 237,605,232 of CM053788.1, read as the reverse complement.
CCCTCAACAAGAAACTTAAGTGTTGTCAAAATTTTGACAAGATACTTAAGTATCATCAAAATTTTGACATTTTTGGGATCATATTAAAAAAAAATAAAATTTGACAAGCCAAATTGGCCTATCATTGAAGATTTAGGTAGAAAATTGAACCCAAATGTGCTAGTGTAGCTAACATCACTGCTCAATACTTGACCTATGTAGATGATAGTGCAATAGTAGACTACTTCTTACAAGACCACTTGGTAGGACCAAAGCCAAGATAGAAAACAAATCCAAAAGTAGACTTCCTATCATCAACATCACTGACCCAATCTAAGTCAATAAAGCCAACATGGGGATATTGTAGTGTAGTAAATACCAAAATGTGTAGAGCCTTAAATGTACCTCAGGATACATTTGGTATCTTGCCAATGTCTCTCATGAGGATCATGGGAAAACTAAGAAAAAAGACCAACTACACAGGAGAGATCAGGACAAGTACATGTCAGGTACAATAAACTACCAACCAACTATCAGTATAAAGTGGGATCCACTAAAGTATTAGGACAAGTGGTAGACAAGAAAACACTTGACTAAAATGGTGTAGGGGCAGGCTTGCAATCAAGCCTGTTGAAGTGTCAGAGCATATCAAGAGCATATTTCTACTAATAGATGTGTTGCCCACTTTTTGTTTTCTAACAGATTGGAAAAAGTAAGTTTTTGTATATAAGTGAAAAGAGTGTAGTTTTAGTCTCATTTGAGTCTAGGTCTAGGTCCCTTTAAATTAGGTGAGTCTCTATTGGATTTTCCTATTTCTCCTCACCTTATTCATAGCTAGGTGGGTTTTCAATTTTGTTGAGTGATCTCATGGGTAGGTTAGTGCCTAGTCCAGTGGAGATTCATTTTATTCATTCATAGATTAACTACATGCTATATCCATTTATGGCTTATCACTATTTGAAAAACTGATGGTGGCAAAAATTTGGAAATCATCTTCTCCTTAGTGGGTTTCCTACCCATGAGGAAGATTTCCCATGAAGGGCACTAAATGATGCAAACACATCAAAAAAATGCAAGTAACAAGGCATCATGCATACAATAAATGTTTCATCTACAATTATGAATCTTGAAAATGGTTCAAATTCATTGTAACCCACATAATAGTTCTTGGCAGAAGACTGAAGACTAACTTCTCCTAGGTCGGTTTTCAACCCATGAAGTTAGTTTTCTTGAAAAGTTAGTTTGGACTAAAAAGATATGTTAATTGGTCCTTGGAAAGGTCTTTGCACCTCATATAAAAATTTTCAACTTCAAAAAGGAGGATTGTACAAAATCCAAGTGTAAAAGGAATTAATGAAGAAATAGAAACTATCTTCTCCTCGATGAGTTTTTAATCGATCAAGATAGTTTCCCAAATTTCAAAGAAAAATCAAGTTAGTGATCAAGTTGGATTCAGAAGTTGTATTTAGAACATCTTAGAATGATACTAAAGAAAATCAAACCATTATTGAAAAGAGATGATATTTAGGATCGCAATTGGTGAACATTCTCCCACGGAGTACCCTGATGCTATTTTTCTAGAACTTATGAAAAATAGAAAAGTAATAAATGTGTTTCTAGAAAGTTACCATTAAGTTCAACGGAATAGTGAAAAGACCCCTAAAAGGTCCATTGAGCTTTCACATTTACTACTGAATGGGTATTTCCTTAAATTCCATTCATGTGGCATGAATTTTGAAGAACAACAGATGAATCAAGGCTCCCATATATAGAAGCATAAACAGTTGAATAAGCTACCACTTTTTCTTTGAACTATTATTTTCTTAATGCACATAGCCTTTTGAAAAAATAGTAATTGTTATATTCATTATTCCTTTTGTCATCTTCAATTCGAATCTTGTTCTCAAAATTGTGGCAATTAGATTCACAAGTTTCAATGGATTGGTAGGAATTAAATCCCAATTGTAAAATTTCACATATACTTCCCTTTGCTTTGATATGGAGGATTATTAAAGGAGGGTAAAGTTTGAATGGATACACCCCATCACCAAAAAACTCTGGGGATGTAGGTTAGTAGAAGCCACTAGTTTTTTGGTTGCAGTTCAAGCCCCAAAGTTGATTTACAAGTCCATACATCATTATAACCCAGAGATAAGGTAGATTGTGTTGCCTCATGACATTGCGTTAGTTTCAATTGATAGGAAAACTATGGTAAATTACCTCCATGTACTAGAATAGGAAGAATTTTTAGACTTGAACTTTGGGAGAGTTTTCTTTGAGTTTTCTGTAAAGAAGATGATTTGGAGGAAAGAAATCATGTAGACATGGTTCTAAAAACCACGAGGTGCTAAGAGTAATGTTCCTAAAACCTTGTTCAGGACCAACCTCAAACCAGAGATTATTGATATTTTGGTTCTCCTACATAGGTTGAAAGGTGAGGTAGAAGCTTTGAATTTTGTTGAGCAGTATTTCTTTTTAGTGCAAGTTATTTTATTTGACACTCAATACATTGATTAGGCTCAAGAGGTAACTGAAATTATGTCCAAAACTCTCCTAGAGGCCAAATTTTATAATATGCTCTATATGTCTTCTTTCCTAATTTATATGTTGGCCTCATTGCAACTATGGCCCAGTGTCCCAAGACTAGAGATTTTTCCTTATGATGTGAAATCTTATGAGTTTTATCCATGCTTAGATTTATAGAATAGTTATCTAGAGTATGCGAAAGTAAATGATGCATTTACTATGAGGATTTGCAAGGAGTTACAAGGATGCCTAGAGAGGAGATTCAATCCTAGAGCCATGGCCACTATCAACTAGTTTGGGAGCTATTTAATTTAATTCTCATCTTTCTCTTATTTGCATCTTGCAGCCTTTGATGGATTCCCCTTGAAGCTACCAAGGTATCCTGATGACATGCTCATGCTGATCAAGGTTGTGTGGAAAGTTCTTCAAGTAAACAAATTGAGTGAGAGCTTGAAGAAGAAAGGGTACAAATTTTACATGAAGGTGGGTTCTTTTAGCTGTGACACCTACTCTGATGCAAATAATATGTTGAAGGCATTTGAGAATAAGTATAAGTTGGACATATACAAAGTCCTAAGGCCCATGTTCAACCCAAATGGGTATGCCAGGGATGTTTTGCAGATAGGAAGTGTGATAAAACATATCACCACCATTGAATATTATTGGATCGACTACAACGATGAGTTTGAGAGCCATGATCAAAACTTCACTAAACTAATAGTTGATCAGGTGAGAATCTACAAAGTTAACATTGATGTGGAAGGGATGGAAAATTATGAGTAAAATATGTATAGCAACACTTACCTGACTAAGCTTAGAAGCACTCCCATAAGCTTAGAGCCTAATGAAGATGTTGGGGAAGAGATAGATATAATGATTTCTCAAATCTACAAGAGGGCCAAAAAATGGGTCAAATGGACCCCATCTTGGAGAAGTTAGAGCAAAGGCACATTTTCTTAGGCTTCTCCAAAAGTAGCAGTGAATTCCTCTTCTCAGAGTGGTGCACTAGGTAGACCCTTGTCTATTACTCAAGGGCTTACACAACCATTAGGTGGAGGTGACCAACTCCCTAACAAGAGTATTCATTTTTCCAAAACTTGCTAAGATAGTTTTCTACCAGTAATTGGAACAAATATAGAAGCCAAGAAGAAAAAGGTGGAGGAATTGAAAGATAACATAGTCACAGTGGCTCTCTTCCCCCATAGTAGTTTGATCTCATCTATGAGGGCTACACTACTCCTACTAAGTAGTCCCCAAGTACAAGTGGTGTATGTTGGAGATGGTGGAAGTAGTAAAAGTGAGTCTACTAAGTCCAATGAAGCTACAAAGAAGACTACAAAAGTAGAGAAAGGTCTCAAAGAATCCTTTCTCTTCAACTATGAAGACATTAACCCTGGTCAAAAGAAAGATGTTCAGTATAGACACAATCAGGACTACATCCAAGGTGATTAACATAGAATCATGGCTAGAGGACACCTTGGACAAAAAGAGGAAGAGGAAAGAAGAGGGAGTTCCCAACAAAGAGACTTTATCTCTAGCTATCTGCTCAGGATCAACATTGAGTAAAGTCAAGAAGCAAAAGACCCTATCAATTCTTGGACAAGATCCTGATGCAGGGCATCTAACTATGGAGATTTCCAAGCCTACTAAAGAAGGGAGGATTGAAGACATGTCTACAGAGGATTCCACCTTACATTTTGTGGATCTCAGAGAAGTTAGACATTACACTAAGTGGGCCTATGGAAGTCAACAAATGATGTGATAAAGATGAAACTGAAAAGTCTTAAGCTAGCTAAAGTTAGAATGAAGGCTTCATCTGGAAATTAGTCACCCTACTTGTAAGCATATCAGGAATGTCAACCACCAGTGATCCTATTGCTAATAACATTCAAGCTATCATCTCCCAATTATAGGAAGACAAGAACTTTGGACAAATTGGTAGAGAGTGGAGCAAAAAACTCAAGTTTGAGGGATTTTTAATCATAGAACAAATTGGAAATGTAGTACTAAGGCTCAAAATAGAGAAGGAGAACATCTCAGCTAACTGAGCTACCCTAGCAGCAGGGAAAGCTAAAAGCAAAGATTGCATTTCCTTGTTGAAGATGATCATTCATATGAAGGATAAGGAATCTATAGAGGCAAAGATCCTACCTTGGGGAGATGAGCCCTTATTTGAATGGCCTTTAGAGCATGCAATTCAAATTTGAGATGATCCTAGTGGCAAAATAAGGATTGAAGGAAACATAAGCTAAAGTTAAAAAGGATTGAGATAGAGACTATGAACTATTAAGATGTCTACATACAGATTCCCAAGCTAGTAAACAAGGAAAAGGGATAATTGGAGTGGTTATCATGAAAAAGAGTTTCTCCAATTATCTAGATAGCTTAACAGAGATATCATATGATCAGTAAAATAGAGTGTTCAAGCTCCAAAAACTTGGTAGGTGTATAAATGTGGCTATGGAGCAAATATGAGAGCGGTTGAGTATTGCCAAAGATTTAGCCTAAGATAATTCCAAGTGGCTCTTGAGATACACTAACATTCATGTTCATAGACATGAGGAGTTGATCCCAATCATTGTTTCTACCAAAGCCTATAGGGTGAAGTTAGAAAAATGAAAGAAGGCAAAGTGATTCATATTCCACCCTTTCACATTATGATGTAATGATTGTAACTAACAATTGGCTCCTTGCCATTTGTCAATTTTGAGGAGACGAATTGATTTGAATCCCATTTTTTAATAGTCATCTTAGAATCCTATTTGTACTAAAATGAAATAATAATAAAAGGTCAACTAATTTTTGGTGTGAAATACTTGATGTTGCAAAGACAATTTGAGGGTATTTTGTGTCAATCATTTTCTATTCCATTCATTCCTATATTAGTTTTATGTTTTCTCTTTTGGTCTGAATTAAATCAAGGAATGAACAAAGTTTTATTCCCCTATTTCAAAACAGCTAGCTGAAGATAATAATATTGTTATTGGAAGTTTGAAAGAGAATCTTTTCCATGCTTTTCTTTCAAGTTAGTCTTTTCCATTCCTTAGAATTAGAATCTTACTAATATCAGTTTAGTTGTAGATAGTATTCATTACTAAATTGTCAAACTTTGCAAGTTTATAAGATGTATGAATCCACAATTTTGACTATCCTAAGACTAAAATCCTCACCTAAGTTAGTTCCTATTTAGGCCTAACTTGGTTCACCTTTCTTGTTCTCAGGTTAATAAAATACCCCATTTAGACTTAGGAACAAACATAATTCATTGCAAATCAAAAATTAAAAAGGGAGTTGTACCTAATAATTTAGAGGGAGGTTAAGCACTTAGTAAAAACTTCCCAACTATTGTAATTAGTTATTGTTCACAAATATTTAGCATCTAAAGAGTAAAAGAAAAAGAAAAATCTATTTACCAACAAGATGTAAATGCCACTAGAAGTCTAAGTAACTTGTAGGACCAAAAAATAGTGTAGAAGACTGAGATCTATCATCTCAAACTATTCCATCAATGCTCTCTAAATACTCCAAATCATGGAGGATAAGCAACCAGTAATGATGAGATCATCAACATAGAGCACAAGTATCACAATATCAACCCCTTGACACTGAATATATATTGTATGATTAGAATGATAGTGTGTGAAGTGAACATAAGAAACAACAAGTCCATCTTCTCATACCAAGCCTAAGGAGCTTGTTTGAGACCATACAATGAATGTCAAAGCCTACAAACTAATGAAGAGTCTTGCAAAAATCCCTAAGGCTACTACATATAAATCTCCTCATGAAGATCACCATGCAAGAATGCACTCTTCACATCCATTTGAAAGACTAGCCATCCATGTGAAGCTTCTAGTGAAAGGACAAAACAAATAGGGTTCATATTGGTGATGGGGGAAATAGTATCAAAGTAATCAATACCCTCAACCTATGAGAATCCCTTTGCAACAACATGTTCCTTAGACTTATCAATAGAACCATCTGCAACATACTTGGTATGGTACAACCACTTGCATCAAACCAACTTTCTTCCTTTTATTTTTTGAAGAGTACAAAGATCCCATGTGTGATTCTTCATCAAAGAAGAACACTCCTCATCCATAGCCAAATCCCACTCTAGATGTCCAGTTTCCTTTGAAAATCTCTGAGGATCTATGAAAATAGCACGACTTAGAAGACTAGACCTAGATGCCTAAGCTTGAGTATGATGGGTATCTATAGAATCTCTTTCCAAAAGACCATCTGACTCAACTATAACATGAGACCATGTGTGAAAAGGTGGAGAAACTAGTGGTGGAGGAGAAGATGGATGTGGTGGATCATCATCTACATCATCCTCTGAAGATGGAACACCCCCAAGAGATGAAGAGGAAGGAGTAGGCAATAAGGAGGAATCTAAGGATGGAGAATCTGGAAGGGGAATCACTCATCAAAATAGACATATCATCAAAAAAAGACCTCTTTGGACTTAGGATCAAACAACCTATACACCTTCACATCCTTACAGTAGCCAACAAAGATGAGTGGTTGACTGTTCTTCTCCATAGATTTTATCTGAGCATTAGGAATAAAATACTATGCCTTACTGCCAAAAACTAAAAATATGGAAACATTGTGCTTGGCATGAGACCAAGCCTCCTTAGGAGTTATTTGTTGTAATGCCTTACAGGGCATCTAATTCTAGATGTAGTTGGCTCAATTGACTACATCAGCTCAAAATGAAGACTGCATATCCAGTGACTAAATCATGCAATTTTCCATCTCTCGTAAGGTTATGATCTTTCTCTTAGAAACACCATTTTGTTGATGGGTGTGTGGAACTAAAAGCTAATGTAGTAAGACATGCTTAGTGAAAAAATCTCTAAATTCCTGATTCAAATACTCCCCCCATTATATGTGCATATTTGTGTGAGAGAAAAACTAGATTGCTTCTCCACAAATGTCTTAAAGATTCATAAGGAATAAAAAGCATTAGATTTGTACTTGAGAAAGTACACCCAAGTGCATCTAGAGAAGTCATCAAGGAATGTGAGCATATTGTAGGCACTTGAAAAAGAAGGAGTAGGAATGGATGTACGATCATTGTGGACCAACTCCAAGGGTGCCTTAGCATGAGTGGCTATTCCCAAAGGAAAGGGATATTCATGATGTTTGTTGACAATGTATCTATGACAAACACCATCAGTGAAAGAGATCTATTTTAGCCCATAAATAAGTGCTTGTGTACTCATCTATTATAAATAGTTGTATTTCACATGGCCCAAAAGCTCATGCCAAAGCTTGCTCATAGAGTTTGTATGAGTAATAAGAGAAGAATCCAAACCATTTGAACTCTCAAAGCCATCAAACTAGTATACATGAGAGTAGAGATTCACACTGCTAGTAGAAATAACTGGATGAGGATCAAAGTGATCTTGAAAAACCACATCATATAGTGAAAACTCAATTATCTTACAAGAGCTAGAAAGGAAAATTTGATAAACTAAAAGAAGGTTCATAGAAATGTCAAGAACTAGAAGAGCATTCTCAAGAGAACCACCATCTAGTGAAATAGAACTTGAACTAAGAATTGGGAGCTATGTAGAGTCACCAACTACAATATGTGATGTAGCACTATGAATAAGTGTTGTGATCAAATCCTTTGAATGATTCATATGGTGTGAAGCACCAAAATCAATGATCTAAAATAATCCTGAAGACAAGGCTCGTGCATGAAGAGCATGATCCTTCTCCAGGAAGGTGGATGAGGAGAGGAGATGTGATGCTAATTTATGGCATCCTTTAAAGCCTCTAACTATTTCCAACATCTAGAAATTGGATGTTCTTCGTTGCCACAAAAATTGTAAGGATCACTTGTGGACTTCTTAGTCTTGGAGGGAGACTTGCCAGACTTAGAAGAATTACTCTTCTTAGGGTTGGATTATGGTTTGGAAGGAGAATGTGTAGATAGCTTGGAGGAATACTCATGACCAACTAAATCTTTCTTGGTATTTGGTGTCTACTTCTTCTTCACTATAGCTAATTGTGCAACCAATGTCATGATCTTTGATCTGGATAAAGAATCCAACTAGGAAAGCTTGGCTTGTTTTCTAGTCAAATGATCACATAATTCCTCAAATTTTACCGTGATGAAATTAGTACCGAATGCATCCATAGTGAAGTGAAAATTAGAGGAGAAAATATAAAATTTTCCCTGAAGCTTAGATAGGATTAATAAAATGAACTCTTTATCTCTCTTCATCTTGCCACAACCCTGTAACAATGATCTCTATTTCTTGAATTTCATTAGAAAGTCTTCAATGGTGGGAAATGAATTAGGTACAAGTGACATAAGCTCTACCTCAAGTTGAAGTTCCTTGAACTCATTGACTATATGAAACAAGGTCTTAAACTTTAGCTACATCTCCCAAGGAGTAGTACACTCAATCAAGATGAAACTAAAAGTTGTCTATAATACTAAGAGAGATAAGACCCATGGCATCATCCATCTTATTTTTGTGTTGAAATGTGTGAAATGGAATCTAAAATAGAGGTTAATCCTCATCCAAACAAGACCACAAACCTTTGAAATGAAGTAACTATGTCATGCCAACTGTCCATGTGTGATAGTTATGTGGGTTTAGAGAAGCTAGATAAGAAGAGGTCTAGGCAATTGTTTAGAGAAGGTATTTTTGGCTTTGAAAGATATATGGTGTACTAAAGTAAATGAAAAAAACAAAATATATAAAAATACCACCCACCATACAAGAAATCAAACTTCAGTAGTTAAAAGTAATGTGTAAACAATGAGGAGAGAAAAAAGATTCAATTCAGTGTCTTATGTATCTTTTAAATATTCTAATGAAGAAGATAGTAGATCTAGATAGAGTATTGAAAGAGCTTTCCAACACCTTTTTTTTGGCCAAAAATAGAGCTTAGATGAAAAATATATGGCCCTTAGAGTGTAAAAAATAAGTTTGGCCTTTGACAGTGAAAAAAAGTACCTAAAGAGCATCAAATTCTAATGAATCTCATCACATCAGATCGGGCTCTAAACCATATTTTTGATGATATCTCATTTTCCAAAAATGGAGTGCATATGCTCAAGTTATGAGAATAAAACTAAACATTGATCCTTATGGCTTAGTAGGGTATCCAACATGCTAATGTAGTGCTTATACAGTGTTGACATTAGCACTTCACCATTTAAATTTCATGGTTTTATGGTTGTTATAGGAAAAAAAAAATTAATGACATGGTGATGACATGTGATGTTGATTGGTCACATGATATGGCATGTTGACATGTCATGCTAACATGGCATGCTGATGTGGCATGCTGACATGCTAGAGGATGTGCACTTGCCATTTGTTGGCAATTGAGAATGTCGCATGTTGGCTGGTAAGACATAGGGCCACATGGCTAGAACCTAGTGAGTGCCATGTGGTAACTATAGTAGGTGGCCAAGTCACAACTAAGCACCAACTGGTAGAGGTGGCAAGCGGTTGGTGGCCTATTAGTGGTTGGGTGGTGTGTGCAGCTAGTTGTGTGCTACCATGTGGTGACACTGGATTGGCTTGTGCTTTTAGTTTTTCTTAAATTTTGTTTCTCTTTTTTCCTTGTAAGGTGTCTTGATGCCTCAGTAGCCAACTATGTCCAAATGGGACACATTTTATATGAAAATGAGAGTTTTTGGGTGCTTTGAATCCAAGAGTGAGGTCCATTTGGCCTCAAAATGATTCAAGAATTTGACCCCCCCAAATCCCCAAAAAATATGTAGTAGCAAGTGTTAGTAAACAATTTTTCCCATCAACATGAATTACAAAACATGACTCAATACACTTGATAGGAAGGACAAAATATACTATCAATTGGATCAGTTATCATTGATTGATAACTATCCTCTAAATTAAAAGGTACATCTCCCTCATAAAAGATATTCAATGAATGTGATTTTTAAGATCCGCCCATCAACATGAGACGAAAGCAATTACTAGATCTATGAATAAAGAAGGAAGAGAAATAAATAACCATATGATTTCTTATTCAACTTCCCACATTACATTATAGAAGAGTTAAGAGGGTTTACATATATCATTATACAAGAATGTAAGTACATCAACCATAAGATTACATACATCACAAATCTGGTGTAATGAACATGACTATGTCTAAAATAGGAAATAAAAGACCATAAGATCTTTTAAACCAGAAATACGAGTGTACAGACCATAAGATCAAACACACACACATCTTCTTTATTTTAGAAACATAATAGAATACCAATAGTATTATTCCATCCCTTCATTACAAGCATACTACAAAACAAATCTTGCTTCCCTTCTTTGTTACAAATATTTTAAAACTGAAAATTCATTCCCCTTTCTTCTAAAAGTGCAGACCTATGAAAAATGGGAGAAGAACCCCATTACAATAGAACCTCCTCTTTTTAAAGATTTCAAACCAGTGGTTCCTAACTGCCCTAACTTCTTTTTATTTGAAACTATTCCCCAATAGTTTCTTCCCGTACAATTTTTTTACAAATGCCTCAGGTTACAATAATAATTAATTCTTGAAAAGAATTAATTATTTTAAATTCTTCCTTCACTTCATCTTAATCCCCCCCATTGATTAACCAAATTATAAAATTAATTATGTGAGAGATTTGTTTGGGTTAATTTAATATTTAATTACTTTGCGTTTGATTATTTTAATATTTAATTTTCTTTCAAAAATTAAATATTATATAATGCAAAATAATTTATTAATAATCTCTAAGAGCTTATCTTTTATATTTTCTCACATAATTGAATGAAAGGGAGGGAAAAATTTAGGGTTTTGAAACCTTGGGTAACATTGGCTCTCTCTAGGGGTTACATTATGTGCTAGGATGCAGAGAACTCTAGAATATTTGTTTGATGCTATCCAGTGCTTGATTCCTTGGGCTATAGATTCATCATTCCACTATTCCTATGTTTGTGATAAGAAATATTGGGGCAATTTTGAGCAATATCCATTATTGTCACAATCTTCTGACTACAGGGTTGATTCTTTGAGTTGGTGCACTATCATGTGCATTGAAAGAATCAAATTTTGAAAAACTATCAAAGTGTAAGCTAGGATCATCCACTGATATTGATATAGTTAGCCATTGGTCTTCTCTTATATGCCATTAAACCGTGATACACTCTATGGGAATCTTCTTCTACTAATGGTTTAGGGTTTCCCACTAATATTTGAATCATGTAAGGATTGAGGCATATGGCCCACTAAATTGAGTGTGAAGATAGTGTATAACATCATTTCATTTGTACTAGGTTGAATTAAAGCCAAATGAGATCATTTGCCTATTGCCAAAGCATTACTGATCATGACACTAAATTGTGCACCTTACAAGTGCAAATTTTACGAATGATAGAAGTTCCAGCCACATGATAGAATCTAATTTTCGATGCATTTTCCATTTGGAACTTCATCTCAATGATTATGTAGCTATTTTTATCACTATTTGAAGACTTACAACTGATTGATGTAGGAGCTTGATGGATAGACAAAGGCCTTCATTTCATTATTTTAAATGAATAATTATCATGAATCAGATTGAACCTTGGACCAACATCCCAAGGTTCCTTTTTCTATTCATTCTACTACTACAACTCTAAACATTTATTTATATTCCTCCTCATAGGTTTTTTAAATTCACAACCATAGACACATCATTATGGTTGCCATATGCATTGGATTATAGTTTCAACTACTCTTGTGAAGCATCCCTTTATGTTTGCACAAAAGGCATATCCATTAATTGACTTTGATAATGAGTTGTAAACCTTAGCTTGCTTGGTACCCATTTTTCTTTAGACATGAATAGAATCACATTCATCAATACATATTGCATGTTGGAAACCTATGGCTTTTCTTTTCCATTCTCTATGAATTTCTAGCAGCTCAAATTTTTGAATGTGACAACATCACATACCTTTCAATCATTGAGTGGATGATTCATGTCTTTTCTTAAACAAAAGAGTTTGTAGCATACAACCATTTCTTATCTCCATCGTAGGTTCTAAAAGCACAATATTTTAAACTGCTATCACAATCTTGATTTGTAAAGAAGCGATCACCATAGGGACAAGAGCACCATCCATGTTCACCCAATGTGAAAATCACATATATCCATGGATTTTCTAATGTCGAACAAACAAAATCTGTTGATTTCTCATGCCACTACTGAAAATATCTACAAATCAAGCATGCTGAATTTGTCCATTTTGACATACAACTAGAATGAATGCACACCTCTTGGTCAAAGAAGATTTTAATGGCTCAATACTTCTTTAGGTAAAGCAACATCCATATCAAGTAAGTTTATCTTCAGCCTTCTTAAAATTGGAAACAACCTATCAGGTAATGGTTTTGCTAAAACTTCAGGTATCATGCACTTTATAAAACCTATGTATCTAGGGGGTGGGTTCTTCAATATAATGGTTGTGTTTCTTTCACTATCCATCTAGATCTTAGGTTGATCTAAGTCTTATGTATATCATCCAAATTTTTATTTTTTAACCCATGATAGCCAAATTGAAAAATGGAATGCTTGACATTGCAACCATATGGCAATCATCTAGAGAAACATGATCATGAGGATGCTTTGTACTCAATGACATTGCCAAAGCTACGTTTTGAGGCTTCAAATCTAAAAATTTTACACCACTTACACCTCCTTGTGGAGGAAAAAGAGAGAGAGTAGGATCAAGCGAAGGTGAAAAGCATGGCACAGAGAGAAAGTTTGGTACTCCATGTTAAGCAATCAAGCCTATCTCTCAGACTAGATCCTTATTTGAGCATTGAATAATGAATTATTTAGATATCTCAATAAAGTCAAATGACAGACTACCTATAGAACTTTTATTTTTATTTTTAATTTTATCAAATTTAAAGGATGATTGTAGACTCTGGTAAAAATTGCATGATGACCTATACTACCAATCAAGGGTTACACAGAGGTTTCAAAAGTTCTATCGAATCTAACATGAGATATTTGAACCAAACTCATCTTCAAGCATATGTTGATTATTTGGAGTAGGGATTCATTAGGTGGTACAATGGTACTACAACATAAACTTTCTATCTCAGGTGCCATTTTCCACACCACATGCTACTCATCTCTTTTAAAATTGCATCAAAAGAGTCAACCCTAATATGTCATGAAGCACTTCTTTTTCTTTTTACTTTTCACCTTATTACTTTAGGAATCCTTTTTATAAAAAAAAACTATGGAGCTATTGGAAATTTCCATCATTTACTTCAATATATATTCATTTTAACTGCAACTTGACCATGTGCAAATGCCATTATAAAATTGTAGACACCCAAAATTTGGCAAAGACTTAAATCATGCAATTTTGATCAATCAGGACCAAATTAATGAGAAAATTAGAAGAAACACAACAGACTTTTAAATCAAAAATTACATCAGGTCATTAATCACCTTTTAAATTGACAAGACCTAAGTCAACTTTAAAAGAGGAAGAAAATAATTCAAATTCATAAAATAAAATGCAAAAAGGGAGGAAGAAAAAGATAGTGTTGAAAATAAATCATTTAGTAAATCAATAAAATCACTTTATCCTCATAAGATGAAAATCTCCCTTTTACCATTTAAAAGAATTTGAAAAATCCTCATATTATCCTCAAAACCAAGTCTTTTGGACTCTTCCTCCTGGCCTCTTATGAGATATTTTGAGTTTCACTTTCATCCCTAGTCAAAAGTGAAAATCTTGGTTCTTACCCCAACCCCTTCTGAAATCCTATAAATAGGAGGGAAATCTAAGAGACAAGGGACCCAAGTTTTTATGCATCTACACTATAGGCATATTTAGATTCATTGTTTTAGCATTTTCATTATAGTGATTTCATAGCATTGCTAGTATCATTTTATGTCATTTAACATCATTTTGTATCATTTAGCTTCATTTGCTACATATCTAGCTCATGGCATGACCATTTCAAGGAGTTGCATTTCATGTATAATCCACATTATAGTCATAGATCTTGCATTTTTCATCATAGATATGCACTTTTAGCAACATCCCATTCTAGAAATATCACTAAAAGGCTAGTTTGAGAGTTATTTTAGCAGTTGTAGTTAGGGAGACATGAGATGCTTGTAGAGATTACTTGCTACAAATGATATCTTGGGTCTAGTATAGTTTGTCATCAGTCTATTTTCTTTCTATGTTAAAGTTTCATGAATATGTGTTCTTTTACCATGTACAAAATGGCGCCCACTATGGGGCTAAACTAAAAGCCACTCTACTTTCAAGTTTTTCAATCTAATCCTTCTCTTTTTAGCATAGAGCTATATTTTTCTTGTTGTTCTTTTGTGCAGATCTAATCAAATATATGTTCTATTGCATCCAAGAGGCCTCATATCAGTAAGAACAACATTCCAACGTCTTTCCCAAGGATAGAAGAGCCAGATCTGGGTCTTCTGACTCTTCTGTGCTTTGTTTCAATGCTTTCAAGAAATATTCTAACACTTATAAACTCTATTTTTGCACATTTAATCTTATTGTAGCGCTTATACACCATTCTATAATGCATTTGCTTTATTTTGTAATGCATTTGCATATTTTTATAGTGCTTTTAAGAGACTATGACACATTTGACCATTTCTGTAGAGCATCTGAAGCATCTTATAACACATTTAACTTTCTTATAGTGCATCTACATGATATAATAGCACATTTGAGATTTTCTGGGATGTGTTTAACCATTTCTATAGAGCATCTGAAGCATCTCGTAGTGCATTTAACTTTATTATAGCACATTTGCATAATAGAATAGCACATTTGAGGTTTCTTGTAATGCATATGAGCATTTCTATAGCACATTTGATGAAAGTTGCAGTTTCCTGAATCTAACTCCTAGATCCAAACATTTTTCACTTACAGGTCCCTTCTACACCAACAAACAAGCTTTCAAATTGCAGACAATGCACGATAGGAATGAAGACCCTCATAAATGTATGTAGTCCTTGCTAGCTTCAAATCAGGTAGGTGGATCACTGCTCTTGTCAATTAAATGTGTGGCATTTCTAAGCTTTCAAACATAGTTTAATTAGAATGTTCAAGCTTGTTGTTCTGATAAAGAAGTAGGCCTATGCTCTCAACTCCTTTGAGTTAATCAAAATGCCCAAACTTCTATAAAGATCAGTAACAGTTGAATGAGGAAAATAACCCACACAGTCTAATTAGGAGCCCCCTTGTTTTCAGTAGTATAGGGCTAGAAATATATCCTTTGTGTCTGATGTGTTTGGGGAACCAAAGCAGCAAGAATATGCTCTCACTCTCTCGAGTGATTAGATTCCTAGACCTATCTATTGACTTCCATTTCTTTCTTTTCACGAGGTAGGATAATCTAGCCATAGAAGGGCTACCTCCCGAGTTGCCTTAGCAGGGCCAGTGAGAGGGATTGCCCCCAATCTTGTATTCCTAATCAAATGCAAGCCACCTGTGTTCGGTGCATAGCCTTCCTCTAGTAGTCCCACAAGGGATTGTGCCAAACCTCCCTAACATTGGTGGGAAGCTCTTTTTTATAGGAGAGGTAAATCCAAACACAGATGGAACACTAAGTGTAGTGCCTATCCTAGTTTGCATTTCGCTATGATGGATTTTCGTATTTTACTTTGTGAGCCCTTGGTGTATTTTCTATTAATTAAGTCTAATTAAATTATTTAATTAATGATCTAATTAAATGGAAAATTAATATGACATTTTATTATTTAATTTTATTTAATTAATTAGAAAATTAATTAAATAAAAGAATTAAATTTGGAGATGAAAATTATAAGTTCAAAGTTGGAACGCGATAATATTTAAACTTAATAATAATATGTTTAGCGTTCATTTTTAAATAAATGTTAAATAATATTATTATTTAAGTTGGTAAATATTTTATTAATTAAGTTTTAAAAATAAAATTTAAAGTGGAAAATAAATAAATTTATTAAAAATGTCATGATTGCATGATAAGTGCATGAGATTTAAAAAATTAAAAAATTAATTAGGGTCAATGAATATTAAATAAAGTAATGTGAATTATTTTAATAATTATTCACCTAGGAGTATGCACACTTCTTTTATGCATGAATTGTCTATGACACGAGAGTTAGTGCACTAATTAAGCACATGGTGTCTACAACCTTGTTATTTTTATTTTGTTACTTAGAAGGTGGGATAAGCTTTGCACTGAGTTGTCAATGCTTATCTCTTAGTTCTTTCTAGACACATTCTAGATGCATCTCAAAGGCCTTTATATAGGGGCTCTCCTAGTGTATATGGACATCCTTATATGCTTCTACAAGCACTCCTAGTAGTGGGGGGTCTGTTCGGTTCTTGGAGGAGCTGCGCATGTTGGAAGAGGAAGGGGGGGATTAGTTGAAGGCAAATTTAGAGTATCTTGTTGCTCAAGGGATATACTCAATCAATGCACAAGCCATTCATAAAAATTGATCCCAGATTTCTCTTGAAAGCCACTCTAGGTATGAAATCCAATACTACCTTCCTTCATAAATATTTCTTTCTATGCTCTTGCTATTTTGTAAATATGTACTTTTGCTTGGATGATCCATTTAGAACTTTTCAAATGGTGAAAAGGAATTTACTGTTGTGTCTCATTTATCCTTGTATTCTCTAAACTCGTCCATCGATAGACATCCATAGATGGCACATGAACTGGATATCTTCCCAAAATGCCCAATAGGAACTGTCAGAAGTTATAAGAGCAATAATGATACTTTTTATGTGTATAAATTAATGATATTAGTAAACCAATAGCGTCAAGAGTGAAAGGATGGGTTCTAATCCAAGTAACGACGAATGAGTAAACCCTCGATTGGACTTTGAAAATCAATGGCTATTTTCCTCAGACTGATTGTATCTCCTTGTAGATTAATTCTGTTTAGATATATCTGTAAGTGGTGAGGTTCAAATTTTTGTCTTAAGTGTTGGAATATTTAATGCAGATGTCCGTTTGTCCCTAGAGCCAAATGCCCACCTACCTCCCCTGACGGATTACACAACAACCAGAAACATTTATTTTGGTAGGTGAGTTTTTCAAATTTAGAAATGGGGGGAAATTTTTTTGCAAGTATAAAAAAAGGAATGTTCTATTCCATTTGACCAGTTGAGACATAAGAAGTTGAAGAGCTCATAAGTTGCAGAGCAAAAAAAGTGATCAGCAGATCCAGTTTGTTGTAGGGACAAAGGAAGTTCATTTTGTGCCTGTAGTTGCACGTGTTTCTTCTCTGATCATTCTATAAGTTGAATAGTTTATTGTTTTCATTCATCCTATTGAAGTAGTGATTGCTCCAGGTGTTATTGTATGTAGCCATTAGAGCTACAAGTTTGAAGTTTTATTAGTTTGAAGTTTAGAGTTTTTTGGTTGAAGCTGAATGCTCCCAGATCTTGTATTAGTTTGATGCAAAGTTAAATAGTAAGCAACTAGGCATACACGATTCCATTGCTTCTTGTTCATTGCATTTTTGGAAAGTTTATTTGAAAGTTTGAAGCTTTGGATCTCTGGTTTTAATGGTGAAATCATTCACATTGGAAGTCTGTCCTCGGTTTGCTCTTTAGTTTGAGTTTTTAATATTATAGTCATTACCGAGTTCAGTCGATGCCCTCATCTACCGAGCTCCTCTCTGTAGTGTCTACTGAGTTAACTCAGTAATCACTCTTCTACCGAGTTCACTCAATAATCACTTTGGTTACCACGTTTCTTATCCTTCCTTTACCGAGCTCAATCGGTAAACTCTCCTGCCACCTTTTTTCTTTGGTTACCAAGCAAAATCTGTCACTCGAGAATAGTTGTTGCGGAGTAGATTTTCTTAGGTTTAGGGTTTTGTGATTGAAATTTTTAATATTTCTCACATGGTATTAGAGTAGAGGATAGTGGAGAAGATATTGAGGAGTTTACCTCATAAATATGACAATTTGGTCATGACCATAGAAGAGGCAAAAGACCTCACTATTTTGACAATAGATGAGTTAATGGGTACACTTCAAACCCATGAGCATAGGATCAATAGATCTACTTCTTCATCTTCCCAAGGGAAAGCATTCAAGGCTTAGTTAAATCCAAGAGGAAGGGGGAGAGGAATAAATGGCTTAGGTAGAAACTCTAGAGGCAGAGGTCGAGGTAATGGAGGACAAAGAAATGCTGCAGCAGAAAGCTCAGGAAGAGTAGATGGAGCAAGTAGCTCACAAAATACCTCAAGAGGAGGTAAGAAAAACTACAACTCAAATAAGAGTAATGTAGAATGATACTACTATCATAAATATGGGAATTATGCAAATGAATGCCAGAAGAAGCAGAATGATCAGTCATAAATATTACAATTTGGTCATGACCATAGAAGAGGCAAAAGACCTCACTATTTTGACAATAGATGAGTTAATGAGTACACTTCAAACCCATGAGCATAGGATCAATAGATCTACTTCTTCATCTTCCCAAGGGCAAGCATTCAAGGCTTAGTTAAATCCAAGGGGAAGGGGGAGAGGAAGAAATGGCTCAGGTAGAAACTCTAGAGGCAGAGGTCGAGGTAATGGAGGACAAAGAAATGCTGCAGCAGAAAGCTCAGGAAGAGTAGATGGAGCAAGCAGCTCACAAAATACCTCAAGAGGAGGTAAGAAAAACTAAAACTCAAATAAGAGTAATGTAGAATGCTACTACTATCATAAATATGGGCATTATGCAAATGAATGCTGGAAGAAGCAGAATGATTAGTTAGGACAAGCAAATGTGGCTGATGTGAACATGGGAAGTGGACCCAATGCCACTGCCTTCATCATGTGTAATGTTGGTGAAGAAGGAAGCCCTGAGGTTTGGTACCTTGATAGTGGATGTAGAAACCACATGAGTAGTAATGAAACCTTGTTTTCATTCATTGACAAGAGTTTCAAATCAAAAATTAAGATGGGTAACAATGGAACCCTACTAGTTGTGAGCAAAGGATCTATTATGGTCCACACCAAGAAAGGTGAGAAAAGAGAAATACAAAATGTGTATTTTTCCCCTGGTATGAAGCACAATTTGATGAGCATTGGTCAACTCATTCAAAATGGATACAAAGTGCTGATGGAGAATGACATGTGTGTCATTCAAGAAAAGGATGGGAGCAAGAACCTATTTGCATCAATTCAAATGACCAAGAACAGAATGTTTCCCTTGAGGATTGAGACATGTTTCTCATCTCAAGTTAGTGCTGCATCTCCCACACAATCAGCTCTAAGGAGTGTGATTGAAGACCCCTCACGGCTATGGCACCTCAAGTATGGTCATCTTGGCTATGCTGGTTTAAATTTGTTATCAAATAAAAGAATGGTAGAAGGTTTGCCACATGTAGGAAATTCTTGTGACAAGTGTGAAGCTTGTATTTTGGGTAATTAACATAGGCTTCCCTTTAATTTCAGAAATTCTAGGAGGGCTAGATATCCATTAGAGTTAGTGCATACCGACCTTGTCAGTCCTATGCATGTTACTTCCATTGGGGGGAGTGCTTATTTCATGACATTTATTGATGATTTCAGTCGTAGGACATGGGTGTATTTCTTAAAGAATAAATCTAAAGCATTTGATAAATTTGTAGAATTTAAAGCCCAGGCTAAAAGAGAATGTGGACATTATATCAAGGTCCTTAGATCAGATAGAGGAGGGGAGTATACCTCCAATTCTTTTATAAATTTTTGCAGGAAACATGGCATAAAGAAAGAGCTTACAGCCAACTATACACCACAATAGAATGGAGTGGTTGAAAGAAAGAATAGGACCATTGTTGAAATGGCAAGGATAATGATGAAAGAGAAAGGTCTCCCAACTAAATTTTGGGGAGAGGATGTGGCAACATTAGTTTACCTAATTAATAGGTGTCCTACAAAGGCAGTTCATGATAGAATTCCAATGGAAGCATGGTCACAAAGAAGATGGACAGTTGAACACCTAAGGGTGTTTGGATGTGTTGCATATGCACACGTGCCTAAAGAGAAAAGGCAAAAATTGGATGAAAAAGCTGTGAAATGCATTTTCATAGGGTACAACCCAGAATCAAAGGCATAGAGATTGTATGACCCATTGAACAACAAGATGATGCTTTCAAGAGATGTGGAATTTCTTGAAAATTAGTCTTGGTATGGTTCAATTGATGAGTCACCAAGCACTTCAAGTAAAGTGCCAATTATAAGTGAAGAGGATGCTGATGAACAGTAAGAAGAAAGAGCAGATAGAAGAAAAGGCAAGCAGCCTCAGTCATTACTAGGCTTCTGTAGGCATGACCGAGTGTCAGTACCAAGCAACAATAGTAAAGATTCTAATCCCACACTCTCCTCCCTGTTACCAAGAAAGACCAAGAGTCTTAGGGAGATATACCAAGATGAAAGGTATGAAGATTATGATGAGAGTGTTAATTTTGCATTATTTTCTCATAGTGATCCAATATATTTTGAAGAAGCTATTAAAGAGAAGAAATGGTGTAAGGCCATGGATGAGGAAATAGATGCTATAGAAAGAAATGAGACATGGGAGCTAACTGAATTGCCTCCCAAGAAGCAAGTGATTGGAGTGAAATGGGTCTACAAGACCAAATGCAATGTTGAAGGCAAGATTGATAGGCATAAGGCAAGGCTGGTAGTCAAGGGCTACAAACACCAGTATAGAAGAGATTATGATGAGACTTATGCCCCTGTTGCAAAAATGGAAACCGTGCGTGCTGTCATAGCAATTGCAGCTCAACACAAATGGAAGGTATTTCAAATGGATGTGAAGTCCACCTTCTTAAATGGTGTATTGAAAAAAGAAGTGTATGTGGAGCAGCCACCTAGTTATGAAGTTACAGGTGAAGAGAATAAAGTATATAGATTGAAGAGGGCTCTCTATGTGCTCAAGCAAGCTCCACCGGCATGGTATAGTAGGATTGAATCATATTTGATGAGCAATGGCTTTAGAAAAAACAATGGCGAGCCTACTCTCTACATCAAGGCATCAAATGGAAATGTGTTGATTGTTGTCTTGTATGTAGATGATTTGATTTTTACTGGTAATGACAAGGCTCTAATTGGTGAGTTCAAAGAGGTCATGAAAAGTGAATTTGAAATGACAGACCTAGGTCTCTTGAATAACTTTCTAGGCATAGAAGTAAAATAAATGCATGATGACATCTTCATCTCTCAAGAAAAGTATGCAGGGCAGATCTTGGAGAGATTCAAAATGCAGAACAGTAAGGCAGCCCCCACACCAACAACAATAGGTCTAAAGTTGAGCAAGGAAGACTCTAGCAAGAGAGTGGATCCAACACTATACAAGAGTATGGTTGAAAGTCTGATGTATTTGACTGCATCTCGACCATATCTAATGCATGCAGTAAGTTTGATTTCCAAATTTATGGAAACACCAAAGGATTCCCATTGGCAAGCGAGAAAGAGGATCCTAAGGTATGTGAAAGGTACTAAGGGATTTGGGATTTTGTACACTGCAAATGTTGATTTCAAGTTGGTGGGTTACACAGATAGTGATTGGGCTAGAAGTTTAGATGATAGGAAGAGTACTTCCTTATATATGTTTCATATGGGTTCAGGTGCAATTTCGTGGGCATCCAAGAAGCAACCTATTGTTGCTCAATCTACAGTAGAGGTTGAATATATAGCAGCAAATGCAGTAGCATGTCAGGCTATTTGGCTAAGGAGGATCTTGAAAGATTTGAATGAAAGGCAAGGAGATGGAACCACAATTTGTTGTGACAACATCTCATCTATTGCATTGTCCAAGAATCTAGTCTTCCATGGGAGAAGCAAACATATAGAGATCAGGTATCACTTCATCAGAGAGTTGGTGGAGAATGGAGATATCAAGATAGAATTTTGTAAGTTTGAGCAACAGCTAGCAGACATTTTTACCAAGCCATTAGGCATTGGAAGTTTTGTACACCTAAGAGAGTGTCTTGGTGTAGTTGATGTAGATCAGCAGTGATCCTTGTTTGTTTGGCTCAAGACAAAGGGGGAGTTTTGGAATATTTATTGTAGATGTTCGTTTGTCCTTGGAGCCAAATGCCCACCTACCTCCCCTGACAGATTGCACAACAGCTAGAAACATTTATTTTGGTAGGTGAGTTTTTCAAATTTAGAAATGGGGGGAAAATATTTTGCAAGTATAAAAAAAGGAATGTTCTATTCCATTTGACCAGTTGAGATAGAAGAAGTTGAAGAGCTCAGAAGTTGTAGAGCAGAAAAAGTGATTAGCAGATCCAGTTTGTTGCAGGGATAGAGGAAGTTCATTTCGTGCCTATAGTTGCACGTGTTTCTTCTTTGATCATTCTGTAAGTTGAATAGTTTATTGTTTTCATTCATCCTATTGAAGCAGTGATTGCTCCAGGTGTTATTGTATGCAGCCATTAGAGCTACAAGTTTGAAGTTTAAAGTTTGAAGTTTAGGGTTTTCTGGTTGAAGTCGAATGCTCCCAGATCTTGTATTAGTTTGATTCAAAATTAAATAGTAAGCAAGCAGGCATACATGATTCCATTGCTTCTTGTTCATTGCATTTTTGAAAATTTTATTTGAAAATTTGAAGCTTTGGATCTTTGGTTTTAATGGTGAAATCATTCACATTAGAAGTCTGTCACTCGGTTTGCTCTTTAGTTTGAGTTTTTAATATTATAGTCATTACCCAATTCAGTCGGTGCCTTCATCTACCAAGCTCCTCTCTGCAGTGTCTACTGAGTTCACTCGGTAATCACTCTTCTACCGAGTTCACTCGGTAATCACTTTGGTTACTGAGTTTCTTATCCTTCCTTTACCGAGCTCACTCGGTAAACTCTCCTGCCACCTTTTTTCTTTGGTTATCGAGCAAAATCTGTCACTCGGTAATAGTTGTTGCTGAGTAAATTTTATTAGGTTTAGGGTTTTGTGATTGAAATTTTTAATATTTCTCACATTAAGTGTGTCATTGTGCTAATTAGTTGAGAGCACATCAAATATCTGAGATCTGACTGACCACATCATATGATGTTCAATTCAGTAGCTTATTTTTGTGCCATTCATGTTTTGATCCAGTTTCAAAGATGGCACTGTCACTTAGACCAGAATGCGTAAGATTATAATTGTGATATCAAAGTTACAAAAGATGTTCTTAGGTTGCTCATAATTATGCGACAATATGCAGCCAATGTTTAGAAAAGTCTTGTTGTGTGAGATATGTGATGCAGAGATAATCAAACAATGATGCAAATCTGCATATTGTTCATATCCTTTCCTGAAACCACATAAAACATTCTGAAAATCTAAATGTGATCTTCTTTGCACACATTAACTAGAGGTTCAAAAACTTATAATATGCTAATGATGATAATAATAATAGTTTATTTATCTATCATTCACCACCTTTCTTTCACCATTAACCAACTCCTTCATGCATTTGCTATCTTAGCAATTATGTCATCTCAAAATTTGTTATTTTGGGATGGACCTATGCACAAAGAACTATAACTTTTGACTAAAGTCAAAACTTTTCGATCGCTCTAGTGAGAATGGGCGTAATTAGTTTCTCCATAACATACTCAAATCTTAGAGAAATCTAGCAGTTAGAATTTGAGATATGTCTTTCGCACCGAGACTATTATTTCCATGACAGTAATACCCAAAGAAACCATTTAGTCTGTAATACCTTCAAACTTTAACACATTGAGGTTCTTCATAACATAATATTCAGTTTCTCTATTGTAAAACCGATTTCAAGATATCTTAAACTTCAAACCGATTCAAATAAGCTTTAGGATCATTTTCATAAAACCTAAATTCACCAACATTTATGTAAATCTTCAAAACTAGAATTTTCTGGACATTAAGATTTTCAATTTATTACAGTCCAACTAGATTCCTTTGAAATCGAAAATAACAAAGATCTCAAAATGAAATAGAATTTGATTTCAAGATAATCTAATACTGTCACAGTGTATAGGAACTAAGAACAGAGAGTTTCAAAATGAGAAATAGGAAAAAAAAAAAAAGTTCTTAACAAAACTCAAATATTCTTTCCATTCTTCGATATCTCCTTACATCTTTATTTTCTTACTTTGATACAAAACATTCTACATAATTCTAGTAATTTTCTCAGGTGTCTTTAGTTGTGTATATAAAATCTTGGCGCTAGCAAATAATTTGTTATCTCCCGATGCCCCTGCATCAATATCTTTCATCCAACCTTCGATTCTCCTCCATATGGACTACCAATATAGTCCTTGTGTAGTGGTTAGAGTCACACATTAGCTTTAGTATCCTCATGTCTACACTCGACAACTTTCTCCACTCGATCATCTCTCTTCGCAGCATAGAACTGATCATCTTCATTTCCATCAGCAAGAAACTGAGTCCACTGCTCCTTGTCATTAAAGTTCGAATAAATAGACAAATGCTCATTTACCAGCAAGCTCTTGGAGCTACAGGCCATGGAATTACTCCAGACCAGTGGCTCAAAGCTCTGAAATGGGGATTGGTCATTGATTTGGGAATTCTGAGAAACAATATCCCAGTTCTCCATGATCTCGTAAGGAAAATATGAAACTTTTGCTTGTTGATTTACCTCTACTGACAATTGTGAGAGTGAAGGGCATAAGTAGCTCAATTAGTCATCACATACCTGGCAGTCATGTTGGGATTGGAAAAAAATAAAAATCCCTCATCTTTTATGCAATGTTTATTACATTGCAATAAAGCTGCGTCTGTTCATAGTTAAGTGCCAATGTGAGTTAGTTTTAAGGTAGACTCATATCATTTGGAAATTGACTTTATTAATGCAAGAGTTTAATAAAAGTTGTTGAGTTATTAATCTATTAAAATAAATTTATGAGTGGTACATTGATAGTTTTTATTTATTTTAAATTAATTCAATATATTATAAACAATAGCTAAATAGGACATTTATCTTTTATTGTTTGACTTAGTAATAATACCATTATTTTATTGGGGATTCATTTAATTATTCACAACCCCAATTTTCTTTAATAATAAGTTGTGGAATTATTTGTAATAATAGAAAAGTTGAAGAGTAAAGGATTGTTAAGTTATATTAATTAATACAATAATTAGTTGGATTAAACCATATCGGGTTGTATGAGATGAAATGATTGAACTAATCAATGGATAATGACGTCGAGTCATTATTTTAGTAAATTAAACAATAAGTTATCTTTATATTATTTGGAGTATTAATGCATTTGAATATAGTGTTTGTTTAAAAAAAATTATTGATTAGTTGATAAATTGATTATATAATCATTTAATTACTAATTTAATTATTTGTAGAATTAATTGAATCTAACTGATAATTAAGTTATGCAATGGATTTTTAACTAAAATGATCATTGATAGTATCGAGGTTAATGAATTGTAAATTATTTAATTGAAAATTGATAAGCCCTATTTCAACAATTTGAATAATGGGGGGGTGGAAATGCTTCTTGGAATCAACAAAGTCTTATTTAGTTATTAGTAAAATTGATTATTTTGATTTCTATTAGTTTCCAGTTCCTTGTGTGAAGCTGAGGCATTTCGAATGGTTGGGTCTTGATGATGTCATATTGTATCATGTTCAAATTGATCTTGTTGGAATCTTTGATCAATATTATTTTGAGATACTTTTTGAATGCTTGTTGAGAACTAATGGAAATTGTGGATTATCATTTAATGCCTTTCAGTTGTCATAAGAAACTGTTGTGAATATTATGATTGTCTCTTTTTGGATGCTTTCTAGTTACTCGTAGAGCACAAATGTGAATATAGTGAACTATCTTTTGATGCTTACTAGTCGCTTGTATAGGACTGAGATGTTTTACAAGATTTCTTCCAAACTATGTGGTTGAGATTTACGTTGTGGAGCATTGATGTGTACTTGTATGGAAGTGTAGAAGCTCAAAAATGGTTTGCATCTATGAATTCATCACTTCTTCATACTAATTTGTCCCATTTTCTCATTCTACTAACTTTGATCTTTTGGCTAGATTGACCATATTTTTTCATTTGTATCCCCTTTCACATCAATTTCATACCAACTCAGAATCACCCCAAATCAACCCAAAATTAGTCGAAATCAGTCCTAATCAACCCGAAACATATCAAACATCCCAAATCAATCATCATTTATCCTCTCCTAGGCATTGTTGTGGCTTTCAGTGTCTTGGAAACCTATCAACTTATCAATCTTATCAATATGACCTTAGTACTGTCATGGCTCTCAGTGCTAGGTCAAACTATCATTCATGTCATTCAATCTTTGACATTGTTGAGGCTTTCAATATTAGATCATGGCATCATCAACCATTTTAATAACATTGACAATGTCCGTCGATGTTATTATGATCAAATCTTATCAATCAATTTCAATCCTATAGCATTTACAATGTCAGTTAAATGTTACATGTCAACCAATTCATGTCATGTGTCCTTGGCATGTTATCAACTTCAACCAATCAATCTGACCATGGCTTTGGTCTACTTTTCATCATCTGATTCCATATCCATCATCATTACATTTTCATCAAAGGATATTGTCGCATTCATTCAATCAATTTGGCCAATCATTTGCTAATTTTATCTATAGGATTAAATAACCCATAATTTAATCCTATTATTTCTAATTATTTTTCCTAATTATCATCCTCAATTAATTAATTTTATTAATTAATTGATTCATTATCTACAAACCATGGAAATTATTAATTTCCCAAGTTCCATTTTCCATCATTAATTCTATTTTCTACTAATTCTTATTTTGTGGAATAAGAGGATTTTTAATTCAAATATTCCATAAAATACTCCACTATCATGACACTTGGATATGAAACCTCATGGATTCTCCTTGGACACTTGGTTGAGATTTGTCATAATCAAATATTATTACCTCTTACACATGTCTCTATTTTGCTTCTTTGTCATAGATTCTTGGCTTTAAGTGGGTTGAGGTGTCTTATGACGCGTCATAGATTCTCTTCCACATTTAGCCAAGTTTGACTTGCATGTGTCATAGAATCTCACAATTGGCATATTCTATCATATGCATCATAAGAATCTCTTTCCACATTGCATATCTGTGGGTGACAAATCCAATGCTCTCACCCTCCATGTCAATTATAAGATGGACCCTCTTCCTCTCATTTCGGATCCAAATGCTGAAGTTTTGAAAATCCTTGAATCCTTGAGTCTTTGAGTCTCTAATCCTTTGCATTTTGCATTCTTTCTCTCACATTAAATCACAACTTCAAGTATTCTCACGGAATTATCCACATCATCTAGACTTTTGCTCCAATTTTGTGTGCACTATAGGCAACTTTGGAGCTACAATCATTTGGAGAAGAAAGAAGGACATGGGAGCTACAAATGAAAAAGGGGGTTTCTATTGCTTTCTTTATTAGTTTGGCTTTCATGGTAGACTAGTGGGTGCTAACGTATGTTGATTGAGTTTTGTGATTTGCTCATAGTATGTTATGCATTTTAACCCATTTTTCTGGTCCTACAGGAAGTATCAACTTTTTTTTAGGTTGCCTATTAAGGAGCCGAGTTTGATTATGATGGATGTTGTGGTATGGGACACAATTGTGATTTATGTTCTTAAGAGAGGTTGTCTAGGTACATGTCTTTGGGAGTGGCTTGTATAGGGGTCCAGGGCCCAAAGTGGTCAGTACCAGGGTAACCTATTGCAAGTGATGTAATAAGTGATAATCTAGTGATTAATAATTTTGGGGAAACACACTAAAAAGATAAGTTAGGGATATTTGACCCGCCCATACCTTGAGTGCTTGTATAGACTAAGGATGGGAATGGGATGATTGCCTCATCTTCATGAGAGGGCTTTTTGGTTCCATATGTGCAACGTTGAGGGTCTGGGGTTCAGAGTAACTAGTCCAGGGTAACTCAACACTTGAGGGTCTAGGGTCTATTGAGAGACCAGTCTAGGGTAACTCAAGCAGCCATGTGATGACACTCCCTAGAATGTAGCCTAAGTCTCCTCTATAGAGTTTGTGTGTACCTTTGATGGTGTACTTATTGTTGAATGTGCTTATTGTGATTATTGATTTTCATTGATGATGATTGGCAATTTTTGGATGATGTACTCTTGACATGTGGATTTTGACTTGAGTTTATCTCCTCCAACACATTCTTTGTTGGCATTTACCTTCCTTCTATTCTTGGATCATTATGATGGATGTTATATCTTATGTTAGATGTTATTTTCTAACATGATTATTTATATTGATGATTAGCAAGTGATAGACAATGCTATTTACTTATAGAATCATCTTATGCTTTATTTTATGATTAGATTTCTCATGCATATGTTGTAGCATGTTAGATTTCTTTTTGCATATGATGTAGTGTGTTTTAGGAGTGACATTCCTACTATGATAATACTGATGATCTCTTTGGTGACTTGGGATGTTACGCGCAGAGGGATGGCTAGGGCCCATGATGGTCTAATGATGCTATTGATGGTTGGTAGGAACCACACACTTATATTAATTGTGTTTTATGATGGATGGTTATCTTTTTCGATGATTTTTTATATCCTTTTGAGCCGTTCATACCATGTGACATGTACAGTAGATGATTGAGCATTTTGAACTAATTTGCCAAGATGCATTCAGATCAAATGTATATTATGGACATTAGACTTTTTAACTATTCTTTCATGAGGATGTGGTAGTTTTTAGACTTAGTATTAATTAGATTAAATGTGACTCAATATTTAGGGATCCTTAGGAATGTAACCTATTATGTATGCTTTAGTTGAATATATATTATTGCTTTTGCTACTAGGTGTTGAGGTGTATGATGTTATCATTCAAGTTTCAAAAAAAAATTGTTTGGAAAACTTAGTAGAAATTTAGGTTAATTCTTTTGGGTCCCTTGGTGGGTGTTACACTAAGACCTACTAGTCACCAACCTTAGATAACCTTGCTAGGAAGCCATTTTTTTTGTTTTTTAGGTGCGTGTGATTTTTCATTTTATTATGATCTCACTACTATTTTTATTGAGTACTTTCAAACTTAATAATGAACATTATTATGGATCACAAACCTTCTAGAAAGACAAACCTCAAACTGGTATTGAGAAACCAAGTGTAAAACAAAGACATTGCTGAACAATCCTTGAAATTGTGCATACACTACATAAAATAGTGCTTCTAAATATTTATGTAATGCTTCTAACTGATGTTATGAAGCATATACTTATGAAACAACACATCTGATTTAGAAAATAGTGCATATAAGAATTAAACTAGTGCATTTGAGCATTGAAATAGTGCATATGAGAACAAAACAATGCATTTAATTACTAGAAAAATGCATCTAAACATTGCTGTGACACATCTGAGCAAAAACACAGAATAGAGGCTATCTATAAACATGATACTTGCAAAGAAACTGTCCATGTTTGTATTTTACAAAGTCTAAAAATTTCTGTGTTTGATTGAAAACACCTTTTGAAAACAAGAAAAGCTACATCATCATCAACTCAATAGTTACCATTACCTCACTTTGCACATCAAGCTAGGAACATTCAGAAACACACATTTTTACCTAACTTCACAAAAGTAGACCTCATCCTATCAACATTGGCAAACACCTTATGCAAATTAGCTTGTTACTATGAACAAATCATGGTCAATGAAAACTTTCACTTCTTGAAAAATGCTTAAAAAATAAAAGGATCCAACTCACTTTTCATGCCAGCACACAAAACAAGTGTACCAACAAAACCAAAGTGGTTGCCCATATGAGTAAGTGCCAGGATAGTAAGTAGAACCGTCAAATGTATAGAACCTCTAAACCTCCCAAAATCTACTACAAAAATAGATTGCATGCAGAACGAAGTTACTCCCGAGTCACCCTTATTTGATCAAAATTTAGAATCCCTAGCCACAATAGGCTCATTTCACCCATGGAATGACAGAAGCATTGAATCTACGATCGAAGATTTTCAGCAAAATCTTGAACTTGTCGACATCATGGACAAGATTCTGGAAAAACACAAAGAATGATACATACTCGCATTAGCACAACAAGGTGCAAAATTTCCATCTAATTTTGATGTGACCAATTTGAAATGAGATGAAGAAGAATCACCTTTAGATGTAGTCACACAAAAATTGCAAGACCTACAATTAGAAATGGAAAAGATCAAAAGAGGGAAAAAACAACCCATAGAGTTTAGCTTCAAAAAGGTGTGTCCCCTACCACTCGATAAAAAACTTCACCTTCACACCTTTCCTCCAGATGTCCAGATACCAAAGTATGAAAAATATTTTGGCATGTTGGATCCACAAGATCAATTGAGGTAATTCTACACACTAAGCATGGATTTTGTCAATGACACAACGTACTTGATGTGTCTATTTCCTAGGAGCCTTGGGGGGCAAGCCATGAAGTAGTTTTCCAAATTACCCTCCAATATTAAAACCTTTGACCAATTGGCCTCCATTTTCATCACTCAATATTCTTACAACATTGAAAGAGAGGTTATGATGATTGATCTATGTAACATGAAACAAATCCCAAGTGAGTCATTCAAGACCTTCCTACAATAGTGGAGGTACATGTTTGCTAAATACCATAGAGACATACTAGATAAGGAGAAAAAAAATATCTTCATCAATAGTCTATCCAAATTGATGAATTATTGGCTCCAACTCCAAGGGCCTAAAGATTTTAAAACCACTTTAGAAAACATAGCTAAGGTGGAAGAAACCTTGGTAAACAATGACATAATCAAATTATCTAAAGATGGTAAAGGATTTTCTAACAACTCCACACAAACACACAATTCCTCTGATCGGTCCACAGACAAACAAAAATCATGGTGGTGAAACAATAATAAAAACTTCATGAATGAGGGGGTAGTTGAAGCTAATCATGTCAAAACTCAAACTCAACCCCCTTTAAATCAACCGGGTCCCAATGTCATACCTGAAAAAACAATAGCAGCCCATTTTACCGATGTAACACAAACACTACCTCTACATCCAACCAAAAAGTTTCTTACAATCAAGCTCCTCCACCATGAAGATATCAGTCTTCTAATATACCTAAGGAGTATACATCCATAGGGGTGTTCTATGAGAGTGTTTTACAAAAACTCTTGGTCAATGACCTCATCATATTACCCGAGGCTAAACCATATGAACCCCTAGTCAAGCCGAAATGGTGGAATGAGAAACACACTTGTGCCTATCATCACAACTGGGGGCACCTAACAAATAATTGCCTCACCCTTAAGGAGATCATCCAAAAATTAATAAATGATGTAACCAATGAAGTAAATAATCTTAGTAATAATGAAGATCATAAAGCCTTTAAGAACCCCTTCATGAGTCATGAAAAGGGGGAGTCCTCCAAGACTAATCAAAATGCACCTTTGCAAACCAAGTTTAATTATGTACACCACTACAATAATACCATCGACATGATTTTTGGATTTGATGACACCGTAAACATCGTAAATTTCATCATAATC
The DNA here is from genome assembly GCA_028749045.1 of Cupressus sempervirens. Taxonomy (NCBI): domain Eukaryota; kingdom Viridiplantae; phylum Streptophyta; class Pinopsida; order Cupressales; family Cupressaceae; genus Cupressus; species Cupressus sempervirens. The sequence continues at coordinate 237,573,190 of CM053788.1, read as the reverse complement.
AAACATAAAAATAAAAAACAATCCTCAAATGCCATCACTTGAGGTCAAGCCTCCAAGATTATCCTACTAGGACTAGTGACAAATCTTGACTGAGTAGCTCCAAGTTCCTCCATGCTCAAATATAACTTGGTTGACCAATTGCTTAAGACTTTGGCCCACATCTCCATTTTTGAACTACTGCAAATCTCCCCAAAGCATAAAGAGATACTCACTAAAGCCTTAGTGCTAAATGACCTAGATGTGAATAGATTCTAAAACATGGTTAGTAATCTAGTCACTCCTCACGGTGTGTCTTTATCAGCTCAAGATGACATGTTTGACATACAACCACAAAAATATCCTTTGTACATAGAAATATTCATCCATAGGAACTGAGTTAAGAGGGCCTTGGTCGACGGTGGGGCTAGTTTGAATATCTGCACACTTAGTTTAGTGAAATCCCTAAGGTACATAGAGGATGCTATTGACCCCAGGAAAAAGATTACCATCAAGGCCTATGATGATGAAGAAAGGTCCTCCAAAGGCATGTTTATATTACCAATTAGAGTAGGGCCAGTCATGAAAGAAACTGTCTGTCAGGTCTTAAATCTACAATAAACTTACAACATTCTATTGGGAAGACCATGGATCCATGACATGAAAGCTATTCCCTCCACCTACCACAAGTGCCTCAAATTTCCATACATGGTACAAGAGATAACCATACCCAGAGATCAACACTTTGCATAGTATTGTAACTCACTTTTCCCTCATAACATAGAAGAAGCTGATACACCAACAGATGCCAGTAGTCAGCCCATAGTTATAGGCACTTCACACTCAATTAACCAAATGAGAAACCATTTATCAACATCAACTAAGGGTAATGAGAAAGTGGCTTGTTCGGGTCCTTCCGCTGCTTCATTGCAATCACCATCAAAAGATCCAAAACAAATACACTATGAAGAAATGGATAAACTAATGAAGGAATTTGATAGAAAATGTAAGTTGCACCATAAAGGGGTAGGTGAGTACTCAATCTCCCTATTTGATCCCCCACTTTCTCTGAGGTCTCATGGAAAACTGACTTCCAATAAACCATATCATGCACATTTTGTCAAAGCAAGTGGCACACCTCCAAACTTAGTGGAAGACATCAATCAAAAAAACATTGACATCTCCTCCCACCTACACAGGAAGGGCTTTGATTTAATGAAAAAGATAGGATACACGGAAGATGGTCCCTTAGGGAAAGGGAAAGGAATCATAGAACCTTTGATGGCATAGTTTAGGTCCAATAAATCTAAAACAAGGGTAGGGTATGATGGACAAGACAAGGCAAAAACCTCTTCTACCTTGGTGTGGGTATTCAAACCAAAGGATAGTTATACCCCGGTAACAATTGATAACATAAATAAGAATTTGGTCCTCTCTAGTTCACATTCCATAGAAGAACCACCCATAAATATCTCTAATAAAAAATATGATGATGATTCCACTGAGTGGAAATTTGAGTCACTATATGAGGAATCTCTCCATGAAAAAGAATGTGATGTTGTCCACATACCTACCCCTGACAGTTTGGCTACACAAAGAACAACTCAAAGTCTAATAACCACTTCCCCAAGAAATAGGACACATTAGTGTAGCTTAGAAGATGATGAACACATTGAAGGGTTTCACTTTCAAACTTTATTCCCTAACTTCTTTCCAGTAGAAGTTGAAGATGATTCCTACTATCATCTCACAAGCTCTACTTTCCTCGACACTCTAGAAGAAGCCCATGTGAAAGATCTGACGGATACAACTTATGAGCCATCTAATGAAGTTAAGTCTTTAAACCTTGTCAAACCCTTCCCATAGTACAAATTGCTTTCCCTAGTCCATCCCAAGCTCATTAATTGGGATACAAGCAAACCCTACCACCTCCCTCGTTTTGACACCGATCGTGAAGTTTTCATCTACCTTAACACAATTGAACCATCTTGTCAAAAAAGAATGAAAGAAGAACATATGATTGTGTCAGATATCAATCACCTCAGTCACACTAGAGCAGGGCAAGCATCCGATAACCTCATTGACCACCACCAAGTTGTGCCTAATCTTGATAACAAACATAAGTGACGTATCTCAAGGTGAAAACCCAACTGTGGCACCTGCAAATGGGGTAATTGATACATTACTTGAACATTCTTAGGAGTGATCTTCTATTTTTATTGAGCCTACATAACTGGTCAACATCGGCATAGAACAAGAACCAAAGGTCATTTATTTAGCATAATATTTTAGTCTAGAAGAAAGGAAGGCATTCATTGAATTCTTTGAAGAAAGATAGATAAACTTCACATGGTCTTATGCAGACATGCCTGGCTTAGACCCAACCTTAATCCTCCACCATCTTAACATCTCTCTGGAGATTAAGCTAGTAAAATAGAAACTCAGAAAGATGCATCTACACATAGCCCTATTAGTGAAAGCAAAATTTGAAAAATTAATCAGTACCAATTTCATTTGGCCCCTAGCATATGCATCATGGATCTCCAACATTGTCCCAATATCAAAGAAGAATGGAAACATACACATCTGTATTGACTTCTAGGATTTAAACAAAGCATGCCCTAAAGATGACTTTCCTCTCCCTAATATCGATAGCATAGTCGATCTCACAGTAGGCCATTCCATGTTTTCACTTATGGATTGGTTTTTAGGATACAATCAAATCAAAATAGCACTAGAAGATCAAGAGAAACTAGCTTTTACTTGTGCATGGGGCACATTTTGTTGGAATGTAATGCCCTTTGGGTTAAAGAACACTGGGGCAACCTATCAATGGGCCATGACCACTATTTTTCATGATATGATGCATATCTTCATGGAAGATTATGTGGATGACATTCTTGCCAAATCCCATAGTTGAGAAGAACATCTTCCCATATTAGCCAAAATATTCACCTGCCTAGAAGTGTTTAATGTCAGGCTCAATCCCAAGAAATGCGCTTCTGGCATCAAATTAGGCAAGCTCCTAGGATATATTGTCTCAGCTAAAGGGATAGAAGTTAAGCTCGAGAAGGTACAAACCATAGTTAGTATGCAACCTCCAAAGAACCTGAATCAATTATGTTCTCTTCAAGGTAGGCTTCAATTAGTGCATCGGTTCATTTCTTAGTTGGCAGAAAAATGCATACCTTTCACACACTTGCTGCATAAAGACATAAATTTTAAGTGTGATGATCAATGTTATAAGGTTTTTGAAACACTTAAAACCTATTTGATAAATTCACCAATTTTGGTACCCTTGGTATGACAAAAATCATTACTATTGTATATTTCTATAATAGATAAGTCAATTGGAGCCCTCTTGGTGCAAGAAAATGACCAAGGAAAAGAACGAGCCATTTACTACATCAGTCGCACCTGAGTCAACTATGAGCTTAATTATTCCTTCATTGAAAAGGCTTGCCTAGTCATAGTTTTTGCTTCCCAAAAGCTACATCATTATCTCTTGACACACAAAGTTAGGCTCATCTCCAAGATTGATCCTCTAAAATACCTTCTTAGCAAGACAACATTAATGGGTAGACTAGCTAAATGGGTAATGATCCTAATTAAGCTTGACATTGAGTATGTGGATAGGAAGGCAATAAAAGGATAGGCTATCACTGATCAATTGGAAAATGCGCCTATATAAAGGTCCAATCCTATCTTAGTTGACTTCCCTAATATGCACATCCTTCAAGTAGAGCCAGTAACATAATTTTTTTTATTTTGATGGTTCCTACACACACCATGGGTCGTGTGCTAATATTTTGTTCATCACACCACTTGGTGTTACCATCCCCAAATCTTACAAACTGCTCTTCCCTTACACCAAAAACATGGCTGAATATGAAGCTTTGGTCCTGGGTCTCAAGCTAGCTTGTAATTGAAACTGATAGCCTTAGAAGTTTATGGAGACTCCCAGTTAGTCATCAATCAAGTTACAAATACTTACCAGATAGAAGATGAAAAATTGTTACCTTATAAACATATAGTTGATGCACTTAAGGCATGTTTTGTTCACATTACTTTCGAACAAATTCCTAGAGAAAGAAATAGAGAAGTTGATGCTATGCCCACCTTGGTCCCCTTAGTTCAACTCTCAGAACAACATAATTGGTATGAGTTCCTAGTGGAAGAGGTGGTTCAACCTGTGTTTACTCAACCTGATTCCCTTATCATTTTCCATCTAAACACCCCCAATCCCCTTTGGTATGATCCCATTATCACTTACCTTAGTGAAAACACCCTTCCATCTAACCTCTCACGTAACCAAAAATAAAATTTCGTTCGCCAAGCTTCCTGTTACACCTTGGTGACAGATACACTATATAGGAAAGGTCTTGACGGTACTTTATTTAGGTGTCTCAAAAAAGATGAGTCTAGAGTCACTTTACAAGAAGTCCATGCAGAGATTTGTGGGTCACAGTCTAGTGGATTCACATTAGCCAAGAAGATTATGAGAATGGGCTACTTTTGGCCAACCATGGAAAAGAATTCTATTAATTTTGCCAAAACCTATAAAAAATATCAAATCCATGGCAACCTCATTCATGCACCAGCCCAAGAACTAAATCCTTTGGCCAAACCATGGCCTTTTTATTAGTGGGGTTTTGATTTGATTGGAGCCATCCATCCACCCTCCTCTAGTGGGCATAAGTGGATTATCACTGCTACTGAATACTTCACCAAGTGGGTCAAAGCGATGCCACTTGCAAACTCTATGGGAAAACAGATCTCCTCTTTCATTCTCAACCATATCATTTTCCAGTTTGGCATACCTCATGCAATTCTCATAGAGAATGCCTTGTATTTTAAAAACCAAATAATTGATGAATTATGTGAAAAATTTCACATTATACACCATTCTTCATCTATTTATTATCCCCAAGGAAATGGCCAAGAAAAAGCTACCAACAAAACTATCATCAACATCCTTAAGAAAATAGTCAAAGATATTGGAAGGGATTGGAATTTATAGTTAAACCCCACCCTTTGAGCCTATAGGATGAGTGTTAGGATTCTTACTAGCGTGACACCCTTCTCTCTGGTTTATGGTTGTGAGGCTATTCTCCCTTTAGAAGTTGAGATCCCATCCTTGAGAGTTACTCTTCAAGATGTCCTATCAGATGAGGATTACAGAGTGGCCTTTCTAGAACAGCTAGAGTTGTTAGAGGAACATCAGCGTATAGCCCATGACCATCTCAAAGTGTATCAGAACAGATTATCAAGGGATTATGAAAAAAATGTCAAAACTCAAGTTTTTCATATTGGTGACCTAGTGCTTAGAGAAAACCCCAAGAACCAAGTAGCAAGAGAAAAGAAAGGGAAACAGGAGGCCAATTGGATTGGTCCTTACCTTATCATAGAATCCTTTGGGAGTGGTACCTACCAACTTTCAGATTGTGATGGTGTAGAATTAGTAGAACCTATCAACAACATCCATCTCAAATGGTTTTATGTCTAAAAGCTTTGAGAAAAACATCAAAAATACCAAAAAAATCGAAAAACACCATTTTTAAAAAAAAAAAATTTAAATATTAAAATAAAAATTAAAAAATTAAAATAAAATTTTGGTACAAAAGAAGTGAGAACACCACTTTTGAAAAGGGGCAAGAGATATCACTTTTGGGCTTCCCTAAGCAACACAAGGCCTTCAATGCTAAAAGAAGGGTTGTAGTTGAATGGTTGATTTCCTATCTTTGAGACACATTTTGGTTCTTTGTGGCTTCCCATTGCAATTAATGGAAGATGGGAATAAGAGAAAGGGGTAGCATTTATAGTTGAATTATTTGGAGGTATTTGGTAGAAAATTATTTGTTTATCTAGGGTTGAGAAGCTAGCATAATCTATCAGGCTGGTATCCGATCTAGAATTAATTTCACACATACCCCTTGAGAAATGTTTATGGGTTATAGTTCTGAGATCTTTTGGCATTAAGAGTGGATTCATAGCAATAAAAATAATCAGTAGGGCAGCAACAATAAGGCAAGGGAAACAAAGCTCATAATGGCAATAATAATAACAATAACAAGAGAAAATCAAAGCCCTTTTCCTTGCGTGAATGTACACAGTAGTGGAAACAACTAGTATGATAGCCACACTAGGGAGAACCACAAATTCAGCAACATAGAGAGTTTGATTATTTATTGAGATACCATAGACATGAATTATACGAACACCAATGCACATTTCTGCCATCCACCTCACCCAATGCTCTCCCATATTTGTTATAGCCCTCAGTCAACCCATTCAGCATCATAAACTCCTCCATTGCCTCTTTAGGTACCTCACATGGTCCTAGTCACCCCCATACTCCACCAAATCTCACTCACATCCTCCATTTCACCCCCACAAACCCAAAAATCATCCAAAAACACCAAACAAATTCATAAAGTTCCCAAAAATGCCAAAAAAATCCACAAATAGCTTAAAATTACCAAAAAAATTAAAAAATTATCTTAAAAATTAAAAAATTGTCCAAAAATGCCAAAAAAATTCAAAAATTGTCCAAAAATGTCAAAAAAATCCAAAAAAAATCCAAAAAACACCAAAAAAATTCAAAAATTACCCAAAAATGTCAAAAAAATTCAAAAATTGTTCAAAAATGTCAAAATTTTTTTTTTCAAAAATCATCTAAAAATAGCAACAAAATTTACAACTAGCCCGAAGCATTCAAAATGGGGGCAATTCCTATCAACAACACCCTAAAATTCCTCTCAATTTCTCAATTTGGCTATACAACAAGACATTAACTCCTGTCACACCCCATTAATATTAAGAAGAAGCATCATAATGTCTTAAAACATTTCGTAGGACTTTGGAAAATTTGGCACAACACAGATAGTGCAAGAGGTGCCCTTGCTTCCCTCCTCTTGTCAAGAGCAACAATTCCCCATGGATCATTAGTCTTATTTAAGTTGTAGTGGACATGATTAGCCTCGCCTCCTTCAAAAAATATGTCAATACTATCTTGAAAGCCCAGATATTTGTCAGACTCTTTTATCCTCACTCAACTAGAGGTACAGAATAAGTAGGCGTAAGTGTGTGAGCTTGGCCTTCCCCTTTAGTGCCTTTTTCAAGGCCCATGCATCCTTTTTGGACCCCTCCAATGCCTTTTTAGGCCCAAAGCACCTTTTTTAGGCCCCTCTAGTGCCTTTTTCAAGGCCCATGCATCATTTTTGGACCCCTCTAGTGCCTTTTTAGGCCCAAAGCATCTTTTTTAGGCCCCTCTAGCACCTTTTTCAAGGCCCATGCATCCCTTTTGGACCCCTCCAATGCCTTTTTAGGCCCAAAGTGCCTTTTTTTTGGCGCCATTAGTGCCTTTTTCAGGGCCCATGAGTCCTGTTTGGACCCCTCCAGTGCCTTTTTAGGCCCAAAACACCTTTTTATAGGCCCCATTTCACCATTTTTTGAGATCCTCAATGTCTTTTAAGCCCCCAACACACCTTTTTTTGGGTTAAAAGCATCTTTTCAATGCCCTATTTTGCATACTTGAGACCCATGTGTCCTCTTTTAGGCCCCAAACGCCTTTTCATAGGCCTCAAGAATGTCCATCTCATCCCACACCTAGAGAAACGTCTTCCTATTGGCATTATTACTGTCTATACTGGTTCTTCATATACACACAAACATTCCAGCTAACCCATCATGACTATTCTCACTCTACGAATGGTACTATTCCTATTTTTATGAGAGTTAAACCATTCCAACATTTAGCCAAAAAAACAAAAAAAATCCAAATATTTATCCAAAAAATCATGAAAACATTTAAATATTCGAGAAAATCACAAAAACATCCAAATACATTTTGAAAATATTAGAAATACACATGACAATGCATTACAATCAACATCAGTTGCTGACAACAAATTTTTATTCCCCTATGACAACATTAATTGCATTACATCCCAACAATGTCTAGTGGATCATTTATTTTGGCCTCCTAGGGGAGATGGCATAATAGGGTGTCCAATTAATGGTGTCTCTTCTGTTCTAGCTATAGATGAAGAGGCTCTCAGTGTCAACCCCTAACTTGTTTGTACCACTTCCATAGGAATTGGAAACATTCTACCACATAATTGTGTGTTTAATAGAGCTATAAATTCTTTATCTATAAACTGCATCTCTTGCTGGTCCTCATGTGGGAATGCTTGATAATAATGTCCCATCCAATAAGCAGCTTCCTAGTGTACCTTGGTCATCTAGTGCATTTCTACGAACACATTCTCCACCAACTTGCTTACCCCCTATGCAGTGATAGCTCATTGAGCTGCATATTGCTCATGTTGCATTTGATCAGTCATCATTTGCCAACACTCCACATCCACTTTTGCCTCGCCCAAACGCTGCTGCAGTTACCTCACCTTCCCCTCACTTAAAGCTAACTACTCCTACAACTTCAATGCTAAGGTATTTTCCTTCGCAATTGCTTCCCTAAATGACTCTAACTGGGACTACAATAACACTAACTCATTTTGCGTGCTCTCCAAACCTACTTGCACCATCTTCATTGATTCTTGCAACCACTACAACTTTGATCATTCAACCCGCATTCCTACATTTCTTCTCTCCGCTCATGCATGTTCCACATGCAATTCCATCTCTAGTGATTGCACCTGTGCCTGCTCTACATCTATTATTTCCTTTAGTCACTTTTCCTTTGTTTGTGCTCCATCCTCTTGAGCCTTCTCCATCAATCCTAGCAAAAATGCAACCTCTTATTTTGCATTCTTTGCTCACACTCTTTATATCACCAATAATTTTTGTAATCCTTCCATGTCCCATGATGCTTGATCACTATCTCCCACCTCTAGCTACAATTCCCCCACATTTACAATGCTCGCTCACCCGTCTATTCAACTTTGTCCTAGTGTCCTGAGGCTAATCCACTATCGCATTCCACTTAGTACTTCACCACCACTAACACCCCCCACATCCTTCATAGTTTCTCCCATAGATTTTTTAGGAGGCTTTATTTTGCCCACTTCCTCCTCCACTCCTGACATACTCTTTGTCTTTTCAGATGAGCTATCCTCCACCTGCATCTTTGGCCCATCATCTACTACCTCCTGCAGTGTTTGCTACACTGTAGTCCTAGATAACATCATTAAAGCCAACAAGGGCATTTCTTCCACCTCCATTCCCACCTCTTAAGGTCGTGGTGACCTTTTTCTTAGTTGGCTTGTCTCACCTAGACCCGAAAGTAACACTTAGAGTTCATGTTGATCCACCCACTCCTTGGAAGTTTACCTAACATGTTTCATTCTCTGCCCTTGCCTCCTCCACCTTCCCTAGTTAGTGTCACCCTCTCACTATGACTAATCTAGTGAGGCTGACATACTTTCACTTGCATGATTCCCACAACTTCTTGTTGCCTCCAATAATCACATTCTACTCTCCACTTTACCTTTAGTCATTATCACACTATCTACCTCCTTATAGGAATCATTCACCTAAGCCTCATTCTGCACTAGTCTTCCTTGTATCCACTCTCTGCACATTGTTGCATTGGTACTTGGTACATTTGACCTTTAGCTCTGACATTCTATGACCCAAATTTCTATCGATGCACACCGACCACCAAATTCTACTGCTAAATCATCGTTGACACATCACACACCTTCTAATTCACTTGATACAACAAGTTACTCCCCGAAAGACCTAAATGAAACAAAAAAAACAACATGATACTATTTCACACAACTAGAAGCACACCTGGTTCACACATAATGGTTTTCTATGCTATCATGCACTTTTAGTATCTCGATGATGTGTTCAACTAGAGGTACTCGGCTAAAGTCATTATATTTTTTTGGTTTTTCACTACTTAATTTCTATCATCCTTTGGTTTTTCACATTACTGGTGTCCACTTATAAGAGCCTCCTCTCAGATGGAATGCCATGTGTACCTTAACCAATTTTGTGTGTTACCTTAGGTGAGGTCTTTTATCTAACATGTGACTAGTTGGCATGCCAATTTTTATTATTTTGTGGCTATAGCTTATGTTTCTTAGTGATTGTCATGTTTTCTTGTACATTGTTCCTCTTTGTTGGTACTTCTTAGTGTGACAACATATTCATATCACTATAGGTGAGCTAGTGGTGGTTGTACTTAGTCACTTTTATCACATGCTCTATGATGACAATTAGTTTTCCTCTCTTTGAAAAAGTGATAGTTGGTTGCATCCATCTAGTTTTCATTTTTCCTCTTGGGTTCCTTTCAACACAAATGGTTGGTACACAATTAGGTTACAATTCACCAACATTACTCAGCAATTTCATGACTGATTATAAACAACACGTGCAACACCATCAACAAGCTTATGAACACTCATGGACTTTGTTTCTTCACCTCATCCATACCAGCATTACATGTCATAAATTTTCCATCAGATTACGCCACCTCATTTGCTGCCTTGCATGGCTTTTGAATCTCAAAAAATCTCATTTAACCACCTTCTATTTTCATCTAATTCATTGCATCACCTTTTCTCATTCTTCATCTCTTTCATTTCACCATTTCATCCATTCATTTAGTGGCTTTTGAATCACAAATATTGACATACCAACTCAAAGCCTTTGAATCTCAAACAATTTCATTTTAGACTCCATTTCATTTTCATTTCATGACTCCTCTTATTACATTTCATAACATATTTCTTGTTGTTTCATTTCATGCCATTTCTTCTCATCCCCTCCTCCCCATCATTTCATTTCCATAATCAACATCCTTTCATTTTCATTTCATATTTCATTACTCATTGCATTTCATTATATATCCCATTGCATTTTCATTTTCATTCTCATTTCACTTCATTTCATAATCCATTTCATTTCCATTTTATTTTCATTTCATATATTCATATCATTTCATGTCATTTCATATTCCCTCCCATTCTATTACCCATCTTATTTCATTTCGTACTCATCTCATTTCATTACATCGTTCATTCCATTTTCATCTCTTGTTTCATCTCACTTCATTTCATGAAATCTTACATTTCATCTCACTTCATTACTCATTTTAGTTCATTTTTTTACATATCACATTTCAATTCACTTCATTTCATTTCATCTCATTGTCCATTACATTCCATTTCATTACTTGTTTCATTGCATTACCCATTTCATTGCATTTTCATTGCACATTTTAGTTCGTCACTCATTTCATTGCACTATCATTACTCCTTTCATTGCACTATATTGCATTGCCCATTATTTTCATTACCTAGTGTTATATTTCATTATATCACATTTTATTTTATTTCATTGTATCTCATATCACTATTCATTTCATTACATTACATTACATGTCATGTTATCACATCTCATTTCATTTCATATTTCATTTCATTTTATTAAATTCATATTACCATATCACATTTTCATTACATCATCAGTAACCTACCATCTACTCTAAATCATGATTCATCTACATTAATCATTCACATATATATACACATCCACATCCACTATCAATATAATCATCACATAAAATAATCACATGAAAACATAAGTCCATGGCATAATAAGTGCACACATCTAAAACATCGAAGAAGCTTGGATATCTCATAAAGCAACATGACAATCAGATAGTCCTGCCGAAGGATACAATCACATGAACAATAGATAATGTACATCAACATGAAAATCGCATGATCATATAACATGCAAGTATATCAATCAAGGATCAAACAAGTATAGTAGCATAAATGTCTAGTAAACATCATGAGAATAATCATACACAATGAAGAATGAGGCCATAGTACAATCATATAAACTCATCCTGGTGCAGGTGCCTAATTTGATGGTCCCTACTCACTAGGGGCACCTATATCCTCTTCTCATGCTTGCTCTATCACCTTTTTCAATGGTGCAATGGGTGCAACCATAGCTATCTAACTCAATGACACCCCATCTATCCTTAGTGGTGGTGATGGTCCCAGTGTAATCATTGGTATGAGTGTCTAAAAAGTACTCAACACCTCACCCATCTAAGCCTCTATGGTGCTAAACCAAGTCTCTAAATCAATCGATATTCTAGACCTCTCTAGTGGCTATGCCTTTGGTATACCTATGGCTATGCACCTGGTGGATCTTTGATAGGCCCTTGCCCTCGTGATCTTTGTCGGTAGACAAACTGTACATCCTCTAGCAATCTCACCCTCATCTTCTTTGCTCCATTGCGCTACCCAACCATCCCTCCTCTCACCCATGTACCACCTTGGCTATGGACATCCCTGGCTCTCCCTACACCCACAGGTCCCTGTATTAGGCCTCGTGCTACTCCCCTTTGTGGTAATGCCATGGCTACTCGACCTCTTCTCCCCCATACTTTTTCTACTTTGAACCTAGCTCATTGCCTCCCTCTACCTCTCCTTGGACCACCCTCATCATCATATCCTATCCCACACTCGATGGCTCATCAATACCTAGCATCAGCTTGATCAGATCTGTGTATCTTGGGAAGGGATGATCTAAAACCATTGTGCATAATCACCCTCCATCCTGACATCTGCTACTCCATCTCGTAAAGTCCAAGGCTATGGTGTGTCTATCAACAATAAAAAGGCTTCCAAATAAGCCTCATACTCTAGCGTCAGGCCCCACACTGCTCTCTCTGACTAAACTTGAGCATAATGTGTAGTCCCCTGTGGCATGCCTTGTCACCGACCAAACTGCCTCACCACTTGCCTAAAGCAAAATCACTCTAGCATAGAAGGAATCTGACCAAGAAAAAACCTCAGATTGAAGAAATACACCATCTCATCATCATCCTCTACCCAAGGTTTTGTAAACCTATAAGGTCTCCATATGACCTCATCAATATCATCTAGTATCCAACACCAGTACTCTGTCTTGGCCAAATGGGGCTGCATGATAGGACCTAATAAGTATACATATATGGCATGCCCTATGGCCACTTTCATACACACACTAGATGTGTAATTGGTAGATTCTCCCATGTCCATACCTATAGAAAAATAACCCCTATTGATAATGATGAATCCCTTGAATATACAACCTGATGTAAATCATAATACAAATGAACCAAGATACAACTACCCCATGCAAATCTTCATGGCTCATCAATCATCTCCTGAATAAACTAACCCCATCCAACTGGACACCCTCACCCCCAGTGAGTTGGCAACATAGATCCACCTATTAGTCCTGCCAATATTGCTGGTAACGCATCATACTGCAACATTTGAAACTAGGACATGCTGTCATCACCAATACTTTCATCTCCAAACAAGTCTCAAAATGTAGCCCCACCAATAGTTTGATCATAATACACCAAATACCCTACAGTTAGGATCCAAAGAATCTTGTACACATCCTCAGGAGTCACAGTCATCTCCCCCATCGACAAATGGAATGTGTTGTGGTTCGAGTACCACTGCTTAGTCATAGCTATCAATAATCCCCTATTCACTCAGAACTAGGGCATCTATAATAAATACATAAAGTCACACTGATCTATCACCTGCCTGTTTGCATCAAAAAATTGACCCATTGACTCTAAGGGCCATGGATAAAGTCCTCGTATGATGAGCTTTCACCCACACACCTATTATTCATCAAGAAAACACAATGCATCAGTTTTTCATCACAAGGTGATCATCCAAAATTAATCTCATAATCACATCTAGCCATCTAGCTACTAGTTCTATCTTGGACCTATTGCTCATCTTTCTCTATCCTGAGTTGGACTGGTTTGGCTTCCCTACTCTGTATCTTGAGTCAGGGCACTACCTATCTATTATCAAATAAATCCTAAAATAATCACTTTATGGATACCTGACTACTAATATTTACTTGTTATGCCCATCCCTAGCTGACCAACCAAGACTCTAATCTTTGGCATTATCTTACACTTGATCAATCATCTATACCCCGTCAAATGAGTTACATAATTCAACTACCCTCCTCTACCATGCAAAAGTGCTCTTTTATATATTATATGCACTATCCCATCCCACATGTACTATTACATCATGTCGATGCACTATTTTATGTAAATGTGCTACACAACTCTCCAAATGTGCTAAAATATATCTTGAATGCACTATAGTAATGCTCAAAAGCACTATTTTATGATGGAGATGTGCTATTATTTCAAATGTACTAGAAAATGTTTCATTTGTGCTATTACATTATTCAAATGCACTGTTTTGTCCAAATGCGCTATTATATTTTTCAAATGCACTCTTATCTACCAAATGTGCTAATCTATTACAAACCTAGGGTTTCCAAATGTGCTAAAATTCTCTACTCATGTGCTAAAACACTACACATATGTGCTACAAAAATTCAAATGCACTACAAGATACTTCATATGCACTAAATCTCTATAATTAACACATCTACCCTACAAATCCACACAAAACTCACAAAATACAAGTACAAAAAGCTAAATCTCAAACAAAGAGGATCTTGATGACATAATGGGGCACAATAGTTTGCTAGACGCTTATACTGATGACCCTTCTTGAATCTATGCTTGCATAATGGCACCACCATCTTTGTTGGATAAGAGCTCCAAATCACCAAATACAAAAGCCAAAAGTGAAAATGACAAGGGTAAAAGGTATTTTGACTTATTTAATCCCTAAGTGGCATTTATATCAACTTTTCAAATTATTTATCCCCTTTTGGCCATTTGTTGAACACCATATTTGACTTAGGTGTTGTATCAAACCATTCTAACTGCCTTTCCTGCCAATCTCCCACCATGTCAAAAATAAAATTTGAACCTACTCAACTTTCACATTTTCATAGTCTCTTCCAATTTTATTTCTAAGGGCGCAGTATATCTGCGTAAAATTGGGACATCCCAGTTGGGGCATTAAATTTTTTTGAAACATCAAAACAATCTACCCCATCCAAACATTTTCAAACATCAAAACCAAGGTATCCAAACAAAACCGTTGCAATCAAATCATTGAATCAACATTGCAATCCAACCATCAAATCAATGACAATCAAAACTTCATCAATGATCAAACATCAAATCATCAACAATTAGACATCAAGGCATCAATAGATAGAGACCATGATAATGCTGAAATGATAGAATATTATCAAACATGCATCTAGTCATTAGAATTTGACCTAAAATTAGAAAATCAAGATAGTCTTTGAACTAATATGCTTCACATATTAGCTCAAAGAGGGGCATTTGTAGACACCTAAAATTTGGCAAAGACTTAAATCATGCATTTCTAATCAATGAGGACCAAATTAAAGAGAAAATTAGAAGAAACACAATAGACTTTTTAATCAAAAATTGCATCAGGTCATTAATTACCTTTTAAATCGACAAGACCTAAATCAACTTTAAAAGAGGAAGAAAACAATTCAAATTCATAAAATAAAATGCAAAAAGGGAGGAAGGAAAAGAGAAAGTGTTGAAAATAAATCATTTAGTAAATCAGTTAAATCACATTATCCTCACAAGATGAAAATCTCCCTTTTACCATTTAAAAGAATTTGAAAAATCCTCATATTATCCTCAAAACCAAGTTTGTTGGACTCTTCTTCTTGGCCTCTTATGAGATATTTTGAGTTTCACTTTCACTCCCAATCAAAAGTGAAAATCCTAGTTCATACCCCAATCCTTTCCTAAATCCTATAAATAGGAGGGAAATCTAAGAGACAATGGACCCAAGTTTTTATGCATCTACACTATAGGCATATTTAGACTCATTATTTTAGCATTATCATTATAGTGATTTCATAGCATTGCTAGTATCATTTTATTTCATTTATCATCATTTTGTATAATTTAGCTTCATTTATTACATATCTAGCTCATGGAATGACCATTTCAAGAGCATTTCTAGGAGTTGCATTTCACGTATAATCTGCATTATAGTCATAGATCTTGCATTTTTCATCATAGATATGCACTTTTAGCAACATCCCATTCTAGAGCTATCACTAAAAGGCTGGTCTAAGAGCTATTTTAGCAATTGTAATTAGGGAGACATGAGACGCTTGTAGAGATTACTTGCTACTGATGATATCTTTGGTCTAGTATAGTTTGTCATCGGTCTATTTTCTTTCTACATTAAAGTTTCATGAATATGCATTCTTTTACCATGTACAACAATATTAACATCGAAATTACAATGATGAATGCTTATCACACATTCTTCTCAAGACCCTAACTTCTAAAGATAATTCGAAGAGAAGCTCTAAAACCCACTCATGCACACTCATACTAAAATTAAATTGGATATGAAGCTTGAACTATGCATCTGAATCTAAGCTTTGGAACTGCATCTCGAGATGTAAAATTGAGCCTTGAATTTCAAGTTGGACAGCTTCAAAACATGGATTGACTCAAGGGAAGGGAAAGATGCAAATATTGTGCAACTTTATTAAAGGGAAACATTAACCCAAACAAAAAGCAAAACAAACCAAAATTTTGAAAAAAGGAAATGGTTATTTACAATGGAGAGGAGAAAACCCTAAAAACTAGATGTGACCATTTAGAGACTGGAAAAAGTATGAGCATTTTAAAACCATATCTTGATAGAATGGAAGAATATTTTGCATATAGGTGAGCAACCTAGCCAATGTAATCTTTAACTCATGAATGGAAAATGAATGCAGAGGAGAGAAAATAAATACAGATCCAAGATTTTCTTCCACATTTTCCAAATCAATATTATCTTTTAAAAAGATAGATGGGGTGTCAACTATTTTTTCCATACCTTGAGTCCTTCAATTTTTGGGTTGCCCATATGGTTTTTCAATTGCAATTTGCTGCACCAATTCTTCCATAGGAAAAGAAGGAAAACAATTTGTAAGAGGTTGAAAAATGCATAAATCCTTTCTTGCTTCTTGGAAATCATTTGATGTTTTAGGTTGTAATAATGCTTCATTAGTCTCCAAGAGATCAAACAAGAACAATTCATAATCAACTTCATGCTCGTAGGAAGAGCCATCCAAGCATGCTGATAAATATGACATTCTCTAATTAGTCATACTGCATATGTTCATCCTTCATACCTTCCTAAACAATATTAATTGGTGAAATATCAATAGTAGTCTCAAATATAAAAGAATCAAATTCTACATTTGAAACATCCTCTAACAAGTTTTCATTTGATCTTTCAAACTCTAATCATTGTTCAAAAGGAGATATATCAAGGCCAGTCACTAAGTTAGTTGACTATGAAGCATGTTCATCATCATAATCAACATTTAGATGGTAGGCTCTAGCTACACTAAAGGAAGTACTTTCAATCATAGGAGGGATTAGGTGATCTTCATCATTAAAAACTAATAAAATTTGATAAATAGGAGGTGTTGATTTAATTATTTTGAGAATGAGCCTTTTTTGTTTAGGCTTTTCCTTTAGAT
Source organism: Cupressus sempervirens (assembly GCA_028749045.1). Lineage (NCBI taxonomy): Eukaryota > Viridiplantae > Streptophyta > Pinopsida > Cupressales > Cupressaceae > Cupressus > Cupressus sempervirens. The sequence continues at coordinate 237,555,796 of CM053788.1, read as the reverse complement.
AATTCATTTGTTCACAGAAATAAGTTCATACCTATGAAATTTCTTTACACTTCATTCCACTTAGAACCATGTCATCTTCTAAACTAATAGCCTCCCTTTATGCGTCTTGCAACCTTTGTAATTTTAACTGCAGAAGCAAGAATTTCATTTCCATTTGCATAGCAGCAATGCAAACACACAACTAATTGTTTTTAGTTAGTTGGCTGGCTAGAGGAATCCTACCAACACTTCTATTGAATCTATCAACAAAATCTCTCATGGCTTCCCCTTCCTTGATCTTCATTTGAAAGAAATTTAATAAAATCTTAACAACATCAATCATAGGCATAAAAATTTGTAAATTTTTTACATCAAGATCATTCCAACAAGTGATGCAACTATCAGGTAAATTCTAGAACCAGTCTGCTATGCTTCCAATGAGGCTTCTAGTAAATAATCTAACAAATACATTCTCCTCCTACACACCAAGAATCCTGTAGGCAAGTATAATTGCTTTAATGTGATCATTAGGGTCTTGATTTGCATCACCAAAAAACTTTGGGAGATATTCTAATGAATTCTTAGGTAAGGATGAGTATTGAGATAAAAAAAAAGGCCCAATCTAAGCCCCCCATTGTTGGGCTACAACCAAAGCCATAAAACCAAAATTCTTTCACCACAATCAATTAGAGTCACCAACCTCTATCCTCAAGGAGGTAAACATTAGATTTCTAAGAAAAGAAAAGCATTGGAACTTGCTTTCTTTCCCCAGTAGAGTTTGCCAAAAACTATTAGTAAACAAATTTTCCCAACAACAAGAATTACAAAACATGACTGAATACACTTGACAAGAAGGACAAAACATACTACCAGTTGGATTAGTTATCATTGATTGACAACTATCCTCTGAATTAAGAGGTACAACTCCCTCATAAAAGATATTCAATGAATGTGATTTTTAACACCCGCCCATCAACATGAGATGAATGAAATTACTAGATCTATGAATAAAGAAGGAAGACAAATAAATAACTATATGATTTCTTATTCAACTTCGTACATTACATTACAGAAGAGTTAAGAGGGGTTGCAAATATCATTATGAAAAAAATTGAGTACATCAACCATAAGATTACATACATCACAAATCTGGTGTAATGAACATGACTCTATCTAAAATAGGAAATAAATGACCATAAGATCTTTTAAACCAAAAATATGAGTGTATAGACCATAAGATCAAACACACGCACATCTTCTTTATTTTAGAAACTTAATAGAATAGCTATAGTATTATTCCATCCCTTTATTACAACTATATTACAAAACAAATCTCACTTCCCTTCTCTGTTACAAATCTTTTAAAACTGAAAATTCATTCCCCTTTCTTCCAGAAGTGCAGATCTATGAAAAATGGGAGAAGAATCCCATTATGATAGAACCTCCTCTTTTTAAAGATTTCAACCTAGTGGTTTCTAACTTCCCTAACTTCATTTTATTTAGAACTATTCCCCAATAGTTTCTTCCCATACAAATTTTTTACAAATGCCTTAGGTTACAATAATAATTAATTCCTCAAAAGAATTAATTATTTTAAATTCTTCCTTCACTTCATCTTAGCCCCCATTAATTAATCAAATTATAAAATTAATTATGTGAGAATTTTTTTGAGTTAATTTAATATTTAATTAATTTGCATTTGAGTATTTTAATATTTAATTTTCTTTCAAAAATTAAATATTATATAATGCAAAATAATTTATTAATAATCTCTAAGATCTTACCTTTTATATTTTCTCACATAATTGAATGAATGGGAGGGAAAAATTTAGGGTTTTTGAAACCTTAGCTAACAACAACAAAAAAAACCTCAGATGACAACTTTGTCTAAAATGGACAAACTTTATATGAAAATGGGAGTTTTGGGGCCTTCTAAATCTAATAGTGAGCTCTGTTTGTGCTCAAACTGTAGCAAAGAATTGACCCCTTTAGAACCCAAAAAAAGTGTATCTAAAACTCTTCAAACTAAAAGCTTCAAAGAAAAGCTTCAAGAAAGAACATGAAGTTGTAGGAAAAGATCTTATACCATCTAGAAGTTGGTGTACAAATGATTCAAAAACCAACTTTACAGAATCCACAAAGATCACCTATAAGAAAATAACATGTTACAAGGAAGAGAGAAGCAAAGGAGATAAGAGTGGCTCTCAAAGATGAAAATATATTCAAGAGAGAAAATAATGAATCAAAAGTGTTACAAAATACAAGGGGATCAATTCTTATAAAAGGATATCAATCATTCTCAAAAAGGAAAACCTAAAGAGATAATGTGACAATTAATAGAAGAAAACAAATATTAAATGTCACATTCATGAAGAGATAAAAGTCAAAACTCCAATAGTGAAATCTTAAGAGTAATTAAAAGATAATAAAAATTTTACTCTAACATTTTAATGGGTTGAATGGGGTTATAGGGCACCCTACGACCCTTTTTGACTGATTAAATAAGAATATATGTGTCTAGAGGTCCTAGATATATCATGTGTTCAAATGAGTCAAAATGGGTCATACAATACTTTATGATCCCTTTTGACCCATTATATGACAACATATGTTCCTAAGGGTCCTAAGACTCTTGATGATATGAATCATGTGTTTAAGTGGGTTGAAAAGGGTCATAGGGTAGCCTATGACCCCTTTTAACTCATTATATGACAACACATGTTCTTAGAAGTACTAGGATCCCAAGGAACATACATCATGTGTTTTAATAGATTGAAAAAGGGTTATAGGATATTCTATGAATCCTCTCGACCAATTATATGACAACATATATTACTAGGAGTCCTAAGACACCTAGAACACACATCATGTGTTTGAATGGGTTGAATGAGGTCATAGGGTACCCTCCTTTTGACTCATTAAATTAGAACATATGACTATACATATATCATGCATTAAAGTGAGTTGAAAGGGGTCATAGAACACCTTACACCCCCTTTCAACCTATTATATGACAATATATGTTCTTAGGGATCTTAGGAACCTAGGGACATAAATCATGTGTTTGAATGGGTTAGAAGGGGGCATAGGATACCCTATGGTCCTTTTTGACCATTAAATAAAAATATATGCTCCTAAGGTTTTAAGGACCCTAATGAACATATATCATTTTGTTCAAATGAGAAGAAAGGGGTTGTAAAGTACCCTATGACCTCTTTCAACCCATTAAATGAGAACATATGTTCTTAGGGGTACTAGAACCCTTAAAGACATTTATCGAGTGTTTGAATGGATTAAAAGGGGTCATAGGTTACCCTATAACCTCTTTCAATCTATTATTTAACAACATATGTTCCTAGGGATATTAGGACCCATAGCAACAAACATCATGTGTTTGAATGGATCAAAAGGGGTCATAGAGTACATTATGAACCCTCTCGACCTATTATATGACAACATATATTCATGCATACATTATGTGTTTGAATGGGTTGAATAAGGTCATAGGTTGCCCTATGACCTCTTTTCCCTAATTAAATTAGAATATATGTTCCTATAGGTCTTAGGATCCCTAAGAACATATATCATGTGTTCAAATGAGTCAAAATGGGTCATAGAGTACCCTAGGAATACTTTCAACCTATTATATGACAACATATGATTCTAGGGATGCTAGGACCCCTAGGGATATAAATCATGTTTTTGAATTAATCAAAAGGGTTCATAAGGTATGCTATGACCCCTCTTGACCCATTATATGACAACATATATTTCTAGGGGTAGTAGGACCCCTAGGGGCATACATCATGTGTTTGAATGGGTCAAAAGGGGTCATGTAATACCCTATGACCCATTTTGACCCATTAAATGATAACATATATTCCTAGGGGTCCTAAGACCTTGAGGAACATATTTCATGTGTTCAAATGAGTCGAAAGGGGTCATAGAGTACCTGATGACCCCTTTTGACTCATTATATGACAACATATGTTCCTAGGTACATCATGTGTTTGAATATGACCTCTTTGGACCCATTATATGACAACATATGTTGCTAGGGGTAGTAGGATCCCTAGGGGCATACATCATGTGTTTGAATCAATTAAAAGAGGTCATAGGGTACACTATGACCCCTCTCAACCCATTATATGAAATGTATGCTCCTACATACATCATGTTTTTGAATGGGTTGAATGCAATCATAGGGTTCCCGAGGACCCCTTTTGACCCATTAAATGATAACATATAAACATATATAATGTGTTGAAATGAGTCAAAAAGGTAATAGATTACGTTATAACCCATTTCAACACATTATATGTCAACATATGTTCCTAGGGGTACTAGGAATCCTAGTGACATCTATCTTGTGTTTGAATGGGATGAACGGAGTCACAGCATGCCCTATGACCCCCTTTTGATCCATTAAATGAGAACATGAACATATATAATTTTTTTGAATGAGTTGAAAAGGGTCATAGAGTACCCTATGGCCCCTTTTGATCCATTATATGATAGCATATTTTCCTAGGGGTCTTAGCGCCCCTAGCAATATACATCATGTGTTGAAATGGGTAGAATGGGATTATAGAGTCCCATATGACCTCTTTTGACCCAAATGAGAACATACATTAACATATATCAAGTCTTTGAATGACTCAAAAGGGATCATGTAGTACCCTATGACCTCTAAGCACACATAATATCATAAAATAGGTCAAAAGGGGTCATAAGGCACCCTATAACCCATTTAAAACTATTTTATGGAATTATCTATGTCCTTAGTGATCGTGGGACCCCTACGCACATATAATGTCATCAAATGGTTTAAAAGTGGTCATAGGGTATCCTATGACCACTTTTGACCCATTTGATGAAATTATATGTATGGTTAGGGGGTCCTAGGACCCCTAAGCATGCTTAATAACTTCAAATGGGTCAAAAAGGGACATAGGGTATCTAATGACCCCTCTTAACCTGATAGATCACATTATCAATCTGTTAGAATATATAGTTCACCAATATAACTAAGAAGGGGGGTGAATTAGTTATAAAACTAATATCACAATTATCAACCTTATTAAAACCTAACCATATGAGCAATATAATTAGAAACCACAACAAGATACACATGCACAATAGCACTAGATATGTTAACTAGGGAAACCCTTGATCGAAGGGAAAACCCTGGTGGGGATGGTACCTACAAGATGATATACTAATATAAATATACCTTGTTAGAGGATAGACCTTATTAGGAGTCTATGAAATATATTTAGTACATATCAATCCCTATTAGGAGACTTTGAATCCTTGTTAGGAGATTCCAACCCTATTAGGAGTTGTGCCAACCCTTTTAGGAGTTGTAGAAGGAAGATGGACCCACTATTCAAACAACTTCAGGGGCAAGACCAATGAACCCACTATATAAATGATCTCTGTATTATTCCTTGTAGAATAATAGAATTGTACTATACTTCTCCTTCATCTTTCTCTATCCTATCAACCCAACTTCTACTCCTTCTAAAATTGATACCTAACTAGAAACTTCACATCCAATAATACCTTGGATCACTTATTCATATTTACCAAATATTATTTTCTTGTTCACACTTCCTTGCACACTTCGCATCACATTTGCACACTTTACATTAAAGGAAAATACTTCCTTTATACCAGGTCCTTAAATCAATTCCTTGAGTCGGCCTTGTGGCTTTCCCAATTGATTATAATAAGACCATAATAAGATAATTAATTATAATCACAATAGCACTATCAACTCATAGTCTATGAAAATCTTCACACATGTGACTTTAGGGCTTGCATACTTGTAGATATCATTATGAGATTTTCTTCTTCCACTTCCTAACTTCACATATCTAGATTATATCTCTATTAGAAGATATAATGCAATCATCAGAAATTGCTTCTCAAGTGCTCTATTTCTATACTACTCACTATAAATCACATATAACTTATGTATATCTTTGAATTAGGTTACATGAACTTAACCTTGCTATTAGGAAACTATGGGGGAATGTGTCATTAACATCATGTAATTTGATTGTCAAACCTCTAGCTTCATAACCTTGATCTTGGTCTACTACTCTACCAGCCTTCAAAAAATTACTACTATGTCGACATTAATGAAAAAAAAGTCATGAATACAACATGTGAATACTACCACATACTCTCCAATTCTTAGATTACTCCCCCAAAGGAATACCATCAACATCCATGCTAAAAATCTCCCCCTTTGGTGTTGATGGTAACATAGATGAAAAATATCTAGGTTCCAAGAATACCAAACAATACTTTGTTGTTGTCGCTACTGTCATCTTTCAAATCCTCTTCATTAATAAAGTTTGAAATCCTTTGTAACATTTCTTTGTTTTGCATCTTCTAGATTGACATCATGAATTATTCACTAAGAAACTTCTTAGATTCTACCCCATTCAATGGTACTCTTACCCCTTTGGCATTAATAACTCTTCATGCTACATATCTCCTTGATAGAGATATTTCTTCTTATTTCTTACATGAAACTTTCTAAATCTCCCTAATAAGGAATTCAACTATCTCTCCTGTCATTCACTTAGAGGATTCTTTTAATGTACATTTATCCCCCATTGACATCAATGACAAAGACCTCATTATGTCAATCAACTGCTTCAAGTCTTCCACTAGCTCAAGTGTCCAAAGGCACTATTCAAGACCATTTACCAAGAGTCCTTAATGAATTTTCTCATCACAGATACTCCCCCTTATAGTAAGCATTAAGATTCAGTCCAGTGAAATAATATTTCTTTGTACCACTAGACTGGTGCAATCTCTACATTATCCACTCTAAAGTAGGCAGGGGCATAACCCCAAGCATACCTCTTAAGTATTCAAATGTATCCTTAGGTAAAGACTTTGTAAAGATATCTATAATCTGATCTTTAGTACTCACATACTCTAATCTGATCTCCTCTTTTTCTACCTTCTCTCTCAAAGCATGATACTTAATAGATATATACTTAGTCTTAGAATGCAATATAGGAATCTTAGACATACTTACTATACTTGTGTTATCACAATATATGATAATAGGTTCAAAAAATTCTATCCCAATATCTTTCAGCATTTTCTTTATCTACAAACTTGATTACAGTTATTTGTTGCTACTACATATCCTGCCTCAGTTATATTCTGTGAAATACAATCTTGTTTCTTTCTTAGCAATAAACCAATATTCCTCCAAGAAATAATGCTCCACCACTAGTTCTTTTTCTATCATGGACATATTGCCTGCTAAATCAGCATCAATATAAGCAGATAGAGTGAAATCACTTGATCTATCATACCATATTCCATAATCAGATATTCCCTTCAAATATTTGAATATCCTCTTTATTTTTGCATAATGATAATTTGTAGGATCATCTTAAAATCTAGCTACAATCCTAGCTATATTTTCTATATCTAGCTTAGTGTGAGTCAAATATTGTAAACCTCCAATCATGGATTTGTACTTCTACTCAACTGTATGTGTCTCTTCTTTGCTAGATAACTTGTAACCAGTTATCATTGGTGTAATAATAGGCTTAAAATTTTCAAGTCAAATCTCTTCAATAATTATTTTGAATACTTTTCTTGTGAAATAAATATGCCATCACTATTCTACACAATCTACAAACCTAGAAAGAACTTCATCTCTCCCATTATACTCATTCTTCATTTCTATAGAAAACTAATCAACTTGCTTCATCATTACCTCCAAATATTATGTCATAAAAAATACTACTATTATCAACAAACTATTCTCAATTTCTTTCAAATACAAGTTACTATTCATCATACCTTTAGCAAATCCAAGCTTTACCAAATACTTGTCCAACATTGAATACTACGTTCTAGGTTCTTTCTTTAGGCCATATAGAGATTTCTTCAATTTGCATACCATATCTTTCTCTTCTATTAGAGGAAAGCCTTTAGGTTTCTCAATGTATACCTCTTCTTCAAGTTCTCCATTTAGGAAGGTTGATTTAGCATCCATTTGATACACTTTGAACTTATTATTTTTTGCATAACCTAGGAACATTCTCATTGCTTCCATTCTGGCTATAGGGGCATATGTCTCCTCATAATTTATTCCTTCTTATTTTAAATATCCTTTGCACACAATTCTAGCCTTGTTTCTCACAACTTCACCTTGCTCATTCATCTTGTTTCTAAATACCCATTTGGTTCCATAACATTCTTGTCTTTAGGTCATGGAACCAATTCCCATGTGTCATTCTTCACAATTTGATCTAATTCTTCTTTCATTTCTCGAATACAATGATCATTTTTACATGCTTCATTAACTCTATTTCTTTTCATCACTCCTTTATCTTTGCTTCTAATTATCTACTCTAGAGGGTGATTCTTTGTTAGGTTCCTATTAGAGATAGGATTTTTTTAACTCAGCTCTTACTTCTTATCCTAGTTTAGATCTTTATTCTCCTCTTTACTCAACAATTTTCACGTCATTCTAGAGATCATTGTTAGTTTTAAAGAAAACTTCAACATTCTCTCTAACAATTCTAGTATTTTTTTCTCTTCTTCTCCATTATCATGAATAATAGTTACCAATCTCTTTTATTTCTACATCTTTCTTAACTACTTCAAGCTTATTATCTTTATCATCATAGTCATTCAAGAATATTTCCATACTTTCTTCAAATTCTTCACTTCATCTAAAAGTGAACTCCTATAATTTCTTACTCTCTTAGGGCATCTAGATGAAAAATGACCAAACTCTTTACATGTCTAATAAATTAAAAAAAATTCATACCTTCTAGCTCTCTTTTCATAAGTAGATCAGTACCTTCTTTGAACTTCATGTCTTCTTTGGATTTGGATCTATCTTTACTTGTGCTTCTATTCTTTTGTATGCAACAAAATGATTCTAGATCTGGAAACTCAATGCTATGTTCTTTAGAAAAATCTGATAACTCACCAAGAATCTCCATCTTCTAGGTGTCAAAATTTCCTCTATTTCACTTGGGACTATTTTTTCTAGAATGGCTTGCCATTGATCTCCCAAATTTGTTGAGCTTTCTCTTTAGGGACCTAATGCTCTGATACCAATTGTTAGAATATATAGTCCACCAATATAGCTAGGAGGGTGTGTGAATCAGTTATACAAGTATGATCACAATCAACCTTATTAAAAATTAATCATATGAGCAATATAATAAAAAACTAGAATAAGATACTCATGCACAATAACTCCAAATATGTTAAAGAAGGAAAGCCTTAGTAGGGATGGTACCCACAAGGTGATGTACTAATATAAATATTCCTTGTTAGAGGATGGACCCCATTAGGAGTCTATGAAATACATTCAATACATATTAGTCTATGTATGGAGATTTTGAATCCTTGTTAGGAGATTCCAACCCTGTTAGGAGTTGTGCCAAACCTATTAGGAGTTGTAGAAGTCACATGGACCCATTGCTCAAATAGCTTCAGGGGCAAGACCAATGAACCCATAGTCCAAATGATTTCTATATTATTCCTTATAGAATAATAAAATGTACTATACTACTCCATCCTCTTTATCATTTCTATCAACTAGACTTCTACTCCTGATCTCAATACTTGATCAAAAACTTCACATCCAATAATTCATTGGATTGCTAACTCATATTTACCGAATACTATGCTCTTGTTCACACTTTCTTGCACACTTCACACCACACTTGCACACTTTACAATAAAGGAAAATAATTTCATTTATATCAAAATCTTAAGAAAATTCCTTGAGTTGACCTTGAGGCTTTCCCAATTAATTATAATAGGACCATAATAAGATACTAAATTATTTACAATCACGATAGCACCATCGAATCACATTCTATGAAACTCTTCACATGTGCAACTTTAGGGCTTACACACTTACAAACATCATCATTAGACTATCTTCTTCCATTGTGTAACTTCACATATCCATATTATATCTCGATTAGAAGATATAATGCAATCATCAGAAAATATTTCTCAGGCGCTCTATTTTTGTACTAGTCATTGTAAATCACATATAACTTTTGTATCTCTTTGACTTAGGTTACAAAAACCTAACCTCACTATCAGGATACTATGGGGAACATGTCCTTAACTTCATCTAATCTGATTGTCAAACCTTTTTCCATCCAAAATTGATCTCTATATGCTACTCTACTAGTCTTCATAGAATTACTACTATGTTGAAATCAATGAAAAACACAATCATGAATGCAACATGTCATACTACCACATACTCTCCAATGCTTAGGGTACTTTCCAAAGGAATATCATCATCATTTATGCTAACACTATGTTGTTATGGGTCTTAGGACCCATAAGAAAACTTAATATCATCAAATGGATTAAAAAGGGGTCATAGGATATTTTATGATCCCTTTTGACCTATTAGACCACATTAGCTATGTAGTTACAGGTCCTAGGACTCCTAAGAGAACTTAATATCATTGAATAGATCAAAACAAGGCATATGGTGGATCCTAGGACCCCTAAGAACACTTAATGTAATTGAATGGGTCAAAAGGGGTCATAAGGTACCCTATGACCTCTTTTGACACATTCAATCAAATTATCCATTTCCTTAGGAGTCCTAGGACCCCTAAGCACATATAATGTCATCAAATGGGTTGAAAGGGATGACAAGGTACCCTATAGCCCCTTTTAATCCATTTGATTGAATTATGTTTATGATTAGGGGACTTATAACTCCTAAGCTCACTTAATATCTTTGATGGGTCAAAAGAGGATGTAGGGTATCCAATCACCCCTTTTAACCCATTAGATAACATTATCTATGTGTTTAGGGGTCTTAGGACCCCACAACACACTTAGTATCATTGAATGGGTTAAAAGGGGTCATAGGGTATCTTATGACCCCTTTTGACCTATTAGATCAAATTATTTATGTGGATAGGGGTCATAGGAATCCTAAGAACACTTAATATTGTTAAATGTGTTTTAAGGGGTCATAGGGTACCTTGTGACCCCTTTAGATCGAATTATCTATGTGGTTTGGGGTCCTAGCACCCCTAAGCACACTTAATATCATTGAATGGGTCAAAAGGGGTCATGGGGTATTCTAAGACCCCTTTTAAGCCACTAGATCACATTATCTATGTGGTTAGGGGTACTAGGACCTGTTGTAGGACTAGAAAATGGGTTAGAACCTATCATACTATGAGAAACCATAAAAACCATTAAAAATACACTAAACCATTCTAATCTACCATGAAAATCAGTCAAAATAAATGAAGTAAAAATAAGAAAAACCCCCTCTTCAATTGTAGTTCCCATGTCCTTCTTTCTTCTCCATTTTAATGTATCTCAAATTTCCTATAGTGCACAAAATTAAATGAAAAAGAATATGATAGGATGAATGCTATTAAGAGTAATATAAGTGTGGCTTGGTCATGATGAGAGAATAGAGATTCTAATGATAAAAAATGAGAGCAAGATGGTTCAATTTATAGCCAAAATGCAAGAGGGTAGACATGAATTAGGAGATGGACACTTGTCAACTTGAATGTGCAACTTGGCATGATATTTCTTAGAATTTCTATGATAGATATGACAAAACATGTGAAATGTAGGATTCTATGATGCATGAAAGTCAACATGGCTAAATGTGGAAGAGAATCTATGACATGCATGTGACACATCAAAGCCACTTGTAGACAAGAATCTATGACAAAAGTGGCTTATTATAGTCATCTGTAAGGAATAAAATATGTCAAATATGACATGTATTAGCCAAGTATAGAGAGAGGATCTATGATGTATGATGTCCATGTGTCAAGACTATGTGGAAAATTTGAATAAAAAATTCATTATTCCCCACAAATGGAAATTAGAAGTGGAAAATAGGACTTAGGAAATCAAGAATTCACATAGTTTGGGGAGGATGAATCAAATATGTCAAATATGACATGTATTAGCCAATTATAGAGAGAGGATCTATGATGTATGATGTCCATGTGTCAAGACTATGTGGAAAATTTGAATAAAAAATTCATTATTTCGCACAAATGGAAATTAGTAACATGGAAATTAGAAGTGGAAAATAGGACTTAGGAAATCAAGAATTCACATAGTTTGTGGAGGATGAATCAATTAATTAATTAATATTAATTAATTGAGAATGTTTATTAGTAGGAATAATTAGTAATGTGGATGAAAAAGAATGAAATGACATAGGAATAGATTATGAGTTATCTAATCCTATAGACAAATTAGTATATGATTGGCTAATTTGATGAAATAAATCTAAGATTATCCTTTGATGGAATGTGACAATTATGCAGATCAACTAGGACAATGGTGGGTAGATCAAAGCCATGATCAAATTAATTAAGTGATTAAGATTGATAACATGCTAAGGACACAAGACATGGATTAAGAACATGTGACATTATAAATGCCACAGGGTTGAAATTGATTGATAAGATTGATCACAATAACATCAACAGATATTGTTAAATATTATTAAACTGATTAGATAGGGTTATAATCTAACAATGAGGGACTCAAAAATGTCACTAATTGAGTGATGAAAATGATAGTTTGACCTAGTGCTGAGTGACATGATAGTGCTAAGGTAAGATTTGGTAGGTTTGATAGATTTCCAAGGCACTAAGGGAAACAACAATGCCTAGGGTTGGATAGATGATGATAGATTTGAGACATTTGACACATTTCAGATTGATTAGGTCTAATGTTGGGTTGATTAGAGAGGGTGTTGAAATGATTTCAGGTTGATTGTATGAGCTTTTGATAATGTCAAAATGATTTGGAGTTTATTTCATAAAGTTTGGATAAAATAGGAATCAATTATAAAATGATCTACAATTGATGTGAAAGGGATATGTATGATAAAGGATATTGTCAAAATATGCTTTAATGATAATTAATTTGGGAAAAAATTAGAATTAGTGAAATGAGAAAATAGGATGTGTTAGTATGAAAAAGTAATGAAATAGTACACATGAACCATTTTTGAGCATCTGTATTTTGCCCCTCTTTGATACAATGTGATTTAGAGTGCTATGTCAAAGAATAATGATAAAAAATCCATAAAAGTATGACCTAGTAGGGTACTATATATGGATGCCCCCTGAGAAATTGACCAAAAAATTCATATGCTATGTCAATTTATTGATAATGAGAAGAAGAATACGTAGCAAATGATGGAGTCCAAATCAAAGCTCAATTGCAAAATTTATAGGGTTTGGAATGCAAAAAGCATCATGACCAACACAAAAAATGCATCATGCACATCCATATAGGTATAAAAAGGACTATAAAGGGGCTTGGAGAGAGGTTTGGAGATCATTTTCACCCTCTTATTTGGAAGAGCTTTGGAGCAAGGAAGATGGATACACTACCTAGGGAGAAACATCACAAAGAATGAGTGCATACCTACCAATGAAAAGTAGACACTGGACCATTAGTGAATACACTAAGGCCCCCTATATGTCTTTTATGTTTTTCATGCATTCCATAGTTACGTAGGCATCAAACAGGGCCACATTAGGGTTCAAGGGTAGTTTAGGGCATCTAGCTACCCCAAGTGAGCTAAAAACACACCCAAGTGTGCACTGAGTGCACTTGAAATTTCTAACTATGTACTAAGTGCATGTGGCATGACCAAGTGTGCACTAAGTGTAATTGGGGTCCTTAACTATGCTCGAAGATGCTCTGGTACCACAAAAATGGTGAAAATGAGCCCAAAACAACCAAGAAATTTGCACGCATGTTCAAAACCCTAGGATGAGGTTAAAAAAAGTCAACTCAATCAAATATGGTCACAATTGGTCAAGCCTAGGTCAAATTTAGGTCAAACCTAGTAGAAAGTTGATATAGAGTGATGTAGAGGGTTAGAAAGGGCGCAAATGAACTCAGAATGACCCAAAATTTGGTATACATGTTCAAAACATTGGAAAGAATTATGAACATAAGTCAACCTAATCAAAAATAGTTATAAATAGTGAAACTTAGTCAAACCTAGGTCTAAAGTGGGAGAGAGTTGACATATAGGTATGTAGAGGGTAAAAAATAATGCAAATGAACTCAAAATGACCCAAAATTTGGTTTACCTATTCAAAATCCTAGAAAGAGTTCAAAAAATAGGTAAACCTAGTAAAAAATGGTGATAAATAGTCAAAAATATTCAAACCAATGTCAAACTTGGTCAAACCTAGTCAAAGTTGGGTCATGCTTAGGTTAGAGTTTGTAAAAAGCTACAAAAGGTTGATAGACAACATGTAATTATGGAGGAGCACCTAACCCTATTGCAAATGAGGGGATATAGACCTTAGAGTCTAGTTATACATCACCAAGTGACCATCGATCAGCAAGAGATCTTGGGAGGGCTTGGGCTTTAGCACATTAGATTCATGGCCAAGGTGAGAGGTAATAGGGGGTTACTAACATCTTTGATAGAGAGATGGCATTCAGAGACCCATTCCTTCCATTTACCCACTAGAGAGGCCATTATGACCTTGGAGGATGTGTGGTGTATCCTTTAGATTTTGATCCATGGGGAGCTAGTAGTATATCATCTTGTGACAGGGTGGTTTACACTACACTAAATGTTTGGTTGTGGAGATCCGGAGCTAGATATTAAGGATTGCATGATAGGATCAAAGGTATCGGTGGTAGGAAATGAGCATCTTATTATTGTGATATTTTGGGTTGTGGGTGGGTTACTAATACCAAAAATGAGAGGGCATGGATTCCCTATTAGATGGGGTAGGGTTTTGGAGAGGATGCTGATGGAGCTGACTATGTTTGCATGGGGTCCCTGCATGCTAGGGGTGATATATTATTATCTTCACCAGGTGGCATATAGAGGTGGATGGTCCTTCAACATAGGAGGTATGCTACTATAGATTTAAGAATATTAGCATATTTCCATATTCAAGCCTCTTAAGGAGAGGGAGTTGGTTAAGGACATGCCCTATGCATAGAGCTATAGAAGGATATTGGTACAAGGACCATTAGGATACACTCAATTCTTTAGGCATTAGTTGGACACTATGACATATTTTATCTAAAAAGTGTATAATAATTTCCTAGGGTGGGATGATGATGAGATCCACCTTTTCTATTGAAGATAAGAGTGTTATCTAATTAGTTGTACATTGATTGGACACCTGGTGATAGAGATGTACTTGCAAGAGCTAGTACATCAATAGTTTGGTGAGAGGTAGGACGTGCCTATAGTTCTTGCTCTATTTTCTCAATCTAGAGAAGAGGTCAAAGAGTGGGGGGTTCCTATCAAGACATAGCTGGCCTATGTACAGTTAGAGAAGCTACAACCTAGGTTGTGGGGAGTATTGGAAAATGTGATGGATGTGGACACACCAACAACATATGATAGATGATTTTTAGAGTATTGACTGAGGTTGCTGATATATCTTGAAGTTCCAATACCATGAGAGAGACCACAAGTAGAGTATGGTGGAGAGGAGGAGGGCGATGGTGAGGAGGAGACATGTGACAAGGTAGGGGATGAGGATGAGAAGGATGATGATGAGGAGAGAGGAGGGGATGAGGGGAGGGGAGGTGATAAGGATGGGGAGGATGATGAGGGAGATGGTGGGGATGATGAGGAGAATGGGAAGGATTATGATAAGGGAGATGATGATGATGGAGATGATGGAAAGGAGGGTGGAGACACTGGGGGAGAGGATGATGAGGGGGATAGAGGGGTGTTAGATGGAGGGGAGGATAGAGGTGTGGATGTTGTGGTGATGGATATAGAGGAGGATCTAGTAAATGGCACAAAGTGTATGCTAGTACTAGTAGAGATTGGGCCTAGCTAGTCAAAGTTGGAGATGATGGAGGTGATTAGAGGGTTTTGGAGTTAGTTAGAGGAGCACCAAGTAGAGTTTGAGCAGTTGAGGGTGGACCATGACCAGGTTATAGTATAGAGGGACACTATGATAGTTGCTCAAGATGTAGCAGTATAAAGGGGAGAGAGAGAAGTTTAGAAGTCTCAAGACTTCGTTAGGAGCATCAAAGATGCATCCTTTCAATAGTTGGTTGGGATGATGGTTGTGGCACATACAGAGACATAGTATTGAAGGGGACACTATAAGACTAAAGTATCACCAAAGCAAAGGGTAGAGAGCTACCGGCTATCAAGATCTCATTCTCAATGGACATAGAGGACATAGAGTAGTAGAGGGGTGGTGGGACAGATGAGGCCACCACAGATAGGTGAGGGGTCACTATTGTATTTAGATAGGGGCCATAAGACTAGGGATATCACAAATTGACATGGACACACTCTTGTGAAGATGAGCTTCTTTCATTTTTGTTATGCTCTTTCATGGTTCACATCTATGGGCAATTAGTATTGATGTAAACTAGGATCATGTACTTTGATACTTTTTGAGACATTTATGAGATGTATATATTTTATGATGGCAATATGAGATGGATTATGCACATGTCTTATATTCTTGACATGGACTTTTTCTTTCATAAAGTGTACTATATGTCAAAGGAGATTTATTTTGATATGGATAATGGGATGCAAGGGCCAGAGCTTAAATGGAAACCTTTTGTGTCAATAAGCACAATGCAAACAAAAAATGACCTTATCCTTCTTGAGGTATATATACATGCCTGAAATTCTCAAAGGCACATTTAACAGATAGAAAACAAAGATGACTATGAACCATCTTGACCACTCTCATAGATCAGTTTATATCATCGAGTGGCATAGCAAGATGATAGAAGAAAAACAAAGAAAAAATAAATCACTCACTAAATACCATGAGCCAACAACAATTTGTGTCCATTATATTTTCTTTTTAGTGTCTTTGGTTTTATGTTAGATTTTTAATATGATAGGTTTGTGTGTAGGATCGGTTGATAGGATCACAGTGACAAGCTAGATTGATTGTTGGTTTACATTGCTCAGATAGTAGGTTAAGGTGTGATTGTCATGGATATGCTGTGCTTTGAGTTTCAATTTGCGAGAGTGCAAGTGTTTAAGAAAAAAGAGGTGATTATCCATAGTGATTATTTACAAGGTTTATTGCAAATTTTTGGTGGGTTTTGTGATTTTTAGGGTTTTTGAGGATATTTGATTTTTTTGGTTGCTCATTTCTTCAGGATATTTTATGATTTTTAGGGTTTATTTCAAGACATTTTATGATTTTTGTCAAGTTTTTTAGGATATTTTACAATTTTTAGTGATTTGTTTAGGACATTTAATGAATTTTAGTGATTTGTTTAGGATATTTTAATGTTTTTATAGATTTTTTCAAGATGTTTAATGATTTTTGTGGATTTTTTTAGAATGCTATGTGATTTTTATGGATATGTTCAAGATGTTATGTGATTTTTATGGATTTTTTTAGGACATTTTATGATTTTTAGGCTTTTTTTTAGGATCTTATTTGAATTTTTAGGAATTTTTTAAGGATTGTATTTGAATTTTTAGAATTTTTTCTAGATCATATCTAATTTTTTAGGATTTTTCAAAGATCATAAAGGATTCACAAATGTTAGCTCCAATCTTATATGTGATAAGTCCAATGGATAATGTGTGTTTAGGGACATGGCCTTGGTTCAATTTCAAACTCATGTATTGTGTAGGTAATATGCCACTAGACAAGACAAAAACTATGCACAAAGGCCAAAGATAGAGTATGTATAGACTAGTGACACTTGGGTAAGATAGCAATGGATATTAACTAGTTCATCGGCCATGATCAAGGACTAGGGATGTCTTGCAATATAAAGGATGTGATTAGGGAATGCCAAGGGGGGGGAGGAACAGATGGAATCCAAATAGATGAAGGAGCAACAACTAATTACACATGGCTCTTGTTTGCTAGGTTTTCACCTTGGTACTTGTCTAAAGTGCTTGTTTGCTAGGTTTTCACTTTTGGATGAAATTTTTCTCTCGACTCAAATTTTTGTGCCAAGATCCCTATTTTCCAAGTTTTCATGAAGGCATCCATTTTTTCATGACTTACTCCAAAACCAAATGCTACAATCTCTACATAGGGACCTTCCCAATTTGGCTCAAATTTTCTTGCTTTCTCTCTGTGTTGCTGAGTCTTGTAGTTCATTTTTAGCACCAGATTATTGACCTCAAAATGACAACCACAAAATTTCTTTTTCTAGCTCCTTTTGAGCTAGTTTTGGTAGGCTTGTAGATGTGTTAAGGTGGATCATGTCTATTCATCTACCATTTCAATTTCATGTAGTCTAGATACTCTATAATTTTCATCATTAACAACATCTTGTAGGGATACTCCCAATGATGGAATTTCAATTTAAATAGGAAGTATGGTCTTAGTGCCATAGACTAGAGAGTATGGTGTTGCACTAGTAGGAGCACACATACTTGTTCAATAAGCCCAAAGAGTTGAATTTAGTTGTAATTGTCAATCTCAACTAGAGTTATTAACAGTCTTTTGAAGGATATTGACAATGGTCTTATTAGATTATTCTTCTTGGCCATTTCCCTATGGATGGTAAATACTAGAATATCCATGGTAGATATTGTACTTCTCACAGAGCTTATCAACCTCCTTTTTTTGAAATGAACTACCATGATAATAAATAATAGCCAAGGGGACTCCATAGTGACATATGACATAGTTCAAGATGAACCTTGAAATCTTCTTTCCAATGATGAAAGTTAGAGGGATGACTTCAACCCACTTGGTAAAGTATTTGATTGTTGTGATGATGAACTTATGGCTGTTAGAGGAAGAAGGAGGAATAGCTCTAATGAGATCAAATTCCCATTATGAAAAGGGCAATAAAGAGATAATTGACTTGTTCCATGGTGGGCCAATAATATCCAGCTCTGACTAGTTTCTTTGCTAGACTCAAACAATTGAAACAACCTCTACATATACCTTTGTGTACCTTGAATAAGTTATTTTCAACTTCTTGTGAGTCAGGCCATCTGAGAAGGATTTTTTCGAAGGGTCTATCGTAAAGGGCATCATGATGACAATGTATCTAGTGGCTTGATGAATAAAGGTTCGATGTTCATTCTTTGACAAGTTAGGGGGTAGGATTTGGACATCTAGATAGTCATAAATATCTTGATACCATAGGTAATTGGGATGAAAAAATTCACACATGAACTTAGATTGAGAAAGTTTAAATTATGGAATCAAGAGGTGCTTGACAAGGAATTCACAACATTTCACATTTTGAGGCATATAAATCATAGAAGCAATAGTGGCCATAGTGTCAGCTTATTTTTGTGTATCCTTGGGAGTTAATGAAAAGAGATAGTAACAAATTTAGATTTGAGAAAATCTTCCATTTTTTTGTAAGGCATCAACTTATCCTCTTTGGTTTCAAAGTCATTGTTGACTTGTCAGATGAGTAACTGGGAATCACCATTCAATCCTATTATCATTGATTCATATTCTTCTATGTTGTTTATACAACTAAAAGTTATATGATATGACTTGGGGATTATGTCTCCTTGAGGTGTGACAAACATGATTTTGGCTCCTAAACCATTTCTTAAATGTGAGCCATCAAAGTAAAGCTTCTATTAATTAGCTATATCCATGTTAAATAAAGCTTCATCTAGAAAATATATCAACATGGGTTGATCATCTACTATGGGCACTTCTACTAATTAACCATATATTCTATGTCAAATTCACTAAGGATTATAACCCATTTCACTAGTCACCCTATGAGAGGGGATTTACTAAGGAGATATTTTAATGGGTCAATCTTAGAGACAAACATAATTTTCTAATTTAGCTTTTAATGTCTTAGCTTTTGGGCTACAAGGATAACATCAAGGCATGCTCATTCAATGAGTGAATAGTTGGGTTCATATACCACAAGTGTTTTGTTGATGTAATAAATGGATCACTCTATCCCTTGTTCATTAGTTGTTGCTAAGAGAGATCCTAATATTATTTATGTGGCTAAGATGTACAAAATAAATGGCTTTCTTGGAATAGGAGGCATTAAAACTGGTGGATGTAGAAGATAGTCTTTGATCTGTTGGAAAGAATCAACTCACTAGTTATTCTAATGAAAGGATACTCCCTTGCATAGTAGATGTTGATATGAATCTATGGATAGATTGTAATTTCCCTTGCAGACTTCTTAATATTCATAGATTTGTTGGAAGAGGTATCTCAAGTATCACTCTCACTTTTTTAGGATCAACATCAGTGGCTCATTGAAAAATAATATACCCTAGGATATTTTTAGAAATAACTTTGAATACACACTTTTTTGGATTCAATTAGAACTTATAGCTTTCCATTCTATTGAATATTTTTTCTAAGATGCCCAAATGATTGCTTCTTCAGGGACTTACAAAGTAGGCCATCTACATAGTCTTCCATTAGGATGTGCATGAAATCATGGAAGATAGTAGTCATTTCTTGCTGATATGTTGCCCCGACATTTTTAAGGCCAAAAGGCATGACATTCTAGCAATATATTCCCTAAGGACATGTGAAATCTATTTTTTCTAATATCCTAAGGAGCTAATCTAATATGATTGTCTTTAGAGAAGCCATCCTGATAACATCTCATATCCAGTTATCATGTCTATGATGATATCTATATTTGGTAATGGGAAGTCATCTTTGGGACATGCTTTTTTGAGAACATGAAAGTCTATACATATTTGGATGCCACTAGAGTATTTTCTCTCTGGTCCTAGATTAGATATCCACTCTACATAGTCAATGGCTCTTATGAAGCCTAGATCCAATTGTTTCTTCAATTCTACTTTGACAAGGAGAGCTAATTGAGGATGCATCTTTCTCAACTTTTTCTTTACTAGTTTCACTCCTAGTTTTAATGGAAAGTGACGAAGGAAAGTTCAAGATCTAATCAAACCATGTCTACATAAGACTAGGAAAAGTTGGTTTGCCTCTCTAGAGAGGATCTAAAAATCTCATATCTTTCTTCTTTTGATAACGAGGCTGCAAAATGTATGATCTTAGGGTTGTTAGGAGTTCCTATATTTATCTCTTATGTCATTTCCACAAGCAATTCTAATCTTTCCTTCAATAGGGATATTCCCAATCTTCCATCCTTGAGTTCCTCAAAGAGGTTTTCACCCTCGGATGTGTCCTTTGGTTTTACTTTTCATAGTCTAATGGTGCCTTTTAATTTTCACCAAGAGACCTACTTTTGTTTTCTTCTTCTTTTTTCCCCAATTTTGTGACTAGATGATGGAGTTGATTCCCCAAAGTAGGCCATATTGTTTAAGTCAATAGAAAGACCTAATTTGTGGTCACCTCATGGTAGGTCTTCATGGAGCTTAAATAATTCTATAGTGGCATCATCATTTTCAAAGTAATCAAAGGTCAGTGGTCCTTGTTGGTCCCAATTAATGATTTTGGGGTAAATAGCTAGGGAAATGCCATCATTGGTGTTAAATAAGCTTGGGTCAAAAGAAAAGATATGGGTGTGTTTTTAAAGGCATTATGAACCTTAACCATATATATATATAATAGTTCCAAAGGATCAAAAGCGGTCATAGGGTACCCTTTGACACTCTTTGACCCATTCAATCACAATATGTGTGCTTATGAGTGTAGACGCTAAAAAATGGTTTGTGTCTACTATTACCTCACTTTTTCCTACTAACACATCCCATTTTCTCATTTCACTAATTCTAATATTTTGCACCAAATTGATTATCATTCAAGCATATTTTGATAATATCCTTCATCATTTGTATCCCCTTTCACATCAATTATATATCATTTTAGAATTAGTTCCCATTTTATCCAAAATTTAAGGAACTGATTCCAAATTATTTTTACATCATTAAAATCTCATCTGATCAACCTAAAATCATCTAAACATCATCAGAATCCTTTCTAATCAACCCAAAAAATCTCAAATGAACCC
Source organism: Cupressus sempervirens (assembly GCA_028749045.1). NCBI lineage: Eukaryota > Viridiplantae > Streptophyta > Pinopsida > Cupressales > Cupressaceae > Cupressus > Cupressus sempervirens. The sequence continues at coordinate 237,533,884 of CM053788.1, read as the reverse complement.
AAATTTCCCCAAAACCTATCAAATGTCTCAAATCTATCATCATCTATCCAAACCTAGGCATTGTTGTGTCCCTCGGTGCCTTGGTAATCTATCAAACCTATCAAACCTATCAAATCTAACCTTAGCACTATCATGTCACTCAGTACTAGGTAAAATTTTCATTTTCATCACCTGATCAATGACACTATTGAGTCCCTCAGTGTCAGATTGTAACCCTATCCAATCAATTTAATAAAATTTGACAATGTCCATCGATGTTATTATGATCAATCTTATCAATCAATTTCACCATTGTGACATTTAAAATGTCTATTAAATGTTGCATGCCCTTAATCCATGTCATGTTTCCTTGTTATGTTATCAATCTAAATCACTCAATAAATTTGATCATGGTTTTGATCTACTAACCATCGTCCTAGTCAATATACATAATCATTTCATTTCATCAAAGAATAATCATACATTTATTTTAAAAAATTGGCCAATCATTACTAATATGTCTGTGGGATTAGATAAACCATAATCTATTCTTATGTCATTTTAGTCATTTTATTCCTGCATTAATATTTATCCCTACTAACCAACATCCTCAATTAATTAATATTTATTAATTAATTGATTCATCTTTTGCAAGCTATGGGGATTCTTGATTTCGTAATCCTATTTCCCACTTCTAATTCTCATGTATTGCTTGCACTTTTTCATGATCAACCTTAGTGCCTCATTGAGAAACAATATACACTTCTTAATGGAGGACCACATTGTTAGACTTCTTAATGTTCTTATATTTTTTGGAGGAGGCATCTCAAGTATCGCTTGCACATTTTTAGGATCAACCTCAATGCCTCATTAAGAAACAATATACCCTAGGAGCTTTTGAGAAACAACTTTGAATACACACTTTTAGGGATTTAATCAAAGCCTATAGCTATTCATCTATTGAACATTTTGTCTAAGATACCCAAGTGGTCACTTCTTCTAGGGGATTTGCAAAGTAGGTTATCTACATAGTCTTCCAATAGGATATGCATGAAATCATGGAAGATAGTAGTCATTGCTTGCTGATATGTTGCCCCATCATTTTTAAGGCCAAAAGGCATGACATTCTAGGAATATGCTCCCTAAGAACATGTGAATTTTTATTTTTTTTGATCCTTAGGAGCTATTTTGATATGATTGTATCTGAAGAAGCCATCCATCAATGATAATATCTCATATCCAATTGTCATGTCTACAATGATGTCTATATTTTGTAGTGGGAAGTCATCTTTGGGACATGCATTGTTGAGATCATGGAAGTCTTTAAATATTTGGATGCCCCCAGAGTGTTTTCTCTTTTGTACTACATTAGATATCCACTCTATGTAGTCAATGGGTCTTATGAAGCTTACATCCAATAGTTTCTTAAATTCTACTTTGAGAAGGAGAGCTACTTGAGGATGCATCTTTCTCAACTTTTTCTTTACTAGTTTCACTCCTATTTTTAATGGAAAGTGATGAAGGACTAGGTTAGGATCTAATTTAGGCATGTTGGCATAAGACTAGGAAGAGTTGATCTACCTCTCTAGAAATAATTTGACAAACTCATCTCTTTCTTCTTTTGATAATGAGGCTAAAAAATGTATGATCTTAGGGTTCTTAGGTGTTCCTAGATTTATCTCTTCTATCATTTCCACAAGCAATTTTGATCTTTCCTTTAGTAGGGATACGTATAATCTTCCATCCTTGGGTGCCTCAAAGAGGTTTTCACCCTTGGATATGTCCTTTTTTAAAAACTTTTTCATAGTCTAATGACAGCTTTCAGTTTTCACCAAGAGACCTACTTTTCTCATATTTAGTTATTTTTCCAATTTTGTGACTAGAAGATGGATTTGACTCCCCAAAGTATGCCATATTGTTTAATTCAATGGAAAAACTTGATTTCTAGTCACCTCATGGTAGGTCTTCACAAAGCTTAAAGAATTCTATGATGGCATTGCCATTTTCAAAGTAATCGAAGGTCAATGGTTCTTGTTGGACCCAATCAATGAGTTTGGGGTAAACTAGGGAAATTCCATCATCAGTTTTAAATAAGCTTTGGTTGAAGGAAAATATATTCTCCATGTTTAGAGGTGGGAATACTTGGGTCCCATCATATTACATCATAGGATTTTGGATGGGTTGTAAGAATGGGTGGGGTTCTAGTGACATGTTTATCCTATATTGTTAATTCATCAGGATCAAAGATGTGTTCAATGCCATAGGAACTATTGGAATCATCAATGTTGGCTTCAATTTTAGATTGTATCTTCTTAGATATCATTTCATCAATCAAAGCATTCATATTCTTAGACAAGGATAACTTAGTATTAGGAAGGCCCAATACAAATGGCTTGGATCGAAGTCCCAGTATATGAGGTCATCCTATTGTAGTAATAGGTTTAGTAATGCCTTTTTTTTGAGACCTAGGACCACTAAATACATCATTACAATTTTCTTGCATGATGGTAAATCTAAGCCCATACTTTTGTGGTGATATAGGAGTAGGTTCTTGTTCTTTTCTAACATTTTCAATCCATATAGATGTGTTCTCATAAGCATGTTCTTCATGCAGGCCACCTCCACTAGTGGAAGTTAGGGAGGGTCTCTTCTGTAATGTAAATTTAGTTTTGATCTGAATAAGTTGTGGTTTTCCATATGATTTGGGAGAAAGGGGTAATTTCCCAATGTGAAAGGCTTGTGACATGGAATACTCACCGCAACCTTGATATTAAATTTTGAGATTTCCTTTGAATGTGGTTGTGAGTTTGGTAGGATCGATATATTTGAAGAGATCCAATGGCTTTGCTTCATTTTTTGTTAGGACTTGGTATGCAATAGTTCCTCTAAGACTAGCACATAATTGGAAGGGGTTTGGACCACCAAGAATGGTAATCTCTATGTTGTTATAAGAAAATTTTAAGCACTAGTGATATGTAGAAGGCACCACTTTCATAACATGAATCTAAGGGCATCCTAGTATCATGTTGCAATTCATGTCAATATCTAGGACCTAAAATAATGTATTCTTTGTAGTTGGACCAACTCTTATAGGTAACATGGTAACTGTTAGGGTTTGATAGATCTAGAAAAATATGAGAATAATAGTTATATGTAGAAACAAAAGAAGAATACACAAAGATCACATATAACATAGATATTTAATGTGGTTCACCCAAACCTAGGCTACATCCACCTACATAGCATTCACCTTTCTATTATCTAGCAAAAATGTACACCAAAATTACCATGCATTATGCATCTTAGCCACTTATAACAATGCTTTTAAAGCAACCTCTAAATTGACCATTTTGGGGTTTTACAATGTCACCACAATATCAACAATAATGCCCTTGGAGAAGCATTCACCATTGTTATAGGCATTTATTATAATTCTATGAGAGGGATCAACATATTCTTCAAAGTAACCTAGGCCCTTGATAACTTTAAGTGTACAAATATCTAATCTTTCTTCTCAATCTATCAAGACATGTCTTTCCTTGGTGTTATGGATAAAGACTTCTAGATGAAGGGGGTCATTGTGGTTAGGTCTTCCTTTAGGAATATCTCCTAGTGAAAAGGTGATATGATGTGATGCAGATAGGTTCCCAACCATGGCCTCAAATTGGGTAACATCAATGTTACTTGGTACTACTAACTCTTTTAGGGCTTGTTCAAGGATCTTTTGATGTTGGGGGGATGAACACAATAAATCCAAGATGGATATCTATGTAGGGGTATTTCCAAGCTGGTCAACAAGGTTGTAATATGAAGAAGTGGGATTAGTAGGTCTACCAGGGTTTGTGGGTCTAGCAAAGGTTGTAGGTCTAGCTAGGGTAGTAGGTCTAGCTAGGGCTCCAAGTAAGGTAATCCAAGTTCAATGTGTGGTGATAACACAACAAGGGTCTTTAGACTATAAGGTGAATGTGGTTATGTAAGAGTTAGACTCATTGAAAAAATTAATGGTGTAGTTATATCTAGTATGTCAATAATTTACATTAGCCTACAAGCTTGAGTTTAAACTAGAGGCTTTCCCTTTGTCATGATTACCCAAAGGATCTTTGAAAATAGTATGATCAGAATTGGATGCTAGTATTGAAGGGTTTGTTGGTGTTTTGAAAAAACAAGGTTTCAAATTACCTCGATGAGAACAAGATACATCTAGGGGCAGCTACTTCCCATCTTTAACATATCCTTTCAGACACTGGACAAACTATAAGGCTTGACCCTTCTTCTATTTTAGGCTTTGAAAAACCTAGGTGGGTGTCCTTATAGATTATTTATATGGTACCAATGCTAAAATATACACTTGAATCTTGACAAAGAAGATAAAACCCTTAATCTTCTAACACTTATGCATAGATCTTAGGCATGAAATGGCTAATAACACGGTCCAAGAAATGGCTAACCTAAGTGAGGGCATCCTTTTTAGTTCTTCAACATTAAAGGGAAAAGTGTTTGATTAATGATGTGGATTTTCAACAAGACCCAAAATAGTTAGCAATAAGAATAAGTGATCATGTAGTTGATTAGTGCCTTATCTATTGGAAAATTCCACAAACTAAACGCATACATTTGTGAGATCACTAACATATTTCATGCACCAAGATATTAGATCTATCCTATTACTTTTTGAATCAGACATCGGTGTTCATAAAGAACTCATTCTTATGAAATATCCTTCTCAAATAACTAGCAACCCTGTCAAATACATCAAGCATTTACTTGGCCCTTTGTTCCAACAAGAAAACACATTAGACATACAATCTTAAAGGGATGCAAATGGGTCTTAGTTCTTTTTCCTTAAACCACATAAAATTGCAGATTAATGAAATAGGAGATGAGAATCAAATTGAAACTAAAGAGATTCTTGCTCATTTGTATTCATTTCCTTGAAACTATACATCCAGATGCATGAAATTAAAACATAGAAATGCCTAACAAATCAGAAATAGCTATATTATCTCACTACTGTTGTTCATACAAGAGAAAATATGCTAAAGAATGTGGTGTGACAGTGATGAGAACACATCAAAACTAAAACTCTGGTTTCACAAATCTAAGAAAACTCAAGATTGGAACACACATGGTATCACAATAGTGAGTAATTTTTCTTTAAAATTGGAACCAACCTCTTGATCACACAGTGAAAAATTGAAACCTTGACAATGGATGAGAAAGAGAAAGATATATAAGAAGAATGGAATCTTGGATCTAATCTAAAGATGACATGCGTCCACTTGAATCTTCATCTTTTTTTTTTTGTAAAACGTCTCTCCTCTTTCTACCCCTTTCATCTAATTTAGTTTTCATCACTATTTTGTAACCAACTTAGAAATATCTCATATGAATGATGGAAACCCTTGTGTCCCCAAAATATATAACATGCATCATGAAATGCTGATAAAATCTAGATTTTAACTAACTTGAAGGTGACTAAACTCATCCGTAACTATATTTTTACTATCTTTTACATACATTCAGCTCATTACCCTACTAGAAAACACATTTGAACTTCAATACATGAATGCGTGCAGTTGAAAACTAGGAATTTGAGAGAAAACCTTGTATAATCTGAATAGATGGCTTCTTGTGCAAACAAAACTCCAAAAATAGAAAGTTCATCTTCACCTAGTTTTGGTGATATATAATATTACTATATGGGCTTATCAAAAACTCCTAGAATCTAGTTTTGAAAAATAGGCTCCTTCTAGGCATTGTGAATTGCATTTTTTGTGAAAAAACTGATTTTCCTATAGTCTGAACTATTGAATTAAATGAAACTTTATTTAAAATCTCAAGTGCCCATGATTTTTTGAGAGAAACATTAAAAAATTAATTTTCCATGCAATTTTGAAATCCCTCCAATTTCTATTCAAGTCAAACATGGTTGACCAACTTGTGACACATGTCACACTCTAATTTGCTAGATTCTTGCTTAATCATTTGACCCCTACCACCTAGGCCCCATGTGGGATCATTGTATTGACCACCTATCCCATCATGTCACTGCCATGTTGGCCACTAATTGGACCACCATGTCACCTTTGATCAAGCTTGCTGGCATGTGGTAATCAAGTGCTTTACCACATTACTTATCTTTTGCGCATCTCCACAATGCGATAATGCACTAGCCATTGGATTTCACCATGTGGTGAAATCCAAAATGCCCATCTCAATTTAGCTTATTGCTACATGTCAGTCATTGGTTGGTCACTTGAAGTCCAATCAACATGACGTCAACAAATACATTGTTCAAAATTACCTCCCTAGTCACCTCCAACTACCTTAGTTGTCTATGTGGGCCCTTCACATGAGCAGTGGCTTCCATAAGATTGTGTCTTAAAGACACTTAGGAATAGTACTCTTTGGTATTTGAACAACTAAAACTTTATCCACCCACTCAATGTGGGATAAAACATTTTCATGGTTTTCCCTTCTCTTCTACATTGCATGGTTTTCCTCTGACTGTGCTTTTGGTGTGTGTTTCAATGTCATTGGTTATGCTTTTGATTTTGTGCTTGCTAGGAAGGTTCCTCTACTTATTTTCATTTTAATTGATTCTTTTCCCTTGGGGTAAAACTCTGCCATTAGCTCAACCCAAATCTGGATAGTCTCAGCTCTTCTTTCTCCTGAGAAAGACCTTCCTCTACCTTAAGTGGCTTATCAAATCTGGAGTACCTTAATATCTTTGCACTTTTTTGTAGAATACCTATGGGGGTATAGCACATCAACAATCTTTATTTGTGAGTAGATCTTATATTGGCATAAGATAAATATTCCAATGAGTAGATGAATTTGATCTTTTAGCGTTAGAGAAAAGATGTTGGTAAAGTGCAGGGTGAATTGACATCAATGCTTACATAACAATCCTCATGTCAAGAAAAAGTATTTTGACCAAGCAGATCACATGCACACACCAAAATCTTGGAAACAAAATTAAATCTTGTTCATTTTATACGAGGACTATAAATTAAATCTCATCATAAGATAATGGGTTTGACCCACTTTCCATTCAACATCCTAAAATATACTCATCTTATGCAAGGTCCTAAGTTAGTACGAGTATTCTCGGTGGAAGCAGTATGTAGCAATTGAACTCTCATGAAACTTCTCCACCATGCTTTTATATATGTATATATCTTGCTACATTTTCTACTATTCAATGTAAGAATAACATTGAAATCTAGTTATTTGAGCTTTGTTCTTTGTTTGTGATTCACTATACTTGTTTGAAATTCAGGTTCTTGTTTATATCCTCTCCTATGAAATTTTGCTCTAATAGTTGCTACCATATAAGAAAAAACCTCCTCTAAAGGGTGTTTCCCTGTACTTGCCAATACAATTAAAAATTTCAATGACATGCTGAAATAAGAAAAGGAGAACAAAAATATGCACACACATTGGTGATGAAGAAAATGTAATTTTGAATAGCCCACCAAATTCTAGGATTAAATGACTTCATGAACTTCTACCCACTTGCTTCATCTTTTCCTTCAGAAGTATTCATTATTTAAAACATAGGGAACATAAGATACACAACATTATTTTGCTCATACTTCTTACTACTCAATGACATCTCAAACACTTGGGCTTGTGATGGCTGCATTGAAAAAGGATTTAACTTTTTGGCCACCACTTAGTTTGAGAAAACCATACTATAAGATGGAGCAACATTCCACACTCCATTTGTTTCTTAAGAAATAGTCCATTTTCCTTTAAAACATTGGATAGTATAGGTAATTGGCTCCAACTCAAAATTGGAAGGTTCTATTCATTGAATATATGACAATAATCACCCATGTTATTATGATTGAAAATTTTTTACAATTCCTTTTGAAAGATGGACCTCATTTTGAAGTCCCAAATCACTTATCAACTTGATGGAATTGGTCAGGCCCCAAAGTGGGTCCAGCTAGAAAAAATTTGAATTAAAAAACTTGACGCATCAAATCAATTTGATGAACATATTAAATAGATTTGAAATTAAACTCAATCATTGAACTGTTATTTACAAGTTGTTTTGCCTCTTTCTTGCTGACTGCCAATTTCATGTCAAAGGGTCCTTTGACCAACTTTAAAAATTGACCCATACACATGACCGGGCTCCAAACTAAAACATGTTGATTCTCTATTCCTCATTCTTACACCCTGTCAAATCTCATCTCATGAAAATTTTTTTGTCAAAATATATTGATTTTCAAAGTTGCCCTCTTAGAATTACCTACAAGAGGACATGTCAGAAAACCACAAAATGTGTTCAGATTTGGCCTTAAAAATAAGGAAAACTAACACTTGGTGGCACAAAAATTGGGGAATTGGTTCACTATCATGAGGAGAGAATGAATATTCAATTAGGGATCATGAAAAATAACTGGGCACATTTGGCAAGTAGTCAAACAGGGCCTCCTAGAATTTTGAACAATTTGCATCAGCATGAAAATAATAAATGACCAACTTTGAGGGATTCAAAACCTAGTCAAAATATATCAAAATGACTCAAAATATGAAACATAGGTTCTTTGATATGGACACTAAACACTCCCAAATTTATGAGTCATTAAACATTACTGGGTGTGAGATATTCAAATGCAAACAAGGTCTTCTGTCATTGTTTGACACTTAAGTAAAAATGCAGATTTGGATGTTGCTCAAAATAGAACTTCATAGAATGGCTCAAAATGGCAATTTATCTTCACGGGATGAGTGGATATACTAAATTCAAGGTGTTAGAAACATTAAACACCTCTCAGGACTCAAAAAATAAGCCAGGTATGCATGCATCAAAAAGTGCTTAAGGGCTTGATTTCTTTAATGGTACTCAAAATTAGGGCTTCAATTTTGAGTCCCAATAGGGTCAACAATAATCACACCATCATCGATAAGGTCTTGGGTTTCATGTTTAGTTAGAAACATGAAGTAGTCTTATGTCCTTTGGTATGATAGTTGTCAAAAAAATTGTTGTCATCCCACCAAGAGGGTTTAGTTGATGGTTCATCCTTGATTGGTGGTAACTAAAAGAAGTTATTGTTGAGTAATTGTTGAAGTGCAATTTCGAGTGTATCCCTAGGGTTGTAAATTTTTTGTCTTTATTTTTGGGGTATCTTCATAGTCTTTCTTACATGGAGGTCTCAATTTTCTATTATTGAGGTGGCATTTGATTAGGAGTTTGTATTTTTTAGGGTTTGCACCTTAAAGACTCATTTGAGTTTTTTTTATGTTGATTTTTTATACATCAACAATACCATCATTGGTTTCATTCTTCTTCTTGAAGAAAAAAATTTCCTTATCATTAGATGATTTTGTATTGGTATTTTCCTTGTTTTTTTGAGAATGCCTTTGTGAATGAGGGAATCTTCAATGTTGGCTGCCTTTTTCATTAACTTAGCAATGGTGCTCAAACTTTTTATCTTGAATTCATACATTAAATTAGGGACTAGGTTTTTAATGCATAGATTAACTTGTTGTTCTTTGGGAGTATCCTATGAGCATTGACTAACAAGGTTTGTCCAACGTAATAATAATGTTATAAGTGGCACTCCCATCTTTTGTTTTGTTGAGCATAAATCAAATAGTGTCACCTAATTTTTTATGTTGAAAGAAAATGGGATATGAATTTGTCTGCTAATTCTCACCAAGATTTGATGTTACCAGGTAGTTTGGAGTACCATTCAAGTAGTAGCCCACCAAAAAAATGAGTGAATAGTCTCATAAGATATGTGGGCTCATCACTAATCATAGTACAATATGCACAAACTTGTCTAATGTGGTTAATTGGGTTTCCTTTTCCTCGATATTAATGGAGGCATATAGAAACTTTTATCAAAGGGATTAGGATGTAAATCCCTTTCTATGTACAGGACTTGTTTCTTGTGGACTCTTAATGCCTTGACTTGTTTGGATAATTGTTTGAATTGGTGTAGTAAGTCCTCATTAGGGTGTTGAGTGGTAGTCCTTTCTTTGAGTATTTTATGTCTTTGAGTAGATCTTTTTCTAAGGTGAGAACTATGTCTACTCAGTTCTAACATTTGTATATCTAAAGACTCAGGTGATGTATCACTGGGACATGGAGGTATATTGGAACCTCAAATATAGAAAGGTCCTTGTGGTACTTGTTGTGACATTGATTATGATTATTGTACCATGAGTTGTGGTTGTTATTGTGCCATTTGTTGTGGTTATTGTTTGAATACATTTGTTTAATGAATGCAAGGCCATGTATGGAATAGTTGTAATATTTTTATCTATTGAGTTTGTTGCGACACATGTTGTTGCAACAATTGTTGTTGATAGGAATTTTTTTCTCTAATTTTTTTTTATATTCCAACCATTGTTTTAGTTTCTCTTGTTTCTTAACAAACATTTCTTATTGTCATTGAAATTACTATTGATAAGTTATGTGTAAGTAAGGTGGATTTAGACTAGGTTGTGTATTAGGTATGTTGAGTCCTTGTTCCACTTGAGGTTGTTGTTGTTGTGGATTTTGATATGTCATATGCATTTTAAGTAGATTTTAACTTGGTTTTGTGTTAGGGATGTTGGGTCCCTGCATCACTTGATGTTGTTGTTGGCTTGGAAGTTGGCTATGTCCTTTAGAGGTGAGCATTATGTTAGTGTCCTTGCTTTGATAAATTTGTGAGTTAGACTTGATGTTTTTTTTGTCTTGGAAGTTGGTTGTGTCCTTTAGAGGTGAGCACTATGTTAGGGTCCTTGCTTTGACACATTTTTTTGGTTGGATGCTTTACCTTGGGACATCATATTGATTTGGAAATGGGCCATATTCCTTTGGATAATTGTGGAAATGTTGATAAGACTCTTCCTTTATGTTTGGATGGGGTTTTTGCAATAAGTGTTGATGCTTCACATGACATACTCATAGGAGGCTCCATAGTACTTGATATCATAGTATTTGGTAAAGTTAGGAGAAGAGGTAGAGAAAGGGTACACTTTGTTGATGTTCCTCCAAAGGAGGTATTCTAGGCATCTCTATGGTACAAGTCCCCTTAGGCATTTCTTGTTGTTGTATCATCTGATTGAGGTCAATTTTTAATGTCCTTTTGGGATATTTTGGAAGAGTCTTATTACCATTGATTGAAGGGAGTTCATCAAATAGGGGATTGATATTTATGTGTTCAAAGGTACCTTGGAGAATTTCAATGGTTTATTCTTTATGAGGTCTCCCAAGTGTGAATTTTGTGGTTGAATATTCTAAAGGTTATTTCCCCTTGTCCAAGCCCAAATTAATCATAGGTTGTATGTTTTCAAACATGAGGTTGTCTTGATATTTAGAATTAGATCCCTCCAAGTTGGGATTAAATTTGACTATATCTTGGGCCCCCAAGAGTTTAAAGTTCTTTTGAAAAGTCTTGTCTCAACAAGTCCTAACCATTTCTTCATTAGTTATATTGTAGTCTATGTCATATGTTGCAATTCTTTTAGAATAACTGAGAGGGGGGTGAATTAGTTATCCAAGGTCCGAATGTACAAATAAAACTTTTCTTATCTTAGTGAACCCATAAAACATTCATATTCATGCTTGCATCCAAATGAATATGTGCATACTTAAAACTTGCAGGTTACTGTCTAATCAAATTATAGATATGTAAAGTATGAAACACAACACATTCATCGACACACTTGACACAATGATTTAACATGGAAACCCAATTTGGAAAAACCCACTAGTAACATGCAACTCCTTTTCACTCTTCTAAAGTGATGCCCTATGAAAGGCCAACCCTATTAAAAGTTACTATACACATTGTTAAATGTGATCCAGTTAAGGGATTTCAATCATCCTGTTAAAAGTGAGCCTTGTTAGAGGACTTTAGGCCATTCACTTGGAATTCTATCCTATTAAACTATTTTCCAGTGACTGTTAAGTCAATCTTAATCCAAAGTATTTACCCTAGACTGATACAATTGTTAAAGAGTAATAGTAGAGCTTTGATTTGATACAACTTACAACTTCACTTGCAAATTATAGATCTCTATTTAGTCATCAATTCTTCTTGGCTTTCATACATTACAGCTCTGACAAATTGTTCACCCTTCAAGCATTCATCTCCTTAAGCCTTCTTTCTTGGTATGCTATTGTAGACTCTTCTCTTGGGTCACTTGAAGAAACAAAACCATTGATTCCTTCTCCTCCTTAGGTTCTCTCACATGACACCAACCTCTCTAGCCTTTTTTGCTTCATGACCAAACATTCCTATATAAAAGAAATTAGAATATTTTCATGCTCAATATCCATTGTCTAAATTAGGGTTTTGGATGGATTAGGTAAGATATAATGTATCTACCCCATATCTTGTCTTTTCTAGAAATGTCTCTTAGAATCCATTTAAATCTACCTCAAAATTGTTTACATCAAATTTCGTGCCACCAAATCATCAATCTTATCTTCCTCCTAGTTTACAAGTTCCAAGAAAAAAACTTGTCAACTTATATTTAGCAAATCTTCGATCTTTTTCATAATGCAATAGCTCGACATTATCAATCTTTTGATGCTCAACACATACTACATCACTTGGCATCAACTGTAAAATCACTCAACATCAACTAGAATTTACTCAACATCAACTATCTTGCTTGACATCCACTAGAATTCACTTTCACTCAACTCTACCTAACTTTTTGCTTGGCTTGCACTAACTTTGCTCGACACCTACTATCCACTTAGTCAAGCTTGGCAGACAAACTATATTTAACTTATTCTTCTAAACTTTCTAAGTGTAGCAAGCCATTTTGTAACTTTAAGTAGATCATTAATACATCATGTCATTACTATCTTAACTAATCCTTGTACTTCATTACATAATCACAACTCAACCTTTCCTCTAGGTGCTTTTGTTACATCTTATTGAGAAAAACCTCCTCATCAATCAACTAAGTAATAATACTTGAATCTTGTAAGCAATTTTCTTACCAGCAAATAGCAGGTTTGACATCAATGACAAAACAATGATTGAAACATATAATCTTCTTCAACAATCTCCTTCTTAATAATCTCTCTAGTCAATGATCTTTTCAATTAGATTTCAACAATCTCCCTCTTTGGCATTGATGGAAAACCAAACTAATCAACAAAGTCAATGAAATGATGAACATCTTGTTCAACCAAACTAACTAGGTTAAAACAATAAGACAATACTAGAAAGAAAACTTGTATTCCCTCTATCAGCAACTTCCATCTTCTGATTAGGTTACAAAAAAAAACCCTCTTTCTTATAGCTCCCTCTGATGATGATCAATTCTCCCTCTTTGCTTTGATCCTTTATCTAATATGCTTTCTCCTTCTTTGATCACTTTCTCCCTCTCTGATCAATAGATTAGTTTGGGACTTTCACTCTCCTATCACTTGCACTTGATTAGTAAAACTCTTCTACTGATGATGATTAGTTTAATGTACTTTCTCCCTCTTTGACAACAATTCCAAAGACATATACCAACCACTTGGCATCTTTAATACATGCAGATATAAGATTTTGCAAGTTCTTTAATTTCTCCCTCTGTCACCTTGCTTGTGACTGATTTGTAGTTCTAGTTCTATGATTACTTTAGGCGGTTCTTAAAGTAAGATCCATTGCATCACCCCTAGGAGTATCACCCCTAGTTTACCTCTTAGATACTCGTAAGAATCCTTAGATAACGCTTTTGTGAAGATATTAGCAATTTTCTCCTTTGTGTTAACATATTCCATCTTCACTTCTTTACCTTGAACTAATTCTCTTATATAATGATACTTAATTGCAATGTGCTTTGTCTTTGTGTGCATCACTAGATTCTTTGATATATTGATAGCACTTGTATTATCATAATAAAATATCACTGATTCTGTGATTTCTTCCTTCATTCCTTTGAGTAGTTTTTTGATCTATATAATGTTTGTGTATTTTATAGTAGTAGCAACATATTATACTTCAACAGTAGATTGGGAAGTACAACTTTGTTTCTTGCTAGTCCATGTAACTAGCCATTTGCCTAAGAAGAATGCTCCTCCACCAGTGCTCTTTTTGTCATCAATATTTCTAGCCCAATCATCATTATTGTAGGCTCTTAGTTCAAACTTTTCATTTGTCTTGTAGTATAAATCAAACTCTTCTGTTCCTTTTAGATATCTCATTATTCTCTTCACAGCCATTAATTGATTCTCCCTAAGATTAGCAAAAGATCTTGCAACTATCCCTAAAACTAATGCAATATAAGATTTACTATGTACTACACATTGCAATTTATCAATCATAGATCTATACAATGTTTGATTCACCTCAGCTAAATCATCATTCTTTGATAGCTTGTGTCTTGTAACCATAGGTGTATTTAGTGGTTTGGAATCCTCTAGTCCAAATGTCTTCAATATCTCTTTTACATACTTTGACTAAGTGATGTATATACCATACTTCATTTGATATACTTGTAATCCTGCAAAGAATTTGAGCTCTCCAAACATAGACATTTCAAATTCTTGATTCATCTAATTTGCAAAGTCTATACACAAAGCATTGTGTCCTCCAAATATGATATCATCAACAAATATTTTAGATAACAATGTGTCTTTTTTCTGTCTTCATGTACAAATTGTTTTTATCATTAGTCCTTTCAAATTCAATCTTCACAAGATAAGTATGAAGTCTCTCATACCATGCTCTTAGTGCTTACTTCAATCCATATAGGGCTTTTTGTAATCTACATACCATGTTCTTATTGTTATCATCAACAAAGACTTTTAGCTATTCTATGTAGACTTCTTTTTCTAATATGCCATTCAGAAATGCAAATTTAACATTCATTTGATAAACTTTGAAACCTTTGTATGGAGCATAAGGAAGTAAAATTCTTACTCCTTCCATTCTTGCAATAGGGGCAAATGTCTCACCACAATCAATTCCTTCTTCTTGTGCATATCCTTTGCAAACTAATCTTTCTTTGTATCTTTTTACTTCACCATTCTCATCTAGCTTGTTTCTAAATACCCACTTGGTGCCAATCACATCCTTTTCTTCTGGTCTAGGAACTAGACTCTATGTTTCGTTCTTCTCTATTTGTTGAATCTCTTCTTGCATGGCCTTGTACTAGTCATCATCTTCTAATGCATCTTTTGCTATTTTAGGCTTCTTCATGCTTAACAAACATGATTCACTTCTCAATCTATTTCTTGTCATTGGCCTTGCATCTTTGTTTCCAATGATTTGATCAGTAGGATGATGTCTTTTGACATATTTAGACAATCTTGGCTTGGCTCTTGTTTCTAGATTTTGTCTTTCAGCTTCAGAATCATAATGTGCATCTCTATCA
This sequence comes from Cupressus sempervirens, assembly GCA_028749045.1. NCBI lineage: Eukaryota > Viridiplantae > Streptophyta > Pinopsida > Cupressales > Cupressaceae > Cupressus > Cupressus sempervirens. The sequence continues at coordinate 237,518,569 of CM053788.1, read as the reverse complement.
AGTATCTTAGCATCTATTTCATGTATACTGATCTTAGAATCACAATGCACATTTTGTTCATTCTACAACTCAGTATCTAAATCTAGCTCAATTCCATAATGTGACTTGACATTCATAGGATGTGACTCGACAGTTACTAAATTTTTTTGTTGATTTGTAATCTGATTTGTAGCATCTTCTTTAGTAGGCATTCCTTCATAGAAGTATACAAATGATTTGTTTTCTTCTTGCTCTTTCATAGGTTTAGCCTCAATTTACTTCTATAAATTCATCAAAATTCACATTTGCACTTTCCACAATTTTGTTAGTGTTAGTATTTAAACACTTGTAGGCAATGCTTCTTGTGGAGTATCCAAAGAATATACCTTCTTCACTTTTTGCATCAAACTTTCCATTCCTAACATCTTTATGAATATAACATTTACTTCCAAATACTTTAAAGTATTTTACATTAGGCAGATATCCATACCATAGTTCAAAAGGTGTTGAATGAGTACCTTTCTTGACTTGCACACAATTTAAGGTATATACAAAAGTACTTACAACTTCTCTCCAAGATTTTAGAGCAACATTCTTCTCCATCATAAGTGTTCTAACATAGTCCATTATAGACCTATTTTTTCTTTTAGCAATTCCATTTTGTGGAGGGGTCCCTGGTGCAAATTTCTATCTTTTGATTCCTTTGTCATTACAGAACATCTCAAACTCATTTGAAGTGAATTCTCCTCCTCTATTTGATCTTAGACATTTCAGGCTCTTAGTTGTTTCTTTTTCAACTCTTGCTAAGTGCCACTTAAACATTTGAAAAGCATTAAATTTCTATTTTAGAAACATGACTATCATCATCCTAGAGTAATCATCAACAAATATCATTATGTACTTATCTCCTCTATAGCTTTGCACTTCAATTGGTCCACACAAGTCAATATCAACAATCTCTAGTATTTCTTTAGAGGTATATGCTTTACTCTTAAAGCTTGACTTTGACATTTTGCCTAGCTGACATTGTTTGTATACTATATTATTAGGTTTGTTCAACTTAGGCAAACCTCTAACTCTTTTTACGTTACTAATACTAACCAAATTATCAAAATTAACATGACATAATTTGTTGTGCTAAAGTCATACATCATCAACTTTTTCAATAAGAAAAGTAGCATCCTCTATATCCAGATAGAACATATTACTTCTAGTTTGATCACCTTTTCCAATCAGCTTCCCATTTATGACATATATATTGGTAGTTTTGTTTTCAAATTCAACCTTGCATCCCAGATTATTCAATTGTGACACACTTAACAAGTTATAATTTAATCCTTCAACATAGTAAGCATTGTCACATGAAATCTTATCTGTGAGTTTGATAGAGCCTTTTCCTTTTATCAAACATGGTGCATCATTATCAAATCTTACACTATTTCCATCATAACAAGTTAAGGTAATGAACCTACTTTTGTCTCTAGTCATATGATGTGAGCATCCATTGTCAATGATCCATCTATCATTCTTGTTCACACAACTCACAAGTATAGTTGCCTCACCCTCATTAGATTCATCGTTCATTGCAACATATACCACTTCATCATCATGTTCATCAAAATAATTTTCATCAATAATGTAGCACAACTTTTTTCCTTTTTCTTTGTAATCTCTATTGTCATCTTCTCTTCTATTTTTTTACTTGTTTCCTTCTCTATAGTTTTTCTTTTGTGTACATCTTGTAGTAATATGACCAACTTCATTGCAATTGAAACAAATGATGGGTAACTTACCTTTGAACTTGCCTTTACCTCTATGGAATCTCTTTGCCAGTAGTGCTTCTAATTGTTCAATGTCTTCTCCTTATTCTTCTTCTTCTTCTTCTTCTTCTACTTTACCTCATTAAAATCCCTCAATAAGAATTTAGCTTTGAAGTAGATTCAAGACTCTCTAGTTTGTAATTGTCAAAGTTAGATAGCTCAAAAATAATGAGTCTACCTATAAGACCTTCAAGGGTTACATCATTTCTTGGAAAACATCTCAACTCTTAGATTGGAGAAACTCTAATAGCATAGATAGGAAATAATGTTCTCAATACTGTACTTAACATAGTATCATCATCTATATGACCAATAGCACCTTTTATTGCACTAAAAACTTCTTTTGTCCTAGCAACATATTGAGCAATATTCTCACCTTCTTCCATTCTCACATCATCAAAGTTAGCACTAAGGCTCTCAAACTTAGCTCTTTGTACATTTTTATCTCCTCCATAGATGGTGGTCAGGGCATCCCACATCTTTTTTGCCATGTTGCAGCCTTTGATATCATAAAATTTGGCATAGCTTAGAGTAGAGGAAATCTCCAACATCACCTAATTGTGTTCTTTTTTCTTCTTCATATCTTTAGTATTTAAGGATTCTATTGGATCAACATGTTCCACTATAATGGTAGATTATGCATGATCTCCAAGTCCTCCAAGGTGTAGCTTCATCAGACTTTTCCATGCAAAAAAGTTATCTTTGTTGAGCTTGGGTACTTCTCTTTTAGACATCTTGATCTTTATGATTCTAGTACCTTAAAACTACTCCTCTTAAGTAGATGGCTCTGATACCAATTGTTGGAATTCTTTTAGAATAACTGAGAGGAGGGGGTGAATTAGTTATCCAACATTGAGATGTACAAATAAAACTTTTCTTATCTTAGTGAACCCATAAAACATTCATATTCATGCATGCATCTAAATGAATATGTGAATTCTTAAAAATTGCAGGTTACTGTCTAATCAAATTGTAGATATGTTAAGTATAAAATACAACACATTCATCAACACACTTGACACAATGATTTAATGTGGAAACTCAATTTGGGAAAAACAACTGATAACATGTTACTCCTTTTCACTCTTTTGAATTGATGCCCTATGAAAGGCCAACCCTATTAAAAGTTACAATACACACTGTTAAATGTGACCTAGTTAAGGGATTTCAATCAGCTTGTTAAAATTGAGCCTTGTTAGAGGACTTTAGGCCATTCACTTGGAATTCCACCCTATTAAATGATTTTTCAATGACTATTAGGTCAACCTTAATCCAAAGGATTTACCCTAGCCTAATACAATTGTTAGAGAGTAACAATAGAGCTTTGATCTAATACAACTTACAACTTCACTTGCAGATTATAGATCTATGTTCATTCCTCAATTCTATATGGCTTTCATACTTTGTAACTCTAATAGCTTGTTCACTCGTTAAGCATTTATCTCCTTAAGCCTTTTTGCTTGGTATGCCATTGTAGACTCTTCTCTTGGGTCACTTGAAGAAACAAAACCCTTGATTCCTTTTCCTCCTTAGGTTCTTGCACATGACACCAACCTCTCTAGATTTTTTTTACTTCATGACCAGAAATTCCTATATAAATGAAATTAGAATATTTTCTTGCTCAATATCCATCATCTAAATTAGGGTTTTAGATGGATTAGGTAGGATACAATGTATCAACCCCATATCTTATTTTTTCTAGAAACTTCTCTTAGAATCCATTTGAATTCACCTAAAAATATTTTACATCAAATTTTGTGCCACTGGCTCATCAATCTTATCTTCCTCCTGGTTCGCAAGTTTTAAGAAAACAAACTTGTTGGCTTCTATTTGGTGAATCTATGATCTTTGTCATAATGTAGTAACTTGACATTATCAATCTTATGATGCTTGACACATATTGCATCACTCGACATCAACTAGATTTTACTAGTGCTCAACATCAACTGAAATCTACTCGGCATCAACTATCTTGCTCGACATCCACTAGAATTTTCTTTCACTAGGCTCCAATTGACTTTCTGCTTAGCTTACACTAACTTTGCTTGGCACCTACTATGCACTCGGTCAAGCTTGGACAACAAACTTGTAGACACTTAAAACCATCCTTAAAAACTATATTAATTTATTATTATTTCTCGTGATATTGTAATTAATTATTAGTTAATTAATTATATTGGTCACATTCTTCTACTTATTTAATTAAATTAATTAATTAAATAAGTTCATTCTCCTGAGTATTTAAATTTAATTTAAATACTCCTAGTCCTAATGTGTTAAATTAATTTAATACATGATCATCCATGTTTCCCCTTTTTGAATAAATGTTATTTATTTAAATCCCCATATCCCATTAGTTCTTCTAAACCTATGATTGAATTAAATTTTATTTTATTTAATCTTAAGCCTAGAATTAAACCTAGCCCACACCCATCATTTTCATCCTCTTAATCCTACTTCTTCTCTAATCCAACTTAAGCATTCTAATCTCTCTCCTAATCCCCCTTATTACCCTAAGTGTGTGCTCACACATGTGTGATAAGGCATGCCTACACACTCCCCTTTGCACTCTTGTCTCCCACTCTTCTCAAGTTTTCTCACACATGTGTGAGAAAACTTTGAATTTTTCACCACTTGCATGGCTTGCATGTCACCTTATGTGGCACCTACATGGATGCCACCTCACCAAACCCTTATTCAAGCCTATAAATAGAGGTCTTGTCTCAAGCATTTGCATCTCTCATTATTGCAATGTTATCATGTTGGTTTGAGATTTGAGCTTTCATTATAGTTGAGCTTGCATGCTAGTTTGAGCTTTCATAGTAGCTTTCATGGTAGTTTTCATAGTGATATCTAGAGGCATACTAACCATTTGGTAGTTGGTTTAGCTTTTCATTTGCATCATTAGTCTAGTTTACTTATGAATTCACATTTCCTTTGCATTTACATGTTAGTGTAGTTTGCATACTTAGTTAGCTTTCTTGGTTGCATTTCATCTTCATCTTTGAATGCCTTTAAGTATGGCTTTCACCATAGCCATTTCTTGAGGTGTTCTTCATCTCATATAGATTAGGTTCATATTTCATCATCACTCACGTTTGCACATCCACATTCAAGAGATTCACTACATTGTTGTGTTTGAGAGAGCACACCAAACATACCCCACATCCTAACACACCAACAAGGTCTCTCATAGGTGTCTTTGTTGAGTTGTAGAGGTGGCTTAAGGGCTTGATTTGTTGGCTGCTTTGAGTTGCAAAACTCAAGCAAGGATTAGTTAATGTTTCTTTCATTTTGGTGAGTACTTGTTGCATGTTTTGATTAGCCATATAAATCCTTGCATTCTCATCTCCATGAGCCACAACATTGTCTGTGATAGTCATTTGCATAATCAGCATCTGCACAGATCAGCATCTCTGATTACTAACATCTCGATCGCAACTTAAACAACTCACCTTTACCATAGGAATCTTACTTTAGCATCTGTGTAGGAAAAAAATTCTATCGTCTACATTTTCACATTTTCATCTTCAAAGTCTTCTTTGTCATCTGTGAATATCAGTCTGTTGTCTACGTATTGTATGGATCCTAGTTTATCATCTATGAATTTTAGTGTCTCTACATTTTACATTGTCATTTGCATCTAACATAGTGCCATGTCACCAAAAACCATACTAAATTTTCCTCTGTCATCTACAAGTTTGTCATCTACAAATCCAACATCTTCATATTTTGTCATCTACGAGTTTCAGCATCTTCGCCTGCATTTTGTCATCTACACCTGTAGACAGAGTTGCCCAACTTTTTAAATTATTTTTGCTAACTGGTGACTTGCAAATTTTTATAAATGATTTTTTATGCAGATAGTTAACCTTGAAAACTTAAAAAATAAAACCAATAGTGATTTTCATCACTAAGGAAATTTGAAGTGATTTTTGTCACTTAGACTTAAGAGTTAATGAACTCGTATGGTTTAATCACTTTTATTTGAATGGATGAATGTTAACATAGAAAACATTTAGACTTGGTGGTTAAAATTGACATGAATGTTTTTGATTAGGTAAAATAGGTTTTATAGGGATCCTGAAACCCAAAGTTTTACAGTGAAAAGAGCTAAATAAAATAGTCTAAAAAAACAAAAAATTGCCTCAAAAGGCCAAAGACAAAATAAGGCCCGTAGCCAATGACCAAAGGCTAGAGAGGAAAGGACAGGCGAGTAGGCCAGTGGTCATCTGTGTCCATGGCCTGCAAGATTTTTGCAGCATCATTGTCCTTCTGACTGGTCACACCCTCCTGAATCCTAGTAGGAGTGTTCATCTAGTTCCCCTGATTTGCCTGGTCGCTAGCCTCTTTCTAAAGAACATCCTAGTTGAATCCTTGCTTTGTGTTCTGCTCCACATCCCTTTCAAGGTGAGTGGTAGTCAGATAGTCCCCCAAATTGACAATGTTCTCATTCAAGGTGTGAAGGGTGTCCACTATCTATTTGGTGATTATCTGGTGGATAGAATCTAGCCTTTGGACCTTCTGCTCAAACTGGGTGACCCTGTCATCATGATGGTCTCTGGAGACTTGACCTCTATCTTTCTCTTGGCTGCCCAACTGGTCATTTCTTCCTCTGGCATCCTGGTCCTTGTCAGTTCCCTGGTTGTTGGGTTGGTTTCTCATGTCCTTCAAAGCCTCAATTTCATGAAAAAGCCACTTGATGGACCAAAAGTTGTCAATCAGACTATTCTTTGCATTGTTCAGGAAGTTTAAGGCAGTTTCACGCACATTTTCAGAGAGAACCAAAAGAGTAAGGTCAATGAGCTCATCATATTGGTGCTTTTGTCAAGGTCCTCTAGTACCTAGATTTTGGCAGGTTCTCTAACAATACCTAACCTGACTTTGTCCCCATAGAAGTTCCTCCAGACCCTCCTCTTATTCTTTCTGATAACCTACTCCCCTTTTTTCAACCATGATTTCAATCATCTCCTCCGGGGGTGAAATGGGAACCTCCTGAGGTGAATTGGGCTGGGTGGGGCTAAGGGGCACGTCAACAAGGTCACTGGGATGTTCCTGGGGTAGGACCTAGTTTACTTTTCTTTTATTGGGGTTATCCTTGGGGTCCATAGGGGTCACTACCTCCTTGTCATTTTCTCTCCCCTTATCTTCTTCCATCTCAATATCCTTCCCCGTCTCTGAATCCTCCTCCTCAGACTCTGTATTAGACTCCACTTCATCATCACTAGCCTCTTTCACCTCCTTGAGATGAGGAGAGGGGGGGATAGGGGAAGACATCTGGGGCTCTTCCTGTTAGGGATGAGGGGATCACGGGTAGCAGGGGTAACTTTGCATGGGATGTCAATTTTCTCTGATTTCACTTCAATCTCATCCCTAGAATCAAAACTGGCAGTGTCCTCTGAAGCATTGTCCAAAACCCCAATGGTTTTACCAATAGTGATGGTTTTCAAGAACTCATAAACTAGAAGCAGGAGACCCTCATGGAGTGCAAGGTTTTTAACAAGGCATTTCTTGAACCCCTCTATATTCTTGGCCATGGAGGTGAAAATGTAAAACAGAAGATAAATTTTCACTTTGTGTCTAAAATGATTTAATAGAACAAAATGATGAGTCAATGACATATTCAATGATAATCCTAAGAACATACCTCTAGAACTTTTTGATGGACTCAATGTCGTAGAAGGTGTCAATCTTGACTAGTTTGCTTTTCTCCTTATCATCCTTGATAAAGTCATTGACAGCATTGGTGGACATCTTCTTGTCCTTGTAAAAGTTCAAGCCATCCTAAGAAAGGCTAGTTACCTCCGCAATAAGACCCTCAGTGATTTGGTGGGAAACTCCATCAATTTTGACCCTGCCATTTTTCCAGGAATCAACCATAGCTTTAGTGACCCTTACATCAAAACCATGAAGCTTCTCCATGTATTTATTTATACCACCCTTCAGGAGCTTTCTCCAGACCTTCCTCTTCTCTTTCCACCTCTCCGCTTTGCCCCATGGCTCTCTTCTGATCCTTTCTCCCACCATTACTGATTTTGGCTCAACTAACCATAATCCACTAGTAGTTTTGCCAAATTCAGAGTAGCAGAAAGTGTTGAGAGCAAAAATGATTTTGCACTAGTTAAAGGGTTATTTCTAGCTTTCTTACGCTCGTGTCTTCCATACACGTGATTATGAAATGGAGGGGGTTCCGCATAACTCCAAATAATTCCCTTTTTAAAGTATGATTTAGCAAATCTTATCATCATTAAAGAGATGTTATGTTGGTGATGTGGATTTTCTCCTTTTAGATTTACTCAGTCATCGCCACCGAAAAAACATTATTGCTTCCCCACATCATCACTGAGTTACTTACAACTGCTTTGTTGGCGAACTAGTCAGTGACCGTGTTTGCTTCACGATAAACATGGTTGACATGAAATTTTTTAAATTTCCTTAGGTCTGATTTTAGGTCCTTAATAATACTTTTGATGGTCAAGGAGGGTTTAGTGGCTCCTAGAATGCAATTTATTATATTCAAGGTGTCACCTTCAAGCCACAACTGCTCAATTCCTGAGGCCAGTGCCAACTTAACAATGAACCTAGAAGCACTAGCTTCAGCTAGATGATTGGTTTGGTGGCCAATAGGGGAAGAGATAGTAGCAATGCCACCTCCCAAGTTGTTTCTTATGATTACTCCACATCCAGCTGGCCCTAGATTCCCTTTTGCTACCCCATCGAAATTGGCTTTATGCTAGTTCTCAGGGGGAAAAGACCAAATAGCCTCCTATCTTCTTTTGATGTTGTCTTCTTTCCTAGCTTTGCTATTCCCTCCAACCTTAATGTCTCCTTCTCTGGTTATGGCATAGTTCTCTGTCATTAGGCCTTCGATTTTCTCAACTATAATAACCTTAGGAGCTTCCCTATCTCTGAAAATCCTATTGTTGCACTCCTTCCAAATTCCCCAACAGAAGTGTGGGAGGATCCAGGAGCTCAATAGCTGAGATTTCAATCTTTGGTGGTGGCTTCTCCACTGACTACAGAAATCTTGCATGCAAGCTAGAGGGCACCAATTGAATTCCAGGTTAGTAGTCAAATGGCTCCACACCCTGGAGGAGAAGGGGTAGTGGATGAACATATGATTAACCATTTCCTGATCTTGCTTATAGAGGCAGCATCTATTAGTTAAGATTTGGCCTCTCTTGGCTAAATTATCTTGGGTGAGGATTTTATCTTGTAAGAGGAGCCAGAAAAAAATGTTTATCTTAGGCATAAGCCTAGGGATCTAGGCTTTGGCCCAAATAGGTTTCTCCTCTTTGCTCACTAGGGATAGATAGCCAGAGGCCATAGAGTAAAGGCCCCCTAAAGAATCTCCCCAAACTAAAGAGTTGCCATTCTGGTTGGTGAAGATGGCATTTAGAGAGGAAATTAAAGGCTTGAGGTCTTGTGAAAGATCATCCAAATTGTGCCATTCATTACCATTTTTGTAGTTCCTAACCATCAAATCGTATCTGCCAATACATTGATAAGCCCACCTCCAAAAAATGGGGTGATTAATGAGGGGTTCTTGACACAGCCAACTACCTTGCCAAAAAATAATTTTGTCTCCCATTCAAACTTTCCATTTAGTCCTAGATTTTGCAAGGGGGAGGGCCTTCAAGATCCTATTCCAAATGTGGGATCCCATCGGCAGCTCAACCCCTTGAAATATGGAGATAAGAGACTGTCTATCCAAATATTTCTCAGCTAGAATATCCCTCCAAACACCTGTGCTTTGGAAGATGTGCCAAGAATGTTTAGCGAAAATGGATTGATTAAGGTGAGAAATTTTTCTAATACCAAGACCTCCCTGGCTTTTGTGCTAGCAGACAAGGTCCCAGGCAGCCAAGTGGTATCTCTTGTGGTCATCAGTCCCTATCTAGAGAAAATCCTTCTGAATCCTCTCCATTCTTTTTGCAAACTTAATTGAAATCCTAAAAAGACTGAGGGCATAGGTTGGGAGGTTCTGGAGAACAGTGTTAACCAAAGAGCATTTGCCTGCTTGACTGAGGGTGGCCCCTTTCTGACTTACAAGTTTCTTATTGAAGTTGTCTATAATGCTGATCCAAAAGGAATCTGGAGGTTTTGTACCAAGAGGTAGTCGAAGATAAGTTGTAGTCAGGGATCCAATGCCACAACCCAGGATGTGAGCAATTTTCCTCTACCTCTCCAACGGGGTGTTGAGGAAGAAAATTGAACTCTTATCCAAATTGATAGGCTGTCCTAAGCCTCTGGTGTAGGAGTTCAGAATGCTTTTGAAAGTCTTGGCCTCTCAGATAGAGGCTTCACCCCCCAAGATAGTGTCATCCACAAATTTCTAGTGAGTGAAAGAAGAGGGTCCCAAAGAAGGCCTTAGACCTTTCAAACTCCTATCCCAGATCTTCAGCTAGATGAGTCTACCCAGGCATTTTGCCAAGATAACAAAAAGGATAGGAGAAATAGGGTCACCCTGCCTTAAACCCCTTAAGGGGGAGAAAAAAGGAGTGGGGAGACCATTAACCATAACAGACAAAGAGGGAGAAGATACGAGCTAAGAGATGAGTTTGCATACCTAAGCATCGAGACCAAAGGCCCAAAGGACAACAAAGAGGAAATTCCAGTCAACCTTATTGTAAGCTTTAGACAAGTCTAGTTTGAGAAGGAACCCTTCCTTTTTACCCGCCTCTAGAGATTGGATGACTTCGTGAACCGAGACGATGGAATCAAGGATCTGCCTGCTAGGGACAAAGTCAGTTTGCTGGGGTGAGATGATCAGGGGGAGAATGTTGAATGTTAGCATAGAAAACAATTGGACTTGGTTCTTAAAATTGACATGAATGCTTAGGGTAGAAACAACATTTGAATTTGGTGCATAAAAATAACTCACACTATCTTGAATGCACTAAGGGACAATGGAAATGTAAGTCTAAGCTAGAGAACATTTGGAATTGGTGCTTAAAACTGATATGTATGCCTAGGCTAGAACACATTTGGGTTTGGTACTTAAAATGAAGTCACACATTCTTGAATGCCATAAAAGAAATTGATTTTTATTTTCGACATCTTTCATTTCCAGCATTTTATTTATGCACGCTCGCTTTACTTTCTTGTTGACAAATCTACATTTTTAATTTACGTTGACATCATTTCAAGTTGGAAAGAACCTTGCATGTTTTAATCACAAGTGTCTTCAAGTAGATAGAAAAGTTAAAGCTTCATTGGGAAAGAACAAGTGTCTTTTAAATCCCAAGACCACTGACATATTCTCTCCCCTCGTGCCTTCAGGTGATCTTGGGTGCACAAGAAATAAGTGGTTTTTTTTTTTTTTTTTTAAGAGGCATTCTTGGGGATTTCATCACCCCTTGGGATGACCTCAACTCTAGTGTTTTGGTGGAGTATAAATAATGGGAGGTGAATTGAAAGACACCTCTCTTGGAAGAATAATATTGTCACTCTTGGCTAAGCCCTAAAGAACTTTATACCTTTGGAAAATGAAGGAGGAGATTTGGGTTATCGTCTCCCCCTAGCTGTGTGTTAGTATTTTCTTTCATCTACAGATTTGGGCCTCATGTACCTTACATATATTGAGGATGCCCCTTAGATAAGCTTTGTTTATCCTATTGGGCAACCTTATTAGGATTGTTGGCATGTTCAGCGTGCTTGTTCAAACATTCAAAACCTAAGCCAAACATCAAACAAGTTCTAAGATGAGTGAAATTGTGAGGTAGCCTTTCATTGAGTGAAACAATGGGAAGTGAGGTCCTCTTGACTCACTATTATTGTTGGCAGTCTTTACATTGATTCTACATTTGGAATTGGTTGAGTCTAGTTAAGTCTTGTTGCAAAGTTTTTGGGTGCTTGAAATTTGGGTCTTTTTGTGTTCCTGCCATGACCAATAAAGTCAACCAAGTCAAGCATAAGAAAGTGAAATTGTCTAAGCCACCCATCTACAAGGAAAGGAAGAACCTAGCACATGGTGATAAAAAATTCTGATATGCTATCAAAGACATCTAAAAGGAAGAAGCTAGACAAGACCATTATGATAGAATTGAATACAATGAAAAACTTCAAAATTGGTTTGCCTTCCCAGGAGTGAACCCAAGGTTTTTATTTCTAGTGAACAAGGAGTGAGTTGACCACATAAGTGACCCTAATATCTTCCATTTTCTATATCTACCTCCATTTTCCAAACTCCTAGTCTTCTATTTTCAAATCTTCTTCTAGAGAGCTTGAACCTTTAAAACATCTTTTGAAATTAAGCTGCTAGACCTTTCATCCATAAGCAAACATTTATCCTAATTACACTTATTTGGGATCACAAGTCCATCTCCAAAGTAATTGAATTGTTGTCCTATCTCACCTAAAAATCACTTGACTATTTTTGGTAGGAGAAAGGTACTATTATCCTCTAATCAAACTTTGTTTGCTAAACCAAGGTCTTTTGTCCACACTTGGGTAGTTGACCCTTTAATCACATAAGGTTAATAGCTCTCATCCTCATTTTCTTTTTCTTCCATAATCTTCCACCCATTAGTTGGTCACTATTGCATGGTACACACATGATCAAGAAGGTTCGCATTTACTCCCATGTCATGTTTATGGGAATCATTGAGAGAATCAGAGATGGAGAATCCATTTCCTCCACCCACAACTTCATTAGGGAGCACAATTCCCTCTATTTTGAACCTTGGCATGCCTAACTCAACATCTACATAGGAACTAGAAGATCCCTTTTGTAACTCAACTTTGGGGGGTAATGATGAAGAAATATACCAAGATGAAAATTTTATTGACCCCAATGATGTACCTAGTGATTTTAGGATATTCCTTGTAGATCCCTACAATTTGGAAATAACTGAGAAATCCATTAGGGAAACAAAATTGAGATATTCCTAAATTTGGTCAAAGATGCTGTCAATGTTCCCCCAAGCTTTGATGAGAATACCTTGTTTAGAAAAATTACAAAAGGTGGTGCTACTGTATTGCCCACTTCAAGCGCAGCTCCAACTTCTAGCAAAGAGAAAGAAACCATGGTGGCAACTAGTGCTATGCCTACATCTAGCACTTCCACACAATCAACATTTCAATTGAGTGCAAAACATATTCAAGAAATTATTAGTGCTATGGCCAATGCTACCACACATGATAGCATTCCACAATCCACCTTGACAGGTACCACTATAGGATGCTTAAACATTGGGAAAGTGCCTACTCAACCAATGGCAATTCCGACACAACCAATGTACTCATCTTATTTGCAAATACCAAAAAGTATGGTAAAGACATCTATGCCAATTACAAAAACTATATATCAATACATTGGCCAAAGTGGAGTACTTCCACCCCCTCACACTACATTTGGGACTCCCTACAATTTAAGAGGTTGATTTATGAACTCCCAACAATCACAAGTACAACCCAATCAAGATTTGGCTCAACAATTCCAAGAATTGAAAAATTTGGTCCTTAACATGAACAACAAAGGGGTGAAGGATTTCTCTTTTGAGGAAATTTTTCCTTTTTTGTTTGATAAATCCATCAATATGGTACCATTTCCACCTAGTTTTGAAATTCCTAAATTTGACAAGTATACAGGAGAGACATGCCCCATCACACATCTCAAGGAATTTTCTATTATGTGCTAAGAATTAGCCTACATTGATGATTATCTTAAGATACTCTTTGCACAAAGTCTTGGAGGCCTCGTGCTAGAATGGTTAATGAATTTACCTAAGGGCTCCATTACTTCCTTCAATGATTTGACAAGAAAGTTTATAGCACAATATTCTTACAACATTGAACATCATGCTTCATTGAGTGATTTGTGCAACACAAAGCAATGAAATGGTGAAACATTTACCAACTTTCTACAATGGTGGAGGCATCTTTCTAACTGCATGCCCTACAAAATTGAGGATTCCCACCTTGTGGATAGATTCATTAAGAACTTGATACCTGAAATGTCTTTCCACATGAAGATGGCTAGCCCCGAAGACTTTGCCACTTTAGTCAAGAAGGGCAAGAATATTGAAAATGGACTTTTGGAAAAAGGTACCATTAAGCATTATAATTCATCATCCTCACACAATGAGGCAAATAACAATAGCAAACCAAAATTCTAGTCCAACAACAAAGGTGTCATGCATGATGGTGCCACTGATGTCAAAAACCTTCAAGGAGGGAACAACAACAACTATTGTAACTGAAACAACGACAATTCAAATGATGACAATCAAAAATCTCAATCAAACACAATTTTTTCCCCACAACAACAACAATTAGAACCATGACTATGATTGCAATAGAAACTTCACTAACTTTCATGAACCTTTGGAGGCCATATTTCATAAACTAGTGGATCACAATTTGATGGTATTTCCTAGCACACGACCCTTTGGTGAGAACCAACCCAAATAAAAATGGTATAGGGAAAATGAATATTGAAAATACCATCGCATTAACAAAAATGACACAAACAAGTGTATAAAACTCAAAGTCTTCATCCAAAATCTTGTCGATGATGGAGAAATTTAGGTAGAAGGAGGACCATCCTCTAAAAATGCTAAACCAGAGATATTTCAAAAACTATTTCCTGACCATAACAATGGAAACAACAATACAAACAATGCAAATCAAGCTTCCACATCAAATGCATTACCTTATGATTATTCCACTAACCAAATATCAGGGTTTGACTCCTTGTGTGGTAAAATAGAAATCAATGATATATGTGGATTTAACTCCATGTGTGGTTGCATTGAAGAGGTAGACACTCATGTGAATACCCTTGTTCTACAAGCAACCGATTGTGATGCCACCACTCAATAAGGAAGACTTACTTTGCAAGCTGCCACTCCTAATCACACTAATCCATTAGTGCCACATGTGCCTATTGTGCCATCCACTTCACAGCAGCCTACTTCTTGTTATGATGTGTTATCCTAGTTAGGTAAGACTCCTACACAAATATCCATCCTTGAGCTCCTAACCACATCACCCATCCATAAAGAAATGCTCTTTCAGAGTTTTGCATTCCTAAAAACATTAATGCCTCCCAATTCATTGCCATGATTGGAAACCTTGCCACCCAAAAACACCTTGTCCTCACAAATAAAGATTTCCAAGGTCCTAATCCTTACCATAATTTTTCGCTCCACATTGAAGTCTTTATATAGTGACATAAGATTAAAAGAGTCCTTATAGATAATGGATCCAGTTTGAATCTATGTACATTCAAGATGATTCATTTCTTGGGACTTCCAGAAGACCTCTTAGACACCAATAAAAGGATAACAATCAAAGCCTATGATGAAAGGGAAAGAGAATCAAAAAGAGTTATCATGTTACCACTAAAGTTTGGACCAGCCATCATAAATGCTGAATGCCATGTCTTAAACTTGGATTTTCCATATAACATTTTGCTTGGTCAACCTTGGATACATACACTAAAGGTTGTCCCATCTACCTATAATCAATGCTTGAAATTCCCTCACCAAGGAAGAGAGGTCACAATCCTAGGGGATACTACTCCTTTTTCATTTTGTAAAATATTGGAAGGTGCACCAACAAATTTTTGTCCAATCAGTGAGTTTGCCAAAGTTATACCTAAACCTCCCACCATAATAGAATCACCTTCCACAACAATGCCAGAGTCAGCCAATGATGATTCCAATTCCTACAAAGGAAAAAAGAAGGTGGGAGATAATAAGGTCAATACTATAGGGAAGAAGGTTTCTTTTACTTATTTAGGAATGGGAGAGAATAAGTTTGAAAATGCCTTGTGAGTTGGACAACTTCCACTCTCCCCTTGTTCCTTTGGAAAACCTTCACAATTGGCACCTCCTACCAAAAAAGAGACTATGCATATTAACAAGACAACATTTGAACACTGGGGTTCACTTAGTGATGAGAATATGGAATATAATATTCTAGATTGGCTATACTATGATGGAAAAGATGAACCTATTGAGTTCCCCAAGGATAAGTATGTTAAGGCCCCTCCCATTATCAAAAACATGGGATATCATGGTACCGGCCTTAGACCTAAAGAAGATGGAATAAGAAAACCCTTAGAGGCTAATAGCTATCCTAAAGGACATGGTTTGGGCTCCATTAAACCTAAGGTATCCTTTGCTAACAACTATTGTACAGTTGAACCTGATTCTGAGACTGAAGAGGAGGAATTTTTCAAAGTACCTTTCCAATACATTGACAATGACCTAGATAACTATGTCCATGCCATTTCCATAGATGACCTTTCATCCACCGACCTACCTCTCACCAACCCCAACATCATAGACTAGGACCTTCAAGATACACCACCAGCTCTCAATATTTGTAAGTCTAATGAAGCAGTGATGGCACTCTTTGGCCTTAAGAATCTCTGAAAGTATGAACATGAGATCCAATAAAATGAGGAAGCCTACTTTGGTAGCCAAGTCAACTCTCTTAGTCACAAAAGTGAAAAGGAAAATAAAAATGGAAAAATAAAAGAAACATCCTCTAGTGAAAACTCTTGTGAGGCACTTTTGGATGAGGAAAAAGATAAAATAGAGGCATCTTCTGGTGAAAACTTCTTAGAGGTGATAGAAGAGGGACAGATTGACTTGCCATTCAGATCTTTACCACCAGAAAAGTCATCTATTTTGAATGAAGACACAATTCTAGTCAACTTGGGTACAGAGGATAATCCACAAATCACCTATATTGCCATTACCCTAAATCTTGAAGAGCAAAAGAAAATGATTGAATTCTTGAGAAAGGGTAAAATCAATTTTGCATGGACCTATAGAGATATGCTGGGTTTAGATATAGATTTGGTTGTACATCATCTGATAGTAGACACCAAGATTAAACCACTGAAGTAAAAGTTGCACAAGATGCATCCTAAGGTAGCACTTTTAATCAAAGCAGAGTTACAAAAAATGTTAGAAGAAAAGTTCATTCACCCTATTGATTATCCTGAGTGGGTCCTTGTGTCCTTGTGAGTGTTGGCATGATACCTAAGGATACAAATGCAATGGAGAAATCTCAAAATAGACTCTTTGCATCCCAAGTGTGCACCAAAACTACCAACTGCACTCTAGCAGTACCAAGTGTTCCCTAGGGGTATGCACTTGGTATCCAAAAGGGTGCAGTTGGCAAAATAGGCATTTGGGTTACAAACATAAAGAGTATGGATGATCTAAGTGTTTTTAGCATTTTTTTAGGGTTTAGGTATGCAATAAAAGTTGTAAGAATGCAGTTTAGGGTTATGGAACCTAAGGTTGACTTCCTAGTTACCAAGTGCACTCTGAAACTACAAATTATGCTTTGAAACTACCAAGTGTGCACTTGAGGTGCGCAGTTGGTAAAATAGGGGTACAATTGGTAAAATAGGTCAAAACTTGATAACTTGGAAGTAGGTATGCAAGATATTAATGTTTTTGTTATTTTTAAGGGTTTGTGTATTATGCAACATAAGTAAGTACAAAATAACATAGGGTTATAATATGTAAGATGTAAATAACCTAAGGAAATGATGCACTAATGAAAATACAAGTGTTTTTTGGATTTTGACTAAGGGATGTGAAAATGACTCTAGAGTATGAAAAATACAAATTGTGTTGGACCTTAAACTTGAAAATGATGTTAAAGGTTGATGTATGTAACTTGAGGTTTGATTATGCAAAGGGGGTGATGCTAAGGTTGACAATGAAATTTAGGATATGCAAGATAGGGATGTGAGATCAAGAAAAGTGTTAGGTTTGAAAAATTATTTGGACAAGTTGACTATTGGATATGTTTATGGGATTTTGATACTTGGAGGAAATGCTAAGGTTTTCCACTATGCAAGGTGAAGTGATTATGCAACTAGGGTTTAAAAAAATGACATTTAGGGAGTGCTAATGATATGATGAGTGTATGCAAGGTTTTGAACTTAGGAGAAATCCTTGGAAAGTATTAATCTAAGAGTGTAACCTTATGAAGATGGACTAAAAGAGACAAAAAATTGAAAAGATCAAGTTGATAAAAAGGACGATGTCCAATCCATCATGACATAGATAGAGTTTGACCTAGGAAAAATGACAAAAAGATGATAAAAAGATGACAAAAAGACTATGGCCAATATCCATCATCCATCAGCATAAGGAGATACTCTAGGACTCATACTTTGTTCTAATTTTTTACAAAGTTCAAAAGGGGTTTTAGGCTCAAAATTAGGTTTAGAGAGGATCAAAATGAGGGCTATGTGAATTGAATATGAAAGATGCAAGAATCCTAGGATGAAAAATGATGTTTAGGGTGCAAAATGATGTCTTGGGTTATGATCAGAGTGAGGTCCTATAGAATCATCTAGTGGCAATTCTAGAGTCTAAAAATGCAATATGGAAGTCAAAATTGGATTTTTTGAAATCAAGGGAACTTAGTGCACTCTAACAATACTAACTATGCCTAGGGTGTAGTTGTGGCCAGTTTGAGCATAGTTGGTAGTTTCATAGTGTAGTTAGGAAGCTAGGTTGAAAGTTTGTTGATCATGGACTTGGTGACTTTTAGACTGTTAAGTAAAAGAGTTAGTTGATTAGGGATAATGTTATGATCAAGATGGAGATGCACAATGAGGATTAGGACATGAGAAATGAATCCTACGATGTACAAAATGAGGGTTAGGACATGAGAAATGAATCCTAAGATGTAAAAAATGAGGGTTAGGACATGCAGGAATGATGTTCAGGACATGATCAGAATGAGGACCTATACAGGCATTTAGTGGAAGTCGTAGGGTCCCAAAATGTTATCTAGAAGTCAAAACTGGATGTTCCTAAAACCAAGTGCACTTTGATAGAGCTAATTGTGCTTAGGGTGGAGTTGGGGCTAGTTAGAGTGTAGTTGGTAAAGTGGGCTAAAACTTGGGTGATTGCAGACTTGGTGACTTCTAGACTATTGTTCTAGAGAGCTAGTTGATAGAGGATATGCTATGATTAGAATCAGGATAAAAATGGGGGTTAGGACATTAGAAATGAGGACTAAGGCATGAAAAATGAGGGTTATGGCATGCAATAATGTGATTTGGGGGATGCAAGATAAAGATTAAGGGCTGAAAGGTAAAGGCTAGGAGATGCAAAATGAAGCCCAAGGGATGCACTAGGAAAGATAAGGGATGCAAAATGGGGACTAAAAGATGCAAAATTAGGCCTAAAGAATACAAGTATGAGGCTCAAAAGATGACAAATGAAATGGTATGCTATTCAAAGATGAACCCTAAATCAAGCCTAAATCATGCCAAGGACTCCTAAGGTTACAAGTCTCCATGTTTTCAAAGATCTCGAGTGTTTGGAAAAAGGTTTGCAATGTTTTGACAAGATTTGTAATATTTTGACAATGTTTGATAGTGTCTAAGATTCAAATGTATTTGATGTGATTTTTCAAGTTTGGCTTTATCTTGATTAATTTTATTCACACACACAAGACACAATAGACAAGAATAGTTATTGTTAAACTTAAAAGACAAATCACAACCTAGGCCTTAAGACTGTATCCACTAAATTCCCACTTGAACTAAAGTTTAGACATGCTAATCCAGAGTGAACAACCTAGGATCTTGGCACCATAAGCTCCCTCTTATAGTGCACTCACTTCTTATGGCTAACAAGATCCATTTCCCAAGGGATTGTTTCCTCTACTAAGGACCACAAGAATGTGGGATGTCTGCATGGGTATGGGTGACCCCCTTAGCCAGTGGATACAAAGGATTTTTTCCACTAAGAATAGGTGATTAGTTATGGAATTCCATTCAAAAAGTGAATGATAAATACCTCATCAGGTCTCTCAGGCCCAACAACTAGGTTTTGATGAACCATAAGGGTACTGGAGGAGAGCTATGACATAGAAATACCATCAATAGGGCATTAACCATATTGAGTTTGTTGTAGTGGTTGGATTGTAGACCTGACATTGGCCCATTAATAATTTGAGGTCAACCCCTGGGACTCACCAAGTGGTGAATCTTGGTTCCAAGGAAGGCATCTCTAAAGAAATTACATAGATTGCTCTTACACCCAAGATCCATGAATGGTAAGGGGAGAGGATATGTCCATTCAACTCCTAGGGTTCTAAACAATGAAAAGACACCAAATAGAAAAGAAAGTTCATTTTATATCCCTAAACTAAGTGTTAGCTAATCTAAGAAAAATCAACACACAGTTTGAACAAGCACATAGGTCTTCACCAATATCCTACATCAAACAAATAGTAGTTTTCAAAGGACAAGTCTTCTCCCAATGAATGCCACATTTTGCAAATAGATCATCTATAAAAAATACCTCTATCCTAGGTCCTAGAAATAAAATAAAACCCTAGATATAGATTATTATTGAAACATGACCTTTTTGTGAAGCAACTACATGCTAACAATGTAAACTACACCCCAAAAGGCTAGAAACACTTAGGAGGTTCCTAAGTGCACTGAAATAGTGCTAACTGCACTCATGGTGTAGTTGGGGCCAGTTAGAGTGTAGTTAGTAATTTCATCCTAGAGTTGGGAAGATGGATGAAGACTAGGGTGAAATGAAGTCAAAATGGCACCCACATAATGAAAAACTAAAATCTATACTACCAAGTGCAGTATGATAGTGCCAAGTGCACCCCTATTGCACTTGAGGCCCAGAAGAGCATAGTCGATAGTTTTGGAACCAATTGTAGGACAAGAGAATGGGTTCGAACCTAGCATACTATGTGAAACCACAAAAATCAATCACAATACACTAAACCTTCTACTCTACCATGTAGACCAATCAAAATAAAGGAAGTAAACATAAGCAAAATCGCCTCTTCAATTGTAGTTCCCATGTCCTTTCTTCTCCCATTTGATGTAGCTCCAATTGCCTATAGTGCACACAATTTAAAGCAAAATACTATGATGGGATGAATGTTATTGAGAGTACTAGAAGTGTGTCTTGGGTGTGATGTGAGAATAGAGATTCTAGGGATTAAAAATGAGAGCAAGATGGCTCAATTTATAGCAAAAATGAAAGAGATGAGACATGAATGAGGGGATGGATACTTGTCAACTCAAATGTGCAAATTGGCATGATATTCCTTAGAATATCTATGACAAATATGACACAATATGATAAATTTAGGATTCTATCATGCATGAAAGTCAACATGGCTAAATATGGAAGAGAATCTATGACATGCATATGACACATCAAAGTCATGTGTAGACAAGAATCTATGATGAAAGTGGCTTATTATAGTCATGCATAAGGAATAAAATATGTCAAATGACATATATTAGCAAAGTGTAGAGAGAGGATCTTTTATGTATGATGTCCATGTGTCAAGACTATGTGGAATATTTGAATTAAAGATTCATTATTCCACACAAATGGAAATTAGTAAAATGGGAATTAGAAGTGGAAAATAGGAATTAGGAAATCAAGAATTCCCATAACTTGCGGAGGATGAATCAATTAATTAATAAATATTAATCAATTGAGAATGTTGGTTAGTAGGAATAAATAGTAATGTGGGATGAAAATGACTAAAATGACATATGAATAGATTATGGGTTATCTAATCCTATAGACAAATTAGTAAAAGATTGGCCAATTTTTAAAAATAAATGTGAGATTATCCTCTGATGAAATACAATGATTATGTAGACCGAATAGGATGATAGTTAGAAGATGTAATGCCCTGCCTAGAGATCCTTGGAACAAGGATAAATATAAGCCAAGATAAAAATTAAAAAAAAAGAGTATGGATGAACACAACATATGACATATGACATACGAGGATTATAAAGATCACAACAAAATACTAAAAAAACATCCAAATGCTAGTACCGACCAACAATGATGAACCATGGATGGATGCAATCAAAATTGAAATCAAAATATTTCAAAAAACAAAATGCAATTCCAAGGTCTTTAGAACACCTAATAGGGTAGCCAACAAACCTCTGGAAAACTTTTGTATAATCTGAAAAAGTTCCTATTGTTTATCCAGATAGGTTTCCCTAAGACCTGTGTGATACAATAATTCAGCTCTATGTGATACTTTCCAGTATCATACAATCTTTCTAAAGAAGGGGTGCGACACAATCAAGGTTTGGGCAACACTTCTCAAGAAGGCATGTGATACTTCATAAGTATCATATGATGTTTCTCCAAAGGTTGTGTGATACATTAAAGTGTCACACAATAGAGTTTCAATGGGCATTTGATACTTTCTAGTATCACATGATTCTTCTTCTTTGGGTGTGTGATACTTTGAAGTATCACACAGTGTTGATGCATAGTTGCCTAGGAAAAGAAATAAATGTACCAAGGCAAACAAGGGGAAAAACAATAATTAAAAACCTCCACATCAGAGAGTACCAAATCCACAGTCGAGGCACAGACACTCAAAATCATAACTACTAGGCGAACTACATCTAACCATCTAACAACACTAAAAGGAGAGAACAAAAAGCAACATCACAATGTACTAAAACAACAACATAATGAAATAAAAAACTAAACTAAGAATGTGTTTCCTCCCAAGTATAATAGCATTATGAGACCTTGAAGGTCCTAGTCATCGCCCATGTGTAACATCCCAAACTACCAAATAGATCATTGGAGTTGTCTTATGGGGACATCACTACTAAAATGTGCTACAACATAAGAATAAGGAAATCTAAAATGCTAAAAGTAAAGTATAAGATAATCTTACAAATCAACTCATCATCTAACATATGCTAAATATCATAGTATACCAATACATCAATAAAACTACATCATCTAACATGATATCCAAGCATTCCAATGAAATCATAAAACATCAGATAACATACTTCAAAACTTGAAGTACCAAGAGTAACAACAAGAAATGATCATACTAGAATATATAACCATCTTTGTATACTAGTCCCTAGTAGTTGTGAAGGTAGCTATGCCTCCCAACCATAGGGAACCCATAGGTCCACTCCACCATGTTGATGGAGATAATGATCCAACCATAAACACACCAAAGGAAACATCCATGGCTATCACTCACACTAGATAGTAATGATGACTAAAACCAAGATCAAGAAAAATGTAAGTACAACAAGTCCTAGTCAAACACTCAATGGGCTACTAAGTAGGGGCTAAAATCATGGAGAGTCACTTGGCATTTAAAAGCCCAAGCTAGTTTTGGCTACTGCACTTCCCAATGGAAGGTACACAATCTGGCTAGCAACTCTTCCCAATGAAGGGTACTCTCACTAAAATTTTAATTATCTTATATTTATTAGCACCCAATATTTTAATTTAGTTATCACTTATATAAAAATTCCTCTTCCAACCAATGGGAAATAATCACCAAGTTGCAAGATAGAAGCCCCTCCATGTGCTACCCTACCCTACCCATGCTCATCCAATGATGAGTGCCCATAGGCATGCATATTTCCAACCTAACCCCAATGATCATAACTTCTAGAAGTACCATAGAAGATTGGGCCTCGCAAGTCACTTGACAAATGTACACTCACATACTCATGTGCGGTGCACCACCATCATGAAGATCATAACTAGATGAGAACATAGTGCAAAAATACACTCAACCAAAAGTATCTTGGGAGAATGGATGTGGCACACATCCCAATGTAACATAAAAGTGCCATAATGGTCTAACATTTGAATGGATCATCCAGGTCCATGACCAAAATCATTCCAAAAAAACACAAGAAAATAGGGTGGTATGCAAAATGAGGTAAAAACCCTAAAAACTTCAAAACTTCAAAATTAAAACCCATTTGAGCATGAAAGTCTCAAAAATCCAATAAATTTTAGGTTCAGACACTGTATGCAAAAATAGCCCACGTAATAGTGTGAAACCCTAAACCCTCATCCCAAAAACTAGGAAAATGTGCATACCTGACCAACTAGGTAGAACTAGCAAATATAAATGGAAGGGAAAACTAGTTCTTAGCCTCCACACTAACAACTACCAAAAATAGATACAAAATTTGAGTTGAAACAAGAAAACAAGATAGCCCTACCTAATATCCAAAAGGGTCAAAATGAAAAATAGCCAAGTAAAATAAATAACTTGAAGATACAACTAAAAATGATGAAAAAGAAAGGTCTCCCTAAGCTAGATCCAATGTGTCCATCGTCTCAAAGAGCCCATGCCTGTAGCTCTCACAATGAATAGAAAACCAATCCTTTAGAAAAGGATTTCAAAAAAAAATCTCCAATTTCTAAATTACAAAAGTGAAAAGTGAAAAAATAATTAATTTTTCCAATACTTATTCAGTTTTCGAGTGAATATTTGATTAGGAAAATTAACCAATTAAATTAGCTAGACTTCAAATTCACCCAAATGAAAACATGTTATCATTTGTAATAAGAATTCACCTAAGGAAAAATTGGCAAAAATTAAAAATCAATTAAATAAAGCTTGAAAACCCTAAAACCTAAATCACAAAAGGCCTTGACAACTTTGTGACAAAGAAAAACTCTAAATGCATAGACATACTCACTGGTCTAATCACATAATGCAAATGAGTCCAGATTTAACAAATCATAGAAGGTTTAATTTAACATTTCAAGATATGTCAAGAGACGACATTGGTGAAATATGAATAGTTGAATCATTAACTCTGCGTGCCACTACCAAGGATACAAATCCTACACACTAAAACCCATGATCAAGTACAATTGCATATAATATCATGGTCAAAGCAATAAATGCATTAAATGACCAAATGGTTAATACCTAAATAACTCATTTACATCACTCACGTTCGCATAAAGCATAAAGAACCAAGAATGAAGTAAATCACCATAGTATAAAATCCATCCCATAAAAGAATTAGAAATATTTTCAAATACCAGATAACCAAATATCATCATAGACTTAATGTCATCTCAAAATGGAATCAACATAAAAATATGATAAACTAAACAACATAGCAGTATAGCATCTATGGTATTGAAATCAAAGCATAACATCTGACCCTCTGGTCATCTCAAAGTACAAATAATAAGAGTAACAAGTATCTCTTGAATCAAAATAAACAAGGTATAGACTACAAACATGAGAGGCACTACAGTAGATCAAAGCCATGATCAAATTCATTGAGTGATTAAGATTGATAACATGCCAAGGAAACATGACATGGAATAAGGACATGTGACATTTAATAAACATAGTAAATGCCACATTGTTGAAATTGATTGATAAGATTGATCATAATAACATCAACAAACATTGTCAAATGTTATTAAGTTGATTGGATAGGGTTATGATTTGACACTAAGGGACTTGATGATGTCACTGATTGGGTGATGAAAATGATAGTTTTACCTAGTGCTGAGGGACATGAAAGTGCTAAGGTTAGATTTGATAGGTTTGATATGTTTGGTAGATTGCCAAGGCACTAAGGCATACAACAATGCCTAGGGTTGGATAGATGATGATAGATTTGAGACATTTGACATGTTTCAGATCAATTAGGGTTGATTTGGGGTGATTTTGGGTTAATTTGATATCTTTTTGGGTTGATTTGAAAGGATATTGATGATGTTGAAATGATTTCGAGATGATTAGATGAGATTTTGATGATGTCAAAATGATTTGGAGCTGATTCCATAAATTTTGGATATATAGGAATTGATTCTAAAATGATCCAGAATTGATGTGAAAGGGGATATGAATGATGAAAAATATTGTCAAAATATACTTGAATGATAATCAATTTGACAAAAAGATCAGAATTAGTGAAATGAGAAAATGGTATGTGTTAGTAGGAAAAAGTGATGAATAGTAGACACAAACCATTTTATAGTGTCTACACTCATAAGAACACATATTGTGATTGAATGGGTCAAAGAGTGTCAAAGGGTACCCTATGACCCCTTTTGATCCTTTGAAATCATAATATGTATGGTTAAGGTTTATAAAGCCTATAAAAAAACATACTAAGGATCCTTAAAAGGGGTCATAGTATTATTAAAATATATCTATACATATAATTGGGCAGATCGGATATTTGATATGGGAATGGGTACTTAATATTATGGGGTACCTAACTAGGCTTAGTTTTTCTTTAGATACCAACCCTATATGGTTAACACCAAAAATGTCCCAAAATGTGTTTTTGGCCTATTATTGTGTGTTTTTGACTTTGACCATGTTGTTGACAACTTTTCTTCCATTTAAATTTGATGAAATGAAAAGGATTTCTTGAGAACATTCTCATCTTTCCATTGATGGGTGAATGCACAAAGTTGGGTAGCAATTCTGTGGAAGCCAATTTAGCAAAATGAGACCTCTTCAAAAATGGGTACTCATTTTTTTAAAAATGGGCACTTGTATTAGGCTCAGGTACTTGATCCTAAATTTAAAAAATAGGCACCCATTTTTAAAAAAATTGGGTGCCTATTTTTCATTTCAAAAAATGGGTACCCATTTTTTAAAAAAAATTAAAAATTTGAATTTTTTAGAAATGGGTACCCATTTTTTAAAAGAAAAAAAAAGGTACCCATTTTTTACTTTTAAAAAATGGGTACCAATTTCTAAAAAAAATCTTCTTTTTTTTTTCTTTTGGGGGGGGGGGGGGGGGGGGGGGGGAAGGCGGAGTGGGGCATTTGAATGCTGCTTTTAATTTTTTGAATTTTGAAACAATAAACAATTTGAATTTTTTATAAATAGGTATCCATTTTTTACTTTTAAAAGACAACTATTTTAAAAAATTCAAAAAAAATATTTTGGTGGGGGGGGGGGGGGGGGTGGTGTGGGGATTTTAAATGCCGCTTTTAATTTTTGAAAATGGGCGCTTGTTTTTTGAATTTCAAATAATAGGTGTCTGTTTCTTACTAGGAATTTTTTTTCTTGATTCCGATTTTGGTTCAAGATAGGCCTAGTGAGATCGAGCCTATGCCTTGACCTATCAAGCTTTGGCTAAGGCATTGAACTAAAAAATTCATGACTTGCCATAATTTTTAGAGAGTCTTCTCGATCAATTTTTTTTTACAAAACAAAAATCCATTAGAGCTCTCATTATCTTGATTTCAAAAATATAAATTCTATAGTATAATGATTTATTTACTATTTTGTATTATTTCTTAATCAAAGGTGTTACCTAAATGTAATAAATCAAGGCTCACTAAAAATTTAATAACTTTTTTATTTTATGATTTTTTAAAAAATTATTTATATATCATCAATCTACATACAATTCTTTTGAAGTTATAAAAAAAAAAATTAAAAAGTGAAATTTTGGTCAAATTATGGTGTCCATACACGAGAGATTTTAAAATTTACCTTTATAGCCAATTATAAATTAATAATAAAAAATTTATTCAATGAAAAATTAAGAGAAAATATTATCATCAATCTTTGTTGTGCTAGGTAACTTCATTTATAAGGATTTACAAAAATTTGTTTGTTGGTGTCAAATTATGGTGTCCATATATGAGTGTGGTATGGTCTTGAAATAGGCATTTTGAAAAAGTGGTTTCTAAAGATCCATACCAAAAAAAATTATCATATGGGTACAAAAATAAATTACATGTTCAAAAAGTAAATTGTGAACACTAATATTTTTACTTATGAAGTTTTTTATAGTCAATGTCTAAATGAATCAAATTTTGACATCAATTGACAAGAAATTTTAAAAATAGGAAAATCATTTCCACTTTTGGCCCAAAAGTGAGACCCAACTTCTTGCACTTACCTTGATATAATGTCTGTCAAATTATGAGTTTACTTAGTAATTACTACTTATTTTATAATGGAGTTAAGCTACAAAGTGTTGATTGACATATTTATTGAAAAATAGCCATAACTTTCAAAAAATATAAGATTTTTTCAATGCAAAAGATGTGTCACATTCTATGCTTCTCCTACTATAAAGAAACTTTTTTTTTGAAAAGTTTTGAATTAGTTAACGTGGTTAGGCAAGGGATTTTTTTATTCTAAAAATGTTATAGTAGAAAATTTATAATTGATTATTTATTTGGAATAAAAATACCAAAAAATATGTATCACGACTAGCCATGAATGTTCTTATATCTAGAATCTTATAAAAAACTATTATCATTTTTTATTTATTAAGGTGGTCAAACATACACATGCTTCTTATTTTTGTCCTAAAATTTTTGTACTACTGCATTAACATCCAAAATTTTGACCAATCAATCCTTTTCTTTAGATAGGGCCTAGTATTTTATAAACTAAATTCAATTTCCTATAGATTATTTTCTAACAACTTTTTACTTAATCTCAAATTGGTTTTGACAAATTAGTGACAAAACACTTAATCATTATTCAACAAAGTAGAGTGCATGTTGAGCATAATTGTTCAGTAATACATACTAAGTAATATGACAGATAGTGCCAAGCACTAGTAGGTGTCGACTAATTAGTGTGTGCCAAGTCATTCAGGTACCAAGCCAATAGAAGGAGGAAAGTAAATAGTATGTGCTGAGTGATTTTGGTGCCAAGAAAACAAAGTGCACTGACCTATTCAGGAGTCAAGTATCATTATTAAGAGCATAGTGAAGGTTGATTTGCATGTTGAGTGAACAGTTTATGTCATAGATATTTGTAATGGTAAAAACTTCTATGTAAACTATTTTTTGGCTGACATTATAACAAATACATATGAAGTCATATTACAAATCCCTATGCCATACATGCAACCAATCAAATTGAGAGAAGCATTAGTTAGCAATAAGGATCAACCATAGCCATTGATTCTTACCTAATCCATCACCACCAATGTTTACTTAAGAAAGGAAAACCCTAAAAGATTTATGAACTCATGAGGAGATGAATGCTAAGAGTTTAGAGGGCATTTATGGTGGTTTAGATGGCTATTATAGAGTTATACATTACAGAATCAGTTTGAGAAGAACAAAGTAAATAAGTGAAAGGATAGAGGAGACATATCTAATCAAGATAATAAAGTTTTAAATAGTAAGGAGGAGATCTAACAAGAATTAGGAAGGCGCTACCCAATGGATCATGGTACTAAATCATTCTAGTAGATGATGCAGAGAAAATCTCTTAACAAAGTAGTCCTAATAGGCTATTGTAGATCTCCTAACCAAGTGCTTACTTTATTGTAATTTTAAATCCTCTAACAAGGTGAGACCTAATAGTCTTTGTAATCCTTTAACAAGGTAGACCTTTCATAGGGTAGATCATAGCTTATGATCAAACATATTGCAGCCATAATTGACCATACTTTACAATTGTAGTAGGGAAGATTTGTGGGTGTCATCCCCACTCTAGTTTTACCTTCTCATTGGAGGGTAGCTAGGTAACCAAATTTATTGTGTTATGTGTTACTTACTTTATGCTATAGATGTGATTCATGTTAAGTTATTTCAGTTTATATGTTAAGTTATGAGATGGATGTTGGTGATATATTTTTGAGGAAGAAGTTTTTAAGTGTTGATTCATTCCCCCCCCAATCCCCCCACCTCTTAGAACTGACTTTCCTATTGGTATTTCCAAAAATTGGTATTAGAGCTAAGTTCTTTAGAAAGAAAGTTTTATAGTTTTGGAGGTAATATCTTGAAGATGGAAGTCTAGAAGTTGGGAAAGACTATTGAGAACTAGAAGATTGAAATGTAGCTTTCCCTAAATCAACTCAAGGAGGAAAAAGATGAACTATAGAATTCATTAAAGAGAAGGAAATAGGTAGCTATTCAACAAGATGACACTCAATATTAAAAAGTTGACACTACTTGATTATTTAAAGATAGAAACTTAGAAGATTTTGATGTAGAAATTATAGATTTGATGGAAATGAACAATTCCCTAAGTGAAGAAGTTGGGAACCAAAAAATAGAACAATATGTTCAATCATTATTGTTGTGTGAGACAACTAAACTAAAGAAGAAATCTGGAGAAGATAGAGCCATGATTGAAAAAGACAAAATACTATTGGCTAACAGACTTGAAGAGAAGACATCAAATGTGCAAAAGCTTACAAACATACAATTGGATGTAATGAATCAACTGATGATCACAAATCAAGAACTAAATAGGAAATACACTGAGATTACAACTTTGGAAACATAGAATACTCTTCTACAGAATGAATTGAAGGTTGAGAAAGAAAATCGTCACAAGCCTAGTGAAACCATCAAGTACTTTAAAAAATTGATGGAAGCACCAAGGCCAAAGAATGACACTATTGGTTTGGGATATTCTACTACTAAACAAGGAGAATCATCTAGAAGTGGTGAGAAAAGGAATACCAAAGGTAAGAACTACAAACCCACTTGTGCTAATTGTGGAAAATTGGGTCATACAACAAATTTTTCTAGGAGCAAAACTTTCAATCATAACCCCAAGTAGAAATACATAGGATACTGCTACAACTACAACAAACAAGGACATTAGGAAAATGAACACAAGACCAAGACCATGAACACTCAAAAATTTGAAGTATAATTTCACAATTGTCAAAAGTATGGACACAAAGCATATGAATGAAAATCTAAGACCAAGTGGACATCAAATGTTGTAAACATAGAATAATCTACTATAGAATGAATCAAAGGTTGAGAAATAAAATCTTCACAAGCCTAGTGAAACCATAAAGTACTTTAAAAAATTGATGGAAGCATCAAGGCTAAAGAATATAATGACAAAATTGGTGCAGAAGGTTCCAAGGGAGAAGAAGCCAAGGAAGCACCTAGGGTTGCCAAGAAAAAGAGGAAGGCAAAGAAATAGGAAGTGGAGAAACCAAAGAAGATTGTGAAGTAGTCTCCACAAAATCTAGTTGTACCTTTAACTAGGTCATGCACTAGGGAAGCCACTACATAGGAAAAAGAAGTTGCAAAGCCTAAAGGCAAAAGAGAAAATGCCACAACAGAGTTGAGCCAACCTTCTCAAAAGAATTTTAAGAGACTAAGGAATAAGTACAAGCCACAAGAGAGTTGAGGTGAAGAGAAGACAAAGTCTAATGACTTGATTCAATTCAAAGTGGTAAGCTACAAATCCCTCTTCTGACATTGATAACTTGTGTGAAAAATTAAAACCACTAAATATTTGTTAGGTTTTACACATGTTGATTTTGATAAGCTAGGGAGTGTTGATAAAAATAAGGTTGAAGAGGCCATATATAATATGATTGCTACTTTCAAAACTACTCCACTAGAGATTTCCAACTCTTTACCTAAAAGTCTTTATGATAGAGTTCAACAAAAGTGGCAATTTAGTTTGACCACTAAGAGACAAATAAGGGAGGCTACATTAGCCCATGTTATGCCTTCTTTGGATAAGAAAATGATTGTTAAATCCATGGACAAATATAAAGGGAAATTTTCTCCCAAGTACCAATAATTTAATATATTGAAGAAACAAGTTGAGGATGTGGTAACCCAAAGCACATTGCTATGGAAAGTTATTTATGAGTTATCCACTAAAGCAATAACTAAGAAAGGTGAACAAGAAGAGAAAGAACCTAATAAGAATGAGGAAGAGAAAGATAAAGAGATGAACCTAGTCAAGAAATGTAATGTGGACGGAACTAAAGGAACAACTAAGGAGGCAATAGCTAAAGAAGAGCAACAAGATGTACAAGATACATAGGTACTGAGTGTTAGTCCCTCGCATGATGACCAAAAGAGTTAATAGGACTCAATGAGCATCAAGGAGGATGTTCCTAAAAAAAAATCATAGAATTTCAATCCTTTGATTCAAGATGATTTGAAGAAAATTATGCAAGACTCTACCAATGTAACACTTTTATGTAGCAATCCAATACTGGTGAGAGTGGATGAGATTCAAAAGGAAGAAGTTGCATCTACATGAGAGAAGCAACAAGATACATCAAATGTGCCCCAACCAATTATAGAGATAAAGGAAAAGGAATCATAGGATCTACAAAGAAATCAAAGTGTAAATCTTGAACATTTTGATATGAAAAAGAAACCATCTGTAATGGCAACTTTTGTCACACAGATGAAAGAGGCAGAAGCACAACCTACCAGTAGATCAATCCCTAGCCCAAAAAATTTAGGTTTATTAGCCCTAGTGATTGTTGATAAGGATGGAATAGAAGTGCATAAGGGTCAAGAAGCAAGTCCTATACCTATTCCACCATCACAGGGTGAAGTCCAAAAGGAAGGAGATAAGACTAAAGAGTTAAAGTTGACTACAAAACTTGTAGATAAAATTGCAATATAGACTCTCATTACATTTCTAGTTTCTACATCTCCTCTTAGCAGTCACATTCTTTAGAGGTTGAGTACACATGCCACACCATTACAAATATCAAGGCCAAGTTCAAGCACACCAAAGAGTGCTAAATTTATATCATTTGAAGATGTGATCATAGATGAGGTGATTGAGCTACCAAGGTTTGATTTGAACAAAATCACAATTAAAGAATTAAGCATTCTTCAAGATTCTCTACAAAGGAAGAAGAGGTAAGAAATCTTAAGAAGTGAGCATAAGAAAAAGAAATTTTTGCATTAAATCAAAGAAATATTCATTGATGCTTTCCATCTTCCAGAAATGAATGAAGATAAGCCCATTATAGAGAAACTTCTCACTATTGTGGATAAGATAAAGGATAAAGACCTAGACTCTAATGTTAAATTATTAGAATGGTCAGAAAGGAAATTTCATAAAAAGGTTTTAGAGAAGATATCTAGTGTTATTGCACTAAGAAAGGTTGATGTCATAACCAAAATGGAAAGTGTTGGAGAAAATTTTATCTCTCTACACAAAGCTATGCACTGTTGATCTATTCACTAAGGAAAATCAATGGGCTATTAGCTAGCTGCAATGAGATTTGCAACACATAGTTAGTCCATCAAAACTATCTCCTAGTAATAGTTAGATACATTTTCAGAGGTTACTAATGACTTAGAGTAGGTTTGACAAGTTGCAAGAAAAAGATGGCAATATCATATCTACTCTTATCAGTATCTAGTCTATGTTAACAACTCACATGGAAGTGTACACAAGGAACTAGCCTTTATATACACTTTGATGAAGAAAAATTCCCAACTTTCTACTCATGAAGGCTTAGTTGACCTAGTTGCTAACCTTGAAATATAGATCCGTTCATTAGATGCAACACGTGATAACTAGGATGCAACATTGATGATTATAATGGAGCTACATCAGCCATTCCTAGACAAACACACTATAAGTGTACAACCCAAATGATATAAGTGTCAAAAAAGGGGGATATGAAGTTTTGGATAAGTATTTTTTGTGAAATTTTGAAGGAAATTTATCAAGGAAGAATATCTACTCAATAGGAGTAATGAATGAAGAAATAGAAACAAACTATTTAGTTACGGGGAGTAATAAGGTATAGAAGATAGACAATAATTTTGCAAATTTTGAAATTTTGAGGTTTTGTATTGAAGCCAAGCAATGAAGAAACATTATCCAGCTTATGCATTAGATAAGAATTTATATGTCATGAAAAAGTGTTTTTTCCACTCATGTCAAAGGGGGAGATAGTTAATCTCATATTGGTTTTCACAAAGTAGTGACAAAACACTTAGTCATTATTCAACAAAGCAAAGTGCATGCTGATTGATCAAATCATACCAAGCATAATTTTTCAGATAGTATATACTGAGTAATAAGATAGTGTCAAACATTAGTAGGTGTTGAGTAGTAAGTGTGTGCCAAGTCATTTAGGTACCAAGATGACAAAGGGATCTAAGTAAATAGTATGTGCCATGTGATTTTGGTGCCGAGAAAATAGAGTGTGTCGGGCTATTTAAGAGTTGAGTATCAGTATTAAGAGCATAGTGAAGGCCAAGCATTAGAGCTTTTGGATGTCGAGTGAATATTTTATGTCATAGATTTTTATAATGACACAAACTTCTATGTAAACACTATTTGGGCTGCCATTAAAAGAGATAAGTATGGACTCATATTACAAATACTTATGCAATACATGCAACCAATCAGATTGAGGGAAACATTAGGTAGAAATAAGGATCAATCATAACCATTGGCTCTTACCTAATCCATCACCACCAATTTTTATTTAAGAAAGGAAAACCCTAAAAGGTTTATAAATGTGTGAGGAGATGAATGCTAAGAGTTTAGAGGAAATTCATAGTAGTTTAGATGGCTATAATAGAGTTATACATTGCAAAACCAGTTTGAGAAGAATAGAGTAAATAAGTAAAAGGATATAGGAGACATATCTAATTAGGAGTATCAAGGTTTAAATAGTAAGGAGGAAATCTAACATCAAGAATCAAGGTGCTAACCGAAGGATCATGGTGTTGAATCATTCTAATAGGTGATACAAAGAAAATATTTTAACCAAGTAGTCCTAACAGGTTGTTGTAAATCTCTTAATCAAGTGCTTACTTTATTGTAAATTTAAATCCTCTAATAAGGTGAGACCTAATAGTCTTTGTAAGCCTTTAATGGGGTAGACCTTTTGCGGGGTAGACCTTTCGTGAGGTAGATCATAGCTTATGATCAACACATTATAGCCATAATTGACCAAACTTTACAACTACAGTAGTGAAATTTTTTGGGTTTAATCCCCACCCTAGTTTTACCTTCTCATTGGATGGTTTCTGGGTAACCAAATTTATTGTGTTATGTGTTATTTACTTTATGCTATGGATGTGATGCATGTTAAGTTATTTTAGTTTATATGTTAATTTATGAGATGGATGTTGGTGATATATTTAGAGGCAAAAGTTTTAAGTGTTGATTCACACCCCCCTCCACCCCCCACTCTTAGAACTTACTTTCCCATTGGTCTTTCCAACATTATTGATATGAAGTCCATAACTACTTTAAAATTATGAGTCAAGTTGACATAACCCTAATTTTTTAGTTTCTCACTACCACTTAAGTGCATAGTTTCCATGATCCTACACATAATCCATATTTATTATGTGTGTATCATGCAATTACTGTAGTCCATAAGACCACATTTATTTCAAAAATTTCTATGAAAAATATTAAATCCTTTCCTAGATGACCATACAATCATGATGATTAATGAGACCATTATTTTTTGAGGTAATTCTTTGAAGATCTTTAAACACTAGTCAAGGACACCATTTACTAGTCAAAGACACCATTCATGCATATCCTAAAATCATTGTAATTCATGAAACCATATTTCATTGAAAAGTGTCAAGGCCTCATCAAGTACACCATTTTGTGTGTACCCTTCTATCATTGTATTCCATGAGAAGACATTTCTTTACGGATCTTTATCAAACAATTTGTGTTCTCTATCTTGGAATACTAAATTTTGTAAACATTTAGAGTTGTTGATACTACGTCAAAGGAAATATTAATGTTCAAGTATTTGTCATCAAGATCCATAAAACACCATTTTCTCTATTTCAAAGAAAGGAAGTTAGTAGCTAAGTGAAATGACAAATTTTCTTTATTTCACAGATAACATGTCAAGAGTAAAGAGAAAAGGTGATTTATTGCTATTTTGCAAAGGACCTCACAATGTACTTGCAAAATCATGATTTTGTAAGGTATTATCAGGAAATCTTGCAAAGTAGAAAAATGTTGTAGAATCGTGGGCAGTAAGCAAGTAGAGTTTCATATCAGTGAAATTTTTGAAAGGTACAAGTGTCCATGTATGTATTCAAAGATACAAACTTATCCCAGGTATGCATGCTTGGACCCTAATTTCTTTACACTTCAATAGATTTATGCCAATTTATCTATTCTATCATGCTAAATTAATGATTTTTTTATAATGTCATTTACTATATTCCATATTCAATTTTGGACAATTTAAAAGAGCATTTGTTTTAGAAATAGAAAATTGTCAACTTTGATGATTAATATCTTGGTTCTCATAAAATACCTCTGCAAATTATTTGGTAGAATGTTTCTTGGCATATGAGACTTGGTACCTATGTGATTTCATAGAAATGTGAGAAGTTTTGGTATGCCTTTTAAATATTTTCATACTGATCGTAGGCATAAAAATGAGTCAAAAAAAGCTTGAAATTTACAAAATTAGAAGGAAACCCACTTAATATATGTCAAAAACTTCCAATTTCATTTTCACAAAGATCAGAGTTCATTTGATTTATCAATTTAAATTTTGCGTTGTCCATGACTAGCTCTAGAAGGCTAGTTTACAAAGGGGGTACCTGAATTTAGTGGACTACTTGCAATCTGAAATAAAACCCCTATTTTATTCTAATTAACATAAACTTTTTCAAATTTTCATTGCTTTAGGCTCTCTAGTTTGTTCGCAATGAAATTACCCCAAATGATGAAATCAAAAATTAAAATTTCATTGTTCCTATATAGTTTTTGCAAAAAATTGGAAGAGAAATTGGATATTAAATATAAGATTTATACATCCATATGCACGAGATATGTTTCATCAACTCATTAATACATATAGAGAGCGGAATGATCCAATTGTTGGAAAGTGAACAAGATAATATATTTTGCAATTTGTTGTTGCAATGTTGAATTATGTTTTTCCATTTTTGGACAAAATTTGAAGATGATTTTCAGCTGTAAATGAAGGTTTTAAGCTATCAAATGGCTCCCAGACTTTTTCTCATGACTGGATAGAATGTTTTTTATATTTTTGTGTATTTTTGTCAAGCCAACATCTAAACAAAGGCCAAAAATTGCTAAAAATGGCCCAATAATGTTTGAATTTTTAAAAATTATTTTGAAACAACTAAATATTGTTGTTTGATCGATGAGAATGGGTATTTAGTGAATAATCAAGATGTTTATTACCTATTGATGGTTATTTTCATTAGCAATAATGAGAAAGTATTAACATCTCACATGAATGTTGCATACAGGCAGGAACACATCACACAATTAGATTCATTTTATGAGAAACATTCATCCTCTACAATTTGCAACAAACCACTTAGTAAAGACAATTAAATGTGACTGAAGATGGAAAATGAAGGAAGATCCGTATTGCTCTGATCCACTCCAAAGGTATTGAGCAATAGAGAAAATCTCTATTTATCAATGTCACTTTCAAGGAGGTTGAAAAATGGCAAAAATCTATATTTTTCAAAATCTCAATCTCTCAAGGTCACCTTGAGGGGGCTTGAGAAATGGCAAAAATTGCTATTTCTTAAAATCTCCATTTTTGGGGCGGGGCCCTAGCTCAGTTGGCTAAATCTTCCCTGTTGCAGGGGGTTGGTCACGGGTTCTAGTCTCCTCCATCCTCGTGGTACCAGTGGGCATGTCGCACTAGCGCTACCGGTCACGTTAAAAAGTTTACCAGGCACACTGCAGTTTATAGGGGGGCTGTGTTGCACCGATTCCTGCAGTCTAAAAAAAAAAAAAAAATCTCCATTTCTCAAGGTCACCTTGAGTGGGGTTAAGAAATGGTGAGAATCTCTATTTCTCACAATCTTCATTTCTCAAGGTTAGTTTGAAGGGCGTTGAGAAATGGAGAAATATCTCTTTTTCTCAAGGTAAATTTTCTCATTTTCTATAATTGCAAAAAGGTAAGTGATAAGGTAAGTAAGCATTTAATTTCTTAATACTAATATCTTAATCTTTACACATTATTTGAAGACATAATATTTACTTAGTATATTTTATGGAAATAACTAAATTTTTTAGTTTTAATCATTTATTTATTTCCTTAAAATATTTAAAATGCCTTCATATTAAATTTTGATTTATTTCACTTATATGTATTTGGAAGGTATTAAAGACTTAGTGAAAAATGTTTCAAATTATTATTTCATTAGAGAGGAAAGTGAATAATTGTTTTATTAAAATATTTTTTATCTTTATGAGAATATGATTTTTACATTCATAAATAGATGTATTTATATTGGAACATATTTAATTATTATGAATGTAAAAAATAAATATTTTGATATTCTAAGAAGGGTAGAATTATTATTTTAAAATATTTAAAAGTAAAATTTTGGAGGAATGGTATTTTTATTATCTACTATAAAATATTTACAATATATTAACCATCCTTTTAAAGGTGAAATATATTACAAGATATATGCTTCCAAAGGATTTTTAATAAATATTTTATTTCTTTGGATGTCCAAATGTCTGATTTTTTAAGGGTACTATTTTAATTGTAATTGTTATAATTGAGGAAAATATTTCTAAGATAAAATATTATAAACTACTCATGATGAAATTATACACCTACTCTAAATTAATTAGAAAATTTAATATTAGGGTTTGTTATATATATATATATATATATATATAGTACTTAATTGAATATTTTTATCAAATGAAATATTTTGACCAAATGTTTGTGTGCAAAAAAAGAGCTATGAATCATTC
Organism: Cupressus sempervirens; assembly: GCA_028749045.1. Lineage (NCBI taxonomy): Eukaryota > Viridiplantae > Streptophyta > Pinopsida > Cupressales > Cupressaceae > Cupressus > Cupressus sempervirens. The sequence continues at coordinate 237,480,515 of CM053788.1, read as the reverse complement.
TAAATAAAACTAATAAATTGTAAGACTTTAATTTATTTTAAATTTAAAGTGTCTTACTGAGTGCTTTTCTATGTAGGATTTATTTATCAAATGACTAATAATGAGGAATCCAGAAGCAATTGCCAAATAGAACAAGAGGGAGATCAAAGAAATATTACAAAGTACATTTGATTGTTAAAGATATAATTAATGTAAAAATCAAAGGACATGATCATTGAAGAAGAAAGGCAATGACATCACCAAATTTTGGATTAATATTTTATTTGCATTGCAATAAAATGTGTTCATTTACATTTGATTTTTAGTTATGAATAGCCATGATGATCTAAAGCTTGTATGCATCATTTTATTCTCTATAAAAGATGTTAGGATCATTCATAGTAATATACAATTTTCAACAAAATATATCAGAGATGGGTGAATGATTTTGCAATTTTGATTAGGTAATGCAACTGAACACAACTCAAATATGCTTCCTTAGTTTGAATAAATAAAAGAACTATGTTTTATTTCTAAATTTGGATATAATTTTTTCAATATCTTGCATATCAAATTGTCCTCTTGGATCTAAACCTACTATTTGATAGGTTGAACTTGATTTTCACTCTTGATTATCAAATATTACATGTAATGTGATATTTGTCTAATTGGTCTCCTTTAGCTATGGTTAAATTAATTTGGACTAAGGGTTTGTGTTTTATGTTCTTTGTCTGATAGTTGATGGTTTTTGTGCATCCTCTCCAAAAGAGTCTAGTGATAAGTTCATGCAAGGTTGACTCTATTTTCCCAATATTGGATATACGAATGGTCTTTCTTGATTCATCTAAGCTGATATACAATTTTAGTTTTTTAGGTTCTTTCCCTAGTTCATCTACATATAATTTGTCCTTTCTTACTCATATTTCCAACCACATTGTTAAGCATTCTTGAAACATCCAAATTTATAATCTTAATTTCTCCTTGAGAATCACCTGCCATCTCAAGAGTATCACTTAAAATTTTGGAAATTTAAGTCTTCAATCAATTTGAAGAGTTGATATATAAGGTACACCCACCTAGGTTTTGTATAGCTTCAAGAGCAGGGGTAATTGACTTATAGAGGATTAAACTCATTTGTTGGCCAAATTGTGTTAAACATGCTAACATTGAGTGGAAAGCTCATAGGATTTTAACCAACATATTAAGGAACCAATAGATCAACAACTCTACTAGGGAGAGTTTCTCACAATTGACATTGTGAAGTTACCCAACACTTTCAATTTCATAGACCAAAAGAAAAAAACATTTTGTTCAAAGTGTACTTTGTTGAAGGGAGAACCTAGAAGACCCAACAATATATATTCCTTAAAAGAGGTGGCACATCTATTTAATTATTTTCTAGTTGGTAACTCTGTTGGGGGGGGGGGGGGGGGAGAATCAGAAGAAAATGAAAATGTTATTTATTAAGGAGGCAATAATGAGGAAAGTATATATTATAAGAGGGTCAATATTACATCATGACAGAAGATTCACACCTATCTCCCTTGGATGCATTTTATGGTTTGGAAAGATATGAAGATAAATTTGTATCTCACTTGTTCATCAGTATGTTAAATTCTTATCACAAGATACCTTCATGGATGAGCCCTCTATATGATGAATGTTTGAGTAAAATCCATGAATTAAAAATCTCAAGTGATTCTAGTTTTGTTATTCTCATTGAATATTTACATATTAAAATAATAGAGGATATCATAGTATAGAAGATACATAGAAGCCAAATACATTATAGACAAAGAAAATTTGTTAAATTTGAGAAAGAATATATCCATGAAGAGACTAGTATAGAAATTGTTTACACAACATGTACAAGTGAAGAAGAAGACTCTCTTAGTGTGGAAGAAATTTCAACTTTGTTGGATATTGAATATCAGATATATGTTCGAAGAAATGGTTACAATTGTTTCTCAATTTTCCTAGACGACACTTCTCAAAAGAATAAATTTAATGAAGGTGTACATTTTTCTAATATCACATGTAGTGGAATACTAAAGGATCAATTTGAAATCTATCATAGAGAAGTGTAGAAAACTCCTATAATTCGAAATTCATTAAATGATAGAGAGGAAGAAAGTAAATTTAAAAATGATCTAATTTTTTCAAATATAGTATACAATGGGACTCTAGGAAAAAATGAGAAAACATGTGAGAAGGTGGACAAAATACATTTATTGAATACATTAGAAGATAGCCTTGAGATGCAATTTGATTTATTTTAAGAATATAAGGAAAAATAAAATATGTTAGAAGAGAATAAAGGGATTATTTTGAATTCGCCTTGTCAGGAGTTATTATGTGATAAGGATTATCAGATATTGTTTAATTTTCTATTTAAGGAAAAAAAATTCCCAAAACATCAAAAGAGCCTAAAACTTCCAGAAATGCAATATGTTGTGAGAAAAAATTGTTTCAAATGTTTTAAATTTATGAGTCCCATCTTACATACTATGGATTGGGAAAAATATATATTAGATGGAAAAATATTTGAAGAATTTATTCCTCTAATAAGTATTTTAGAGACAAAAAATTGATTGCATGACGTGATAAATAATTAAATCCATCACGTTGAAAACTTTGATTTCATTTGGATGGAATCTACTTTCCACAATGAAGATGATTTCAAATATTTTTAGAAAAGGAGTTTACTGAAAGATTTTGGAAAAATGATTTTGAATCCAAATATGAGGTAAGTCATGGTCATCTATTACGATGGACAAGATTATACACATTGATAATCAAGCTAAAGGAATGAGGAAAAATGTACAAAGTTATATAAGTAGCATGACCGAGATAGTGATATTTTTAGAAGGCTCAAATTGCTGCATGATCAGAGAAAAATATTTGATAGAGGAAAGAAATGTTTCTCATTTTTGGGGGGCCGAAGGCCACCCAATTTTTTATATTGGGTAAAGGATCATGGTATGCTTCTCCCGATATAACTGAGATCTCACAATGCTCACAAGGAGCATATGTTCCCAAAAAGAGCCACTTTTAGAACTCTAAATTTTGTAAAATTTAGAGTTCTTGATACTATGCCAAAGAATGAATATTCATGTTGAAGTATTTTTCATCAAGAGTCCATAAAATAGCTTTTTGGCTATTTTGGAGACAGGAAATTGATAGCCAAGCAAAATATAAAAATTTCTCTATTGCATAGACACCATGTCAAGAGTAAAGAAAATAGGGGATTTATTGCTATTTCGTAAAGGACCTCACAATGGACTTGCAAAACCATGATCAAAATTTCACAAGGAATGATCAAGAAATCTTGTGAAGTGGCAAAATTTCATAGAATCATGGGCGATAAGAAGATAGAGCTTTGAATCAACAAAAAAGTTATAAGGCACAAATATGTAGATATGTATTCATAGATACAAAATTATCCTAGGTACACATGCTTGGACCCTAATTTCTTTACACTTCAATACCTTTATGCCAATTTATCTATTTGTTCATATTTTATGTATAGTCAAATATCTTCATGCTAAATTAGAGATTCTTATAATGTCATTTACTACATTCCATATTCAATTTTGGATAATTTAACAATGCATTTTTTCATAAACGAAAAAATTGTCAACTTTGACAATTAATATCTTGGTGCTCATAAAATATCTCTACAAGTCATTTGGTAGAATATTTCTTAGTATATGAGACTTGGTATCTATGCGATTTCATAGAAATCTAAGAAGTCTTTATATGCATTTTAATTGTTTTCTGATTGATCTTGGGTGTAAGAATGTGTCAGAAAAAAGTTTTAAATTTTCAAATATAGAAGACAAGTCGCTTAATGTTCTAATTTTAAATGCTTCTAGTTTCATTTTTACAAAGATCAGAGCTTAATTTATCAATTTAAAGTTTACATTGTCCATGACTAGTTGTGCTAGGAGAGTTTATAAAGAAGGTACCTAAATTTGGTGGTCTACTTGCAATCTGAAATAAAATTCATGTTTTATTCTAATTATCATAAACTTTTGCCAACTTTAATAGCTCCAGACTCTCTAGTTTGTTTGGAGTGAGATTACTTGGAAATAATGAAATGAGAAACTAAAATTTCTTCATTTCTCTATAGTTTCTATGAAAATTCAAAGGAGAAATTGGATATTATATAAGATGATTCTTCCATATGCAGGAGATATGTTTCATCAGCTCATGATTACATATACAGAGCAAAATGATCCAGCAATTAGAAAGTGAATAAGATAATATTTTTAACAATTTGTTGTTTGAATGCTCAATCACATTTTTTCATTTCTTAGCAAAATTTGGAGATGATTTTCAACTGTAAATGAAGGCTTTTAGCTTTCAAATGGCTCCCAAACCTTTTCTCATGATTGGATAGCAAGTTTTGATATTTTTTGTGTATTTTTGTGAATTTGGCAGCCTAAAAAATACCTAGAAATTGCTAAAAACAACCCAACAATGTTTGAAGTTATAAAATTTATTTTGCAATAGGTAGAGATTATTGTTTGATTGATGAGGATGGGTATTTAGTGAATACTCAAGATTCTCATTGCCTATAAATGGTTATTTTTATCAGCAATGAGAAAATGTTAGCATTTCATGTAAATGTTGCATATAGGAACACATCACATAATTTGATTCATTTTACAAGGAAAATTCATCCTCTATAATTTTCATCAAACCACTCAGTAAAGAAAATCAAATGTGACTGGGGATGGAAAATGAATGAAAGTCTTTATTTCTCTAAGCTAGTTCAAAGCTATTGAGAAATAGAGAAAATCTATATTTCTCAAGGTTACCTTGAAGGGGGTTGAGAAATGGCGAGAATCTCTCTTTCTCAAAATCTCCATTTCTCAAGGTCACCTTAAGGGGGGTTGAGAAATGGTAAAATTTTCTATTTCACAAAGTCTTCATTTCTCAAGGTCATCTTGAGGGCGGTTGAGAAATGGCAAAAATATCTATTTCTCAAAATTTTCATTTCTCATGTTCATCTTTAGGGGGGTTGAGAAATGACGAAAATCTCCATTTCTCAAGGTCATGTTGAGAGGGGTTGAGAAATGGCTAAAATCTCTATTTCTTAGAATCTCCATTTCTCAAGCTTGGTTTGTCCAGGGTTGAGAAATGGAGAAATATCTCTATTTCTTAAGGTAAATTTTCTCATCTTCCATAATTGAAAAAAGGTAAATGATAAGGTAAGTAAGATTTTAATTCCTTAATACCAATATCGTAATCTTACTAATTATTTGATGATGTGATTTTCACTTAGTATATTTTATGGAAATAACTAAATTTTATTGTTTTAATCATTTATATATTTCCTTAAAATATTTAAAATGTCTTCATATTAAATTTTGATTCATTTCACATATATGTGTTTGGAAGGTATTAAAGACTTGGAGAATAATGTTTAAAATTATCATTTCATTAGAGAGGAAAGTGAATAAATGTTTTATTAATATATTTCTAATATTTATGAAAATATAATTTTTACTTTCATAAATAGATGAATTCATATATGAACATATTTTTTTATTATGAATGTAAAAATAAATATTTTTGATATTCTAAGAAGGGTGGAATTATTATTTTTTAAATATTTCAAAGTAAAATTTGTGAGGAATGGTAATGTTATTATCTTCTATAAAAGATTTACAATATGTTAACTATCCTTTTAAAGGAAAAACATTTTACAAGATATATATTTTTAAAAGCTTTTTAATAAATATTTTGTTTCCCCAAATGTTGAAATGTCTTATTTTTAAGTGAAAGTATTTCAATTATAATTATTATAATTGAGGAAAATATTTCCAAGATAAAATATTATAAACTCCTCACGATGCAATTGCATGCCTACCCTAAATTAATAAGAAAAAATAATATTATGGTATGTTTTTTACATATATTTATATAGTTCTTAATTGAATATTTTTTTATCAATTATGAAACATTTTGACCAAATATTTGTATGTAGGAAAGAGCTACCAATCACTAAATAAACTTGATGAAAGGTAAGACTTTAATTTATTTTAAATTTAAATTGTCTTGCTAAGTGTTTTTTTTTTGTGCAAGATTTATTTATCAGATGAGTAACAATAAGGAATCTAGAAGCATTTTCCAAATAGAACAAGATGGGGATTAAGAAACATTACAAAGTACATTTGATTGTTAAGGGGGTGGTCGAGTGCACCCTTAGAAAAGTGCACCCCCCCCGTTCCCACCCTCTTATATAGTGAGATTTAATTACTGTCAAAACCAAAAGACACAATCATTGAATAAGGAAGGCAATGACATCACCAAACTTTTGGATTAATATTTTAATTTGCATTGTAATAAAATGTGTTCATTTGCATTTAGTTTTTAGTTAGGAATAGTCATGATGATTTGAAGCTTGAAGCTTATACACATCCCTTTGTTCTCTATAAAGGATGTCAGGATCATTCACAATAATATATAGTTTTTTCAAGTTTTCAATAGATATAGAAGAGACAAATGGATGATTTTTCAATTTTATTAGGTAATGCATCTGAACATAGTTCAATTGTACTTTCTCATTTTGAATCAATAAAAAATCTTTGTTTTTGTGTCAATTTGGATGATTGGTTTTTCAATATCTTGCATACTATATTGTCCTCTTGGATCCAAAACTATTGTTTGATAGATTAAACTTGTTATGTCTTGTTGATTATAAAATATGACATGCAATGTGATACATTTCTAATTGGTCTCATTTCGTTGGGCTTAAATTAATTTATACTAAAAGTTCGCTATCTGCTAGTTGATGATTTGTGTATGATGTCTCCAAAAGAGTTTGATGATAGTGCATGTAAGGTTGACTCTATTTGCCCAATATTGGATTAAGGACTTATCTTTCCTAATTCATCTGAGTTGAGATAAAGGTATAGTTTGTGAAGTTTTGTTTCTAGATCATTTGCATATCATTTCTCATTTCTCACTCAAATTTCCAATCACCCTATTAAAGAATTCCTCATAAATTTAATTTTATAATCTTAATTTCTCCTTGAGAATTACTTTCCATCTCAAGAGTTTCACTTAAAAATTCTATAAAAGTAATTCTTTAATCAATTTGAAGAGTTTATATATGAGGTACATCCACCTAGGTTTTTGTAGAGCCTTAAGAGAAAGGACATTTGATTCTTCGAGGATCAAACCCATTTTTTGGCCAAATTGTGTTGAACATCCTAGTATTGAGTAGCAAGATCATACAATTTTAACCAATAATTTGAGCAACCAACACTCTCCATATAATTTTGATGTATTTTGCATATGTGTCTACCACGACACACACAACTACAGGGTAGCCCCACAATACTAGTTTCTACATTTTGACCAACTTTGACACTGAAATGAATATTTAAAAAAATAACATCACTTTCATATGTGTACTACAAAACAATTAAGAATTCCAAGATGATGTAAACTACTATTTTTTAGCATTATCTTTTTATTTTCTAACTATATATTAAAAAGCTAAATTATTTTTTGTCCATTTATTTCTCCTTCAAAAAGTGGCTTATATGAAAAACCAATGTTTTTAAAAAGTGGCAATTACTCACTTTGACATAAAAAAAAATTGAAAAATGATAATGACATAATTCTTTTAAGTTTAGAATTATAACATCACTACCTAAAGGATGTAGTTGGTTTCATTTAATTCAGCTCAAAATAATATATTTAATTGAGTTATGAGGTGACATTAACTATAATTTAGACCTAGATTTCTTTAGTTTGTTATAACTTGATTTGCATTGATTGAAAAAAACATAAATACCACCAAGATACTTATTTTTCAAAAAAAAAAATCCTAATTTTCTATTTTTCCTAAAGCATCAAACAAAGAGGTTGTGAAATGTTTAGATGACCTTTATTTATATGTCTTGATAAACATAATATATACTAAAAGTTTAGTTATTCAAAAGCTTGTTCAGAGTAGGACAATCTTCCGTCTCTTGTTTCAAAATATGATCTTATTTGGCCATTGATTGAGCCCTAATAATGGTATAATTTATTAGAAGTTTGATGCCCTTAGCCAAAATTTCCATTTTTGCCCCTTCGAATGAAGGAATCCAAATAGTTTTAATTGAAAGGGAACTCAAGAAAACCCACCCTAATGAAATCCAATGAGATTCGACATGGTCAATTTTTGCCAAGGAGGGGTTCATTTGAACCCCTTTTTGGCCAATTATTTATGTTTATTCTTATTTTTGTAATAACTTATTGAGTTATTTTGTGTTTTAAAAATAATTAAAGAATTTCAATTTTTTTTTTTTTAGAATAGAAAAATTAAGACAACAATCTTACAAGGGAAGCACGTGTATTGTATTTGGTATATGTTCAAAAGAGGGTTTTTGAAAATAAAATGGAAATCTGAAGAGAAGACACACTACAACTACAAGAAAAAGGTCACCTAGTAGAAAATAGAAAATTTGTGAAGCATCACTGGAATATTATTACAGAGAAAAATAGGATATGCATTTTTAAATTCACATGTGTGATTTTTATATGTCTCCATTTTTAATTTTCTTTAATTTGTTCTAATTGGTTGAATTTGATGAAAGATCAACCCCACAAGTCTCAATAATCACCTACATGAAAATACCTATCACAAAAGAGAGAAGCAAAAGGCTATGGGTTGAAATTGTTAGATCCATAGATGAGACATTCTTGATGAGAAAAAAGATAAATTGTTATTATCAAAAGTGAATGAATAAATTACAAAGAGATAAATCCTTATAAAAGGAGATCAAAACCCTAATAGGTAAAACCTAGGTTGCATGATAATAATTAATAGAATAATTTATTATTATATGCCTAAAGTTTAGCTTAAGTAAACTAGAGATGATAACTAACTTAATAATTAAATCAAAATGATTTAATTAATTATACAATATCACCCATTAAGAAGTGGAAGCAGCTTGTTGAGGCCTGGAAGAAATTACTCCAAACTATTGGTACAAAAGAGGCTAAGGATAGAAATCAAGAAGAGACAAGACTTAATTCTCAATTGCTAGAAACTAAAATTAAGTTGCATAATAAGGGTAATGATGAAATTCTAGAAAGAATATTATGTGATAGCAAAAATAAATTAAGAGTTCTCCAACAATACAAGATCGAGGGATAGAAAATCAGGGCTAAAGCAAATTGGATGAAGGATGGTGATAGGGGGTCTAAATATTTCTTTAATATCATCAGGGCTAAATAATGTAGAGAAGCAATTAATGGAATTCAAATTGATAAGGGGATTAGTACTTGCAATAATGATATAATGCTCACTTTTTATGAGTTCTATAAGAACTTATTCTCTTCAGAACATGATGAAGGAAAGCAGATATGTATGGATCAATGCATTAGTATTATACCTTCCAAGATTAATAAAGAACAAAGTAACATGTTAGGAAAGAAAATTTCTATTCAAGAAATTGAAAAAGCCATTTCATCTCTGGCTAATGGAAAATCCCTTGGTATTGATGGTTTTCCAGCTAAATTTTATAAAGTAAATAAGGATTGGATTGCTAGTGAATTGTTTGAGGTCTACCAATTTGCTGCTGATAATGGGTCTCTTCAAGATAAGATTAATCAAGTACTAATCAAACTTTTACCTAAAGATGGGGACAAATTGTAATAGAAAAATCAGGGACCAATTACCCTTTTAAACATACCTTATAAGATAATTGCTAAATTGTTGGCCAACAAAATTGCAAAAGTCTTGGATAGTATCATTTCGGTGACTCAAACTGGATTTATCAAAGGCCAGTTCATATTAGAGAATTTGGTCACTAGTTGGGAAGCAATGCACTGGGCTAAAGCTGATAACCAAAATTCAGAAATGATTATGTTAGACTTTGAGAAGGCATATGATAGGATTGAATGACACTTTGTTATAGCTATGCTTAAACAATTTGGATTTCCTGATTATTTTTGTTAGTGGGTCAATATCTTGTTCAAGGATTCTAATACTTGTATAGAGATTAATGGTGAAATATCTGAATCTATTCCATTGTGGAGATCTATTAGGTAGAGATGCCCTTTGGCCCCTACTTTGTATGTTATTTTTGTGGATGCTATGAACTATATTCTTAAATATACTAAGTTTGGCCCCCCAATTAAAGGTATTTCTTTGCTTAACAACGATGAACTCTTGGTTGACTAGTTTGATGATGATATAGCACTATTTGTGAACATGGAAGTAGACAATTTTGATAGAGTTGTATCCAAAATTGAGTTGTTCTGCAGTGCATCTGGTGCCAAGATTGCTCCACATAAATCTGTTATCCTTGGTTGGGACAACACCCCTCCCACTTGGCTTGAGGGCAAAGGATGGCAATGGTTTGGTCCGAGCACTATTGTTAGATACTTGGGAATTCCATTTTCCCTTGACCCCTCTTTAAATGAAATGTGGAACTAGATTTTTAAAAAGGTAGAATGGAAACACATCAAATGGCAATCACACATGCTTTCTCTTGCTGGTAGACTTCAGTTAGTATAGAAAGTTCTATCTTCTCATGCAATTTATTATACCTCTACATGGTTGTTCTCTAGTGCTTAAACAAATAAATTGGAGAAGATTATGAGGGATGTTCTATGGTCTGATGGATTGGGTAATAGGAAAAGGAATAATGTCAAGTGGGAGTGGTGTTGTACCCCAAGGAAATAGGGTGGTTTAGGAATTAAGGAATTGAAAAAATAGGGCAAGGAACTTATCTCCAAATGGCTAATAAAACCTATAGAAGGAAATCAACCATGGAAAGTTATCATCAGGAATAATATGGTGAGATCAGTCATTAAGAAGGGCAAAAATTGGGGTAACATTCCTTTTCTGGACATATTATTAGGAGACTTTGACATCAAAGTTTTTGGCTCTAGGGTTTTCTCTGCTCTGTGGAAAGTTTGGAAGGATATTAAACCACTACTATGGTTTAGAAGTGTTAGGAAGGAATACTTTTTTTTCTATTACCGATAGATCCTTATGGTTGGGAGTTTATCTAAATGATAAACCATTGGCCCTCACACAATGTTGTTGAGCAAAAAGTTGAAATAAAAAAGGTATATCATACATTAAAGATATTCCTGTTGATAACAGGATGTACTCTTGGGCTGAATTAAGTAACAAATTTGATCTTCTAGCTTCTCAGAAGAAAACGTACACTCTATTGGCTAAGGTTGTGGGTAACTCATTCCCTAGTAAATGTATCTCTTCTTGTCATAATACTGAATACATTAAATGGAAGGATGACACTCCTATAATGAATTTTTTGTACAAACATATTTATAATATGATGAATGATAGTGATAAAAAAATTAATGAAGTTAACCGAGTCTAGGATTTGAATTGGTCTAACAATAAGTGACATTTAATTTTTGAACTGTTATGGAATTCTCATGTGGAGCCCAAAAAGGTTCGTTTTAAGTGGATTTTTCTATTGAAAAAACATGCAATTGGTCATTATGTGTCTCAGGGTTCTAAGGTCACCATTGTATGTGATGTCAATAATTGTGTTGAATCTTATGAACATTTGTTTTTTAAATGCCTATGGTCTATTAAACTTTGGTCCACTATATTTGGAGTTGATGTTTTCAGTCTATATGGGTCTTTTTTATCTTGGCAAGAAATCTTGGCTTGTTATGTGGACAAATTTGATTGCAAACTCAATGACTTCTACATTGTTCTTACTTTTGAAGTTCTTCGGTTTATTTGGAGGAAAAGAAATGAGGAGATTTTCCAAGGAAAAAAAAGGGTCCTTGCTAAGTTTAATTATAAACTCACACAATTTGTTATTATGTCTCAGGTTTTGGTCACCATTCAGATTTCAAAGGAGAGATTCCATAGCTTGCTAAAAGAAAGTATAACCATTTTTTTTGCCAAAGACATCCAGAATATAAATGAAGTTGAGGGGACTCAAATTGAATCCCCAAGGTATAATGAACCTATTGATTACAACACAATTATTGTTGAAGAAGATAACATAATGGAATCACAAATAACTGAATGGAACAGGAATACAATAGAGGCTTTTGGTGAAGATCCATCTAATTTGGCTACTAAAGGTCATTGGAATATTGGCCCTCATAGGGAAGATGCAGAACAAGGAGATGAAGATGGATGGAGCTAGCATTGAAAAAAAAACATTTTTGAAAGGAGCTCTTTTTGTGATTTTTTGGTTCCTAGTTTTGTTGTAAATTTTTTAACATTATGTATAGTCATGAAAAAATATACATAGATGGTGTACATGCCGAGTAAAATCATACACAGATACTGCTTATGCCAATGTAAAAGATGGTGATCGATCTCTGTTATACTAGTTGATTCTATATTTTCAATAGAAAAAATAATACAATATCTTATTACTCTAACACCCCCCAACCCCCCTTAAGATAAACTTATAGAGTAGCTAAAAACCTACAAACTATTACTAAAAGAAAATTTGGGTCTTGACAACAAGGCCTAATGAGGTACCCATCCACAACCAAATCTCTATAAATTGGAGAAATAGAGAAAAAATCATGGGAAAAACCCTACTCCAAAAAGATACAGAAAGAATGTTCCAGAAGATAGGAACAAAAAGTTGGAATTCTTTAGAATAATTGAGAGGAGGGGTGTATCAATTATCCAAGGTCTAGATGTAAAATTAAAAATTTTCACAACTTAGTGAACCCATATCCATAAAATATTTTCATCATGTGTGCATCCATTAGATTATGCAATCACTTAAACTTGTAGGTTACTGTCAAATCAATTTGCAAAAATGTAAACATGAAACATAACAGATTTAGTAACACATTTGACACAATGCTTTAACATGGAAATCTAATGGGGAAAAACCACCAGTAACATGCTACACATTCTCACTCTTCTGAAGTGATGCCATGTGAAAGGCCAACCCTATTAAACATTACAATACACACTATTAAATGTGACCTGGTTAAAAGATTTCAATCACCCTATTAGGAGTGAGCCTTGTTAGAGGAATTTAGATCATTCACTTGGAATGTCATCCAGTTAAAAGATTTACAAATGATTGTTAGGTCAACCTTAATCCAAAGGATTTACCCTAGACTAATACAATGATTAGAGAGTAATAGTAAGGCTTGATCTGATCACAACTTAAAACTTCATTTGCAAATTAGAGATCTTTATTTTAGATCTCTATTATGCTTGGCTTTCACAATCTTCAGCTCTAATAGCTTGTTCACCCTTCAAGCATATATCTTAAGCCTTCTTGATTTTTTTGTCAATGAAGTCTCTTCTCTTAGGTCACTAAATAAAGAAAATACCCTAGACTCCTAGTCTTCCTTAGGTTCTCCCACATCAACTCTTTCTTTTGACTAGTCATCTCTATAAATAGAGAATTAAGATTTTTTTTTGTTCATCCTCCATCATCCATTTTAGGGTTAGGTTAGATTAGATAGGATTCAAGGACTATTAAAAACAATATTCCACCAAGATAACAGAGAGGGGGGGTGAATTAGTTATCCAATAATTAAAACACTTATCTTCATTAAACAAACTTAACCATTCAACCAAAGTAAATAACAACCATAAAAATATGCACATAGAAAATTACAGAAAATATTTTGACTAGGGACACCCTTGATTAGAGGGAAAACCCTAGTGGGAATGATGTCCACATGATGATGTACTAATATAAATATTCCTTGTTAGAGGATAGACCCTATTAGGAGTCTATTACAACATTTAGTTTAATAAGTCCTTGCTAGGAGATTTTGAATCCCTATTAGGAGATTCAAACCCTATTAGGAGTTGTGCCAACCCTAGTAGGAGTTGTGGTATAATATATGTAAGAAGAGCCCAGTGTCCAAACATGCAATTTTAACTACAAGAAGAGCTCACTGCTCAAACAAGTAATTTACTGGTATCTTCTTCTTTCCTCTATACTTTTCTCTATCCTATCAACCAAACCAATCACTATTGGACCTTGTAGACCAATTCATGAACTTCATATCCAAATACAAAGCCTTAGATCACTTAGCAAAACCTTGGCAATGAAGTTTCCCTCACTTCCACTCTGCTCAGCTCAACTTCACATTCTACACTCTTTGTTGCTTTTCAAACATTCACAATTTTCATATCACCATACCATGATAAAGTAAAATGTCTTTCCTTTATATCGAGTCCATAAAATAGTTCCTGAGTCAGCTATTAGTCCTTCTCAATTAATTATTATAGGACCTCACTAAGAACATGTGAGACTTAGCAATAACACAAATCTTTTGCCTTGCAACTTGAATAACTTTTTGTACATGTAATATTATGATAAGCAAGCTTAGCCATATCATCCTCAATATGTCTTCTCCATGTCCTCAACCTTAATCTTCAAGATATTAACTCTAGTAGGAGATATAACAAGTTTACCAAAACATGCCTTTGTAAACTCTATCTTAGAACAAACATTACCAAAACTTACATAACTTCTTCTAGATTAATCCTTTCTTCTTTTGACATTAATTTCATATACTAGATACTCCAAATTATCTCCTATAGCCTTGGGTGTTATCATGCTCAACTAGTCCTCTGTACTAACTTGAACTTTTCATTGTTCTTCTATCATGCTATGTTAACATCAATGACAAACTCGATCATGAATTTAATATATCATCATCAAACTAATCTCTCCAATCTTGCCAATCTTCCAACAATCTCTCCCTTTGGTATTGATAGAAGCATAGATGAAAACATCTAGTTCCAAGAATACCAACAAAAGATAAATAGTCTTTAAATCCTCTTCATCAATCATACTCCCCCATTGATATACCTCAATGTACTATATACCAAACTATTATTTCAAATACATTCCACATTCTCCCATACTCATGCCAAACATCTTCTTAGAACTATCAAACTTTTCTTTCATTGTATAATGTTTTCCATGCCATAGTTCTCCCCTATTTAGCATAAGGTTTTTCATGCTAATATCTCCCCCATTGACATCAATTTCAAAGGTTTCTATAACCAACATATTTCCATCAAAATCTACAACAACTGATACTTACTCAGCTTGAGTGTCAAAAGACACTATTCAAAACATCATCAACAACATTAATAAGAATCTTGAATGACTTTGTCCATTATAGATACTCCCCCATATAGGAAGCATCAGCATCCAGTCCAGACAAACAATGGGGCTCTATTATCCTAACTGATGCACTCTTGCATCTTCTTACTCTAATGTAGGAAGGGGCATAACCCCAAGAATACCTTGCAAATACTCAGAAGTCTCTCTAGGAAGAGGCTTATTGAATATATCTATTAGATACTCTTTAGTGCTCACATACTCCAATCTGATTTCCTTTTTGCAACTTTTTCTCTCAATATATGATACTTAATAGAAATGTGCTTCATCCTTGAATGCAATACTGGATTCTTAGACATATTTATTGTGCTTGTGTTGTCACAATGAATAACAAAAAGTTCATTGATTTTTATTCTTATATCCTTCAACATTTGCTTCATCCAAATTATTTGATTGCAATTATTTTCTGCTACATCATACTCTGCTTCTGCTATACTTTGAGATGTACAACCATGCTTCTTGCTTAACCAAGAAACCAATATTACTACAAGAAAGAAAGCTCCTCCACTAATGCTCTTTTTATCATCCATACTACTTTCCCAATCTACATCAATATAAGTGTTGTGGTATCCACACAACACACCCCATTCCTCACTAGGAATGGGGACCCCCTAATTTTTTTGACTCTCGGACTCATAGTTCGGGAGTCGAGAGAAGATAATTCAATTAAATAAGTTAGAGTCAAAAAAAGTTCAAAAAAAAAAACAGAAAAGAAAGAAAGAAAAAGAAGAATTAAAAAAAAAATTTTAAAAAATCAAAAATTAAAAAATTAAAAAATTAAAAATCTCTCGCGTGCATGCATATCGAGACGCACGCACTTTTGCAAAAGCAAGGAAGGGAGGTTATAAAACCCCCTTCCCTCCTTTTCTCTTCTTCACTTCATTTTTTTAGGAGTGCTGAGAGGGAAAGGTATGAAACCTTCCCCCCCTGCCCCTCTAAGTCCATGCAGTCTTCGCACGCGCACGCACGCCCAACTGGAAGAAGAAGCACCCACCACTGCCATGCCTTTCTTGACTGTGTGTGATGCTACACTACCACGCCCTTTTTTGGCGCATGCACCCTTTGGGCCGCATGCGGTGTGATGTTGTCTCTGTGCCTTTTTGGGCACGTAGTGCCACTGCTACCGTTGCACCCTTCTGCATGTGTGGTTGCTGCTGTGCGTGCCTTTCTACGAGCATGGCACGGCATCACCGTTGAGCGCACCTCCTGGGCCACAAGCAGCCATCGTTGTGTGTGCCTTCTAGATGCAAGCGTGCGACCATCGTCGTGCTGCCCTTTTGGAAGCGTGTGCGCCGCCTCCACACCACCACACCCTTTGGGCTACCGCCACGTTTTCAAACCCCATTTTGTTTTTTTTTTTTAATTTTTTTTTTTAAGTCAAAAAACCAAAAAAGTTAAAAAATTAAAAAATTAAAAAATTAAAAAATTAAAAAAAAAAATCACAACAAATAAAATAAGTTCTAGAATATCATTTTTTTTAATGTTTTATATATATCCAATAATTAATCATTATTTTTCTCTTTGTGATGTGCAGGTAATATAATCAAATGGTGTCCACATTCGGGCCAACAGCAAAGCCAATTGTGTACAAATTCCAAGGCATAACCCCAAAGTCACGATTGCATGATGAACACTCTGAGATCAAAGACATAGAACTTGGACACACGGACCTAGGAGAGTTTTTGAGGGTTTGTAACAACCCAACTGAAAGATCTTCTTTGAGATCTGCCTTAATCCAATCTGGATTGGTAAATGCAGCATCACATCTTGGGACCGTTCAGTCAGCTGAATTAATTATGACCTTATCTCAACATTTTGTTCCTGAGGAAAGGGTGGTAAAGAGCGTCACTAGGGAAGTGGTCTTAGATCTACGACCTGATAATATCGAGAGGGTTTTTCACCTACCTAGAGCTGATCAATTTATCAGGCTTTCATATGAAACAGTTGAGAGGTGGCATAAGGATCATCACCAGAAGACCATCAACATCATATATTCCTCATACTTCATTGAGAAGCCATCTCGAGGAAGGACAATCAGTAAAGTAGATTACATTGGATATTCAATCATTCTCCCGAGTAGAGTTATGGGATTGCCTATTGTATGCACCCTAAAATGGTCACCTAGACTATGGGCCCCCATTATTCAATTTATCAATTTATCTAATTTCTTGAATCAATGGTTTGTAATATTTTATTAAATCAATTTAAATCAATTTCCTTGATCAAATTCAATTTGTTTTATTTCTAAGGTTGATCATTTTATCCTAAGTCTTATTTAATTAAAAGAACTTGTTCTCTTTTAATTAAATAAAATAAGTCCCTGTTTAATTAAAAGAAAACCTCTCTTTTAATTAAATAGTTCATCCACATTTAATTAATTAAGAGAAAAACCTCTCTTTTAATTTAATTAAATATTTCCTATTTAATTAAAAGAACTTTCTCTCTTTTAATTAAATAAAATAAGTCCCCATTTAATTAAAAAAAAAACCTCTCTTTTAATTAAAAAGTTCATCCACATTTAATTAATTAAGAGAAAAACCTCTCTTTTAATTTAATTAAATAGTTCCTATTTAATTAAAAGAACTTGCTCTTTTTTAATTAAATAAAATAAGTCTCCATTTAATTAAAAGAACTTGCTCCTTTTTAATTAAATAAAATATCCCACTTAAATCTCTTTTTGATGAAAAAGGAGTTAAAACAAATAAAAAATTAAATAAATCTTTTATCTACACTTAATATGGGACTTATCTTCATCCTTTCTCCACTTTCTTCTCAACCAATCCACTTTTCTCATTGGTGGATCTTTAGTTCACATGGATCATTATTTCTCCACCCTTGATTAAATCTTTTTCCTCTCAATCTAGATCGTCCAATCTTCTTTATAAGGGAGAGTCCTCTCCTCTTTTTTGACACCCATTATTATGCTATTGTTATGTTACAGGTTTGGAGAATGATTTTTGAAGAAGGAGTTTTGAATATTAAAGCTTTTGTGGAGAACTTCTATCTTCTTGTCTCATTCTCTCTTGCATGCATGGCTTCCATCATCATGATCCATACTTTGATTTTCATGTTAGCTTAGATCTTGCATTGATAGATTAGATCTTGCTTTCATAGATTAGATCTGCATTGTTATTTCTTTTCATAGATTAGATTTAATTTTTTTGCATTGTTTTGCATTGTTATCATTTAGATTAGTTTTTCATTTCCATTTGCATGCATATTAGATCATTGAATCTCTTATTTCGTGGTGTACTTGCATGGGCACAAACTAGGTTAGATTGAGTGCCTCGATTACAAACCCCTGCACCCCATGAATAGAGAGCTATGAGTCACCATTCGAGACCTCATTTTTGAGAAATCTTGAATATAATGACTCATAGAAGTGTGCCCACATTTTAGGCATACACCTGCAGTGGGTCATCTCGCTCCATTCATGGTTAACTTCATTGAAACCATTAGACACGCAAAGATGCCACTGGATGGGCCACCACACTTAGTGAGAACTTGTGTGATCAGTTGCAGATAGTAAAGGACAAGAAGAAGTTCTTTATGACTTCTTATGTGGTATATCTACTTGCAACAAGAGGCACCGACTATCCCAGATTATACAAGAAGGGCAGTATGCAGGATCCTAATGCATGGTTGTATATAGTTTATCCTCAACTAGTTAAGTAGAATCTCT
Source organism: Cupressus sempervirens (assembly GCA_028749045.1). Taxonomy (NCBI): domain Eukaryota; kingdom Viridiplantae; phylum Streptophyta; class Pinopsida; order Cupressales; family Cupressaceae; genus Cupressus; species Cupressus sempervirens. The sequence goes on along the minus strand of CM053788.1, from coordinate 237,461,723 downwards.
CGCCTCAAAGAAAAGAGTATAGGATTGTCAATGATGCCTTCATCTTTGCCATCATTTGATTCATTGAAGGAGATTATGGGAAAAGATTGTTTGATGAGGCTGAGGCACAGATCACAGCTCTTGGTGCATATTTCATCCAGTTCCAAACATTCTCATACCTTCAGGTTGATGGTGCATCTATTCATCCAAAGAAGCTCCCAAGGTACCCAAGTGACAAGTTGGTTCTAATGGAAATTTCTCGGCAGATTCAGTCATCTTATGAAAGGATCAAGAAACAACGAAGGCCTTGTTGGGATTGGCCTTTTGTAATAGGAGCATACCAGGTAAAGAGAAAGCAAGATATCTCGACTTTTGAATGGGAATGGGAAAATTATCCTCTCGAAGAATATAACTCTCCCTGGCCATTCTTTGACAATGTTGGTAAAGTGGAAAATCTGGCAGGAAAAGAGTTCTACCATGAAGACACCATTGAAGATCATTGGATAAATGCCACAAATGACTATGGTGTTTGTATCAGGGACTATTTTAGAATGACTTTGTATTTAGCGAAGAAGGCTCTCCATTTGACCATCCCAAATGAGACAAGGTTATAGGATTCATAGGAGCTACTAGATCCTTTATTCAATACAGATAAAGTTAGCGAAAGGCCCATCCTAAATGCAGAAATTGATAGAGAGGAAGGAGATGATATTAATCATCAAGCAAGACATGTCATCAAAATGACAAAGAGTTGGATTAAGAAACCCTTTCCACTTGATCCAATTTCAGACACAATGATATTCCATGCACATGCTCACCTAGAAAGGGTAAAGGGGAGGAAAGTCACAGTTCCTATTTTTGTGCTCCAGTCTCTTATCAGGCCAGAAATAGTCTACCAGCTTGATTGTCCAGTGGGATACTACCATCCTTCAGAGAAGAAGAAAGAAAAGAGGAAGAGAGCCTCTCCTCAGAGGATCCAGATAGAGCATGTTGAAGAACAACCCCCTTTGCAGCAACATGAATCTACTTCCCAAGACCCCTGAGACCTTGAATTTCTCATATCCAGGTTGATTTTCCATTGCCTCCTATATTGTCAAGCCAACAAGAAGAAGGAGAGATTCCAGAGACATCCATTAATCCAATGCATGAAGAACCCACTTCTCCTATGGTTCCATAGAAGCAAAGGAGGGTCAAGGTTAGAATGAACAAAAGGAAAAGAGTTCGTAAAAGAATAGTGCCTAATCCATCTATTCCTGAAACCATTCTTGAGGAAGAATCAGATGAGGATGAAATAGAGTCAGATGGGGAGGAAGAGCAAGTGCCTCTACAAGGGAGAACCCAACTTGCCAAAGCTATACAATTGGAAAGAAAGAAGAATGTCACAAATACCCCACCACCCACCCAAGCTGAAATAGTAGAGCTCTCTTCTTCAAAAGATGAAGTACAATGATGGGTGAATGAGCAAAGGGAGCTAGGTGATGATATTCTCTCCATTCCAAATTTTGATTTCATACCAATGGGTATAGAATTGGTTGGAGATAAGATTAGAGATACTCCTACAGGTGAATTTCAACAGCAAGATTGGATGTAGATACCACCTGAGACACAAGGTCTTCATCCAATGCCCCCAACTTCACCTCAAGCTATGATGGTAGATAAGGTTTCAGTGACACCTCCACCTCCAAGTTTAGAGGAACATGTTCAAAAGGAATCATCATTACAAGGAGAACCAGAACCAAGGACTACTAGTGAGCAATCAAAAGAGGCACAGATAATGAAATGTATACAACAGCCTTCCCAGGAAGTTGAGGATCAAACTACGAGATCTATAGAAACTGAGACTATAGAAGAAGAACCCTCACAACAGGAAACTCCAAGTAAAAGCAAAAAAGGCAAGGAGGTAGTTGAACACATCCCTTAATCATCTACAACCAAGGTTACAGAAAGAAATATCCTGAGATTGTTCCAGAAAGAAATAATGAGAAGTGATAAGCATCAATTCCTTGCTTCAAAGGATGATATTTGTGACATTGTAGAGATTTTGAACAAGCCTGACTCTTCTTTATAGGATGCAACACCATTTGCATTCATTACCACTACTTAGAATTAGGATTTATTTGCACAAGTGGCTCATCCTCTGAAAGGTACAGATGAAGAAGCTGTCAGCCTTCAAGACTATGAAGTGAAGGATATCATGTTAGGGAAGCCTACATGAGATATTTCTCAATAGATGATGACTATGGGAGTCAAAGAGGTTCTTAACCATATGGAACATGATGAGATTGAAATCAATTCACTTCAAAGGAAAGTTGAGATCTTGAAAGGATATCTAGATGAAGTTATTGGTCCTCTTAATTTTGAATGCCCTGAGGAGACTTTGACTACCATTCTTAAAAAGGGGAAGGTGTAGGGCTTAGTCCATTCTTAAGAGCTTGTCAGGATTGGCGAGACAACCTTGAGGATAGGGGTGTCACTATAATTACAGGAAGTTTGAAATTATTATATGCTACACAAGACAATGTTGATAAGATCGTAGCAATTTTGAGGTAGGACTTCAGTATTATGGATGAGGTACAGGTTTGGAGCAAGGATTTGCAAATTCTATAGGCCATAAAAGGACAAAGGTACCACATTCTGATTGATGTATATAGCAAAGAAGAGTTAGACATGATAGATGATTGGATAGAAAAGATTGCAGAGGGAAATAAGGTGATGGAAACATTTCATGATGAGATACATAGCCTAAAGGACCAAGCCTGAGAGCAAATTTTGGAAGCAGAAAAGTTATATAGTGATGCATGCTTGGATATTTTTGAAGATGAAGAATGAGAGAAGCTTTTACCAGTTGAGGTAGTTGAGGAAAACTTTAGAAAGACTTTAGAGGAAGCATCCAGTGATGAAGACATCAGACAAGCCTTCAGGACAGAAGAAGCATTGTTAGAGTTGGATACCAAACTCGAAGATTTTGCAAAAACTCGAATTGAGGTGGATAACTATAGACAAAAGATCAAAGATAAGCATAAGGCTTTGGATCTTCTCGATGCTACTAAGATTATTGAGATTATAGAGAAATTCAAGGGCAAACATCCAAACATATCTTTAGGATGAAGATGAGCAAAACCCAGATGCTAGAATTCCAATTTTGACACTTAGTAAAATTTTGAGATTTTGACCCAGTCAAGGTCTGCAGCTCCACAACACCGTAGCTCTGTAGCTCTGCAGCTCCACAAGTCTGAAGGTCCATAGCTCTATAGGTCTGTAGGTCTGTAGCTCTGCAATTTAGAGGTGCACTGAAAATTGACTGCCAGCTCCAAAAATAGCACTTTCCATTCATTGGAAATGCATTTTGATGGCAAGTTAACTCCAACACACATCAAGTTAAGGGCCAACTTCTATTTTTAGTGTCTCCATACACTTCTACTTTGACTAATGGCTTCCTCCTACTTTCTCTCTAATGCTTTCATTTTTTTTGACATGTAAAGGGCTCATGCATCCAATTAATGAATAAAATATGGATAGAGTCCCTCTAAGCACCAGTTAGATTGTTTTTTTGTATATATTTAGTTTGTTTTAATGTTTTAAAAGCATTTTATTCGATCAAGATATCTCTCACTCTCAACACAAATTGAGGAGATGATTTCTTATAAATACCCCATTGTAAAATTTAAAAGGGCCATCATTACTATGTAATAAAATTATGCTTTTGGTGCTAGCATTCAGAGTGTAGTTATTCTTGCTTGAATATGTCATTGTTTTGTGGATTTATTCATGAGATTGTGATTGAGCCAAAGGTTTATTGCATTGTTTCTAGTTGTGTGATCTTTTAGTTCTGGTGTTTGCTACAAATATATGAATTTCGTTGACATAACAAGCTTGAGAAGAGATCACCCAATTGTGTCTACATAGCTTTTTGTCTTGCATGAGCACACTTTTTGTGGCCTTGTGATTTGATGAAGAGTGAAACATCATTCGATTTGTTACAGATTCTCACTGACGATTGCATCAATGGATTCTAGGAAGTGCTGCTCCTCTTTTCATTGGTTTCCTACCAATTTCTTCAAAGGTTTAACTCGCAGCGTGTTGTGTTTTGTAGCTTATGTCCATTTAGGAATTTCAATTTCAAGTTATTTGATTTCATGTTATTTGATTTCATGTTATTTTCTTTCAATTTCATTATTTTCTTTGCTAACCCCCCCTTGTTAGAATAGGACCTCATAGTAGCTGCATTGTTAGAATTGCATTCATTGAAAAATAGAAAATACAAAAAATAATGTTCTTTTGGTGTGATATTTTGAGACAACGAACAAACTTTACTTGATTCCAAGGTAAAAAGAGTTTTTTGGAACCAGCAAAGGCCTCCTCGTGAACATTCACATTTATCTTCTATTGAGCGGATTTTGGTATGTCGCAAGACAAACACTGAACCTTGGAGTGGATCCTTAAAAAGATTTTCTTTTCAAGAGAGGAATTACACTATGGATTCCTATCGTTGACCTCGTGCAAAATAAATGCCCTACAATAAGAACTTAGAGTAAAATCATTAGATCTATCATACTGTAATAAAAAATTTTGAAGTTCCTTTCAAATATCAAAATACCCTTTTCACTACTACATAATGTGCTTCTCTAGGATCAACCTAGAATCTTGCAACAATTCCAACTGTATTTTCTATATCTGACCTTGTGTGAGTCAGATATTGCAAACCTTTGATCATAGATTTTTACTTCTTTTGATTAACAGTAGATGTTGCATCCTTTGTAAATAGCTTGTGTCCAATTACCATAGATGTTCCAATAGGTTTACATGTTTCCAAACCAAACCTTTTCAGTAAATCCTTCAAGTACTTAGTCTAAGAAATAAATATTCCTTCTTTATTTTGTACTATCTACAATCCTAGGAAATATTTCATCTCTCCTATCATACGCATTCAAATTCTTTCTTCATTTCTTTTGCAAACTTCTTACTTTCTTCATCATTTATTCCAAATATAATGTCATCAACAAAAAACCATCATTAGTTTTCTTCTAATATAGATTACTATCTGTCATACCTTTTCTATATTTGAGCTTTGTTAGATGCTTATCCAACCTTGTATACCAAGTTCTGGGTCCTTGCTTAAATCTATACAATGCTTTCTTTAGTTTGCATACTATGTCCTTATCATCTATCAAAGGACATCCTTCAAGCTACTCAATGTATACCTCTTCTGCAAGTTCTTCTCTTAGAAATGTTGAATTGACATCCATTTGATAGACTTTGAATTTCTTTTGTACTACATAGGCTAAGAATAATCTTACAGCTTCTATTTTAGCCACTAGATCATAAGTCTCCTCATAGTCTATTCCTTCTTGCTGTGAGTAACCTTTACATAGCAATCTTTCTTTTTTTCTTACAACTTCTCCTTGCTCATTCATCATGTTCCCTAATACCCATTTCTAGTTCATATCACATTCTTATCTACTAGTTTGGAGACCGATTACCATGTTTCATTCTTTACAATCTGATCCAAGTCCTCTTTCATAGCCTTCTTCCAGTAATCATCTTTGCATGCTTCATCTCCATTCTTTAGTTCAACTTGAGATATCAAGCATAGTTCTTCATTAACTTTGCTTCTTTCCATCAAATCTTTTTCTTTGCTTCCAATTATCTGCTCATATGGGTGATTCTTTATCATGTTCTTTCCTAAATTAGGAGTTGTTATCTCAATTCTTGGCTCTACTAAAGGTTTTGAACTTTGTTCCTACCTTTACTCTCCTTCATTCTACAAATCATTGTTAGTCTCAATAGATACCTCTTCATTCCTTGGCTTAGTAGCAACAATATCATCATCTAAATTGTAATCAACCATTCTCTCTTGTACTCTAAATTTCTCATCAATTCTCACATTAGTACTTTCCATAATATTTTTAGTTCTTTGATTATAACATCTATAAGCCTTTCTTTTCAATGAATAACCAAGAAACATACCTTCATCACTTCTAGCATCGAACTTTTTCATCATCTCTCTTAACGTAACACTTACTTCCAAAATTTTTGAAGTACTTAATTGTATGTGAGTGACCAAACCATAGTTCATAAGGTGTCTTGTTTGTATCTTTCCTGACTTGAACTCTGTTCATAGTGTAGACTACTATATTTACTGCTTCTCTCCAAAATGTCTTGGATACATCATTTTTTGCTAACATTTCTCTAGCTACTTCTATTATAGACTTGTTTCTTCTCTCTACAATGCCATTCTATTTAAGGGTTCTTAGAACATTCCATTTTCCTCACATAACATGTTAAACTCATTTCAAGTAAATTCTCCTCTATCTGATCTTAAAAATTTAATCTTCATACAAGATTCATTCTCAACTCTATTCTTGAATATCTTGAACTTGTCAAATGCCTCAGATTTCTCTTTAAGAAATGCAAGCCACGTCATTCTAGAAAAATTATCAACAAAAATCATAAAATACCTTTCACCATAGAATCCTCTAGTCTTTGTAGGACCACTGAGATCTATGTGTACAATCTCCAACTTCAATGAGTTGGTAAACTTCTTGCTGGGAAAAGAAGTTTTATTATGCTTTTCCAAAACACACTCCTTGTAAATTATGTTAGTAGGTTTTACAATCTTCGGCAAATCTCTAACAACAAACATTTTACAAGTCCTCACAATACTATCAATGTTTATATGATAGAATCTGTTATGCCATAACCAACTGTCATCTATCTTTGCAACCAAACACATCATTCTAATAGGATTCAACTGAAATACATTACCTTTAGATCAGGTTCTTGTTCTAATTACCTTTCCATCTTTATCTCTGATCATGAATGTATTTTTTGTGAACTACAATAGATAACCTTTGTCTACTAGTTGTCCAACACCCAAATGATTGTGCTTTAAACCATCAACAAAGTATACATCCTCAGTATTAGTTTTTCCATCAAGAGTTATAGACCCAATATCTTTTACTTGGCATGCTACATTGTTTCCTACTCTAAAAATTGCTCCATACTATCTCTTGAAGTCAACAAACTTATTCATATCACCAGTCATATGATGGGAACAACCACTATCAATTATCCATTTAGATTTATTCTCAACCTATGATACTAAAGCTACCTTCTCTGGAATTTCTTCTTTAATTGCCACAAATCCATTTTCACCATTGCTAGCACTTAATATTTGATCATCATCATCATTATCTTCATTTTCATACAAACAATCTTTATCTTTTCTAGGCTTATGATTTCCCTTATTCTTTTTCTCCCTTTTAGGACACCTAGATGCATAATGACCATATTCATTACAAGTCCAACACTTAAATATTTTCTTACCTCCCTTTTCTCTTCTTACTAGAAGAGCTACTGCTTCATCAATCTTTCTTTCTTCTTCAAATTTTCTACTACTAGCAAAATATCCTCTAGCACTTGTGTTTCTTGATAGGTTAGGTTGAATATTCAAGGAACTAAAAGTTGTCTCTATTCTGGTCAATTCTACAGACTATTTGAGTTCATTCTCAATTGCTTCAAGTCTTCCAAGCAATGTCTCCTTTGTGAAATCTTTGGTACATGATAACAACAATTGTATCATCTAAACTACTAGCTTGAACGATGGTGTTAGAGTCTTCAATATCTTCCATATAACATCATCATCTTCTTTGTTTCCTCCTTGAGCTTTAATACTTGTAGTAATTTCTGATATCCTGCCTATATATTTTCTTATAGATTCATCTTCCATCATCTTAGCATCTTGAAATGCATAAATGCAACTTTTTAGCCACAAATTCTTAGAATGTGCATCACCTTCAAAAATATTTTCCAAAGCTTTCCAAATAAAATGTGAAGTAGGAAGTAATTTTACTTGATTGAACTCAATTTCAAGAAGTGCAATCAATAGTGATTCTCTAGCTCTCATGTCACACATGAAAAGATCTCTTTCTCCCTTGGTGCAAGTTTCCAAATCATTTTCTTCAATGACTTTCTTTGCTTATTTTGTCAAGATCCTATATCTCGGGCCCATACACAACAAATGTGTCTTCATCTTTTCCTTCCAACTATCATAGTTTGTTCCATCAAACTTCTGACTATCTTTCTTGAACATGTTTTCCATGGATCTCCCAAATCTATTAAACTTTTTCATCAAGGATATGAAGCTCTAATACCAATTGATAAAAACAATAGTCCACCAAGATAACTAAGAGGTCGGTGGGGTGAATTAGTTATCTAATAATTAAACCACTTATCTTCATTAAACAAACTTAACCATTCAACCAAAGTAAACAACCATATAAAGATGCACATAGATGATTACCCCAAATATGTTGACTAGGGAAGCCCTTGATCAGAGAGAAAAACTTAGTTGAAATGATGCCCATAAGATGATGTACTAATATAAAAATTCCTCATTAGAGGATAGACCCTATTAGGAGTCTATTACAATAGTTAATATAATGACTCCTTGTTAGGAGACTTTGAATCCTTTCTAGGAGATTCCAACCTTGTTAGGAGTTGTGCCAACCCTATTAGGAGTTGTGGTATAATATATGCAAGAAGAGCCCACTTCCCAAACGTGCAATTTCAACTACAAGAAGAGCTCACTGCTCAAACAAGTAATTTACTGGTATCTTCTTCTTTCCTCTATACTCTTCTTTGTCTTGTCAACTAGACCAATCACTGTTAGACCTTGTAGACTAGGTCATGAACCTTAGATCCAAATACCAAACCCTAGATCACTCAATAAAACCTTAGCAATGAAGTTTCCTTCACTTCCACACTACTCAGCTCAACTTCGCATTTCGCACTCTCTGCTGCTTTATGAACATTCATAATTCAAATATCACCATACCATGATAAAGAAAAATGTCCTTCCATTTATACCAAGTCCATAAAATAATTCCTAAGTCAACTATAAGTCCTTCTCAATTACTTATTATAGGACCTCACTAAGAACATGTTACACTTAGTGATAACACAAATCTTTTGCCTTGCAACTTGAATAACTTTTCATACACACAATATTATGATGAGTGAGATTAGCCACATCATCCTCAACTTTTGTTCTCCATGTCCTCAACCTTGATCCTCAAGATATCAACTCTTCTAGGAGATATAACAAGTTTACTAGAACATGCCTCTGTAAACTCTATCTTAGAATAGAAATTATCAAACTTACATAACTTCTTCTAGACCTATCCTTTCTACTTCTGACGTTAACTACATATACCAGATACTCTAAAGTATCTCCCAAAACCTCAAATGGTTATCATGTTCAACTAGTTTTCCATACTAAATTGATCTTTCTACTATTCTCCTATCAGATACCATAGACTACATCAAACATACTATGTTGACATCAATGACAAACTTAGTCATGAATGTAACATATCATCATCAAACCAATCTCTCCAATCTTTCCAATCTTCCAACAATCTACCTCTCATTTTATTTCATTCCCTTCTAGAAAATTCTCCTTAGATCCTCTTTGAGTTCACCTCAAAATGGTTCATCTTGAATTTTCTGTCACCAGCTTATCAATCTTATCTTCCACATAGTTCATACAATCCAAGAAATCAAACTTGTCAACTTAGATTCATTGAATTTTTTATCTTTCTCATAATGCTAATACTTGGCATTAACTAGCTTTTGATGCTTGACACATATTGCATTACTCAGCATCCACTATGAAAACACTCGACACAAACTAAAGTGTATTGGTGCTCAGCATCAACTAAACTTTACTTAGCTTACACTATTTCACTTAGCTTACACTAAAATTGATTTTTCTTGGCTCCAACTAATTTTATGTTTGGCTTGCACTAAATTTTTCTTGGCACCTACTATCCACTTAGTCAAGCTTGGCAGAAATTTTTTGTTTAACTTGTTCTTCTAAACTTAGTGTAACCAACCTTTACAACCTTAAGTAGATTATCAATGCACTCTAATATCATTGTATTAACTAATCCTTGTACTCTTTTTCATATTGTAACTCAACCTTTCCTTTAGGTGTTATTTTTACCTTATTTGATCAAATCCTTTTCATCAATCAAACAAATGATAGTATTTAAATCATATAAGAAATTGTCGTACCAACAAGTAGCAGGTTTGACATTAGTGACAAAAAAATGATTGAAACATATTTACCACACTTGTATCAATTTTTTGTCAACAATCTCCCTCTTTTGCATTGATGGCAAACCAAACTAACCAAACTTAATCAGTATGCCAATCAAAATACCAAAAAGAAAATACTTCCTTGTATTGAAATCTTTTCCTCTATCAACAACTTTCATCATCTGAATAGGTTACAAAAATTTTGTTTTGATCAACAGAAAATCAACTCATCCTTATGACTCTCCCTTGATCACTTCTTATATCTCCCTCAACATCATTTTTCTCTTACTAGGTAGATGTAATTAGCACGTACACTTTCTCCTTTAGCACACTTACTCCCTCAATATTCTCTCAGTACTTCTTAGTATACTTTCTCCCTCTTTGAAAACAATACTAAAGATTTGTCATTTTAATATGTAGACGTGAATATTTTTAGTTTCTCCCTATTTCACGTTGCTTGTGACTAATTTTTAGTTCCATCTCTTTGATTACTTTAGGTAGCTCCTAAAGTAAGATCCATTGCATCAATGTGTAACATATGTTAATCAACTTGTTTGATGTAGGGCACTCCTCATGCTTCTTAGATAGTCTTTGGTAGGGTTATCACCCCTATTTAACCTCTTAGATACTCATGAGTATCTTTAGGTAATTATTTTGTGAAGATATCAACAATTTTTTCTTTGGTGTTGACATATTCCATCTTCACCTCTTTATCTTGAACTAATTCTCTCAAGTAATGATACTTGATTGCAATGTGCTTAGTCTTTGTATGCATCACATGATTCTTTGATATATTTATATCACTTATATTATCACAATAAAGTATCATATGTTCATTGATTTCCTCCTTCATACTTTTGAGTAGTTGTTTGATCCATACAATGTTTGTACAATTTAACACAATAGCAACATATTTAGCTTCAACAATAGATTGAGAAATGTAGTTTTTTTTCTTGCTAGTCCATGTAACTAGCATTTTGCCTAAGAAAAATTCTCCTCCATTGGTGCTCTTTCTATCATCAATATTTCTAGTTCAATTAGCATCAGTATAGGCTCTCAATTCAAATTTTTCATTTTTCTTGTAGTATAGACCATACTCCTATGTTTGTTTTAGATATCTCATTATTCTCTTTAGTGCCATCAAGAAATTATCCCTATGATTAGCAAATAATCTTTCAATTATCCCTATTGATAATGCAATATTAGGTTTGCTATGTACTACTTATTGTAATTTACCAAGCATAGACCTATATAGTGTTTGATTCACCTCAGCTAAATCATCATTCTTTGACAACTTATGTCTTGTCACCATAGGTGTGCTTACTAGCTTGGAATCTTCCAATCCAAAAGTTTTTAGTATCTCCTTAACATACTTTGACTAAGTGATGTATATACCATATTTCATCTAATGTACTTGCAAACCCACAAAGAACTTGATCTCTCCAAACATAGACATCTTAAATTCTTGTTTCATTTTATTTGCAAAAGAATTACATAAAGTATCTTAACTTCCAAATATAACATCATGAACAAAAATTTCAGATAATAAAACACCTTTTCCTTTCTATATCTTTAAGTACAAATTGATGTTATCATCAGTCCTCTCAAATCCAATCTTTACAAGATAATTATGAAGTCTCTCATACCATGCTCTTGGTGCTTACTTCAAACCATAAAGAGATTTCTATAGTCTACATACCATGTTTTTGTTGTTAATACCAACAAATCCTTCTAGTTATTCTATGTAAACCTCTTACTCCAATATACCTTTCAGAAATGTAGACTTAACATCCATTTAATAAACTTTGAAACTTTTGTGTGCAGAGTAAGTAAGCAGAGTTACTACTCCTTCCAGTCTTTCAATAGGAGTGAATGTTTCTCCATAGTCTATCCCTTCTTCATGATCCTTTACAAACTAATCTTTCCTTGTTCCTTGTGACTTCACCATTTTCATCTAACTTGTTTCTGCATACCCATTTGGTACCAATCACATTCTTGTCTTCTGGTCTAGGAACTAGAGTCCAAGTCTTATTTTTCTCAATTTGTTCAATATCTTATTCCATAGATTTACTCTAGTCCACATCTTCTAAGGCATCTTTCACTAACTTGCATTCTTGCATGCTCAACAAAGATGTATCATTTCTCAACTTTTTGTTCTTGAATGCAACTCAGCATTCATAGTTTGTGATTTGGCAATCACTGAAACTTGTTGTTGCTTTGCAACATGATTTATAGCATCTTCTTTAGTAGGTATACCTTCATAAAAGTATACAAATGATTTGTGTTCTTCTATTTCCTTCATAGGTTCAACTTCATATACTTCTATATATTCATCAAATTTCACATTTGCACTTTCCACAACTTTGTTAGCTTTAGTATTTAAACACTTATAAGCTTTACTTCTTGTGGAATAACCAAAAAATATATCTTCTTCACTTTTTGCATCTAGTTTACCATTCCTGAAATCTTTGAGAATTTAACACTTGCTTTCAAATGCCTTAAAGTATTTTACATTTGGTGAGTATCCATACCATATTTCAAAAGGTGTTGAATGAGTATCTTTCTTGACTTGTACATAGTTCAAGGTATAGATAGTTGTACTTACAACTTCTCTATAGTATTCCAAAGTAACATTTTTCTCCATCTTAGTGTCCTAGCACAATCCATTATAGATATGTTCCTCCTTTTAGCAATTCCATTTTGTGGAGGAGTTCTAGGATTAGATGTTTGTCTTTTGATTCCTCTTTTATTACAAAACATCTCAAACTCATTTGATGTAAATTCTCCTCCTTTGTTAGATCTCAAACATTTTAGAGTTTTACCTATTTCTTTCTCAACTCTTGCTAAGTACCACTTAAACATTTGTAAAGTGTCATATTTTCATTTTAGAAAAATAATTGCCATCATTCTAGAATAATCATCAATAAGAAATATAATGTACTTATCTCTTTTTTAGTTTTGCACTTCAATTAGTCCACATAAGTCAGTATGAACAATCTTTGATATTCCTTTAGAGGTATGAGTCTTACTCTTAAAACTTGACTTTGTCATTTTGCCTAACTGACATTTTTTGCAAATTATATTGTTAGACTTTTTCAACTTAAGCAAACCTCTGACACTTCTTATGTTATTGATACTAACCAAGTTATCAAAATTAACATGACATAACCTCTTGTTCCATAGCCACACATCATCAAATTCTACAAATAAACAAGTAGCATCCTCTATATCAAGGTAGAATAGATTACCTCTAGTTTAATCACCTTTCGCAATCACTTTTCTATCAATTTTTTTCTCAAACTCAACCTTACAACCCAAATTATTTAGTTGTGACACACTCAACAAGTTATAGTTAAGTCCTTCAACATAGTAAGCAATGTCACATTAAATCTTTTCTATGAGCTTGATAGAACTTTTTCCTTTTATCAAACATGGTGCATCATTACCAGACCTTACACTATTTCCATCATAATAATTCAAGGTAATGAACTTACTTTTATCTCCAGACATGTGATGTGAACACCCACTATAAATGATCCATCTATCATTCTTGTTCACAAAAGACACTGGTGCAGTTTCCTCATCTTCATCAGATTCATCCTTCATTGCAACATACACCACTTCATCATCATGATCTTTAGATCCATCTTTCTTTTCCTCTTCAGCAATGTAACAAGACTTCTTACCTTTGTCTTTGTATTCTTTGTTGTCTTCATCTCTTCTACTTTTTTACTTGTCACCACCTCTATAATTCTTCTTCTCTAGATATCTAATGGCAATATTACTAACATCATTGCAATTGAAACATGTGATAGATAACTTACCTTTAAACTTTCCTTTACCTCTATGAAATCTTCTTGCCAGTAGTGCTTCGAGTTGGTCTACATATTCCTCATCTGTATCATTATCATTGGACATATATTTTAACTTTTTCTTCTTCTTCTCACTGGGTTCCTTCAATGAAAACTTAGCTTTGAAAGTAGATTCAATATTTTCAAGTTTGTAATTATCAAAATTAGATAGCTCAAAAGTAGTGAGCCTACCTAACAGACCTTCAAGAGTCAAATCATTCACTGGTATGCATCTTAATTCTTGTATTGCAAAAATTGTAATAGCATAGATGGATAATAGTGTTCTCAAAACTTTTCTTAGTACAGTATCATCATCTATTTTACCAAAAGCTCCTCTTATTGCATTAACATCTTTTATCCTAAAAAAATGTTGAGCAATATTCTCACTTTCTTGCATTCTCATATCATCGAACTTGCCTCTCAGACTTTCAACTTTGGCACTTAGAACATTTTTGTCACCTACATAAATAGTGTGTAGAGCATCCCACATTTTCTTTGCACTATCACAACCCTTGTATCATCAAACTTGGCATAGCTTAGGGAAAAGGCAATCTCCAACATTGTCTGGTTGGGTTATTTGTTCTTTTTTAGATCTTCAGCAATTAGGGCTCTAGCAGGATCAGTATGCTTAACAACAATGGTAGATTGTGCATGGTCTCCAAGACCTCCTAGGTTTAGCTTCATTAGACTTTTTCATGTATGAAAGTTATCTCTATTAATCTTGGCTACTTCTCTTTTTGACATCTTGATCTTTGTTCTTCTAGTACCTTCAAACTAGTCCTCTTAAGTAGATGGCTCTACTGCCAATTGTTGGAATTATTTAGAATAACTGAGAGCGAGGGTGAATCAATTATCCAAGGTCAAGATATATAATTCAAAATTTTCACAACTTAGTAAACCCATATCCATAAAACATTTTCATCATCCATGCATCCATTAGATTATGCAATCACTAAACTTGTGGTTTATTGTCAAATCAATTTACAGAAAAGTAAACATGAAACATAATAGATTCAATAACACATTTGACACAAGGATTTAACATGGAAACCCAATTTGGGAAAAACCACCAGTAACATGCTACTCATTCTCACTTGTCTAAAGTAATGTCCTATGAAAGGCCAACCTTGTTAAAGGTTACAATACACACTGTTAAATGTGACCCAGTTAAAGAATTTCAATCACCCTCTTAGGAGTGAGTCTTGTTAGAGGACTTTAGATCATTCACTTGGAATGTCACATGGTAAAAGGATTTACAAATGACTATTAGTTCAACCTCAATCCAAAGAATTTACCCTAGAATGATAAAATGATTAGAGAATAATAGTAAGGCTTGATCTAATAAAAACTTACAACTTCATTTGCAGATTATAGATCCTTGTTTTAGTCCTCCATTCTATTTGGCTTTCACACTCTTAAGCTCTGATAGCTTGTTCACCCTCTAAGCATCCATACCCTGAAGCCTTCTTTCTTTTTTTTCACTGCATTCTCTTCTCTTAGGTCATTAAATGAAAAAAATACCTTAGACTCCTTGTCTTCCTTAGGTTATTGCACATCAACTCTTGCTTTTGACCAGCCATCTCTATAAATAGAGAATACAGATTTTTTTCATTCATCCTCCATTGTCCATTGTATGGTTAGGTTAGATTAGATAGGATTCAATAAATCTATCTCTCATTTTATTTCATTCCCTTCCAAAAAATTCTCCATTAATCTTCTTTGAATTTAGCTCAAAATGGTTCATCTTGAATTCTGTACCACTAGCGTATCAATCTTATCTTCCACACAATTCACACAATCCAAGAGATCCAACTTGTCAGCTTAGATTCATCAAATTCTTGATCTTTTTTATAATGTTGATACTCAGCACTAGTTGGCTCCTAATGCTTGACACATACTACATTTCTCAACATCCACTATCAAAACATTCAATATGAACTAAAGTTTATTGGTGCTCGAAATCAACTAAACTTTACTCAGCTTACATTGAAATTGACTTTTCTTGGCTCCAACTAATTTTTTTCTCAACTTGCACTAAATTTTCTTAGGACCTATTGTCCACTCAATCAAGCTTGGCAAAAAAACTTCATTTAACTTTCTCTTTTAAACTTACTTAGTACAACCAACCTTTATAACCTTAAGTAGTTTATCAATGCACTATAATATCACTATCTTAACTGATCCTTGTACTCTATTTCATATCATAACTCAAAATTTCCTCTAGGTGCTATTGTTACCCCATTTTATCAAATCCTCTTCATCAATCAAAAAAATTATAGTACTTAAATCATATAAGAAATTGTCTTACCAGCATGTAAGAGGTTTGACGTCAATGACAAAAAAATGATTGAAACATATTTATCATACTTGCGTTAATCTATTTTCAACACAATAGGATGATCATGAAGAACACCAATGAAGCAAGAAGCTACAAACACTACCAAACTGCTAATCTCAAGAACCTCAATTATATATAAAATGACCAAGTAGAGAAGACAAAGTTTGAAGAGCTAATCAATCGAAGATGCAAGGTATCCTCAAGGCCTCCAAAAATAGGAATGAAATAATATCTATATGGTAAATTATCCATCTCACCAAAATACATAGGTATCCAGCCACTCCAATTGCCTAGTACATAGGATTAAATATCAAATACATAGCTCACTCCATCAAAACAAGAAAGTAATAGAACCAACATAACCCCCCTATAATGGTGGGAGGTAAGAAATGAATATTAAAACTAAATGCAATAGCTCCTACAAAAAGAACCAAGAACATCGACAGTGCAAAAGAAGTACAAACACCTATAATGGCATGTGTCATTGATGCATCATGAGGCTAATGTCATGGAAGGAACACTCACTCACTTGACAAAGGAAGATGATAAATATGGCCAACATGAAACCCCTCAAGGCAGTTTATAATGTAGTGCAAGTACAACAAAACATAAAGATGTGCAAAATTTTGAAATACAATAGAGTGTCAATTTTGTTGATCTCAAATTGGTTTTGACAAGTGAGTGTCAACACACTTAAGTAATTTACTTAGTTCATACTGAGCTAGTAATACTTTTCAAACATAACATGTAAATATTAGGCCATGCTGAGTCACAGTGAGTGTTGAGCCACTCATGTGCCAAGTCACTTAAGTGCCGAGTAGGTAAACCACATGCCAAGTGATTTAGGAGTAGAGTAAGTAGTAGATTCTAAGAAATGTAGGTGCCAAGTCACAACAAAGAGATTAGTACATGTCGAGTATCAGAGACTTCAAATGTTGAGTGACACAGTTTTGACATAGTTGTTTGCAATGGCACAAACAACTACGTAAACCATTTTTGAGCTGACTTAAGATTGTATTTCAATATTTTGGAGATAAGGATGAATATCTTATTGGATTCTCGATAAAATACATGTAACCAATAAAAAAAGGGAAGGATTAAGTGGAAAAATAGATGAATTTCAGCCATAGGTTCATACCTAACCCTAAGCCACCAAAGTCTTCTTAAGGAGGATGGAAAACCTAAACAATGTATGAGTATATAAGGAGTTGAAGGAATGAAAAGGATAGTTTGCATGAGCAAACAAAGCATTCAAGGTGACTTAGAAGTTGTGAAGAAAAAGTGAATTGTAGAATTGGTTAGAGCAGAATAGAGGATAGAGAAAAGGATATAGCATTGATACATCTGATCAATATGGATCAAGAAGACATTGTATAGAGGTGATCTATTATTTGGAAATCAAGTGCCAACTATAGGATCTATGTTAAAACATTTTAACAGGTGATTTCAATCAAATCTCTTAATAGAGTAGTTTAATGGGCTTTATGAAATCCTTTAACAGGGTACTTCGTTGTAAGTTGAAGCCCTCTAACAAGACACACTTCTAATAGGGTTTTGAAATCCTATAACAAGGCGAGACCTAATAGTCTTTGTAAGCCTTTAACAGGGTAGACCTTTCAAAAGGTAGATCATGTTTCATGGTTAAAACATTGTAACCTTCATCGGATACACTTTATTGCTGTAGTAGTGAAGATTTTTGGGTGTCATCCCCACCTCAATTTTACCTTTTCACTTGGAGGGTTTCTAGGTAACCATATATGGTGTTATGTATGTAAATTCTTATATGTTCATATGATTTAGATGTATATGCTTTACATGTTATTTCAATTTACTCATTAAATGCATGTGATAGATGTGTTGTGAAATTTTTGTGCATCCAAATTTAAACTAATGATTCATGCCCCCCGCCCCCGCCCATAGAAGTTTACCTTTCCTATTGTAATTCCAACAATTGGTATCAGAGCCTAGTTCTCTAAAATAGAAGCTTTGTAGCTTTGAGGAAAGATCTTGAAGTGGAAGTCTACAAGTTGGGAAAGACCATTGAGAACTAGGAGATTGAAATACATCTCATACTACATCAATTGAATGAAGCAAGAGAAGAACTAAAGAAATCTTTAAAGAAAAGGAAAGAAATTACTATTGTGGAGAATGACACACAATACAATGAGATAGATACTACTAAGCTATTTGTAGATGGAGACTCCAATGAATTTGATGTAGAAGTTGTAGCTCTAATGAAAAAGAATAGAGTTCAAACTAAGGAAATCAAAAATCTCAAGTTAGAGCAAGAATGACAAGCCATACTACTATGTGAGACAACTAAACAAAAGAAGCAAGCTATGGAAGACAAAGCCATGATTGAAGAAGACAAAATAATTCTAGCCAAAAAAATTGGAAGAGAAGTCATCAGAGCTAACTAAGATTTCCAACATGTAATTAGATACTCTAAGTCAAATGATGAATTCCAACTATGAGTTAAATGTCAAGACATTGAGATAACTACATTGAAGTTGTAGACTAAACAATTACGGAGTGATCTAAAGAGAGAAAAGGAATTTGTTGAAAGTTTCAAAAAACCAAATGAAGCCATCAAATACTTTGAAAAATTATTGAGATCTCTTGAATCCAATAATGACAAATCTAGACTGGGATATACAACCACTAAAGAAGGAGAGTCGTCCAAAAATGTAGAAGAAAGAATCAACAAAGGTAAGAACTCTAAACCTACTTGTCATAATTGTGGTAAGAAAGGACATACTACTAATGTGTGTAGGAGCAAGACAATAAATCAAAATGTCAAGTCTAAGAACATGATTCATTGTCATAAGTGCAACAAGCAAGGTCATAAGGAACATGAATGGAGAACCAAGACCATGCATGCACAAGGATTTGAAAGATATTACTACAACTATTAGAAGTATGGACATAGAGATTTTGAATGTAGATCCAAACCCATGTGATCATCAAACAAGAGAAAAAAAGGTAAGAAACAATGACAACTCTTACAATTGGGATTATAATACAAGATATAGTTGTCATTATTATCAATAATAAGGATAGATTCCTAAGAACTATACTAAGACACACTTCAGAGGTAACTACCAAAGGTGGTTAAGTCAAACTACATGTTTTAGCTATTTGAAGAATGGTCACATCAATAGGTTTTATTCAACAAAGTCAAAGGTGCCAAGTTGTGAATTTGATAAAGGCAAAGGCAAGGTAGATGTCGAACACATCAGAGATGAGATGAATAAGACATGGAAAAAGAAAGATGTTTGCATCACATCAAATGGAAAAGGGATCACTTTTCCCAATGGGTCAGGTGATCACACCTCATCAAATTAGGTAAATAAGAGGTATGTGGGATTGATATTTAAAGGCTATATCATACATCAATTCCAAAAGGAGATAGTACTGAAAAGACTATATTAGCATGAATAAAGAAGCAACCTATTGTTAAAAATTCAAGATAAATCTTTAAGTTTTTCATGTTGTTGCTAAGCATGAAGTATTTCCTAAATGTGTTGAGTGGAATTCTTGAAAATGTTGATCTATAAAACTAGGTAGTTAATGTCAAACTTGTAGTGGCTACCGAGTAATGAAATATCAAAGGATGTTGAGTAAACCTAAAATTGGTTGATGTCGAGCTTACAGCTATGTAAATACTTAGTATTAAATGCAAGAGTTTTAAAGGGTATTTGATCAATTTTAGCTCATTCTTCATCATTTCAAATTTGAAAAAGAGTGGGTAGAGCAGAAGGTGATCTAGAAATTCATTTAAGCATTTGCAAAGGGTTTTAGGACTGATCTCACACCATTTTGAAAAATTTCCTAAAGTATTTATCAAGAGTCGAGCTATGCGATTTTAATTTTCATAAACCCTAGTTTCACACAATGGCATCGAGTTCAAAAAATGTTGAAGGGAAGGAATTTTTAAATGTTCAATTAGTAAGTAATAAAGTTCAATAGCTCATGTTTAAAGCCATTCCTGACATTGCATTATAAACTAGACCCTTCTAGTGCATTGTCAATGATCTCACCGAATATGATAATGGTACATGATGTGAGAAAATTCTATAACTACAAGATAGGAAGCATTAGTGACATGGAAATTAGAGGTGCATACAATAGGTTATGTGAAAATAGTTTTTTGAAAGAAGAGTAAAAAATTATTGAGAGAAAGGGTTTAGCATGAGCCTTAGATTTGCCAAATGTATTTAAGACAGTGTGGATACGAATAGTGTTGAGTCAAATTTATGATGGTTCCTTATGGCTAAAGAGTGAACCTATCAAAATTACCAAGAGAATAATTCATAGGGTTACTGGATACCCAACCCTAGATTGGTCTAAGACATTAAGAAGTTATTCCAAGGAAGTGATTGAGAAGAATACTAGAGCTATCTGGAATAAAAGAGGTATGATTATAGATACAATCATTGATCCTCTTATTAACTTTTTTGTAAGGGTTATATCACACAAGTTCTATTAATCTAGTGGATTTAATAGTATACCTTGTATAGTTGTGGATGTTGGATATAAGATTGTTAAGAAAGATCATACATATGATCTAACAAAACTATAATTACAACAACTAATGAGAACCTTGGAGCAATCAGGAAAATAAAGAGTGCACAATGCAAATTTGGTTTAATATTGATTTGTATATTCTTTTATGTACAAAACACATTCCCCTCATTTAGTACAATTAGATGGAATACCAACAGATCAATTGCAATACATATTGGTGAGTACATTGAGTAGCTAGGAGAAAATTTTGAATCCTTAATGACTAGTTATAATGAAGATTTCAAAAAAGTAATGAAGCAGAGACTCAGAATACCAAGTTCCTTAGTTGAGAAACATTATAATGATATATGTTTTCTTGTAGATGTTGATTATACACATTTTTACAAGATGCTACACCAAGTGTAAGATGGTTGAGACCCTTAAGCTATGAGATAAATGTAGATGAAGCATTAGCAGCTATAACAGCTCTACTAGTAGAAGAAGTAGATAAGATTGCAAAGGTCTTTGGAAACTATGAGATGGAAAAATCAAATAATTCCATGAAATTGAATACTACCTCTACAATCAAGAAGAAGGACAAGCTAGTAAAGAAGTTGAAAGAATAATTTGGAGAGGATGTTGAGGAGGAAGAGGAAGAAGAAGAAGAGGATGAAGAGGGAGAAGAAACTCCTGCACAAGAATCTCTAGCATTGACATAGGGCATGGGATAAGATAAAGAAGAGGAGGAGACTAAAGGTGCCAAGGGAGAAGAAGCCAAGGAAGCACCTAATCCTATCAAGAAAAAGAAGAGGAAGGCCAAGGCACAACCTGAGGTAAGGACTAAGAAGATTACCAAACCAAGTCATACAAAGCCTACTACACCTACAACAAGAGCTAGTACACATGCTACAATACAAAAGACCAAATAAAAGACAAAGAAAATAGCGCAAGGAGGTCAAGAGTAGAAAAGAAAAAGAAGGAAATATGTAGCACAACCATATTCTAATGAAGACAAAATAGAATCAAATGAAAATAGTCAATTCAAGATGGTGAGTCACAATCCTCTCTCAAATCTTGAGAATTTATGTGAAAATGTTAAGAACAGTGCAAATCTATTAGGTTTTAGTCATGTTGATTTTGACAAAATGGGAAAAGAGGAGAAAAACTAAGTGGAAGAAGCCTTATATGCCATGATGACAAAATTCAAGACAACACCCTTAGAATTTTCCAACTCAGTACCTAAAAGTGTATATGACATAGTTGAGAAAAAATAGCATTATTGTCTAGATTTAGAAAGACAAATTAGAGAGACCACACTAGCCAGAGTAATGCCTAAGTTGACTAAAGGGAAAATTGATAAGGCAATAAAGAAATGTGTAGTTAGGTTCACATCTAAATAAAAAGCCTCTAGCATTCTACAAAATAATTTGAGGATGTTGTTAAGAAGTCAACATAGATATAGAAACTCATTTATGGGTTAAACATAGTTAAGAAAGGAGAAGTTGAACCTTCAGAGGTTAAATATGATGACAAAGAAGATGATTATAAAGAAGATTATGAAAAAGATAACACAGTTTGAGGAGAGACAGAAATGAAAGAAGATGACAAGGAAACAGTTGAGCCTATGTAGCAAGAAGAACAGAGTGTGCATGACACACAATTTTTGAGTTCCATTCCTCCCCATGACACAACCGAGTCAACTAAAATAATAACTAACAAGGATGTCTTTGATCTATCAGATCATAACATCAATCCTCTTACTATAGAAGACTTGAAATAAATATTATATCAATCTACATTACATGCCAAACTTTGTGGCAATCTAATTTTTCTTAGTGTAGAAGAACTACAAAATTTAGTAACTAATGTTACAAAGGATAAGGTGAATCCACAAGAACCACCTTCTATCATCCCTTTAGTTACTAATGTACAACCTTTGGTTCAAATTCCAAAAGCTACATCTACCAAGGTTAAAACAAAATCCAAGATTGATATTTTTTAGAAGAAGTCGACAGAAGAGAAAGCAACTACTATAGGATAGCAAGAAATAGGTCAAATAGACTCATCTGCACCTACAACACAAGGACAAGGTACAAGTAAAGTCATAGTGGTATATTAGGGCTAGCCTAAAGAGAGTGAGAAGACACCTAAGGTGAACAAACAAGTGGCTATTCAAGCACTGGTAGCCTTATCAACACCTGACACTCCTTCTCCACAAACTCTTCAAAAGTTGAGCATAGAAGCTATTCCATTGTAGATCTCAGCGCCAAGCCCAAGCTCATAAAAGGTTTAAATGGTAATTCATTATGGATAAATAAGCCTTGATGAAGAAATTATTATACCTAAATGTGATTATGACACTATGAGACACAAACAAATAGGCATATCAAGAAATTCTTAGGAGAGAACATAGGCAGAAGCAAGCACTTCAAGACATCAAGGACATCTTTCTAGATGCATTTAATCTACCTACTCTTGAAGAGACCAAGCCACTATTAGAACAACTAAAAAATATAGTGGAGAAGGTTAGTAATGAAGACATTTATACAAATGCCAAACTTTTAGAATGGTCAAAAAAGAAGTTTCAAAACAAGGTGAATGAGAAAATATTTAGTGAGATAGCACTGCAATGAGTTGCATTAGCAAGTAAGATTGAGGATGTGAAGAAGGTACTTGAGAACATATTCTCATTGCACACAAAACTATGCAAAAATCCAACACTCTTCACCTAAGAGACTAGAAGTCACATTCTAAGCTTGGAAAGCCAAATATCTACATCAGCTGCAAGACTACCAATGAATCTAGCTCAGAGTGAGATGCATTTTAGAACACTTCTTCAAACATAGATTCAATTAGCTATATTGATAGTAGATGAGGCTAACATAAGAGCCAAATAGACAAGCATACAAGCTACCCTCACCCCACATATGGAAATATTGCACAAGGAGCTAGGCTATGTTAAAACTCTATTAAAGAAAGACCCCAATCTTTCTACTTTAGATGGTCTAGGCCACCTTGCTTTTGAGCTTTCCATCCAACTCAAGTCATTGGATGTTGCATGTGATAATTGGGATGTAGCCCTCAAGATCATACTGGATATCCATAAATCCTTTCTGGACAAGCACATTATAAGTGTATAGCCCATTTGACATAAGTGTCAAAAAGGGGGAGAAAAATACTATGGGGGGGAAAATAAGACAAGGGGAGTATAAAAAAATGGAGATATTAGCTAAGGAAGAGAAAGTATACCAAAGAGTATCAGCAAAACAGGGCATTGAATTCAAAGTGTATTAGTAGAGACACAATTTAATCATAAAGGAGCACAAAATTTTGGATACAAAACAAATATATCAACTCAGGAGGAGCTATCAAATTTTTAGGTATAGAAGTTATTGCAAAATTTTGAATTTTTGTATATAAGCTGAGTCATGGTTATGTTATGCTCAAGATATCAAGGATATTAATGTATATTCAAGTGTTTTTGACACTCATATCAAAGGGGGAGATTTTTTTATCTCAGATTGGTTTTGACAAGTGAGTGTCATCACACTTAAGTAGTTTATTTAGTTCATGCTGAGCTAGTAATACATGTCGAGCATAACATGTAAACATTAGACCATTTTGAGTCATAGTGAGTGTTGAGCTACTCATGTTCCAAGTCATTCAAGTGCAGAGTAGATAGACCATTCCAAGTGATTCAAGAGCTGAGTAAATAGTTGATGTTGAGCAATGCAGGTGCCAAGTCACAGTAGAGAGATTAGTGCATATCAAGTATTAGAGACTTCAGATTCAGAGTGACATAGTTTTGACATATATGTTTGTAATGGCCAAACAACTATGTAAACAATTTTTGAGCTAACTTAAGATTCTATTTCAATATTTTGGAGATAAGGACAAATCTTTAATTGGATTCCCTATACAAATACATGCAACCAATCATAAAAAGGGAAGGATTAAGCAACAAAATGGATGAATCTCAACTATAGATTCATACTTAACCCTAAGCCACCAAAGTCTTCTTAAGGAGGATGGAAAACCTAAATGATCTATGAGTGTATAAGGAGTTGAAGGAGAAAAAAGGATAGTTTGCATGAGAAAATAGAGCATTTGTTGTGATGTAGAAGTTGTGAAGAAAGAGTAAATTACAGAATTAGTTAGAGTAGAATAGAGGATAGAGAAAAGGATACAACATTGATACATCTAATTAATAAGGATCAAGAAGACATTGTATAAAGGTGATCTATTATCAAGCAATCAAGTGCCAACCATAGATCCTATGCTAAGAAATTTTAACAAGTGATTTTAGTCAAATCCCTTAACAGAGTAGTCTTAATAGATTGTATGAAATCCTTTAATAGGGTGCTTACTTAGTTGTAAGTTGAAGTCCTCTAACAAGGCACACTTCTAACAGGGTGTTCAAATCCTCTAACAAGGTGAGATCTAACAGTCTTTATAAGCCTTTAACAGGGATAACCTTTCACATGGTAGATCATGTTTCATAGTTAAAACATTGTAACCTTCATTGGATACACTTTATTGCTGCAAAAGTGAAGATTTGTGGGTGTCATCCCTAGCCCAGTTTTACCTTCTCACTTGGAGGGCTTTTGGGTACTAATGTTATGTGTGTAAATGCTTACATGTTCATATGATTTAGATGTATTTGCTTTACATGTTATTTCAGTTTACTCATTGAATGCATGTGATAGATGTGTGGTGAAAATTTTATGGGTCCAAGTTTAAACTACTAATTCACCACCACCCCCCCTCCCCCCCCCCCCCCCCCACTCCTCTTAGAAATTTACCTTTCCTATTGTAATTCTAACTAATTTATCTCTATGTGTTTGCAAAAATACTATACAAGGATGTCAACAAAGATGAAAAGAGACATAAAGTTGATACAATAGATAGTATAACTCAAGAAAAATCATCTGAAATAAAAAAAATTGATCCCTAGATCTAAAATGACTAGGAAATCCATCAAAATGCAAAAAAATGAAAAATAGAATGGGATGTGCCTGGAGCAGAATCTGGAAAATAGAAAGTCTCAAAATATGTCTCTTGGAGTGTAAAATAGAATTTTTGAATTTTACAGGCCAATAAATAGCATAAAAAGTCCAAATAAACTACACCATCACGACGAGCTTGGAATTAGATTTTTGGTGCTTCTTTCAAATTAAAAAAAAGGAGTTTGGATAAACAAGTTATGGCCAAAAAACCACATGTAGGTCAAAAAAAGTGTTGGAAAAGCAAAAGAAAATGTTGGCTTAGGACCTATGCCAAAATGCCTCGAAAAGCATACCCAATAGTAACAAAAATTATCTCAAAAAGTGTACCAACTATGTACCAAATTACTTCAATTTACATACCAAAAATCTCAATTTACGTGCCAAAAAATCTCAATTTTCATTAAAAAAATTCAAAAAATTGTTGCCTCA
This sequence comes from Cupressus sempervirens, assembly GCA_028749045.1. Classification (NCBI taxonomy): domain Eukaryota; kingdom Viridiplantae; phylum Streptophyta; class Pinopsida; order Cupressales; family Cupressaceae; genus Cupressus; species Cupressus sempervirens. Next base: position 237,435,513 of record CM053788.1, on the reverse strand, counting down.
AGAAATGTGTCAAAAAAATAGTTTTCAAAAGAATCTCTATTTGCATGCCAAAGTTTTAAAAATACCACCTTGGGAAACATGCCAAAAATCTCAATTTTTGAAACAAAAATCTCAATTTGCATGCCAAAATCTAAAAATTGTCACCTTGGGAAACATTCAAAAATTAGAAAATCATTGCCTTGGGAAACATGCCAAATCTAGGGGCAATATTTTTGCCTCTGATTCGAACTATTTTCGAATTCAATAAATTTTATATGAAAATAGGGGTTTTTGGGTGCTCTAAACTCAACGATGATGTCCATTTGGGCTCAAAGTGCACCAAAAATTAGTAACCCCTAGATTAAATATAAAATAACTCTGAAAAGTGAAACCCTCTAAAAGAAAAAGCATAGATCTGAAAGTGAAATCAAACTTCTCATAAATAGAAATAGGGGCATGAAGATTTGGAAAACTGATACCATGTTGAAGTTGATGAAAGATCAACCCCACAACTCCCAAGAATTACCTACATGCAAATACCTATCATAGAAGAGAGAAGAAAAAATCTATGGAGGTTGAAATTGCCAGATCCATAGATGAGACATTCTTGATGAGAAAAAAGATAAATTACTATTATGAAAAGTGAATGAATAAATTACAAAGAGACCAATCCTTATAAAAGGATATCAAAACTCTAAAAAATAAAACCTAGGTTGCATGATAATAATTAATTATTATATGCCTAAAGTTTAGCTTAAGTAAACTAGAGATAATAAGTGACTTAATAATTAAATCAAAATGATTTAATCAATAAGACAATATCTTATTTCTCTAACATAGTTGAGTCATTTTTATGCATGTATCTTGTAAGTGAAAATTACAAGATGAGGCAAAAGTGTAGTAATGATGGTCATACCAATTTAAATAAATGGATTTTGGAGAAGATTCAAGATTAGACAATACAAAAACTCAACTAATGGTAGTTGGAAAAGGGTCAAGATCAGTTGATCCTATTGTTATGGATGAACACATAAAACTAGCTAAAAAATTAATGATACAAACTTAAATCATTTACTTGAAAAGGATGTGGAGAAATTGAGATCACTTGGTGATATTAAAATATTAAGAATTTCTAAGGAGAGGACTTTGAATAATATAGAGATAAATAACAATGAAATTTGATAATCATTTAACACTTAAATGACCCCAATTTATTTCTCTTGTTATTATAGGATAAAAGTTGCAAGACTTGTTAAAATTATTGAGTGTAGACACAACATCAAAAAATATTTTTTAAAAATTTAACATGCAAAGTGATATTATTGAAAGTGTTAGGAAAGTTTTGAGCTCTGTAGGGAAGTAATCTTGAAGTAAAGATAAACCATCACAAGAAGAGTTATGTTGACATCCGTTATAAATAATACTTTACCCCAAAAGAGACAAATATCTCTAGTTTCATCTTAGATTGATTTTAGTAGGAAAATAATATCAAAATATATTAAGTGGATAGTGATTTTGTATGATAGCACTTTAGAAGGAAATTGGGTACTTATGTGTAGAGATCCTCATTTTGATAGGATTAAGGAGGCATTAGAAATTGTTAGCATGAATTATGATGATATTCCTATGGGTGAGTATCCTAGAATTTTTGGAGAGATGATATAGTGGTCATATGTTGCATTCATGTTAGTGTTTTTCATTGATGTCAACATACATGTTATTCCATGAAACTAGCAAAGTAGTAGATAGAGATTGAGGTCACGTAGTTTGAAGATTGAAGATGAGGTTATGCATAATTGAGGACATGTTCTACAGATGTCTTCATGACGTGGTTGAGAACACATATGTGAATATGAAGACAATGGAAAATTATTAAATATTTTTAAAAATATTGATGTTTTAATTATATCTCCTAAAAAAGGTAGAATCTGGCTAAGAAAAGTTGTAAAGAGGTAGAAGACAAGCTAAAGATGATGTGGTTAAGTAACACAGTGCAAGGTAGGAGTATCCCCAAAGGAGATGTCCTAGCCCCCAGAAATATAACAACATAGTGAAAACACAATAGCAAGAAGCAACAATGCAAGATCTAATACCAAATTATAATAATTTGTTCACAAAATATAATTGATTACATGCAATATGTTTGGCTCTAAGGCCTTTCAAGTTAAGGCCAAATACAAATAGTAATTATAAAATTTGTTATACAAGATCCAATAAGATCCAACTTAAAAAAACCAATCTTAGCTAGTCCAAAACACAACTCGATAAGAATACCGACAAGAATCCACACTTGTAGCCTCAGGTCCACCAAGAGATCCTCTAGTTCCTAAGCCACAGCTCTAGCTCTTCACATTCGCAACTATCCTTCCTTCCATCCCAATTTAATGAATAAGACTCCACAAGAATCCTAATTATACCAATCTAAGCCACAAGTTGGCCCAACATGATAAAAAATAAATAAAACTAACATTAAATACTTGAAGAGCCACAAGTCGACCTCCAACTGAAATTAAATGTCTAAAAATTGATATCCAAGAAAAATCATGATATCTCATAGATCCAATTGAATTATAACTCATGCTTCAAATAAAAGGTATAAATTTAGGTCCTCTACAAGCCTTGAAATTCATAAAGTCTAATTCACTAAGAATATCTACACATCCATCTTGAAAGTCAGGCACAAAAACCTATTGCACAAACTTCTATAAACTGATATTCCAGGAGAATTACCATATCTCAAAACTTATAATGAATTATAACTTGCACCTTTTACAAAGGTAATTAATCTAGGAATTCTTTAATCCATAAAATGTATATCCTCTCATTCATTATGTAATATTAGTTACACATCCTACAACAGACACCCCGAAACTAGAAAATGCAGCTCTAGTAGCAAGGTAAAAATGGTTCAAACTTCAACTCAATCCATCAAATATCTATGAAATCATGAGGAAAGGTTCCCCAATGTGTCTCCATCACATCCCTAACCATGAAATCATAACTCCACCAAAATCCAAGCTTGATGCTCATCAACACTTAACCAAAATCCCTCCAAACATGTAAGATTGTAGGCAAGCCTAGGATGCTCCTACATCAGACACCCCGGGTTTCAAAAGATGTTCTAGTAACTAGAATAACATCTTCTAGGATTCAAAACATAAATCCCAAACTAGTTCTTCACATACATCTCCTCCAAGTCTTCAACTTGCACACTCTTTCCCTTGTTTTTCTTTTTCTTCTTCACATCCACCACAAGTGTTCCATAGGTTTGCTTTCCATGCTGATCTTCAACCTTCTTAGAATTTGTTAACTCAACTCAACTACCAATTCTCAAGTTCCTACTATTGAGCTCTTCATTCTATAAAGGAATTAGGGAAAACTTCCTACCAACTTTCTCAATAGTTTAAACATTCCTAACACAATCATGAATAGCCCTCCAATCATATTGCAAAGGTCTTCCAAGTAACACATGACAACTATTCATATCCACAATATCATACAACACTTGATCCTTATATTACCCAATCTTTAAATCAACAAGGCATTTCTCCCTCACTTCCAAAGTATGTTATACCTTGCAACTAGCCAATCTGATAAGGACAAAGATTTCTCACTCTCTTCAAACCAAGTTTTTGAACCATCTCTTCAGCAACAAGCTTATCAGTACTACCACCATCCACAATCACCTTGCAGATTTTTCCACCAAACTTACAACAACTCCTTAAAAAACTAGTCCTCTAATAAGAATCCAACATCCTCTCACCAACCAGTACTCTCCAAGCCAACAAATTCTCTCCTTGCTTAAGCTAACTATCCTAGACTACAACCTTATTCACAACAATAATTGTCCTCCCAATTGGACATTGAAAAGATCTATGCCTTTCTTGACCACACTTGAAACAATTACCTCTAAATCCACCTCCACCTATCCTTCATTTTTTATCAAAAGGTTTTGGTTCACCTTTTTCTTTTGGTTTAGCTTGTATCAAGCTATCCTACTTCTCCTTCCCTTAGGAACTACCTTTATTCTTTCTCTTTAGCTTCTCCTCTACTCTCAAAGCATACTGATAAGCATCCTCAACTAAAGAAATATTCATCATACCAACCTCATCCTAAATATTGAATCTCAAATCATTAATATATCAAACTACCTTCTCTTTTGACAATTCTCTATGCCCAAACTAAATATTCAACTTGTATAAGTCCTTCATATAATCCTTCATAGTCATATCCTTCTGTTTTAGATTCTACAACTTCTTAAACAACTCAAGTTCATAATCAATAGGAATGAACTTATCTTTCAACTTAGTCACCATCAATCTCCATCTAGTTCATTTCACCTTCCTCTTCTCTATCTCTTTTTAGTTATTTCCACCAAAGAGTAGCATGTCCTTTCAGCTTAGTTTGTACCAACCTTACTATGAGTGGATCCTCAATATCCTCAAGCTCAAAGTAGTCTTCCAATTCACCAATCAATCAATTAGGTCTTCAAGATTCATAGTACTAGAGAAATTAGAAACCTCCATCTTATGCTTTAGCTTTAACTGAGATCTAGGTCAAGACAACTAACTAGCTCTAATTCCAATAGGTCTCTCCACACAATTAGTTTTGCCCTCACTACTCAATCCAGCAACTTCAAAGTCTTCAAGAACTTCTTCATAACTACCTATAGTACCCACATGCCTAGGTTGTTAGGAATAGTAGTTTACCAGTATAACTGAGAGGGGGGGTGAATCAGTTATGCAACAATCTAAAATATTAAACTTCTTAAGTAAGTCTTAATAATTCAACCAAAGAAAACAACAACCATAAAGTAATGTGCATACACAATTACACCAAATATGTTCAATAGGGAAACCTTTGGTTCGAGGGAAAACCCTGATGGGAATGATGCCCATAAGATAATGGTACAAATCTAAATATTCCTTGTTAGAGAATGGACCCTATTAGGAGTCTATTACAATGCTTAGTACAAAGATTCTCTATTAGGAGACTTTGAATCCTTGTTAGGAGATTTCAACCCTGTTAGGAGTTGAAGAAGGCAACTAAACCCATTGCCCAAATAGCTTTAGGATTAGATCAATGAACCCACTATCCAATTGACCTTAGTACTACTCCTTCCAGAATAATAGATGTGTGATAGCCTTTTGCTTCTTCCTCTATCTAGTACATTAGACTACTCTACCTTCAAATCATGTAATCAAATTTGGAACTATGTATCCATCATCAGTAACCCTAAAGGTCACTTACATGCATTAACAGATTTCTCTGCTCCTCTTCTTTACAATTCACAAGTCTTCTCTACTTTTCAATCTAAATCCTTGTTACTAAAACTTGGACAAACATCTTTCCTTTATACCATACTCAATATTAATTCCTTGAATTGGCTCCATACTTTATCATAAGTTAATTAAATGAAATATATATTTAATTAATGTTGTTAGGTCATAGTTTTACACAACCTTCCACACCTGTGACTTTCGTACCTCTACACTTGCTGATGTCATCAATAGTCAGTGTGCTACCTCCAGTTAACTGCGCAACCCTTCATTCCAAACACAATGTGCTATATCGATCATACAATAGCAAGTATTTTCCCAAAGCTCTATTTTCCTATAGTTCTATGTAAATCATTAATATCTTCAATACACTATCGATTTAGGTTTTGCACACTTTCCCACATGTCACATACATGTTGTAGTGTATGTTGGTAACTATGCATGAGTAGATACACAATGTATTTCCCTTAATACAAAAATCTTAGTTTAATGTTATGTGAATGCTTTGAAAACTTATTACTATGTTGTTATCAATGACAAACACAGTCATAACATTGCTCTGTAATGCTCCCCATAGCATCAGCATTCATGCTAACAATATCCCCCTATGGCATTGATGGAAACATAGATGAAAAACATCTAGTTCCAAAAATACCAACAAGTTTCTTCATCACTCAAATCTTGCTTCATGCAATTCTTTATTGTAACACTTCTCCCCTATAGTAAAAAACACACTTCTCCCCCATAGTATAAAACTCTCGTTAATTTTTTTCATGTCACTCTCTCCTCCATTGACATCAATGTTAAAGGTAGTATAGAAAATTGAACATTCAACAATCTAACAGCATGATCACAAGCCAATCTATTGCATATAATTCTATAAACAACACAAGTGTCTAAAGACACTATTGTACACCAATTATCATTCACCAAGAGTCCTTGTTGACTTTGTTCATCATAGATACTCCCCCATAGAGGAAGCATCAGCATTCAGTCTAGTCTAACAATGGTGCTACATACCCTGGACTAATGCACTTTTGCATCTTCTACTCTAAGCTAGGTAGAGGCATAACCCCAAGCATACCTCTTAAATACTCAAATGTATCTTTTGGTAAGGCTTTTGTGAAAATGTATGCAATTTTTTCCTTAGTGTTAATGTACTCAAGTCTAATTTCTTTCTTTGTGACTTTCTCTTTTAACACATGATACTTTATTTCTATATGCTTAGTTTTGGAGTGAAAAATAGGATTCTTAGACATATTAATAGTACTTGAGTTATCACAATAAATGATAACAGGTTGTATGAATGTAATTACAATATCCTTCATCATCTACTTCATCCAAATGATTTGATTATAGTTGTTTGTTGCTGCAACATATTCTGCTTTTGCAGTACTCTGTGAGGTACAATCTTATTTCTTATTGAGCCAAGAAACCAGTCTTCCTCCAAGGAAAATTGCTCCTCCACTTGTGCTTTTTTTTCATGCCTATCTCCAACCCAGTCAGCATCTATATAAGTACAAAGATTAAAGTCATTGCTTCTATCATACCAAATGCCATAATTTGATGCTCCTTTTAGATATTTGAATATCCTCTTTACTACTAAATAGTGATATTCTTTAGGATCAGCTTGAAATTTTACCACCATTCTAACTACAATGGCTTTGACTGGTCTTATATGAGTTAGATACTGCAATCCTCCAATCATGGATCTATACTTCTTTTTTCAATAGTAAGGGTCTCATCTTTGCTTGATAACTTATGACTAGTTACCATAGGAGTTCTAACAAGTTTACAATTTTCTAAACCAAATCTTTTTAGCAAATCTTTTAAGTACTTGGTTTGAGAGATAAAGATATCTTCTTTATTCTGAACAATTTGCAGTCCTAAGAATAATTTCATTTCTCCTATCATGCTCATTTCAAACTCATCTTTCATATCTATTAAAAAATTGTTACTGGCTTCATCATTTCCACCAAAAATGATGTCATCAACAAATACAATAATTATCAGCAAATCATCTCCTATTTTCTTCAAGTACAAGTTACTATATGTTGTTCCTTTAGCAAATCCAAGCTTTTCTAAGTATTTGTCCAACCTTGCATACTAGGTTTTTAGTTCTTACTTTAATCCATACAATGCTTTCTTTAGTCTACAAACCATATCCTTCTCTTCTGTTAAAGGAAAACCCTCTAGTTGTTCAATGTATACTTCTTCTTCTAGTTCTCCATTCAAGAATGTTGACTTAACATCCATCTGATATATCTTAAAATTCTTGTTTTTTGCATATGCCAAGAACATTTTGATGACTTCCATCCTTGCTACAAGTGCATATGTTTCTTCATAATCAATTCTTTCTTACTTAGAGTAGCCTTTGCATACAAATCTTTCTTTGTTTCTTATCATTTCTCCCTCTTCATTCATTTTATTTCTAAATACCCATTTTGTGCTAATCACATTTTTATCCTTAGGTCTAGGAACTAATTCCCATGTATAATTTTTTATTATCTGCTAGAGTTCTTCCTTCATTGCATTTATCCAATGATCATATTTGATTGCTTCATCTACACTTCTTGGTTCTACTAGAGATATCAAGCATAGTTCTTCATTAATTATGCTCCTTGTCATTACTCCATTTTCTTTACTTCCTAGTATCTGGTTAGCAAGATGGTTTCTTACCAAGTTCTTATTTGAGGTAGGAGTTTTTGCTTCAACTCTTATCTCAAGCACTATGCTCTATTCTTCCCTTCCATCTTCAATTTGCACACTATTCTATCAATAATTGTTAGTCTTGAGAAATAACTCATTACTTATGTTATTCATTCCAAAGTAATCATCTCCATCAGAGTTATAATCCACTATCTTTTCCTTGGTGCCAAACTTTTCATCAATTTTAACATTTTCACACTCTACTGTAGTTTTTGTTCTATAGTTGAAACATCTTTAGGCTTTAATTTTTAATGAATAGCCAAGAAACATACCTTCATCACTCCTTGGATAAAACTTACCAATATCATCATCTCTCTTGATGTAACATTTGCTTCCAAATATTCTAAAGTACTTGACAGATGGTGAGTGACAAAACCATAATTCATAGGGTGTTTTGTCCATACCTTTCTTAATCTGCACTCTATTCAATGTGTATAGTTTTGTATTGACTACTTCTCTCCAAAAAGTCTTTGGTACATCATTCTCAAATAACATAGCTCTTGCTGCTTCAGTAATTAATTTATTTCTTCTTTCAATAATCCCATTATGCTCAGGTGTATGGGGTGAAGATAGCTATCTTCTGATGCCATGCTCTTCACAATACATATTGAATTCTCTAGAGGTGAATTCTCCTCCTCTATCTAATCTTAAACTCTTGATTTTGACTCCAAATTCATTCTCAACTTTGTTCTTAAATATCTTGAATTCCTCAAATGCCTCTAATTTTTTTGTGAGAAAAGCTACCCACATCATTCTAGTGAAATCATCAACAAAAATCATAAAGTATCTTTCTCCATAGAATCCTCTTGTTCTTGCAGGACCACTCAGATCTATATGCACCAACTCTAGCTTTTGTTTAGTACAAAAATGCTTTCCTAGAAATGAGACTCTCTTCTGCTTGGCCAAAATGCATTCCTTGCAAATAGTATCAGTGAGCTTAGTGATCTTTGGTAAATCACTTATTATCCAATTCCTATAATATGACAAGCTACATTATTTCCTACTCTGACAATTCCTCCATCATGGCTTCTGAATTTGACAAACTTGCTCATATCACAAGTCATGTGATGTGAACAACCATTTTCAATGATCCAATCTTTATTTTCAACTTCTGAGATCAATGCATTTTCTTCTCTATTTTCTCTATCAAGACCATCCTCCTTTATAGCTATGAACCCTAATTTGTCTTCACTCATGCTTTGATCAGATTCCTCTTCTTCTTCTTCATTAGCATATAAACAATTTCTAGATCTTCTAGACTTGAACCTTCCCTTAAACTTTCTTTCTCTTTTAGGACACTTAGATGCATAATGACCATATTCATTGCATGTCCAACATTTGAAGATATTCTTACCATCTTTTTCTCTTTCCACAAGAAGAGCTACTCCCTCTTGGATCTTGTCTTCAATAGACTTGCTATTGTTGGCAATGTCTTCTTGTGCTTTTGTGTTCCTTGCTAAACCAAGTTTGATGTTTAGTGTATTGAATGTTGTCTCAACTTTTGTCAATTCTCCAGATTATTTTAGATCAAATTCTATAGCTTCCAATCTATCAAGCAATGTTTCTTTGGTGAAATTAGTAGTACAGGGTATCATTGGCTAAATCATTTTTGTTATTATCTTGAAAGATGGTGTCAGAATTTTCAAAATCTTCCATATCACTTCATCATCAGACTTCTTTCCATCATGGGATTTGATTCCTACAAAAATCTTAGATATTCTCCCAATATAGCATCTTATAAATTCATCTTCCATTATTCTAGCATCTTGGAATGTGCAATACAAATTTTACAATCTAACCCTTTTTGCATGTGTATCACCCTCATAATTAGCTTCTAAAGTTTTCTAAATTTCATTAGATGTTTTGAGTAGCTTTACTTGACTATACTCACATTTAGGTAATTCTAATAGTATTGCTTCTCTTGCCCTTATGATGCACATAAACACTTCTCTTTGTTCCTCAATACAAGTTTCAAGATTGTCTTCTTCTAGAATGTTCTTTGATGTCTTGGTTATAAGCCAATATGCTAGACCCATGCACAAGAGATGAGTCTTCATTTTATCCTTCCAGCTATCATAGATTGTGCCAAATAGGTTCACCATGGATCTCCCAAAGTTGTTAAACTTCCCTTCAAGGACCTGAGGCTCTAATACCAATTGTTAGAAATAATAGTTTATAACTTGGGGGTGGGGGGGGCAATGAACTAGTTATGAAACAATTTGAAATATTAAACTTCTTAAGTAATTCTTAATCATTCAACCAAAGAAAAAAGAAACCATAAAGTAATGTGCGTACACAATTACACCAGATATGTTGACTAGGGAAACCCTTAATCAGAGGGAAAACCCTGGTGGGAATGATGCCCACACGATAATGTACTAATCTAAATATTCCTTGTTAGAGGGTGGACCCTATTAGGAGTCTATTACAATGCTTAGTACAAAGAGTCCCTGTCAAGAGACTTTGAATCCTTGTTAGGAGATTCCAACCCTGTTAGGAGTTGAAGAAGGTAGTTGAACCCACTATCCAAATAGCTTTAGGATTAGATCAATGAATCCACTATCCAATTGACCTTAGTACTATTTCTTCCAGAATAATAGATGTGTGATAGCCTTTTGCTTCTTCCTCTATCCAGTATGTTGGACTGCTCGACCTTTAGATCATGTAATTAGATCTGGAACTATGTATCCATCATCAGTAACCCTTGAGGTCACTTACATGCATCAACAGATTTCTCTGCTCCTCTTCTGCGCAATTCATAAGTCTTATCTACTTTTCAATCTCAATCCTTGTTACTAAAACTTGGAAAAACATCTTTCCTTTATACCATTCGCAATATTAATTACTTGAGTGAGCTCCATACTTTATCATAAGTTAATTAAATGAAATACATATTTAATTACTGTTATCAACTCACAGTTATACAAAACCTTCTACACGTGCGAATTTCATATCGGTGCACTTGCTGACATCATTAGTAGTCAATGTGCTACTTCTAGTTAATTGTGTAACCCTTCATTCCAAACACAATGTGCTATATCAATCATACAATAGAAACTATTTTGCCAATGCTTTGTTTCCCTGTAGTTCTCTATAAATTATTAATATCTTCTGTACGTTGTCAATTCATGTTCTATGTACTTGCCCACATATCATATACATGTTGTAGTTTATGCTGGTAACTATGCATAAGTAGATATGCAATGTATTTCCTTTAATAAAAAAATCTCAAACTACTATTTTGTCAGTGTTTTGCAAACTTATTACTATGTTGCCATCAATGACAAACACAGTCATAACACTGTTCTATAATGCTCCCCATAGCATTGGCATTCATGCTAACATAGGTACACCACCTAAAGAACTTAAAATTTCAAAAATCATGTCACTCTTCATCAATGCTATCTAAGATATGAAATTGGCTTTAACCTCCTCCATCTTAGATCTAAAATATGCTTTAACCTTCTCTAAGATCCATTCTTCTATAGCATCACTAAGATCATCAATTTCCCTAGGGTCCAATCTTCTTGGAGGCATCTTCCAAAATTTTAACAAACCCTAAGCAACAAATCCACCAATCCAAAAGATCAATCAATCACAAGACCAACCTTCTTTGCAAATCCTAGTGTAAATTGCCTCAGCTTCAATGATCTATCAACACACTTAGGAATAACCTTCACTCTTATACCACTTGATGCAATAAAAGGTAGGAGTATCCCCAAAGGAGATGTCCTAGCACCCAACAATATAACCACATAGTGAAAACACAATAGCAAGAAGCAAAAATGCAAGATTTGGTACCAAATTACAACATTTTGTTCATAAAATATAATTGATTACATGCAATATGCCCAGTTGTAAGGCCTTCCAGGCTAGGGCCAAATACAAACAATAATTACAAAATTAGTTCTACAAGATCCAACTTAAAAAACCAAATCTTAGCTAGTCCAGATACACAACTGGATAAGAACACTGAGAAGAATCCACACTTGTACCCTCAAGTCCACCAAGAGATCCTCTAGTTCCTAAGTCGTAGCTCTAGCTCTTCACATTCACATCTATCCATCCTTTCATCCCAACTAAATGAATAAAATATTCTACAAGACTACTACTTATACCAATATAAGCCACAATTCAGCCCAACCTGCTAAAAACTAAATAAACCTAACATTAAATACTTGAAGAGCCACAAGTCAGCCTCCAACTAAAATTAAATGTTTAAAAATCAATATCCAAGAAAAATCATGATATCTCATAGCTCTGATTGAATTAGAACATGTACTTCAAACTAAAGGTAGAACTTTAGGTCCTCTACAAACTCTAAAATGTGCAAAGGTTGATTCATTAAGAATATCTACACATCCATCCTGAAAGTCATGCACAGAAACCTATTGCGTAAACTACTAAAAATTGATACTCTAGGAAAATTGCCATATCTCCCAACTTATGATGAATTAGAACTTGTTCCTTTGAAAAAATTAAGTAAGCTATGCCCTCTCAATCCAAAAAATGTGTATCCTCTCATTCATTGTGCAAAATTAGTTACATGGCCTACAACAACTCCAAAAAATGTAGCTCCAACAGCAAGGTAAAAATAGTTCAAACTTCAACTCAATCCATCCAATATACATGCAATCATGAAGAAAGGTTCCCCAATGTCTCTTCAACACATATCTAACCATGAAAGCATAACTCCACCAAAATCCATGCTCAATGCTCCTCAACACTTAACCAAAATCCCTCCAAACATGCAGGATTGCGGACAAGGCTAGGATGCTCCTACATCATTAAGTGAGCAAAGTTAGAGGTTAGACATGTGAAGAGTTATGAAGACTATGAGTTGATAATTTGGTTTTAATTGTAAAAAGATGTAATATTGTAATGTAATGTGTAAATGTGATATCTTAAGATGGTCCTATATTGTTATTGTTTATTGAGAAACCCCCAAGGCTGACTCAATAACTTATTCTAGGACTTTAAATAAAGGAAATGTTATTTCCTTGTGGTAGTGTGTGATTGTGTAGTTTTTAAAGAATTATTTAGTGTGAGTATGCAAACTTGTATGTGAGATCCGTTGAACTTAGTATTGAAAATATTTTGATCAAAGAAGTGTTTGGTGTAATTAAGACATAGTGAGCTGACAAAGTGACTATATTTGTCAAAGAAGTTGTTGTGGATAATTTTTTAGAGGGGTGAATCAGTTACTAAAAAAATAATTCATAGATCCCTTAGATGTTAGTACAACATACACTCTAAAAACTAAGCTTGTTGCTTGGTAAACACACAGAAAATGTTGTAACTTGGCAAATACTGTGAATGCTCAACAAACACTTAACATGAAAATATTAAGATGTTATTTGTGATTACTTATTACTTTAACTTAGTTGCAAACACATAATAGAGATAGCATGAACACATTTGACACCAAGATATAATGTGGAAACCCAATTTGGGAAAAACCACCAATTGCAACTAGTTAATGTTTTTCATTCTTCTAAAGTGAGCCCTGTCAGGAGTGAACCCTATTAAAGGTTACAAAACACACTATTAGGTGTGACCATGTTAGATGATTTAATCACCCTATTAGGAGTGGCCTTGTTAGAGGTCTTTAGACACTTCAATAGAAATTCCACCTTGTTAGAGGATTTATAAATAGCTATTAAGCCAACTCTATTAAGAGATTTAGATCACCGCTACAATGGTTAGAGAGTAACAATGACATGACTTGATTTTTGATCCAACTAAATTTCTGATTATAGATCTCAATTCTAACTTTTATGCTTGGTCCTTCTTGATTGAATCTATCTTTTCATCTCCACAAGGATATTCTACTTATCCTTTTGATTTGCTTCTTCTTTGCATCATTAAAACTTCAATTTTCTTCCATGCATTCACACTTTCTCAATATCAACTTGACATTATATTTATATCTTTCATTTTGTCAAGTCAGTTAGAATACTTAGAATAATTAATATTCATCTCCTCAATTGGCTAGAACTAATAGATAAATCAATTGAACTTAATATGCCAAAATAAGAAAATCCTTCATTAGTCGACCCTTCTCAATAGACACTAACTCAAAAATGATTTTCCTATGTTACCCAAGTAAACTTGATCAACACTACATATTCACAAAGTTTCTTTGATAATCGAGTGAGTTTGGTTAACATTAGTTCCATCCAACATTTCCTTTATTAATCGAGTGAGCTTGGTTAACACTCATCTTCTGAAAACTTTCCTTTGACACCCGAGCGAACTTTGTATATAGTTCCTTCTAAACCAAGCAAACTCTAGAATGCTCGATAGACACAGAAAACTATCTTTTATGCCTAAGTGAGCTTGACATGCACTGACTAATATGACATTTTTTGTTACATCAATGATAATACACAATTAATCAATTGTTCAAACAATCTCCCTCTTTGGCATTGATGGCAACACAATATGTCATAATACAATGAATTTTTTTGAGCAAGAATAAAGTAAAGAACATATCCTTAGTTTCATTATGATTCTCATCCATGATAACTCCCTCTATCAGTGGGAAATCTTTTTGCCTTTAGTATCTCCCTCTGTCAGAAAACTTTTGTTTACTACAACTTCTTCTGCCTTTGATATCAAACCAAGTTCATTCTCCATTTTTTACATTTATTTACAAAATTTCTATGAGATATGATAGAAAACTTCTCCCTCTTTGACATCTCATGCCAAAGACAATAAATTGTGAATATCAATTTACCTCAAGTACTAATTCATTTGCAATATTCCCTTGTCAATATTGCACCAACTAAATGATCTTCAACAATGCTCTGTTTGATGCATCACTAAACTTCATTTAGTGAGCTTCAGATAGGAGAATGACCCCTAGCTTACCTCTTAGATACATAAATGCATCCTTAGGTAATGGCTTGGTGAATATTTCTACAATTTGTTCTTTTGTATTCACATATTCCAACCTTACTTCTTTATCTTGCACCAATTCTCTCAAGAAATGATATTTTCTAGAAATGTATTTTGTTTTGGTATGCATCACTGGATTTTTTGATATATTGATTGCATTAGTGTTATCACAGTATATAGATCCTTGATCTCTATATTCATACCTTCCAACAATTGTTTGAACCAAAAAATATTAGAACAATTGACTGTTTCTACCACATATTCTACCTCTGTTGTGGTTCTTGCTTGTCCAAGACACTCCACCACTGGTGCTTTTTCTGTCATCAATACTTCCTACCCAATCAGCATCTATGAAAACTTTTAAGTCCAAATTGCCTCCTATTTTGTACTATAAACCATATTCTTTAGTACCTTTCAGACATCTCATGATTCTTTTGACTATCATCATATGATTTTATTTGGGACTTGTTGATAATCCTACCACCATACTAACTACTAATGCAATATTAGGCCTTGTATGCACTACATACTTAAATTTTCTAATCATTGATCTATATGTTGTCTAATCTACCTCTTTGGAGTCATCATTTTTGGAAAGCTTATGTCTAGTAGACATGTAGGGGTTCCAACTGGTCTTGAATCTTTCATTCAAAGTTTCTTCAGTATCTCCTTGATATATTTGGATTGAGTAATTTAGATACCATCTTTCTTCTATTGAATCTATAATCCAACAAAGAATTTTATCTCTCCAAACATAGACATCTCAAATTCTTTACTCATTTCTTCTAAAAATGCCTTGCACAAGTCATCATTTCCTATGAATAAAGTATCATCAACAAATATTCCTACCAACATAATCTTTTTTTTTGGTCCTTCTTTGAGACTACTATTATCATTTGTTCTTTGAAAATCAATTTGTATAAAGTAGCTATGAAGTCTTTCATACCAAGCTCTAGGAGCTTTCTTGAGACCATATAATTCTTTTTGTAATTTGCAGACCATGTCCTTTTTGCTCAGATCTACAAAACCTTCGAGTTGTTCAATGTAAACTTCCTCACCCAGAATTCCATTCAAGAATGCAAATTTTAAATCCATTTGATAAACTTTAAATCCTCTGTGAGGTGCATATGCTAGTAAAGTTCTAACACCTTCTAATCTTGCACTAGGAGAAAAAAGTTCACCATAATCAATAACTTCTTCTTGAGAATAGCCTTTACATATCAACCTTGCTTTATTTCTAGAAATGTTTCCATCTCCATCTAGCTTATTTCTGAATACCCAATTTGTGCCAATTACATTTTTATCCTTAGGTCTAGGAACAAGAGTCAAACTTTTTTTCTTCTCTATATGTTCTATTTCATCATTCATTGCTTCAATCCAAATTTCATTATCTAAAGCATCTTTACCATTTCTAGGTTCAAATTTAGCATGTAAACTTGTACCTTTCAATTTGTTTCTAATTTTTCTCCAATGATCTGATCAAGTGCATCATGTCTTCTAACATATCTTGCTAACACAGGTTCTTTGGATTTGGAATGAGTTTCACTAATTTCATCATGAAATTCTATATCAAGCTCAAGTCCATCAAACTTAGTTTTATCTAGCTTGGTAGCCTCTGGCTATGACTCAAGTCCTTTAGATTGTGACTCGAGTTGCACTATCTTCAACTCAGTAATTGTTGGAGATTCTGGGGACTCGAGAGGTGAGGCCTCCTATCTACTAGATAGATTTGGCAAGGTATCAAGTTCATAGTAAACAAATCTTTTGTAATCCTCAGGCTCTTTGTTTCTTTCTTCTTCACTCTTTTCTACAAACTCATGAATTCTCACATGCAATTTCTATGATATTATGAGTAGACAAATTCAAGCACTTGTATTCTTTAATTTTATAGGAGTGTCCTAGAAATATACCTTCATCATCTTTCACATCAAATTTACCTTTCCTAGATTATTTTGAAATATAACATTTTTTACCAAATACTTTTAAGTAATTTACATTAGGTTTGTAGCCATACCATAGTTTATAAGGAGTTTGATTTCAATCTTTCTTCATCTATACTCTATTCAAAGTATGAACTACAATGCTAATAGCTTCCTTCCAATATTTTATTACAACATTCTTTTCTATCATCAGTGTTCTTGCACAATCCATGATAGATTTGTTCCTTCTTTCAGCTATACTATTCTATTGAGGTGTACCTAGGGCTGATACTTGTCTTTTAATTCCTTTTTCAATGTAGAATTCATTGGAGATGAATTCACCACCTCTATCTGATCTCAAACATTTCAACTTCTTTCTAATTTATTTTTCCACTCTTTCCAAATACTATTTGAATTTTTGAAAAGCTTCAAATTTTTCTTTTAGATACATTATAGTCATCATTCTAGAATAGTCATCAATAAAAAGAATGAAAAACTTTTCTCCATTGTAACTCTCTATTCCAATAGGTCCACATAATTTTATATGCACAAGTTTTAAGACTTCTTCAACATGAAAGCTAGGAATACCTCTTACTCTTTTGTTTTTTCTTATCTTGACTAGGCTATCAAAGTTTACATGACATAATCTTTTATACCATAACCAGCTTTCTTCTACTTGAGCAATAAAACATGAACTTTCATTGAGATCAAGATAGAATAGGTTACCTTTTGTTTGTTTGCCAGATCCAACCAGATTTCCTTTTTCATCTAGCATTTGCCCTTCCTATTCATAAATTCTACCTTGAATCCAATGTTATTCAACTATGCTACACTTAGTATATTATGTTTTATTCCTTCAACCCAATAAGCATTATCACACATAAGTTCATTGGTTAATGAGATATGACCTTTTCCTTTTATGCAACAAGGTTCATTATTTCCAAATCTCGCACTACCACCATCATAATATTTTATGTGCTCAAAATTTGTTTTGTCTCCAATCATATGATGTGAGTAGCCATTGTCAATAATCCATGTATCAATTTTGTTTACATGAGAGGTAAGTGCCATCTCATCTCCTTCATTATCAAATTCATCTTTTATAGCAATGTATACCATTTCATCTTCACTGTTATTAGAATATTTCCCCATAAAACAAAATTTCTTACCTTTCTCCTTGTTGTCCTTGTAGTTTTTGAATTCCTTCTTGCCTTTGTACTTATTTATTTTCTTTTCATCCTTATTTTCTCTATTTGGGAACCTATTAGCAATGTGACCAACTTCTTTACAAGAAAAAAAGATTAGAGGAATATTACCTTTGTACTTTCCTCTACCTTTGGAATATTTCTTTGCAAGTAGGGCTTCAACAACTTCAAGATCACTGTTAGAACTTTCTTCTATTTCTCCTTCCCTTCCTAATTGATTGGCCTTCAATTTCTTACTCTTTTTCTTGAGTGAGAGTTTGGCTTCAAATGTAGACTCAATACCTTTGGATCTAGGAACATAGTTATCATAATTGTCCAACTCAAAAGTTGTCAATCTTCCAACTAGAACATCCAAAGTTATATTGCTATTTGGATCACATCTCATCTCTTGAATAGCATATACTCTAATTGCATAGATAGGAAGAAGGGTTTTGAGTACCTTTCTTACAACTATTTTGTCATCAATATCTCCTCTAGATGCTTTTATTGTGCTCACACTTGCTTTGATTCTTTCAACATATTTTACAATGTTTTCATCTTTCCTCATTTTCATCTGATCAAATTGACCTTTGAGAATTTTACTTTAGCTCTTCTTACATTGTCATCTCCTCCATAAATTTCTTTCAGTTTGATCCACATTACATGACTTGTAGTACAATTTTTGACTACATCAAATTTAGTATAACTAAGATTAGATGCAATATCAATCATCATGATGTTATGCTTTTTCTTTTCAGTAATGTCTTCAACTGATAATGTTCCAGTAGGAGTCTTGTAATTCGTATCAAGATGCTTACAACCTAAATCATTGATAGTTGCTAGATGTAACCTCATAAGTCCTTGCCATGCTGCAAAGTTATCTCAGTTCAACTTGGGAATCTCTCTTCTATAAGACATCCTCATCTTTAGCTTTGGTCCTTGAAACCTTCTCTACATGCACCAAAAGCTCTGATACCAATTGTTGGAAATATAAGAGGAGTAACTTAGAGGGAAGGGTTGAATCAGTTACTACAAAAATAATTCCTAGATCTCTTAGATGTCAGTGCAAAATAAACTCTGAAAACTAAACTATTTTGTTGCTTGGTAAACACATAAAAAAAATTGTAACTTGAAATTAACTAAGAATGCTCGACAAACACTTAACATAAAAATCTTAAGATGTTATCTATGATTACTTATTACTTTAAATTGGTTGCAAACACATAACAGACATAGCATGAACACATCTAACGCCAAGATTTAGCATTGAAACCCGATTTGGGAAAAACCACCAATTGCAACTAATTACTATTTTTCACTCTTCTAAAGTGAGCCCTATTAGGAGACAACCCTGTTAAAGGTTACAAAAAACATTGTTAGGTGTGACCCTATTAGAGGATTTAATCATCCTATTAGGAGTGGCCTTGTAGGAGGTCTTTAGACACTTCAATAGAAATGCCACCTTGTTAGAGGATTTACAAATAATTGTTAAGCCAACTCTATTAAGAGATTTAGATCATTGCTACAATGCTTAGAGAGTAACAATGACATGACTAATTTCTGATGCAACTAAATTGCTGATTATAGATCTCAATTTTGGCTTGTATACTTGATCCTTATTGATCAAATATATATTTTCATCTCCATAAGGATATTTTGCTTATCCTTTTGATTCTCTTCTTCTTTGCATCATTAAATCTTCAAATTTCTTCCATGAATTCACACTTTCTCAATCTCAACTTGACCTTATATTTATATCTTTCATATTATCAAGTTAGCTAGAATATAACTTAGAATAATTAATATTCATCTCCTCAATTAGCTAGAACCAACAGATAAATCAATTGAACTTAATATGACAAAACAAGAAAATCCCCCGTTAGTCGACCTTACTCGGTAGACACTAACTTAGAAATGATTTTTCTTTGTTAACCAAGTAAACTCAATCAATATTGCATATTCGCAAAGTTCCTTTGGTAAACAAGTGAACTTGGTTAAAACTAGTTTCATCTAACATTTCCTTCATTAACCTAGTGAGCTCAATAAAAACTCATCTTCCACAAACTTTCCTTTGACGCCCACATGAATTTGGTAGATACTGCCTCTTGAACTAGGCAAACTTTGGAACAATTGGTAGAGACAAAAGATTTTCTTCAATACCTGAGTGAGCTTGGCATGCACTAATTGATATGATATTTTCTGTAACATCAATGAAAATACACAATTTATTGATTGTTCCAACAAGCACAACTCCTAATAGGGTTGGAATCTCCTAACAAGGATTCAAGGTCTCCTAACATGGATTGATGTGTACTAAATGTATTTTTTTGACTCCTAACAAGGTCCATCCTCTTACACGGAACTTATATATTAGTACATAATTTGGTGGGTACCATCCACACTAAGGTTTTCTCTCTAATCAAAGGTTTCACTAGTTGACAAAATCTAGTGTTATTGTGTATAACTATCTTTCTATAGTTGTTGCATCCATTGTTTACATATTTTGGATTTAATAAAGATATTGAGAGTTGTTTTAATCTTATATTTTATTTGTCCACCACCACCCCCCCCCTAGTTATTTTGGTAGACTCTACTTTCTAACAAAAATTTGGTCTTATCATTTTGAAATAATAATACTCATCTTTCATCAAACACTAGAGATGTGAGCCAATCAATATGAACATCATAAAAAATATTTGTTGGATCAACACAACATGAAATGTATGTTTTATTTATAGTTTAAAATCTAATATAAAAATTGGGCAAAAATTGTTTGAAATATTGAATCCATATTATATGAGGAGAAAAAAAATGTTTAAAACTTTTTATTTTCATTATCATATTGAGTTTTATCTCCATTATCAAGTTTTTTAAAGTTTTGTAGAAGATACGTTTAGTTTTCAAAATGTTCCTTTGAGTTCATCTCATCCATTATCAAGTTTTTTAAAGTTATGTAGAAGATACTTTTAGTTTTCAAAATGTTCCTTTGAGTTCATCTCATCCATTATCAAGTTTTTTTAAATTTTGTAGAAGATACTTTTGGTTTTCAAAATGTTTCTTTGAGTTTATCTCATTCCTTTTATATGAAAAACAAATGATGAAGTTAGATAAATTAATTACATTAAAGGAATATGTGAAACATGTTCTAATTTGACTCTTTTCCCTTTGAAAAATGAAGATATCAATGAGACAAAGATGATAAATTGAAAGAGTTGCAAATATGTAAGGAATGAAATAAAATTTGGGAAAGAATCCAAAAAAAATAGATTATGTTGGAGATAATTATTGGAGCATTTACAGAGAAATTTAAAAAATTTCTTCAATTGTACATTTATCATATAGTTTTTTCCAAAGTGGTAAGAAAAACACTTTCAAACATTGAGATATAATGTCTCACTTAGAACTATTCTATTGTAGTTGTTGATTGTAACATCCTACTCAGGAACCCAAGAGAAATTAATCTACTATATCACATTATTTTGCTAAACATTTTTTTAAAAGTTTACGCAACATAAGATAACAATGCAAAAGTAATATACACATGCACATCGAGTACACTTAAGCAATTACAAAAATAGTTTCCATTTCTTAAGGGTTCCTTCACATTTATGCATGTTTAAGAATATTTTATTATTAATTTTAATCTTAAGTACAATGTCCATAATCATAAATGAATAACAATTACATAATCTCATAAGAAGAAACATAATTACAATTGATACAATGAAGGACATCTAAATAACATCCACTATACATGTCATAGAGTATGTAATAATAAACAAAAATACATCAAAATACAATCTATCATCTATAGGATCTCAGGCTATAAGGTACATAATATGGAGATACATCAAATGAATAGAATCTCAAGGATAAGAATAAGAAGGATAATTATAAAACTATATCAAAAAACTTCCAATATCAATAGCAATCTTAGGGGGGCCCAAATGGTAAGAAGCCATTATCTCCTAACCATGTGATCACCTAATCAAGTTCCCACTCCCACCATGTAGGGGAAATAATGTATGATCCACACATGGATAATCAATAATAGAAATCATGGGAAAGGATCCTAAAAGATTTTTGCAACAAGTGGTACTACTCATATGAAAACACAATCCAAGAGGTAACCCAAAATATAAATAAATAAATATAAATATAAATAGGAAATCTAAGATGCATATGGAGAAGTGTCATCACGTGAGTCGATGCTAAGATTTCCCTACCAGTCTCTTTGGACTATGGCCCCTTAGTGACCCTATGCGACATATGTAATCCTTTCATACAAACAATGAAACTAACTATACAAGATCACAACCAAGCATCTTCTCCCACTCCCATGCTAGCTTGTACTAGTGCTCAAGGCATGGGAAAGGAACACTTAATCTTTTTAATTCATTTTTAAACCCCTCATTTAATGTGTAGTGTTATCACCTAATTAAGTTACTTACAATGATTTACACTTGTAGCCACTTAGGGCCCCAACCCCCATTGCAAGCCATTTCCCCCCCATACACCTATATAACCTACCTTAATGCTCCATACAAAATAATCCAAATAATACCAAAAAAGTTATCCTAAACCATAATCATGAAAGTTACCAATGTAAATTAATGGAGCATAAGAAATAATATCACATTCACACAAGGATGCATTGCCCATCTCAATATAACATTTCATAGAATTATCTATCCCATTATGAATATCTCATCGTCATTGCAACAAACCATAAAATCTCATCATCATGAGTACAACAATGAACCAATATCAATAACATATATCTCTATCATAGAGTGTATCACACATAAAGATAACCATTCCAAATTATAGAAAGTAACATTATACTTTAGTTTTTAAAGCTTATCCTCTTAAATTCCCAGATTGGAGTCCCTTTTTCGACCCAAAAATATTGGTTGAATTCAAGGTAGAAAAAGTTATCTTATTACCAAATTTGACAATTGAATTTTTTTATAAGGACATTCTCAAAATAATTGGATATATTTTTGGAACTTATGTACGTTTGGCAGAATCAAATTTGGCTACATCTAGTCCAATTATTATAGTGATAATAGATGTTAACACTATCAAATTTAAAACCCTATATATTAATGTTGATGATAAAATAATTTATGTTAAACTACAATTAGTTGAAGGCCTCTTCTATAGTTATTAGGATTTATCTTCATCTCAGCCCCATCTTGGGGGTAATCTTAGGAAGGTAGAAAATGCCCAAACTATAAGGAGTGATGAAGAGGAGAAACTATCGATCTACCAAGAGGACAGGGATGTCACTCATAATTTTGATCATTGATACTATCATAATAGGGATGTCATTCCTAAAACATGCTACAACATATGCATAAAGAAATCTAACATGCAAGAATAAAGCATAAGATGATCCTACAAAATAGATAACATCATCTATCATGTGCTAGTCATCAATATAAAGAAATGTGTCAGTAAATAACATCCATCATAAGATCCAAGAATAGAATGAAGGTAAATGCCAACAGAGAATGCTCTAGCCACAGTGACTATGGACGGATCTCAAATGGTAAGAGTGTAAAAGCACTACCACCCGACCACGTGGAACCTAAATGGCTCACTCTTACCGTGCTAAGGAGATAATCTCAAGTCCCAAACAGGATATCAAATCACATAACACATTTACTCTCTAAGTCCAGGAATCTTAGAAGTATACTACCTCAAAGGTTCCAACATAGACCGACATCTATACCCAAAAGCACACAAAGACATGTAGGAATCTACTATGTAAGCGAGAAAGTGTCATTGCACGAATCATGCTAGAGTTACCCTAGTGGTCTCTCAATAGACCTTGGCCCCCTAGTGATCCCTATGTGGCCACTAGTATCCTCTTGTATTGACAAGGCATACTACAAAATGCAAGGTCGTAACCAAGCATTCTCTCTACTCCCATCCTAGTTTGTACTAGCACTCAAGGCATGAGTGAGAACGTGCAATTATCTTATTAGGTTAATTTTAATCCCCATTTAGTGTAAATGTTTTCACTTATTAAACAACTTACAATGAGTTACCCTGGTAGCCTCTTAGGGCCCTGGCCCCCATTGCAAGCCACTTCCCAACACTACATATAGATAACCTACTCTCGGCTCATAAAATCACAAATCACAAAATCACCTCAGTCCTATACAAGCGACTAGAAAGCATCATAAAGATAATCAAAATAATCACATTAGTTCTCTATGAGCAACTGAAAAGCATCCAATGATAATCATAATAATCACAACAATTCTCTATAAGCAACTAAAGGCATCAATGATAAATTACAATATCCAACAGTTCTCAATGAGTAATTGGAAAGTATCTCAAAGTAATATTGATCGAAGACCCCAAAATGGTCAAGTCAAACATGTCATAACATGACATCATCAAGATCAAACAAACACTTTAGTCCTATCAAGGTGACTAGAAAGTAACCCAAGTATAATTGATCGATGACTCAAAAATGGTTAAGTCAAGTGTACACAAGAAAACTGAAGAGCATCAACAAACAGTAAATAAAAACATCTCATAGAGCACACCATCACATTACCATGGTTGGGTTTTAAAAAGATCAAGATCGAATAACATCAGCATGACATCACATCTCATAACCCCTGAGCCTCTGGTAGACGTCCTATACTAGTCAACAATCTAGTCAACCCCAAAACCCCAAAACACGGACATCATAAAGAAACAAGATACAAACACATATTTTAGTTTGCTTTTGCAATCATATGGTTAAGCCAAATATGAGGTTTTAGTTTTTGTTTCAAGTATATTTCAAGAGTATAAGATTCTCCGTTTAATCTCCAAGTTAACCCATTTATCTTTTTGAATAAAACATAGAATTATCCCTCCATTATTTTAAAACAATTTTCTAAAACAATCAGAAGATAATTATGTACTTATTTAAATCATTAAACTAATTCCCATTGACTTTTAATAAAATTATTTTACTAAAATCAATGTTACTAATGACTAAATAAAACTCCCTTAATTCCAAGAAGCATCTCCCATTATTCGAATCATTAGAATAATACTTATCAAATTTCAAACAAATGGTTTGCAATTTCCTTAACATCAATAATACCAATAATCATATCAATTAAAACTCCATTGCATAACTTAATTATCAATTAAATTTAATTAATTCTACAAGTAATTAAATTAGTTAATAATTACATAGCTATATTAATAACTCAATGATCATCAGAGTCACTAAAGTTCTCATTTTCAAATAGAGGCTAGAATGTGTCTATATAGAGTATAATAATTATTAGGGTTTGTTATCAAGTGAGAAGACTCTCTTTTACCCTATATTTATTCCTTACATATAGTTGAATAAATTAAGGTTTAACCCCCAAAATATTTTGAAGTCAACCTTTCTAAAAACAACTAAGGTAAATGTTTGAATAACTTAAATCATTAAGATTATAATTAATATTCTCTCAATGATTTAATTCTATTTTTATTACAAATCATCATCATGATAAAATGAGTTCATTTCCATTAAATACTTCCCATTTAATTCAATCTCTATTAAATTAAATTATTCATTGATTCCCAATAAATCAATTTGCAATTCTAATGAACCCAATATTATCGATAACAATAATTAAAACTCAATTTATAACATTCTCTATTAATTAGCCTTAATTAAACTAAATTTGATTAAGCTAATTACTAAATTCTAAATATCAAACTATATTAATAATATTTAATTATTTATTAAATAATAAAATTATTATCAATAACTATTAATAATTAATAATTCAATATTCAATATTTATAAACTTTTAATTTTATATATATATGTTTATTTATTTTATTTTATTTTATTTTATTTTTTAAATATAATTTGCAATATAGTCTGATAGGAGAATCACTATCAACTATTCAAATTTTCAATTTAGAATTTCCATTTTAATTTCAAATCTTTCCCCAAATCATATGATAAAAAGGTTCTATTCACATTCGAACTTTCTAAATTAAATTTTCTTTAAATCTCAAACCCTTCCCATTTTAAATTATAATTCTTCCATCTATGGAATGAGAGTTTTCTACTTGAGTTTTCCATTGATTTCTTCACACAAAGAAGAATCAACATGCATACCCAAATTTCCATAATATAAATCATCCAAAATTATCCAAACAGTCATTTAGCAGACACAGTGAAGACAGGAAGAGAGAGAGCATAATAGAATATGTGAAATATCACAAGCATCTACTTAAACACTAATGCTAATCACTACACCCCAAAAAATTGTAGAGAAAATTCCTCCTCTCCGAATCTCCTCCTTTCCGAAAATTCGTTCCTTCTCCAAAATCCATGACACAAGCACACAATAGGCCAAAGAGTATGATCAATATGAATGCTCACTATTATTCGAAGCATGTAAAAGCATATAAAAGCATATGAGCATGAAGAAGCATATGAGCCTCCTATAAACACTAGGAGAGCTTGTATATAAAGGCCTCTAAGATGCATCTAAAATGTGTCTAGAATGAACTAGGAGATAAGCATGACAACTATGCACATATCTTCCACGACAAGAAGATAAACATGATGAGGTGTCTAGAATGTTGTAGACACCATGTGCTCAAATAATGCGCTAACTCCTAAGTGTAGACAACGTGTGCATAATTAGACTTCAAACTCCTATGTTGTCAACATGACAACTCACAAGAGTTTGCATACTCCTATGTGAATAAGTATTAAAATAATGCACATTACTTAATTAATTAAATTTCTTTATTTAATATTCACTTGACTCTTTTTAAATTAATTTATTAATTTTGAATCTCATGCATTTATCATGAAATTTTTTAATAAATTAATTTCTTTTCCACTTTTAAATTTATTTTCAAAACTTAATTGATAAAATATTTATTAACTTAAATAATATTATTATTTAGCACTTATTTAAAAATGAACTCTAAATATATTATTATTAAATTAAATAAATATTATCATGTTCCAAATTTAAACTTATAACTTTTATCTCCAAATTAATTCTCTTTATTTTATTAATTTTCCAATTAATTAAATAAAATTAAATATTAAAATATCATAATAATTTTCCATTTAACTAAATCATTAATTAAATCTTTTAATTAGACTTAATTAATAGAAAATTCACCAAAGGTCCCCAGAGTAAAATACAAAAACCCATCATAGCAAAAATGTAACTTAGGGGTAGGCACTACATCAATTATAAATAGCTCAATCTAAATTATAATTATAATTAAATTATATACAACTTCACCATCATAAATAAATGGTTATATAATTAACTTCACTTAAAACATAACTAAATCATAATTAAATATTTATTAACTTGAAACTACAGTTGCATTATAAACATCTAATAAGATTTTATTCCACCAAGAGTTAACTGAACTTAGTTGTAAAAATAAAAGTATTGTTTTTTAAAAACTCACCAATAAAAATATAGTTAATTTTTAGAATAAATAAATTTTATATATATATATATATATATATATATATATATATATATATATATATATATATATATATATATATATATATATATATATATATAAAATTAAAATCTAAAATTTATAATTTAATAATACTTTAAAAAAATTATATCTGAAAATTTAATATTACAACATATAAAAATAAATCCCAATTAGTGAACATAGTGTCAAAAAAAGAAGTAAATATTTAAAGGAGACATCTAATGCAAGAAAAATATATAGACTTTAAAAACAAATTATAGATCTCTTTCTTCAAGCAATGAATAAGAAGACAATCGAACAAATAAGGAGCAATAGACAATAAATACTGAGATTCCATATAGGCATACAAGTCAAAGAAATAAGAATATTATTTTTATCAACGAGCACCCTTGTAAATGGAAAGAATTACTCATCAATCATATCCACGTAAGAGACATTCAAGCTTCGAACAAGAGATTCTTCCATCAAAATTTATATGCATATAGTTTTGAATTAATATCTGAGAATTAGAATTTCTACTAGGACTTATATTTATACAGATTGGTATGTGATATCAACATAATAATAAAATTCTAGTGCAAGGTTAAAAATATAGTTGTGGAATCAAATGTGAATCAAAGACAATAAATTATGAAAGGTAGTGAATCTAAATCAAATAAGTAAATGCAAAACAAGGCAGTGAAGGTGAAACAAATTAGCAAATACCCTTTAATTAAGAAGGCAATGAATTATAATTTATTTTTTCAAGCGTGATCAAGATCCATGCAGCAGATTTAATCAAGGTGAAGTAGTGAACCTCAACTCCAAGCAATAATCCAAATCTAAAGCATTCGTAGAAATGACTTCCACAGAGCCCTAGAGTCAAAACAGTTGTTGTCATCATTGTGTGAGTCCTCCAATAGAACATTGGAGGCTCTAAGCCATTTAAGAGAGAGACCTAGAGGCTCCAATCTGAGCACATCATACCCAACAAAGTCACTAACAATCTTTTTCAGTTCTTATGGCTTGTCACATTAACCCTAAGTAGAAGTTTGTAGTTTATGGGTTCCTTGATTTTAGTCTATACTTTGTTTAATTCAATCATTGCATACTACCTAGTTTCGCCTATTTGGCATTGACACCTCCATCATAGCAACTTCATCATTTGGAAATCTAACTAAACATGAAGAAACCTAGATTTGTAACCTTAGAATTCAATTTGTCAATTTGAATTAAAGTTGGGTGCCTATGACCACATCTAGATTTCAATCTAATGAATATCAGCAAAAATGTGTTCTACTCCCACTTTAGTGAATCAAGGGAACACTCACCCAAATTCCCACCATATTCAAAGATAGACTGAACATTTTTGGATAATAAAATATGCTCTCCCATTTTATAAATCCATGTTTCAGATCTAGGTGGGAGAAGATGTGAATGATGGATGGACTATGGCTTGATTCCATAGGTCAAGAAAGAGAAATAGTAGATCCATGGAAGATCATAAATATTGTGTCCCCATGCAATCTAAGTATCAATAGAGAAAATGACATTCTTCAAACCCCTTTGACCATCTTTGGAGAAAATAAAGTGAGAAAGAATTGTTACATAGAGTCGTGACAATCCAAAAATAGGGAGGGTGCCCTATCTCAAGGACCTTCGAGTAATATCAAATGCCAAGGAAGGATCAAAACATGGCTAGAAGGAAATTCATTTATCAATCCAACTGGTTTGATACATTTAGAAGAGATGTCAATACCAAGGCCTTTTCACTCACTGGATAGGTCTAAGGATGGAAGTGGATCATGTGGAAAATTAGCTAAAAAGCATTATGGATAAGCATATTAACTTAAAAGTAATGGAAAATGAATTTATTTATTTAGCATACAATAAAATAGATCTTAAGGATGAACTTTTTTATGGTAATACTTTAGTTTTTAAAGGTTATCCTCTTAAATTCCTAGATTGGAGTCCCTTTTTCAACCCAAAAATATCGGCTAAATTCAAGGTAGAAAAAACTATCTTATTACCAAATTTGACAATTGATTTTTTTTATGAGGAAATTCTCAAAATATTGGATATATTTTTGGAACTTATGTAGGTTTGGTAGAATCAAATTTGGCTACATCTAGTCCAATTATTATAGTGATAATAGATGTTAACACTATCAAATTTAAAACCCTATATATTAATGTTGATGATAAAATAATTTATGTTAAACTACAATTAGTTGAAGGCCTCTTCTATAGTTATTAGGATTTATCTTCATCTCAACCCCATCTTGGGGGTAGTCTTAGGAAGGTAGAAAATGCCCAAACTATAAGGAGTGATGAAGAGGAGAAACTATCGATCTACAAAGAGGATAGGGAAGAAGAAGGGGAAATTAGAGATGGTCATCGCCACCTCAACTAGATCATCATTGTTTCAAATCTAAATGAGATAGTTGACCCTCTAGAGGTTCCACCCCAATTACTAGTATGGTAGAGTAACCAAACTGTTATGGAAAGAAAAGATTTATTAAGTCAGGTGACTCACTCTTACGGAGGTAGAAGTAAAACCCCAAAAACAAAGGAAAAAGAAGTTAAAATCTTGATAGAAGCCCTCAATAATATGGTTGTTGAAGATCTTATTAATTAGTTCATTGATAAGATTTGTGATGAGGAGGAACTCAAGCTGTAAAAATATATTTTGATCTTTAAAATCTAGGAAGTAGAGGACATGGAAAGGGAGACAAGCCCCATTGCCATCAAAGAAGGGTTAACAAAGTTGGCAGGGGATTTGGTAGGTCATTTAGGATTAGGGGTCATCCTCCCAAGTAGGGGAGATCTTGATTGTGCAAAAGTATTAAGAAATTGAGGGTGGAAGTCCTTGAAATAATTGCATCTAAAAGATGGGGGAGCTAAGGGTTAGATTAAATTAACCAATATTCTTAATGTTGGGAAGGGTAAGTTCCTTCCCCAAGTGCCATGAATATCTTAAGTTGGGATGATAGTGGCCTCAATGCCCCTATCAAGCAACAACTCCTAAAATACATAATAGTAAAGAAATGAATAAGTTTAGAAGATCATTAGGTTGGAGGGAGATAAAGATTCCCCTGTTGAAGGAACTTCATAAGGTCTTTCCATAATATGGGATCCTATAATTGTATTGATCTCATCTATAGAAATTCATAAAAATTGGATGAGTGGTATGGTGAAAGGAATCAAATCTAACTTTTCCTATAGGTTATTTAATTTCTATGGTCTAATTCATAATGGAGATAAAGTCAGGTAACAGAAAGAGTTGGAAGACAAAATAACATTAGAACAAGAATGTTTATATATTCTAGGAGGATATTTTAATGATATTCTTTGATCTTCAGAAAAGAGAGGAAGCAAAAACACCCTCTCATTAGCATCAAAATAATTTTTTAATTGGGTAAATAGGTTAGATCTTCTGGAGTTTGGTAGATTGGACAACACCTTCAAATGGAACAATAGAAATGATATGATTAGTCTAGGGTAGTGTAGATAGTCGATATACACTCCTTGAAATCCCCTTCTTATGCAAGGTTAACCCTAATAGACTAACCACCCATTCAAGCTTGCATACTAGCTTGAAACTTCATTTTAGGCCTCCTTGATGGCTTATATGATCTTACAAGGGTTGGAGGCTCTTCCTAGGGTGTCTTAGACTCCTTTCCATCCATTTCCAAAAAAAAATTTCCATTAGGTTTCTATATGATTCCTTCAAACCAATGAAAAGCTCCTATTAGGCCAAATAGCCCTCAATTAGCCCTCCTAAAGGACTAAATCTGGATTTGCACAAATCTTTCCTTAAGAAGGTCCCAAAAAAAATTTAGCTTGAGATACCCTTTTCAAAGGCTTGCAATATTCTTGAGGTTTTAGGTTCCCAAAATCTATCAAATGTCCTAACCCTATTTTTGGGGGTTTGCTAAGGTTTATCAACAATTTGGATCAGTCAAGAGAAAATTTCCTCTTCCTCACTCTCTAGCAACTTCTAAAGATTCTGCATGTCAACATAGTGTCTAAACATTATAATATACCCTCCTTAACATCCATCCTATTCAAATCACTTCACCCTTGTAAGAAATTTTCTTTCCTTGGCTCAATTTCTAGCCGAGTACAACTCTATCTCACCTAGGGCTTCCAAGGAAATGGTTGGTCCTTTACTTATTGCTCCATTCTTCCTAATATGCAATGTACAAGGTGTCTACTATAATTTTTCAAGGTTTCAAAGAGTTTCAACCATGGGGAGAATGCTGCTAGACACCGTTTCAACCATGGGGAGTTTCAATTATTATGAACACAAACTAACTGCTAAGAAATTCTAACCAAAACAAGAAAAAATTATATACAATGCATAACTATATTCCAATTCAAAAGAATGGATTCAGTCTCATGTCCATCAAAATCCCTTCCTCTCATTCAAATTGTCATTGATTTCCTTGTCTGATGTATGCATCTATACTACTCAAAAACTTCCAACTGTACAATAGTGACTTGAAAGGATTTAAAATCTCATTCTCCAACTAAATAAACCAACTCATTTTTTTGGTAACTTCCTTATGCCTTCTAACTACCCCTGCAACTTTTGACAAGAAAAATTGCAAAAAAGGCAAAATTGTCAATGTGCAATTTTGCAAAATTGACATTTTTTGCATTTTGACACTTTAAACTTTGAAAGAGTACAAATTATGACTCCAAATAATCCATGGAAGTTATTTAGACCATTTTTAGGTCATTTTAATGCCTAACTACCCTTCTATTCTTATTTATCCCTCTAAAACAACCTTTTGCACTTTTTCCCCTAATTTACAATAAATGCAACATTACAACTAGTTGCCTATCATGCACTACATTGGTACTTCACATGCATGACGACCCCTATACCAAGGACCTCTTTATTCCTCCTAGGTATTATCAAGACTCTTATTTCTTCCTGATGACCTATCCTAGGTGCTCCTACACTAAGAAGGAAGGGGTTCAATAATATTGTAGAAAGGTTAGACAATTTTTTCATGGAGATCTGTCAATGATATTAGTTTCATTTCAATCTAAAGTTAAACCAATATCAGGAATGGATCACTATCATGTGGAGATATAATTTATAGAAAATAAATGACCTAGCAATTGTCCTTTCAAATTCAAGAAAATTTTTTCCCAATTATGATAGTTGTATTAATCTTATTAGGAAACAGTGGGAGGAAATAGAAGTCTCACGATCCAAGATGTTCTAGGTAGTTAGTGAATTGAAAGTAATCAAACACAAGTTAAAAGAGTGGAAATTTAGAATTCTTTGCAAATGTCTTTGAGGAAAAGATAACTCTAGAAGACAAACTAGAAGTGTTAAACAATTAAGTTATGGAAAATGGAATGGGAGAGGTTCAATTCCTTGAAGAAAGAAAGCTTATGCAAAAATATGATGAATTTCTTGCTAAAGAAAAACTTTTATAGAGACAAAAGATGAGACAAGCATGGTTAGAAGCTGAGGATAATAACACCAAATACTTTCATATTAGCTATAATAATAGAAGATTTATTAACTAAATTACTTTCATTAGGATGGAAATCCAAAGAACTCGGCTAAGGATATCAACTTAGAAGCCATTTCTTGCTTTAAAGATATTTATAATAATGATGTAATTTCTAGTTTGATAGGTTAGAGTGTTCTCTCTAACATCCCAAGATTAGTCTCCATGGAACAAAACAAAATCATGTTCTAGAAGATCACCAAACTATAAGTTGAAGAAGTCCTCAAAAAAATGAATCCAAAAAGTCTCCAAGTCCTAATGGTTTCCCAACCTTTTTCTTTCAAAAATGTTGGGACTTCATAGGAGAAGATGTAACTAAAGCCTTGGAAGGAGTCAAGTACTCTAGAAAACTACAAAGAGAAGTCAATAATACTTTTTTAGTTCTTATTCCAAAAAGGGATAAGATAGAATCTTTCAATGATTTCAAAACCATAACTTTATGCAATACTCTTGACAAGCTCTTTACTAAAGTTTTGGCCAGCAAACTTCAAAAGATGTTGTCTAGTCTTATAAGTGAGGAAGAAACAAGTTTTTTCCTAGGAAGATTGATATATGGTGGCTTCATTTTGTCCTAAGAGGCTATTCATTCAGTTCATAATAGTAAGTTACCCAATATGCTCATCAAATTGGATATTATGAAAGCATATGATAGTGTAGACTAGCACTTTTATGCAAATGTCTTGAAGGTTATGGTTTTTCTAAACAATGGATAGAGTTCATCTTTGAATGTATATCTACTCTAAAAATTTCTATTTTAATAAATAGCACCTCGATAGGATTTTTCAGTATTTCTCATGGCCTAAGATAGGGAGACCCTATTTCTCCCTTTCTATTTATTCTAATAGTTTATGCATTGGGGGGTAAGTTATGCAAGCGAGAATGGAAGGAATCATCAAAGGTATCCCAATAATCAATAGGGATGAACCATCTACACATTAGCATTTTTTAGATTATACAATGTTATTTGGAGAAGGATCAACTAGAGAGGCCTTTTCCCAAAAGGATATTCTAGGTAAGGTAAGTGGCTTTCCTAAGCAGGTAGGAAGACTATGGTTTATGTTGTTTTGTCAGCACAACCTATTTACCAACTTTCATGTTTGGATCTCTAAAAAATAAAAGTGTTTGAAATTGAATGTCTTCCTAGAACCTTTTTAAGGAAGAGTAATGCAAATTGTCATAAGTTTTCCCTTCTTTCCTGAGACCAAATTTCTAGGTCTAAAAGTCTAGGTGGAGCTGGTATCAAAATTATTAGTTGTCAAGGAATGACCTTAGGAGAAAGGTTATTATGGATGATGGTTAGGTTCCCTAACCTCAAATGGGTTAGGATTCTTTCCCTTGAATACTTTCATCCCCTAATCTAGTCAATATCTTTAGGGAGGTCAACCCTCCCAAAGGCTCAAGATTCTAGAATTTCCTCTTGAAATGCAGAAATATTGTTCATAATAAGCTCTCATGGAATCTAGCGGATGGAAAAGGGATTTTTTTTGGGAAAAATCTTGGGGTGGCTATAAGCCCCTTGTTTTTTATCCTTCCCTTGAAAGAGAGAAATCTTATTTGGTTGAGAGATGGGGAACAAATGTGAAGGACTATGTGATTTTTGGAGAAGATGGATTGGATTGGAAGAGGAGAAATCTTGATGTTGAGGAAATTTTTTCAGCATAAAATTTCTTCTATAGTCAATTCTAAGATCTAGAGTGATCTCCTTTAATTTAAGGGAGCAGATGATAAAGTCATATGGGATGGGAGTATAGCTAAAAAAATTGGCTATTTGTATCTTGAATTTTTTCAAGGATTCTCTCCATCTTCTCTCCCTCTTTATTTGTGTTGGGATAAGTTATGCCTTCCCAAGGCATAATTTTTTTTTTATGGATTGTCCTTCATCAAAGGGCCCTTATAGAAAAAAGGCTTAAAATTATTGGGATTCAAGGGCTTAAGAGATTCCCACGATGTGAATCTGATGAGGAATCTATTGATCACCTCTTTCTTAACTGCCCTTATTCAAATTCATATTGGCATTGGCTATGTTTTCAACTAGGTGTTAGGTTGGATTTTTCTAATTTAATCATAAATATGTTGACTTCTTGGCCTATTTTGAGAATGTATAGTACATATCATAGAATTTAGATTATGTCTCCTCACATAATTATATGGTAACTATGGAAGAAGAGGAATCATAGAATCTTTTAGTATAAGCATGTGCATGTTGATCAATTAAAGTAAAAGATTGAAGTATCTATCATTTAATTAACTAATAATAGATTTCTTAATTCTCTCCCCAAACACGCTAAGATGGCTCATTGGTATGAAAGGATGAGAGGTAGATGGATTAGTCTAAAAATGCCTCCCTTTCTAGGTGATGGAGGGACTCTAGGTAAATTAAAGAGATTAGAATTTATTTAGTAGGCTCTACAAGATGGATGGTTCAAGCTTGATTTGATGGAGCCTTTAGAGAAAATTTGAGTCAAGCGAGTATAGGGTGTTGCATTCATAATGAACAAGGGATTGAAGTAGCTAACTTGTCTAAATACATAGGTGAAGATACTAACAAATTGGGCAAAGATTTCTACTCTAGTGGAGGGCCTTTGGTTGTGTAAATCCTTAAATATTAATTTTTTAGAAGTTGAGGGGGATTTTACCATCATAATTTATTTCCTTAGAAAAGTTTACATTCCTAACTGGTGAATGGATGCAAAATTAGCAATAGCTTTAGAACTTTGCAAAATTTTTGACAACATTATTTTCAATTATATCTATCGAGAATGTAATAAGCATGTAGATGAGTTAGCTAATATGAGGATTAATTCCTTTCCAACATTTAATGTTTAATTTTCCTCATCTTTCTTATTCATTATTAGTTACTAGGATTGAAAAAGATTGCAAGTACAAGTTGTCATCTAAGTAGGAAGTGAGAGGTATTGTTAGTATTTGCACTCTTCCCCTTATTGAATCATGATTACATTAGAAATATCTAAATCTTTGTAAAGTTGGAAATCTGAGATCCAAAAGGAGGATTTTATTACTCCCTTTAAGTAACTAATATAATTTTCCCCTCCTTCAAGCTTCTTGCATTTCTTACTCTTTATTTGATCAAATTTTGAGATGTATCAGTATATAGAGGTATTTTTAAAATGTATTTTGTGATGATATTAATCATCTCTAGGTGTGTTGATGTTTATTTGATTTTATGTCTTTCTTTTCTATTTAAATGCTCCTTTAAGAATTTATGATTTTTTGCTCCTCAATCTCTTGTTGATGACCTCCTACAGTTTCTTGTTTTATTCTTTTAATAGTATCTTTATTTAAGTTTTCTAACCCCTAACAAATAAATATGGAGTTGTCTATTTTTCTTAGTGTTTCTATGATGTTTCAGGTAATTTAAAACACAAGTGGATCTCTTTGGAGAAGATGGAAAATTATAACCAGTGGATGTGTAATAAAAGATATATTTTTAAAATTTGGGCTAAACTGAGGGACCATCACCCAACTCCATCCTTTCAGTGCCTCACATGTTGGGATGTACTCCATTTTTATTTATTATATGGCCTTAGCCTCTTTCTTACCATATATATATATATATATATATATATATATAAAATAAAAATAAGCTTGCATGCATTATTTTCACATGCATGTTTACTTTTAAATATGCATGATTATTCTTGTTGATCTCTATGCCTAATTTTCCTATTAGTGATTAAAAACTTAGTCATTTGTTAGGCAATGATGGATGGTCAAGGTTGAGTGCATAATGACTTGTTTATCTTGTATTACATGTCGAGAAAGTTAGAGATTGCTAAGCACCCTAGTTGAGAACGAGTATAGTTGAGACCGAGTATAGTTGAGACCGAGAAAATTGTAAGACAATTTTTGTCAACTGAATAGAATAGATCAAGTATGTAGAAGTCGAGTTCCATCACTTAGTTGTGACCAAGTGTCAAAAAATTTAGATGCCAAGCAAACCAATTTTTTCATATGATTTTGTAATCACACAGACACCTATGTAAACCATTTTTAGCTAACTTCTATACATCATTTAATCATTGTAGAGACAATTAAGATAGAGTTTACGCATCTTTATAGAAGGTATTGATCCCAAGGAAAGTAGATCAACCAATCAAAAAATTAGAAGGAAAATGACAAAAGAGATGAATTGTGAACCGTTGATTATGATCTAGAAATTCCAAAGATTTTCTATTTAAAGATGGTTCTAACCCTAGGATCAAAAGTGTGCGAAGGAATGATCATAAGAATGAGTAATTAATGGGTGAATGTGCAAGTGAAGGAATGAACAAGGACAGAATAGAGGAAGAATGACTAAGTCATAAAGGAGATCAAACAAAGAAATCTAAGTAGTGAAGGAGAGAATAGAGATATCAGATTAAGAGATTAGATTGAGACATTGAACAAAGGAGATCTGAAATCACCTTTCAAAGAAAACTAAGGGTCAGGTACTAAATTAGTTTTAATAGATTGATTGAGGGAAAATATCTTAACAAAGTGATCCTAACATATCTATTTAGAATCTCCTAACAGATTCCTTAATTGTAAGTGGGAAATCCTTTAATAGGGTAAGACCTAACAATCTTAAAGCTTTTAGCATTATAGGCCCCTCATAGTGTAGATCATCTATTATGATCAGTATTGTAACCCTAAAAGGTTAACTTGGAAGAAGTCTAATAACTTGAGAGGGTCAGATCTTGGAGATGGAGGAATACTTGATGGGAAAATTCATTGAGGACTAGAATATTGAAATCTATATCATATTGCAACAAATTAAAGGAGCGTGAGAAAAGTTAAGAAAACCCTTGAAGAAAAGGAAAGAGATGGAATTTTTTTTAAATGACACACAATACAAGGAAATTGATATAGAAGGACTATTTAATATTGGAAAACTTGGTGATAGTGATGTATCAATAGTAGAACTACTAGAGAAGAACAACATTCTAAGAAAAGAGGTGAAAGGACTCAAGAGAGAAAAAGAAACCAATAAGACTGTGTGAAGTGACAGAGCAAAAGAAGAAAGTAGAAGAAGAAAAAATAATGGATGATGAAGATAAAAGATAGATGGCAATCAAACTTGAAGAAGGATCATTTGAAGTATAGATGCTCACAAACAATCAGTTGGATATGATGAATCAGTTGATAATTACAACTCAGGAAATAAATAGGAAGGACATAGAGATCATAAGTTTAAGGTCACAAAACAAGCAACTGAGGAATGAGTTGAGGACTGAAAAGGAACTTCTGGAAAGAATGAACAAACCAAGTGAAGCTATCAAATACTTTCAAGAACTAATGAGATCACCTAGAATAATAAGAGATACTTTTGGACAAGGATACAGCAAGCACATTTCATCTATTGGAGAAGGAGAAGCATCACATAATGGAGAACAAAGAAATGAAAAATCCAAAGGCAAGCCTACATTTTATCATTTTGGTAAACTTGGAGACATATCCAACATCTACAAAAGCAAGAATAGTATGCAAACTTCTAAACCTAAGACTATTGGTAATTGGTTTAATTGCAAGAAGATAGGACACCAAGCACATGAATGCAGATCAAAGAAAAGTGATTCACCCACTACATCTAGATTTGAAGGACATTTCTATAATTGTTTGAAATATGGACATAGAGCCCATGAGTGTGAATCCAAGACAAAGTCTAGTTGGACATATGGAAAACAAGTACATGCATCAAGAAAATCTAACTCTCACAATTGGGATTACAATACTTGGTATAATTGTCATTATTATGGAGAATATGGGCACGTTCTAGAGAATTGCATTAAGACACATTTTAGAGGAAATTACAAGAAATGGTTGAATGGAGAGCTAGTTTGTTTTAGTTTTCTCAAATCTGGACATGTTAGTAGAAGCTACAGAACTAGAGCACCTACACCAAACAATGGAAATGACAAAGGTAAAGAAAAGGTTGAGGTAAAGAATACATGGAAAGAAATAGTGGAAGTTGGAAGCAGTAGATCAAGAAAAGTTGAGATCACTCAATCTAGTGGATCAAGTGATCACACCACAACTAACTAAGAGAAGAAGGTATGTAGTGACTATAAATTCAATGATATATCTTCCATAAGTTCCTAACATAGAACATGCTAAAAGTTCATATCTACATAAGAAAGCATGCATACATAACAAATCTATAGAGTGAGAAGTGAAAGAGAATCATTTACTACATGAAGTATTGAGCATCACTAATACAATATATATTGACTGAGCATTGTAGTATAGATCAAGAACTTATGATGGCTAAGGTGATGTGTTGACCGAATGAATTGGTATAGGCCAAGTAAGGTAATGATAATTGAGTGTTTTTAAATAAGCATGGAGACCGAGACAGTTGGCATACACTTACCAAGTATGAAAATATTTATTACTGACCTAAATGGAAATTTGAAGGCATTTTATTGAATTAAACCATTCATTTCTATTTTCCAAGTGATTTCAAAGATTACAAATCATTCAAAGGAAATCAAGGAGAATTTAGTGACTAAGCAAGTGAATCACAGTGAAGCATTGGCAAATTTGATAAAGTCAGTAAGTGTTACTTTCAATGTTGAGTTGATTATTTTCTGAAATTATCATAAAAGATTTTTTTTTGAAAAACTCTAGATTGAAATGGCATCAGCAAGTGAAATTTTGAAAGCAAACAATGCTCAAATCATGAGGAATGACCAGTATCCACTAAATTTCAAGAATGGTGTGAATTTTGAGAAGACTAAAGATGATATTAGTGCCCTATCATCAATTCCACCCAAGGTTTTGATTGTTTGGGATATGAGATCCTATTACATGTGAAAAATAGGAGATATTTGAGATTTCAAGATAAGAGAAGCTTATGAGAAGTTATGCAGCAATGGAGTACTAAGGGATGAATACAAGATGATTACTGAGAAAGGGCTTACCCGTGCCCTAGGTTTTCCAAAAGTTTTCAAACTTGAGTGGATAAAGATTGTACTAATCTATGTTCATGATATGAAGGTATCATTAGAAGGAGGCCCAATAAAAATTAACAAGGCCATAATACACCAAGTTATTGGATACCCTACCTTGGACATACTGAAAAGCATAAGGAGCACAACACGAAATGAGATTGAGAAATCAACCAAAGAAAAGTGGAATGGTTGAGGGATTTCAATTGATTGGGTTGATGATCCTATGATTTAATTTGCAGTATGAGTGATAGCACATAAATTATTCTAGTCTAGCGAATTGAACAATGTACCATGCATTGCAGTAGACCTTGGTTACAAAATTGTTGAAGAGGATCATACTTATGATCTTTCCGAGTTGCAACTACAATAATTAATAGAGAATCTAGGAGCAATAATAAAAGCTAAGAACACATCGTGTAAGTTTGGATCTTTATTAGTTTGTTTATTCTTTTATGTACATAACTCTTTTCCTATAGTTGGTACAATAGTATGGGATAGGAACAAGCCAGCTATGGAATAGATAAATGAATTAATAATTTAATTGGGAGAGAATTTTGAAGCAATTATGGATAACTATTTTGAGGAATTCAAAAGTAAAATGAGAAATAGAATGAGGATTCCCAAATCTATTGTAGATAAATATTTTGATGAGATATGTTTCATGGTAGACACAAATTTTGTTTATGCATAGACAATGCTACCTAGAATTTCATGGTTAAGACCTATGCCTTATTAGGTTAATGTTGATGAAGTCAAAATAGTAGTGGTTGCATTTTTTTTAGAAGATGTTGGTGCAAATGTCAAACCATTTGACACATATGACTTAGTAAGAATCGAATGAATGTAGAGTCAAGTGAGCCCAAGATAGAAAAGAAAAGGAATAAGAAAATTCTTGAGGATAAGGAAGATGAAGAAGAAGACGAATCTCAAGATAAATTTGAATCTGAGGAAGGAAAAGTCAAAGAGCTAGATGTTGTCAAGCCTAAGGAAACCAAGCAAAATAAAGTGATAATAGTTGATCCCAAAGTAAAAGCTAACCTTAGGAAAGGTGTGTAAAAGTTCCTATACCTTAAGAACATAAAAAGAAAATAATAAATGAGATCAAAAATAGTTGAGCCCCTAGCTATCAAAACAAAAGGAAGTCAAGCAAAGAGGAAACATGCCAATTCACCTTAGCAGAACATTCCTAAAAGGCCAAAGATAAAATTAGTTGTATAAGATGATGAAGAAGATGATGAAGAAACCAAGTCTAATGATCTAAGAAAATTTTAGATTGTGTCAAGACCACCTCCTACAGTTGTAGATAAGGTATGTCAAGAAATTACTTAACTAGCAAGCTTGATAGGCTTCAAAGACATCAATTTTGATTCCTTAAATAAAGAAGATCAGGAAAAACTTGAAAAATATTTGATAGGAATGATGATATAATTAAAAAATACACCTATATAGTTGAGAAAAGGCATTCCATAAAATCTATATAATAAGGTTGATGCTAAATGGAAATTGGGAATTATCTTCTGAAAGACAAATTAGGGAAACCACTTTAGCACAAACAATGCCAAATTTAGGGAAGACATAGAGCTCTATTAACCTAAAATATTTTGTGAAGAAATTCATGTCGAAAGAAATGGCATACAAAATTTTGATGAATAAAGCTCATGAATTTTAGCAAGAGAGCATAAAGATATGGAGGGAAGAATTTGAATTTCTCAATCCATCAGCTAAAAAGGAGATGAGGAGGAATAGGAAAATGGTGGAGAAGTCAAAGAAGAAGAGGACGGTGAAGCAAAAGTTGCAAAACTTGCTAAGGAAATCAAACAACTAGTAGAAGGGTGTGAACAACAAGATGTTATCACCATTGAAGATATTCCCATTTCATCACCGCATGAACAAAATGTGTTAACAGAAGAAGACCTAAAAAAATGTGAATCTGCTAAAAATCTACCCAACACCAATCTAGTTTTGTTACAAATTATATATTATACAAGGATTAAAAGTGGAAAGACTGATAATTTTGAGGTTACATTAGTTAATAATGATACAAGTGTCAAACAACAAGGAAAGGATATAATTTTGTTTCCACAATTTACTTGTATACCTATATTTAAGACTAAAGTGAAGATAGAAGAAGTCAAGGACACAGAGTCGATAGAAGAGAATGAGGAACCAAAATAGCAAGAAGATACATAGCCTCTCATATAGTTTCTGAGTGCAAAACCATCTGAACCATTGGCTAGAACACCTAAACAACAAGTGAAACCTACTCAAGAGGAGGAGCAGAAGGTATCTAGATTGATTAAGAAGGGTAAACAATTGTAAATATCACTACCTAGTGATACAACTCCATGATCTTAGATTATGACTCAATCAAAATAGATGACAAATGAGTCAATAAGTCTACACAAGTTAATTACTTTACCCATGTATGACTTAAACAACTTAACATTAGAGTAAATGTAGGAATTACAAACTATGTTGAGCTGCAAGGAAAAGGAAGAATAGCTAAGGAGAGAGCACAAAAATAAATAGGTACTACATACTATCAAAGACATTTTTGCTAATGCATTTGGAATAACTGACTTGAATAATCAACATCAAATTTTGGATCAATTAGTGCATATAATTGATAAAGTTCAATCAGAAGATATTGAGAACACTAAGAAATTGATGCAATGGTCTAAGAGAAAATTTGAGCACAAAGTTTTGGAGAAAGTCTCTAGAGAACTTCTACATAGACAAGTAGAGCTCTCTAATTTAGTCACATAGTTAGAAGCAAGTTTGAAGACTATTCATTCTTTATCTATGAAGCTTTGTGATGTTGTGTTCTTCACATTAGAGAATCAACAATTGATTGATTTAAAACACACTAAGATGAGGGCATGTATAGTATCATTGGGAAAGAATACAAGTTCAATCTAACCCTCATATAATAAGTTAACATTTGGATAGCAGTAGCTAGCAAACCTCACAACTCGAGATAGTGACATGGGAACAAACTAATATTAATTCAATTCATGTTGCTACCACATTTGGAGATTATTCAAAAGTTTCTATAGCATAGAATATCATGAAGAAAGACATACATTTTTCAAGTATTGAAAGCCTAATTGATCTAGCTGCCAAGCTAGAAATTCAAATTCAAGCTTTGAAGAAAGTAAAGGAATAATGGAATAAAGGCTTTGCAGAAATTTTGGTAAATCATGAGAAAATTTTTGAGAAGTATAAGTTAGCCATAGAAAACCCCAATCCATAAGTGACAAAAAACAAGGGGGGAAATAAGATAAAATAATAGTATAGCATAACATAGGGGAAATATACTAATGGTATGTCACATAAATTAGAGAGAGATTCATCAAATTGAATAGCATCAACAAATTTAGATTGCAAATTTGAATTATAGTTTCTGGGGGAGTATTATTGCATGGAATGATAATTCATGAAAAATTGTTTTTGTCACTAATGTCAAAGGGGAATATTGTTGATCTCTACACCTAAGTTGTCTATTAGTGTCCAAACACTTAGCAATTTACTAAGCAAGGATGGATAGTCATCACAGTGACTCAATCATCCAGTAAAGGTTGAGTACATAAGGACTTGTTTATCTTGCATTACATGTTGAGAAAATCAAAGATTTTCAAGCACCCCAATTGAGACCGAGCACATATATAGGTCAATCTTACATAGTTGAGACCAATAAAATTGTAAGACAAATTTTACTAAGTGAAAAAAATAGATGAAGTGTGTAGAAGCTAAGTTCCAGCATGAATATTAGTTATGACCAAGTGTTAGAACATTTAGATGTTGAGAAAACAAATTTTATCATCTGAGTTTGTAACTACACAGACACCTATGTAAACCATTTTTGGTCAATTTCTATACAACATTTAATGATTGTAGAGATAGTTAAGATGTATTTTATGCATCTTTATAGAAGGTATTGATCTCAAGGAAATTAGATCAACTAATCATAAAATTAGAAAAGAAACAAAAAAAGAGATGAATTGTGAACTATTGATTATTATCTAGAACTTTCAAAGATTGTCTATTTAAAGAGGGTTCTAACCCTAAGATTAGAAGTGTATGAAGGAATGATCATAAGAATGAGTAATGAATGGGTGAATACACAAGTAAAGGAGCGAACAAGGATAGAATAAAAGAAGAATGACTAAGTTAGAAAGCAGATCAGATAGAGAAATCTAAGAAGTGAAGGAGAACAAAGATATCAGATTAAGAGATTAGATTGAGACATTGAACAAAGGACATCCAAAATTAGCTTTTAGAGAAAATCAAGGGTCAAGTACTGAATCATTTTTAATAAATTGAGTTAGGGAAAATATCTTAACAGAGTGATCATAAAAGATCATTTAGAATCTCCTAATAGAATCATTTCTTGATTGTAAGTGTAAAATCCTTTAACAAGGTGTTGGGACTTTTGAGTACCATTGAGAAATTTGAGCCCTATAAATGCTTTTAAATGCCTATGTGCCCACCTATACCTTTGAGGCCTAAGAGGTGTCCAATGCTTCTAGCACCTTCCATTCAGCCTGTCTAAGTGTTCCATGAAGTTAAATTGTCATTCTGAGCGATTTCGTAAAGTCTTGTTTTGAGCTAGTTCCAAATTTGCATTTTCACCAAAGTGTCAAACAGCGACATGAGGCTGTGTTTGCAATTGAATATCTTGCACCCAGAAATGTTTTGTGACTTTTCTCTTAGAGTGTGTCTAGTGTCCATATCAAATAACCTATTTTTCAAATTTTGAGTCGTTTTGAGTCTGTTTGACTAGGTTTTGAATCCCTCAAAGTTG
Organism: Cupressus sempervirens; assembly: GCA_028749045.1. Taxonomy (NCBI): domain Eukaryota; kingdom Viridiplantae; phylum Streptophyta; class Pinopsida; order Cupressales; family Cupressaceae; genus Cupressus; species Cupressus sempervirens. The sequence goes on along the minus strand of CM053788.1, from coordinate 237,390,770 downwards.
GTCTTTTAAATTTGTCATGCTGATGCACATTGCACATAATTCTAGGAAGCCTTGTTTGACAAGCTATAACTTTTGACCAGTTGACCAAAATGCTAAATTTCCTTTTTTGTTGCATTGTAGATGTTAGAGACTTGTTAAGTTTCAAGTTTCAGCTCATGAAAAATCTATTTGATCAGTTTTCAAACTCAATTCCAAACATAATTTCTATCTTTTTACTGGTGTCAAGAAATAGAGATGCGTCGAAACCCCTGTTCATGATGTTATATCTTGAAATTTGTGATTGCTTAGATCAAATGGATTGTACCACTATGTTGTCCACTAAAAATACTCCAAGTGTGCCAATTTTCAGGTCTTGACGAATCCATTTTCTCACTTTTCGAGGTCATTTCCATTCGCAAAAAATGATTTTCTATCATTGTTTCAATCTGCAAAATCCAAGTAGCCCACTTTGACTGTTCGCCATTTGCATCCTATTATTCATCATGAGCCCAAATCATAGATTTATACCCTCCTTATGATAGAGAATAAATGCCCCAGTTTTCATCTTCCCAAGTGTCCATTTGCCCAATTTTAAAGCCAATTCTAAACGAGATTTAGTGTTTTCTGACATGTTTTCTTGCAGGTAGTTCTAAGAGGTCAACTTTGACAGCGAATATCTTTTGACCTCAAATTCATCATGAGACGAGATTTGACAGGGTGCAAGAATGTAGAATAAAGAGTTAGTATGCCAGTTTCCAGAGCCTGATTAGGTGTTTGGGTCAGATTTCAAAGCTAGTCAATGGACCTCCTGGCACAAAATTGACAAGTTGCAAATTAATGAAAAATGAGTTTTAAGAATCAGTTAGTGCTCGAATTGGATTCTAGTCAATCTGACAAGGTCGGTGGATTAGTTTGAAGGTTTAGTTGTATGGAAACAAAAAAAAAAAAATTAACCGAACCCACTTTGGAGCCTGGCTAAATTCATTAGAGAACAAGGCATCAAAGAATAAAAGATCAACTAACAAGAACAAAATCACATTTGTTTTGAGGAGAGGATATTTGAGTCAAAATTTTCCACGGTAACATATAATATTCTCATTAATGGTTGGTGTAGAATCAGGAAGCTTGAAGAGGCATAACAACTTTTCGATCAAATGGTATCCCTTGGTATTTTTCCAACCACCAGGACATATAGTACTCTTATTGATGGCCACTATAAGACATGAAGGAAAAGAATTTTAATACTAATGTTATGACATACAACTCCATTTTTGATGCCCTCATAGAGGCTGGGAGACCCCAAGATGCATACTTGATGACAGATGAAATGAATGTATCTGCTTGTAGGCCGAATACTTCAACATACAATTCAACTGTGTTGAAGAGTACAAGCAATATTAGAGAATGGGGTGGGGAGAATACATCTGCAGTATATATTTCAGATGCTTGCTCAACATTTTTAAAGGTTTTATCAAATTATTTCTTTAGGGAATGAATACAACTTCGCTAGCACCAGGGGAGGAATTGATCTTGGAACCTCGGAGTTTAAGTCTTCTAGATTTGCTAGCAATGTAAAACTTATAAGAAGGGTACTTGCTTCAACTCAAGGCACAACTCATTTGAATGGACTGAACATCAAACATCCATTTGACAAAAGGATGATTACAAAGAGAACTATTTGTAGATTGAATTCATCAAAATTGATTTTATGATGGAATCCATCTACAATGGGAAAAATTTGGTCTACTTCTAGTAATTAAAAAGACAAGTTTTAAAACCTAGATTTCATGCTCTTTAAAGACTTTTGTGACAAAAAAAAAATCCCACTTCAGTTCGCGATCTGCTTGTTGAGCAGGAAAAGGTAGGCACTTTGATGTTAAATCTTGGAGGACCAGAGACACTTTAGGATGTTCAACCATTCTTGTTCAACCTATTTGCAAACCTGAACATTATTTGTCTGCCTAGATCATTCTATTTTCTTCAAAAGCCTTTGGCACAATTAATTCCTATGACTAGAGATCCCAAGAGCATGGAAGGATACACTACCATTGGTGGGGGCTCACCTCTTTGAAGGATAACAAATGAATAGGCCATTGCATTGGAGAAAGCTCCCACGTGAAGGAGTCACAGCATGCCAGTCTGTAGGGGAGGGCAGAATGTTTTAAACACAACACCAATGTTTATTTTCGAGCAGCCCATGCAATAAAATAAAATGCATGAAGAAAGGCACCATAAGCATGCAGTGAACCCGCATCAAAGTCAAAAAGTTTACACCAGAACAAGAACAAATCAAATTGCAAGGAGAGACTACAACGTTTGAAGAAGCTAGCCAAGACAAAGATCACACCATTTGCAATTAAAAGAAAGTCAATGCATGTAAAAAAGAAACAACCAGCACATAAAAAAGGGAACAAGAGAGACTTAGCACCAAAGAAAAATGAAGAGGCATCCATCAGCAAGTCACTAGCACAGAGGAGTTCTATTTTGGAGTTACAGATAGAAAATGCATGAACATTGTCCCACATTGCTTCTGTGGGTGTGTTTTTATGTATTTAAATATGAATCCACATACAATGTTTGGTGTCTCAAAGGCACAAGACTTTTGAAAGTTGAGCGCTCAAGCGCGTGGGACCTACGCATGTGGAAGATAGCTGGAGGTTGCCAAGTACCATATTTTAAACAAACATGCACACACGCTAATGTGGGCCCGGGTGATGAGATCTTGCCACGTGGCCAGATTGACGGATGGCACAAACTCACAATATTAAGTTGCGCACTAGTTAGACAATGCAAGAATGTAGATTATCACCATGTGGCAGTAGGTCTCGACTGGCGGTGAGGTGTTGATCAAGAGCAGTTTATGAGGAAGCATAGGATCATGACACGTGTCATGATCTGAAGGACAGTGCATGCTCGCATTACAAAGATGCAAGCCATTTAAGGAATGCGGGATTGTGGGATGCTAACACATGTCAGTGGGTCCCACAAATGATGGCATAGCATACCTGTGTGTAGGGGAGCAACCAGATAGCTAATCAGGGGCTGCCATGTGGTACCATAGAACAGGTTCAAATGCGATGCACAAGATGCTGCCACGTGGCAGATTTGACCATCAATGCAATACCACAATATGAAGTTGCATGATCGTTAAGAAATGCAGGCAAGTGGGTGAGCGCCAAGTGGTGATGAAGTGGCAGGTCAACCAATCACGAGATGACACGTGGCATCAGTCAAATAGAGGGTTGACCACAAATTTGAAGGCATGAAGGAAAAAACAAAATATTTTTAAATGGTCATTTTAATATCATTTTTTCAAAAAGGATGTGCACATTGAGGTTCAATCATAAATTTAAAAAGGTCTTTTTTATAAAGTTTATACTTTAGACTTTTTTAAATTTTTGAATTTAAATTTGAAGACTTGAGTGTTCTAGTAGAGGGGAACGTTTTCAAACTAGTTTTCAAGGGGTTTCTGGAAGGAAAACATAGCAGTATTGTATATCGTTGGAACCAAAAAAAGATGAGCTATCCATTTTTGGAGCTTGTTTTTGCACAAAATGCCACTAGTTCACGTTTCAAGGGGTTTTTTATCAGAAATTGATTTGTGTGTTCTGAGGGGTGTTTTGACTATTCAGTTGCAGAATTCAATGAAGAAACACCTAAAACATATTCAATAGCTTTTCTATCTGATTATTCTTAATTTTTGTGGTGTTTTGGCTAAGTTTTGATCAATTAGCACATATTAAGATTTAGTTATCAGATGTTTATCTTTTGCTGAGATATTTTGCAAATTAGTTATAAGACAATGATGAAACCAAATCAAATCAAAGAGGTAGAAAGATGAAAGATGTGATTCAGTTGCAAGAAATGGGATTCCAAGTGGACAAATGTCATTTTTAGATCAGATCTGGGAATTTATCTTGATCTATATCTTTCTTTCTTTCATCCATTGTAGGGGTTCCAGTTTTTCACTGTGAGACCATTGTTGGTAGGAAATTTTCAGTCATTTTGTGAGACCACTTCTTTGGATCTAGAACTGTGATTCCACCTTCATTCTTCAACATATTCTCTCTTGTATGAACAGCAATAGGAAGGAATATATAGATAGTTCAAATCTGTTAGGTTGTTTCATGTTTTTTCATTTCATGCATACAATTATATAAGTTTCAAGGAAATTAATACAAAGAGTAGCAGATGATGGAGTTTCAGTTGAATCTTGTCTCCATTCTCAGTGAGTTGTAATGTTTTATGACCTTTGAACAAAGAGCCTAGGTCATAGTTGTAGTCCCTTAAGGTTGTATGTTGTTTCATTGTTACTGATAATACAAGGAATTGTGTAAATGCTTCATAGAAATCAATAGGGTTATAGATTTATTGAGGAGGATATCAGGTAAGAATGAGATTTAAAATGAACATGGATGTCTATTTACAAGTTGAATAGATAGATCAAATATCTGAAGATACACATATGTCTTAGATATTCATATGTATGTTTTTGATTCATAGATTTGTCCAATGGTTAAGACAGTGATCAGTTTATAGGATCACTAGGTCTTACTGCTGCATATTTGAGGATTTGTTGAAATCAACATTATTAATCAAATGTTCTTTCCCTTTCATGTTGAAGGACCTAAATGTTTAACCCTCACTCAACTCTTGAGATTCATAGATCTAGATTTAGCTACTGTAGATTGATGTTATTTCATGAGTTATTAGGAGATATAAGGGTTATCATCTACTTAATAGATTCAGGGATATGTTTTTGCACTAGTACAGTATCATTTAAATCTAAGCTCTACACACCTAGGTTTAGTAGAGCCTGAAGTAGAAGAAGGGCCATGCCTTATAGTTGGCCCATTGTCAGAAATGGCATGTCAAAAATGGGAGTTAGCTACTCCTAGATATGTCACTTTCTCAGTGGGATAATTGAAAACCCTCCAGCATTTTCAAACACCAACATAGGGTAAGACCTAGTCTTAAAGCATGGTGTTGACTCCCTTGGACATTTTAGACCTATCAACCTATGTAATTCAATTTACAAAATAATTTCTAAAATCTAGCCCTACATTTATTGACTATCCTTCCTAATATAATTTCTAATCAACATAATGGTTTCATCCCTGGAAGGAAAATTATGAATTCAATCATTGTTATTCATGAAAATATTCATTTTTTATCTCTATCTAACTCTCAGGGTTTTGCGATGAAGGTGGGCATAGTGAAAACTTATGATAGAGTTGACTGGAGTTTTTTTCAAAAGTTTTTATTGGCCTTTGGTTTTAGTGAACAAAGTCTTAAGATTAATATGCAACTTGTTACTACCTCTTCTTTGGCTATTTTAGTTAATGGGAGTTCTTCTATTTTAAACCATTAGGAGGTCTGAGGCAAGGTGATCCATTATCTCCTATTCTTTTTACTATTACAGATGATAGTCTTGGGAGATATATTAGTAAACTAGTTTTGAAAGGGGAAATTGAATGTGTTAGGCCTACTTCCCAACCATTTCTCTATTCTCATGAACAATTTGTGGATGGTAGTATTCTCATAGGAAAAGATGATGCTAGGGAGGCAAGGAGTCTTAAAAAGGATCTGAATTGATATTCTACAATCACTGGGAAATTGATTAATTGGGATAAGAGTTCTCTCTTTTTTATCAATAATCTTATTCATAGGCAATGGAAAATTGTTGACATTCTAGGTTGTCCAATAGGTTCCTTTCTGAGCACTTGCCTTGGTTTCCCTTTGGGGTGTAGTCCTTATGAATCCTTTTGGGAGGATTTAGTTGAGAAATTCAACAAGAAAATTAGTTGGTTGGAAAGGAAATATGCTAAGTCAAGCAAGAAAAGTGACTTAACTGAAGGCTTGTCTTCAAAGTCTCCCTACCTATGCTCTTAGCCTTTTCAAAATTCCAACTAAATTTGTATATGCTATTGATAAAATTCAAAGAAACTTTTGTGGTCAGGTACTGAAAAAAAAAAGAGAATGGCTCGAATTGCTTGGAAAAAGGTTTGCAAACCCAAGATTAAAGGAGGATTGGGAATCAAATCAATTAGAAGTATGAATAAAACCCTCTTGGCTAAACAAGGATGGAGGGTGTACCATGATCAGAAGGAATGGAGTTGTAGCTGGAAATATAAGTACCTTTATAATGTTCCATCTTTATCTAATTTTCTATCCTACCCTAATATTTCTAATTTCTCTACTATTTGGGGAGCAGTTCAAGGGACTAGACATATTCTAAATAATGGTTGTAAGTGGAAAGTTGGGGATGGAAGAAAGGTTAGGTTTTAGGAATATTTGTGGCTATTGGATCATCCTTTTTTGGATGACTTTGAGGATATCATTCCTATAGAAAGATGTACACAGGTTTTTGGAGATTATGTGGAGAACTGTTGTACTATTAATGGTTGAGTAAATATTGTTGATATTTACCATGGTTTTAATAGTATTGAAATTTCTCTCAACTCCTATAGTCTTTATCCTAACATGGAGGACACTATGGTGTGGGGGATAGAACCTAGTGGTTATTTCAAGGTTTCATGTGTGCTTAGATATAAGGAGAAGGACAATCCCTCCCCCGTGGGCTAGAGCTTGGATGAAAAGTCTTATCCCTAAAATTAATATTTTCTTTTGGACTATGCTTCAAAATAAAATTTTAACTCTAGATAATCTATAAAAAAGAGGTATTTATATAGTGAATAGATGCACTCTATGTAAGATGGAAAATGAAGACATCAACCACCTTTTCATAAATTGTAGCCATAGCCAGAATGTTTGGGGATCCCTCCTCCAATATTGGAATATTTTGTGGGTCCAACCTAGTAATATTATTATTATTTTTCAAAACTGGAAATGGCTTATGAGAAGCTCTGATATTGGTTTCCTATGTAATATATCTCTCCCTCATCTATGTTAGGGCATCTAGAAAGAAAGGAACAATAGAATTTTCAAAAACAAATAAGCTCCTGAATGGGTGGTGGGCCAAAATATTATTAGGGCAATCAAAGAAAACTTTATATCACATAATAAAAATATTGATGATGTTCATATTAGCAACCCAATGAAAATAATAGGAAATAGTACTAAACACAATGAGCACAAAGAGGGTTTGATATGGAGTTCTCCTCCTTTGGGTTGGCTGAAAGATAATTTTGATGGTTTAGCTAAAGGGAATCCTAGAATAGTTGGGTGTGGAGGAATCCTGAGGGACCATTATAGCAGAGTGGTGGATGTTGTGGCAAACCTATTAGTTATTCAACTAGCCATAAAGGAGAGGCTATTGCTACTCTTTACACTATCAAAATGGTAGTGGAAACTAGTTATAGGAAATTATGGCTGGAAGGGGACTCCTTAAACATGATTAATATGTTGAATAATAAGAATATGGTTACATGGAATATTGATGGAAGTATTATGGAAATTAAAAAATTTATTAAATTTTTTGATCAAGTTATTATATATCATAAATATTGAGAGGGCAATAAAGTGGTTGACTGGATAGCTAACAAAGTTGTGTATACGGATGAAAAAGTCGACATGGAGTGACGACCTTGGCAAGGAAAGAGAGTTGATGGCAATCATTAATTATGACATGACTAATGGAATTGAAAGAAATATTTTGTGAGATTTTGTGGGTTAATATGGAAAGTGGTGGCATTATTATGGAGTATTGTCATTTTTTGAGGGAGCACCTTTTTATTATTACCAATAGAACTAGGCATGTTTTTTGGGTGAAAATATTTTTTGAGGTTAAAGATATCTTGTCTTCTGTGAATGTTACCATTTATTATAGAATTTACAAAGTTGGGTGCATTATGGTGGGGAGTCGAGGAAGAAAGAGCCTTCTAGCTACAAAGAATAGAAAGCTAAACATGCAATGTGGGAGATTCTCCAAAAGGGCAAGGTGAAAACATATATTGAGAAGTTGCACTGATATAAACCCCACATTATTGAATACTTCTTCAAGAACTAATCTAAGGAGAGGCTTACTCTTCATGGGGTTATAGTGGATTTTTTGGAGGATTTTATAGCTAAGATCACTAGTCTTCCTATGGAGGGTCTAAAATTCAACAAGGAAACAAGTATATCTTAGATTATTTTTTTTATTAATGCAGGTGTAGACAAAAAAATATTAGAGATGGCAAATCTTTAGAGATGACAAAACTTTAGAGATGACAGAAGAGGAAACAATGAATACTTGATACTTACTCTAGTTGAACATAGATGATAGTAGCAGAGCAAAGATGTTAAACTACATAAACGATGGAACTTGCAACTACTAGAAAAATCGTAGATGACAAAACTAGGATCTATTAGCAAATCACAGACACCAAAATAATAGGTCATCGAGAAATCACAAATGACAATCCATAGTAGAGATGCTAGTTCAAAGGTCCAGATGCCAGTTTACATAGCAGAGATGACACTTTACATGGTAGAGATGACACTTTGTATGGAAAAGATGCTAAATAATGAAGATGATAGTTCATCTATGTAGATAACACTACACATAAATGAAAATCAGAATCTGTGATTTTTTCAAAAAAATGATAATTTAAAATTTAAAATTAAAATGTTTGGAGGGACGTGGGTCCCACCAAGCATGCCAAAATGTATATGTGAGAACCTAATATGTTGGGAGCATGTGTAAACAAGTAGACATTAGTAGTATGTACATTTATCAAGATTTAAATCAAACAAAGAACTACTAACTATCCTTGAATTTTACTACACTAATACAACCAAAAGAAAAGACTCCCCACACAACCTCAAAGCAGCTCAACAAGGACACCCATGTGAACCTTCTTTGTGTGCTTTAGTTAGAGGGATGTGGATATGCACTTCCAAACATGACTATTGAATGAATCTCATGATGATGAAAGTATGAGAAAGAGATATGAATCTAAGCTAGATGAGTGATGAATGCTTCAAGAGGAGGCTATAGAAGAAGCCATTCTCAAAACATTCTAGGAAATTGAGATGAATTCAAGAAAGTAAACTAGATTATCAATGCAAGAATGAAATCTAACAATTATATGCTACCATGGGTCTATGAAAAATCTAGAAATTGAAATAATCCAAACAACTACCAAGGGTAGCTCTAAGCATGAAAAATATCTAAAAACTCTAACACCATACTAGCATGTTAGAAATGTAAATGGAGGAGATTAATAATTCTTGAGACAAGGGATCTATTTATAGGCTTGAAAGATGCCTTGGGGAGGTGGCATCTATGTGGCATCCACATAGGTGCCACAAGGGAGACACATGGGCTAAGGAGACAAACCATGCAAAAGTCAACATAAGCCTTTTTGGTGAAAGTGATGGCTCAATATTTTATTACACATGTGAGAAACCTTGGAGAAAGGAAAGGGGGACAAGTGTGTAAAAGTTGTAAGAGGCTTTGAATAAAATAATAAAATGGAAGCTTTCTTGGATCTTCTGTTGCTCACACATGTGTGAGCAAACACTTAGGGACTAAAATGTGTTTAGAAAGGTGTTTAGGATTAATTAAGTGGGATTAACTAATGGGTAAGCTTAGAAGGATGAGAGTAATGTTTGTAGACTAGATTTTAGGATGGGATTAGGATTAAATTAAATAGGATTTAACTTAATCACAGGATTAAAGAATTTAATAAAGTAGAGGGAAATTAAATAAATTGGAATTTATTAACAAGGGAATTTATGGAGCACTATGCATTAAATAAATTTAACACATTAGAGGGGAAGTATTCAAATTAAATTTAAATACATTAGGGAAGTGAACCTATTTAATTAAATAAATTTAATTAAATAAGTAGAAGAGTATGACACATATAATTAATTAATAAATAATCAATTATAGTGTCAAGGGAAATATTAAATCAATTAATATAGTGTTTAGGACAATTTTAAGTGTCTACATTTTGGCCCTCTTTGATGTGACATTGAGATGATATTATATCAAAGAAATGAAAATATGGGTTGCCCCAGCATGGAGAGGAATCACAAGAGTCGTGCCATAGCAACGAAAAAGGAGGAGGGAATGTAGACACTTAAATTTATCCTAAACACTATATTAATTGATTTAATATCTCCCTTGATACTATAATTAATTAATTATTAATTAATTATATTTTTTATATTCTTCTACTTATTTAATTAAATTTATTTAATTAAATAAGTTCACTTACTTAAAGTATTTAAATTTAATTTGAATACTTCCCCTCTAATGTGTTAAATTTATTTAATGCATAGTGCTTCATAAATCCCCTTTTAAATATATTCCAATTTATTTAATTTCCCTCTACTTCATTAAATTCTTTAAACCTATGATTAAGTTAAATCCTATTTAATTTAATCATAATTCCATCCTAAAACCTAGTCTACATGCATCACTCTCATCCTTTTTAGCCTACCTATTAGTTAATCTCACTTAATTAATCCTAAACACCTTTCTAAATACATTTTAGTCCCTAAGTGTTTTCTCACACATGTGTGAGTAACTCAAGATCCAAGAAAGCTTCCATTTTATTAGTTTATTCAAAGTCTCTTGCAACTCTTACACACTTGTCCCCCTTTCCTTTCTCCAAGGTTTCTTACACATTTGTGAGCAAAGCTTGAGCCATTCCTTTCACCAAAAAGACTTATGTTGACCTTTGCATGGCTTGTCTCCTTAGCCCATATGTCTCCCTTGTAGCACCTATGTGGATGCCACATAGATGCCACCTCCCCACGATTTTTCTCAAGCCTATAAATAGAGCCCTTGTCTCAAGCATTATCAATCTCCTCCATTCGCATTGTTATCATGCTAATATAGTATTAGATTTTTTAGAGATTTTCATGCTTAGAGCTAACCCTTGGTAGTTTTTTGCATTGTTTCAATTTTTAGATTTTGCATAGTTTCATGGTAGCATAACATTGTTAGATTTCATTCTTGCATTGATAATCTAGTTTACTTTTTTGCATTCATATCCATTTCCTAAAATGTTTTGAGAATGGCTCATCACTCATCTAGCTTAGATTCATATCTCTTTCTCATGCTTTCATCATCATGGGATTCATTCAATAGTTGTGTTTGGGAGAGCACATCCACATCCCTCCAACTAGAGCACACCAACAAGGTTCACGTGGGTGTCCATGTTGAGCTACTCTAAGGTTACGTGGGGAGTCTTTTTTTTAGTTGCATCAGTGTAGTAAAATGCAAGGATAGTTAGTAGTTCTTTATTTGATTTAAATCTTGCTAAATGCACATGCTACTACATATTCTCCTGATAGATTAGGTTTTTATGTATACAATATCAAATGTTGCATTTAAAAAATTCTCAAAAATAAAGAGGACAGTAAAAAGCATATGGAGAACAGGGATATCTATGACCTAGATCATATTAAGGTAATTTAGCAAGATGTTTTATCTTGTGTTTGTGAGTATTTTATTTTGGATGGAAGATTGAAAAGGGTTCATAAATTCCATTTTGTGTTTTTGAACCATTTTCGGTATAAGGATAGGTTGTCCTCTCCTTGCTACTTGAAGCTTTCTTTGTTGAATAGCCTCCAGGCCCATAGAAAGAAAGAGACTAGCACAGCTCTCCATGAAGGTCTAATTTTGTTGATTGGAAATTATTGTAGAAAAAATGTAGTGAATTTTTCACCTGTAGTGGAAAAGAAGAGGAGATTGGTTGGGAACGAGCTGAGTGCTAAAAAAATTTAAAGCAATATTGTGAAATTTGAGGAGTGTTGTAGTGATAGTAAGGGTAAAAAGAAGGAGATTAATCTTGATAAAACTAAAAAGGCTAATGATGAAGCTATGGATTTTGAGAAAAGTGAAGATGAAGAGGACAAAATGAAAATTGGTGATCCCAACTCCAATCTAGATAGGTATTCTAGTAGTGGGGGTATCTCTTTGGTTTAAAATGATGGGGAAAGTAGTAAAGAGGGGGAAATGGAGTCAAAGGTGAATTCTAAACCCTTGGGCTAGAATGAGGAAATTATGACTTAAAGTAAAAGGCCTATACCTACCTAGAAGGATATTAATGATGGCAAGTTCTTGGTAGACTCAAACAAGGAAAAGAATGTTGAGGGTAATGCCCTTGTGATTAAAGAGCATAATTTGAACAAGGAAAACTAGAAGGAAATTATGGCTCAAGAGGGTTTAAACAAATAAAATTAGTTAAATCTAAAGGGTTCCAAGGAAGTGACTATTAATTTAGAGAAAAGGTCTGATGATGAGGCCAAAGATGACAATAATACAGTGAAGTTGTCTTTCCTCCATAAGGATAAACTAGAAGTTGGTGCAATTCTCCAAGTTGATTCATGGATCTATAATGAAATTATTGTACTCAAGAAAAAAATGGGAGAGCTCCAAATAGAACTAGATGAATAAAAAATGAAGAGAGTCCAATTGGAGAATCAAGTGGGAAACATCTTTAAGAGGTTGAAGGCGTACAAAATGGAATTATGCCAACTGGTAAAGGATAGTGGGCAATGGATGGACATCGCTACATCTAGTTTATGTATTGCTACTACAAGTATTGGTAAAAGAAGTAATGAGGAGATTATATCCCCTAGTACTATCAAGCTTTTGGGTGGCCCTAGCAAAAGAACTAGACAAAGAATGAAGAAAGTTGCAGTTGTTGTGTAGGGTTCTGTTGTGGAAGATATCCTTCAACATACTGTAGTGGCTAGTAAGGAATTAGCCATGGATATCAAAAATTTAGTTTAATTGTGGGCTCTGGTCTATGGTGGGGTTGTTGGTCCTAGTTCTCCAATTTCTATTTCATTTCCATCTTTTGTTTAACTAGTTACTATTAGGTTCTAGGTCCTTGTAAAACCTAGTTTTAAACTTTGATCATTTGTTTGTAGATTCCAGGTCCTTGTAAAACTTGGTTTCTTATTTTTTTTGTGAACTTTAGGTTCAAGGTTCTTGTAAAACCTAATTTTTTGTTAATTTTGTGGATTTTAGGTTCTAGATCCTTGTAAAACCTAGGGTTCTTTATTTGAATATCTTTCTGCTAGTTGTAAGGGGTTTTAGGTCCCCTCAAAACCTATTTTTACCTTAATCTAAAATAGTGTTAAAGCTTTTAACAAGGAAGACCCCTCACAGGGTAGATCATCTATTATGATCAACATTGTAACCCTAACAAGTTAACTTTATTGTTGCAATAGTGAAGATTTGTGGGTTTCATCCCCACCCCAGTTTTACCTTCACATTGAAGTGTTTTTGGGTAACCAAATCATTTTTGTTATATGTTGAAACTTTTCATGGATGTTTTCATTTCATTTCAGCATTACAGTTTTAATGTTAGATCTATGACATGAGATGAATTAGGTGTGAAATCAGTAATTTATTTTACAAGTAAAAGTTTAAGATCTTGATTCACCCCCCTCCCCTCTCAGTATCTTGTTTCCCATTAAATCCTTCCAACATATTCTATCGGTTTTTTATAACATGCATTTATTTATTTTCAAATGCATAAATATATTTGTTCCCTTACATGCATGACTTCATTTGTTTATATATATTTTGTTTTAAAAATAAAAGTTTAAGATCCTAATTCACCCCCCTCCCTTCTCAGTATCTTGTTTCCCATTAAATCCTTCCAACATATTCTATCAGTTTTTTTATAACATGCATTTATTTATTTTCAAATGCATAAATATATTTGTTCCCTTACATGCATGACTTCATTTGTTTATATATATTCTTTTTTAAAAATAATTATTTTCATAGTAAATATGTTCTATTTTATTTATAATATATGTAAATATATTTTCACATATAATTTTACTTTTTTTCTAGATATTAAATTTAACTTCTAATTTGCATATTAATGTCTACTTTATCATTGACTTTCAATTTATTTTAATTTTAGAAGTTAGTTACAAAGACATCTAATCAAGCACTAAATTGGATGAATATTCCCATTTTCTAATTATTTTGCATGTAAGTTTTCTCAAGAAGAACCTAGGGTTTTGACAGATTTCAGGCAACATGGTTTTGCTAATTTTTAAACAAAGATTTATAGATTTAATTTTTATGAGAATTTTCTACACAATAACAAAAAAAATTCTTCCTTCTAATTTCTGAAAAATAATACAACTCATAAGTAATTTCTTTTTTAAATTTTACAAATAAAAACCATTCATAAATCTTAACAATCACTACAATGCAATCTGACAAGCATGAAGAAGACAATTTTTTAAAGAAAAGATTTGCAAGGTTCTCAAACCCTACCTCAAATCTATCAGCATAATTTTTAAGATAGCACAAGTACAAACTATGTGATCCAAAATGCTCTCAAGCTTTGAATTTACTCTTTAACTTCAATATCAAAAGCACCATAAACCTCTATGTAAACTTGTTGATTCTAACTCTTTATCCAATTGCTCTCCAAAAACTTGCCTATCTCTAAAATGATCTTAAAACCTCTAATAAAGAGCCCTAACCCTGACTAGGGTTTCCTAATTTTTAATTCGATAAAAAAACACTTACTTTTAATCAAATATTAAATAACTCAATTTAATAAATCTTTTCATGCACACTTAAAGTATTTTAATATAAAATGTTATTTTCTTTCTTTACTCCACTTTATTTATTTTGCATGACACTTTTAGAATCATAATTTATTATTTCAATTAATTATAATTAAAGCCTATTATTTAAATGCAACTCTAATTTAATTATCATCAATTAAATAATTATAATAAATCAATATTAAATCTTTAATATTTTAATTTTTAATCCAATTTATCTATTTAGACTTTAAAATTAATTTTCAAAATTAAAGAACACATTTAATTAGTTTCTAATTTATTAAATAACATCATATTTTAATAGTTTCAATTTTAAATAAAAATAATATCTAATAATTTGAATATCACAAGATTAATCAAAGCATCATAATTAAAAAATTTATCAAGCAAATCACGTAGTCAAACCCACATAAAAGCATCATAAGTAAAACCAACCAAAGTCAAAATCAAACAATACACACAAAGAAAAAGCTCACGGGTTTCGAAAGGGTACCCGTAGCCAGATAAATGTCCTTCTCAGGACAAGTAATTAGGCTTTGGCTGGGATTGCACTTGAACATTATCTCCACATTCTTACCATTGAGTTATTGTGATAGAGCACACTCATTCTAGAAATTCAGGGAAGTTGATGCTTGGTACCTATAACTTACATAAACGATGAGCATGTACATGCGCATATATTTCTAAGATAAACAAAAAATGGCGGGGAGTGGTACATCATGTAGATCTTGATTCATAGGTGGCTATGACTCCCTCCCTCAACCACATCAAGCACACCAAATAGAAATGTAAAATAGATACACACACACCATACACATGCAAGTATGGGGTAAGTATAATTAATAAAGCGTGACTATAAATATCATCATATTCTAAATAAGCAACTCATTATCATGAAGATATGGTAAAAATCATTCAAAGACACATCGTATGACATCATCATTAAGGTAGTTACATTCTCTAAGTAAGAGGAATTTACAAAGGTAATCATAATCAATCGAATAGACACATGAAAGTATAAGCAACCAATACTATCTAGTATAATCAAGTACCCTATATATCAAAATATTGTATTTCAAATATCAGTTAAGGGATAACATGTCCACAATAGAGTCTGATAGAATTTTAACAATGAAGTCTACAATGATAGTAAATGAGGGATGTTACATTGATTTTGTAGAAAACTACTATTGTACTAATCAAAAGGTCATCCAATCAGAATATTTCTTTTAGAGTAGGTTACTATTATGGTACAGGTGTGTTATCATCATGCATTGTTAGATTTGAATGATATTCAGGGCACATTTGAAGCACAAGTTATCAAGAAAGAATATCAATTATATATAGGGGATGATAAAAATATGATATTCATTATGTATAATATTATTTCAAGAAGATTTTGCAAATTTGAAAGAAAGGAGCATAAATGTTGATAAACATTATTTTTTATCAGATGGGTGTGTCACACAGTTCGGATCATGCAAATGTTTTTATAATGCACTTTGTATGTATCATCATAATAAAAACATATCACATGTTGGAGTTTCTTTGAGAGTGGACATGGAAAAGATGAATGTGATGGTGTCAAAACTTGGAGGAAACATGCTCTAAAAGAATATCAAATGAATTGTAAGGGAGTTTTCATTAACAATGCACATGATGTTGAATGGTGCAAGGTATATTTTTTATCAACAAGATTGGCACAACACCAAGAATGAGTCAAGTGGTACCATATAGATTATTTTGATAGATAATAAGTATGCACACATATTTTTAATAATATATTATTTTTCTTGCTTAAATTTTTCATGTCCTTTTATTCAAGTTTTAAAAATGAAATTCATAATTCATCTCATTTTAATCTGAATTATGTGTTCTAGTGTGGATAGAAAATTATGCACGGTTTCAAAAGGATGGAAAATACATGACCTTTGCATTCAGCTATGAGTACCAATTATCATAATTGGACATTGTACACTAGGGAATATTCATATTTTTATTTGCATTGCATCAAGTTGAAAATTATTATGAATGCATCGAGTAGGAACACAGCTATTAGGTGCATGAAATTTGGTGCTACTTGTTGTAACGCCCCGCCAAGGGATCCAAAGAATAACCTAAAGTTTTACTAAGTTTGGTAGCATTTTTTTTTTTTTTACATGGAAGTAATATCATTTACAACTAATACATAAATACAAAAGCAATAGCAATAACCATCTAAAAGTAAACATAACATACATAACAAGTTACATTCTTTAAGGATCCCTTAACGTTGAATTACATCTAAATCAACTAACATTATTAAATCCATCTAATATAACAACTAGATGAAATAATAATGATAAGTCCAATGTTTATTCATTACATTTCTAAATGCTCAATCATCCACTCTACATGTCACAAGGTATGAAAGGCCTAAAAGAATATACATATGTGAAATAAGGTACATCATCCTATTCTAGTCCATGATGCAACAAAGTAAAGATAATCACATGTCATACATGATACATCATCATAGAAGATATAGACATCCATCATAAAAGATCAAACATAATAAACTAAGTGCATGGTTCCTCCCAACCGTAAATAACATCATTAGACCATCATGGATCCTAGCCATCCCTTTGTGCATGACATTCCAAATCATCGAAGAGATCATCGGTATTAACATAGTAGGAATGTTACACCTAAACATACTACATCATATACAGAAAGTAATCTGACATGCAAATAAAAGCATAAGATAACATTGTTTAACATATGCTAATCATCAATGAAAGGATACATATCCACCATCATAAAGGACACATCAGCCACTTAGACAGATCTCAAATGATAAGAGTGGAAAAACACTACCACCTGACTGTGTGGAACCTAAGTGGTCCACTCCCACCATGCTGAGGAGATAATCTCAAGTCCCAAACAGGCTATCAAAATCACATAGCATAATACTCTCTAAGTCTAGGAATCCTAAAAGTATACTAACTCAAGGTTCCAATCACAAAACTGACATCTAATTTCCAGAGGCACACAATGACATGTAGGAAACCTACTATGCAAGCGGGAAAGTGTCATCAAATAAATCATGTAAAAGTTACCCTGGCAGTTAGCTTACAACTCCACAAGTCCCTAATGATCCTCATGCAGCCACTAGTATCCTCTCATACTGAAAAGGCATACTATGGAATGCAAGGTTGCAACCATGTGTTCTCTCTACTCCCATCCTAGTTTGTACTAGCACTCGAGGCATGGGCAAGAACAAAACAATTATCTTTTTAGGTCCATTTAGTTAGTATTAGGTGTGAATTTTTTCAATTATTAAATCAACTTACAATGAGTTACCCTGGTGGCCTCTTAGGGCCCTGACCCCCATTGCAAGCCACTTCTCGACACTACAAGTAGATAACCTACCCTAAGCTCATGGAATCATAAATCTCAAAATCACAAAAGATAATCCACAATATAAACATCAATTCTCCATAAGTCAACTAAAAAGCATAATAGATAATCATGACCACAATAGTTCTCTATTGGAAACTAAAGGTATCACTGATAATCAAAAGTATCCATTGGTTCTCAATAACCAAAATATATCTCAAAATCATACTGATCGAAGACTCCAAAATGGTTGATTCAAACATGTCACAACATGACATCATAAATTAACATTTCAGTCCCATCATGGCAACTGAAAAATAACTCAAGGATAACTTATTGATGACTCAAAAATGGTTAAGTCAAATGTCTCAGATACATAAGAATCTCAGCTTCACACATGAAGACTGAAAAGCATTAACAATCAATAAATACAACATCTCATAGAGCATACTAACACATAACCATGGTTGGGTTTATAAAGATCGAAAATAAAACATCATCATGAGATCACAATCATAACCCCCAAGCCTCTGGTAGATGTCCTATAACTGGTCAACACTAGTCAACCCAAAACCTAAAATAGAAGCATAAAGAATACAATGCAAGCACATGTTTGGTTTTGCTAAAATTACATAATTGAATTAAGTGTAGAGGTTTCAATTTCCGTTTCCAATTTAAGATATTGAGTGGAGGAATGTTTTGTATGTTTTCCCTAAATAAAGGTATCCTCTTATAGCTCTAAAAATTCATCTTCCAATTTTTAAAATGATATTTTGTTTAAATAAACGTTATTTGAAAACATCCCCCATCCATTTTAAATAGTAAATTTTGACATGAGAAATTACCAATAAATTTCATACACATCTTTTCTTCATAATCCAATTAAATCCATACACACACACACACACACACACACACACACACACACACACACACACACACATATATATATAATTATTAATTTTAACATTTTTATTAAAACAAAATATAAAGTCAAATTTTATATAACTTAACATACGTTCTTTCTTTCTTTCTTTTTTAAATAACAAAATTTTAAAAGAAACCGTCATCGTATTAATGACTGTCACCAATGTGACTTCCGTCGCGAGTACCCTACTTACGCAAGTACCCTATGACTATTACCTTAATGGCACTATCGCGGGTACGTTGCGTAAGTAGGTACCCAACGACCATTTAAAGGCACGGGTACAGGGGGTGCAATCCACCCCACCCAAAATAAATATAAACTCTTTTTTTCTTTTTAACATTATCAAAATCGCATGAAACAAAATTTGGATTTTTTAATAAATATTATCAACTGTGATTCTATATTCAATTTTTCCAATTAAATATATATATACATATGTATGTATATATATATATATAAATGTATATAAAAGTGTATATGTGTGTGTGTGTGTGTGTGTATGGAAAGATTTATTAAGCATAACATATATATATATATATATATATATATATATATATATATATATATATATATATATATATATATATATAACTTTTATGTATATATGTATACAGATTTGAATAAACATGTCTATATCTACACAATTTAAAGGCTTTAATTTTAAGAAAATCCATAAAATATTTGTTCTCCAAATTTACTCAATTAATTTTCTAATGGATTTGGCTATAAATTTAAAACCTAGCCCCGTAATCTCTTCAGATCTATGCATATAAGGTTTCCTTTAATAAATTTTAACTAACCATGTTGAAAAAGCATACAACCAAAATGGGAAAAACCTTAGAAAGCAGATGGAAGACATGAAGAAGACAGGAAGTGCAAGATGTGAATATAACATAAGCAAAATCACAAGTCTACTCAGATTCTTATGCTAATTCGCTTTTCCTCAAAAAACCTGCAGAGCAAGCTCCTCCCTTCTCCAAAGTTTTCAAGTCTTCCAATGCTCCCAAAAATGCTCTCCAAACACTCTCCCTAAGCTTCAAGGAATGCCTGAATATAAAGAACTCTCAGCAAGCACCTAGAATGCCTCTAGAAACAACCAGAAGATGTCACCAACTAAGCATGCATCTTTTCCAACCTTCTAGATGAGTCATAAGGTTGTAGACACCATGTGCTTTAATTGGTGCACTAACTCCTGTGTTGTTGACATATGAGAAATAAAAAGGTGTGTTTACTCCTAGGCAAGCTTATAACTTTTATTTTAATTTTTATAATTTTCATTTTAATTTTTATAACTTTTATTATTATTTATTTATTACTTTATTATTATTTTATAATTATTATTAATTTTAATTTCTAATTTTCTTTTATTTAATTATTTTTCTCAATTAATTCTCATTTAATTAATTATAATCAAAATATCAAAGATCATGATATTATATTAATTCTCCAAATAATTAATTTGTTAATTAAATCTATTTATTAAGACTTAATTAATAGAAAATTCACCATAGACCTCCAAGATAAAATATGAAAACCCATCATAGAACAATGCACACAAAAATAGTCGAAAGGGTTAAAAATCATGAATACATCATGCGACACATTTGAAAGGTAAAATATCTAGATACTTGTCCTACCTCACTAGGACAAATGGTTTAAGGGTTTGGGATTTGGACTTGAGAATTTATCTCCCTTCTCTTATCATTGAGATAGTGTAATAGGGTACACTCATCCTGGCAATTCAGGGAAGTCGATACCCAGTACCTACAACTTGCATAAAAACCATGCATGTACATACAATATATATAATGCTAAGCTAAATAGGTAATGGAAGGAAGTGGTGCATCGTGTAGATCTCGACTAGCAGGTGGCTACGACTCCCTTCCTTAACCACATTAGAAATGCCATACAATAAGAGCAAACACGCACACCATACACATGCAAGTATGGGATAAGTATCCATAATAAAACACATGAGATAATAAACCATCTAACTAATCATCATCAATAACTAAAAGAAATGTAATGATCATCATGTATATATGAAATGTAAAGTCTAAATGATCTCATCATATATCAACTAAATCCATAACATGATGTCTAATAGTCTCAAAACATTACCACTAATCCATCAACATAAAACTAATCTAACATAGTCTGATAATAATAGCAACAATGTGTCCAGAAAAATGTGAACAAGGGCAGGCACTACATCCACCCCTCCTTGGGTTAGGCTTACTCCTGGAAGCCTACAAACAAGTAGGGATATAATTCTCGTAATCTAGCTGCATCCTCCCATGTAGCTGAAGAATCATCAATAGGGTCCCATTGGACCCTTACCTGCTCGATGGTTCGACCCCTGAGGGTCAAATCTCGCTGCTCCAGAATATGAACTGGCTCCAAAGCCAATTGCCTATCCTCTACCTGCAATGCATTCCAATCAAGAACATGTACAACATCAAAAATATACTTCCTAAGTATTGAAACATGGAAAACATCATGAATGCGAGCTAGGCTGGGCAGTAGAGCAAGGTGGTAAGCAACTAGGCCAATCCCCTCAAGAATCTCAAATGGTCCCACAAAGCAAGGTGCTAGCTTAGAACCCTTTCCGTATCGGATTGGAATCTTCCACGGACGCACTCTCAAGAACACTTTATCTCCCACAGCAAATTGCTTATCTATCCTATGTGCATCAGCATACTTTTTCTGCCTATCCTATGCCATAGTCAAGTGCTCAAGGTTACGTACTACATGTTGCTCCATATCACGAAGCATCTCAAGACCCAACAGGATGCGATCCTCCAAATTGTCCTAACTCAAGGGTGTATGACAAGGACATCCATATAAAGCCTCAAATGGTGCCATGCCAATAGAACTATGATACACATTGTTGTAAGTAGACTCCACTAAGTAGAGATAGTCCTCCCAATGTGTCTGCCTATCCATCACATACATCCGTAACATATCTTCCAAAACCTGATTTACCCTCTCTATTTGACCATCTATCTCTAGATGATATGCTGAACTAAAATTTAATCGCACTCCAAGCACATGCTGCAACGATGTCCAGAATGTGGATGTGAATACAGGATCCCTGTCAGAAATGATCTTTCTAGGAATGCCATGTAATCTCACAATGTCATGCTTGAAGACATTAGCTACAGAAGTTGTTGTGTAGGATGACCTAATTGGTGAAAAATATGCCACCTTAGTCAATCGATCAATAGTGACCATGATAGAATCATGACGATGAATAGTGATAGGTAATCCTACTATGAAATCCATAGAGATGATATCCCACTTCCATGAAGGAATGAGATTTGGCTGCAAAAGTCCAGCCGGGTGCTAGTGTTCTACCTTAACTCTCTAGCACTCAAGACACCTAGCCACAAAATTAGCATTGTCTCGCTTCATCCCAGACCAAAAGAACAAACGCCTCAAATCAGCATGCATCTTCTTGACACTTGGATGTGCCGAGTAGGGTGTACGATGGGCTTCTGCTAGAATCAAGGTGTGAAGCTCATCTAGAAAAGGCACATAAATCCTCCCCAAATGTCTCAAAAGACCATCTGACTCTCAGATGTAGCCTGCAAACTTACCCTCCAAAGGTCTTCCTAAATCTATCTCTCTACACACTTCCTGATACCAAAAATCTATAGGAAGTGCCTGAAGAATCTAACTCCTCAAATCCACACTAAGAGTCATAGATAATATCACATGTCTTCTACAACTCAAAGCATCTACCACCACATTCTCCTATCCTTGAATGTACTTTACCTCAAAATCATACTCACATAGAAATTCCATCCGAGCATTCAAATTAGGCTGAGTGAAAATGTACTGAAGACTACAATGATCACTATGTAGCTCAAATCTGTGCCCCAACAAGAAATATCTCCACCTTGTCAAAGCATGGACTACTACTGCTAACTCAAGATCATGCGTAGGGTAATTTAGCTCATGATCCTTGAGCTTGTGTGATTCATACCCAATCACCTGTCCATTCTGCATCAAAACTACTCCAATCCCTTCTAGGGAAGCATCTGTACACACCATGAAATCACCTTCTAGATCAGGTACAGCTAAAATTGGTGCACTAGTCAAAAGCTCCTTGAGCTTTTGAAATGCTTCCTCACATTTCTTCATCCATATAAACTTCTTTCCTTTCCTCTGAAGGGAAGTGATAGGATGTGCTATCCTAGAGAAGTTTTCGACAAATCTACGATAATAACTAGCTAGGCCCATGAAACTACGAATCTCTGACACATTAGTCAGTGTAGGCCAGTCTACTATCGCCTGAATCTTAGTAGGATCCACTGAAATACCATCACTTGAAATGACATGCCCTAAATACTGAATCTCAGATTTGAAGAATTCACACTTAGCTGCATTGGCATAAAGCTAATTGTCTCTTAAACACTACAAGACTAATCGCAGGTGTTTCTCATGCTCCTTCTGAGTCTTAGAATATATCAATATATCATCAAGAAACACAAGTACAAACCTGTCAAGATAAGACCGAAACACTCCATTCATCAAACTCATGAAAACTGATGGAGCATTAGTCAACCCAAAAGGTACCGCTGTGAACTCATAATGCCCCTAGCGAGTTCGAAAAGCGGTCTTGTGAATATTGGCTTCCTTAATGCAAATCTGGTGGTATCCTGACTTAAGGTCAATCTTGGAGAATATTGTAGCTCCCTTGATCTAACCAAATAAGTCATCAATCCTAGGTAGAGGATAATTGTTCTTAATAGTCACCTTATTCAACTATCTATAATCAATACAAAGGCGCAAAGAACCGTCTTTCTTCTTCACAAAGAGCACTAGAGCTCCCCATGGTGATACACTAGGTCGAATGCTCCCTTTGGCCATAAGTTCCTCTAGCTAAAGACGTAACTCACCCAATTCCTGTGTAGTCATACAGTAAGGAGCTTTAGAGATAGGCTCCACTCTAGAAATCAGATCAATACTAAAATCGATGTCCCTCTTTGGAGGTATGCCTGGAATCTCACTTGGAAAAACATCTGTGTACTCCTATAAAATTGGGTGATCTAAAGTCTTCCTCACAGGATCTTCCTCATCAAAATCATTTACCATAATAGAAAATATTTGACATCCCTATGGAAACTCTGCTTCATTTGCATAGCAGAAATCAACCGTAGAGATATAGGCCTTGGTATCCCAACTATCTTCACATCATTTCCTTGATCATCTTGGCACATAATCATTTTCTTTCTGCAATCTATACTAACTCTATGAGAGCCAAACCAATCCATACCCAAAACCACATCATAGGAACCAAGGGGTATGACTCGAAGGTCCACTACAGTATCAAAGCCTCCTAAGCTAAGCCCAAACTTATGAACTATAGAATCTATGGAGACCTTAATACTTGAGGCTAGTTCCACTTGCCAACCATGATCTTGCTTCACTGCATCTAGCTTACACGTAAAAACTATAGATGGTGAAATAAATGAATTTGTAGCTCCTGAATCAAACAATATTCAAAGAGATATACCTCAAATAGCACCTGTGGTCTCAACCACTATCCCCTGATGATCTGCCTAATGGTGGTCTACTGCTGCAAACACTCTATGAGCTCTACCCGCATCTCCAACTATAGGCTCTGAAGCTATAGGCCTAGGTCCTGAAAAATGAGGTGCTCGTTGTGGACATTGAGCTACATAATGTCCAATTTGTCCAGTTGAAAAACATTTTGTATTTCTACTAGATCCTTTACCCATAGGTGGTGCATTTGATTGTTGACGGCTATTCCTACTAACAAAAGACTGGCTACTCTAAGCTGGCTAATTGGGTGGATTCTGTTTACTACGCTGAATATTGCAGTTGTTCTTGGAATTAGAACCTCTGCCACCACCTTGAACCTGAGAATTCGATCCCTTCTGTTGCTGCGTCTATTTTTGATACTGTTTCCCTTTAGAAAAGGAAGGCTTCCTATTACCACCTGAATTGTAGTTGCCTTTAGATCCTGATGTTGTTGGTGCTCCTACAAAACCTCCCTAACCAAGGTTGACACTCTATTTAACAAAGATGGCTCGATGTACCTCATCCTTGAGGTTTTTTGGCTCAAATACCTTGACACCCCCAATTATACAGTTGTTCAAACCTTTAATAAAGTGTTCTGTCAACTGAGCTAAATTTTCATTGAATCCTGAAAAGGACATGAGCTCATAAAATTTGTGCTCATACTTGGTCACTGTCATAGTATACTGCCTGAGATTATGAAACTCATCTGCCCTTTGCTACTTCTATTCCTCTAGTAGGAATCGTTCGTGAAAACTTTTTAAGAATAGTTCCCAAGTGACATTGCTCATATCAATACCCAGCTTCTTCTCCTCAATTGTCCACCAAGTGGCC